>CM051833.1:18802293-21202293 GCA_028451465.1 Erethizon dorsatum | reverse complement strand
TTGTCATTTATTGAGGGCCTACCAACATTTACTCATATCTGAGAGGGATTTATTTGTAACAAAGTGTAAGTTTAACAAAGAGATATTACATGGAACAGGCTGCATATTCAGAAATGGAATAGAATTATCCATAACTCCATGTACATCCCAGTTTGCAGGCAAATGTATTGCTTACAACTAGAATGCACCTGGGAGTTCTTTCTGCCCCATCTTTCCACTGTGGACAATTTCTCTTCTTGAATAATTGCACATCTTCTTGAATATATGGGCATGGATGTTTGTCAGAATGATGGAAAATTGAAAAATATTAGCATATTTGTTAGGTAGGATTGCTTCTTACAATCAGCACAATACAGTATGGGTTTGGGCAGAGGAATAGGCAAAGATTGTGTGCAACTAGTCAGATTTAGGAGTAAGCATTTTGGTGAGACATTATGGATTGGGATTAGGGAATGAGCATGTGAGCTCATGGTCATGATGTTGACGTATTAATGATGTTCATATCATAATTAGAAGTCTAGGTGTTAATTGAGTGGAAAGGATGAAGGTGTAAGTTTAGTGGAATTGTGCTGCCTTCTCCAAAGTTGCACTTATCCAATATGTACCCCAGAGCAGAATCACCTCACATTCTTGCTGTAAAGAAGGAAGATGGGTCTGACCTGAGACATCTTAAGTGAATTTCAGAATGAGGATCACCAAAATGAGAACCACAAGTGGAAATTAGATAACGGTTCTGGATTGGGGTTAAGAATGAAGGGGGAGAGATAAAATTGGATTTGTAAATTGGTTGAAGCTTTAGTTGGGATTCACCTAGGATGTCACTTTTCTCATCTAGAAAATTTCCCCAGAAGTCTGACACCGTCTCACTCTTCCTTCCCAATTTCTGGGCCCATGAGAGTTGCCCATTTTCAGGACAGAGAACACGCTGACCTCTTGTTCAGATAACCTAGTAGAATCTAGATGTTTCTAAAATGGGCCAAATATTATCACATCAGACTCCCTGGAGCTGGGGAGCCCATGGAGAGACAATGACGAATCAGTTTTTCTATGCCATCTTGCAAATGTTACACTTTTCATTCACATCTGCTACGAGATAGAAGTTGGACATTTGCTATTTTCATACAATTGGTTCCACCATAGTCTTGACACCATTTGAAAGTGACCTGTAGAGTGTTACATTGGGAGGGAATTACCTTTAAAATAAAACTTTAAGGCCATAGAAGTGTCATAAATTTCTTTAATATGTAGTATAAACTTCATTGGCTTATTGTGAATAGTTTGCCCATAGAATAATTACTATATTTATTTTAAATGATTTTGAGTTATTATAGATTTTTAAATTCCTACTATAATATTTTGTGTTGATTGTTTTAACTGATGTATGTACATAAATATGTTCTCTTTCAAGAGAGGTTTTTATCCTTTTATCTATTATAGTTACATATGTATTATTCTTATAGCCAGGTTAGTGGCCCCCAACTCTTATAAATAAACATTAAATGTTCATTCTTGATTATTTATCCTGAACATTGAGCTGTGATTTTTAACTCAGCTTGACTCGTGTATCTGACATGCAACAGAGCAGGTGGGAGGTAAAAGAAATGTGTGTACTCCTGTGTTCTACAGAGGACAGAACCATGCATCTCTTGGGGATAGAAAATAAAGATGAGGGCCAGTGAGATGGCTCAGCGGCATAAGCACCTGCCTGGCAAGCACAAGGGCCCGAGTTCGACTCCTGGAACCCACATACGAGAAAAGGGCCAGTGATATCGCTCAGCGGCACAGGTGCCTGCTGGCGTGCGAGGTCCTGAAGTTGACTCCTGGTACCCACCAAAAAAAAAAAAAAAAAAAGAAAGAAAAAAAGAAAATAAAGATGAATTTACAGGAGAATGTTTACTTGTTGTCTTTAAAAAATAAATAAATTAATTAATAACAACAACAAAAAAGATGGACTGCCTTCTCACCTTCTCATTGTGTGTGATCCTGTCAGCCCAAATTGCTAGTTTGCCCTCAAATGGAATTTTCTCCCCACAGGGTTGTGGTTATTTTACTGAATTTCTTAACTGTGAAAGGGAGTCTTGAATTTTTTTTTTTTTATGTGGGTACCGGGAGTCAAACTCAGGACCTCACGCTTGCCAGTAGGCGCTTGTGCCGCTGAGTGATATCATTGGCCCTTTTTTTTCCTTTATGTGGGTTCTGGGAGTGAACTCAGGACCTCGTGCTTGCCAGGCAGGCGCTTATGCCACTGAGCCATCTCACCGGCCCTTGAATTGTTTTTCATGTAGGCAAAATAAACACAAAGGAAAACCCAGAACACCACAAAAGGCAGCAGATTGTAACCTAGAGATTTAAAGCAAGTAATGACAGGAAGAGATTGAAGTAGAAAAGCCAGGCACAGAAGAAGAAGGAAGCAAAGTCTGTGGGTGCCTGGACAATCACCCTAAATCCTAAATAAAGGAAAGGCATCTGAACAAGGGACACTGCCCGGGAATGGTCCAGGTGAGGAGGGAGCACAGAGGCCGGGGGGGTCCCTTTGCCATTCCAGTCATGGGGATTCTCTTTCATAACCTAAATGCCGATTTACATCATAGGAAAATCTAGAAAAATGGAAACAACTGAAAAGAAATGGCGATATGGGAGCAATTTCTGAGTAAGGAGATGAGCAGGAGAGCTGAAGCTGTCCATGGATGGGGGGAGAGGAAAGGGCTAACAGCAGGGATGCTGAAAGGCTGCAGAGCAGCATCTTGGGAGCCTGGAGCAGCAGAGAACAGGCCAGCAGCTGGGGAGGGGAGTGGCTGGAAGCAACACAAAAGCCAGAAGGAAGCAAGGCCTAAGAGGGGCAGGCAGATGAGAGGAAAATGGGGACCGAGAAAGACGGGATGGATGTGAAGGGCATGGGGAGGGCTGAAATATGGAATAAGCTGCAAGTCTGATGGGTGAGGTGCGGGGGGCGGGCAGTGAGTAGATCAAGTGAAGACGTGAAAGTTCCCATGAAGGCAGAAGCCACTAAGGCAGGAACCTTGTACTGCATTAAGCAGGGACACACACCTGCAATCCCAGCACTCTGGGGGGCTGAGGCAGGAAGATCACCAGTTCCAGTCTAGCCTGTACTATTTAGTGATATAGTGAGAATCTATCTCAAAATATAAAAATCAAGAGTTGGTGGCCGGTGAGACGGCTCAGCGGCTTAAGCGCCTGCCTTGCAAGCGCGAGGGCCCGAGTTCGACTCCCAGATCCCACATACGAAAAAGGGGCCGGTGATATCGCTCAGCGGCACGGGTGCCTGTTGGCGCGCGAGGTCCTGAGGTTGTCCCCCCGGTACCCACAAAAAAAAAAAAAAAAAAAAAAAAAAAAAAAAAAGAGTTGGTGATGTAACTCAGCAGGAAGAATGAATGGAACCCAGTTCAATCCTCACATGAAAGAAAGAAAGAAAGAAAGAAAGAAAGAAAGAAAGAAAGAAAGAAAGAAAGAAAGAAAGAAAGAGAAAAGAAAGAAAGACACCTTGCAGAACAAATCTGATGCCGACCACATCAGATTTCTGATGTCTTCAGAAGCCCTATGTCCATCTGAGGTCTCCGTGGTGGGTTGGTCCTTGGTATGACCCAGCAGACCAGCACCAGAAGCAACCAGAAGTTGGATGTCAGCATCTTAGGCCACACCTGTGGTTCCAGGAGAGGTGTGAAATGTCTGTTTCCCCAAACCTTTTTCAGCCCCACATTTAGGGTCTGCCTTAAAATTCTGTACCTCTGTGGTAGAGCCCTTGGTGTAGCAATATCAGCCCCTGTGTACACAGGTGTAGTTCTGATGTAACTCTGTAACATGAACCATACCCAACCAGACTGCAGAATGTTAGTGTATGCCCGTATGAGGAAGACAAAGACACCAAAATTGTGTAAAAGTGTGCAACTATGCCATGATTGGCACTTAGCCTTTGGATAAGAATCTGCTGAGTCAGTGCCCGCACAAATAAAGCTGCTTCCTGGGAAAAAGGCCTCCATGTCCTGTCTCTCCACATGAAAATCCCATAGCACCTCTTCCAGCAGATAAGAGACCCAGGGTCTACACACTGACCTACACTCAGAGCCGTTTTTACTTTTTTCTATTTGAGACAGGATCTTGATAATTCAACAAGCGTCCCCGATGAGGCTAAACTTGTGATCCTCCTGACTCAGCCTTCCAGGGTGCCAATTTTACAGGTCTTACCATCATGCCTGAGTCAAATATCTTAGCACTTAACTTTGCTGAAAATGCAGTAACCCCTTTACCCTTCACAGAAATTTATGGTTTAGATATTGCTATTATCCCCCTTTCAAAGATGAGTAATCACAAGGATATGCAAGTTTCTGTCAAAGTTCTAGGTATAGTTTGTAGTGCAGAATAAATGTAATTCCTCCTGTGTGCTCTTTTAGTCCATCAGAGAAACACGGTAAGAATCTTGCTCTTGTAGGAGGCAGTGTTTTGCTTTGAGAATCACTGAGACAACCCTGCTCCAGCCATCATAAATGAGGTCTTACACTCAGGTTCTTGCTGTGTTGCTCAAATCTCCCCAAATGTAACCTGAATTCTCCCCAGTGGAGTGATAGTGACAAAGATGTGAAGGGACCACACCTACACCTCCAGGCACTCTTCCTCCCTGCACTTTTATGTAGCAGCTGGAGGGTGAAAGCCAAACCCTTGTTTGGATACCTTGGTGGGGAGTGGCAGAGGGGACATCAGCCTGGGTTTCAGGTCCCCTGATGTCACCTGGCACAGTGACTTCCAGCTGCTGTGTTGACACAATATGCAACTCTGTCCCTTGTGATCAGGGACACTCCTGCATCCTCCAGGTCCCATCCTGCTTGGTGCTTGAAGCTCCTCAACTGGACACCAAGCTGAGCTCTCTCAGGCCTGGCCTCTCTCCCAGGATTTAGGTTCCTATGACTGTGTTTCCAGTATTTTCCCTTCATTTTACATTTGTCTCTGCTAGGCCAGAAAATCTAGATCCTTTCAGTCCACGTTGGGCAGAAAGCACCAGTCATCCCCATTCAGCACTCATTCTCTTCTTCCCCAGAGTCTCCCCAGGGTTTCTGGGTGACCAAAGTGGAAATTGTCCTCACGGTTCAGAGATGGTGTCTTGGCAGAGGACACTGGAGGTAGAGGGACAGAGCCAGTGAGGGTGCAGCACTGTTGGTGGAGGCCTGGGCTGAGCTTCCCTCTCAGGTCTCTGTGACCACATGGACACCAAGCCTGCAGCAGAGGCTGTCACTGGCCAGCAGCACTGGAGCTTGGTTCCCAGCGTCCCCTCGGCCAGGCCCCTCAGCCTGGGCTGCCACACACCTGCTGTGTCACACCTCATCAAGCTGCACCTCCCTCCAACATCTCTCTTGCTTCTGTACTGCAATGGGGATTTGGCTTCCACTGGGGTCCTTGCTGCACTCTTCACCCAGAGAAATGGAATCTGAATGTACATCAATGAGAAATGGAAGTCAGGACAAAGGTCAGTGTCATGGAATGAGAATATATGAGGCTAGGCCTGGTGTCTGCATGTTCCACTTTTGTGACTAGTGATGATTAATTTTACAAAATGTTGGGTTTCAATGTGTAAATATATTTTTCCTCCTATTACCTTTTCTCACTACCCCACATTCCTCCCCCCCTTCTTTTCTTTCTCTTGTCAAATAAAAGTCTCCCTAGCACTTTCATTTCATCTTTTTCAGATTTCTCTTATCAGCGTGAACAAGTGACATTTTTCTTTCCAAGTCTGGCTTATTTCACTCAACATTATGATCTTCAGTTCAGGTCTGTTCTTTCCTTTTTTTTTTTTTTTTTCAATATCAAAGTTCAGTTCTTCTTTATGGCTGCTGATACTCCATTGTCTGTTTACGTGTGTGTATGTGTTTGCATGTATTTCACATTTTCTTAATTCATTCATCTCTTGATAGACACCTAGTCTGGTTCAATATCTTGCTATTGTGGATTATGCCACAATAAACATGGGTGGGCAGGTGTCCCGATGGAACAGTGACTTTAATTCCTTTCAGAATGTGCCAAATAGTGCTATACCTTGATCAAATGGTAGCCTTATTTTAACTTTTTTGAGGAATGTTCATACTGATTCCCATAGTGGCTGTTCTTTACATTCCTACCCCCAGTGGAGATTTCCTCCTTTTCCTCAAATCCTTGCCAGCATTTATTGTATTTTTGTGATAGCTATGCCAAGTGGGGTAAAATGGAATCTGCATGTTTTTTGTTTTTTTGGGTTTTTTTTTTTTTGCCAACATCAGATATATTTAAGTCTTTATTGAGTTAGTTATCATAAACACAGATTAACAGCCAGACTAACATATCAAAAAAGATAGAAAACACCAAGAATAATTATACAAAAATCAAGGTACATTTTTAGATACATTGGCTATGCTAGATTACAATAACATTTTCTCTTTTTGTTCCTATTGCCTGTCTTTTATTTTGCACTTTATATATTGGGTTTCTCATGTAAGAGAAATTATGTGATTTTTATGATTTTGTATGTGGCTTATTTCACTTAGTACACCCATTTCCCTATGAATGACTCAAGTTTACCCTTTATGGCAGAGTGCTACTCCACTGTATGTAAATACCAAATTTTCCATTCATCTTTTTTTGAACATATGGGCTGCTTCCAAGATTTAGCTATTATGAATTGTGCTGCTACAAATATGGATGTGCATGTGTCCCTGTAATATGGTGTTTTTAAGTCTTTTGGGAAGATATCTAGAAGGGTAATACCTGGGTCAAATGGAATTTCTGTTTTTAATTTTTTTTTTTTGTGGGTACCGGGGGGTCGACCTCAGGACCTTGTGTGCCAACAGGAGCCCGTGCCACTGAGTGATATCACCGGCCCCTTTTCCGTATGTGGGATCCGGGAGTCGAACTCGGGCCCTCGCGCTTGCAAGGCAGGCGCTTATGCCACTGAGCCATCTCACCAGCCCTGTTTTTAATTTTTTGAGGAATCTCCACACTGAGTTCCATAGTGGGTGTATGAGTTTACATTCCCACCAACAATGAGGAAGTGTTCCTTTTTCCTCCCACACCATGAAGGTGACCAGTAAGGAGAAGGGGCTCCAGAACAAGGAAGGAGGGACTTCAGAAGGAAGAGATGGAAGGAAGAAAAGACAGGAGGCAGGACAAGGATGGTCAATGGATGGAGAACCTACAGAGCAAGAAAGGGTTTAGGAGACGAGATCTAAGAATGGATAGGGGAAGAGGTGACTCAAGTAGAGGTCCCCCCACCATGAAAGAAAGTATCTATGAGAGAAAGTTTGTAGGCACAGGGTGAGGAGACAATGGCAAGGAGAACTGGGGACATATGGAGATCAGCAAAGATTAAGGATGGAACAGTGGCTTTGGAGGTGACAACAGTGGAAGAAGTTTGAGGTTTATTTGGAAGGAGGGAGTTGGGTTGAGATGGTCAAAAGCTGAATTCCAAAGAAAGATGCTTCACACTGGACCTGGGTTTCTCTCCTCGGGCCTGTGAGTAGCAACCAGCTTTCCATCTCAAGCCTGTGTTCAGAAGAAAACAGAGACTGGTCTTCAGAGTCCAAGGAGGAGCTGCAGGAAAACCTGCTGGGTCTCTTTGATGGAGTCCCTGGGTTAGCAGCCTACTTTCTGGCTCAGAAGAAGCATAAGGACAGCGCCTCCTCAGAATCAAAATCGGAGGCAGAGCAGGAGGAACAGGCAGAGCAGGAGGAGGTGAGGTTCTGACTCACCCTTGAGGGGAAACCCCAGCCTTTCACCTTGGTCCTCTGGCTGCAAATGGAAGACAGAGTGGTCATTGGAGTCTAAGGATGACCAGGAGGGGGAGGGCCCAGCTGCTTTGCTTTAACCCCAAGGGAGGATACAAGACACCCGCATTGATGCCCTGGCCACAAGAGGAAGAGGGAGTGTGTATCTGTCTGAGTTCCACGAAGAGCTGAGGAACCATCGGGATGGCTAAGCCCTGTGCCTTCTATACACAAGGGTGTCCCAAAGAAGCCATATGGGCTTGAGAGGAAGATGAAGAGGAAGCGTCTGTCCTCAGCGCTGCCTGAGCATAAGACCTTTTCCAGGCTGCTTGGTAAGGAGGCCCCAGGCTGTGCCTCTCACCTGGCTAATTAGAAACACAGAGAATTGTGCTTGCTTCCTTTTCCCATGGAGGAGAGTGCACTATAAGCAAAGAGCTCTCCATTCCTCTTCAGGGAGACGGAGATAAAAGACCTCACACAGGTCTTCAAATATGTGATCAGAAAGCCTGACTGTAACAGTTCCCTGTCTCATAGAGCTCTTGCTGACTGCTTGATGCACAGGCTTTTAGCACTAGGTGGGTGACAGGGTCACATTCACATCCAGATGTGATCCTCAGAAGAGAAAATGACCTGCATGCTTTTTGAGTTTGAAAGGGGTGCATTCATGTGTCATGGGGACACCACAGTGTGCTCAAAGATTCTAATCATGCAGATATTTGCTGCTATCCAGGCTCTCACTCAGTTGCTCCTCCAAGAGTCTAAGGGCTGAGCCCTGTTCCCTGCTAGCTGAACGTCCTTCTCCCCCTCTTCCCATCTGCCTATGCGGGACCCCATCTGGAACCTTCTTTGAGGCAGGCCCAGTTCATCTCCCTGTTTTTTGCCCCATGGAAAACCTGTGCCAGGTTCCAAGCTAATGCTGTGCTCTCTTCACCGAGGATCCCGTAATCAAGAGATTCCTAGCCTGGGACAGGACCCTGAGGGATCTGACAAGGTGAGGTCCTTCTCCCCTGAGCTGGACCCTCGCTGAGGCACAGCCTTGGGAGGACAGGATTCCAACCCCACAGTCCTTCTTCTGTCCCTGCCCTTGGGGAGCGCTCCCACCAGACCTATCCACTGTACAGGCTCCCTAAGGACCGGCCACCATCTTCCTTTAGGCCCTGGCTTTTTTGGCAAACTGGGTGGGTGTGCCCTCCTCTGCCTGGGTACTCTGGGATCTGAGCCCAGGACACAGTCGTCCTTGGATATGGCTTCTCTGACTATTGTTGCCTGAAACCCCTGGCCCCACTCTAGCTCTCAGGAACCCCTGTGCTAGAGCTTAGCAGAGCCCCTTCTGATCCACAGAACTACAACACCTAGTCCCGAAGAGATCCTTGGAAGAGCCACCCTGGGCGTCATGGCCTCCTTTCTCCTGACTGCTCTCATTTGCAAACAACTTCCAGCCCCTGACTTTCCCCAAATAACCAGGCCACCCAACACTGGTGTGTCTGCTCTGAGTGGAGTCCTGCCTGTCCCCTGTCCCTGACCCCATGTTCCTCCTATTCCAGTTTAGTGGCTCTGAATGTCCTCTCTCTCCCCGCAGAACCTCCTGGCCATGGTCATTGCCTACTTCAGCCGGGCCAGCCTCTTCCCCTGGCAGTACAGAGGATCCACTTCTTCCTGGCGCTGTGAGTACTGCGCCTCCCCCCGCAGGCCACAGTCAGCCCCGGAAGGGTAAGGAGAGTAGGACTCTAATGTGTCCTGTGGTTTGAAGCCTCTTTGTACTGTTGAGCCTGTGTAGGAAATGGCAGCCTGGGAAGACGGTATTCTAATACTTCTCATGGGAAAACTGACAAAGTTCCCAAACATCGAGGATCAAAACACTGAGGCTGAGGAAATACAGAGCTCCCCAGGCAAGACAGGTGGGAAGAAGCCACATGTGGTCACCAGGCCACCGACCCATGGGGGAGCCATTTCTGACTCTCCTGAGGGTGTCCCCCCACCCCAAGCAATGCCAAAGTTCACTCAGTCCCCCTCCTCTGCATTCACAAGGCAATGTCCCATTCACACCCTCCTTAAAGGGGACGGACCTTAAGTGTAAAATGTTCCCTGCTGGTGTTTCTTCCAGTCTCGTCCCAAGCCAGGGGCTTTATCCGTGTTGCCGCACAATCATACCAAAATGTATGTGTGGAGCCTCACAGGCCTCCCGGCTACTGCCTGCTCCCTGCTTCATGTAGCCCAGGCCAGATTCCTCCCTTCCAATTCCCTTCTCTGCCATCTCTCTTCACCCAAACCAGCACCTCGTCCTGACGTTTCTTTCCTTGCTCTCACTCATCCTCCCAAATGCACTTTCCTGTGCCTTCTGTTTTCTGTCCAGGTGTGTTCACACATTGCATCTGAAGAAAAATTCCCTATCTTCGAGTCAGCAAAAACACCACAATCTGGCTGGGTGTGGTGGGCAGACCTTTAGGCCCAGCTACTCAGGAGCCCCAGGCAGGAGAACAGCTTGTGCCCACGGCTTCAAGGCCAGCCTCAGAAGCTTAACGTGCCCCTGTTTCAAAACCGAAGGCAAAGAAAGCAGAACTGCAAAGCAGAGTTGTCCTTTCCTGAGCTTGCAGCAGCTCTTTAATCAAGTCTAATTCAAATGTGTAACTTGGGATGTTGATTCCTCAGCTCCCCCTCTCTTTCCCTGGTCCCATGAGGTGGGACCACTGTTGAAGGCTGGGTGTTGTGAAAATGTCTATGCATTATTAAACACCCAGCTTGATCCTTTTCATTCTGCAAGTGTTTATGTTATAGCTCGAGTCCACGAGGGCGTCGATACGGCACTTGACTACAGGTAAAGATCCCACTCGTTCCTTCCTTCATTGGCCAAAGAAAACCCTAAGCAGTGGGACCTCTGTGCCAGGGAACATGAAGCGATGGGAAGGGCGATGTAGGAAACGCTGGTGGGCTTCATGCGCCCCATGAGCCAAGCTTGATGTTGGCCATTAGGGAGGAGAGGGACAGGTGCAGAAAGAAACCCAGGTCACCCTCCCCGTGTGGGTGTGGCGAGGAGACAGGTGTGTGCCCCCAGGACAAGCTGCAGGGAAGGGACAGGACGGAGGTGGGAGACGGTGGTGGCAACTGCACTGCCTGAGAGCGCAGGAGTCCTCCCAGGTCTCTGAGCCGTCTCCTGTCTTCATCTCGGGTGGGAGGCTAGCAATGGCCTGTGGTATCGAATGACTCCATCATATCTCCTAGTGATATTAGATCACTACTCAGCCAAGAAGCATATGTGCTCTTTTACATCAGGTATTGTCATGAAAACAAGCTACCAAATTTTCTGTAATGTCATTTCATTTCATCTCACCCACATTCAATTCAGTTTTATTTATTTATTTTTTGTGGGTACCGGGGGTCGACCTCAGGACATCACGCTTGCCAGGCAAGTGTTTACGCCGCTGAGCTATCTCACCGGCCCTCAGTATTATTTTTTAAAAACCAAAGTTTAAGGTTTACCCTGCAGCATGCATGGAGAGTCAGGAGGCCACTTCTGAGTGTGGATTATGAGCTGCGTTAGCTTCCAGCTCTTTGGCATCAGTGCTGACAGACGCAGAGGAAGGGAAAGGTGACAGCTGAGGAGGGGGTGGCTTATGCTGCTGGCAGCAAACGGAGTGGACCTGGGGATGTGGAGGCCATGGGTGGAGGGCTCGGGAAGGGCACTCTGAGCACCCTGCATGGTCCCACTGAGCACCTCCCCAGTGCGGAGCACAGTGCTGGTTAGGCATCGGCCTGAGCTGGGACCAGTACTTGGGTTGATCCTGCTGCAGCTGCAAACTGACTTATAAATTCCACTTTTGAAAAAAGAAAATCTGATGTGTACTCCACGATGTCCCCTGCCCCTCTTTTTTTTTTTTTTCCCATGCTAGGAATAGAACCCAGAGCCGTGAGCAAGCTTGGCAAATGCTACCATTGAGCCACACCCCAGCTCCCAAGGTGTCCCTTTTAAATATGGTAGTTTAAGATTAAGAATACCCTAAAATGTTCAACAATGGCAGAATGATGTGTAGAGATTTTATGCAGTTAACAGTGATTTTTTCTTTTTTCTTTTTTGAGACAGTATCTCGCTATGTTGCCCATCGCCTGCTAAGAGTGATTGTCATGAAACTTTTTTTAATGCTTTGGGAAAGTGCTCACTGTATATGGAGGGAAAGCAATTTGAAATATTAAACACTGGCGTTGGGTGGAAGATGGGGAGATGATCTATGAAATCAAAAGGCAACCATCTCTGAGGGGGCAACTTTTTTTTTGCTATTTTTCTGGACACTGTAGGTTTTGTACAATGGTATATATTTTTAATTTAAAAATACAAACAGAAAAACTAGCCTTCTGATAGCAGCATTCTCAGCATACAGAGTTTCAAAAATACCATTTCTTTACCCAGCTGCCCTTGTGTCCTTAGCTGAGGACCCCGACACTGACCTACACCCCTTAAAGGAGCTAATGCATCACATGGCTCTGTACAGTGTGACTTAGAAGCGGTATCTTTGCCATGGTGCCTTTCAGAGGGACTGAGTTTGTAAATCAGTCTCTACTAAGATGCCCTTCATCATCCTAAGCCCTCTCATTCTTTGTCCCCAGGTCCCACAGTGTGATAAACAGAGGTGAATTAGTCATTCCACCTGTCACCCTGCCCAGTCCTCTCCCCACTCAGTCACCAGTCAGCGGGTTGTCACCAACAAGCGGGCTGCACCAGGGTTTATTGGACCACAGCTTCCTTCTCACATGATGAAGGTAACACTTCAAAGGTGGCATCTGATTTTTACCTCACTCGAAGGGTCTATCCTCGAACCTTCAGGCTAACATTGCAGTAGTCGTCATGTCCCGTCTATACCTGGATTTTTTGTCAAAAATTTTATTCAGACCTTTTATTTCAAAATATTAAATATATGGGAATCTCAGCATGAACAGGGTGGTTGGGAGGAACATCTGGTGGGAATATATGTAAAGATTAGCATGCATTGTGGACGTGGGCTCTACTCAGGGGTCAGATAGGTGAGTACCTCATTTTAGCCATCAGGAAAGTGATCCTGTTACAAGGACACTTTATGTCCACATAGCTGTCTTACAAGTGCACCGTTTTTCCATCTGCTGTCCCCGAGGGTGTGATCATGCCCATGTGCCTGTGTGCCCAAGAGGCCTGATGTGGTTCACAGGGCAGGGCCTGCCCTCCAGAGTCCCCAGGACAATGCCCAGGCCATCTGCACCTTCAACTACACTAGGTCGTTGCTGCGCTCAGGTTTTACAGCTTCTCAGTTTGAGTTTGAGTTGGTTTGAGTTATCAGATTATCTAGTTGAATGCTTTTCTTTTTGTAGACATTGGTCCCAATTTCAGTTAAATGCCTTTGTGAGCTGGGCTGATAGCCAGCTTCTGAAATGGGCTCTGCCTCAGAATGATGTGGGGGGACTTGAAAACCAGAAAGTATGCACCTAGGGAAAGGGGCAGCTGTAATTGACTTTTTATGAGTTTTTTTTTGTTTTTTTTGGTACCTGGAATTGAACTGAGGACCTTGTACTTGCCAGGTAGGCACTGTGCCACTGAGCTATATCCCCAACCCTGGTTTTTTTAAAGACAACAACAAATTCAGATATTTAAGAAAACACCAACAGGCCAAACACTGTCTGTGAACCAGCTGTCACCTGTGTTGTCACAGGGGTTCAGTGGTAATAGTGGAACTTAGAGCAACAGAACTGCATGAGTAGAATGCTGAGACATCACTGGGTGGTGGCAGGAAGCCGTAACCTCACATGCAGGGCCGGAAGTGGCCTTTCCTCTCTGCCCATGGACTTTCTCCCTTGCTTGGAGGCCAGCAAGCTGGCCTTACTTCTGTCTGTATAGTGGTGGCCTCCTAGGAAAGCCAGCCAAGGAGAACATACGTGACCCTGTGACAGGAGGGTTGTGTTCTGACATACGTATTTGTCCTGTGTGTGGATTAATTCCCAGAAAATTAGGGCCTGCAAAAGGTGTGTGTGGGTAGAGCAGATGAAAGAATTGGGCGGTGTTCGCGATTTGTGTAACTTGTCAGTCACAAGACCAAAGCAGGAAGGCCGTTGGCCCAAGCAGGCCCTGATTCTGGAGTGCTGACCTGGCTGCAGCTTTCTTCCTTGCAGAATTCACCTCACTTGAATGGGACTGGGCCACTGAAGCGATTTAGGAAACGCTGGTGGGCTTCATGCACCCCATGAGCCAGGCTCCATGTTGGCCATTAGGGAGGAGAGGGATGGATGCAGAAAGAAACCCTGGTCACCCTCTGTATGTGGTGGGGAGTCAGGTGTGTGCCCCCAGGACAAGCTGCAGGGAAGGGACAGGACGGAGGTGGGAGACGGTGGTGGCAACTGCACTGCCTGAGAGCGCAGGAGTCCTCCCAGGTCTCTGAGCCGTCTCCTGTCTTCATCTCGGGTGGGAGGCTAGCAATGGCCTGTGGTATCGAATGACTCCATCATATCTCCTAGTGATATTAGATCACTACTCAGCCAAGAAGCATATGTGCTCTTTTACATCAGGTATTGTCATGAAAACAAGCTACCAAATTTTCTGTAATGTCATTTCATTTCATCTCACCCACATTCAATTCAGTTTTATTTATTTATTTTTTGTGGGTACCAGGGGTCGACCTCAGGACATCACGCTTGCCAGGCAAGTGCTTACGCCGCTGAGCTATCTCACCGGCCCTCAGTATTATTTTTTAAAAACCAAAGTTTAAGGTTTACCCTGCAGCATGCATGGAGAGTCAGGAGGCCACTTCTGAGTGTGGATTATGAGCTGCGTTAGCTTCCAGCTCTTTGGCATCAGTGCTGACAGACGCAGAGGAAGGGAAAGGTGACAGCTGAGGAGGGGGTGGCTTATGCTGCTGGCAGCAAACGGAGTGGACCTGGGGATGTGGAGGCCATGGGTGGAGGGCTCGGGAAGGGCACTCTGAGCACCCTGCATGGTCCCACTGAGCACCTCCCCAGTGCGGAGCACAGTGCTGGTTAGGCATCGGCCTGAGCTGGGACCAGTACTTGGGTTGATCCTGCTGCAGCTGCAAACTGACTTATAAATTCCACTTTTGAAAAAAAAAAATCTGATGTGTACTCCACGATGTCCCCTGCCCCTCTTTTTTTTTTTTTTTCCCATGCTAGGAATAGAACCCAGAGCCGTGAGCAACTTGGCAAATGCTACCATTGAGCCACACCCCAGCTCCCAAGGTGTCCCTTTTAAATATGGTAGTTTAAGATTAAGAATACCCTAAAATGTTCAACAATGGCAGAATGATGTGTAGAGATTTTATGCAGTTAACAGTGATTTTTTCTTTTTTCTTTTTTGAGACAGTATCTCGCTATGTTGCCCATCGCCTGCTAAGAGTGATTGTCATGAAACTTTTTTTAATGCTTTGGGAAAGTGCTCACTGTATATGGAGGGGAAGCAATTTGAAATATTAAACACTGGCGTTGGGTGGAAGATGGGGAGATGATCTATGAAATCAAAAGGCAACCATCTCTGAGGGGGCAACTTTTTTTTTGCTATTTTTCTGGACACTGTAGGTTTTCTACAATGGTATATATTTTTAATTTAAAAATACAAACAGAAAAACTAGCCTTCTGATAGCAGCATTCTCAGCATACAGAGTTTCAAAAATACCATTTCTTTACCCAGCTGCCCTTGTGTCCTTAGCTGAGGACCCCGACACTGACCTACACCCCTTAAAGGAGCTAATGCATCGCATGGCTCTGTACAGTGTGACTTAGAAGCGGTATCTTTGCCATGGTGCCTTTCAGAGGGACTGAGTTTGTAAATCAGTCTCTACTAAGATGCCCTTCATCATCCTAAGCCCTCTCATTCTTTGTCCCCAGGTCCCACAGTGTGATAAACAGAGGTGAATTAGTCATTCCACCTGTCACCCTGCCCAGTCCTCTCCCCACTCAGTCACCAGTCAGTGGGTTGTCACCAACAAGCGGGCTGCACCAGGGTTTATTGGACCACAGCTTCCTTCTCACATGATGAAGGTAACACTTCAAAGGTGGCATCTGATTTTTACCTCACTCCAAGGGTCTATCCTCAAACCTTCAGGCTAACATTGCAGTAGTCGTCATGTCCTGTCTATACCTGGATTTTTTGTCAAAAATTTTATTCAGACCTTTTATTTCAAAATATTAAATATATGGGAATCTCAGCATGAACAGGGTGGTTGGGAGGAACATCTGGTGGGAATATATGTAAAGATTAGCATGCATTGTGGACGTGGGCTCTACTCAGGGGTCAGATAGGTGAGTACCTCATTTTAGCCATCAGGAAAGTGATCCTGTTACAAGGACACTTTATGTCCACATAGCTGTCTTACAAGTGCACCGTTTTTCCATCTGCTGTCCCCGAGGGTGTGATCATGCCCATGTGCCTGTGTGCCCAAGAGGCCTGATGTGGTTCACAGGGCAGGGCCTGCCCTCCAGAGTCCCCAGGACAATGCCCAGGCCATCTGCACCTTCAACTACACTAGGTCGTTGCTGCGCTCAGGTTTTACAGCTTCTCAGTTTGAGTTTGAGTTGGTTTGAGTTATCAGATTATCTAGTTGACTGCTTTTCTTTTTGTAGACATTGGTCCCAATTTCAGTTAAATGCCTTTGTGAGCTGGGCTGATAGCCAGCTTCTGAATTGGGCTCTGCCTCAGAATGATGTGGGGGGACTTGAAAACCAGAAAGTATGCACCTAGGGAAAGGGGCAGGTGTAATTGACTTTTTTTTTTTTTTTTTTTTTTTTTTTTTTTTTTTTTTTGTGGGTACCAGGGGGACGACCTCAGGACCTCGCGCGCCAACAGGCACCCGTGCCACTGAGCGATATCACCGGCCCCTTTTTCGTATGTGGGATCCGGGAGTCGAACTCGGGCCCTCGCGCTTGCAAGGCAGGCGCTTACGCCGCTGAGCCATCTCACCGGCCCTGTAATTGACTTTTTAACAGTTTTTTTGTTTTTTTTGGTACCTGGAATTGAACTGAGGACCTTGTACTTGCCAGGTAGGCACTGTGCCACTGAGCTATATCCCCAACCCTGGTTTTTTTAAAGACAGCAACAAATTCAGATATTTAAGAAAACACCAACAGGCCAAACACTGTCTGTGAACCAGCTGTCACCTGTGTTGTCACAGGGGTTCAGTGGTAATAGTGGAACTTAGAGCAACAGAACTGCATGAGTAGAATGCTGAGACATCACTGGGTGGTGGCAGGAAGCCGTAACCTCACATGCAGGGCCGGAAGTGGCCTTTCCTCTCTGCCCATGGACTTTCTCCCTTGCTTGGAGGCCAGCAAGCTGGCCTTACTTCTGTCTGTATAGTGGTGGCCTCCTAGGAAAGCCAGCCAAGGAGAACATACGTGACCCTGTGACAGGAGGGTTGTGTTCTGACATACGTATTTGTCCTGTGTGTGGATTAATTCCCAGAAAATTAGGGCCTGCAAAAGGTGTGTGTGGGTAGAGCAGATGAAAGAAATGGGCGGTGTTCGCGATTTGTGTAACTTGTCAGTCACAAGACCAAAGCAGGAAGGCCATTGGCCCAAGCAGGCCCTGATTCTGGAGTGCTGACCTGGCTGCAGCTTTCTTCCTTGCAGAATTCACCTCACTTGAATGGGACTGGGCCACTGAAGCAATTTAGGAAACGCTGGTGGGCTTCATGCACCCCATGAGCCAGGCTCCATGTTGGCCATTAGGGAGGAGAGGGATGGATGCAGAAAGAAACCCTGGTCACCCTCTGTATGTGGTGGGGAGTCAGGTGTGTGCCCCCAGGACAAGCTGCAGGGAAGGGACAGGATGGAGGTGGGGAGACGGTGGTAGCAACTGCACTGCCTGAGAGCACAGGAGTCTTCCCAGGTCTCTGCGCCTGGCTCCTGTCATCATTTCAGGGATGGGGGAGGCTGTTTCAAGAGGGCTCTGTGCAGTCCTGGCCTCCTCAAGCAGGTGTGGTCTTGGGGATTGCTGGGCCGGGCTCATGGTCTAGCTCATGAGCTAGAGGGATTCCATCTGTCCTTCCCAGGGATCTGACCTAGCCCTTTCTTGGCTGTGCCCTTGACCAGCAACCTGCTTTCTTTCCCAGGTACCTGGCCAATGACACGGAGGAGGAAAACCAGCTTCCTAAATGAGACATATTCTTCTTCCTCTATGGGAGGAACTTTGCCAAGATTCCTCAGTTCCACCAGCAGTTCATCAGCTGCATGCACGGAGACACTAGGATGTTCCTGGCGGAGTGTGAGGAGGTGGGTGGTCTACTGGAAGGGGGTGTGAGGGATCTCCTGACTGCAAAAGAGTTGGGAAGGAGGAGTTTGGAGGGTGACTGGGGACTAGAAAGAATTGGAGGCTGAACAGAGGATGGTGTCATCAGAGGTCTTCATCCTCTCAGAGGTCTGCTTGTCTTTCCAGATACAACTTTATGATCCTGAACTCTGGGTGTGGCAGTGAGATCACACCCCTGCATTCCAGGGAACCTGGGACACTGAGGACACTGGCCTGAGGGCAAGTATGTCTGCATGCCTTGGGTACATGCTACATTAGGTGCTGTCAATCTAGCAAGTTCAAGAAACCCAGTCAAGGACCGGTTTTCTTGATCCTCCTTCCTTATCTACCTCCTACACACCATGGGCCAGTATGGTCCCCAGCACAAGGTTGTCCTCTCTCTTTCCTAATATAGGAGATAGGTGTGGCATAGACTGGCTGGGAAGAGAGCTGTAACAGGATCCTCGAAGCTACACAGTGACACCTCTCAGGACCCTGTATGTAGAACTTCTCATGGGTTCCCATGAGACGCAGATCACGTGTAAGGACACAGACACCAGGAAGAGCCTGTCACGTCTCTTTCATGATAGCCCACCCTGTGTCTCCCAGATCCAGGGCGTACTTTTACTTTTGCTTTTCTCTTTTCCCCTCCTGTTCAACCCAAGTTTGCTCCACAGAGCCATTTGCTTCCTTACCCCTTCACCCCTCACTCTTCACTTTTACTTCTTCAAATAAACTTTTGGCACATTTTTCCCTTGTATCGTTCAATTCTTTGTTCAAGGTGAGAAGGACCTGGAATACATTTAACTGGTGAGTCATTTATAAGAGGAACTACTCAATAACATTTCCTCCACCGTCAGAGAAGTGACTGCCAGACACACATCCTGGGAGGGAGGCACTGGGTGCTGGGAGGCTGCTCAGCTAGACCTCACAGAAAGCACAGCTTCCTGGAGGAGCAGTTTTGGTAGAAATCCTTTCACTATCATCAGCTGGGTCCGTGTGACCCTGTGGAGGAAATGTTTTCTGTCCTTAGCATGCATCAGCCTGTATAAATTTGCATTTCCACCATAAGTTCTGGGTTTTTGGGTTTGTTTGTTTGTTTGTTTGTTTTTTCTGTTGTCATTGATTTAAAGCCTTTCAACCTTCAGGGATTGCAATAGTAGATATTTATTTATAACAAAGTGAATGCTTTCACTGTAAGATATTAGATGGAACAGGGCAGATATCCAAAAATGGAAGAGATGTTTCCCTAGCTGCATGTTCATTCCAGTTAGCCTGCAGACACAGTGCTTATGGCCTGAGTGCACCTGGGAAATCTTCCTTTCCTGTTTCCCTCTCTAGGTGACTTTCTCCTCTTGCACAATGACATATGCTCTCCTCAAGTAGATTATCGTGGACGTTTGTCAGAATGACAGAAGATTAACCAAAGTCTGAGAACCACAACGGGAAATGATGGTTCAGGATTTGGCTTAAGAATGAAAGGTTAGGGCCGGTGAGATAGCTCAGCGGCATAAGTGCCTGCCTGGCAAGCGCAAGGGCCTGAGTTCGACTCCTGGAACCCACATACAAGAAAAGGGCCGGTGATATCGCTCAGCTGCACGGGCGCCTGCTGGTGCGCAAGGTCCTGAGGTCAACCCCCGGTACCCCCCCCCCACACAAAGAATGAAAGGTTAGAGAGAAAATTGGATTAACAAGCTAGTGGAAACTCTAGTTAGAATTCACTTAGGATGGCAATCTTCTTATCTAGAAAATACAGCCCCATGAGGTCTGATGTCGTCTCTGTCTTCCTTCCACACCTCTTGGCCCAGGGCAGATGAGCATTTTAAGCCTGAAGACCAGGCTGCCAGTAATGACAGCCATGGGAGGGAACAGAGGAATTTCCAGTCCAGACCATGGAGAAGAATGCAGACAGTGGACTCCTCTACCAGACTCCTGGGAGCTGGGAATCCATAAAGGGACAATTGAGAAGCTGTGTTTTTCTGGTCCCATTCATCCTGAGGCACTTTTCAATTTTACATTCTCACTGCAAATCTCAGTTGGAGGACCTGCCATATTTTTTAAAAAAAATATTTGGTTTCTAAAGTGAGATAATTTCAAGATGACTTGTATGGACTCAGAATGGGAGGGAATTGAAAGTAATTCAAAATATTACATTAGAGCCCTAGGATTGTCAAGATTGCTTTCGGATATGTTGTAAATTTCATGGGTTTGTTTTCAGCATACAGAGCATAGAATTGTTACTATGCTTCTATTAAACACCTTGAGTTTTGGTAGTTTTGAAAACACTCTATTCATCGCTTCTTGGTCTTTCGGCTAAGAGTAAGTGTAGTATCTGTTCTTCTCAGTTTAATATCTGATACGTCTTCTATCCAAGGACAACATATTAAGCGGATTTTTGAGATACACTAATTGGTTTCATTTATACTGCCAGTTTATCTTTGTTCATTGAAAGAAAGATTGTGTTATTATCTGTTTGTTTCTTTTTTGTAAGAATATTTTTGGTTTATGTCTTTTACTCTGGGTACTTTGAAGATAATGATACACAGTGGAATAACTCTTGTTATTCTCTTATTTGATTATGAAAATTTGTGGGTTTTTTTCCATAAAATAAAAAAACATGCTATTCTTACAAAGTTTTCTGTTTAATATTTCAACTCTTTTATGTGAATAAATATATTCCCATTTAAGGGAGATTTTTATCTTTATCTCTATTGTACTGATATATGCATTATCCTTATAGCTATAGGAGAGTACCCCCAAGTTCTTGTAAATAAATATTCTTACTGCATGTTTGTTCTTCATTATTGAATAGAGAACACTGAGCTGCAGTTCTTTCATCTGCTTGACTCCTGTGTCTGGTGTTGCAAAGAGGAGCTAGGTTTCAGAGAGACATGTGTATTCCCTGTTTCTTAAAGAGGGACATATACTTCGCTGGGAAATCAAATAAAGATGAACTGCACTCTCACCTTCTCAACCTTTGTGATTGTTTCAGGATGGATTGCTTGTTTACTCGCCACAAAATTACTGTTTTTTTTGTTTTGTTTTTTGGTGGTGCTAGAGATCGAACCCAGGGCCTTGTGCATGCGAGGGAAGAGCTCTACCACTGAGCCACATCCCCAGCCCAAAATTATTGTTAGTGGGCCATATTTCTTTCCTTTTTTCATGCACAGATTTGAGCACAGGGCCCATTCTGACATTGTGGGGCCCCAGCTGCTCTGCAAAATTTAACTCCTCCTGCATCATGTGAGCATCTCCACTGCCGTGCCCTGTAAGGGACCCGGTGGCCAGGATCCAGGACGCTCCTGCCCAGCCCTCACTGCTGCCAGGTGTGGCCTGCATGTGGATTCTCCTCAGTGGGGTGACAGGGACAATGGTGTGAAGGGACAATCCTCCACCTTCAAGTGACCTCCTCCATGCACTTTCCTGTAGCAGCTGGAGAATGGGAGCCATGTTTGGATGCCTTGGAAGCTGCCTGGTGAAGAGAGGCAGAAGGGACATCTGCCCAGGTTTCTAGTCCCCAGATGTCAGCTGGTGCTGCACATTGAACCAACTGAGCCCAAGTCAGGGAACCTCAGCATCTGGTTTACCTCTTGTCCTTCTCCCAGTGACCTCCAGCTGCTGTGGTTACACTGATATCTGACTCTCCTTTGTGCTCAGGGACACTCCTGCATCCTCCAGGTCCCATCCTGCTTGGTGCTTGAAGCTCCTCAACTGGACACCAGGCTGAGCTCTCTCAGGCCTGGCCTCTCTCCCAGGATTTAGGTTCTTATGACTGTGTTTCCAGTATTTTCCCTTCATTTTACATTTGTCTCTGCTAGGCCAGAAAATCTAGATCCTTTCAGTCCACGTTGGGCAGAAAGCACCAGTCATCCCCATTCAGCGCTCATTCTCTTCTTCCCCAGAGTCTCCCCAGGGTTTCTGGGTGACCAAAGTGGAAATCATCCTCACGGTTCAGAGATGGTGTCTTGGCAGAGGACACTGGAGGTAGAGGGACAGAGCCAGCGAGGGTGCAGCATTGTTGGTGGAGGCCTGGGCTGAGCTTCCCTCTCAGGTCTCTGTGACCACATGGACACCAAGCCTGCAGCAGAGGCTGTCACTGGCCAGCAGCACTGGAGCCTGGTTCCCAGCGTCCCCTCAGCCAGGCCCCTCAGCCTGGGCTGCCACACACCTGCCGTGTCACACCTCATCAAGCTGCACCTCCCTCCAACATCTCTCTTGCTTCTGTACTGCAATGGGGATTTGGCTTCCACTGGGGTCCTTGCTGCACTCTTCACCCAGAGAGACGAAACCTGAATGGACGTCTGTGAGACATGGAAGTCAGGAAAAAAATAAATAAATAAATGGAAGTCAGGCCAAAAGTCAGGGTCACTGAATGAGAGTCTATGAGGGTAAGCCCTGGCATCTGCATGTACCACTTTTGTGATTAGTGATGGTTAGTTTTACAAAATTTTGAGTTTCAATGCATGAATATACTTTCATCATATTCCTCCCCCATTACTCTTTCTCACTACCCCATTCCTCTTGCCTTCTTCCTTCCCTGTTGTTAAATAAATTCTCTCTTCTACTTTGTCATCTGGTTTAGATTCCCCTTATTAGGGTGAACAAATGATATTTGTCTGTGTTTGTCTTATTTCCCTCAACATGTAACCTTCATTTCCATCCATTTTTCTGCAAATGATGCAATTTTGGTCTTCTTTATGGTTGCTAATATTTCATTGTGTGTGTGTGTGTACCACGTGTTCCTCCTCCATTCACCTGTTGATGAAGATTGAGATTGGTTCAATATCTAGGCTCTTGTGAATTGTGGCACAATAAATACAAATATGCACATATCCCTATGGTATGCTGTCTTTCTTTCCTTCAGGTATGTACTAAAGAGTGGTATAGCTCAATCGCATTGTCATTCTATTTCTACCGTTCTACTCTTTGGGGAACTTTTGAGGGCCCTTGATCAGAGAGAGGCCCAAGGTCCTCACAGGCAGGATTCCTCAATTTGAAGTGTTCATACTTTGTGTGGGTTGATGGAAAAATGTATCAGGGATGAAAGTAACAAACAACCTTCAGACACAGCTCAAAGGTCAGACAGGCCTTGTCACGAAGAGGTTCCAAGATGGATCAAACAAGACTTAGATCCCCACTGTGGATGCCACCTAAATGTCCCCCATGGCCAAATGGCTATAAAAGTACATAGCATCTATCCACACAGTGGACTGTTGTTCCCTAAACAGGGGAGAAACTCTGACATTCTGCACCAAGGTGGGACCCCGAGGATGTTGTAGTAAGGGGAGGAGAGTGATACGCCCAAAGACAAACATGGCCTTAGTCTACAGGATTGCTGGTCATACAGGGAGTCTAGAGCTGTCCATTCATAGAACAGAAGGGAGAAGGCTGGTTCCTAGGGGTTGTGAGAGGGGACCAGGCAGTCATGCTGTCATGAAGTCATTGTTTCTCTGGTCTCAGTCTGGGCCTTGCCTTGGACATGTTGGTCCATTTTTACCCCATCGGGGGAGACTTTCTGCTCAGGGTGAGGAAAATCTTTTGCAGGTGCTGGGTGACAGAAGCAGTGGACAATCATGTGCCACGTATTACATGTTGGTATCTGCCTATGCCCTCCTAGGCTCACAGCTGGGTGAGTTCACACTATGAGACTGGCTCAGTGACAACTTCAAGGAAACACCCATTTGTCAGAACACATCACCATCATTATTTCCAGATGTCTGTTGGGAATACCAGTCAAGCCTAACCTGGAAAACAGGTAAACTGTGCTGAGCAGGTGGCCCAGGACTCTAATCCCATCCCCCAGGAGGCTGGGCTCTCATCCCATCACTTGGGAGCCCAAAGCAAAGCACCTTGCATATATAAGCACAGCATGGATAACAAATGATTTGAACAGAGCAGAATCTGGATTTTTGTGGAGGGGAAGAAGGCCTTTGGGAGAGCTCATGGCCACTCAGCAAGCTTCTCCTCCGTCTGTGGAACAGGGTCCCCAGCCAAGTTCCTAAAGGATACCCTGGAAGTGGGGTTAGATGACAGAATGCCAGGGCCAGCAAGCGAGGGACTGGAGACAGAAGAGGTCTGGGAAGGTTACCAGTCAGGAAGGACAGCTACAAAAAGTGGGAGGAGGGACGCAGGAGGCACCAAGAAGCCTACACTGGGCAGTTAGGTAAGGAGACCCTAGATGACAGAAGGGAGTGCACTGTGAGCCAGGAACTCACAATTCCTGGAGGACTCTGGCTGCATCCCTCCTCAGGAATACGGAGATGAAAGATCTCACATAAATCTTAAAATATGGCCCCCACTGACATCAGAAAGCCTGGTTGCAACAGTCCCCTATTTCACAGAGCTCTTGGTGACTTTACTCAATGCAAATCATTTCAGTACTAGAGATGTAACAGGGTCACATTCACACCTGGATGTGACCCTCAGAGGAGAAAGCACCTGCATGGTTTCTGAGTGGGATGAGGTGCAGTCATGTGTCATAGGGCCACCATGGTGTGCTCAAAGGTCTTAATCACCCTGATATTTGCTGCTACTCAGGCTCTCATTCAGTTGCTCTTCCAGGAGTCAGGGTTAGCCCGTGTCCCCCGCCAGCTAAAAGTCTTTCTAATGCCTCTCCTTATCTGCCTGCCCTGTGCCCTTTGGCAAGCTAGCCCAGTTCTACTCCTTGTTTTCTCACCCTGAGGGAAATCCTGTGCCAGGTCCCAAGCTAATGCTCAGCTCTCTTCACAGAGGATCCTGTGGTCAAGAGATTCCTGGCCTGGGACAAGAACCTGAGAGCATCTGACAAGGTGAGGTCCTTCTCCCCTAGGCTGGCCATATGATCACAGTTTTGTGTATTTTTTTTTTTACAAACATCAGTGTGTTGTTCTTTATTTGTTCTTCACTATGGCTAATAATAGTCCATTGTGTGGGGGAGCACATTTTCCTTATTCATTCATGTGTCAATGGCCATCTTGCCTGATTTATTATCTTGGCTATTGTGAATTTTGCCACACTGAATATAAGTGTGCAGGTGTTCCTACGGTATGGTCACTATAATTCCTTAAAGTATGTGCCAAGGAGTGATATGGTTTGATCGAATGTTAGGGGGATGTTACCTTTTATTGAGGAACCTCCATATGGACCGCCATACTGGCTCTACTAATTAACATTCCCATCCTCAGTGTCCCAGAGTTACTTTTTCCTCACATCCTTGCCAGCATTTATTGTATCTTTGTATTCTTAGAGATAGTTATGCTGACTGGGATGACACGGAATCTCCATGTAGTTTGATTTGCAATTCCCTACTGGCTAAAGATGTTGAATATTTTTTCATATAGTTATTGGCCATTTGTACTACTTCTTTTGAGATGTGTGTGTTCAGATCTTTTGCCTGTTTCTTGATTGGGCTATTTGATTTTTTGTTAAGTTTGAATTGTTTATATATTCTAGATTTTAACCTTCTGTCAAAAGCTTAGCTGGCATAGATTTTCTCCCATTCTACAGCTGTCTCTTCACTCAGTTGTGTTCCCCATGTGTAGAAAGTTTTAATTGGATATGCTATATTCCTATTTGCTTAATTTTGGTTTATTTCCTGAGGTATTAGAGACCTAATCAGGATATCTTTGCCTATGCTTACAGCTTCAAGTGTTTTCTTTTAGGAGTTCCGAAGTTTCAAGTCTTATACCTAGGTCTTTGATATATTTTGAATTTATTTTTGGGCAGGCTGACAGCTAGGGGTCTAGTTTCAGTCTTCTACAAGTGGGTGTCTAGTTTCCCCAGAACCTTGTGTTAAAGAGGCTGTCTTTTCCGCAAGGTATGTCTTGTCTCCTTTGTCTAGAACCAGATGGCCAGGCATCTATCTCCATTGTAATAGTCCTCCAAATGGTCCTTATGCTGAAAGGCTGGCATTGGCAAAGCATTTCTATTGCACTCCGATATTTCTTTTTTTTTTTACATATTAAAATTTATATTCTAGGATCTAAACAAGTTATTGAAGATACAAAGGTGAGTTATATTCAGGTTTTGCCATGAGCTTTGCAATCTAGCAGCAAAATTGGGCTAGAATTTAAACCCTGTCACTTTACAAACCAGAAGCAAGAATCATATCTGAAGTAGATATAATCCATCACCTTACAGTTCTTTTCAACACGACGATAATACTCTTACTAAACACTACCAGTTATAGAAATGAAATGATGGAGCTGTCTCAGCCCAAGACTAATGGATTATCCAACATAACTGAAATAGAGTAATAGTTTACCTCACACCAGGAGATAATTTATTTTGTTATGCAAGTTTGTTATCCTCCTATGATCCCCAAACTTCATTTTCTTCTGAACAGTAGAAGCATGGGTACAACTGTAAGGATTCAAGGAGGTTTTTATGTTTCTTTCTAAATTTTAAAAATCATATTCTCAGAGTTCACAGTGTTCTCCCAGCCCTCATAGTTCCAACACTGGTGAAGAGTTGGTATTTTTATGCTATGAGGTTTTACATTACAGCTGATACAATCTCCCTCTTTTGAGCTATGAACTTCAACCTACAGCAAGGCTACTGAGTGATTTATTGACCATTACTATACTGCAGGCTCTATATTAAATTGTTTTCCATCTTTTTCTCTTGTAACAATTTTCTTTTACATTTATAATCATTTGTTAAGTTTCACACTCAAAGAAACAGGGCCTCTATTTCTTTCTTTCTTTTTTTTTTTTAATGTGGGTACCGGGAGTCGACCTCAGGGCCTCGCGCTTGTGCCGCTGAGCGATATCACCGGCCCCTTTTTTTTCCTTTATGTGGGTACCAGGAATCAAACTCAGGACCTCGCACTTGCCAGGCAGGCGCTTATGCCGCTGAGCTATCTCACTGGCCCCAGGGGCTTCTATTTCTAATACAAGGCATACAGCATACAGTCATAGCCTATGGCCCAATGATACCAGAAAGGAGAACATTCTTTAAGAACCCTACGCCTTGGGCTGAGACCAGGTTTAGATTAGAGTTTATCTTTAAAGAAAATTATTTTTGTTGGTACATTTTAGGTATATATAATGATCATATTCATCACAGGGAATTTGTACCTGTACATGATATAACTTACTACATTTTCCCCGATTCCCCTAAACCCCTTTTCCCCTCCTTATTTACAAAATATTTCCATTTTTTCCTTCTTATTTTTTCACTTTTCCCTCCTTTCTTTTCCCCCTCTCCCCTTCATTGTTCCCCTCTCCATTTGAATATTTTCTCCCCATTTCACAATACCTATTATACATTTTGGTCCTTATTTACACTTTCGGTTTCTCACACCAGAGAAATGATGTGATATTTAAACATGTGTGTCTGATTTATTTCATTTAAGAGTATGGTCTCAAGGTGCATCCAGTTAGCTAGAAATGGATTAAATCTCTATAATGATTTTGGAAGTATGGCCATTTTCACTATATTGATTCTTCATACCAAAGAACAAGGGATATCTTTTCATTTTCTGATATTCTATTTGATCTCCTTTTTCAGAGTACTGTAGTTTTAAATGTAAAGTTCTTTTATTTCCTTTGTTAAATTGATTCCTAGGTATTTCATTTTGGGGGATGCTATTGTGAAAGGTGTTGTTTCCCTAATTCCTCTCTGAGTTTGTTTTTTGTGTACAGGAATGCTATTAATTTTCGAGCGTTGACTTTGTATCCAGCTACATTACTGAATTTGGTTATTAAATCTAGAAGCCTTTTGGTGGAGTTTTTGGGGTCTTCTATGTAGCGTATCATGTCATCCACGAATAATGATAATTTAGCTTCTTTTCCTATCGTTTTTCCTTTTCTTTCTCTTGTCTAATTTCTCTGCCTAACATTTCCAGAACTGTATTGAATGAGTGGTGATAATGAACATCCTTGTTTCGTTCCTGCTTTTAGAGTGAAAACTTTCAGTTTATTGTCCATTTAGTATGACGTCCTTTGTCCTTTTTAAAAACAGCATTTATTTGAGAAAATTCGTCATGGAAAAAACCTCCTCTATCTCTTTGATTCATATTTAAGTTTCATTCTTAAGTTTCATATATAAGCTTCTTGACAGCGTTAGAAATCAGGAACGTTTTTCTGAAATCAGCTCTCTGAATGGTAAACCTCAAGTAAGACAAGTGTCCGTCTTCCCCCATGGAATTTCATCCTGGCACCGTGCTCTCAGCTGTAGCTGCCTACTTGTCACACAGAAAAGTTCTGCTTTTTCTCTAGATAAAGGTAATGAACCAGCACTGATAATCGCTTGTACGACCAGGTGATTTCTGGAGTGGTCATGAGAATGCAGTGCCAGTCGCAGTCCAGTGCTTTCACCCAGGAGGAGCTGCCCTTTAGCCTGAGACCAGGTGCACGGTGGTGCAGACCCACGAGGCTGCAGACAGGAAGTTTCTCTCTCTTGCAGGTGCTTTAGTGGTTTGCATGTCATGGGCACCAATCTTGCTTCGTGCTTCTTCCATAATGAAACTGTTTTCTTCATTGTCTGCATCCGTGGAAAGGGTTTTCTGCGTTGGCAAGTGATGGCATTCTTAATCCCCACTACTACTAGCTTTTAAGAAACCACTGGGCAAGAGCATTGCTTTATTATTTCAGCTTCAAAAACGAAGCGATCAGTGTCAGTATGCTGTCATTTTCTAAAACTGACACTTTTACCTACTGCTAAACAATCTCGGCGAGGTCAGACCACAGGCATCTGTTTTCTTCTTTTGGTCTGTGTTTTCCGATTCTTCTTTGACAGTTTGTAAACAGTGGTTATGTGATCTAGTTATGCTAAAATTTCCTTTCCTTCTTTGGAAAGCATCGCTGGGCATTTGTGGTACCCTAACGTTGAGGGAAACGTCTGGTAGCATTTCAGTTAATGGAACTCCAGGCACTCTCCTCTCCTTCCGTTTGTCAGAATCTCTAACGGTAAGGTCGCTAATCTCTAACGGTTCTAACGGTAAGGTCGCAGGCGTTGAGAAGACTTGGGTTCCAGTATGCAATCGCTAAATTCAAGGGACTGGAGAAAATGCAGACGAGTGCGGGGCTCCAAGCGGCCTTTGCGCCGAGGACAGCGCCTGTGTACAGCTAGAGGAGGTAAAGACCTTACGCAGTTCCCTAAATCAGGAGGCACTTAGCACTTTAGGGAACAGAGTCCGCCTAATTTTGTGGGAAGAGGCCATGCCTGGGACGTGCACTTCCGGTGCGCTCCTGCGCACGTCCCCCTCGCCCTGTGTGCGTGTTTACGCATGCGCGCCGGCTCCGGTCTGCTTCCGGTGAGTCTTAAGTGCTGGCTTCTCTGGTCAACAGGCTTTGGCAGGTCGGCTACAGTCGCGGAGCCTGCGGGGCCAGGGACACTGGCAGGCCCGGAACCAGACGGGCGCGGGCTGTGCAGACCAAGGTTCGCGCGGCTGGGCAGAAGCTTGAAAGGGACGGGAGCGCGAGCGCCGAGCCCGAGGGGAAAGCCAGAGGGGCGGGGCAGGCGGAGACCTCGGGGGCCTGGCCGACTCTGCGAGACAGTGAGACCTAGGGGGACAGATTGGGGCCCCTCGGGAGCAGCGGGGCGCAGGTCTCGGAGTCCTGCCGGCGGAGGGCGTGGGTTTAGGGCCCCGGAGGGGACAGGGCTGGGGGGTGGGGCGCCGCTGCTGGGCGAGGTTGGGGGCGCGTGGGCCGAGGAGGTGTGGGAGGCAGCCGGGAGAGACGGCCAGTCCGGGAGCGCAGGCCCGACTGCTCAGGCCGAGGCGCTCAGCTGGAGAATTTGCGGGGACGAGGTGTCCCGGGAAGGAGCGTCCCCGGCCTCAGCTGCGGACATCATCTCGCAGTTCTCTCTCCGCATCCCGACACCCCTTCCTCATCATCTCGCCGCTCCCAGATTCTCCCAAAGTGTCTGTAAGCTTCGGTCAGCCCCCTGCTCTCTCTCTGCTGAGTGCCCTCAAATGTGCCCTTGGTGAGTCACACAGTGGACAGCTCTCATTGCCTCGGTTGGTAGAGGAAAGATAGGGGCAGTGCAGGTGGGCTTCCGGGTAGGGTTGTTGATAGGAATCAAACTCCCAGCCAGTGTTCTATTGTGTTCCAGTTTTTTACAGACAGCCTTCACCACTTTCAGTCAGATAATTTAAAAACAAAAAAACATGCCTATGCGTAGGAATCCCACTTTTGAGAGCTGAAATTCTCAATTCCTGAGCTTCTTTGATTTTTTTTTAAAGCAATTTAAAGAAACAAGTAAAATATATACATAAGCCAGCAGGGATTTCTCACCACCACCACCACCACTGTTTTATTTAATGGCGGCCTGCTGAGAAAACAATGTTTATTCACCATTGAGGATCCAGTCCCTCTAAACAGCACGTGATTGTGTGGAAATTACAGTGTATGTTTCTTCCCTTTCATCCATTGTGCCAGTTGTGACTTTTCACAGAGTATGGTTTCATTTGGTGGCTCTGCTGCAGGAGATTCCTGCCTGTGCCAGCCAGGTAACTCCTGACCTCAGTGACCTTCTTTTCCTTCCCTAGGTCCACCGGCAGCAGTCATTCACTGTCCCAAGAGCAGCAGAAAATGTACAGACTGCAGGTTAGTTTTCCTGTTTCTCTGTTTTCTCCCATATTCCTCTGTAACGCACTTCAGGAGGCTTCTAAAGATCTGTCTTTAAAATGAAAGTGTAGAAATAGATAAAAGACATCGTTGTGTAAAATGCAGTTAGAGTGTCAGGTCAGCAACGATAGTCATTTCTACAGGTCTTCTCTTTTTTTCTCTTTCCTTCTTTCTAGGGATACTGGAATTGAACCCAGTACTTTCAAACTGAACTATATCCACAGCCATTTATTTTTCATTTCGAGACATCAGCTCACTCAGTTGCTAAGTTGCCTAAGCTGGACTTGAACTTGTAATCTTCCCAGAGTGGTGGGATGATAGGTGTGTGCCACCATGTCTTGCTTTTGTCAAGTCTTTTGTATAGGTACTTTAGGGCTGATGAAGTTAAGCAGCAAAAGTGGCTTTGATGTTCTTGACAGTCATAGCCAAAAGAAGATAATACGTATTACAAACATTGTAGTTATTATTGGAAGAAACCATTTGTTGGGTGCAAAGGCTCATGACTGTAATCTAGGGCTCTGGGAGGCTGAGGCAGGAGGATTGGGAAATTTGAGCCCAGACCAGAGTGCTAGGATTACAGGCCTGCACCACTGTGCCTGGTTTTGTTCCCATTGTGTGGGAGTGGCTGAGCTGGACATCATTCACAAGGGAGCATGGAGCGCCCGAGGAAAGCCCCAAGGGCACTGAGCACCCAAGGTGAACAGGTGTTCCAGCCCTGAGAACACCAGGTGTGAGAGGCGAGCTGGTTGTTAGGCAGAGTGGTTTCACCTGACATCAAACTGCCAAGTGTATTAACAAGCTTCCATCGTTGAGCAGTTATTTTTACCAACAGGAGAGAGAGCTCCACCTGATCCCAGCCTTCTGTATCTTGTCTTCATTTCTTCACCTTCTTGCTGCCCTTCAAGGTCCTCACCCCAGGAAGTTCAAGAGCTGCGCTGGCCGCGGCACCATTGTATATCCTCTGTTTTGTTAGGTGTAACACTGCTTTGCTGTTTTAGTAGGTGCTTAGGATTTACAGTGTGCAATGGTAATTTATCATAGTTCATCTTCAAAAGTACTATATAGACCTTTCTAACTAGAAGAGACTTACAGTAGAATATTCTCATTTCTCCCTCCAACCATGGACTTTATACTATTGTTGCACTTCAACTGTTTTTTTTTTGGCACTGGAAATCAAACTCACGACCTCACAGTTGCCAGGCAGGCGCTGTGCCGCTGAGCTATATCCCTGGCCCTGCATTTTAACCTTTACATTTCTAAGTTAGTCAATTACTACATAATAAGTAATGAGATAAAATGTATGGTCTTCATTTCTCATCCTCTCCTTTGTGTGGATCCACAATTTGCTGTCATTTTACTTCTGCCTGCAGGACTTTAACATTTCTAGTTGATGAGTACTTCTTTCAGCTGTTTTGTACCTAAACATTTACCCAGTAAATTTTCATCTCAGATATTAGAGTTTTTCCTATGGAAGTTCAATTTGAAACCTTTTCTACCTTGCCTGACTATACTCAAGTTTTTTGAACTTAGGGCATACAGTGACAAACTTTCAATGTTCTCTGCTAATTGTAACATCTATGTATCACCTGTGTCCATTCTGGACCAGTTTTGATTAATTGGTTATTTTCTTCTTTATGGATCCTGTTTTCTGTCCTATTTTCTGTCTCAACTCTTTCTCCTCACCTATCTCTCTTCCCCTTCCCTGGTCATAGCCTGGAAACTCTTAGCCAATAGCTGTCAGGCTTAGCTAGTTTCCCATCTCTCATGGATTACCATCTTTCACTGCCTCCTGGTTAGTGTTCTTGAAAACCAGTCTTTGTATATTTTGTCTGGGGTGTGTGTGTGTGTGTGTGTGTGTGTGTGTGTGTGTGTTGGTCATGGCTGAAAACAGAAGTCTTAACATTTCTACATTTTATATATGTGAGTCGTAGTTGGAAATCCTTTCCCCACATGGAGTCAGTCACCTGTTTTTTTCTGTGTGGTTGGACTTTTCACATTTAGATCACCGATCCAGGCGGAGTTGATTCTTTTGTGGTCTAAGGTATGGGTGCAGTTTTGTTCCCATTTAGGTGATCATCACTTGCTCTTGCAGCATTGGTATTAGCTTTGCCTTACAACAGTGACATACCAGAGGCAGCAAACATAAAGAGGAAAGGTCTGTCTACCTCACAGTTTAGGAAGTTGAAGGTCGTGATGCTGACAACAGCTCTGTTCCCAACTGTGTCACATCATGGTAGTGGTGCATGTGTGTGAGAGCTTACATCACCAAACAGGAAGTTAGAGGCACTGGCGTTCCACACGCCTTTCTCCTGTTTTTATCTTCTTACTCTCATGTAAGGAAAGCTATTGGTTTGTGTGTTGATTTCATGTCCTCTGAACTTACAGTTATTTTGTTGAGTTAGTTTCATCATCCTTTTTCTGAGTTTTTACATCATCAGCAAATAGAAATAGTTTTTCTTCGTCAATTGTATTCCTCTAGTTGTTTTCTCTTTTCTAGTAGATGATGATGTGCATTTTAATTGTCCTGATTTTATTGGGAATGTATGTAGTGTTTCCCCATTTTCTGGCTTTAGAACTGAAAGTTCTGAGGTATAAATTGTGTGTGTGTGTGTGTAAACTTGGCAACATGTATATACGTGCTTGTCGGTGATTGACATATATACATATGTGTGTCACATATACAGGTATATAGAAACATACTGGGCATATTAAAGTGTCAAAATGTATGCATATATGTATATATGTATGTATCGATGTTATGAAGTATCCATCAGTTTCTACTTTCTTGAGTTCTTTCAAAAATCAAGTATGCTAGGCTGGGGATCTAGCATAGCACTAGAATTGTTGCATAGCATGCACAAGGTTCTGAGTTCGATACCCAGTACCATAAAGAGGAAAGAAGAAAATAAAAAGGAAAAGTCAGGTGTACATTTTTAATATTGTCAGGCTTTTTCAAGTGCATTTGGAAATACAGATGTTTTCTTCTTACCTGTATGATAGTGGCATGTTGTATTTATGGCTTTCAACACACTAATCTATATTTTTAAGTTCTATTTGGCCACTATGCATTCTATTTTTAGTCTAGTATTGCGTTCTGTTTGCTAGCATTTTATTTGCGCTATTTATAAGTAATATTGGTGTGTGTGGTTTTTTTTGGGGGGGGACCAGGGGTCGAACTCAGGACCTCGCGCGCCAGCAGGTGCCCGTACCGCTGAGCAATATCACCGGCCCTTTTTTCATATGTGGGTACCGGGAGTTGAACTCAGGACCTCGCGCTTGCCAGGCAGGCGCTTATGCCACTGAGCTATCTCACCAGCCCTGGTGTGTGGTTTTATATGACTTATTAGTTAATCAGTTTTCTAAGCCCTACAACACCCCTCCCCTCCACACCCCTGTCTTCTGGGCTCCCTTCACCCAGGTTCTTCCGTTCTGTGGATGAGTTTTTCAGCTCATTTCTGGCCTGTGGGTGGTCATGCCTGTTCTGGCAGCTGTACCTTTGTTGTCTCAAGGAGTCTCATGTGGGTGATACCACCATCTCCCTGCCTCCATCCTCTTCCTTCCCTGGACCTCATTCTCTGTGCACACTCCTGACTCTCCACCAACTGAGAAGTATCGGGGGAAGTGTTTATTCAGGGGTTTCTTTGTGTATTCATCCCTCTCCTCCCAAGTGACCAACACTGGGTGGCTCAGGGGGTGCATGAATTCCAACAGCATTTCCTAGACCTTCCTTCCCACTGTATCAGGTTCCTTAGAGAAGTCAAAAAACCCGGCCGTGTCCTTGCGTGAGTCCTCCTCCAACTCCGATGACTACTCTCACTTCTCTTCTGGCCAGAGGACAGGTGTGGGAGGCTGGGGTCACCTCTGGGACCTGAGTCAAACCAACACCCCTGCCCCCCATGGTCTTCCGCCTCCCCCTCTCATTTTTTCTCCTTCCTCTTCATTCTCCTCTCTCTTCTTCATCCTCTTTCTCCTATTCTCTTCTCACCCCCCAGAGGACTGAAGCAGGAAGTAGGGTGCTAACTGAGGGACTTGATCAAAAAGATCAGGTAGGTTCTCCTGCTGCTTCTTCTGGGCAAATGAAGACGAGTCTGTCTTCATCTTTGGCCATAGGCCTGAGGCCGCAGGCTGGGTGCTATCCACAGGCCTTAGGAAGGAAACCCAGGTTGGGTGTGAAGCCTCTGTCTTTGAATTCAGCTTTTGATTTCCTAAGCCCAACTCTGCCTTCCCAAAACACTAAACTCTTCACTGTTATCCCCTCCCAAGCCATTGTTCCATCTTTAATCTTTGCTGATCTCTGTCTCCTCCCAGTTTTCCTTGTCATCCCCTCTTCCCTTGCCTACAAACTTCTTCTGGTAGATACCTTCTCCCATATAATGGGGGCACCTGTACTTGTGTATAGTCAGTGTTTACTAGAGAAACAGATATAACACAAGATATACAAATGTATAAGAATATAAAAGATTGCCTTACAGTGGTCACCCACAGAGTTGGACGAGGAAGCGTGCAGAGGATGTCTGCACACTGGAGACCAAAGGATTCAGTTGAAGGTCTGGAGCTCACTGCAGTGTCCCGTGCAAGTCTGTAGCAGGAGGCCAAAGGGTCTGCGATGGAAGGCTGCAGAGTCTATGCCGGAAGGCTGAAGGATCCATGCTGGAAGCTGACGAGTCTGCGCTGGAAGCCAGGAGATGATGTCCAAGGTGAAGGCGAAGACTAGAGCTCCTCTGAAGAAACAGAAGACGATCCATCCTTCTTCATTTCCCTTTATACCATCCAGGTGACGACCTGTCCTAGAGTGGGTCTTCTACACCCTAGGGTGTAGAATTGCTGACTAATTTAGTTAAGCTTCTCTTAACTAAACTTCTCAAGTTGACACAATCATTCAACCATCACAGCTTGAGTCACCTCTCCTCTATTCATTCTTGGATCTCATCTAACCCCCTCCTTGATCTGCAAGTTTTCCATCCATTGACCACTCTTGTCCCACCCTCATCCCTTTCCACTCCCATCCCTGGCTTCCTGATTCTCTCCTTTCTCCTTCTGTATCCCTTCTTCCTTACTGATCACCTTCTCAGACCTCTTCTGCCTTCAGCCCCTCGGTTGATGGTCCTAGGATTTCAGCATCCACACCACTTCCAGGCCATACCTACCCCGAGGAGCTAGGCTGGGGACTCTGATCCCAGACTTGGAAGAAGGTTGACAAGTGGTCTTAAGTTCTCACAGATGCCGTCTTCCACTTTACAGAATGCAGACTTTGATCTGTCCAAACTCGACTTTCCCTTAGGCTGGGCTTATATATATGCAGTGTGCCTGCTGAGGGCTCCCAGAGTGATGGGATTCCAGGTGGGTCACAGTGCCAAACACTTCCCCATCCTTTTAAAGGGTAGGCTTGATTGGCATGGAGGTCAAGCATGAGGAAGTAATGATGGGGATGTGTTCTGAGGAATGGGTCATTTGCTGAAATTGTCATTGTGCTCCTCACCCAACCATGAGAGCTAGAACATCCGTAGATGATGTCCTGTCATGGAACCACCGTTGTATATGTGGTACCTTGTTGGCTGAAGTGTCCTGTGTGGCACAGGACTGTGCATTTACTGTGTTGTGCAGCCATCCGCACTGCTCTGTGAAGCACTGATAACCACATCCTGGTTTCTACCTTTGTATCTTTAAAGTTTTCTACCTTCATCTCTTCCCTTGCTCTGCTTGCCCTCCCTCTCTCTCTCCTTGCTTTACGCACTTCATCAGACTTTAAGCTTATTCCACATTTCAGCCCTTCTCATACCCTTAACCTTGATCCCACTTCCTTCTCTAACCCTATTTACATCTCTTCTGTCTGCCTGCTTTATAGTCTTGTTTCCTTCTGGCTCAGGAGTTGCTTCCAGTTACTCTTCTCCTCAGCTGCTCCCCTGTTCTCTGATGTTCCGATCTCCCAAGGTGCTTCTCTGCAGCCATTCAGTGTCCATGCCGTTAGCCCTTTCCTCTCCACCCCCATCTAGTTGACAGTTTTCACTCTCCTGATCATCTCCCCTTGCTCAGAAATTGCTCCTATGTCCTCATTTCTTTCCAGTTGTTTACATTTTTCTAGATTTTCCACCTGTTGTGTAAAGTAGGAATTATAGGCTGTGAGAAAACCTCCCATATACACTGGGATAGCAAAGGGAGGTTCCACCTTGCCTGTGTGTTCCATCCTTTACCCGGGCCATTCCCAGGCAGGTGTTCCTCACTGAGACACCTTTCCTATATTTGGGATCTAGGGTGATTATCCAGTTGCCCACAGAATTTACTTACTTCCCTTCAGTCTTACTGTCTTGTCTACTTCAATCTTGCCCTCTCCTTTCTGGCCTATTAAGTCTAGGTTATAATCTCCCATCTTTTGTAGTGTTTTTGGGGTTTCGTTTTGCCTTTGTGAAAAATAATTGAGGATTCTTTTTACAGAGCGAAGAAGTTTGATCAAATAGCCACAGCCCCCTGAGGGGGAAAAAATCCCATTTGACAGCAAATAAGCAATTCAGACTGACGTGCAAGAAGGTGAAACGTCTTCTTTTACTTCCTGAGATGCATGGCCCTGTCTTCGGTTGGTCCCGTATCAGACACCAGTCAAGCTGAATCCAAGACACAGCGCAGTGTTCACAAGTCAGTAATGAAGAACAGACATCCAGTAAGCATTCTTATTTACAAAAGTTAGGGGGTGGCAACACCTAGCCATAAACATAATGGATCTATAAGTACAGTAGATAAAAAGACCAAAAAACTCTTAAAAGAGGATATATATATATGTGTATATATATCTATATCACTTGAAATATCCAACACTAAGCATTATAAGAACAGTATTATAAGATAGATATATACCTATCATATCACAGAATTATAGTATAATACTATTTCTATGCCAGACATGTTCGAAATAAACCAATAAAATTTATACAGTGTATTAAAGCAAATTATGACACTGATGTAACCTTCACATTAAACTTCAAAAATAATTGCCTCCCAACCTGACCCTCTACAGGTCTCTATCAATTGATTTCAAGACTGTGGAAACCAAATATATCAAAAACCATTGTTAGAGCTTGTATCTAGGTGTCCCCCCAAAGCTTCATGTGTTTAGAAGTGGGGCTTTTCAGAGGTGGTGGATCTAGGGTGTGAATGTGGATTAAGGATGTGATAATTGGATTAGTCTACTGATTGGTTTAGTGCTGTTCTGCATGTGGGGGATGGGAAGCCACACCCTGGGTGTGGGTGGCACCAATCAATAGGCTTGTAGCCTGGATGGAATATAAAGGGAGGGAAAGAAGCTAGGATTGCCGCTGCTGCCATCACCGCCACCACTGCCTGCCTGCTCTGCCATGGACTGTTTTTCTCTGCAGTGCCCCTCTGCCATGGTGCCCTGCCTTGGAGCCAGCTGACTATGGACTGAAACTTCTATAAACTGTGAGCCAAAAATAAACCTTTCCTCCTTTAACTTGTGGGTGTCGGGTATTTTGTCCCAGCAACAAAAAGTAACTAAGACAGCCATACCTCCGACTTCCACCTCAACAGCAATTGGAATTAGGAATGTAAACTTGAGAAGGTGACCCCCAAAACTCTGGTTGCTCATTGTCCCTCCATGGACTCCCCAGCTCCAGGAGGAAGTATGATGCACTCATGATCTTTGGGTTCTTCTAGAAAAGCCTGGATTCTTAGAGATTATCCAAACAAGAGGCTTCTCTAATCCATCCCTAGACTGTGATTAGTGTCAGCATGGTCTTTGTGCTGAAATAGCTCCTCTTCCCCAGGCCCAGAGATCTGGAAGTTGGGGAGAGACCCTGTCAGACTTTGTGGGACAGTTTTCTAAGTGAAAAGATTGACACGTTAAGTCACTCCCAACTATAGTTTCAGTCAATTTACAAATCCAACTTTGTCTCTAATCCTTCATTCTTAACCACAATCCTGAGCTGTCATTTCCAGTTGTGGTTCAGAATTTTTGTACCCCATTCCAGAAATCACTTAAGATGCTTTAGGTTAGACTCACCTTCCTGCTTTATAATGACTTGAGGTGATTATGCTTGGGGACTAGAGTGCCCTTGGAGAAGATGGTTGTTTTGTGTGCACTCACATTTTTGGTTCTTTTCCCTTCATATCTGGACTTGTTACCACACTATAAACTTAACTAATCTGTCAACATCATGACTGTGAAACCACATAATTAATCCTAAATCCCATTCCCTTATGTGTCACCAACATGCTTGCTCCTAAGTTTGGCTGATTGCATACAATTTAAATCTTCGCCTGCTCACCTGTGCAAACCCATACTTATGTGTCGATGGCAAGGTGCCACCCTGGAGCTCATATTTATTAATCTGCCATCATACAAATATCCGTGACCCTAAATTTGAATATGGGTAATTATTCAAGAGGAGAAATTCTTCCAGAAGTGGTGGCACAGGGGGCAGGAAGATCTAGGTGCGCTCAAGCCATAAGCACTGTGGATATGAACTAGGAAGAACACATAGGCTAATTCTCGTCCATTTCTGAATATGTAGCCTGTTCCATCTGATCTCCTTGTTCCACATTTACTTTAATGTAACTAAATTCTGAATGATATCCCTAAGGGGTTGTAGCCCTTCGATAAATAACAAACAGTAGAAACAACTTTTAGAAGAGGAAATGGAAATTTATATCTAATGGGTATTCACTAGGGACAAAAATCAGCATTTAATCTGCACTGTCATTTGGACCCATTATTTAATTGCTCTGAATTAAATAATCCCTACCAAATCTGTGCCTCTGAGACAATGTTGTTTTTTTTTTTTTGTAAGGTCTGACTGTGCAGTGTCCCAGCACCCAGGACATCTCTCTGAGGTTGTGTTGTCATACCTTGTGTTGTCTTCTTGTCATGTTGGTTGGCTGTGGAGAGAGAGGGAGAAGCCAACTTTGGGCCTGGGCCTGGGCTGGTTCCTGATGCGTAGACGGTGGGTGGGGTGGGGGGATCATGAGAAGAGCCTCCTGTGGGCTCCCTGCATTCCCTAGATAGCAGCAGTGCTGTCTGAACCCTGGGACACACACATACCTTCTTGAGGCCACTGTCTTCAGGGCTCCAGGGTCCCCAGAATGAGGGTGCGATCTCGGCCCCACATGCAGAGCACAAGATTGTAAGCTTGGATCTGGAAAGGAAAGCAACTCCTGAGTGGATGAAGAGCTGCAGTGACACCACCCACATATCCAGCCTCCAGCTCTTCCTGGTCACCCATTCCCAGACTCCCCTGTTCCCGCCTGTCCCATCCAGCCCGTCGCTGCCAGCCCAGTCTCACCCACCTCCTCACATTCCTCTCGGGTCACCCTGAGGTCCCAGCCCATGCAGCAAATGAACTGGTAGTGCAGCTTTTGGAACTGGGGAATCTTGGCAAAATTCCTCCCATAGAGGAAGAATAACATGTCTAGTTTAGGAGCCTGGTTGTGCTCCATGTCATTGGCCAGGTAGCTGGGAAAGAAAGCAGGTTGCTAGTCAGGGGCACAACCAGGAAGGAGCTAGCCCCCGAGATGGCTCCCAGGGAGAACAGGTGGGCCCCCTCCAGCTCAGGGTGCCATTAGCCCAGCCCAGTGTTCCCAAGGACTAGGCCTGAGCGCGGAGGCGTAGGCTGCAGGGGGCCCTTCTGGTGGTGCCTCCCACACTGGGGGTGGAGACAGGACCCCTGTGCAGAGCCTGAGGTGGCCTCCTGCCCCTGTCACCAGATGAAGTTGATAACCACCATCTCCCCGCCTCCATCCTCTCCTCTCCTTGCAGCTCGTCCTCTGTGCACACACCTTTCCTCCTGACCACATGGGTCAGGGTGACCTTGGTATATTTCTGTGTCCTGCCTTCTCCTCCCCAGTGGCCAGCACAGGAGGACTTTGCTGAGAGTGCATGAATTCCACCACCCTTTTCTACATGTCCCTTCCCATTGCTAAGATCCCTGGCAGAGGACGCACTGCAGAAGGTTTTAGTGAGTGAATGAATGAAGGAGTGAATGCCAGCTTTATCTGTAGACAAAGGCCATGGTGAGTCCCCCATGGACTCAGTGCTGTAACAGAAAGCAAAGTGAAAAGGGTTACGCTGGCTGTTTTAAGAATGCAAGACCCAGCCCTCAACAGTTGTCTCCCTGAAGCGGATTTTAGGTAGAGGGAGGGGAGATGAGGAACTAGAGTCTGAAATGTCCTGTTAGAAGGGACTTGAGGACAATGCTGTTGGAATGCAAAAGGAAGGAGATCAGGGAAGAAGGCACACAGTTTGGAGTTTTATTATTTTGTTTGCAGTACTGGGGACTGAACTCAGAGTTCTTGATGTACATCCTCACTGCTTTTTTAAAAATTTTTCTTTTGGAAACAGGGTCTTGTTATCTTACTAAGTTTCCGAGGCATGGCTTGAACTTGCCATTCTCCTACCTCAGTCTCCCAGAGTACAGTGATTATAGTTGCCCTTGTCCTTGAACCCTTGGGCTTCACCTTTGAACTCAAATAATCCTCCCCCCACAGCATCCTGAGTGGCTTCTCTGGCTGGGGCTGCATGGAGCTCCTGGTCCCTCCCTCAGCTCTCAGGGAACCCATTTGCTTTAATTTAAAAGATCCCCTCTGATCCAAGTGACCTCATTGCAATGGTTCTTGCTGCTCCTTTTCCATCAGGGACAGGTACTCCCTCCACCTCTTGTGAGGTAGGAGCCTGATGTCTTCCTGGGGGGCTACGTCAGAGCACTGGGGCCCTCCCTTCTCCTCCTCCTCCTTGGCCTCTGATGAGCACTCCCTCTTCCACTTGTGACCAGAGGACCGAGGTGAGAGGCTGGGGTTCCCTCTCAGGGCTGTGGCTGAACCCCCCTGGTGATCCTCCTCCTGCTCCATCTCTGATGCCGATTCTGAGGAGGAGGCATCCTGCTGCTGCTTCTGGACAGGCAACTGAGGCAGGAAGTAGGGTGCCAGCCTAGGGGCTCCGTTGAAGAGACCCCCCAGGTCCTCCTGCAGCTGCTCCCCAGACACTGAGGAGCAATCTCTCTTCCTGTTCTGAAGACAGGGCCAAGGCAGGAGGCTGGGTGCTACCAGCAGACCTGAGGAAAGAAACCCGGGTTCAGTGTGAAGCGTCTGTCTTTGGAATTCAGCCTTTGACCATGTGTTTTGGCTTGTTTCTAGATGTCCCCCAAAGCCTCGTGTGGTCATAGTGGGGAGATTTGAAGGTGGCCGGATTAGGGTGTGTGAATGTTGATTAAGGCTGTGATGTTGGGATGAAGGGTGCCCCACCCTGGGTCTGGGTGGCACCAATCAAAAGGTTTGGACTGGATGGAATACAGAGGGACAGAAAGAGGGCAGACTTGCTGCTGCGGCTGCTGCTGCTTGTCTGGTGCTGCTTCCTGCCTGCTGTGCGATGCCCCTCTGCCATACCACCTGCCTGGGAGCCAGCCCATGAGCTGAAAGAAACCTTTAACTGTGGGTCTTCGGTATTTGTCTCAGCAGTCATCTCACCCCAACACCCTCCTTGCAAATAAACCCCAAACTTCTTCCAAAGGAAGGTTGTCTCCTCCAAAGCCTTGCTGATCTCCATCTGCCCCCAATTCTCCTTGCCACTGTCTCCTCACCCTGTGCCTACAAACTCTTCCTCATGCAGACACTTTTGCTCACTGGGGGCGGGACTCTGCTGAGCCACCTCTTCCCCTGTTCATTCTTGGATCTCATCTCCTGACCCCTTTCTGACTCTGCAGGTTTTTCCATCCATTGGCCTTGGTCTTAGTTTCTTTTCTCATTGCTGAGACAAAATACTGGACACCCAAAGTGAAAGGAGGAAAGGTTTATTTTGGCTCACAGTTTGTGGAGGTTTCAGTCCATAATCGGCTGGCTCCAAGGCACGATGGCATGGCAGAGGGGCATCACAAAGGAGAACCAGTTCATGACATGGCAGAAGGCAGCAAAGCAGTGAAGTAGCAAGCAGCAAGTGGCCAGCACCAGCCTCTTTCTGCTCCTTATATTTTATCCACGGTGAGGCACTCTTAATTCTACCCAGAACTATGTCAAACACCAATCAGTGGACTAATTTAGTGATCACACACCCTTGATCCCAGCATCACACTGTAGATCCAGACGCCTCTGAAAAGCCCCATCTATGACTGCATGAGGTCTTGGGGGACATCTGGACAGGAGCCCTTACAGCCATCCTTGTCCTGTTTCCTTGTCCTGTTTCCTGTCTTTTCTGTCTCCTATCTTTGCCTTCATGACAAGGGTGCCTCCCTTGTCACCCTTCCCTCTTACTGGTCCCTCTTACTGGAATCAATCCAGGGGCACTCTCCCACTGAGTTACATCTGCAGCTCTTTCTATTATTATCATTTTTTAATCTTGAATCAGGGTCTCACTGAGTTGCCTTGGTAGGACTCAAACTTGTGATCCTTCTGCCTCAACCTACCAGAGTGCTGGGATTCCAGGCATGCATCACCACTACAGGCCCAGCTGGTTCATTTCCTGTAAATGCATCTCTCAAGTGTCTCTTGCTTCCCAGTCCTGCTGCTCTTTATGTTTCTCCTGTACTGGAAAAAGACCAGAGAAAGAACAATTGCTTCTCCTCTGTGAATTTTTAAATTTGGTGCTATTTTTCCCCTTACAGAATTTATATGAAAGTATTAAGAATGAAACATTTAAAATCCCGGAGGATGATGGGAATGACCTGACGCACACGTTCTTTAACCCGGACAGGGAAGGCTGGCTCCTGAAGCTGGGTGAGCCTGCTGTGTGTGCCCCATCCACAGCCCCCCAGCCTACCTGGCAGCTCCCTGGTCTCCCTCCCTCTCCTTGTAGTGGAGGCCCCTAAGCACAAGGCAGAAACATAAAGAAGAGAGTGCAATTGAACCAAAGTCTGCTCTAAGCAGCCGCCCATCCCAGCACCCATGGCTGCTTCCCTGAACAGTGGCCTTTCAAAGCAAGCTACATGCTCGGTGTCCACAGCAGGAACTTTACAACCCATCCCAGAAAACTGCTGAGTTTAGCGTCCACCTAAATGCAGGGCAGTTTTCTCTACCAGAAGCAAGTGCATTTACCTCCAAAGAACCTGTGTGCCTTTCTCCTGGTTCAGCGTGGCTGTGATTTTTTTTTTTTTTTTTTTTTTGTGGGTACCGGGGGGTCGACCTCAGGACCTCGCGTGCCAGGAGGCGCCCGTGCCACTGAGCGATATCACCGGACCCTTTTTCGTATGTGGGTTCCAGGAGTCGAACTCGGGCCCTCGCGCTTGCCGGGCAGGCGCTCAAGCCGCTGAGCCATCTCACCAGCCCTGTGATTTTTTGATGAGTGGTTTAAATGTGCCTTCTCGTTGTTTTCCTTCTGCCTGTGGCTCCCACCTTTCTGTTCTGTGACGGCCTGTCCCTACTTGTCCTGCGTTAGGAGGTAGGTACCCAGTGGCTTCCTCCCCTCCCCAGCGGCTCATTCCTCTCTCGGTTTTTCTCCCCCACGTTGGTCTGTGTGAAGCTCCGATCTGTGGCTGCCATTCATTTGATTCATCTGGCTTTGGACTTGGCGGGGATCAGTGTTGTGCACTGTGTGGTATGTGTGACACCCACCCCTAGTGACAGGGCCAAGAGAGGCCAGGACCAGGAGTGCATGGGGACACTGTGGGAACCAACTAGACCCCCATCTTTAGGGTCCTGCAGCAGCAGCAGGGGAGCTGGTATGCAGCCTGTCTCTGCCGAGTCACCAGTGCCCCCTACTAACCAAGCAGTGCATGTCTGCACCCCCTAGAAGGATTCTGGGGACATCTCAAAGGCTTCCTTACCAGGGGCAAAGAAATCTAAGGGATTTTGTACTTTCTGGGAAAATTTAGGAGTTTTTAGGGTTCTACACTAGGGGATGGATTTTACCTTCAACAGTAAAGCCCATGAGATCTGATAGCTGTATTTTCCAAGTACTTGTGAGAACAGAGTATTGCTGTGTATCATGTAAGATCCAAGGGCTAGAGTTCTAGCGATTTTTTTTTTTTTTGTGGGTACCGGGGGTTGACCTCAGGACCTCACGCACCAGCAGGTGCCCATGCCACTGAGCAATATCACCGGCCCTTTTTTCGTATGCGGGTTCCAGGAGTCGAACTCGGGCCCTCGTGCTTGCCAGGCAGGCGGTTACTCCAATGAGCCATCTCACCAGCCCTGTTCTGGAGATTTTTAAAGGAACTTTTTATCAAGGGAAGATACAAGATGTGGCTTGATGACAACCATACAGCCACGGGCTGCCTTGGCTGATGGGGTGGGGGTGCATCCTGTGGACCCACTGTTCCCATTGAGAACTTTAACCTTGGGCATTGCTCTTTGACTTTTCTCTGGCTATGCTGAGGTTTAGAAGACTTCTGACTCTTCCTAAAAGCCTAGTATTGTAGCCTTGGAGTTGGATGCCTGAGTGACCTGAGATACACAGCAGACTTTTCATGTTGCATCATGCTCATGGTGCTGGAATGGCAGCAGGGGGGAGAATGCATCCAAAGACGCCAGCCATTGTGCTTGGCCAGAGTAAGGAGGCCCTTCACTGGCTCAGACGACTCCCTTCCAGTCCCTGTGCTGCCTGAGAGTGTCCCCTGGAGAGATGTGAAGTTGCCAGCCTTCATGGCAGCTCAGATGGCCTCTGCTGCTCTGGAGATGTAAATAAGTGAATGAAATGAAGGCACAAGAGAGCTTGTGTTTTCTGACCTGTTTCCTGGCTGGGCAGATAAGCAGGCCACCAAAATGAGCATGCAGAGCACGTAAGGGAATTGTGCATTTGGCCAAATACAGCCAGATGCAGCCTCAGATCAGAGGGCCATCCTGTGATGTTGTCACCTGTGGTCTTTCTTGCCCCTGCAGCTTCTCTGTCCATTCTTAGGAGTGAAGTGTGACTCAAGTCAGCCCCCCGGTGTGACCCTACACAGAGTGGGCAAACACAGTCCCTCCCAGCACAGGGCATGGCACAGTCAAGACCCAGGCACCCACTGAAGGTGTGCAGGACACGTGGAGACTCGAGCATGTTCTCAGGAAACTGGAAACTGCTCATATCTGACCATTTCCAGCCCACACAAACAGCAGTTCTACCTGTTTCCACAGAATATATGGGTCAGATCAGCTTTTGACTACATCTATTGATACTGCAAACCTTCAGCAAAATGCTTATCTCCCTCACATAATTAGATTTCTTAATGACTAGACATACAAGTAACTGGGAATAGTCCATTGTCTTCCTCTTACAGTACTGTGTTCTCAGACCTGAGCTTCCCTTGTGAGGAGGGAGTGAGCCATGGCTGAAGGTGTATGGCACTTAGGGTTTTCTGTGAACAGTGGAGAGCCCCAAATCTAAACTGGGGTGGGCCCATCTCCACCTACAACAGAGGGATTGATGGCCCCACCATTGAGACTGTCAGAGCTGGACAAGGATGAGGGCACTGGGTGACACAGTCTCCCTCCTGGGCAGCTTTGTTTGCATCTTTGGGATCCCCATGCATTAACACCTGGGCCCTCTTTAGCTCCATACATGGGCTGTTCGGTTGGTGATCCCTGCCCAGACTTGCTCCCCCACCCTGTCTGTGCAGGCGCACCCAGAGTTTGCACCCTTTGGAGGTTCTTTGTATTCCTGTGCAAAAGCAAGTCCAGGAGTGAAAACCTCAGACCAAATGCACTTATGCAGAAATAAGTCTTCCCTGGAGCTGCCTTGAGGCAGAGACTGTGCAGCCCTGGGCCCTTTGCCTCTGGGTGGCTGACCTTAGTGTGTAGCTTTACGTCATGTCAGACTGCAGAGGGTCCAAGGCTGAAACTCTCCATCACACATTAGACTGATTTTTTGATGTATTCCCAAGCTTCTATGCTGTTACCTTACTGATATCTCAGACCTGAAACTTTAGTGTTTGAACAAGGCAAGTTGGCTGCCTTGACATGCCTGACTGGTGTATATGCAACTTGGTCCGTCTGCCATGCACGAGTGCCTCCCGGACCTGAACCAACCAGGATGCCTCCATGCTGCGGGCCACCCTCGGGCCAGCTCTGCCAGGGACTGCAGCAGCGCTGGGTCAGCAGTTCACACAGGGATGAGCCGCTTCCTCTCTCCTGATTGGCTAACCCAGGTGCGGCCCTGGGGACATGGAGCTTTCAGTTTTAGGGTGTTGAGAGAAGTGAGCATGGAGTCACCTAGTGGTGAATCTTTCATCACCATGATCACCTGTGAGCCAGCTCTGCCCGATGGCTGCTCACCCAGGATCATGCAGAAGGCCCTGGTGCTCAGAATCTTCAGTGACTTCCCCTATCGAGAGTATTACATGAAGTCACCTAATCCCAGGTTTTCTTGTGACAGTATTAACCCTAAGGGTATCTGCCATCATGCTGTGTACCTGGCCTCAGCAGACTGCCTAGAAGTGGGACCCCTCCCACTACAGGGGTGGTGAGGCTGTCGTGCTCAACACCTCCCCACCCGAGGGTCTGCACTCAGTCTTGTTATCAGTCCCAACTCCGGCTGAAGACAAAGTTTCCTCCAGAGACAAAGGGTGGCAGGCAGTTCTGAGAAGGAACCCTGGGAGGGAGATGGCAGCTCCACGGCACCCCCAGCTGTCTTGCTGGGCCCCAGTTATCATTTGAGGTTTATTTGGACCGACCCTGGACCCACACAAGCCACCACATCTCCAGGGTCCTGAAACACGTTCAAGTAGTTTAGTGTGACACCAAATGGACTCAAAGTAAGAGCTGTTTATAGATGAAGCAGCATTAATGCTTCATATAAAGCAATGCCTATTTTCAAGGTTACAAATGCATATATCTACACAGACGTGCTTTGCTGAGAAGTTAGGTCTATTATAGACCAGAAACCACAAGTTGTGATTTCTCATTTTATTTTTTTTTCTTCAGAAAGTATTTCTGTTGCCTAAACATAGTTAATATGGAAATAATGTACATATATTGATTTGTGGAGTGTTTTGTTATTCAATGTGTATACTTCCTACAACTTGCACAACTATTCTATTGATACTAAAATATCTACTTTTGTTGCAAAGTGAACAGTACAACTGAAGGGTGTATGGCTGTTAAAACTTGCAATATTGTCTTCACTAAATAAAAATCACATGTATTGTTAAAACAAGGTTGTCTAAGACTTGCTTCTTTAAAATAGAGGTGTGTTGAGTCCAGCAAACTGCCATCTGGTTTTCCCTGACCCATCTCCCAGGTCTGAGGCACCTATTGAGACGGTAGCCAGAGCTTTGTAGGTTTTAAGGAAAGTGAACACAGAGACGGAAAGACATGGCTGGAAGCAAATGGGGAAAACAAGTAAAAAAGACACAGTATTTAATTTGCTGCCATTTATATACTATATAAATTTTACATGCTACATATGTACAGTGGGGCATGTGCTTTTTTAATCTTTAAAAAATCAAACTTTAGACATCCCCGAGCAACACAAACTGTCTAAACCATACAGATTATTCAGATAGAAACTGTGTTAAATACAGTTTTCCCCACTCTGTCTCCTCATGTAGGACCAGTGAATTGTATCACGGTTTAATAGCATATCCATATTAAAAATAAAATCACAGTATGATTTTGTCTGTAACTAGAAACTTAAAGGGATGCAAGCTGACAACTCAGAGTCCAATATCATACAGATGATGAATCACAGTATAAAAAAGTGTTATATAATAAAAACAAACTGTAAGCTTTACACATGTTTGGATTATACATTCATAATGTGAATACTCAACTGGTAAACTGATTGGAATAGTTCCACAAAGTTAATAAACAGAACTCTACATAAAATACATTTTCAAATCTTGAACACAACTAAAATATGAAGCAAATTAGTTTCTAGGATCAGACATTACAGAAAACAGACTGCCCTCAAAGTCTAGTTGAGAGCTTGTAAATTTTTAAATAAGTCCTTAAATACATGCACTGTCAGTTTGTACTTTTAATAATTCAGTGGTTTTCTGGTTGGTCTTGCACCATCAGATACAAGTAATCAGCCTGAGTCTGTAATTAAGCAGCACTTGAGATGTTCTATTCCAGGGCATTATTTACAATGTGATTTATATACATTGTATTTTACAATGTTCAGCAGTTGTAGACAGTGTTCATCCTTTTGGAATACAGGTAATTAAGAAAAGTAAAAACTAAAAAAAAATCATGGTAAAATCTGTACAGTATTTATTTAGTATGGAAGCACCATGCAGATTTGAACAAATCTGTGTTTGAAAGTTAAGCTGAGTTGGGATGGCTTCTGTGGAACATATTGAATCTGAAAGACAAGAGGCACAGACGTTAGTCAAAGGTGGAGGCCCCAGGAAGCCAGGCCCCCCTTTCTGTTCCACCCTGTCCGCAGGTCCCCTTGGTCTTTGGGAAGCTCTTTTCCCTTGAAACCATCACCACCTTCCTGAATGGCGGTAGAGGAGCCCAGTGATGCCAGGCAGCTGCAGAGGAACTGTTGGCGGCCCGGCCAGGGAGGCGCCATCTGCTGGGCCCCACTGTACCTGCCCAGCCTGAACCCCAACTGTGGCTAATCCTTCTCAATCCTTAATCCTGCTTTCACTTGGGAAGAGTTTAGTTCCTTAGGCTTAGTGCTTTCCCTTAAGGACACACAGATAAAGCATGTTAATTAACTGCACTCTGATCTATAGACAATTCGCCTTGAAGTTCATTTAAAATCACCCTTATTGGCTATGAGACACATAAGGACAGTTTTCCTTTCATGGGCTAAATGGTTCGCCACCCCCTTTACCTCTGCAAGCCCACAGCATGGAACATGAGTCCCCGCCTCCCAGGACCACAGAATACAAGTGATTCAGACACAGCCTCGACACCATGAAGGTTCTGCTCTAAGTCACCTGGACCTCATCCCAACAGAGTGGCTGTGTCAGGTGAGGCACGGTGTGACCCAGCCTCAGCGTGACCTCTAGGCCTAGGCATTGAGCTCTTGTGATGGGCTCTGCTGTCTGGGCTGGGGACATGGGCTTCTCACCCCAGATGCTTAGCCGATGACTGCTGATTCTCATGGTGGGAGCTTTGCTGGCTTCTTCCAGTGAGGGAGGAGGGAGGAAACAGCCCCTGTCCTTCCCTTGCCAAGGCTGCCCTAGTCCTGCAAAGCTGATGGGGAAAAGAGGTCTCCGTGCTCTCTAGGGCTGGCTTGGAGCTTAGTGCCTCCCACCCCTGCTGCTGTTTCCACAGCTCAACCCCAGGGCCTTAGGTTTTCCTCGGAATTTAAATGCCTTCTCTGTCCCCACTCAGTGCTACTATGAAGAAGAAAATGGACAGACAGGAAAGTGCTTACCGTGACTAGTGAATTTTTTCTTTTAAGGCTAGGCTTTGGATCACCTGGAAGGCAAAGGTTAGGAAACATTTTAATGACTTTCTATAATTTGTAGTGTCTGTGCTCTGACTATGCAATGAGTGGTTACAATTAGACTTAGTGTTCTTGTAATTTAACACTGTTTGCCTGCAATCAGTCCTGCATCAGGCTGAGCAAGTACAGGCTGGCACACAACCACTGCTCCAAAGTGTCCTCCTGAAAGGAAAATGAGTTCCCATGACAATGGAGGGCCTCTGGTCCTGGTGGAAGATGCCCCAGAGCCTGGCCCGAGAGAACAGGCCATGCCTGTCCCATCACACTGCTGAGTTCTCACAGGAGGATGGAACAGACTTCAGGCCACAGTCAGAGAAATTAATTGGATTTGAATGGAGTCAGAGATCAGGAACTTGCAAGCGAAAGGTGAGTGGTCAAAGATCAGGACACAGGAATGCAAGTGCACGGAAAGTGGCAGAGTGTCAGCCCTCAGCCAGGGCCCTTCTCAAGAGGCCTGGAGCCCACAGGCCCTTGGTTTGTGCTCCCAGCAGAAGTGCTGGCTACAAACCAGTCATCATTGCCCCTGGATTGAGGACAGAATTGGCCACCACTCAGATATGACCTGACTGCAGCACCTGCAGTGGACAAGTGGACTCAGCCCTGAATGCCATGTCAACACCAAGTAGGTCAACTTGCTGTCCCCGGATCGGTAGTCTCTGGGGTTTGACCTGCCTTGCCAGGATGAGGGATTCTGACGTTGATGCCGGGACCCTGCCCAACACGCAGACCAAATCCGTCTCACTACCTGATCCTCAGGTACCACACAGAGGACGGAAATAACAATCCCAATCCCCAAATCACTGAAATGTTAATGTGAAACCACTCTGAAAATGTACACAATTTCTTAATGTGAACAGCAAATGTCACATTGCTTCCCTCCAGTCCTGGCAGCAGCAGTGAATCTGCCTCTGTCCCCTGTGGTGGCCTCAGCCTTCCTTGGGCCTGCTTCTCTTCACACCTATGACAACTACACACAGACCAGGGGCCACGGGAGGCACGAGCCTGCCCTGCCTGGGCCTCCCCAAGAGAACACATTTCAGCCAAGCTGAGGACCCAGAAGGCCTCAGGGCAACCAAGGTGATGTGTCAAAATCCCTGCAATGATGTGTGTGGCCTCTACTCATGAAGGTGACCCTCAGTGTCTAGGGCAGGGGCTGACAAACTTTCTTTTCTGTGAAGGGCCAGGTGATGAACACTCTGAGTGTGGTGGGCTGTGCAGTCTTGGCTGCTACTACTCACCTCTGTCAGGAGCACCAACCACACGCAGACCACTGGCTGTGCTTCAGCCAAAGTCTACAGACACTGACAGTTGAATTTCACACATGGTTCAGGTGAAACAAAGTACTACTTGTCTTTGAACGTTATGAAAGGCATTCTTAACTCACAGGTGATGTGAGACGCACAGGGCCGGCTTTGGCCTTCGAGATGCAGCTTGCCAACCTGTGCCCCAGGCCCTATCACTTTCATTCTTAACAAGCTTCTCAGGGCTCCTCCTCAGGGAGCCAGTTAGAAAGGGGGAGGGGCTGCCCAAGCGCAATCGGAGCACAAAGAGCTGCTAAATTAGAAGACACAGTCTACACACCAGAATCCAAGACGCCCGGTACCCTGGAGGGAGATAGCAATGCCTGGAGCCTCAAAGGCATCACTGGTAGAGGTGGCAGCTAACATTTCTAATGACCCATGTCATCAAATTATGAGGTAGGATACACTCTGGATGCTTTAAGGAATCAGGAGAGTAAAGCAAATAGTGCAAAAGCATCGCTACCAAATATGCTTCAAAAACAAAAAAAGCTGTCCCTTGTGAGCAAATACTCAGACACCCAGAGTGCTATAAATTCCAGGGGTCATAAATTCCAGTGTCAAGTATCCAAACTACATAGGGAAAACAAATCACACAGGGCTTGTGAGTCAAGGCGGATGAGGCAGGAGCCCTGTATTACACGCGCGCCCTTTCAAGCCACTTGAGGTTCCATCTCCATGTGTTAGTCACCATTTCCAAAAAACTTATCAAGAGTGTTTCTCTTCTTAATTCCAAGAATCACCTCTTACCCTGGCCATATTCCAACAGGTGGTACCTGTTGGCCCTGCTCTCCATCCTTAAATGCTTGGTTTTCTTTTGGAAAGGGCCAATGCCCTCCACAGCCAGGCCATTGGCCAGCAGGAAGCTGCCCTCAGATCTTTGGCAATGGTCGACAGTCTCATAGCTTGAGGCCTTCTCCTGGGGGTGGCGCTCGGGGTGCGGAGGGAAGGGGGGTGCGGCACCTGCACGCGGGCTGTGGAAGTGGGTCTGCTCCCTCACCCGGGCAGGCGGCTCCCAGCCCTTCCTGGCCCGGGAGGAGTCCTCGTGTGGCTGCCTCGCACTGGGCACCCTGACTGCGTAGGGGGTGTACCTGTCGGGGTAGTGCCTGCACCTGTCCCGCCGCATCTTCTCGGGGTCGTACTTCTCCGGGAGCCAGGCGTGCTCGCTGTCCGAGTGGTGGTATCGGCTCCAGTCCCGGTCAGCCCCGCTCCTGGTCCGTGCGTGGTGGTAGCTGTACCTGCTTGGGGAGTGGCGCTCGCCGGGGCTGACTCTCTCACCGTAGCACAGAGGGTGCCGGCTCCCGCTGCGGTGCTCCACGGCATGGCGCTCCTGCTCGCTGTGCTTTCTGGTGTAGGAGCGCCGCTTTTTGTGACAATGCTCCTCGGTCCTGCTCCGACTCCGACTCCGACATCTACTTTTCTGCACATATTCCCCACTGGAGGAGCTGTCTCTATGGTTATGGTGATGTCCTCTAAGGCTGCTGATTTTCTTTTTCACTGGAAGGTGATCCGGAACTTTCTGGCCGGCCTTACCTTCGCTGCTCCTCTCCCCATGACTGTGCTTGGGAGCCCCTTCGGGATGGGCGCCTGCGGTCCTATGTGGCAGAGCAGAGGGCCGCGCGTCTGCAGCTACGCCTGTGCTCTGGGATGGGGCCTCTGCTTCACCACACTGGTGTCTGCTGAGGTAAACTAAGAGCTCGTGCTCACGTCCACCTTCCGACTGCGTGGAGGGAGCTGGGCTCAGCTTCTCCACTCTTTCTGCTGGACCAGAATCCTGCAGGCTCTCGATTAACAACCCTCTGACCTCTTGGGGGAATTCGTTGCAGTCCTGTGTTAAGTTTGCAGCGTCACAGAGTTCAGGAAGTGGATCATCCCCCGTGCTTGTCTTGTTGGTGTTACAAAGGTTGTTTACGATGGGCAAAGACTCATCAGGTTTGGCTGGACTGTTTTCTGAGACAACTTCTTCGGTAGGTTTGAGGCTGCTGTCAGAGAGCAGCAAAGCCTTCTCAAACTTGCTGCACAAACCCGTGATCGGGTCCAGTTTCTCGTGGGAACCAGCAGTGGCACTGCCAGCCTCAAGCTCTGCAACAAGGTCCCCCGATGGACTTCTCTCTGTTCCAGGTGGACTGCATCTCCGCCAAAAGAAAAAGACAAGCCAGTAGTTAGCGTGACTGCTACATAGGTTTTGTCATGGCTTACATTTGCTAAATATTTTATCACTTTAAATATAGCTGGCTGGGCTGGTGAGATAGCTCAGCAGCATAAGTGCCTGCCCGGCAAGCGCAACGTCCTGAGTTTGACTCCTGGAACCCATATAAAGGAAAAAAAAGGGCCGGTGATGTCACTCAGCGGCACACGCGCTTGCTGGCAAGCGCAAGGTCCTGAGGTCGACTCCCGGTACCCACATAAATATAGCTGGCTACAGGCCACTATCAGGCTATCAACCAAATTTCATCATTAAATAAAAATAAAATTTATATCAACTCTATTTTTTCAACAACAATAATTCTGCAGCTCTAGACTTTTCCTATTTCCAGATACATTTCTAATTCTTAAGAACTAAGTCTAAACAAAAGAGCCAAGTGATGGGCTGCTCCTCGCTCCCTTCTTTTTCTTGGAGCCTCAGAGGTAAAGCAGCTGTTTCCAAACAGAGCCAACAGCTCCTTGAATTGTGGAAAACAGGGACTCACTGAGGCTCTGGGAAAACTTTCTGTAGTATATGCAGCTGCCCTTCGTAGCTGGAAAGCTTCTGACACAGTCTCAAGGTTAGCTGCCAGCTGTAGGAAACAATAAAACACCCGCCGTGATCTCCGCTCTTCAGCGAGGAGATAACTTGTACCAAGTCCAGGCCCCACGGGGAAGTTAGTTGCCCTGAGTGTGGAAGGGGGATTCTTGGGGCCGCACATGAAGGAAGGCGCACTTGGCCCCAGTACATACATGGACTCATTTACGCAAATGTATAATAGTTCTTTTGCACATTGAATTTGGGGACCAAGGTGGATTAGGAAAGAAACAAGGGGAAAGTCACTGTGCAAATGACAGTGCATCCCAGCTAGTCCATCTTAACGTAAAGTGGGAATGAGTGTTCTCTGCTTCTCCGTTCTTCAACAATTCCACATCCCTAACTCAGGTTCTCAGGGGTCATCTGGGGTTGCCACAGTGCCATGGAGGAAGGCTCCTGCCACCACATGTCCTCACATCCATGGGAGTAAAAATCCCAGTTGTATTATTTCACAGACACTACACATTCCAGGAATCCAACAATTGTGTAAACTGAGAAATGGTCACACCGTGATGTGGCTGGAACTTCACCAAAAGTTGTTCAGCACCACAGCAAGACAGTGCAGATGGCAAACCTGGATGCAGTGTTTATGCTGGATGGTCACACGGTGAACCTGCGGGCGGGTGGGCGGCCACCACCTGATGCCTTGTGTCCTGCAGCAGTAGTTTTACCTTCAGTTGCCACATGAAGCAACTGCAGCGGCATTTCAAATTCTTTCCTCTTATTCCTCAGTTACATTACAGCTAGGTCGATGTATTGATTTTTTAAAAATTGAATGCGGGGACAAATTATATTCTCTATGAATTTAATCTCAAATTTCTAGAGAAGCCCTTACAAAGTATTTGTTTCATGACAGTGCTGGGAGCCCTCTTCCTCTAAACTCAGTATGCCCTTCACACACTCATTCATCATTAAAAAGATGGAATGAGGAAGCACGCGGAGTCGGATGCAGAAGTGTGCAAGGGCGCTGCTAGCCAGAGCAGGCGATGCAGAAGAGAGCGACAAGCAGTCGCACACTGTTTTCTTACTCTTCTCAAAGGCAAATTAACATATCCTGTAGATTATTTTTCAAATCATCTGGGGGCTCAAAATGTTCACAATAACACTTTTACAGAGTTAAAGCTCTGACACATCCACTCACTGTTGGATTTTGTACTGTGAAGTTCATTTCCTCCGAATTTATTCTTACTTTACCTTGTTTCATCTGTTGAGCTTTTTACTTTGTTGCTAAGTCTGAAGGTCTCTAAGAGTTTCTCTTCCAGAAGAGAAGGCAAGGAAGCAGGTATTAACTACAATAAAAAACAAAGACATTTCAACACTGGCTTTGAGCTCCGTGCAGACTGAAATCCGGCTGAGGAACAGGCCACAGATGAGCCTCAAAGCCAAACCTCCCCACCAACTCACCTTTCTAGGAAGACCGTTAGCTTTAGAAAAGGGATTTTCTGATTATAAAGCAGGCTGGACTTGGCAACTGGCACCCTCGAATGCCAGGCCATTTTCTTTTGGGTCATTATCTGTACTATTAGCACCATTTAGAGTGACAGGCTCTTGAAGCTCATGTGGCGGGGCCTCATCATCTTTGGCTTCGTGGCCAGACTGAGCAGAGGCCATCCTGCCCATGCCGTTCTCCTCGGCCAGGCCCTTGGACTCCCCGTTAGACTCTTCGGATGACTCTGCACCATGGGAGACCAGCACGCTGGAGCTCATCTGGGACTTGCCATTCATAACTGGCTTGGAGCAGTACTCGCTTGGGGAAAGTGGTTTTGCTACTTTACTTGAAACTGACACCGTGGATGCATTCGAGGTAGACGGCATCACGGAACAGTTGATGGCAGGAGGAGGAACAGGCTTGTTAGGGGCCTCCAAGGAATTGCTATGATGGTTAGGCTGAGACTGAGCTTGGCGAACAGACAGCTTGTTATGAATACTGGTGGTGATTTTTTGTTTCTTAGGGTGTTCTGGGATCACAGAGGGGCTGTTAACTGACCGGTTTTGAACAGAAGTAGAAGCATTAACAGGACTAGCCCTGTTGACACTGGGACTCCCATTGGGACTCGACATGGAACTGCTTGGTGTGTCCTTCAGTGGCCCGGTCCCATTCAAGTGAGGTGAATTTTGCAAGGAAGAAAGCCACAGCCAGGTCAGCACTCCAGAATTAGGGTCTGCTCCGCTCCGGCCCACGGCCTTCCTGCTTTGGTCTTGTGACTGACAAGTTACACAAATCACAAACACCGCCCCTTTCTTTCATGTGCTCTACCCACACACACCTTTCACGGGTCCTAATTTTCTGGAAATTAATACACACACAGGACAAATCTATCTGTCAGAACACAACCCTACTGGCATGGGTTCATGTATGTTCTCCTTGGCTGGCTTTCCTGGTCAGGAAAAGCCAGCACTATACATAGAGAAGTAAGGCCAGCTTGCTGGCCTCCAAGCAAGGGAGAAAGTCACATGGGCAGACAGGAAAGGCTACTTCCAGCTGCATGTGAGGTTACGGCTGCCTGCCACCACCCAGTGATGTCTTGGCATTCTACTCATGCAGTTCTGTTGCTCTAAGTTCCACTACTACCACTGAACCTCTGTGACAACACAGGTGACAGCTGGTTCACAGACAAATAGTTTGACCTGTCAGTGTTTTCTTAAATATCTGAATTAGCTGCTGTCTTAAAAAAAAAAAAAAAAAAAAAAAAAAAAAACTCTTAAAAAGTCAATTATAGCTGTCCCTTTCCATGGGTGCATACTTTCTGGTTCGCCAGTCCCCTGATGTCACTCTGAAGCAGAGCCCAACTCAGAAGCTGGCTATCAGCCCAGCTGACAAAGGTATTTAACTGAAATAGAGCCCAATGTCTACAAAAGAAAGCATTCAACTAGATAATATGATAACTCAAACCAAACTTAAACTCAAACTCACTGCATTTTTTAATTTGTTTTTTGAAATAGGACTTCGCTATGTAGGTCGGGCTGGCTGTAAACTCGCTGTGTAGTCCAGCATGGACTGTAAAACCTGAGAAGCTGTAAAACCCGAGCGCAGCAATGACCTAGTGTAGTTCAAGCCGCAGATGGCCTGGGCATGGGGTCCCGGGGACTCTGGAGGGCAGGGACAGCCCTGTGAACCGCATCAGGCCTCTTGGGCACATAGGCACATGGGCACAGCAGATGGAAAAGTGGCACACTCCTAGGACAGCTACATGGACATGAAGTATCCTTGTAACAGGATCACTTTCCTGATGATGAGTCAACATGAGTTAAAAACTCACCTATCTGATCCGAGTAGAGCCCAAGTCCACAGTGTGTGCTAACCTTTAAATATATTCCCACCAGATGTTCCTCTCCACCACCCTGTTCACGCTGAGATTCCCATACATTTAATATTTTGAAATAAAGGGCCTGAATAAACTTTTTGGGTAAGAAATCCAGGTATAGTCAGGACATGACTACTGCAATGTTAGCCTGGGGGTCTTAGGATAGACCCTTAGAGTGAGGTAAAAATCAGACACCACCTCTGAAGTGTTACCTTCGTCATGTGAGAGGGAAGCTGTGGTCCAGTAAACCCTGGTGCAGCCCGCTTGTTGGTGACAACCTGCTGACTGGTGACCGGGCAGGGAGAGGACTGGCCAGGGTGACGTGTGGAATAAATAAGTTCACCTCCATTTTTCATGTCGTGGGACCTGGGGACAAAGAATGAGAGGGCTTAGGATGATGAAGGGCATCTTAGTAGAGCCTGATTTACTAACTCTCCCTCTGAAAGGCACTGATGGCAAAGATACCGCTTCTAAGTCACACTGCACAGAGCCATACGATGCATTAGCTCCTTTAGGGATATAGGTCAGTGTCAGGGTGCTCAGCTCAGGACACAAGGGCAGCTGGGTAAAGAAATGGTTTTTTAAACTCTGTATGCTGAGGATGTTGCTATCGGAAGGCTATTTTTTCTGTTTGTATTTTTAAATTAAAAATATATACCATTGTAGAAAACCTATAGTGTCCAGAAAAATAGGGAAAAAAACACATTGCCCCCTCAGAGATGGTTCCCCTTTGATTTGATAGATCTCCCTGTCTTTCACCCAACACCAGTGTTTAATATTTCAAACTGCTTTCCCTCCATATGCAGTTAGCACTTTCCCAAAGCATCAAAAAAAAAAGGTTTATAACAATCACTCTTAGCAGGCAATGGGCAACATAGCAAGACACTGTCTCAAAAAAGAAAGAAAAGAAAAAAATCACTCTTAACAACCGCATAAAATTTCAACACATCATTCTGCCATTGTTGAACATTTTAGGGTGTCCTTAACTTTAAGCTACTGTATTTAAAAGGGATACCTTGGGGGCTGGGGTGTGGCTCAGTGGTAGCATTTGCCTGGCTTGCTCACAGCTCTGGGTTCCATTCCCAGCATGGAAAAACAGAGGGGCGGGGGACACCGTGGAGTACACATCAGATTTTTTTTTCCCAAAAGTGGAATTTGTAAGTCAGTTTGCAGCTGCAGCAGGATCAACCCAACTGCTGGTCCCAGCCCAGGCCGATGCCTAACCAGCACTGTGCTCAGCACTGGGGAGGTCCTGGGTGGGACCATGCAGGGTGCTCAGAGCGCCCTTCCCAAGCCCTCCACCCATGGCCTCCACATCCCCAGGTCCACTCCGTTTACTGCCAGCAGCATAAGCCACCCCACGCCCTCAGTTGTCACCTTTCCCTTCCTCTGCATCTGTCAGTACTGATGCCAAAGAGCTGGAAGCTAACGCAACTCATAATCCACACTCAGAAGTGGCCTCCTGACTCTCCAAGCATGCAGCAAGGTAAACCTTAAACTCTGGTTTTTAAAAACTAGCTCAAGGGCTGCTGAGATGGCTCAGCGGTGTAAGTGCCTGCCTGGCAAGTGCAAGGTCCTGAGTTCGACTCCCAGTACCCACATAAAGGAAGAAAAAAGGGGGCAGGTGATACCACTCAGTGGCACAAGCACCTGCTGGCAAGCGTGAGGCCCTGAGGTCCACTCCCGGTACCCACATAAAAATAAATAAATAAATAAAATAAATAAAAACTAACTCAAAACTGAATTGAATATGGGTGAGATGAAAAGAAATGACATTACAGAAAATTTGGTAACTTGTTTTCATGACAATACCTGACGTAAAACAGCACATACGCTTGTTGGTTCAGTACTGCTCTGGTATCACTAGGTGATATGATTGCATCGTTCATTTGATACCACAGGCCATTGCTAGCCTGCAAAAGACAGCCAGTAAGAGAGAAAGATCAGATCTTGTTAGGTTAAAAAGGACAGAATAGGGCCGGTGAGATGGCTCAGTGGCGTAAGCGCCTGCCTGGCAAGCACGAGGGCCCGAGTTCCACTCCCGGAACCCACATACGAAAAAAGGGCCGGTGATATCGCTCAGCAGCATGGGCGCCTGCTGGTGCGCTAGGCCCTGAGGTCGACCCCTGGTACCCACAAAAAAAAAAAAAAGGACAATAAAAAGAATAAGAGAAGCATTCACACTTTAATTGTAAAACTGCCACTTTCCCCCCAAAGAATGCTAGTGCTTGCTATCTTACAGAGTCTATGTAAAAGCAATGAGCAAAATCCACATGGCTTACTTTTACAAAACAGAAGTAATGGCCCACACGGCAATTATATCCAGAGTGGACCAGCACTGCATACAGAACATAAATAATGGGTTCTCCATTTGGTTGAGACATGTATGGCCGAATATCAAGATACTCAGGATATTTCACATCCTAAACAGAAATGGACAAAGGAGAAAGGAATGTCATTTCCAAAGGCACAGAAAGCCCCACATGTTCAGTGCGGGGTATTTAGGGTGCCCCAGGAGACCCGCACAACACTGCGCAATGATGTCCCAATGGAAACCCAGTGCATTTAATCACTTTTCAAAGGACACGATTAACCTGGAAGACACCTAATCTAAGGGTATTCAAGATGTTCTTGCTGTCTTTATTTTCCTTAAACAAGTACAGATGCACATTAAGTGAATTCTTCAAATCCATGATAGGCAATAGTCACAAAATGACAACTCATCACCAATTATTTTAATTTTAATTAATTAATTAATTAATTACTTTGGTTTTTTGAGACAGGGTCTTACTATGTAGTTAGGCCTGCCTTGAAATCACTATGTAACCTAGGCTGACCTTGAACTTACAGCAGTCCTCCTGCCTCAGCCTCCCTAGTGCTGGGATTACAGGCATATGCCACCATGCCAGGCTACTTCAAATAATTTAAGAATGTATTAGTTATTTCTCTTCTATGTCACTGCATTTTTTATTTGTTTTTTGAAATAAGACCTATGTAGACCAGGCTGGCTTTAAACTCTATGTAGTCCAGCATGGCCCCAAACTCCTAATCCTCCTGCCTTAGCCTCCCAAGTGCATGATGCCCAGCTTTGCTATTGAATTTTTGACCACTTTCAACCTTTAGTAAGTGGAAAGAAAACAGGAAAATTCAGTGTAAGTGAAAAATCAGAAAACAAGAAAATAAACTTCGATGAAAGAAAAGATCTAGTGGAGAAGTCCTCTTTGGGTTTCAAATTGTATCCTCTCCCCGTATCCTCTCATTACCATGGATACCAAAGAATTGACTATGAAACCCAAACACAGATAAGAGTTCTGATTTTATCACTAGACAGGCTGGACCCTAGGAGTGCAGTAAAAACATCTTACTCATAAGCACACAGACCAAACTCTTAACTCAATTCTTGGACTCGTTTTCCCCTGCTATCCAGTGCAAGAAAAGCTCAGAAAGTCATTCAACAAAGTCGTTCAGTTAGGTTACTTGTAATCCTTAACAGCTACTGGCACTTAAGTCTTGGCTCCATGTAAAAGGTTATTAATAACATCATCTGCATACCTGAGCAATTTTTCCACCAGTAGAATTTGCAAAGCGTTTCAGAGAAAGTATAAGAACATTAGATGATCTATGTATAGTAAAACTCTTTGAAGCTGGAACCATAATTTTGCACCTTGAAGTAAACAGAAACAAAAGATTAAGAAGATTAATGTGTGAATATTTTGGTGTTTTAGTCTTTCCCTTGCTATTTCCCTGAAACACCCTAATTTAAGATTTCAAAGCAAGGATAATAGATGAGGAACATCACTCCCTCCAAAGCAACAGTGAAAATATTTAAATTAAAAATACTGGGGGTAGCCAGGTATGGTGCACACACCTATAATCCCAGCACTCGGGAGGCTGAGGCAGGAGGATCACCATGAGTTCTAGGCCAGCCTGGACTACATAGTGAGTTCAAGAGCAGCATGAACTACAAAAAACATGTCTCAAATAAAATAAAATAAAATAAACAAAACAAAAACAAACAAAACTGGGGGAAACTGCCTAGTGGCATGACAGGAAAGAAAGCACGATTCTGAAACATCGGGATGCACAGGGCACCAGTGATGTGAAAAATGGATTAACTTGGGTTGGGGTGTGGCTCAGAGGTGGAGTGCTTGCCTAGCATGGGTAGGCTCTGAGTTCAACCTCCCCAGCACTGCAGAGAAACAGAATAATAGGTTAACTCAATTCAAAAAAAACTGAAAGCTAATTGATTGTTCAGGCTGGTATAATTCTGTGAAAGCAAAGCTCTACCCAGATACAAAAGGGTAAAAAAGATGAAAAGAGTCAGTAAAAACCCCTAGTCTTGGTGATAAAAGCACCGTCTTCCTCCAAATACTGAATACTTGACAATAAAAGATTATTGAATATAGATATCTGTATCACCTGACTATAAAGTGGAAATCTAAAAACATATAAAACAGGGATTCTTAAAACAGACTCCCTTGACTGCCTGGGGAAATGTATTATTGAATAATCTAAATTAGAGGTTTCCAGCAGACACTACCCACACCGTTGGTACCCACTGTAAGAAACATCCTCAACTCTTTTTGGGGGGAAGGGGACCCCACCCTCCCTCCAGTCTTGTCTGACAGGAAAGTCAAGGAAGATGCTGCTTAACAGACGTTGTCACGGTGCTGCAGCAGCGGGGTGGCAGCACTAGGTCTCCAAGGGCAGAGAGTGGCCCAGCTTGAGAGGGTGCAGACCCCAGACCTGCATGTTCCGGCCTCCGGGGGACAGCCAGCCAGGGTCTCCCAGGCGGCACCAGAAGCTAAGGCAACCTAGTGGGCCATTCAAACACACCACAATCCTTAAAACCATGGCTCCCATCACCCCAGCTAGAGCAGCCAAATCAGCGACTGCAAGTCACCGCCCATCATACTTGCTACACTTGTAGCAGTTTTCTCCCTCCAGCTGTTCCGGCTTCACAAACTGCGCCAGTGCCTCCTTAACACTCCGAGTGCCCTGGGAGGAAAAAGCATAAATACCACGTCACCGCGCACTGTCATGGTTTGTGAGAGAGACAGAGCAAGCAAGCAAGCAGAAGACTCAGAAAAACAAATGAGAATTTTTATGAAAAAAAATGTTTTTATGGGTATGGTGTGGCTGTGTTCCCAGCTACTTGGGAGACTGAGGCAGGAGGATTGCAAGTTTAGGTCCAGCCTGAGCAACTTAGATTCAATCTCAAAAAGAATTGTTTTTTTAAATGGGCTGGGAATGCGGCTAAGTGGTAGAGGGCCCTGGGCTCAATCCCCCAATGCCACAAAAGAAAGAAAGAAAGAAAGAAAGAAAGAAAGAAAGAAAGAAAGAAAGAAAGAAAGAAAGAAAGAAAGAAAAAATTTTCTTTAGGATGATTACCCCCATCCCAATTAAAAACAAGCAGATTAAGTGAACAAAAATACGTAAGGAGGTGGCTCACTGCAGCTTTACTTAGAATACTGTAAAAGTGGAAAGCAACAAGGAGCTATATCCACCTACTGGACCACCACCAACTGCCCAAACACGCTGATGTGGAACGTCTCCAAGCGGAGGGAAACGAAAACAGCAAGTGGGCAAATAGACAAAGGCATAATCCCTTTTTAAAAATTTTCTCTTTTTTTCTTTTTTGCAATACTGGTAATTGAATCCTGGGGCTTCACACTGAGCTATATTCCCAGCCCTTTCCTTTCCTTTATTTTATTTTATTTTATTTATTTATTTATTTATTTATTTATTTATTTATTTATTATGTGGGTACCAGCAGTTGAACTCAGGACCTCGCGCTTGCCAGCAGGCACTTCTGCCACTGAGCAATAACACCGGCCCTTTTTTTTCTTTACGTGGGTACTGGGAGTCAAGCTCAGGACCTCGCGCTTGCCACGCAGGCGCTTACGCTGCTGAGCTATCTCACCGGCCCTTTATTTTTATTTTAAACAGGGTCTCACTAAGTTGCCCAGTTTGGGTTCGAACTTGTGATTCTCCTGCCTCAGCCTCCCAGAGTCCTGGCATTATAGACATGCACCACCATGCCCTGCTCATAATCTCATTTTTATAAAAAGTACCTAACCTATTCTGGTACAGTGTATATCAAATGACTAAGAGCATTAATCCTGAAGGGCAGACTTTACATATATCTGCAGTGTTTGTCCTTTTCATCATAAGCATGTGTTACATCTGTAATCAGAAAAATAAAAGCTCAAGAATAACAAAAATATAGTTCAGAAAATGCAAGATGCTAAAACAATTTCTAAAGAATAAGAACCATCTAAGGTTTGCTAATATAGGTATCAAAACCTGGTGTTACTAAGTGAAAAGTCAAAGAGTAATAACAATGTAAAATGACTACCACAAAAATTATTAAATTTACCTTTATCTCCAGTGAAATATCGAGATAAGGGTCAAAAGTATCTGAAAAACCCTTGCAATTTAAACATTCAACTGAAAGAAAAAAAATGCAAAAGATAAGCAAAGTATAATCAATATGGCAGTCTCAAGTATTGAAATTACAGAATACAAATACTATTTCAAAGTAAAAAAATTAAAACAGTATAACTTTTATTCTACTAGACTGGGGAAAATGTTAATCTTATACACAGTGTTGGAAAAAAGTGTCATGAATTTGGCCCCTCCTCGTACACTACTGGATGGAACATAAGCTGCTATGACCTCTTAGAACGACAACATGTCAGTATTAAAATTTAAAATACATCTTACAACTCAAGTTCTAATACTAAGAGTTTATCACGCACACTTTTACATAGACACAAAAGCGCGAGTCCATGGGTGTTCAATAAGGCACTGATGGTAACAGCAGAATAGGAAGCTGAGCATCCATCAACAGGAGAGTAAAACAAATGGACGCTGCTGCAGCCATGAAAGAACCTGTTAGACCTGGATGTGCTCAAAAAGAAAGATTACTGCTAATGTTAAGGGAAAAACAAAAGTATTCTATAGTCGGCTCTCCGTTTGCTGATGAATAAGAAGCTACCAGGAGGATGTACTAGGAACTGGTATGGGGCTGCCTCTGGGGAGGAGGAGGAGTCTCTACTTTTCCTTATTTCTACTATTTGCATTCTAATACCACATGCGTGGGTCACTTTATCGACTTGTGAACAAAAACTTACCTCTAGATCTTAGATACCCTCCGAATATCTGACAAACGAGTGTGGTGGCCTGGGTGTGTCTATCTAATCTGAAAAAGACAAAACAGTGATATAAGAGTTCTGCAAAATTATGATGCTATGACTACATTTTAAATGCATGTATATTTATAAAAGAACAAGAATTCAGAGAGGAGAGCCACAGAAAATAAAAAATCAGCCTGCAAGGTACCCAGAGATCAGCCCTGCCTGTTGGAACAACACAGTGAGGGTCCAGGGAAGAGGATGGAAGGAGCCAAATTATGAAGGGACTTTGAACTCGTGGCAGGAATTTGGCTCCGAAGCAAAGCAGCAGGAGGAAGACACCCTCAGCAGGCTTGTGACCCCGCGTGGAACTCGGGGAAGGTAGGGAAGGCAGAGTCTGTCGTCATCCAGACCATGACGGCTGGGACAGCGAGTGAAAGGCAAAGGAGGTATCAGTACCAGGTGTGTGGGCCGTAGTGGGTGCATTAGGAATGTTACATAACTGTCTCACCCATCCTTCTCTTGGTCTGCATTTAGATTTTAGGAAGAAGCTATAGGAACTGGTAACTTAGACAGAGAGAGAGGAGGCAGGAAACATATTTGTAACGCTGGAGGTCAACAGAGAAAATGTCTGGCATAATTAGAAAGGAGAAGCAGCAGGTTCTTTTAGATCTTCCAAGGCATCCTGACACTTAAAAATTAAAGAATAGCAAAACCAATGTTCATTTCCTGGCATCTATAGTTGAACGAATTCAAATTGTGATAGTAAGCACATCTTTTTCAATTTTAGTCATTTTAAAATAATACAAATCTGGTGGGGAAGAGGCAATGCAAAGCCAAAGGGTAAAGCAAACAGATCTCTGTAATTTCATCATAAAAGGCAAAACAAGCGTGATAAGCCAGACATGTAAACTGAAGGAATGACTTGTACTCACTCATTGTTGCCAGTCAGGCATGCTTCCTGCATAGCGTCAACAGTGTACTGAAGAAATTCATGGGCATCTTCTTGGTTTCCAAAACGGAAGTGCCTAGCTATACCTATATATTTTAAGTCAAGACAAGGCTTTATCGTTAATATTAAATGCCTAGGCCGTAAAGTTACATCATTTCATTTGTATGCATTTTTATTACAAGTTAGCTAATTAAAACGATGTAAAAGTGAATACAAAAAGCATACAGAGCCTGGTGTGGTGGCACAAGTCTGTAATCCCAGGCTGAGGGAGGAGGCTCTCAAGTTTGAGGCCAGCCTGGGCTACACAGCAAGACCCTCGGCTGGAGGGAATGAAATGGGGGGAAAATACATGAAATGGGAGGAAATGCATAGAAAATACATAAGAAAATTTCATGCACCCTATTTAGAAACTTAAAATTAAATAGAAAAAAACTGAAGTTTGTTCATAAATTTAATTAGGCTATGAGTATAAATTTTTGTGTAAAAGTATAATTACCTTTATTTTGACAATTCTTGTCACTGTGTAATACAGGATTAACTTACCAAATTAAAACTAAATATAAACCATTTAAAGAAACCTGTGGGACAATATAAGAGTTAGACTACTCAGCACAGAAATCCAACTATCTGAGAAAAGGCCTTTGTAAATGATTTTATTAACAAACTGAGTTTTAAATCATATAAAATTTGATTATATTAAACTATGGTCTTCTTTATTATATTGTCATCTCTTTAAAATTTTAAAAATAGTTTATATAGTAAATGTTTTACTAAACATCTGTTACTAATTAAAGACATATCCAGCTGGACATGGTGGCACACACCTGTAACCCCAGCACGGGAGGCTGAGGCAGGAGGATCACTGTGAGTTCAAGGTCAGCCTGGGCTATGTAAGTGAGTTAAAAGAGCAGCCTGTACTACATAGCAAGACCCTGTCTCAACAAAAACAAAACAAAACAAAACAAAACAAACAAAAAGACATATCCATGTACAATAAAATACGTGTGGTTTATTTTGTAATAAACTTTGGGCTTTTTAGGAACCATCTAGGCCATTAGGACTAAATAGCTAAAAGCCAGGCACAACAGTGCATGCCTATAGTCCTGGCTACCCAGGAGGCTGAGGTAGGGGATCACTTAGGCAATAATAGTAGTCCTCACCTCAGGAAAAGACTACATTGCTAAAAAATATTTCTCTGGTTGATACTTACGCTGCATTTCACTGATGACAAACCTGGGTTTAATAACATCCCCAGGATTACTGAGTGCCTGGGTAATATGTGCTTGCATTGTACACATCATACAACATCCTTCTGCATTACCTGGAAGATAGATGATGATGCCCCATATTAGCAAAACACAACCAGACAGTAAACCATAAATGAAGAGCATGTTCCTGAAGTGAAATAACGGTAGCACTGCTGGGTGTATGCACTGACCTATCTACTTTTTTTTTTTAATAACCTTTCTTTTCAGTGAACTAAGCGAAATTAGCAGTGTTTCTATCTTAACTATCACATATATATACATATATATATATATATATATATATATATAATTTTTTTCTTTTCCCTTCTTTCTTTTCTCCATTCCCCCATCCCAGTTTCTTTCCTTTTGAACAGTTTCTTCCTGTTTTACCATATCTATTGTACATTTTGGATCTTATTTACCCTTTCAGTTTCTCACACTAAGGAGACAATACGATGTTTACACATGTGCGTCCAGTTTATTTCACTTATGAGTATTTTCTCGAGTTGCATCCATTTACCTATAAAAGTCTCCAGTTTATCTTTCTTTATGACTGAGTAGTACTCCATTGTATAAAAATACCACATCTTTTTTATCCATTCCTTGGTTGATGGGCATTTGGGTTGTTTCCAAGATCTAGCTATTACAAATTGTGCTGCTATAAACATGGGTGCACATATATCGCTGTGGTACGATGTTTTTAATTCTTCTGGGAAGATGCCCAGAAGGGGAATAGCTGGGTCAAATGGGACCTCCAACCCTAGTTTTCTGAGGAATCTCCACACTGACTTCCACAGTGGCTGCACCAGTCGACACTCCCACCAACAGTGGAGAAGGGTTCCTTTATCCCCACAGCCCCCCCAGCATTTGTTATTAGTTCATTTCTTGATAATAGCCATTCTTTCTGAGGTGAGGTGGAATCTCAGCGTTGTTTTAATTTGCACCTCTTGAATGACTAGTGATGGTGCACATTTTTTCGTATATTTATTTGCCATTTGTATTTCTTCATCTGAGAAGTGTGCATTCATCTCAGATGCCCATTTTTGGATTGGGTCTTTAAATTTGGGAGGTCTGATTTTTTTGAGTTCTTTGTGTGTTCTTGATAGTAATCCTTTGTCTGAGGAACAGCTGGTAAACGTTTTTTCCCATGTTGTGGGTTGTCTCTTCACTCTGTTGGTGGTTTCTCTTGCTGTGCAAAAGCCTTTTAATAAGATGAGATCCCAACTATTGATTCTTTGTGATAGTTCCTGTGCCTTTGGAGTTTTATTCATAAAGTCTTTGCCTACCCCAATGTCTTCAAGAGTTTTACCTATTCTATCTTCCAGCAGATTTAATGTTTCTGTTTTAATATTTAGATCTTTGATCCATTTTGAATTTAGTTTAGTGCATGGTGAAAGATATGGGTCTAATTTTAATTTTTGGCATGTGCAAAGCCTGTTTTTCCAGCGCCATTTGTTAAAGAGGATATCTCTCTTCCAGGGAATGTGTTTGGCACCTTTGTCAAAGATAAGGTGACTTAGTACATCTGGAGTTGTTTCTGAATCTTCTAATCTGTTCCATTGATCTTCAGGTCTGTTTTTTTGCCAATACCACGCTGTTTTTATCACAGTAGCTTTATAGTATAATTTCAAATCAGGGATTGTGATGCCCCCTGCCTTGCTTTTGTTGCCCAGAATTGCCTTTGCTATTCTAGGTCTCTTCTGGTTCCAATTGAATTTTAGGATTGTTTTCTCTAATTCTGTGAGATACGCTGTTGGAATTTTGATCCGAATTGTATTAAATCTGTATAACAATTTTGGAAGTATGGCCATTTTCGCTATATTGCTTCTTCCTACCCAAGAGCAAGGGATATCTTTCCATTTTCTGATATCCTCTTCAATCTCCTTTTTCAGAGTACTGTAGTTTTCAGTGTAGAGGTCTTTTACATCCTTTGTGAGATTGACTCCTAGGTATTTCATTTTTTTGGATGTTATTGTGAAAGTGTTGTTTCCCTAATTTCTCTTTCAGTAAGTTTGTTATTCGTGTACAGGAAAGCTATTGATTTTTGAGTGTTGACTTTGTATCCAGCTACACTACTGAATTTGCTAATTAAATCTAGCAATTTTTTAGTGGAGTTTTTGGGGTCTTCTCTGTAGAGTATCATGTCTTCTGCAAATAATGTTAATTTAGCTTCTTCCTTTCCAATCATTATTCCTTTTATTTCTTGTCTAATTGCTCTGGCTAAAGTTTCCAGAACTATGTTGAATAAGAGTGGGAACAGTGGACATCCTTGTCTTGTTCCTGATTTTAGAGAGAAGGCTTTCAGTTTTTGTCCATTTAGTATGATATTGGCTGTTGGTTTGTCATAGATAGCTTTTATCAGATTGAGATAAAGACCATCTATACCACTTTTCTGTAGGGTTTTTTTTTTAATCATGAATGGGTGCTAGCCTTTGTCAAAAGCTTTTTCTGAATCTATTGAGATGATCATATGCTATCTACTTTTATTTTCATTTAATTCTCTATAAAACCTAAATGATAAGTATATATTGGGTCTAGTTCATAAGAGAGGAAAAAGGGCTCAGAGAGTTAAAAATCTGCCCAAGGTCACACAGTCAGACTCAACTCATACTTTTCCTAGTTTCAAAGGCTGTGGTCTTAGTGATTCTATACTGGAAAAGTAAGAATTTTTTTCTTATACTATCATTAGTTTCAAATGGTGAAAGAATGTCTCCCATAACAGGAGTTAGAGATTTCTATGTAAATATTCTGGCTTTCCTGGCCACATATCATGGTCTCCATTTACATTTTCTTCTTCTTTTTAAAAATGGTCTTTTAAAAATGTCATAAATAATTCCTAGTTCATGCTAAGTGGTGTTATTGGCAACTAGTGGTTAGAGGCCAGGTACACTACTAAATAGCCTACAAAGAATAAGATAGATATCCCCTTACAGCAAAGAATTACCTGGTCCCAAATATCAATAGGTTCTGCCTAGAAAAAAGCTGTTCAGAACTTACCTAATAAAGCTTTAAAATCCTTGAAAGGATCAAACTATTTCTAGTCTACTACATCCCACAATAAATCTCAAAAATATTTAAGTGGAATCTCTGAGATAAAAAATACACTAGAGGATTAATAACAGATTAGACACCGCAGAAGAAAACATTAGTGAACTTGAAGACACTCATTATGGAGAGAAGATAGCCATAATAATGCACCAAGAGGAAAAAGAAACCTTAAAATAACAGTAACAAAAGGGAAGTGTATCAGTGAGCTGTGGGACAATTTCAAGTTGACCATGACATGCATTTAATTGTAGTCTGAAAGTAAAGTGATGGAACAAATATGTCAAGAAATACTTATCTACAAAAGAACAGCACAAGGAAGATTTTTAGGGTGATGGAATGATTTTGTATTCTGCCTGAGGTGAGGTGGTGGTTTATATGAAAGCTATATATGTGTTTAAGTTTAAAGAACTTTACACACACAAAAGTTAATTTTATTCTGTGAAATATATGCTTTTTTTTAATGATCAAAAGTTGTCCCAATTTCATGGGAATAGTACATGCGCATATTTAAGAACCTCGATAAACCCCAAGTAGAACTGCTTAAGACAAGTGATGGAATCATAAAATCAGCTAGAAATAAAAAATATTCCATAGGAAGGGAAAACTGACAACAGACTTCCTGTCAGAAACAGTGCAGACGAGCAGATCATGCAGTAACATCTTTCAAGTATTAAAAGAAAAATAAGATGTCAACATCTTTCACAAAGATAGGATTTCCACATCATAAGATGTATTGAAAAACTCAACAATATTCTCAGCCACCAAATCAAATCAACATTTATAGAACACTCCATCCACCAAGAGCATTTGTTTCAGAGGCCTCAAAAATTTTGTGTTCTCCAATCACAATGGAATCAAAACTAAACATCGGTAAGAGAAAGATAAAATCTTTAAATAACTGGAAACTGAAGATGTCTGAATAATCCATGGATCAAAGAATAAGTATCAAGGAAAAAAATATTTTTTGTCTTTTTGAGACAGGGTTTTGCTATGCAGTTCAGGCTGGCCTCGAACTTGCAGTGATCCTCCTGCCTCAGCCTCCCAAGTGCTGGGATTATAGGCTTGTGCCACTACACCTGGCTACTCAAGGAAAATTTTAAAATACACTGAATTGAATAAAAATAAAATTTGGGGACACAAAGCAGTGCTGAAAGGGAAATTTATAACAATTTCCAGTATCAGGAATGAAACTGGGGATATTATTAATACAGACCCTGAAAATATTGAGAGGATAATAAATACTGTGGATACTTTACACACATAAATTTAGAAGAAATGGACCAATTTCTCAAAAAAACATACTACAACTCATGCAATATAAAATAAATGTTTTCAGTAATCCTATACTTACTAAGGGAACTTGGGTTATGATTTTAAAACTCCCAAAAAGGAAATCTCTAAGCCCAGATAGTCATACTGGAGAATTCTAAATATTTTAAAAAGAGCTAACAACAATTCTATAAAATCTCTTCAAAAAAAGAAAGAAAAAGAAGCAGTCAATGCATCCCAACTGGTTACAAAATTATGTAGCTAATTTTACCCTGACACCAAAACCAGACAAAGATAGTGCAAAAATAAAAAAACATCTCTTGAGCAGAGATGTAAAAACCTTACTGACCTACTGTTGTGGAAAACCTGGTACTGAACCGAAAGGAAAACGCTCCACACTGAGGAGTTAGAAGGCAACAGTTTATTAATGCTGGTGGGATGACCCAGTCCAAATCACCAGCCTCGGCTCAGAGTGAAACAGAATCTTATATACACGTTTGCAAGCAGGAAGTACAAAAGCTGATAGCAGGTTATTACATGATTGGTTACATGGGTTAAGTTGAATGTTGTCAGGCAGGTTTGTTTTAAGCAGGCTGACTTAAAAGGAATTGTTTATCATAGGGCAGGAACATGGGGGCAGGGAGCGGGTAGAGTTAAATGTGTCCTTGACTGGGCCAGTCTGTCCTAGGCATAAAGTCCTTGAAGCATGTTGGAAAACCTGGATATATATATTTTTAGGTAGGAAAAACACAGACATTACAGCTGGATATGGTCAAGTTGACCTGGCGGGCTATCTAGGAGAAGCAGCTGGATGCAGACAGTCAAGGCTGACTGAGTTTAGCAGTCTAACTATGTGACAGGCAGTATAAGCATATCCTGTCTCAATATAGCAACAGGCTACTAATTGATTTTTAATTTCTGCCATAACATTTCTATAAGTTTGCTATCACACTATTAGCAAATAAAGCTGGGCAATCTATATAGAGAATTACACACTATGATCAGAGTTTATTCCAGGTATGTAGAGATAATATAAAAATCTACCAACATAATTTACTGTATTAACAGGCTAAGGAAGAAATATCCAGCTGGGCGTGGTGGTGCACGTCTGCAATCCCAGAACTTGGGAAGCTGAGGCAGGAGGATCACTGCAAGTTTGAGGCCAGCCTGGGCTATAAGTGAGTTCAAGGACAGCCTGAACTGCATAGTGAAACCCTGTCTCAAACAGACCAAAAAAAAAAAATCACATATCAATTTGATGCAGAAATCATGTGACAAAAATCAATATACATTCAGGATTAAAAGAATAAGATTCAGAAAAATAGAGACAATGAATTGAGTACTTTCCCCATAAGATCAGAAAAGAAGAAGGATGTCAGTTCTCACCACTCTTATTCAACAGAAGGTGCTGGAAGTTCCAGCCAGTGAAATAAAATAACCAAGGAAATAAATAAGGCCAGCAGACAAGCAAAGGATATGTAAAACTGTCCTGATTAGCACATGACATGACGTGACTGTGTATGCAGAAAATTTCAAGGAATCTATCCAAAAAACAAAAACAAAAACAAAAAAGTCTGGAGCTAATAAATGACTTCAGCAGGATCACAGTGTACAAGATCAACATGATGCAGACATCAAATGTATCATTATATTCCAGCAAGCACTGCACAGACATCAAAATTAAAAATAAAATATTACTTACAACTAAAAGCAAACAAACCAGGAGGAGGAAGAGGAAAACGGTGTAAATCTTAACAAAACAAGACAAAATATATATAGGACATGTACACTTTCTCTTGCCGTCCTGGTGCCAGTACTGGGTTTTTCAACCACACCCTACTTTCATTTAGCACAAAAGTGATAGGAAAGCTGTCTGGGGGGAATGAATTATGGACTTAGAAATTGAGGGCAAATGGAGTATTCATTCTATAATTTAAAATCCCCTGGCATAGCAAATACCTCTAGGTGTTGAGGTTCTAGGTGATTTTTCTTGGTTTAAGTTTTTCTGTACTTACCAAATACTTTATAAGTATTAATTCACTCCTTGATGGAAAAGCAGTTGTAAAACAATCAGTTTAAATTCTCCATTCAGTAAAGAATTATTCAGGAAGAAACTAAGGAGGTTTCTTGTTTGTTTTATCCAGATCACTGACAAATAGCACCAGAGCGCGCACACGAATCTGAGCAGTAATTCAGAGTGAAGAACAGGGAGACTTCATTTATAAAGGATGACAGATAATCAGGATATGCAGGAGGTCAAAAATCTCAAAAATGGATGTTCTAAATTCTCAATTTCACTAGTCAGCACTGAGCTGGCTTCTATTTAAAGACATCTTCATACGTTTTAACTGATTTTCTGCCCTGTGGGTTAAAGATGGAGTTCTCAAATGCTAAAGGGAAAGCCCGGTATGAATCCCACGAGGCTGGGGGAGTGGTGGGAGTTCTTCTCCTCTTGGGCTCATAAGCCTGACAATGAATCAAGCCTTCCAGTGAGTGCCAGAAGGGTGGGAATCTTAACCCTGTTCATCCCAACTGTTAATGTCAGACATCATGTCACATTTTTAACAAGTGTAAGAACTGGGGGTGTAGCGCAGCGGTAGAGCACTTGCCTGACTTGTGAGATCCTGGGTTCAATCCCCAGCGCAGCAAAAATGGAAACAAAAACATTTTTAACAAGTGTAGAAAACTAGGAGGGGATTAGAAATGCTAAATGATGATAAAATAGGTTTCCTTTTTTTTTTGTGGGTACCGGGGGGTCGACCTCAGGATCTCACGCGCCAGCAGGCGCCCGTGCCGCTGAGCGATATCACCGGCCCCTTTTTCGTATGTGGGATCCAGGAGTCGAACTCGGGCCCTCGCGCTTGCCAGGCAGGCGATTACGCCACTGAGCCATCTCACCGGCCCAGGTTTCCTTTTAAATACCCACCTGAGGTCAAATTAGATGCAATATGCTTCTGATACAAGCTAAATACAAATCCTGGATTCTAAATGAATAAAACAACTTCTTAATGATTACATAACTCGACTTAATTCTTTTCATTTTAGAGGAAAAAAAATGAGTAGGCTAGCATACCACAGTCCATGAACACAGCACAGCGCATGACACTTACATGTCTTGGAGTGTTCATATGATAACATGTAATTGGCGAGAGGCGGTGTGTATGTCAAACACTGCAGTGCTGCATTGGCAAAACAGGTGTTGCCCAAATTCTGAAGCCCAGCGCCAACTGTTTGAGTTTGCTGCCACTTAAGACAAATCTTCTCTGAGGAAAAAAGGATTTTCTGTGGCAAAGCAATGCCATCACCTGGGGCTAGAAAAATAAACAGCAAAAATTTAAAAACAAAACTTGGCATGCTTCTAAAGCCTAATAAATAGCGATACTTGATCAACCTTCTAAATCTCATTATCACTGCCGGAAATACTGGGTAGAAAGGGACATTTAAAAATACAGCACCTAGAACATGAGAAGGTAAATTATTTAGTTTCTTCAATAAATAAATTACAAACACAAAAAGTGGGAAGGTTTACAAATGAAAAGAAATTTCATAGACATATCCACAAATGCAAAACACAGATTCCCTGTGGATGTTGCTTTCAAAGACTAATTACCAAAAACAAACTATAGAGCCACCTATGATAGATAGTTCATGCCTGTAATCCCAGCTACTCAAGAGGCTGAGGCAGGAGGACTGCAAGTTTTAGGCCAGTATGGACAACTTAGCAATTTAGCAAGATCCTGTCTGAAAATAAAAAAATAGCTCAGCACTTCCTGGGTTCAATCCCTGGTACTCTAGTACTGAAAAAAAAATTATATGACAACCAGAGATATCTGAATATTGACTAGATTTTTAATTAGACATTTGTAACTTTTAAAAAGAATTCTATACATGTATGGACTAAAATATTTATAAATGAAATATGAGACTTGCTTTAAAATACTGGGGACAGGGTCAGTGGGTGAGCTGGCCGTAACTTAATAAATGTCAGACCTGGCTGATGACTTCATGAGAGTTCATCATCACAATTACTTTTTATAGCTACTTAACACAATCAATAGAATGTATAAGATAAACCAGTTCCCTTGAATACTTGCTTTGGACGCTTGTATTCTGTGCCGCCTCCGTTCTTACCATCCCATCAGCTGAGCCTTCCCCAGGTGTCACAGTTTCACTTCTGATGGTCGGTACTGATGAAGAAACAACTTAGTGTACTAGGAACATTCAAAATCACCAGTAGCAAAACTAATTTTTCAAAGGAGGGCTAGTTTATTGGTGCTATGAAAGGCAAAGATGGCCTATAGATGGTTCTGTATTCAAAGAGATATTGATGATTATTTAAGTAGACTTTGGGTTGAGAGGGAATAGAGAACAAAATTAGGAAAGGAAAAATGAGTTTGTAGAGAATAAGAGAAGGGCAGAGTGAGGAGAGAAAGGGAAGCCCCAGCAATATGACAGGAGCTGGAGCCTTGCAGAAAGATGGCCTGTGGGGAAGTCTTGACGATGAAGCCAAAGGACCTCAAACCTCTATGTGTAACATTCAGTTAAGGTGTTTGTGCTTTGTGATATAAGCTTCCTCCTCGCATACTCAAAACACCTTTAACAAACCACACCACCCACTCCACACCACAATGTCAAAGTTACTAAGGGGACTCAAAACAATGCCAAGATCAAATTATTCTAAGCTGGACAACATTCCAATTAGGAACTAATTCTAGTATTACCTTTCTTTGCATTTCAAATCTTCAAGGATTTAAATACAAGCCTTAAAAGTACCAATTGAAAGTGTCAATGTTTCATTCATCCAGATAAATTTTAACAAATGTAACCCTGTTTACGTTATCTGCTCTTTTCAAAGACAGATACCATATCTACTTAGGGAACATAATAACTACTGGTTAACTGAAAATATAAGGCTTGCTCATCTCCATTCTTTCCAAGATAGTTTATCCTTCCAAAAATTAGAAATAAAAGAAACTATTCATATTTGAGTAACTAAAAAATAATACCCTGTTATAATACATATGTTAATAATGAATGCTTACTCATTAAAGGAAAATCATTTCCATCATATAATGCTGGCCATGCACGTGGCAGTATCTCTTACAAAATAAACCCCTCTCTGAAACTACCAACCCACTGACAGCATTTATACAGGAGTTTCTGGCAGTGATTTAAAAAAAAAAATAGTACCTTGATCCTTTGGTGGTGACGGCTCTGACTTATCAGGTACAGCTGAATTTGAATAAACATCACCAGGTACTGGACTTAAAGAAAGTGTGTGATTAGAAACATCACTTAATGAAGACACAGCACTCCAGCCGGCAGAGCCTGCATCCATGTCTCCAGTCGAGACTGCCTCGGAATGGCTGGGCTGATTCCAACAGGCTGATGGCTCTGAAGATTCAACTTTGTCAATTACGTTCATTGTTCAACTCTGCAAAAGTCAAAAAGCACACAATTGTTTCATAAACTGGGAAAAGTAATCTACCCATCCTGTCATTAGATCTTGGAATGTTTTCTAGCCATTTTAAATTATTTTCAAACAATCATCCAAGTATAAAAACAACAGTATTTTCTTTTTTCTCTTTTGGGCAGTACTAGGGATTAAATCTAGGGCCTCAGCCATGCCAGCCAAGCACTGTACCACTGAACTACACCCTCAATACTCTACCACTTTTTTTGCCCACTGACACATCACCATCAAACCAAGCTACTTCTCCCTGAAAGGAGACAAAATTATCTTTATTTGCATGTTATACATCTTTATGAAAAAGAGAACATGAGCACTTCATATGTGGGTGGCTTACCTGAGGAACCAGATTCTAAATCTTATTTATTTTAGGAAAATGGTTGTTTAAAGCAGATTACAAACTCAATTTAGTATAAATATACTTAATGCTACTGAACTGCCCATTTAAAAATGTTGAAGATGTCAGATCCTATATGCATTACCACAGTAGAAAATCTGGGGAGGCTCAGGCATTAGGATCAAAACCTTGAGCCCACCCTGGGCAACTTAGTAACTTAGCAAGACACTGTCTCCAAAAAGAAAAATATGTGTGTGTATGTGTGTGTGTGTATGGATGGGAATATAGCTCAATGTAAAGACACTGGGTTCCCCAGTGCTGAAAATAAATAAATATCCACATACCATCAGTATATAATTATAACAAAAAAATGAAAATAATCTTAATCATAGGTGCAGAGAGAGGAGGCAAAAACAGAGCCAGAGGAGGAGAGTATTATGGTCTGAAATGTGTAATGGAAGGGAGAGCTGTGTCCTAACACTCAGGATCACATCAACTGGACATCGGGTCCATAGAGAGATAAACAAGTTAAAATAAAGTCTTTAGGGTGGGTTCTAATCCAGTGACGGGTGACTGCAAGGGAAAGGGAGTTTGGACACATGACCACAGGGACAAGTCCGTGTGAAAGTCGAGGAGGGAATCAAGGTGAGGCATCTACAGTCCTGGATGTGTCAGTGATGTTTTTTATGTTCTGTATATTATGTTGTTTAGACATCTTAGGCAGCATGTTGGTCTGGGAGAAATTCCTTCCCCTATGTGTGGCTGATTATTCTGGATAACAAAGGGCCACTCCAACCACATGAATTTCCTCTAAAAACTGACCAACGCAGGGTCTGATCTCAACCACTTATTTATCTAGATATTTCCCTAATATTTCCCCTGCCCTAAACCATCCAAGCCCAGGTGCAAACATCTAGAGACTTCCCAACAACCAAAGCCCAATAAAATTATTGCAGTCTGCCCTTTTTAGCTGTCTACTCTGGTCTGGCTTGCTTTTCCTTCAAAAACCCACCAAGGCTGATTCAGGTTCCCCCACATTCTGATCTTCTGCCATGTGACCCACACCAGATGCTTCTGCTTGGTTCTACTTGGCACAGGAAACCTCCTGTCTAAGACCTGGTGTTACATAAATGTCTTCCTCCCAACACTCATTCTTGTTCCATCTTTGGAACACAGACTCCTTATCATCCTATCACTACGATTACACTCTTAGAACACTGCAGATTTCATGGAGCTAGGCTGTGAGAAAACAGGGCAGTAAGCCAAGGGTCTCACTCACTTGAAGGAGTTGGTGAAAAAAATTGCACACGCAATAGAATTCCAGGGATGAAGGTCACTGAGGGGCCCTGCTCAGCAGGGTCAGAGGTCTTCTGATCCCTAGGTGTGGATATTGATCAGTGGTGGTGGCAACAAAAATTCCTAGTAGGAAAAATCAGGGATTGTCATTATGAAAGGATATTTATGCCAGCTAACACGGGAGAGATGGCAAAAACACAGGCATCTCTCCTCAATGATCAGAACATGCCACTTTCTACTCTCCACAGGCCTATGGAGTGAGTGCCATTATTACTTCCATTATACAGACTAGAGGTGAAGTACATCACTCACATTCAAAACACTGTGGATGAATAGAAGGATTTTCTAGGCAAATGGGCTTGGCCCTGACTGATGGTAAGGGGTATAGTGCATGCAGTTCTGGGTGGCAGGAACCCCAGGGGCTGTGGGAGGGAGTAGGAGGACATGAGTCCAGCTCAGCTCAGTAGCTGAGAAATGGAAAGTTGTCAACAAGAGACAGTTGGTTCTACTGCCTTCAGGTGAAAAGAATGGTTTGGCTAGTGGAGGATACTCCGATCTGTAAAGAAGACCCAATCCAACCATTAGAGATCTATAATTTCTTTCTTCTGAAACACTTTCAATTCCATTCACCTAGGTTCTTCCCTATTGACTTATACTTCCCCTTAGTTCTCCCTGGCATGGGCAACCTCCTCTCTGAGACCTGGAAGTAGATAAATGTCTTCCTTCCATGCCTCATTCTTGTCCCTTCCTAGGCCTGCAAATTCTTCCTCATCCTATCTCCAGCATCTACATTGTAGAACAATGCAGGTTTCATGGACCGGTGTGGTGAGAAAACAGGAGAGAAGGAAAGTCAAGTGTCTCACTCGCCTTAAGGTGATGATGACAAAAACTGCACCCTCAGAAGGACCTCCACTAACAGGGAGATTGAAGGGGGGAAGGGCCTGAGGGGCCCTGCCCAGCAGGGTCAGAGACCCTCTGACCTAGGGATGGTTGTTGGTCAGTGGTACTGGCAGGAATCAGCCTCCTAGAAGCAAAAATGAAGGATTGATATTAGGAAAGGCTAGTTATGCTGCTAATGCTGGAGAGATGACTATGACCCAGGCATCTCTCCTCAATGTTTAGACATGCCATTTGCTATTCTCCACAGGACTATGGATTGGGTGCCGTTACTACTTCCATTTTACAAGCTAGAGGTGAACTGCACTGCTCAAAATCCAACAATTAGTATCTTTATTCACAGGGCTTTAAGGATTTTCTAGGCAAGTGGCTCCACCCTGACTGATGGTAAAGGGGCAGGGTGCAGTTTTGGGTGGCAGAGCCCCCGGCTTGCTGCGGGAAGAATGTTGGACAGTGTGGGTCTAGCTCACCTCAGTGCCTGCAAAATGGAAAGTCAATGAAGACAGACGGTTGGTTCTGCTGGCTGCACGCCAGAACTATGTTTGGTCTCGGGGAGGACACTCCAAAGTGTAAAAATGACCCATGGTTATCTATCTATGTACTTTTTCGGGAATCACGCTAACTTTCATTCACCTAGGGATGTCTCTGCCCATCAGGGAGACAACAAGGGTGTTTGTGCCAAAAATGGCCTGCCCTCAGTGAGCTTTCAAGCTGCTTAAGGAAAGCAAGTAACCAATAAATGACACCTCAGTGGGAAGAGAAGTTGCAGGAAATGGTGGAATAAGCTAGCCTTGGAGGTACACCCTTCCAAGTGCTAGGCAATTCTTCCAAGCATCAAAAATCCCACCTGAGGCATGTCCTTCCTATACAAAAAACCCTTTCCTGAGTCTATACTCTCAACACCTTCCTTACCTAATGCTCTCACAATGAGATATTTCACTAATATTTCCCTTGCTCTAAACCATCCGGGCCTAGTGCGACCATCCAGTGACCTCCCCAACAAACAAAGCCCAATGGGATTCTTTCAGTTTGCCATTTCTGAACTGTGGACTCTGCTCAGGCTTGCTGTGCCTTCAGACACCCCAGTAAAGGCCCTGGCTCAGCCTCTCCATTCTTGTCTTCTGCCATGTGAACTACACCAGATGTTTCTCCTTGGGTCTCCCTGGCATGGGCAACCTCCTCTCTGAGACCTGGAGTAGATAAATGTCTTCCTTCCAAGCCTCATTCTTGTCCCCTCCTAGGCCTTCACACTCTTTTGCATCCTATCTCCAACATCTACACCGGTAAAAAACTGTGGGTTTCATGGACCGGTGTGGTGAGAAAACAGGAGAACGGAAAGCCAAGTGTTTCACTCACCTTAAAGAGATGATGACAAAAACTGCACCCTCAGATGGACTTCCACAAACAGGGAGATTCAAGGGGTGAAGGCCCTGAGGGGCCCTGCCCAGCAGGGTCAGAGACCCTCTGACCTAGGGATGGATGCTGGTCAGTGGTACTGGCAGGAGTCAGCCTCCTATGAGCAAAAATGAAGCATTGTCATTAGGAGAGGATAGTTATGCCAGCTAACACTGGAGAGATGACTGTGACCCAGGCATCTCTCCTCAATGTTTAGACAACCAATTTACTATTCACCACAGGACTATGGAGTGCCATTATTACTTCCATTTTACAAGGTAGAAGTGAACTAAACTGCTCACAATCAAAACTGTGGACGAACGGAAGGATTTACTAGGCAAATGGACTTGGCCGTGAATGATGGTAAAGGGGCAGGGTGCGTGCAGTTCTGGGTGGCAGAAACCCCAGGGGCTATGGGAGGGAGTAGGAGGACATGGGTCGAGCTCAGCTCAGTAGGTGAGAAATGGAAAGTTGTCAACAAGAGACAGTTGGGTCTACTGCCTTCAGGTGAAAAGTATGGTTTGGCTAGTGGAGGATACTCCGATCTGTAAAGAAGACCCAAATGAACCGTTGGTGATCTATGATTTCTTTCTTTTGAAACACTTTCAATACCATTCAACTAGGTTCTTGCCCATTGACTTATACTTCCCCTTAGTTCTCCTTGGATGGGCAACCTCCTCTCTGAGACCTGGAAGTAGATAAATGTCTTCCTTCCATGCCTCATTCTTGTCCCCTCCTAGGCCTACAAACTCTTCTTTATCTTATCTCCAACATTCACACTGCTAGAACACTGTAGGTTTCATGGACCGGTGTGTTGAGAAAACAGGAGAGAAGGACAGCCAAGTATCTCACTCACCTTAAGGATATGATGACAAAAACTGCACCCTCAGAAGGACCTCCACTAACAGGGAGATTGAAGGGGGAAGGCCCTGAGGGGCCCTGCCCAGCAGGGTCAGAGACCCTCTGACCTAGGGATGGTTGTTGGTCAGTGGTACTGGCAGGAATCAGCCTCCTAGAAGCAAAAATGAAGGATTGATATTAGGAAAGGCTAGTTATGCTGCTAATGCTGGAGAGATGACTATGACCCAGGCATCTCTCCTCAATGTTTAGACATGCCATTTGCTATTCTCCACAGGACTATGGATTGGGTGCCGTTACTACTTCCATTTTACAAGCTAGAGGTGAACTGCACTGCTCAAAATCCAACAATTAGTATCTTTATTCACAGGGCTTTAAGGATTTTCTAGGCAAGTGGCTCCTCCCTGACTGATGGTAAAGGGGCAGGGTGCAGTTTTGGGTGTCAGAGCCCCCGGCTTGCTGCGGAAAGTGTTGGACAGTGTGGGTCTAGCTCACCTCAGTGCCTGCAAAATGGAAAGTCAATGAAGACAGACGGTTGGTTCTGCTGGCTGCACGCCAGAACTATGTTTGCTCTCGGGGAGGACACTCCAAAGTGTAAAAATGACCCATGGTTATCTATCTATGTACTTTTTCGGGAAACACGCTAACTTTCATTCACCTAGGGATGTCTCTGCCCATCAGGGAGACAACAAAGGTGTTTGTGCCAAAAATGGCCTGCCCTCAGTGAGCTTTCAAGCTGCTTAAGGAAAGCAAGTAACCAATAAATGACACCTCAGTGGGAAGAGAAGTTGCGGGAAACGGTGGAATAAGCTAGCCTTGGAGGTACACCCTTCCAAGTGCTAGGCAATTCTTCCAAGCATCAAAAATCCCACCTGAGGCATGTCCTTCCTATACAAAAAACCCTTTCCTGAGTCTATACTCTCAACACCTTCCTTACCTAATGCTCTCACAATGAGATATTTCACTAATATTTCCCTTGCTCTAAACCATCCGGGCCTAGTGCGACCATCCAGTGACCTCCCCAACAAACAAAGCCCAATGGGATTCTTTCAGTTTGCCATTTCTGAACTGTGGACTCTGCTCAGGCTTGCTGTGCCTTCAGACACCCCAGTAAAGGCCCTGGCTCAGCCTCTCCATTCTTGTCTTCTGCCATGTGAACTACACCAGATGTTTCTCCTTGGGTCTCCCTGACATGGGCAACCTCCTCTCTGAGACCTGGAAGTAGATAAATGTCTTCCTTCCAGGCCTCCTCCTTGTCCCCTACTAATCCTGCAAAATCTTCCTCATCCTGTTTCCAACATCTACACTGGTAGAAAACTGCAGGTTTCACGAACCAGGTCAGTGAGAAAACAGGAGACAGGAAAGCCAAGTGTCTCACTCTCCGTAAGGTGTTGATGACAAAGACTGCACCCTCAGAAGGACTCCACAAACAGGGAGATTCAAGGGGTGAAGGCCCTGAGGGGCCCTGCCCAGCAGGGTCAGAGACCCTCTGACCTAGGGATGGATGTTGGTCAGTGGTACTGGCAGGAATCAGCCTCCTAGGAGCAAAAATGAAGGCTTGTCATTAGGAGAGGATAGTTACGCTGCTAACCCTGGAGAGATGACCACATTCCAGGCATCTCTCCTCAATGTTTAGAGATGCCATTCACTATTCTCTTCAGGACTGTGAAGTACCCTTAGTACAGTATTTCTTTTTTATGGGATAAAAGTGACGTAGATTTCTTACAATGTAACAATTAGTGTCAAAGTGTAGGTTCTTCGCAGCGCTGTAATTGGGTGGAAGGATTTCCTGGGGAAATGTGCTTAGTCCTGAGTAGTGATGAAGGAGCAGGGTGCAGATCCTGGTGGCAGGAGCCCCTGGGTGCTGTGGGAAGGTGTTGGAGAATCTGGGACTAGCTCACCTCAGGACACAAGAAATGGGAAGTCGTCAATAAAGACAGCTGGTTTTGCGGTCTTCAGACGAGAAATATGCCTTGGGTCGAGACAGGATACTCCTATAGATAAAGACAACAGTGCAGGTAAGCCACAGTGGAATCTCCCATGTGCCAAGACAAAAGACAAAAGACTCGCCACAGGAACTCACGACATTCCACACCGGTTCCGGAGAGCCTACTTTTAAGTGTGTCAGTTCCTTCAATGTCACTCCAATCCTGTTGGTTACCTAACATCAACAGCTCCTTTATAAGCTAAGATCTGAGACACAGGTTCAATGATATCTTTGAAATCATAGACTCTTTACCTGTATTCCCTGTGAACATACACTGAGCACCAATATTAGTTTTTGAGTTTTTTACAATACACAAGAGACCTGATCTCATTCAGTGGGGAAGATGCTAAATTGACTATGGAATATCAGATTTGGAGAATTATATTAACATAGCATGTTCCCCATAACATATTTTCAAGTGAACAACAAACTAAAGACACAGGGCCAGTGAGATAGCTCAGCGGCATAAGCGCCTGCCTGGCAAGCGCGAGGTCCTGAGTTTGACTCCCGGTACCCACATACAAAAGAAGGGCCGGTGATATTGCTCAGCGGCACGGGTGCCTGCTGGCGTGTGCGGTCCTGAGTTCAACCCCCGGTACCCACAAAAAAAAAAAAAAGATACCATAAAAATGTCTGTAGTAATTTTTTTATACAACAAACCTCTCAAAATTACTGTTTTATTATGGAATGTGTCTATTTCAATGGATGGAAGAATATATGGATGGAAATTAATAGAACAGGCGCTAGACTAATATACACGAAGCTGCTTCGGTGCAGAGGGAAGGAAAGGAGGCATAGGGATTGATGTGTGTCACAGAGGATTGGAGGGATGTATTCAGAAACAAATGTATATAAGTATTTTTTATATAATAAAATTGAATTTTAAGGGTTACCTTAAAATGACATCATGTACTGATCACCCACTCTTATTCATCATTAGGGTGTGAAGATTTGATGATTATGAGATATGAACATAAATCATTCTCAGGGAATGCTAAAGGAGAACTTTGAAAGTAATTTTAAACAGGACACCCTGTAATCCCAGCACTCAGGAGACAGAGGCAGGAGGATCAGCACGAATGAGTTTGAGGCCAGCCCAGCCTACATAGTGCATCCAAGGCCAGCCTGGGCTACAAAATGAGAACCTGTCTCAAACCCAACCAAACCGAGCCAAAATGAAACAGGACAGTGCACAGCGTTCCTTAGTTTAGGGCCAGGGACCTTTACAAAAGAAAACGCATGGTACCTGGGCATGGTCTAGGGCTACATTACCTTGTTCATGGTGACTGAAAACTGAGAGGTGCTACGTCATTGTTTAGACTCTTTCAAATATGGATCTGCACATTTTCAGTTGAAGTACTTTGTAACCTTGTATGTAGAATGTTGGTTACTAGATGTAAGGCTTAAATTTCTATTTTATTTGAAAATTTAAAGTACATTTTAGGAGACAGAGTCTCATTATATAGTCCAGGATGCCTCTGGATTCACTGTGAGGCCCAGGCTGGGCTTGAACTCCTGGGCTTGAACCCCTAATCTTCCTACCTCTACCTCCTAAGGAGGCTTTTCATCTTCACTAAAACTTGTCAAAGCTTTACCAAAATCTTGTACCTGATAGTTTTGTCTCCCTATATAATAATATCTCAAGCTGGGGATGGTGTCTCACACACATTCTCTGAGCTACTCCAGAGGCAGAGGCAGGAGGGTGGCAAGTTCTCATCCAGCCTGGGCAACACATAGTGAGACCCTGTGTAAAACACAAAAAGGGCTGGCTATGTAGCTCAGTGAAAGAATGCCTCTAGGATTAATCCTCAGTACTCCCCACAACCAAAAAAATTTTTAAAAAGGTTTAAAGTAGCACACACTGTATGTTGAGGCCTCAAAACCCAAAGGGTAAATCCAGATGTTTCAATGGGAGCCGCCTACTCCTGTTCGCAGTAGGCACTGGAAATCACCATTAAAAGTATATCAGTTGACTAAGAAATATCAAGAGCCAGGTTTGGTTTGATTTATTCACCTTTGTGGATATAAAGGAGAAAGCAGAAAGAGATGTGCTCACCTGAACAGTCCCTTGGCATCTGAGACTAACTGTCAGTGTTGCCAAGATCCTACCAGGTGAGTGACCGCATGCTGGTGACATCACAAGTGTTGCTTGGCAGCCATGCAAATGAGCAGATTTCTCACTCTCCATTGGCTAGGCACACCTCACCCTCACTAGATACTTTAATATGTGTTTTATTGCTGCTCCCCCAACAGAATTTTCCTCATTTCTTTTTGTAAATTTTTAATACTTTATTTTATTAGTAGTTATTTGCAGCTCATGGAGTTTGCAATCATCTTGGGAGTGGTTGCCTGTACATACCACAACTTGTTTCTTCTTTTTTTTATCCCTTGCCCTCACCGTCTTCCTCCAATTCCCATATCTCATTTTTCACTCTTGTTGATTTATTTTATTTTATTTTAAAGGGAAGAAGAAGAAAAATAGAAATAAAATAAAACAGTTTCAAATCAGGCTAATAGGAGAGTAACAATAATTAATACATTACACATTATCTTCATAGTAGTTACTCAGAGTACAAGATATAGGCATGAAATAATGTCCAGACAATATCAGCACAGATCTTTCTTTTCAATGAACTAAGAGAAACTAGCTGTTTAACTATCTTAACTATCTTGTATATATATATTTTTTTTCCCTTTTCTCTTCCTTCCTTTCCCATTTCCCCCATCAGTTTCTCTTTTCTTTTGAACAGTTTCTTCCCAATTCACAATATCTATTGTACCTTTTGGATCTTATTTACTTGTTCAGCTTTTCACACTGAGACAATGCGATGTTTACACATATGGGTCTGATTTATTTCATTTACAAGTATGGTCTCAAGTTGCATCCATTTACCTATAAAAGTCTTGAGTTTATCCTTCTTTATTGCTGTATAGTACTCCTCTTGGCTGAGGTGCAAAATTAGCTCTGTGACTTGGTGGTTCTTGCTCAGTCTTTCTTGAGGTTTTGTTCAGAGCTCCAAGTCATATCCCATTCTACTGGGGATGAAGAGCTGCAGGCTCACTTCCTTGTTATAGGCAGCCCCAACTGCTCCCTGTGAAGGCCAGCAGAGGTTAGGCAGGGAGAAGGAACAAATAGAAGCCACAATGTCTTTTGAACTGATCTTGGAGGTCACATTCTCTATGCTATTGTTCACAAAGTCCAACCTTAGCACAGTGTGAGCAGTTAGGGAAGTTAAGCTGGAAGAGGCCTGGGGCTGCCAGCTGTCTGCTTTATGTGGTACTGGGGATTGAGTACAGGGCCTTCACCCTGAGCTGTCTCCCCAGCCCTTTTTATTTAGTCTATTTTGAGACAGTGTATCCCTGACACTGCTCAAGCTCTTCTGGATATGGGTGCTCCTCGCTCCGTCTCCCTGAGTACTGGGATTACAGGCAAGCACCACCACACTGGCTCCTGGCATCTTCCTCGAAGGCTAGCTACTGCCATTTCCCAAACTACTTCATTTATAATTCCTAAGTACTTCCCTTGTATGCAGAGCTCCTGCAGAAATGAAGCAATCTGAGGCACTACAAACATCATTAGGTCTCACGGCTGCACATGAACAATTTCATTCATATCAAGTGAATACGCACTCAGGGAAGAACGAAAGTATATTCCAAATGAAATCACATCACGAGATGCCTTAGACAGTATACTTATAGATCGGGTCTTCACTCATCCACCCAGTGAAGATGATTTTTTTTAAACAGTGTTGAAGATTGAAATTGGTCCTCACACAATCTATATAAATGCTGTACCAATGAGGAAAGTCCCAGTCTTTTCTTTTTTCTTTTTTTTTCTTTTTTTTTTTTTTTTTTGAGGCAGGGTCTCAATGTGTAGTTCTGGCTGGCCTTGAACTCACTGTATAGCCCAGGCTGGCCTTGAACTCATGGCAATCCTCCTGCCTCAGCCCCCTGAGTGCTGGGATTACAGATGTGTACCATCACGCCCGATTTTTTAAACATTTTTTTTTAAAGGTATTTTATTCTGATTGTGGCGTTATCCCTGAAATGTTTTTTTTTTTTTTTTTTTTTTTTGTGGGTACCGGGGGGGTCGACCTCAGGACCTCGCGCACCAACAGGCACCCATGCCGCTGAGCGATATCACCGGCCCCTTTTCCGTATGTGGGATCCGGGAGTCGAACTCGGGCCCTCGCGCTTGCAAGGCAGGTGCTTACGCCACTGAGCCATCTCACCGGCCCCACGCCCGATTTTTAAAAAATTTTTAAATTGTCTGTGGTACTGGAGAATGAATCCAGAACTTGCCAAATGCTAGGCAAGTGACATGCCACCAAGTTACATGCGTAGCCTTTTTCATCTAAATCTTTGAAATTTTGAGAGGGTATTTTTAAGTTTTCCTGGAATTTGCCAGCCTCTTGCCTCAGCCTTTCGTGTAGTCAGGGTACAGATGCAGATGACCTCACCTGGCCACCTTATAATTCAAGTGACAGCTCAGCAGAAGCCTCCTCAGGGACTTTTACTGTGGACATCAGTCTGATGTGCTTCTTCTCAGCCTTGTCTTTGCTACTTTCTTTATATTCGGTATCTCTCTGTGTTTTTTATTTATTCATTCATTTTTTTTGTTGTTGTTAGGATTACACTCAGAGCCTCAGCTATGTGACTGTTAATTTTGTGTATCAAACTGCTGGCTCAGATACTTGATCAAACAATATTTTGCATGTTTCTAGAAAGGTGTGTTTGAATGGCCTTTTGGGACACAATGATACATGGCTGTAATCCCAGCTGACTACACTGAGGCTGGATGATTGCAAGTTCATGCTCAGCCTGGGCAACCTAGAGGAGCTCTGTCTCAAAATATAAAATAAATAAAATAAAAAGGTCAAGAGATGAACTCTAGGGCCGGTGAGATGGCTCAGCGGCTTAAGCGCCTGACTTGCAAGCGCGAAGGCCCGAGTTCGACTCCCGGAACCCACATACGAAAAAGGGGCCGGTGATATCGCTCAGCGGCACGGGTGCCTGTTGGCGCGCGAGGTCCTGAGGTCGTCCCCCCGGTACCCACAAAAAAAAAAAAAAGAGATGAACTCTATATTAGAATTTTCCTGATTTTAATCCACAGTACTCCTAATAAGTAAATAAATACATATATCTGAAATCCATATACTAGCAGTATCTAACTGTGAAAATAATCTTAATCACAGTGTCTTAAATGAAATATTAACAAGTGAAAAAACTTGAAAAAAGCAGATGACCCAAGACTCTTGCCCAAGTGTCCTGAAGAGAGACACTCTGTGCTGGGTTCATAGTTCAGTGATGGAACACTTCCCTAGCACGCAGGATGCCATTTGTTTGTGCCTGGTATTGCAAAAATACAAATACAAAATGAGACTGAAGCCACCTTCTGTGTCAGACAGCAGTCGTACCAGCGTGGGTAACTTAGCAAGTCCTTTGTCTCAGAACAGCAGCAACAAATAATAAATAAATAAATAAGAAGGCCTGTGTCTTTAGCTCCGTCCTTCATCATTCAACTTCTAGTACCTTGGGTTTTGGAGTATTGGAGGGAGTCTTTATTTGTAAAGATTTAAAGTACAATGTAATCATTCGCAAAGAGATTATTTTTGAAACTTAATAAAATGCTTATTGTATAAAGATTAAAATGAGCTTATAAATAAAATGCAGTTATTCTTAAAAGGACTTTTTGTGACACTATGTTGAATGTTTTCCTGGGCAATAAAGCTATTCATTAATACATCCAACCTTTAGTTATCTATAAGTCCGTTCTCTTGAAATCCTTTTACTTACATTAACCTAGCATTGACTCTGCATGTCAGGGAGGCAACAGAGGTGTTTGTGTCAAAGAGCGCCTGCTCTCAGAGAGCTTTCAAGCTGCTTATGGAAAGCAGGTAAGCAGTTAGTAACACCTCTGGAGGAAGAGGGGGGAGAAACAACGTGATCATGCAGGGGTAGAGGAGTTGGGGAGTACAAGTAAGTGCACCTTTTAGCATCACTAACCATAGACTATTTATGGATTGAAGGCAGGGCTTTCCCACTGAACAAAATCCCAAGTTAGTTTTTTCTTTATAGTTTCAAAATGAGGTCTCACAAAGTCACTAAGTTGCCCAGACTGGGCTCAAACTTGTGATCCTCCTGCCTCAGCCTCCCAGAGGGCTGGGATTATAGTCATGGACTACCAACCCCTTTAGCCTTTCTGTAGAGAAGGTACATTTCTGACAAATTTCTTCATATATATATATATATATATATATATATATATATATATATTTTTTTTTTTTTTATGTGGGTACCGGGGGTCGAACTCAGGACCTCGTGCTTGCCAGGCAGGCACTTATGCTGCTGAGCTATCTCACTGGCCCCAGATATATTTTTTGAACTGCCCTCCCTTCCTCCTCCCCTGCCTCTCCCCTCCCCCTCCCCCTTCTCTCCCTTCCTCCCCCTCCTCCACTGCCTCTCCTTCTTCCTCTTCTTCTTCCTCCTCCTCCTCCTCTTTCTCCTAGGGATTGAACACAGGGCCTTTCACACGCTCTAATGGAGAGACACCACCAGCCCCTCTTTCAGCACTTTATTATTTTTTTTCCAGCACTTTAATTATGTCATCCCACTGCCTGCTGGCCTTCATGGCTTCTGATGAGTAATCAACAGTTAATTGGGTTTACTTGCATGTTACAAGTCACTTCTGGAACTTTTGAGTCCAGTCTGGGCAACTTAGGGAGCACTCACAGAGGTAACCAAGTTAAAATGAACTCTTTGAGGTGGGCCCTAATACAATGGCCAGTGTCCTCCATAGGAAAGGGAAATTTGGACACAGACACCTACACAGGGAGAAGGCCATGTGAAGATGAAGGCAGAGGTCAAGGTGATACATCTAATCAGCAACAAACACTAAAGCTTGTCAGCTACCACTAGAAACTAGAGGAGAGGCAGGGAGAAGGTTTTCTCTCACAATCCTCCAGAGGGGCCAGCCCTGTCACACCTTGACCTTGGCCTTTCGTCCTCCAGAGATATGTGATGATTTATTTCAGCCACCCAGATTCACTGCTTGCTTATGGCTGCCTACTAATCTAGGGAGGTACTTAGTACCCCTGCCATAAGTCACACGCCATTAGAGCCTTGAGGGGTTAGTAATAGAAAGCAAGTTGAACCAGTGGCTGGGACAGGGGTGTCTTCTGGGCAGAAGGAACAGGATCTGCATATGTTAGTCAGGTTTTTTACTTTCTGTGTCTTACGATGCTTGGACATCTCATAGAGCTTATGACCAAGGAAGACTCCTCCTCCTAGGAGGTTCATTCTGCATAGTGAAGAGTGCCCTCCCACAAAAGCATGTCTTTCTATAAAAACCAACCCATCCTGAGTCCATACCCCCGATAACTTGCTTATCTAACTCCCACTTGGCACTATTTGCCTTGCTCTAAACCAATGGGGGCCAAGTGCCAGGCAACTAGAGACCTCCCCAATGACCAAAGCCCAATGGAATCATTCAGATTTCACAGTTCTAAGCTGTCTACTCTGCCTTGGCTTGCTGTTCCTTCTGAGAGCCCAGTAAAGGCTCTGGCTCAGGCTCTCCCCTCATTCTCCTCTTCTGCCGTGTGACCCACCCCGGATGGTTCCCCTTGGTTCTACGTGGCATGGGCAACCTCCTCTCTGAGACCTGGAAGTTGCTAAATGTCTTCCTTCCAAGCCTCATTCCTGTCCCCTCCTGGGCCTGCAAACTTTTCCTCATCCTATCTCCAACATCTACACTCTTAGAACACTGTAGGTTTCATCAACTGGGGCTGCGAGAAAACAGGAGAGAAGGTAAGCCAAGTGTCTCACTCACCTTAAGGAGCTGATGATGGAAACTGCACCGCTGGAACAATCTCCCTAAACAGGGAGATTCAAGGGGTGTGGGCCATTGAGGGCCCTGCCCACCAGGGTCAGAGATCCTCTGATCCTAGGGATGATGGTCAGTGGTGGTAGCAGGTATCAAATTCCTAGGAACAAAGATGAAGAGGTACTGTCATGAGGAAAGGAATTTATGCCAGCTAACACTTGAGAGATGACTGTGTCCTAGGCATCTCTCTCTTTTTATTTTTTTTTTTTTTGTGGGTACCGGGGGGTCGACCTCAGGACCTCGCGCGCCAGCAGGCGCACGTGCCGCTGAGCGATATCACCGGCCCCTTTTTCTTATGTGGGTTCCGGGAGTCGAACTCGGGCCCTCACGCTTGCAAGGCAGGCGCTTACGCCGCTGAGCCATCTCACCGGCCCCTACGCATCTCTCTTGAATGTTTTGGACCTGCCATTTACTATTTACAACAGGACTATGTAGTAGATGCATTAGTGTTTCCATTTTATAGGTTAGAGGTGAAGTACACTGCTCATAATCTCGCAATTGGTATCAAAGCATATGATCCTCAGGGAGCTGTGGATGGAGGGATTTTCTAGGCAGATGCAATAGCATGCACCAAAAAAAGAAAAGCAAAAAGAACTCTGTTGCTAGTTTGTCTTGAGTTACTGGAGAAAATCCAGCGTTCTCTGAAAAACCTCTGAGTTTAAGATAATTGGGTGGATCATGGAAGTGCAGTACCACCAGGATGCTTTCTTTGATGTCAAGTTTGCCAATTGCTGTCCATGGTCAAATAAAGTGTCCTAGAAGTTGCTTATAGTACAATAAAGTAATAAATACATCAAAGTTACTAAAAGAAGATATAAATATCCATTATTTTGGTATTATATATCTTGTCTCTTCTGTATAATTTACATTAATTACATATGTTAACTCACTAATTATGCTCAGCAACACCACAAGGAAGGTATATATTTTTAAAAATTCATGACAGTACAGTATTTTAGTAGTTTTTTCTAGGATTCCTGGACAGAAGATGTGGTGTGTTTCCTCCTGATGGAGCTACTGCGTATAGGGAGGTACTGAATAATACAAAGTTCCTTTTTTACAAATGTTCTTACCTGTTCATGTCAAGAATTTTCACTTATTAAAAGGAGTGAGCCCAGGCTTATTAGAAATGTTGTAAGTGCTTATCTGAGCAGGAACCTCACTCATTCACAAATTGAACTGGAAGGCCTTTTTCTGAGTTAGTGTGCATGGCAAGAAGAGAAATAGGGCGGATCAGTTAGATACACGGTCCTTTATTCACTGAAGCCTGCCAATCAGCTTGCCAGATAGGTACCATTAATAGTTTCATCATACAGGGCCAGTGAGATGGCTCAGCGGCGTGCGTGCCTGCCTGGCAAGCACAAGGGCCTGAGTTCGACTCTGGGCACCCACATATGAAGAAAAGGGCCGGTGATATCGCTCAGCGGCACGGGTGCCTGCTAGCGCGTGAGGTCCTGAGGTCAACCCGGTACCCACCAAAAAAAAAAAAAAATAGTTTCATCATATGGTTAAAAAAAGTAGGTGATGAGGTAACCATCTTAGGAATTGACATAAACCCACACTTGCTGGTAACCCCAAAATATTTCCTACTGGTTTCAATCATGCTCCCAACAGCTCTGAATAGGAGGATTGAGGCATACCATGAAACAAGTGAGAAAAATAAAGAGAAATGTATGTACCCTTAGGTGGAGAGCTGAGGTAGGGAAAAGCAAGTTGCAGAACAATTTGTACAATAGCAACCTGTCTTACAATAAAAAGAAAAACCTCAAATGGTAAATGTCTTTTCTGTGGGGACCTGCATATGCATATATTACTTTATATCTGTACTTAGGTTTGTAAATGTATAAAATTTATGTGTATAAATATATACACAGGTATATGTATAAATGTATATATGTACACAGGCATTCCTCGTTTAACACGCTACCTGTTAAGTGACTATTTGGACTTACCACCTATCATAGATAGATAGATAGATCTTGTTTATAGAGACTCAATGTCTTTTTTGGTACAGTACACTTTGTTTACACAGTACTGTAACTTTTGCTGATTGTACTGTAGTTTATGTTGTTATACATTACAGTCCTGTGTAGCAGTTATGCAAATGAAAGTAAAGTCATCAGGTTGGAGTTTCCTTTGACCATTTCTTTGCTCTGAATATTGTAATGTACATACCCTGAATAGGTGCCACTGCAGTGTTCTTTCTGATCATTAAAGTAAGTTGTACGAAGAACTATTTGCTTCCCAGTATACACAGCCAAGTATATACTGAACCAGTTACAAAGCTAAGTGTGCAAGCTGACAGCAGGAGAGATACAGCAAACACAACTCTCATTGTTGAACACTATGTTGCCACTGGTTGATGAAGTCAAAGATTGGGGTGAAGCACACCAAGTCAGTGTCACAAGGCCCCGTGATCAGGCGGAAATGCCTAGGGATTTTATTTTTCAGAGCATGGTCAAGTTTGCCCTAGGTTCTAGGTCAGGTTATTTGTCCCCTCCTTGCTACATATTCCAAAAAAAGTGACTAGCTTCCCCCTCCTCAAACCATTTTGATTTGTGTAGAACATACACTTATCATTTCTATAAAATAGTGCAGAGGAAAGAACCTTAAAACTCTGTTATTAAAGGCGTATAACAGGTTTCAATAAGTAAAAAGAGTTTAGTTAAGAGATAACTGGGCAAAAAGGGACAATTCTCAGAGGCTGGGGATGTAGTTTGGTGGCAAAACACAGTTTTCCAATTTAGTTTCTAGAAGCTGAGAAGGTAAAATAACAACATATAAAATAAAAAATTTAAAGACAACTTTTCAAATTGCTTTTCCCCTTCCTTTAACATTATTTAACTTATAAGAGAAATAAGAAACCTGAGCCATAGCTGGCTTTCTGGAGCATCCCCAAGACTGGGTTTTCGAAGAATACACAATCCACCGGCAGTGTGCAGGGCAGGGCTGGCTTCACCGTCTCCAGCCGAGCAGCCTCAGTGCCCAGGAGAAGTTTACTGCGTGATGCAACCAGGAGTCTTCGGAAACACTCAGCAGGCGCGTTTTCAGTCAACTGTGCTGAGATTGAGATGAAAGCAGGAACAACTCCCGCCGCAGCCCACAGAAACATTTTAGGGAAACAGTCTGTCTGCATTTACCTAAAAATTCAGCTGAACACTGGGGTCCATTCTTCAGAAAACTCAAGTCAAACGTCAGTCTTCTCACTGCCGCACCCAGCCAGTGACTCCTGCGGGCCGGGCTGGTCTGCCGTGCCTAGATGAGGGCCCGCAGCTCTCTGTCCGTGAGCTCGTTCACCTCCATGATCTTCTCCAGGTGCTCCATGTACCACTCGTGGTCCTGCAGGAAGTGTGGGACCCGCATGTTCTTGGTGACCGCCAGTTCTTTCAGGCGATCCACATCTTCATAAGAGACCTGGAAAAGGGGCAATTTAAAAACTAACTACAATTTACATTTAAGGTGGATTTCTGCCCTGGGTCTTAAAAGGGTAGCATGTGGATCATTTTCAGATTACTGTTTTTCTATTTTGTTTTTTGAGACAGCATCTCACCATGTAGTTCAGGATGGCCTTGAACTCACTACATGGACCAGGTTGGCCTCAAACTCATGGTCCTCCCCCTGCCTCTGCCTCCTGAGTGCTGGGATTACAGATGTGCACCACGAAGCCTGGCCTCAAATTATTTTAATAGCTGCAAAATACCAAAAATCACTGGCTTGCTTTTTTCTTTATTATGTTAAATATAAACACATTTGCCTCCTTGTACCGTGACCATATTAAAAGACTGCTGCAAGTCACTATTTGATTTAACACTCTATCTTGGGCCTAAATCAATTTGTTTAAAAAGTAGGCAACTAACTTTATGTGCTGTGTGACTTCAAATCCAAATAAAACTCCCACTAAATCAAAGACAACAGATAGAATAATTGTTAAATTAGCACTATGATATACTGGATTTCTATTTCTATTTATTTAACTTGAGAAACAATGATTTGTGATTTGTATTCTTATTTTTCATAGGTATTTCTGTTAGGTTTAGTAGTAAAGCTTTTCAGTTCTATAAATAATCTTTTTCACCTTCAAATTCCAAAACATGGTTGACTTTAGTAAAAGGCAAAAGATTTATATGATCTGAAGAGAAACCAGGGTATAACATGGTTGATTTTAAATACTGCTGTCTCTTGATTGACATTCTTCCAGGTTCAGCTGGAAAGCTTTCTGAAAAGAAATCATGTTCATATTACCCTATTTTCCTGAAAATAAGTCCCAGTTAAGCTCACCATCCAGATGCATTTAGTAGATCCGCTGCAACACACATTGGGTATACTGAATTATAAAATAATAATATATAATTAAATATAAGTAATATTATTGACATTAATACTTAAAATAAATAATATAAATTATAATTAAGTATTTGTAAACACCCAGAGGGTGCCTTTGTACAACAGGTAAACGCCTATGCAAACAGATGAATTGGAGATTACCGAATAACCAGAGTACAGACACAATGCACCGATAACACGCATTTGGTAACAAATGGACGTGGGTATGTCTAATGTGAATCTTCATAATTCAATACATCATGTGTTGTAATGGACATACTTAATGTACTCGTGTGAAATAAACATTTTCTCAGTTTTGGTGCGTGCATTTTGTCGCTGCTTTTGTATGGGCCATCAATCTTAACTGTCTTCATTTTTGTTGCCACTCCTGTCTCTTAAGTCTTCAATTAACACTTGATTTATTGGAAGCTTTGTGAAGCCCAAAGCTTGGGTGAAGAATTCATGGGATAAAATCACTGACAGCTGTGCTCCCAATGCACTACGAGCAGGCCACATGGACAACACGTACTCAGTTGAGAGCTCTGCTGCTGGACGTGAGAGATTGGGGCCAGTGGTTCTGTAGGAAATGGAGTCACAAGAAAGTCAGGCTGGAATTAGGGTTTGGAGTTGTGACGATGTTCCAGAAGACGATGACATGACTGTATTTGAATAAATGTAGATTTCTATACATGAATAAATCAATAAATACAGATTGTTGTTCATAAAAAAATAAGACATCCTCTGAAAAGCTCTCCTGTGTCTTTTGGAGCAAAAATTACTGTAAGACCCAGTCTTGTTTCTAGGGAAATGTTTTTAAGTGTTTTTAATTATTAAAATTATGTAGTTACTGTTTATACCCATAACTATAATGAAAACAGGTTTGTGGATATTGGATGGGTTAGTAACCCTAACCCACCCTGAGTTTATGAGGAGGGATGGGAAAAGGCTCACCTAGGCCTACTGTGCTTTGCAGACCACAGCATTTTTTTTTTTTGTGGGTACCGGGGGTCAACCTCAGGACTTCGTGTGCCAGCAGGCGCCCGTGCCACTGAGCGATATCACTGGCCCTTTTTTTCCTTTATGTGGGTTCCATGAGTCGAACTCAGGACCTTGTGCTTGCCAGGCAGGCGCTTATGCCGCTGAGCCATCTCACCAGCCCTACCACAGTATTTTTGCAATTGAAGGTATGTGGCAGCCCAGTGCTGAGTGACTTTATCAGTTCCATTTTGCCAACAGCACATGCTCACTTCCTGTCTCTGCTGCATTTTAGCAATTTCTCACAATACTGCCAACCTTTTCATCATTTTATATGTGTTCTGGTGACCTGTGTGGCTGCTCTCACTGCCTGCCCTCCTACGCGTGCACTGCAACAGCACCACCTCAGCAGGGGCACACGGCGCTGAGGTCCTGCTTCCCAAACACCATCCTCCACAGAAGGTCACCAAGGCTTCACCAAGGAAATGGCTTATTTCAGATTTGGACAGGAAATGTGAATGTGAACCCAGAACATTTTACTTTGCCAGACAACATGGAGACATATTTTTATAAAATCACCACAGCCACGAAAGAGTTGAATGAAGAAGAGTGAGCCCATAACAGTAGAAAGAAGAAACACAAGGAAACCAGGAGATCTCTATTTTGTTGCCAGCCGTGCAGTAACTGGGCACAAATCACCCGTGGATATTCAGACCATTCGTCACAGATGCTGGGGAACCGGCGTATGTTCAGGACTCACCCACAGACGACTCACCAATACAAGGGGAGGGGAGGCCTGGAGATCTGGTGTCACTGATTTACCCCAGGATCCAACACAGCTTCACCAACAATGGTGCAAAATGCTATGTGGCTTTCTATGTGATACAAAAGGAAATATACAACATTAGCTGGCAAATAGCTTTAACCTGAGTCACATCATAAGAAAACAATATGATAATCCAGACTATTGAAATCTTGAAGGAAACTGTCCTGAACTCTTAAAAATGTCATGAAAGGGCCGGTGAGATGGCTCAGCGGCTTAAGCGCCTGCCCGGCAAGCGCAAGGGCCCAAGTTCAACTCCCGGAACCCACATGCGAAAAAGGGGCCGGTGATATTGCTCAGTGGAACGGGTGCCTGCTGGTGCGCGAGGTCCTGAGGTCAACCCCCCCGGTACCCACAAAAAAAAAAAAATGTCATGAAAAATTAAAAGAATGGGCAGGGGACTGCTGTAGATTAAAAGAGATGAAAGATTATAACCAAAGGCAATGCATACATTTTGATTGAATCCAAAATCACAAAAAGTGCTACAAAGGATATTTTGGAGATAATTTGAGAAATATGAAGTGGATTATATTTTAAATGTTAGACTGGGCCAGGCATGGTGGGACACGCCTGTAATCCCAGCACTTGGGAGGCTGAGCAGGAGGACTGCCACAAGTTCAAGGTCAGCCTGGGCTACATAGTGAGTCGAGGCCAGCCTAAACTACATAGCAAGACCCTGTCTCAAAAAAAAAAAAAAAAAAAAAAAAAAAGCTAGACTGAACCAATGACAAATTTCTTTTAAAAATTGTATGGTCCTGCCTGGCAAGCACGAGGTCCTGAGTTCGATTCCCAGTACCAAAAAAAAAAAAATTGTATGGTCATGTCTGAGGATATCCTTGTTCTTGGAGATACTAAGGGGGAAGTGTTATAATGTTAGCTTACTTTAAAATGCCTTTAGAAAGAGATGCTGCTTAGAAAAAGCAGATATAAAAATAAAACTATGCATAGTCCCAAATTTTCTACTCCTTTCTCTGTTATTCACCACGAAGAAATTTTTGACAGAACCATGTTTTTCCCCTCTGTTACCACGTAAAGGAATCTTATTCCAACGATGCAGGAAGGGTGTGAACTGGAGTCTCCGCACACAGCTCAGCTGAGCTGGGGAGTGGGGACCGCACTGCGGGCTTCCTCACCTTCCCCAGCGCCGTCAGGAGATGGAGGTCTATGGACTCTCGGTATCGGAGGATTTGAAGGATGCCATCCAGGTAGACTTGGTCTTTACTGAAACACCCTGGAAGAAGCACAAGGGTTTACCTTGCGATGTTTAAAAAATTACTAAGAAACTGGATACTAATCCAGTTCCCTTTACTGTAGGAACAGACCTGTAGTATAAAAATTCTAATGGGGGGCTGGGGTGCAGCTCAGTGGTAAAGCACTTGCCTAGCGTGACAGGGCCCTGGGTTCCATTCTCAGTGCTGCAAGGAAAAAGTCCAGTTTGCCAGTGTCTATTCATAACAACAACAACAACAACAAAAAATGCAAAGTCTTGGGAAAACCAGAATGGTGTACAGACTAGTAGTTTCCCTTCCCCACGCTCCTTCTTCTTAACCTTCCTTCCTCATTATAAAGAAAGGCTGGTAGCTTAAAATGCATGACTCGTGATTCTACCACCCCTGCGGATCAATCTAACCGGGACTCCCAGGGTGCGGAAGGCACTGCACGGGGAGGGATGGGGGAGCTTTGGAGCAGTTAAGGTCTCCACAAAGGCCTTGTGCAGACAGATTTTAGAAAGTTTTCCTTTTGTGGTTTTTTAGGTTTTTGTTGTTGTTGTTACACAATAACAGACCTTCGCCCTCAAAAAAGAGGCTATGGTTTAGAAACAATCTGTTATTCTGATACTGTTCTTCCTTATGAAAGTAAGATTTAGAATTGGATTTTAAAAAATAGGGTTAGGAATAGAAAAAAATACGTATTCATGAAAAGTAGGAATAGCTCAAGAAATCTGAGTCTATTAAAAAGAAAGATGATGAAAACCTTTTTCTCATCCTGACATAAATTCAGTTTTTAAAATTTTTTGCTCTGCATTTACTAGATGGACCAAAGTTGTACCACACAGTCATACATGGAGGGAATTATCATTAATTTTGTTAGGTAAGCTACTAACGTGGAGATTGTGAAAAATTCCAGTCCAATCAGCGAGAGATACACACTACAGTATCCATGGTCAAGATGTTGAAACTGTTCTTATAATACTGTAAGGAAACAGGAACGTGGGAAAATAGGTGAACCAGTTAGGAACAGTGATGATTACTAAGATCAGGTAATGTATTAATGAGGGCTCAGCATATTAATTGTTCTTGTTTTCACATACATTTGAAATTTTCCAAAATATGGCAACCCATTCAGGAGCTATTCCTATTCCCCATTCCCCCATTCCTATTCTCCAATGAATTTTCCTACTCTTAAAAAAAAAAACAAAGGGCCGGTGAGATGGCTCAGTGGCGTAAGCGCCTGCCTGGCAAGCACGGGGGCCCGAGTTCGACTCCTGGAACCCACATACGAAAAAGGGGCCGGTGATATCGCTCAGCGGCACGGGCGCCTGCTGGCACACGAGGTCCTGGGGTCGACCCCCGGTACCCACAAAAAAAAAAATTTTTTTTTCACAATAAAAAGCTAAAAAAAAATGTGTGTGTGAAGCAAAAGAGTAGTCTAAAAGTCACATACTTTCATGGGGTATTAAGGGCAACAGGCAAGCCCTGTGCACTAAAACAGACTAGAGCTAGGCATGGTGGTGCATACCTATAATCCCAGCACTCCAGGAGGCTGAGGCAGGAGGATTGCAAGTTCAAGCCCAGCCTGGGCAATTTAGTGCCATAGTGAGAACCTGTTTCAAAAAGGGTTGGGGATGTAGCTCAGAGTGAAGGCCCTGGATTCAGTCCCCAGTAATGCAAAAAGCAACACAAAAGAGATCTAAAAAGGAGACAGAAGATGACAGACACTTTATCAGGAACCCACCCTGGAGGCAGCTGTGCACACATGAAACCAGGGGACGATGACCTCCCTCCTGATTCCCGTCGTGCCTGCTCCCCACTTTCGGACAGCCACCCTTCCACACAACCACATCCCTGGTATACCATGTTAATGTGGGCCGTGCTGCTGACATAACCACCACTGCCTCAGTGCTTCCAAGCTCTAAATAAGTAGTTATACTTTTAAGTGGAACTTTTTTGATATAGTAGAACTAATCTCAAAGTCAAAATGACTTTTAAACAGTTCCTAATTTTTATCCTTTTATTTTCAAAAACAGTTTCATATTGGAATTATGATTTGTATCTAGATGTCCCCCCAGTGGATTAGCCCACTCATGAGTGTACCTGAACATGATACCGGGAGGTGAAGCCTGGGTGGAGATGGTGGGTCACTGGTGCAGTTGTGGCTTCTATCTAGATGCCCTCCCAAAGCCTCATGTGCTCATAGGTGGGGCCACTGGGAGGTGACTGGATCATGGGTGTGGGATACTGCATTAGTCCACTGATGGGTTTATAGCTGGGTGTAGTGTTGGGAGGTAAAGCCTGGCGGGAAGAAGCAGGTAACGGTGGGTGTACCTGGAGGAGTTATGTATATCCCTCCTTTGCCCTTGAGCTGTGCTCTGCTTCCTGCCTGTCATGCTGTGCACTGTTTCTTCTCTGCCATGCTGCCCTGCTTTGGAGCCAGCAGACTATGGACTGAAACCTCTTCAAACTGTGAGCCAAAATAAACCTCTCTTCCTGTAACTTGTGGGTGTCAGGTATTTTGTCCCAGCAATGAGAAAATAAGATGGGGCATGGCCAGGAAGGGCCTGTCTTCCTCCCTCCTCCCTTGATCACGTGCTGCTCCTGCCTGTCAAAAGCAAGCCTCCTCTGCCATGCCGCCCTGCCTTGGAGCCAGCTGACTATAGGCTGAAACTTCTACAGACTGTGAGCCATAATAAACCTTTATCCTTAGAGCTGTGGGTGTCAGGTATTGTGTCTCAGTGATGAGAGAAGTAACTACGACAACTGCCATAGACTATTGTGTATCTTGTTAAAAACAAAACAAAAAATTCTGGGGGCTATCTGACATCTTTAGGCTACTGACCAAATTTAAATTTTCTATTACCAAAACAAGTGAGAGTTTTAGTCTCTACAGAGACTAAAAGTGAAAACCACTCAAAGTGGTTGCTTAGAGGTGGGGAGAGGGGAAGAAATGAAGAATGACTGCTAACGGGGCGCTAAGAATATTCTGAAATTGGTGGCAATGTTTGCACAACTGTGTTGTATCATAAAAGCACTGCATTTTACATTTTAAATGGGTGAACTGCATGGCATGTGAACTACATGTCAAAGCTGTTTTTTAATAGCTGGAGAGAAAGTAAAAATGGCAAAAATGAACAACTGGTGAATCTTGATAAAGGAAGGGTATATGAATGTTATTACACTGTAAATTTTCAAAATGAGCTGCACAAAAATAATGCTGAGAAACAGTGGTTTGGAAAACAAAAGTTTCCTTCATCACAGATAAGTGAGACCTCGGGTTTCATAATTAGACTCTGACCTGCATCCCACGCTAACTAGCCAGTGACTCGGGAGCCCATGGTCGGGGACACCCACCTGGCTGGGAGGTGTCGGTCCAGCCCCTCTTGGCTCGCACACAGTAATCCCACCGGGTATTGGGGTCCTTGACAAATCTGCCAATGTCTCTGAAGAGGTCGCAGAATGACATGTGGCTGGCCTGGTACACCGTGTAGTAGAGGAGGGCGGCCCTCCACAGGAAGGGGTCCTTCCTGAACAGGACGCTGTGGATGCTCGCCAGGCCCTCCTCTGTGGGGTTGTTGGGCTTCAGCTCGTGCTTTCTGCGGCCGGTCCAGCTGTTTCACGGCTGCTGCAGGTTGTTGATACCTCGGAAGTAATGTGTGCCTTCAGAGAAGAGGAGGGATATGGGTGAGGAGAACTACTCCGCACCCCAGGCAGAAGACTTTGTTCAGTACCCCTGGGAGGTGGAGGAAACTAAGGTGAGGCCTAGAGGAGGTTTCTAGGTTACTGCGCTGTGCCCTCCAAAAGGATAATGGGACCCCAGCCCCTTCCTCTTCTGCTTTTTGGCTTTTTGGCCCAAGTTCACTCCTGTTATAATGTGGGCCAACTGATCCCGGACTGAAACCTCTCAAACTGTGAGCCAAAATACAACTTTTCTCATTTTAAGCTGATTATTCTAGTTATAGGAATAGAAAACTGACACAGAAAAGATTCCATCGACAATTCTAAATTGACGTTGGCCTACAAATCAAAACAAAGTAGACAGTGACTTGCCCTAAAGCCTCTGGGGCTGAAGGAGTACTGTCCTTTCAGAAAGCCTACGTGGCCTTTATAACCATATTGTTAGAGAGGAGAATCATCAGCCTTGATGTTTGAAAAGAATCTTAGAGACACTTATTTCAACCCCCTCAGTTTAAGGTCGGGGAGCTGAAATCCAGAGGAGTCAAATGACTTTCCAAGCTCAATATGGCTACAGCTAGATGGTGTCTTAACAAATTGAATCTGAAATGATATAAGTACATTTATTTTCTTTTTCTTTTCTTTTCTTTTCTTTTGTCTTTTTTTTTTTTTTTTTTTTTTTGTGGGTACCGGGGGGACGACCTCAGGACCTCGCGCACCAACAGGCACCCGTGCCGCTGAGCGATATCACCGGCCCCTTTTTCGTATGTGGGTTCCGGGAGTCGAACTCGGGCCTTCGCGCTTGCAAGGCAGGCGCTTAAGCCGCTGAGCCGTCTCACCGGCCCTTCTTTTGTCTTTTTGAGACAGGGTTTCACTATGTAGTTCAGGCTGGCCTTGAACTCACTTTGTAGCCCGGGTTGACCTTAAACTCATGGCAATCCTCCTGCCTCAGCTTCCCGAGTGCTGGGATTATAGGCATGCCCCACCACGCCCAGCCAAGTACATTATCTTTAGTCCTAGTACTTACTGCTTACCAACCGAATGCTTCCTGCTAAGAGTACTACCCTGGGCTAACTCCTGCCATTCCAAGTGGCCAGTGGCCGGGGCTGCCCACCTATCTCATGCCGCAGCATCCCCTCCAGCCAGTGCTCGTGCGCAGTGGCCACGTTGATGGTCAGAGTGGGACACCCATTGACAACTGTCATCGAGGCACGGGACAGCAGGTCTTCAGTGAGATGCACCACAATCTAAGGGGCGAGAGGAAAGTACATGTGTAGAAGACAAAGTAAAGGCGGGGAAATGCTGTCACAGAGAGCAGTGAGCCTAGGGATGAACAGTGCCTTTTGTCTACGGCTCCCCTGACTCTCCCAGACGCCGGGGCAGTAGAACGTGCAGCCGGCCGCCTTTAACGGTCTCTGGACTCGAGAACCTTTGATGGTCTGATGAGAAGGAAGATGGCTGTGCTGAGGAGACTCAGAGAACCTAAAACTGAACCATTAGGGTCTCTCAAGTAGTCCCTGGCTACAGCAGGCAAAAGAAGGCACAGGGGCAGAGTCCTGCTGGTGGCTGGTACCAGGGCTCTGAGACTGACCCCTAAGATGGGACCGCTGACAGGAGAGGCTGCCAGGCAGCACTCCTCATCAGCAAGATTCAGACGGGAATGCATATAACCCCGAATGGCTATAAGGAGAGGAGAAAACCAAAGGAAACTGAACACCACAACAACTCAAGGCAAGGGAGCTTAAGCACTCAGAGCAATGCCCGCAGCCCACCTCTCCCAGGCAGCCCTCCTTCATCATGTACTTCCGCACGTGGCTCCAGATGCGCGATCTCGACAGCAGGCTGCTGCCCGTGGCCTGCTCAAATTTCTCATAGCTTCCTTACTTCTGCAGAGCCAGTTCCATGATATGGATGGACTGTAAAAGCAGGAGAGAGGACGACAGTAGAGGGCTTTGTATGACTTTGAGATGAGTGCAAGCCGGCTCTGACTTGTTCCAGTTTTACTGATTACCAAGTAAATGGTGAGTGAGGAAACACAGGTTACTCACAGGTTTGTACTCTGTCCCCAAGTGAGGGGCTCTGGTGCCACCCACAGTGCTCCCACAACAGTTGAGGCGGTAGCTTCTCTGCGCTCACGTCGGGGTCAGGAAGGATGCGCCAAAGAAGGCGCACATCTACACTGGTCACTGTGCTACAATTAGAACCTGGATTTGAAAAAAAAGACTTCAAAAATTTAAGAACATATAAAGGAATCAATTAGTCTTTTGTGACAATCTCTAAAATCACTGTTTTCCTGGGCTAATCTCTGGCAGACAACATAGTCTCAAGATTAATGAGAACACTTTTATCTTTCTTTCAGACCAGAGAACTGTCTACTTCTCATTCTTTATAAAGTTTCACAAAAAAGGAATACAACAGTTGAAACTGTTTTCTCCACACATGCATAGGCAGATTAGAAGACCAAAGGAGTCTGGTAACAAACTACAAATTATCAGGAACTATGGTAAAGCCACAAGAATGAAAAAAGGAAGAAGAAAATTGCCCTTGAAAGGCCTTTTGGAACAGAAATTGGAAAATTCAAACATATCTCATGTGGATCGTGAAAGACCTGGGAAGCTCACATACGTGTTATGGGAGTCCCTGGCTTCTGAACTGCCATCCGACTGGTGAGGAGATGAAGGTACAAGCACGAGGACGGGGCCTCCTGAGCGTAAACCCCGGCTTTTTACCCTCCAGCCGATCTCTACACTGGTGACATGGCCTCCTCACCCCTTTGCTTGTGAAGGAGGATAACAAAAACAATGTCCACTTCGAGGTTTTGTTGAGAACATTTCGTCCACCTTCGTGAAGCATAGTGCATGGGACATAAAATGAAGTTGTACCTACTGACTATCACATCAATGGTAATTACCATTTTTTATAGATACTATCACTGTAAATAACAAGCCTGCCATCAAAATTACAGGAAAGCTCACAATTGCAACTCATCATTCAACATACTTTCTCATTAGAAAAATGTACATTACTAATAAGGTAGGCATGTATCATAAAGTTACCAGGACAAGCAGTGACTTTAACAGGCTTTGTGATTTCTGTTTCCAAACTATCACTGAAAGCCTTGCTATTCAGTGTGGGGTGGCAGTGCTGGCAGGGTGGGAGCTGGCCCCTAGCGCAGGATTTTGGTCCCATCCTGTCCTCGTGCTACGAGGTCAGAATCTTCTTGTCCATTAGATCCCTGGCTGAGTCACACACGGGGAAATGTGAGGGGGACCCCAGAGAATGGTAAATGCGGTGTGAATGCCCTTGATTCTGATTCATTCATAAGACAGCTAGGATAATGAAAAGCAGTAATTAAAAGCCCATTTTAGCAGAATAGCAAAGGTATGTCACACACACACACACACACACACACACACACACGAGACTAAAGGTCACCAGTTGTCCAGTTATACTATGAAAAGAATGTGGGCAATGTGGCCTTAAGCACCGCAGAAGAAAGTGGAGAAACAGCTTCTGGACTGGACTAACAGACCTGAAAAAGGTTAAAATTTTTTCACTATAATTTCTGCTTCCGGGTTTTTCTATGCAAAATAATTCCAGAGAAAATTACCTTTTCTCAGCATATGCTTACTCAGTAGGAAAATGTAGTTATCTGGTTACTGTTGAATGTGGCAAATATAAAACAGTCTAGAGAATTAAGAAAAATGACAGGTATTGTTTGTTATCACGGATGAGAGAGTAAGTCAGGAAAAGATAAAATTAGTGGAGATTTTCTGCAGTGAGAGTGTAATTTTCCTATCAAAATGCTACACACCTGTGCGTCACTTTCCTCACTTCCTCATGAGTGCCACAGAACCATGGTGGAGGTGACAGCGTGTGGGACATCACTGTAGTTCTCCACACGAATATTAAACACCACATCACCATCTATTTTTCTTCTTTGTGGCGCTTTCCCTGTCATCATTTCTACTGATTGTTTTCTTCTCCTTTACTATGATCCCAATTTTGGAAAAGGTAACTTTAAAAGGTACTTTCAAGATGTGAGGATACCCCAAGGCTGATGTTCACATTTGGGAAGGGGTAATGGGCTGCACTGATGTGTGTTATTTGCATTTTTCATACATTTTAAAATTCTTTATAGTATGCATATATTTGTGCTTTGATCAGAAGGAAAAAGTTATTTTTACAAAGGGTGAGGGCTCCAAGAATCAATGTTTGCACTAAAGAGAATCAAGCTTTTGCACACCTACACATCAATAACACTTTTAGAGGCAATAAATTCAGGTCAAACTTTACACCATTATATCATCATCTAGGCTAACCAGAAAAGTACACTTCACAATGTCGTATATGGTACTAAAGAATATGCAGTGGATAAATAGGATGGATAAAGGCTTTAATAAATTTCTAGCATACCAGCAAAGAGGACCATTCATTTATCTAGCCGCTCGTTCATTCATCTTTATGGTCACCCTCCACCAATCACTGTTACTTTTCTATATTTTAGAAACTAAGTCCTCATCCTAGCACTAGGTTGGCAGATGACATATAAACAGACATAATGTAGTAATATATGGTAGGATCATAGAAAAAGGGTAAATGTTGAGGTTTAGAGGAGCTAGAGGGCATTCCAGGCAAAAAGGAGTAATAGTATCAAAAGCACATGGAAGCCAATGAAAGTGAAATACAGCTTGGGAAGAGGCACTCAGAGTCAGGAAGGTGCTAACCCTATAGCACTGTTAGTGAAGGCTGATTTACACACTCTCACGACCTCAGGAGAGGCCCCAGGCTCATCTCAGATCCAACACCAAAAACACAAAAGACCAAAGATAAACTGGACTTTACCAAGATTAAAACCTTTTGTACTCTAAAGAATACCATCAAGAAACTGATGGTGGGATCGAGAATGCGCTGAAGGCTTGGTACCTCATGGGCATTTGGGAGGTGACTGGGTCATAGGAACTCCAATGTCACCCAGTGGATCCATCCACTCATCCGCTTATTAGCTGAAGGGGCTGCTGGGAGGGAGGCCTGGCTAGAGGATGGTCGTCAGTGGGGCATCCTCGGAAGAATATATCTTGTCCCCAGCACTCCATGGGGCCGTCTCACCCTCCCTCCTCCACCACGATATTCTGTCTTACTACAGGCCTGAGACAGCAATGGAGCCAGCTGACCATGGACAGAAACCTGTAAAACTAGGAGCCTCTCTTCAGTCGTTTATCTTGGGTTATTTGTCATAGCAAAAGAAGCTAACACACAGCCCACAGAATAGAAGACAGCATTTGCAAATCTTACATCTCATGTGGGACTTGTACCTACAATGAATGAAGAAATCCTGCAACTCCATAATAAAAACACAAATAACCCAATTAAAAATGGGAAAAGTCTCTGAATAGACAGTTCTCCAAAGAAGATATACAAATATCCAATAAGCACATGGAAAAAGAAGCTCAGTATCATTAGCCACCAGGGAGATGCACAAAACCCAATGAGATCCCACCTCTCCTCCACCAGGAGGACTAGAGAAACAAAACCAGAGTTGATGAGGATGTGGAGAAACCTGGAATCAGCATGCTGCTGGGGGAAAATAAAGTGGTGTGGTTACTTTGGAAAACAGTCTGGTAGTTCCTGAAAAGGTTAAAACAAGGCAGTGCCATGCATTCCAGCAAATCCACCACTAGATGTGGACCCAAGGTAACTGCAAATAAAGTCTACACAAAAACTTGTACACAAATGTTCACAGCATGATTCATTATAGCCCCAAAGTGGAAACGATCCAAATATCTATCAGCCAATGAATAAACATACATGGAATCCATGTATGGAATCCATACATGGAATATTATTCAGCAATAAAGGTACTGATACGCATACAACCTGGATGAATCTTTGAAAAAAAATCATGATAAATGAAAGACACCAGTCACAAAGGACCACTAAAACTACATATCCTGTGATCCCATTCATAACAAATACCCAGACAAGGTCAATCCATATAGACAGAAAGCAGACTGTGCTTGCCCAGGGCAGGGAGGTTGGTAAAAATGGGGAGTAATTGCTAAAGGTACTAGATTTATTTTGGGGGTGATGAAATTTCTGGAATTTGCAGTGATGGCTGCATAACTGAATATACTAAAAACTGCTGAATTTTACACTTTAAATGGGTAAACTATATGTCATGTGAGTGACATCTTAGTAGAGTGGGTGTAGTGGTATACACTTGTAATCCCAGCACTAAGGAGGCTGAGGCAGGAGGATCGCTGTGAGTTTGAGGCCAGCCTAGGCTACCATAGTGAGTTCAAGGCCAGCCTGAACTACCTAAGAGAGACACTGACTCAAACAAAACAAAACAAAACAGAACAGAACAAAACAAAATGACAAAAACTATTGCAAAAATGGAAGAATAATCAAGTTGAAAGGGAAAACTGTAGTAGGAAAAAACTTTTAAAACTTTGTTCTCTTGGAAGCTGCCTAGCTCTGTAACTGTTACATGACCCTGTAATTGCTTTCTTGCCCCTGTAACCATAAGAGCATAACAGAACCTGATTGTACCAAGCTTTGTGGTCATTAATCTAGTCTTGTAACTGATGGTCATTAATCTAGCCCTGTAACTGATGATCTCATCCTGCTAGCTAATCAGAAGAACTGCCAGGCTGTCCTGTCCCACCTTCGTAACCCTGCTTATGCCTCATATGAAAATGCTGGCTCACAGACACTCGCCGCCTGGCTTTTGTTGGAAGTTACTCTAGCCAGGACCACCAGTGTAAAATAAAGCTGTTCACTGCCTCCTGACTTCCTCAGGTGTTGTTCCTTTCCTCGACTCAGTTTTGCTGCAACGAAGTTAACATACAACATTTAAAGCATGAATCCACAAAATAAAAGATTTCTCTACATAGAGCTTTTAGCATTTTCTTGGGTGATATAACAAACTTCCTGAAAAGTCTCAGTATTTTGCTTAAGTGATCTGCTTTTGGTTTACTTGCTGGTTTTGTTTAGTGTTTAGCAGTTTGGAAATCTGACCATCAGTCACGAGCCACTTTAACAGTCATGTGCTAAAAACGATCTCCCTTCCCAAATGCTGTTTTCCCTCAATGAGAAACGTCATTTCTCAATGGGGCCACTGACACAGCATGGTGCTGCAGAAGATGAGATACCAGAGGCCCTGGTTTTATGTCAGGGTGCCAGCAAGTGCTGATGGTGTCATGGTGGGGATGCTGTTTTAATTTTCTTAGGTGTAGTGTATTTCCCAGTAAAATGGAGCTGAACATCCATGTCCTGCTTACCTCACAGCATTGTGGTGAGGATGAGATGGGGGTGGGGAGGGGCACTGAGAATTTCCCATAGGCCTGTACAGTATGTAAATTTGGCAGAAGAATGTTAGGTTTTAATTGGGGGGGGGGTACTGGGGATTGAACCCAGGGTGCTCTACCCAGCCTTTTGTATTTATTTTTATTTATTTATTTATTCATTTATTTTTTGTGGGGACCAGGGGTTGACCTCAGGACCTCGCGCACCAGCAGGCGCCTGTGCCGCTGAGCAATATCACCGGCCCTTTTTTCGTATGTGGGTTCCAGGAGTCGAATTCAGGCCCTTGCGCTTGCCAGGCAGGCGCTTACACCGCTGAGCCATCTCACCAGCCCTGTATTTATTTTTAAATGTTGGGAAGGGTCTCATTAAGTTGCCCAGGCTAACCTTAAACATACTTTTTTTTTTTTTAAAGTTTTAGATTTTGGATTTCATTTTTTAATTTTTGGTTTTTTGAGACAGGGTCTTGCTATGTAGTTCAGGCTGACCTTGAACTATGTAGCCCAGGCTGGCCTCGAACTCAGGGCAATCCTCCTGCCTCAGCCTCCAGAGTGCTGAGATTACAAGCATGTGCCACCACACCCTGCTTAATTTTCAGATTTTAAATTGACTGGCCTGTCCTCTAACATTTTATTCAAGGTAATTTTTTTCTGCCTTGCTAATTAACATACAACCTCAATACCCCATTTCTTTGCTTTTCAGCACATTCTAGAATCTGAACCCTCTCCAGAAGATGAGATAGTTCTTTTCTTTAAGCCAGTGTTTTACAAACTATTCCTTGAGCAAAAGTGGGTATGTGATATAATTTTTCAGTTTCCATGAACAACTCAATTTGGAAAATATTGGAGTAAATAAAGTCAAAAGACTCTTGCCAGCCTTTGTGATGATACCGTGAGGTGAATCTTGGGCATGAACATAACAACACCCAGTACTTTCTGATCCCATGAACCCCCTTTCTTAGTGTTGCTGAGAACAGCTGGAGAATGGTTACTGAAGATAACAATAGAGACCCACCATTCTGGTACTATGAGAGTCTCAGAACGAAGAGCAAAATTCCAGCTATTCAAGGAGGTTTTCAGTGGTGGCTACTGCTCCTTAGTAGCACATCAGGTTTATAAAGATTTGCGGTAACATCAGATCACAGCCTCCACGTGAAGTACTGCAGCCACCAACCTAGACACTGTCTCAGTGGCACAGTCTCCACGCCTTCAGCTGTGAGCAGTAACCACGGTGCAAAGCTACCAGCTCTAAGGTACCTGGGAGGGACAACGGAGCAGTGCCTTTCCATTCAGTGTTTAAAAAACACCACGCCAGCCAAACAAAAGATACATGCAGGCTGAACTTGACCCTAGGCCACAAATTTAGAAATCTGACCATTAGTCATGGATCTATGGTTTATAAAGTACTTCAATATGTTTCTAGCCTAGCAGCAAAAAGGACCACACACTGACCTAGCTCTTCACTCGTTCTCCTTCATGGTCACCTTCTACCAATCACTTACTTTTCTATATTTTAGAAACCAAGTCTCTGTCCTGCTATTAGATTGGCAGGTGACACATAAATAGACATAATGTAGTAATACTTCAATGGAGTTATAAACTATTTTAAGATCATCTAAAAAGGGTAAATAGAAGTAGGGGATTAGAGGAGATAGAGGGCATTCCAGGCAAACAGGAGTAATACTGTCAAAAGCACACAGAAACCAAAGAAAGTGAAATACAGCTTAGGAAGAGTCACTCAGAGCCAGGAACTGTGCTAGAGATTGTGGAGTAGCTGAAATAAATAAATAAATAAAATGCACTGATACCAAGGAGGCCAATCAAGTGATAAAGAAACAAGAAACTTTAAAATGGTCACAGGATAAATGTAACACAAGGCACCATGGGAGCACAGAGTTCCCTTTGCGAGAGGCCCTGAGGGCCACGCTGAGGATTCTGGACTTTAGCCGGAATGATGAGGACCCGTGCAGATCCTTTGGAAGAGAAGTGACAGGATCAGATGTGCACCTTTAGAAAGACAGAGTGGACAGCAATGGAGAGACTGAAGGCAGCACAGATATTTTGGCCAGGAATCCAGTTTTCTTTAATATAAACTGCAGACTAAGATCAAATTGCAATAAAAAGAGACAAACCAAAGTATTTCAAAAAGTCATTTTCTAGATAGGGAGAAGCCAGGAAATAAATAGTTCCAGACACTGAGTCTGCCTTCATCAAATGACAAGGCCCCATTCTGTGCAGGCCACGCCTTCCGGCCCGGGGTCTCCCTCTGCATTCTGTGCTGACAGGCACAGGGCAGGGCAGGTGGCGTGGATGGAGGACAGGAGGGAAAGGAAAGCAGAGATGTTTTCAGATGGCTGAGCACTGCAGACTGTTCTTTCACCGCTGACAGTGGAACTAGGAAAGACCCTGCTAAGATACCTGAGAATGTGTGGGTCAGCAGGTCAGTGAGTTTTCAAAGTCAAATCAACAAAGCCTTGCAATGAGGCATCAAGAACATCCCTCCTTCCAAGGACAATCAATCTGATGGGCATGTTTCCATCTGATCTGGAAGAAAACCTCTCTATTAGGTTAAGAAATGACCCCACTTCTCCAACCTAGTACACAAAGCTACGATGGAACATACTAAAAACCTTTTAACTCCAGGGTATCTGTGAAAGGTTCGCAATTTGCCAAAAGAGAAAATCATGTTACCCAAGGAGAGGGGCACTTTATTTAAAGAAACCTTGATTTTTCTTCCCCTTCATTGTTTTGGCAATGTGAGGTATACAAAAATAAAATATTATTTCTATTCTAGTACTGTACAATTATAATAGCCTTAGAGAACTTTTAGGTCAAGATACTCTACTAGTAAAGGTATTTTATTTCAAATTAAATTTTTTCTATAAAAAAAAAAGCACACACCTGTAATCCCAGTACCCCAGGAGGCTAAGGCAGGAGGATCTCTGCAAGTTCAAGGCCAACCTGGTCTGTGCAGTGCGTTCAAGGTCAGCCTGAACTACACAGCAAGGCCCTGTCTCAAAAAACCAAAATGAACAAACGAAAACCTCCAAACCAAACAGCAAATAATTCTGGCCATAAGACCAAATATATCTGGCCATAAGACCAAAGGACTATACTCTATCATCAGCAAAAATGCTAAAAGAGGACAGATAACACTTGAAAAATAGAACTGTGCAATTTTGCTTACCTGTCCTACAAACAGAACTTTCGATCACTGACAAAGCCAAGTTGAGGCTCATGTATTCTAAAAACGTGTCCAAAGTTAATTTAACTAAGTGCAGTCTGCAAATATCTGAACACTATGTCCTGAAGACAAACATCAGCCAATTTCTTCTCAAATTCTTTTATAAGGTTTTGGCTTGTAACCCTAAAACTATGTGCTAAATGTAAATTGAACAATTTAGAAAATATTTTTATTCATGTGATTATTTGTTAGTCCCAAAGATAATCTTTAAAACCCCATTATTTTCTTCTTTTTTGAAATGACTGATTGGTGATTGTGGTGCTGGGGCTGGAACCCAGGGCCTTGCTCATGCTAGGCAAGCACTCTACCACAGGGTTACAGCCCAAGCCCATCTACCTCTTTTTTTTATTTTTATTTTTTTTAGGTGGGTACCGGGAGTCGAACTCAGGACCTTGTGCTTGCCAGGCAGGTGCTTATGCTGCTAAGCTATCTCACCGGCCCTCATTTACCTCTTTAAATGAACCCTTAAATACTAGATGATGGTTAATCATTTGAGCAAAGCATTAACAAGTTCATGGGCATGAATCAAGTCTGGGTCCTCAAACTGCTACAGATTGGTAAACTGGGGATAAGCCAGCTTGGAAGAACCAGAGATTGAATGCTCCACCTACACATTATAAAATCGACTGGGAAACAAAAACATAGTGTCAGCTTCCTAACAACTGTCTTTTGGCTTATCACAGGCCAAGAGTTTGTAACTCCCGAATGAAAGCTTAAAACCCGAATCTGAAGCTCGCTTCCAAAAAGGGCTACTTCCTGTCCCACAAAGAGTCTATACAACAGATTACAGATTTTGATGAGAGCAAAGTTATTCACATATAGGTAATATCACTCCTCTGGAGATTTCCTGTCACATATCTACCTGTCCTGGGGGGGAGTTAGTTACAACATATAAATTACAGGACAATTAAAAAAAATTTTTTTGCTTGCAAAATGGTAGATAATTGTTTTAGCTACATAAAAATGAAATGCCACTACTGGCGCTTTACCTGCTTTGGAAATCGGTCAGACGCATTGCTGTGCTTGGCTAACACACTCGGTAGGGCCGGGTTGGCGTATTCAAACTGGGCGTTGTAGGTATAGTCAGATTTGAAGAATCTCAGTTTTTCTTTCTCTAAGTTGGTAGGCTTTATAGCAGTCAATATGCAAAATCTCTTTCCAGAAAAGTCATCTGCTTTTTCAAAGCTTCTAGACAGCTGAGGCTGCTGCCTGGGCTTTGGCAGAGTGGAGAAATGGCATCGCTTGATCTTGCTTTTGGGTTTGGGTGGCAGGACTATGCCGTTCCCTGTAACAGAGATATCACAAGTAAAGTTTACAGGACTTGACACTGAGCTAGTGATAAAAACAGCAGGCTGCCTCTCCAGGCAATACCAAGTACCACTGCTTGCCACGGGCACTGGGGTTTTCGTCCTGCGAGGGTCTCTGCTATGAGAAGAACTAGGGCATTTGCTGGGCTTTCTACATCTTTTGGAGTTGGTGGAGGAAGACTGTTTTTGTGCATGATGCTTTCTTTCCTCCTTGCTCTGCAGTAGGACATTGTAACTACTGGTTCCAGTTGTGAAAATGTCCTTTAGTACTCCAGAGGACAAATGCGAAAGGCTTCTCTTGCTGTCAAGGACCAATGAGTCTTCTGCATTTAGAATAGACTTCTTAGCAAGTTCTTGCTCAGGCCAGTGAAGCTTTTCTGTGTTAAATAAACAAAATCAAAACAAAAGAAATAACAAAGATACCAGATGAAGCAAACTGCTTTTATATGAAGAATATTCTGAAGCATTATAAACTTTATAAGTTCGCAATAATCTTTAGAAAAGATATTTAAATTTTAATAGGTGTATTACTTGGATAATGCTGGACACTTGTCACTTCTCTTCCCGTGTGTATATGTTAAATTATCTGTAAAAAACCTCAGCTTCAAACCATGTACATGATCAAAGTCTAATACATATGTGAGGTAAGACACTAAATAATCTGAAAGCATTGCTAAAGAATGTTAATTGCAGAAAAAATATATTCTTACTAGTGTTACTAATGTCCAAGTAAAATCCAAGGCACTTCAAAAGTTTGTATGATCTTGAAATTTGAAACTATGTAGAAAGGCAGCCTGCTTCTCTCAAAAGTCACTTTCAGGATTAAACGGATGACATGCATGTGTTCAAGCATGTTTTAATGTCCCTCAGTATCAACAATTGGTTGATTTTATTAACTCTAAGTTATATTTTAAGTTTAAAGTTTTTTCTTGACAAGACTGAAAAGCAAATTATAATTACTATTACCATGGCATGTATATATTAAGTGGCAAGTTAAGGGGAGGGCAGCTTTGTCTTTAGAGTGCAAAAGCACTTTAAACAAGTAAGACTCACCCATATGCTGATGTTCACACACTGTTTTAAAATTGTGATTTGTATTCTTTTATACACAAATATATAGAATACTACTAATTTGTACATGCTCTAATAAACATCTGTATAAATACACCATTCCTGCCTACAACCAGCTTCTAATATGACTCCAAAAACAAGGCATTCATATGATGTTTTAATTAATAATACCACTGAGCATATGATTAAAGGTGAAAAACTGGGACACCAACAGTAATCTAGGGAGGGAGCAACTGAAGAGGACCAACTGAGGGGATTTCAGACTCACTTTTAACTGAAATCCCCAGCTTAAATCCAGCTGTGTGAACAAGACTAGCTCAAGTCCTGTCAATAAATGTTCACTGAATAAAGTAATTAATCAGTGACCCTAAAAATGCCACTCTCCAGCCATTCTGGGTAAAGAGGGATCTATAGTTCTGGAGCCATTCTGTATTCCTATGAGAAGAGCTCTGCAGAAAAGGAAGCACAAAAAAGATGCTGAACCCCTGGTCCTGAGCTGAGGGTGATTCTGCCCTTGGGGACATCTGGCAACATTGAGATGTTCAGGTTGTCACATCAGGAAAGGGCTACTGGCATCTGTGGGCAGAGGGCAGGGATGACACTAAAGATCCTTCACAGGAGTCTTGTATATAAAGAAACATTCACCCCAAAATGTCGGTGGTGCCAAGGTAAAGAAACCCTTTCCTAAATGTTAGTTTTTAAACCCCAGAAGTCACAGGGTTTAGGGTGAAGAAAGAGTACCAGGTCACAAGTGTCCTAAAACAATCCAAATATGTAAGATACTTCAAGGAGTCCGTTCACGTACATTTTCTAGCATAGTATATGAAATCTGAATTCGGGTCTTCTAAAAGTATTTTTGGGGACCAAATGTCTACAAGTTTATATGTACAAGTTCAGAGGCAGGAGTTAGCTTGCAGTCTCACGACGAAGGTGGGTTGTACACAGAAGCCATTCAAAACACGTTAAAGATTCAATCGGCCAAAAATAACTGGACATGTACGATTTTCCTCACAGGCTGGTAGCTCCCAGCTTCACAGGAGCTTCAGATGTAAATGTTGCCAACTGATAGTCAAGACTGGCAAGGCAAGCAAGCTGACACACCATGACACAGGCTGCAGCCCAAATGCCCAGCAATGCCAGTTTCCCTGAAAAGACACTACACGTTTAGGAAACAAGAGATGATAATGAGAGCAACACTGAAATGGACACTAATTGGGAAAGAGCAAGACAATGAGATAAGAACACAGCAGTGTCATAAGCCTAGAGAAGTAGGCTAAGGACCAGAGCGGCCAGAAAGGTAAAGGGAGGTAACCAAGTTCTTTCTCATTCTGAGCTTCTAAGAAAAGGGAAAAGTTGCACCAAATTAAAACCAATGAATAAAACCACTCTGAAGAATTACGACTTTGATGGTTTATTACACATCTGTTGTGATTTTTTAAAAAAAAATATTCAATGTAAAAATGGTTTCTTTGATTCTGAACACTTTACGACCATAGAGCTGATATCCCTGTGTTCTTTTGTTTTGTCATAAAGCATCAGTGACTTCCAAATTCATAATTTTGACCCAGGTCAAATAACCTATATACTTCAGGATATTAAAAGAAAGACCCGAACCCCCTACGGTAGCCCCCCAGGAGAAAGGGTGGCAGAGGGGCATGTGATAGAAGCATTCCCCCCAGGGCTGTGGTCTTCAGCTCACCTACCAACCATCTACTGAGAGGCTCAGCAGCCTCCTCGAGGCCCGTCTGCTGCGGCATAGTTTCCAGCACCAAGCCTGCCAAATGCTGGCTCTTCCGCGAAGCTCGGAACGGTGGGGCATATGGTCCTTCATGCAGCTCAGACGAGATGGACATAAACTAACCTCTCAGTCATAATCGTACTTCAGTTGTATAAAATATTGTTTTCATAATTTTAAGTACTATTGTTTATTTTTTTAAAAATGACTTTTCATACATAAGAACACAATAAAAGGCTGATGAGATTTCCAGTTGTCTACGTAATTTATTAAAGAACACCCCATTCCCTGACTCCTCCTCCTTGAATAATTATTTTCTTTGGAGGAAGTGTTTCTTCTGAAAGAAGTCATGAGGTAATTAAAAATCATAATCCCTCACATAAAAGGTTGACACCATGTAATTTAACACTTTAGCCATCAGCAAACCATTCATTAAAATCTTTGAATGAATTTGCTCACCCCAACCTGGTTACTGATGTGGAGGAAAAATGGGTAACTTGTTTTACTAAATAAAAATTAGTACTCAGTCTCCCCACAAGCAGGTGAGTACAATGGAAGCTTCACACGCATCTAGAACAGGAGGAAAGGAGACCAGGAGCCTGGCATCCCTGGCAGCTCTTTCAATGACCTCTCTGTAACATCAGCCTAATCATTCAACCCATCAGTGCCTCTGCCATTCATTCCTCAGTGCAAACAATGGGGAGAAGGGGACACTGTGCACTCAACCTAGGGTTTCACACCTGGGAACAGGTGAGGTTTCGCATGACCACAAAGTCCCTGGCTGAATGGCAGATCACCAGAAACAAAGCCTTGTGGAAAAATACTGCTCAACCAATCACGGCCTATAAAATGACCAAGGTTTGGTAGTTTCTTTCTTTTGGTCCTGGGGAACAGCTCTGTACTGCCAGGTGTAGTACCACACTGCTATAATCCCAGAACATGGGAAGCTGAGGCAGGAGGATCACTGTGGAGTTCTAATTTAAGGCCAATGTGAACTACATAGTGAGCTCAAGGCCCACCTAAACTACATAGCAAGACCCTGTCTCAAAAAAACATCAAACAAAAAATAAAAAAAAAAAAATAAACAAACAGGCTCTACCACGGAGCTACCTGCCCAGTCTACAATAACAGATGGTTCACTAATACTTATGAAACCTGAGAATCTGGGATAAATTTACACCAACCAATCAGTTGCTTGGTTACACACAGAAGAAAAAACAATCTAAAACAAAATAATCCTTGGAGGAGATAAAACTTTCTCAGGTATCTCAGCACTTAAAATTCAAAATATCAGTCAAGAGTAGAAAGGGTGAATGAACCGTGGTATAGTAACACAATAGAATGCCACACTGAGATGAAAAACACTGAGGTTGCTCAGACAACATTCAGGAGAGGATGCCAATCAGAAGAGCGCATGTTCCATTCATACAGTCCTACTCAGATGGAGTTCAGAAGTAACACAACTCATTCATGGTAGCAGCAGTCAGAAGAGCAGTCACTGTGGAGAGAGGAGTCATAAACCGGTGGTACCAAGGAGCATACTGAGTGCTAGAAACTGTGTTTTGTTCTGGGCAATGGTTATTCATAAGGCTGAAACTTGTATAAATTCACCATATATAAATGACTCCTTAATGTCTTTTTCCCAACGTTGTGGATCAAACCTAGGGCCTTGCACATGTTAGGCCAGAGCTCTACTACTGAGCTACATCTTCAGCCCTACAGTTCAAATATTGTATTTTTAAAAACCCAGTATCTTTAAGAACAGTTCCTGTATAATTTGTCTACATTATGCCAGGTAATCTATAGGTTCTAACACCTCTAATTCAACAGCACCGGGTGCGGTTTCTCAACAGTGAAGGAAAAGAGAGAGGCACTGCCGATGCCATTTGGGAACTCGGACTTGACTGTACTTAATCTTAAAAGTTTCACAGGCCAGCTGGGAACACTTCAGCGCTACCCTATTAACAATCCTAGAAGGTGCCGTGCTGCTCTGGGGTCAGAAGCGGCTGCGTGTGGTTTTTACAGTTAGAAATACACAGGGTGTCCTGGAAATGCCTGATGATGATGGCTGTGACCAGACCAAGCACTGTGCCCCATCTCAAGTCACAGGGAATGGGGGAGAAACTAACTTTCCCATGGCTTTCCACTGGGTGAAGACAGAACCCCTAACCGTGGCCTGGGAGGTCATTCTCTGCCAAGACCTCCTTATCTCACACAAGGTGGCCCCTGAACCTCTCCCCTCCAGCCCCCCACCCTCAATCCCACGCTCTGCCCTCTCCCCAAAGGCAACCCCTCTTCCCAGGCCGCTCAAACAGCACTTGGTCAGAAGTGTTCGCCATCTTCCTGTTGGACCCTCCTGACAGGGCCCTCTCTCCCGAGAAGTGACTGTCACGGCTGCACTCTCGCATTTGTTCTGGGAGGGCCTCCCCACCACGGCGTCACAAACTCCGAGACAGCACTCGGCTGTTTGCTTTGGCCCGCTCTGCCCTGCTTGTGAGGGTGGCCACGGAAGCATCCGAGGGGAAAGAGGACTTGAGAGAGGGCATCCAGAACTTGGTTTCCTAAAGGTTGAGGGAAAAAGTCATCCCAGGAAGGTACAAGAAAATGAAACAATTAGGCTGAAGAGAAGGGTTTTTGTTTTGTTTTGTCCCCACACACATTGGGGATTGAGCCCAGGGCCTGAGCTGCATCCCCAGTCCTTGTTTAAAAATTATTTTAAATGTAAAAAAAAAACATTTTCTTATTAGTATATGGTTGTGATATATACTGATTATATTAATCTTGGGGAATTGATACATGTACACATACATATCTTATCATGATCATTTTTACTTCCCCTTTCCCCCAACTCTCCCCTCTCCCTCCTTCCCCAGATCCCCTTCTCATCTCCACAAAGCCTACCTCCCTGTTCTTACCATCTCTTTTTATTTAGCTCTTTATTTATATTTTGGATTTCTCAGATAAGAGAAACCACCCAATATTTAACCTTCTATGTCTGCTTTATTTCACTTAGCATTATGCTCTCAAGGGGCATCCGTTTTCCTACAAATGACTCAAATTTATTCTTCTTTATGGCAAAGTAGTATTTCATTGTGTACAAGTACATTTTCTTTATCCATTTATCTATTGATGGACATATGGGCCGCTTCTATAATTTAACTATTACAACTTGTGCTGCTATAAACATGGGTATGCATGTATCACTATAAAATGATGTCTTTAAGTCTTTGGGAAGACACCTAGAAGGCGTACAGCTGGGTTGACTGGAATTTCTAGTTTTAGTTTTTTGAGGAATTTCCATGCAGATTTTTTTTTTGAGACAGGATCTTACTGCCCAGGCTAGCCTCAAACTTATGATCCTCCTGCCTCCTGGTGTTGTGAAGATTTTAAAAGCAATGCTGAGAACAGTGCTGCCCCAAAATAAGCAGTCTTTCTTAACTATCATTATTATTATCATTACATTAAATATTATATTTAACTCCTATAGACACATCCATGAGACAATGTAAATGGGTAAATAGAATCATTAAATTTGTATCTCCAAGGTATTTTTAATGTTAACAATTCTACATTTATTCTACATTTCACAATCAACATTTTAGTGGCTTTGGTATAACAAACTTTCTTAAAAGACTCTAAGAAGGCAAAGAAACATTTTCTGATTTGATTCCATTTTTAATAGCATATGTAGCATATACATCTTTATTTCATTACTCCTCTAACCTGCTGTGGTGGCACATGCCTGTAATCCCACCACTTGGGAGGGTGAGGCAGGGGGATTGCCACGAGTTTGAGGCCAGCCTGGGCTACATAATGAGACCCTGTCTCAAAAAAACTTAAAAAAAATCATTATGCCTCAAATCAGCAGTTCCACCAGGATCTTTTAGATCACATTAGATCATGACTAAGTCAAAATAGGTAAGATTATATAGGAAGTGATTTCAGAAACATTTTTGAGGGTACTCTAAATCACCATCCATCAAGTATGTCTGCTAACCAGAACTGAGTGTCCAAAATACCAGTGAATAGCAAGAGAAGAGGACGGTTTGTTTTCAGCTAAAATATCATTGTAAGGTGTCAGGTTGTTCAAACTGGGTTTCCTGATATTTCAGTGAAATGCTGGGAACAAGGCTCTAGCACTATTTTAACTAGTTAAGTACTATATAAAGGAAATAAACAAACTATTTAAAAATAACCTACTCAGGTTTCTTTTTGTTTGTTTTTCCAGTGCTGGGGATTGAACCCAGCACGTTGAACATGCTAGGCCACTGTCTACCACTGAGCCCTTTTAATTTTTAACTCCCACACCCTTTTAAATTTTTTTTTTTAATTTTTGAGACAGGGTCTTGCTAAATTGCCCAGACTGGCCTTAAACTTGTGACCTTCCTGCCTTAGCCTCCCAGGTAGTTGGAATTACATGTGTGCCTGTAAAGGGACTGAAAATCTGAGGCTAGAATGGTCTCAAATGTCAATTTAATACACAGCGAGACAATGTCTCCAAAAAAAAAAAAGCAATTTAAATTTTATTATACTATAGAAATTCACTGCCAAATTATCTAAGTCAGGGCATATGACACTGAGTCTGATTGATAAGTACACTGCCATTAAATTATGAGAAGGAAATTGAGTCAATAGGAGGGGGTATACTGTTTTATAAAGTACTGTATCTCTCCTCAGACTTCCAATTACATGTACTGAAATATCAGAAAATCTACTTTGTCTTACAGACTGTTTGATGAGAATATTTACATTCTAATACTAAGACTATTTTAATCGTATTCTCTCTACAATGATTGTTATACTTTGGGCAAATGAGTTTTTGGGGGGCAAGTGATTTTAATTAGTGATTTCTAAACCCAATAACTTGCACTGTGACAGAATGTCACTACATTTTACTCCAAGACAGTAGCTCTTAGTGGAAATATAGAGGGCAATTTTGTCCCTTATGGGTCATTTAGCAATGCCTGAAGAATTTTTAGTCATCAAACTGGTGGGAGAGGGGAGTCAAATTATCAAACAACTATCTAGGACAAATTACCTTGCCCAATGTTAATAGTGCCCCAAGGCATAAAGAAGAAATGGAATTTTTGTGTGTGTGTGTGGTTACCGGAGATCGAACTCAGGACCTCGCATGCCAGCGGGCGCCCGTGCCGCTGAGCGATATCACCGGCCCTTTTTTCATATGTGGGTTCCGGCAGTCGAACTTGAGACCTCGCGCTTGCCAGGCAGGCGCTTATGCCGCTGAGCCATCTCACCGGCCCAAGAAATGGAATTTTTAAAGTAACTTTCATTCTGTTTTAAGATTAAAGAGTAGCATTTACATCAAAGCTTATTTTTAAAAAAATCTAATGGCAACTCAAGTTGCCTCAGATCTTAGCTCCTAGAACTGTCTCTGCTTCCTGTCAGCATCAAAATGAGATAAATCACAGCAGTGTCACAACTACACAGAATCAGCTCTGTATTTTATAACACTGTATAATAATGTATACTGTTGTTGAATATCAAACAACAGTATACATTTAAGATTATAAATATTTTCACTGGAGAGGAATTTCACTTTTCAATTTAAAAAGCACACAGAAAGCATGGTTTGTCAGGTACTGTGATGCCTTAAAGTTAAAAAGTCTGGCCTTATTTTACACTACTTTGGGGATTAGGTATCTTTAACCCGTTCTTCATCATGAAACCTGCCCTACACAAACGTTCTAGTTAGGAATCAGATGATGGGAAAACATTTTAGGTGACTATTTTAATAGTATGTAATAATTTTTAATGTCTAATTTTTTATGTCTATGCATAGTTACATAAAAATAATAAAAGACAAGCAAACTTTCAGAGCTGGGGTCTAATCAGTTTTGTGCTTCTTAGTATCAACTTAAAACGTCCTCAGTGTTTGAGATTAAGAGCGCGCAGATGCACGCGGTGTAGACACTCAAGCGCAGAGGTGCGTTCTTTTGCTTAGCTCTGCTTTTGTCTGAACATTCTAGAAAATCATAACGCCCAGGCACACGCCTGTGCTTCGGAACAAGCGCTAACACCCTGTGGGACGTCCGCTCCCCAGACCCGGCGGCAGAGCTCGCGGACCCTAAGTGACAGGAGGGGACCGGTCCTCCTGTCCCCGTGCGGCCTCCAGTGCGGTCCGGGCGCGGACCGGATCTTGCCGGGACCCCGGCCACCCCCGTCACCTCTGGTCACCCGTCCACCTTCGTCACCCCCGGTCACCCCGGCCACCTCGGCCCGCCCTTCCCGCACTCACCCGTCACGCGAATGGACTCCAGCATCATCCCGCCAGGACCGGGAGGTGGACTCCGTGGGGTAGAGGGCCGGCGGGACCGCCACCCGCCCAATCCTCGGTGGCAGGGCGCGGAGCTGCTCTCCACGACAGGGGCAGATGGAGAAGTGCGGACACCGGATTGAGAGCAGCACTCCCTCCACCCGCAGGCGCTGGAAGATGCACTGGCTTCCTCAACCGCTGCGCTGCACTTAGCACCCGCCGGCATGACGTCGCCGCTGCCCTCGTTGCTAGGAAACGTCCCCCCTTCACGCACGCTACGCGTCACCGAGCCTGCGCGCCGCTGGGGGCGCTCGTGCGTCCGAAGCCCGGCTCGCAGGGAGAGCCGGGAACTACAATTCCCAGCGTGCAAAGCGTGGACCTCGCCCGGGCGTGTGACCAGCCTCGTACCCGCGTTCTGAGGGACGGTCCCCAAAGACGTTTGCGGGTGGTTCAAGGGGTTTGATTTCGCTATGGCTGCGCGCGATACGGATACTGTGATACTCAGCACGGGCTGTGCATTGCAAACCCAGTTTCCTCTGCCGCTCAGTTAACTTTCATGGTGCCGGAAAGCTACAGTTTGAGATTGAGCTATAAGACATTCACTAGTATAAAAACATTCACTAGTGGACAGCACGCCAGCAAACTGGTCTTTATAGTGTTAACTTGGGATTGTGCATTTGAGAGGGGCTGAATGTTACTTCTCAGTTTATTACAGTACCTTTCTTAACGGGGGCTGCACGGTACTGTTTTTTTCTACACATACACGGATATAAGACTTAATTTACAAATTAAGCCCAGTGAGAGACTGGCAACAAAAACTAATAATGCAAGAGAATAATTATAATAATTTACTGTAATAATATTGCCAACATCGCTACCCTTGCCCTTTGGGGCCATTCATGACTAAAATAAGGGCTACTTGAACACAGCGCCGTGATATCAAGACAGTTGATCAGATAACCAAAGCAGCGATTATATACAGCCTGGATGCGCTGCACAAAGGGGTGTTTCATGTCTAGGGCAGGACATAGTGTGATACCTTAAGGTTTCATCCTGCTACTTAGAGGCCATGCAATAAGAAACTTATCAACTGTTTATTTCTTAAATTTTCTGTTTCGTATTTTCAGATTGCAGTTACTACAGAAAAACATGGAAAATAAAACTGATGCCTACTGCATTCGTTTTCACTTTAAGGAAAGTGAAAACTGAGTCTTTTACAATGGCTGTGGGAATATACACCACAATAAACACATTTTAAGGTCAATGCGTGCAAGGTTCTGAGCCAGGTCTTGAGGACATCTAGGGAAATGAAATAAGCCTGGCAGAGCATAGTCACAGAGGAGCTCAGAAGATAGTGCTGGCACTGTCTCCTCAGAGAGCCACTTTTTTGTCTTTGCCTTGGGGTGTGTTTTCAACCTCCAGAACAAAAGTTCAAGGTCTGTAGTATGATACATTGAAAAACACTGAACTTGTGAGAAATTGTTTCTTTTTCATCACTTAGAAAATAGTGGAAAAAATATTTTTTGAGACAGTGTCTCCCTATGTAGTTCAGGCTGGCCTCGAACTTGTGGCGTTCCTCCTGCTTCAGCCTCCTGAGTGCAGGGATCACAAGCATGCGTCACACACCCAGCTGAGAACAGTGGAAATTTAACTATCACAAATAGTGGATAATCTCACATTGTGTCAGAAAAAAGCTGTGAGTACTATCTCAAAATAGATCCAGAACCCAGTGGAGTGGTACCACTTCGGTTCAAACTACTCCCTTCTCTTGACTGGAATACAGGGAGGACATCCTAAATGACCTCCCTATTCCCATCCTTATCCTCTAATTCTATTCTCCACACCCAATGGTGAGGGATCCTGTTAAAAAGTCAGATCATATCAGTCCTGGCCTTAAAACTCTTGACTCCAAGTTCTTTATGACCTAGCCTCCAGTCCTTTCTTTGATCACAACTCCGGTACTCCTCTCTACCCGCCAGGGACACTCCTTGACATTTCTCAGATATGACAGGCACTGCTTCACCTCAAGGCCTTTGCAATTTGGGATTCTCCTGCCTGGGAGGCTCTTTTCCCGATATCCACAGAACTAGCTGCTCACTTCCTTAAGGACTAAATGCAAATGTCACTCTATTTAAAATTCCCCTACATTTAAAAATAGAGTGGTCATTCTGTTTAAAATTTCATTCTTTTCTCATATTTCATATCCCCTTTCTGCACTTTATGTTTTTGTTAGCACTTCACATTATCTAGTTTATTATATATTATACTGATTTGATTTGACTTTTAATTTTTATTTATTGTTTGCTGATGTGCTAGAGATTGAGCCCAGGGCCTTCACAATGAGTTACATCCCTGGCCTTACAAATTTTTAAAAATTTATTTTGAGAGAGGGTCTCACTGTAAGGAATGACACAAGGCAGAGACCAGCTGAGACCACTGGGCCTGTGTAAAGGCAACATGGCATGGAATTTATTGTGCCTGGGTGCAGGCAAACAGAGGGTGAAAATGCTGTCTGGAGGGAGCAAAAAGTGGACTTTTTTTTTTTTATAGGGCTTGAAAGAAGGCAAGGGACATAAGGCAGGAAGAGCTTAGTAAACATCAGTGGTCAAAGTTTTCTGGCTGTTTCATGCCTCAGTGGACAAAGTCCTTGGGGTGACCGGTGTGAATGTTTAGGTGTCTTTAGATGTCCAGGTGCTTGCAAGAGTCCGTGTTCCATCTTATCTCTTTTAAGACAGCCTGTGTTTGCCGAGGGCATCCCAGTGCTGAGCTGAGAACAATGCCCCTGCTGCCAGACAGGTTTGGTACTGGGAGAGTCATGTCCAAATTGAGCCTTACGCTCACTAAATTGATTAAATTTCCCAGGCTGTTTGGAACTTGTGATCCCCCTGCCTCAGCCTCCTAGAGTGCTGGGATTATGGGCTTGTGACACCACACCTGGCTCTAGCCGATTTATCTTGATTATTGTCTGTGTCTTTCCTACAAGAAATTTACCACAAAGGTTTCTGTGTATGTGTGTGTGTATGTGTGTGTATTTGTGGGGGGCCTTGTGCACAAATGCAGTGATTTTGTTTCTTCACTGCTGCATTTGCAGCATCAAGAATAGTGGCACTCAATAAATATTTGTGAGTTAATGAATACGTGGACAATAGACAGTATGAATTTTCAGTGACTCCAGATAAACAGAACTATACCAAATGGACCTTTAGATGCAGAACAAATCTGCTTTGGGATAGAGAACTTGCTACAGTAATAAGCAATGCATCCTTTGCATTTATACGAGCAGTTATTCTTGGAAGATATAGCCTAAGACAAAAGGCTGTAAATGAACAACACTGTTACTTCTTTTATACATAAGATTCTGAAACTTGTTTTCTCAGCTTCCTATAAATGCATCTACTACTGCCAAATTTGTGGTTTAAACTGGGCATGGGGGCGCATGTCTGTAATCCCACCCCTCAGGAGGCTGAGGCAGGAGAATTGCCATGAGTTTGAGGCCAGCCTGGGCTGCATATCGAGAAAAAATAAAAATATAAAGTCATTGAAGTTTAACTAGTTCTCAAAAAAGAAAGTCCTCTAGAAGTTGTTATGAAGTCATACGGTCAGTGCCTGTGTAGAGTTTACTCTGGATGCTTTTACCAAAGCAAGCTTGATCATATTGTCAATTTTCATTATACTTTTTTTTTTTTTTTTTTTGGTGCTGGGATTGAACCCATGACCTTGGACATAGTAAGTAAATCCTCTACCCTTGAGCTACATCCCAAGTCCTATTTTTATTATATTCTGAAGGAACAAAGATGTGTACTTCTTTCGTTATTCCATGGGTATTTATTTATTTTAGTTTTTTTTGTACAGGGTCTCACTATGATGTTCAGGCTGGCCTTGAACTCACTATGTAACCCAGGCTGACCTCAAACTCAGGGCAATCCTCCTGCCTCAGCCTCCAGAGGGCTGAGATTACAGACATGTACCACCACACCTGGCTCCATGGATATTTATATACAAGGTACTGGGTTTGTTATTTTTAGAGTACATTCAAAGACATGATACCTATCTTCAAGGTACTTATTGATTAATAGGGAAAATATTATATATTTACATACAGTAGACATAACATATATGTCTATGTATATATACACATGTATGTTGTTACGGTTTGTATCTAGATGTCCCCCCAAAGCCTCATGCAGTCATGGGGGCAGGCTTCTAGAGTCTGTGATTGATTCATGGTCCAATGCTGGGATTGTGGGCGTGAGTGCTACATACCACCTTGGGGCGGGTAGCCTGCATACAATATAAGGGAGGGAAAGAGGCTTTCTCTCCCTCCCTCCTGCCTTTTGCTCTTGTTGTTTTTGCTGCCTTCTGCCACCATGAACTGTTGCCCTCTGCCATGTGCCACTCTGCCTTGGAGCCAGCTGATTATGGACTGAAACCTCCACAAATTGTGAGCTAAATAAACCTTTCCTTCCTTAATTTTGGACGTCAGGTATTTTGTCCCAGCAACGAGAGAAAAGTAACCAAGACATATGTCTATATATACATGCATATACATGTCAGGCATTGAAATGCATTAAAAATGTACTCCCTCTTCAATATTTCACTAAGCTGAAGAATTCCAAAAATAAGCAAATCTAATGCCTCTGTCATTAACGTACCTAGAAGATCATCATATTCATTACATTTATAATTATTCTTATGTTCCCCCTACCAATCTTTTCTTTTTTTTTTCTCTCCTCAGATTCTATTGGTACATTTTAGATATACATAATGATCACATTCATCATATAGAATTTGTACCTGTACATGATATAACCTGTTTTTTTCCCCATTCCCCTACTCTCCCTTCAATCCCTCCTCCCCTCCCATTTACAAAAGCTTTGTTTCCATGTTTTCCTTCCTTTCTCATTTTTTTAACTTTTCCCTTCTTTCCATTCCCCCTCCCCCTCTTTGTTCCCCTCTCCATTTGAACATTTTCTTCCTATTTCACAATACCTATTATACATTTCGGTCCTTATTTTCACTTTCGGTGTCTTACACCACAGAAACAATGCAATATTTATACTGTGTATCCGATTTATTTCACTTAAGAGAATGGTCTCAAGGTGCATCCATTTAGCTAGAAATCTCTCAAGCTTATCCTTCTTTATGGCAGAGCAGTACTCCATTGTATAAAAGAACCACATCTTCTTTATCCATTCACCAGCTCATGGGCATTTGGGCTGTTTCCAAGATTTAACTATTACAAACTGTGCCGCTATAAACATGGGAGTGCATATAATGTTGTGGTATGATGCTTTTAATTTTTTTGGAAAGATACAAAGTAGGGGAATAGCTGGGTCAAATGGAACCCCTAGTCCTAGTTTTTTGAGGAAGTTCTACACTGATTTCCACAGTGGTTGCACCAGTCTACACTCCCACCAACAGTGGAGAAGTGTTCCTTTATCCCCACAGCCCCACCAGCATTTCTTATTGGTTGATTTCTTGATACTAGCCATTCTTTCTGGGGTGAGATGGAATCTCGGCATTATTTTAATTTGCATCTCTCAAATGACCAGTGATGTTGAACTTTTTTTCATATATTTATTTGCTGTTTGTACTTCTTCATCTGAGAAATATGTATTCATCTCAGATGGCCATTTTTGAATTGGGTCTTTAAATTTGGGGGGAGTCTGATTTTTTTGAGTTCTTTACATATTAGGATAGTAGTCCTTTGAAGAACAGCTGGCAAAATGTTTTTCCCACACTGTGGGTTGGCTCTTCACTCTGTTGGTGGTTTCTCTTGCTGTGCAAAAGCTTTCTAAGGCCAGTGAGATTGCTCAGCGGTGTAAGCACCTGCCTGGCAAGCGCAGGGGCCCAAGTTTGACTCCCAGAACCCACATACGAAAATAAGGGCTGGTGATATTGCTCAGCAGCACGGGTGCCTGCTGGCGCACAAGGTCCTGAGGTCGACCCCCGGTATCCACAAAAAAAAAAAAAAAAGCTTTTTTAATAAGATGAGATCCCAGTTGTTGATTCTTTGTGATAGTTTCTGTATAAACAGGATTTTGTTTATAAAGTCTTTGCCTACACCAATGTCTTCAAGAGTTCTACCTATTCTATTTTCCAAAAGATTTAATATTTCTGTTCAATATTTTGCTCTTTGATCCATTTCAATTTTAGTTTAGTGCCTGGTGAAAGATGTAGTTCTAATTTAATCTTCAGCATGTGGAAAGCCAGTTTTTCCAGCATCATTTATTAAAGAGGCTATCTTTCTTCTAATGAATGCCTTTAGCACTTTTGTCAAAGATAAGGTGGCTAAGTATGTCTGGAGTTGTTTCTGCATCTTCTAATCTGTTCCACTGGTCCTCAGGTCTGATTTTTTTTTTTTTTTTGCCAGTACCACGCTGTTTTGATCACATTAGCTTTCTACTATAATTTCAAGTCTGAGATTGTGATACCCTCTGCCTTACCTTTGTTGCCCAGAAATGTTTTTGCTATTCTAGGTCTCTTCTGGTTCCAAATGAATATTAAGATTGTTTTCTCCAATTCTGTGAGATATGCTGTTGGAATTTTGATTGGGATTGCATTAAATCTGTATAACAATTTTGGAAGTATGGTCATTTTCACTATATTCATTCTTCCTACCCAACAGCAAGAGGATGTCTTTACATTTTCTGATATCCTCTTCAATCTCCTTTTTCATAGTACTGTAGTTTTCTTTTTTTTTTTTTGTGGGTACCGGGGGTCGACCTCAGGACCTCACGCGCCAGCAGGCACCCGTGCCGCTGAGCGATATCACCGGCCCCTTTTTCGTATGTGGGTCCCGGGAGTCGAACTCGGGCCCTCGCGCTTGCCGGGCAGGCGCTTAAGCCGCTGAGCCATCTCACCGGCCCGTGTACTGTAGTTTTCAATGTAGAGGTCTTTTACTTCCTTCATTAGATTGATTCCTAGGTATTTCATTTTGGGGGATGCTATTATGAAAGGTGTTGTTGGGCCGGTGAGATGGCTCAGCAGCATAAGCACCTGCCTGGCAAGTGCGAGGTCCTGAGTTTGACTCCTGGTACCCATGTACAAAAAAAGGGCCGGTGATATCGTTCAGTGGCACAGGTGCCTGCTGGCAAGCGCGAGGTCCTGAGGTTGACCCCCGGTACCCCCCCAAAAAAAAGTGTTGTTTCCCTAATTTTTCTCTCAGTGAGGGTTTTTTTTTTTTTGTGTGTGTGGGTACCGGGGTTCAACCTCAGGACCTCGTGCTTGCCAGCAGGCGCCCATGCCACTGAACAATATCACCGGCCCTTTCTTCGTATGTGGGTACCTGGAGTCAAACTCAGGACCTCGCACTTGCCAGGCAGGCGCTTATGCCGCTGAGCCATCTCACCGGCCCAAGTTTGTTGTTTTTGTACAAGAATGCTATTGCTTTTTGAGTGTTGACTTTGTATCCAGCTACATCACTGCATTTGGTTATTAAATCTATAAGTCTTTTGGTGGAATTTTAGGGTCTTCTATATAGAGTATCACATCATTTGCAAATAATGATAATTTAACTTCTCCCTATCCTTATTCCTTTTATTTCTTTCTCTTGTCTAATTGCTCTGGCTAATGTTTCCAGAACTATATTGAATAAGAGTGATGATAGTGGACATCCTTGTTCCTGATTTTAGAGTGAAAGCTTTCAGTTTTTGTCAATTTAGTATGATGTTGGCTTTTGGCTCATCATAGATGGCTTTTATCAGGTTGAGATAAAGACCATCTATTCCAATTTCCTGTAGGGTTTTTTTTTTTTTAATCATGAATGGGTGTTGTACTTGGTGAAAAGCTTTTTCTGCATCTATTGAGATGATCATATGATTTTTCACCTTGGCTATGTTAATATGGTGTATTACATGTATTGATTTGTATATGTTGACCCATCCCTGCATCCCTGGGATGAATCCTACTCAGTCATGATGTATAATCTTCTTGATGATTTGCTGCATTCTGCTTGCCAGTATCTTATTGAGGATTTTGTATATGTGTTCATTAGGGAGATTGGGCTCTAGTTCTCTTTCTTAGTTGGGTCCTTCTCTGGTTTTGGTATCAGAGAATGCTTGCTTCCAGGAATGAATTGGGAGTACTGCTTTCCTTTCAATTCCATTAAAGAGTTTGAGAAGTAGTGGCATTAGGTCTTCTCTAAATTTCTTGTAGAATTCAGCAGTAAATCCATCAGGGCCTTGGCTTTTCTTTGTTGGTAGGTTTTTGGTTACATCTTCAATTTCATCGATTGATATTGGTTTATTTAGGATTTTTATATCTTCGTGATTCAGCTTTGGTAATTCATATGTATCTAGGAATCTTCTGCATTTTCCATCTTATTAGATACAAGTGCTCAAAGTAGGTACTGATGATCTTCTGGATTTCTGCAGGGTCTGTTGGATTTCACCCTTTTCATTTCTAATTGCATGGATTTGAGTCTTTTCTTTCTTTTTTTTTTATAAGGTTGGCTAAGGGTTTGTTAATTTTATTCAATCTTTCAAAGAGCTAACTCTTCAATTCATTGATTCTTTGTATTGTTTTCTTAGCCTCCATTACATTAATTTCTGGTCTGATCTTTATAATTTCCTCCCTTATATGAGCTTTGGGCTTTTGTTGCTCTTCTTTTTCTAGAAGCTTGAGGTTCAACATTAAGTTATTTATTTGAGCTCACTGTGTTTTTCTGAAATGGGAATTCACCACTATAAAATTCCCTCATCGGACTGTTTTCATTGTGTCCCGTAAGTTCTGGTATATTGTATTGGCATTATCATTTAATTGTAGAAACTGTCTAATTTCTTCTTTAATTACATCTGTGACCCATTGGTTGTTCAGGAGGGTGTTATTTAATTTCCATGTGTTTATGAATATTTTGTGGTTTCTTATGCCATTGATTTCCAATTTCATTGCACTATGGTCTGATAATGTGCATGGGATAATTTCAATTCTTTTACATTTACTTAAGCATGTTCTATGAGCTAGTATGTGGTCTGTTTTGGAGAATATCCCATGTGCAGGTGAGAAGAATGTGTATTCTGATGTTGTGGGGTGGAACACTCTGCAGACATCTACTAATTCCATTTGTTCAAAAGTTTGGTTCAGTTGTAATATTTCATTGTTGAATTTTTGTCTAGTTGATCTATTTGTGGCAGTGGGGTATTGAGATCCCCCAAAACAATTGTATTAGTGCTTATCTGATTTTTCATGTCCATTAATATTTGTTTTATATAGTTGGGTGCACTGGTATTTGTTGCATATATGATTGTTATCTGTTCCCATTGGATTGTTCCCTTTACAAGGATGTAGTGACCTTCTTTGCAATATTTTCTTGAGGATAATTTTGATTTCTAAATATCTTTAGTGCCATGCACCATATAAGGCTGCACATCAATGCAATCAAAATGTTTTAAAATGTACTCTACATATACCAATGAAGCATGCGAGCTAAAAATTCCTGAGCACAAAGAGCTTCTCTAATGTCTTAGAAAACTAGTGCTGTTGCCAGCTCCTTTGCTATTCCCAGCCCTGCAATTACTCATGTTCATCAAGCGGGAGCATCTGCCGTAATTACTGACTTGCTCTCTGCCTGCGTAGCATTTCCGTGGGACTCGGCATCTGCAGCTGTCCTCTTGGCTGGGATTGAGGCAGCATTGTTTTTTACACACCATGAGAACAATGAACAATTCCATCTTTCTCAAAAATTTTCTTTTATACCTGTTTCTCCATGAACCATTAATACTGATACAAGAGGATTGATTTGGTTAACAGTCACTCTTCCATTTTTGAAGCACTGACTGCAAAATCAATTTATTAAAACTGACAGGCAGGCTCTGTGTTGCAATGGATAGTGTTATGGCTGTGTCTAGATGTCCCCACAAAAACTCATGCAGTCATAGGTGGGGCTTTTTCAGAGGTGGCTGGATCTAGAGTGTGTGACACTGGAATTGATTTATGGTGGAATGCTAGGCTCAAAGAAACTAGGATTAAGGGTGTGAGTGCTACCTTCCCTGCGTAGTCTGGTTAAAATAAAGGGGGCAGAAAAATGCTGCTAAGGTCCCTTGGTAGCTTTGCCACCTTCTGGCTACCATGAACTGCTTTCCTATGCAGTGCATGTCTGCCACACCACCTTGCCTTGGAGCCGGCCGATTATGGACTGAAACCTCTACAAACTCTGAACTAAATAAACCTTTCCTCCTTTAACTTTGGGTGTTGGGTATTTTGTCTCAGCAACAAGAAAAGTAACTAAGACAGATGGTCTATTGGACTTTTAGCATGTATCAAAGGAGAATTAAAGAATTTATTAAAACCGCCTTTAATAATTTGTTTACCCTGAAGGACGCCTCTTACTCATAACAGTGTCTTACTCAAATTTTCAAGCAATAACAAATAATGCTATCTTAGTTTTCCCACTGAAATATACTCACTTTCTTTTTATGGTCATTATATTTTTGTATACTGGTAGCATTATATTGTGGATCATTTTCATTTCTGAATATCTGTAATGATAATTTGCAGCTGATTTTAGATTTAAAAATCATAGGAAAATAGGTGCCTGTAGAGAAGTACAGTATTGTTATTTTGTGTGTAGTGGGATTTCTGTTATGAGCGAAGAGTTTATTTTTCTTATTTTGTTAGTAACTTTTTGTTTAATTACCTACTCATGTGAATCTATATGTTCTTTTTACATTCTGTGTAGCAGAACAGATGGTATGTGTTGGCAAAAATTTAGTGTACTTACTATTTGTAAATTAGTTGATGGAGTTTTGGTATAAAAAAGGTGGTTAGCGCTGGGGGTGTAGCTCAGTGGTAGAGCACTTGCCTAACATGTGTGAGGCTTTAAGTTCAATCCTTAGCCCTGCAAAATCAATCAATCAATCAATCAAATTTATAAAAGTTGGTTAAACTATCTTTGCAATGAGAGAGCATTATTTTCTTTTATAGAAAAAAAATCACCTATTTTAAAGATTCAGAAGAGATCTGATCATTTACTGTGCTTGGGGGTGGAGGGTAGTAAAGGCCAGGAAAGAAGGAAGAGACGAAGACAGAGCGCATGATTGTATTGCTACTGCAGGAACAAATAGGCTTCCTAGTGCACGTTCTACAGCAGAAATTCGTTCTGTTGAGAGCAGAAAAAGTTGAAACTGAATAAAAGTCTTTAATTTGTTAAGGAAAGGTTTTTCAGTAGCTAAAAATGAATTGGAACATTGAAATGATATTTATTTACTTTTAAGTTTCAGATGAGAGTTTAAAAGAAAGAAGGGGAGAAGCTTCCAGTAAACACTTTTGACTTTCCTTCCTGTCTTATTGAAAGCAAGTTATAACCTTCCTGTTGTTGAAAATACATGAACTGAGGAGACTGGATGTGCAGCCTGCCATTATGAAAAGACAGGGCGACTCTGGTTGCAGTCATTCAGATTCTAACAAGCATTAACAGAAGCCTCAGAGTGAGCTGTAAACAATTTTGCCTGACTCATAAAAGAAAAGAAAAAAGAAAGAATCCAGGGAATAGTTGATAGGATTGGTTTTTTCCTTGACTTCTTCTTGTTTTTTTCCAGTGAAGTCTGAATGTTTTCAGGATGTCTATATCAAGAGAATAGAATGCTTTCAGTATGTGTATATTCAGGAGAATGAAAAGTGCCAAGCAAAAGCCAAATGAAAGGATGCTTTGTGAAACCACCTCTGCCTTTTTACTGCAATGAAAAAAGAACAGCACAAACATCCTCAGAAACACTCTGTGATTTTATTTATTTATTTATTTTGAGACAGAGTCTCATGATGTAGTTCAGGCTGGCCTTGAACTCAATATGTAGGCCAGGCTGGTTTCAAACTCACAGCAATCCTCCTGCCTCAGCCTCTCAAGTGCTGGGATTACAAGTGCACACCACTATGCCCAGCTCTGCGATTTTTTTGATAGGCTGTTTTGTTGTAAGTGATTAGAGGGAGGAAGGATATTTTTTAATCAGCCAAAAAATTGCCCTTATAGTTTTTGAATATAATTTTTGAAGAAACCAAGATATATACTAATTTACTCCATTCAAAGCTATTTGAAAGATATTAAGTTCCTATTATCTACAAGACAAAAAGATGGTGAAAAAGACACACTACTTTCCTGCAAAGAGCTTACTGGAAGTGTGTACATACATATGTAAAAATGAGGTACTGTACATATACCGTCCTTGAGTACATACAACAGGGATACCATGGTGAATAAATCAGAGTCCTACTTTGTGTGGAGCTTATGTTGTAGCAGGATAAGCAAACGACGAATTAACAAATGATGTAATTTCACATACTAGCAAGTACTGTGAAATACACTAAATAGTGAGTTGGAGTGACAGAGGTCAGGAAGAGACTTTGGACTGAGATTTAAAAGACAGGAAATTCTGGGGAATGAGTATTCTAGGCAAAGGGAACTATAGAGACACAGGAATGAACCGTGGCATGATCCTGGAGACACATGAAGGTCAGGGCCATCTTTGGATATGTCTTGTGACCCCCAAGAATTTGTGCATCACAGGCTTGGTCCTTGGTATGGCAGTGCTGGGGTGATGTGGGACTTCTAAGAGGCAGGCCCAGTGGAGGTCCTTGGTGCCCTTGTAGAGGCTCAAAGCAGTTCCCATGAGGCTTCAGAGTCAGTTACAGAGAAAGGGTTAAAAAGGAAGAAGCCCAGTGGCTACCCAGCCTCTTTGGCTCCCTGTCTGGGGGTGTGATCCCCCCGCCACATGCTCCTGCCACTGTGGTACCACCCACCATGAGGTCCTCAGGAGAGTGAGGCTGGTGCCAGCACTGTGCCCTCGAACATTCAGAGCTGTTAGCTAAATAAACCTCTTTTCAACTGGGCATGCTGGCACATGCCTGTAATCCCAGCACTCAGTAGGCTGAGGTAGGAGGATCACTGTGAGTTTGAGGCCAGCCTGAGCTACATAGTGAGTTCAAGGCCAGTCTGAACTACATAGCGAGACCCTGTCTCAAGAAACAAACAAAACAAAACATAACAAAACAAAAAAAGAAAAAAAGAAACAAACCTCTTTTCTTATTAAAGTAGCCTGCTTCAGATGTCTTATTATAGTAATGGAAAACAGACTAACACAATCAGTATGGTTGAAGTCCAGTAAGCTGGAAAAGTGGTAGTAAAAAAGTTCTAAGAAGTAAGGAGAGGTTAGGATAGGAGTTTGTATCTTATTCTAAGTGCAATCAGAAGTCATGCGAGGATTTTGAATGGGAGTGGCATGTGATTTATGGGGTTGGTTTGTTTGCAGTGCTGTTGATTGAACCCAGGACCTCATATGTGCCAGTGAGCTACATCTCCGGCTCTGATTTATGGTTTTCAAAGCTTGCATTGTCTTCTCTGAGAACAATGAATGAATAGGAAGGTAAGAGTAGAAGCAGGGAGACACATAAGAGTCTCTTCCTGTGGGCTGATTGAGAGAGTGATGACAGCTTTGGGAGCAATAGAAGATGCAGAGATGGAGAGAAGTGGAAGACCCAGGGCTTGGGAAGCAGAACTGACCATCGTGTGGGCAAGTGAGTAGCAGTAGAGAAGATGTAAACATGACTTCTAGGATTTCAACTGAGCAGTGGGGTATATAGTTTAGAAGACTCAAGATAGAAAAGACTCAAGAAGAACAGGTTTAATGGGGAAATTTATTTTGGTATGTTATTTCAAATATGCTTACCAATATCCAAGTCAGCGTTTCAAACAGACAATTGAATATAAGAGCTCAGAGGTCATGGAAGAGATGAGGCAAGAGAAATACATTCAAGAGCCATTAATATGCAGCTGGCATTTTGAAGCCAATGAAATCACGTGAGGGTGTGTGTAGGCAGACAAGTTACTGAAGGTAGAATGTACAGTTAAAAAAAAAAAAGCCAGGTGTGAAGTGCACACCTGTAATTCCAGCACTTGGGAGGCTGAGGCAGGAGGATTACCATGAGTTCAAGGCCAGCCTGGGCTACTTAAGCAAGTTCAAGGCCAGCCTGAACTACATAGCAAGACCTTGTCTCCAAAAAAAAAAAAAAAAAAAAAAAAAGGGAATGTAGAGTTTTCAGACACTTAGTTGTGGGATGGAGAAAGAAGGGCTGGGGAAAAGTTCATTATATCTATCTACAGTATCTGTCTGCCTGTCTATCATCTACCTTCCTACCTACTTACCTCTATCTACCCATCCACACATACACAGAGAATAATATACATGATGATATAACTATATATGAACGTAGTCACAGTCCCTACAACATTTTGGCCAACACTTGACTAGATATATGATGGTAGTACCATAAGATTATGTTGCCTAGTGATGTCATAGCTACATTAATTCACTAAGTACACTCTATGATGTATACAGTGATGAAATTGAGTTATGGTGTGTTTTTCATCACATGCCCCCATCGTTGAGTGATGTGTGATTATATATTTTTTCCTGAACTGTTTTAAGAGTAGCTTGCAAACATGATGTCTTTTTACCCCTAAATACTTCAGAGTATGTGTTAGTATATGTAAATATATATGTATAGGCATGCATAGATGTGTAAATATGTACACATATATGAAAGGGAGGAAGGAGGGGCCAATGTAGTAAAATGTTAATATATCAGGAATCTGGGTGATTCCTAGAATCCAGGAATCTTTGACTCACTTTTCCTTTCCTCTATGAGGGTGTGTGTAAACCTCTTCCAACTCTTCTGTAAGTCGGAAATCACGTCAAAATAACAGGGTGCAAACTGAGTTGTAAGGCAGACAATGACCTGGGAGGACCAGGGAGGAAATGTCGTAAGACCCGACACTGAGCGGGGCTCACGTTCAGACATTCAAAGGTGCTGGGCAGGGCATTCTGGTAGTGGGATCTGGGTAAGCAAGGGACAGAGGTGGCAGAGAGCAGGGTTTGTTCTGAGAACAGTGAGTGGATGAGTTCTGTTCTCTGAGTGCTTTCCTCGACACTGGGCACTAAGCAGAGTGGCAGTAGGGTCCTTTGCAGAGAGTACAGGGGTGGGATGGGAAGTGCGATGAGGATTCAGATGGTTGAGAATGAAAAGGTTCTGAGCAACATTAAAGGTCCAGGTGGTTGGGATGCATTTGAAATGGAATTGGCTGGATTTTGTGTCTTTTTTTTTTTTTCTGGCAATGCTTAGCAAGCCGGGCAAAACAGAAAAAGAAAGGTTGGAGACTGGCAAGAAGAACAAGAGCTGGGAGAATGGTACTGAAATGCTTTCTTCTGAGGTCTGGTGGGGAAGAAGCGAATGAGGCTTACGGGAGGCTGGGCAGTGTGAGGGGAAAGGACTCAGTGCTGTGGACAAGTGCACCCCAGATCTGTGTGATAAAGGCTTGACCTCAGCCTGTGGTGCTCCTGGAGGTGGTGGAACCTTTAACAGGTGGGCCCAGTGGAGGTCTTCTGTTCTTTGGGGGAGTCCCTTGAAGGGGAGGTGGGACCCTGGTGCCTGCCTCATTCTTTTTTGCTTCCTGGCATGAGATGAGCAGTGTTGCTCCACCACACACTCCTACTGTGATGTGTCGACATAGTCCAAAACAACAGTGCCAACCAATCAGTCCATGAAAATCCTGAGCCAAAATAAACCTTTTCTCTTTATAACTTGATTTATCTCGAGTATGTATTACAGGAATGGAAAGCTGACTAGCACTCCTGGGAAGGGCCCCAGAACTCTTGCTCTGGTCTTAGTCTTGTCTCTTCATCTACTATTTTAAATGGCTGGAGTAGGTGATCTGTATGTTCTCAGCTATGAATTTTCCTGAAGGTTCTTTGCATGTGGTAAGCTATCTTTTTCTTGCTGCTTTCACAATTGTCTCTGACTTTTGATAGCTTGACCATGACATGTCCAATGCATCTCTGTGTTTATCCTATCTGGAGTTCATTGAACTTGGATGAGCCAACTAATTTTTTTTTTTTTTAATCAAACTGGGGAAGTTTTCTTCCTTTATTTCTACAAGTATTATTTCTGTCCCCTTTCTTTGTCCTACCCTTCTGGGGCACCCATTGATGTGTTTGACAGCATACATTCAGGTCTCTGAAGCCTGCTCATTTTCTTCTTTCTGTTCCTCAGACTAAATTTCTCAATTGACCTGTCCACCACACCCATCCCTCCAAAAAGGAGATATTAAGACATCACCAGGTAAACCAAATGGAAGATTTCTCACTATTAGACCTGTCCTGCAAAAAAAAGACTGAAGACTGCTGCATGGAAATGAGTTCCAGTTCAAATCTGTTGTCGAGCCCCTCCAGTGAGTTTGTCGTTTTGACTACTGAGCCTGTAGCTCAGGCTGGCTTGAACTTGAGGCACTCTTCCTGCCTCAGCCTCCAGAGTGCTGGTATTATAGACAGCTGAGTTAGGTAGAAATATTCTAGGCAGCCAGACAGGACTAGTCAGTCTCTCGAAAGAGTCAATACAAAAGATGAAAACACATTACAACTGTGCCTGGAGATGCATCTGTTGGAGGTCAGGCCTCAAGATAAAGACGGAATAACCGGGCCAGTGAGATGGCTCAGTGGCGTAAGCACCTGTCTGGCAATCACGAGGTCCTGAGTTCGACTCCCGGTACCCACATAAAGGAAAAAACGGGCCAGTGATATCGCTCAGTGGCACAAATGCTTGCTGGCAAGCGTGAGGTCCTAAGGTCGACTCCCAGCACCCATATAAAAAAAAAAAGACAGAATAACCAGGCCTACCTGCCTCCCCCAGGGATAAAATAGTGGTAACACCTGGTCCAATAAAGTCTAGATAGACATCAGTCACCTCAGTGGATGAGTAAGACCCTCGGACTCATCCCTTGCTGAAAAGTTCTTTGTTCTTTCCATGTACACTTGCTACATGACTTGCTTCCCCATTGGATCAACATTACCTAAAAGGCATACTTGCAACCCTATTGGTTGATCATAGTTTTGTCCCACATTGTACCCACCTCATAATTTTGCACCCACCTTGTGATTTTGCTCTATAAAACTTCCTCTAGAAAGGGGGGTCCGCGGCAACCCACGCGGATTTCCTCCTGTCTCTCTCAAGAGTTGTCTATCAATAAAATTTCCTACTCTTAGCCTCTGTTGTTCCTTAGAATTCATTCTTCTGGGCCGGTGAGATAGCTCAGTGGCATAAGTGCCTGCCTGGCAAGCGCAAGGTCCTGAGTTCAACCCCCAGTACCCACACAAAAAAAGAATTCATTCTTCAAGCGGGCGTGGTGGCGCATGCCTGTAATCCCAGCACTCAGGAGGCTGAGGCAGGAGGATTGCTGTGAGTTCAAGGCCAGCCTGAACTGCATAGCGAGACCCTGTCTCAAAAAGAAACCAAATAAATAAATAGAATTTATTCTTCAATTTTGGGGAACATGAACTCTGTGTATGGGACATCTAGCAGGTTGGGAGTTACATTTATTTCCCCTATAGCTGAAAGTCCTGTATCACTGGGATCACAGGCCTATGCCACCATGCCCAGCTCTCCATTCAATCTTAGTAGCAATCTCAGGAAGTGTGTTGTTCTAGCCCTTGTTACTACTGAAGAAACTGATGGTCAGTGAGGTCAGGTTACTTAGGTAAGGACACAAACATCCTAGAACCCAAGCCGGGATTTGAACCCCCATGGCCCCTCTGCTTTCAGGGGCCTCCCCCACGGCCTCCCCGCACACTGCGCTCCCAGTTCCGATCGCAGCCGAGGCCTCTCCTCCACACCAGCTGCTGACGCCGAGTTTATTCTGGACTCGCCTGTGGGAGGAAGGCTGGGGAAGGGTCCAGGCACCGCGGGTGCCATCTGGGCGGCGGGGCTGAGGGCTGGACTGACGCAGCGGGAGGTGAGTGCCGGGGTGGCGTCAGGCCAGTCCCCTGAAGGAATCCTGAAGGGACGGTGGCAGCTTCCGAGCATCCTTGCTGCTCGCCATGCCACCAGGAATGTTAGCGCATGCTGTCCCCAGGTGAGCTACAACGAGGACGCACCGCCGAGTCATACGCGACCAGGTCCCTGGCTGAACGCCAGCCTCACCACACCCCGGTCCCCGGCTCCCCCATCGCCGAGATGATAAAGCGGTGAATCAAAGCGCAGGCGTGGGCGGCCGCTCTCAGCCCCAGCCATCTGGGCCACAGGTCGGGAGGAGGCTGGGGAGGAGCCCGGGGTTTTTCAGGCCCCGGTCTGGGGGACGGGAATGCAGACTGAGCGACACAGACAGAAATCCTGCCCTCCTGGAGCACACGATGTGGTCAAGAGAGGACATCGTAGGGCACACTGGAGGGTGATAAGTTCGATATTAGAATATAAAACAATGAGGTCAGGCATGGTAGCCCACCTCTCTGAGGCCGAGGCAGGAGGATTGCCATGAGTTCAAAGCCAGTCTGAACTACACAGTGAGTCCCTGTCTCAGAGAGGAAAACAACAAGAACAGAACAAAAAAGGGGGGGGGAGGGAATGTGTGGGAGGGTGGAGGTGGCAGTTTTTAACCCTGAAGTGTCACCCAGGTATGTCATACCACAACATCATGTGACCAAGGGATCTACATGAAGGTAAAGAAACTGGCCATGTGCTCATGCCTTGGGAATCCCCTATCATGATCATGTGCCCTATTCCCCAGATGGGTGGTAGAATAGTCTATGGGAGGCTCAGCTGTGTCACTGGCTAAGGGACCACACCCTGTAAGATCATGGAATTGGGCTGGTGTGGTGGTACACACCTATAATTCCAGATATTTGGGAAGCTGAGGCAGGAGGATTTCAAGTTCAAGGCTGGCCTGGGCAACTTACAGAGATCCTGTCTCAAAAATTTTTTTTTTAATTCGGGAGGCTGAGGCAGGAGGATGGCTGCAAATTCAAGGCCAGCCTGGGCTACAAAGTGAGTTCAAGGCCAGCCTGAACTGCAGTGAAACCCAGTCTCAAAAAGACAAAAATAATAATAATAATAATAATAATAATATAAAATTTTTAAAGGCTGGGGATATGACTCAGTGGTAGAGTGCCCCTGGGTTCACTCCTCAGTGCCACAAAAAAAAAAAAAAAAAAAAAAAAGAAAGAAAGAAAGAAAAAGAAAAAAAATCTATATTCAAACCATTTTGGGGTTTGTCTTTTCAATCTGTTTTTTTTTTTTTTTTTTTTTTTTTTTTTTTTTGGGTGCTGGACATGAAATCCAGGGCCTCATACGCTGACCAAGTGCTCTGCCTTAAGCACAACTTTAATCTTGCCCTCTCCAGCCTCACTACCTGCTGTGCAGTCCGTCATAGGACAGTGACCAGTGTCTTGTGTAATGCCTCTTAATACCCAGCTAGCCCTGGCCGCCTGCTGTCCTCCCGGCAAATCTCACCTTGTGGCCGTCTTCCCACAGAGAGCTGAGTGGGGGTCACACTCCTATGGGAGACTTTGCCACACAGGGTCTTCCGTCCCTATAGGCTGCTGCCTACTGCTGCCTAAACTTCAGGTTTAGCCACTGCAGGAAACCTGCTGACTGTACAGTCCCTGCCCTTCAGCTCTAAATTAGGCGACATCAGTATGTGTGCTCTTTGTACCCCAGGCTTTGGGACTGTATTTAAATACCTCCCCCTCTGTAATTTCTCTGAGGGAATGGAGGTTTGTTTAGTTCGCATGGAAAGTGCTTCCTAAATACTGGTGAATGCATGAATACACTTAAGGCAGAATCTTGTGGCAGGGACCCAGATAGAACACACGAGACCTGCAAGAAACAAAGGAGTCAGCAGCCCAAGGTCTAACACTCGGTAAATGATTTATAGTTCTGAGCCTTGGTTTGCAGTTCAACAAAATGGACATATAACCCTTCCTACATAGGACTGCAGTTAGCATCAAGACGGTTCTAATCTTAGCCAGGTGTGCCCGCCTGTAATCTCAGCAGTCTGAGAGGCTGAGGCAGGAGGATCACAAATTCGAGATTCATCTGGGCCATTTGTCGAGATCCTGCCCCCCCTTTTTTTTTTTGCTTTTTGACACAGAGTCTCGCTATGTAGCCCAGGCTGGCCTCAAACTCACAGCAATCCTCCTGCCTCAGCCTCCCGAGTGCTGGGATTACAGAAGTGCGCCACCACTTCTTTGAAGCCCGGCTTCAAAAAAAATTTTAAAGACCTGGGGGGGAGCTCAGTGGGAAGGCCCTGGGTTCAATCCCTCCGTATCCCCCTCCAAAAAAAATCGCACATCTGTAATTAGTACAATGACCAGCACGCTGAGGGCCCTCCTTCACGCTAAGAGAGCGCGCAGAAGGTAGACAGACACCGCCCCTTTTTCTCATGCGCACGCGTTCCCGCAGCACGCACAGCGCGCTATCACGCGTGCGTGCTCGATCGGAACCATACTTCCGGCCGGCATGGAGGGCGGGGACTCACTGCGCCTGCGCTTTGAGGTACCGTGCGTCGCGGGGGCGTGGCCGCGCAGGCGCGCAGGGCGCTTCGGCCCCGGAGCATAAACAAGAGTGGGGTCGGGATGAGGCGACGGTTGATCCCGGAGCAGCGAGTGGCGGTGAGCAGGACCCGGCACCGACTCTGAGCGCAGCTCGAGCCATCCCCCGCGCGTGCGCGCCCGCTCGGCCACCCCTCAGGCCGACCTTCCGCTCGCGCAGCCATGAACCTCGCGAGTCAGAGCGGCGAGGCTGGCGCCGGCCAGCTGTTATTCGCCAACTTCAACCAGGATAACACGTAAGGCTGGGGCCGGGGTCGGGGCCGGGGGTTCAGGGGCCAAAAGTCTTGGCGGGCCTGGGGCGGCCGCCTCGCGCCCAGATGGAGGGGTCGCGGCTCGGCCTTCCAGAGCCAGAGCTGAGGCGCTGCGCCCCGCGCGGGGAGGGGATAGAGGAGGCTCGCTCTTGGGCTCGGACCCCGCTTCTCCCCAAGTTGGGGTGGAACTTTGCGGCCTGACTCGCAGTCCCGGCCGCTGGAGCGTGGGGTACTCTCATCTCCCACCTCGGCCTTTAGGTTCAGCCTTTGCCCCACTTCTCTCCTTTCTGCCTTTTGTGCCCCCCGCATCCCGTGGCCCTTTCTCGCTCGTCTTCCTTTCGCGCTGTTCTGTTTGCCAGGTAACTTTGTCTCCTCCAGACAAGGAACAAACTTAGCAGTATGCTGGCCTCGACCCAGGAGAAACTGAGCCGAGAGGAGTGTACGGGGACCGGCCCGAGGGGTCTCACGGGCCCGAGGGGTCTCAGGGTGCAGGGGGCGGGTCATCCTTGGGCAAGAGAGACCCTAATGCCAGCTAGTGGATTCGGAGCCCTGCTTATTCAGTTCCATATATGATAGGGGTCGGGAGCTGCCTCTTCAAGGCTGCCTCGGATGGGTCATGAGGGGAGTTAATAGATGAGGTTTCTGGAAAGGAAGGATGAGTTATGGGGCTGGAAGGGAGAAGAGCCATCTTGGGAAGTAAGAGGAAGTGATGTAAGAGGAGGAGGAGGAGTGGGTCCCTAGGCATCATATGAAGTCCTTGGTTGTTAGTGGCAGAATGGAATGAGAAAGTAGAAAAGGTGATTTTTCTTTTTTTTTTCCTAATTGAAAGTAAACTGGAGAGTGGCAAACATCAAGTTGGAAGTGTGCAGCAGGTGCTCTCTCAACAGCGCCTTCCCAAACTTCAGGCTGGGGAAGACAGTCGAACAGCTATGGAGAACCGGAGCCAACCCCCTGGCCCAAATGACACCTAAGGAAATTCAAGCCTAGAAAGGTTCAGAGCGTCTCTGGATCTAACAGTTGGTTAACAGTGGCATGGGGGCAGGAGCAGAATCTTGTCTCCTGAGTTCCCTTGCAGTGTTCTTTTCACTGTGCCATGCTGGTTTTTTTGTTTTTGTTTTTTATTTTGTTTTTCATACCTCCAGAGCAGAATTCTGAAGACAGTTCAGGAATAATGGTGTAGCGATCTATAGAGATAGAGATTAAGGCTAGCAAATACTGTAATGTGTATGTGACCAGAAGTCAGCACAACACCACAGTCCAGACAACCTGTTGCAGTTTGTTGTAATTGGGATCAACTAGGTAATCTGGGGAGGGAGGAGGAAATTTCAAATCATTCTGATTTGTTTAAAGCCTTTATAGAGTGTTTTGGTTCTTGGTTTTTGGTTTGATTTTGGTTTTTTGAGGCAAGGTAGTTCAGGCTGGCCTTGAGGTCACTGTGTCACCCAGATTGGCCTTGAACTTGCCGCGATCCTCCTGCCTCAGCCACCAGACTGCTGGGGTCACAGGAGTGTGCCACCATGCCCAGCTAAAGCTCTTAGTATTTTGAGACAGTAAGAAATGATGTTGTTATAGGGTTTTATGCCTTTTCTAAATTAGAGAATTTCCAAAACTTTTTCTAGTGATTTTTCGGCTTTTCACTACTTATTATTTCAGAAGAAAGTCAAATACAGGAAAGCTTTCTCTTGTTATCTTAAATGGGCTGCCAAGTTCCTCATATACTAGAATGTCACTCTGGCCTGAAATCGGACCTTTTCAGTTTTGGGAATCATCACTCAGTCCTGAAGTTACTAGTGCAAGAGATTTCTGTGTCTTTATTTTATTTTATTTTATTTATTTATTTATTTATTTTATTTGGAGACAAAGTTTTGCTGTGTAGTTTAGGCTGGTTTTGAACTCACTATGTAACCCAGGCTGGCCTCAAACTTGCAGCAATCCTCCTGCATTGGCCTCCCAAGTGGTGGGATTACAGGTGTGCGCACTACCACGCCAGCCTCTGTGTCATAATTTTTTGACTTGCCAAAGAGACCTTGATGGAGAATAAACAAATTAGGAGCAATAGTAAGTTAGAATTATACTCAAATTTTATTAGACTAAGATGATTCTGGTTTTTTGTGTTTTTTTGGTGGCGGTGGTACTGAGGTTGACTCCAGGAACTTTGTGCTAAACTACAGTCCTAGCTGATCCCCTCTCCCTTTTTGTGTTTTATTTTCAGACAGGATCTCACTAAGTAAGTCTCCAAGCCAGGGGTGGAACTTTCAAGCTTCCTGCTTCAGACTCCCAGAGTACTGGCATTATAGACATGTGCTACTATGCCTGGATAATTATTTTTTCGAGTGCTATATCAGCATTTCCCAAATTGTGTAAAGTTTGAAAAACATCTCATATTACCCTCTTTGGAGAACTAAGAAGTTTAACCATAAGGAAACCCCCCTTTTACTTTTAATAGTTAAATATATCTAGGACAGGGAGAGATAATTTGAATTCCCAATTAGTATCCCCCTGCCCTGAATACAGTATTTCTACTTCAATACCAGTTCGAGAGGTATCTTTTTCTTTTTCTCTTTCTTTCTTTCTTTTTTTTTTTTTTTTTTAAGTTTTTTGAGACAAGGTCTTGCTATGTAGTTCAGGCTGGCTTTGAACTCACTATGTAGTCCAAACTGGCCTCAAACTTGTAGCACTTCTGCGTGTAATTTGTTTTAAAGCTACACTTGAAAGAAATATAAATGTTCCTGTGGTTCGTGCCTTTTCCTCTCTTTCCTTCCCCACTCTAAAATTTATCTTAGTAGTGTAGAGGAAGACGATTTTTGGCAAGGCCAAGGATGTTGATCGAGAATCCACATGTATTCTACTCAGGGATATTTGCAGGCTGTTTCACTCAGTCAAGTCTGTGTAAGTTATACAGTAATTTAACTTGTCTGTTTTTTGTCATTTAAATGCTTAACACAATATTCCTGCACACCAAGCTATGTTTGTCTTACCTTTCTTTCTGTAATATGATCTCAAGCTTTTCTTCATGATTCTTATCCTAAAAGTGTGATTAAGTTTTATTTGCTTTTTACCATTTGTTTTGTTTTTGTTTTTTCAACTAGAGCAGTGAAAAAGAGAGCAAGAGCAGCTGGTCGCAGACATCTCCTTGTTGCCTGGTTAGTTCCCACCCTGGTTTCCAGAAGTAACACTGTGGAAGGCTTCACTGAAGCGCTTTGGCTTTTTGAAGTGAAGTTACCAGTGAACACGTGGCAGGTGGTCACTTGACTCTTGAGTGGAAATATCAGGGACTAAATTTTTCCTGTGGCTGCTGTAGCCTATGGGAAGTTAGTGGCCATGTCTATTTCAAATGACATTTCTGAAAGGGATAGCTTAAAGAAAAGGGCGTGCCTTCTCAAGCCTTGTGTTTGAAGAATTGATGTTATCAAGTGTCTGGAGGTATTGATTGCTTTTATCCACTGTGTTTCTTGTTTCCAGGTGACAGTTATCGTTCTGGAAGATCCTATTTTCTTTGTCCTCATCTATAAGTTGAAGATGGTTTTTGAGGCTTCTTCAGCCTTAAAGTTGGAGGCCATTCTGTCTGCTGTGCAGAGGTTATAGTTGAGGAGGACACTGTCCAACAGCAGTGGCCAGTGGCAAGGATAGTGACCCACGCATATGCTTAAGGCATGCACTAGAGAAGCTGGCTGACTCCCGGTTTCTGGTGTGGGTTCTGTGAACAGTGATAGTGTCGCGGGAGAAAGATTCAAGTAGGAGCCAGGTGTAGTGCCACACGCCTGTAAGCCCAGTACTTGGGAGGCTGAGGCGGGAAGATTACTGAAGTTCCAGGCCAGCCTGGACTACATAGCAAGACCCTGTCTCAAAAAAAAAAAGAATGGTGGGTGAGATGGCTCAGCGGCATAAGCACCTGCCTGGCAAGTGCGAGGTCCTGAGTTCGACTCCCAGAACCCACATACAAAAAAGGGGCCAGTGATATCGCTCAGCAGCACGGGCACCTGCTGGTGCGCAAGGTCCTGAGGTTGACCCCCGGTACCCACAAAAAGAAAAAAGAAAAAATAACAACAACAAAAATTCAGTGAAGGAAAAAGCTCTGCCTTGGGTACTCGTGAGTCTGAAAGGCCTTTGGGCCATCCAGGTGCAGATCTGGGGTGGAGAATGAGAGTTGGAGGGAGGAGCTGACCCACCAAAAACTCTTGGTGGCTGTGGTCCTAAGTGAGGCTGCCAGAACCTACCAGGTTGCTGGCAGCAACAGGGCAGGCTGCTTCCTGTTTACAATGTTGGCCTGTTCCCTGTTAACCTCATAATCGTGAAGAAGGTAACGAGAGGGGGTGGGCTTTATGGACTTATGGTTGGGAACAGGGTAGAGAAAAGATGAGGAAGTAAAGAAAAAAGATCTTGTTCACATTTGTGCGTGTGTTACTGGGGGTCGAACCCAGGGCCTTCACACTGAGCTGTGTCCCCAGCCCCCTCCCCTTTTTTGAGACAGGTTCTCACTATGTAGTTGAGGCTGGCCTTGAACTCATTATGTAGCCCAGGCTGGCCTTGAACTCATAGCAATCCTCCTGCCTCATCCTCCCAAGTGCTGAGATTACAGGCGCGTGCCACCATAACCAGCACATTGTCATGTTTTAGTAGAAATTAACTACCTTTTAGATATTGAATGCTCAAGTTTGAATTTAGTGACAGGGATTTTCACTTTAAAGATGCCAGGTCAGTTTGAGCATGATGACACATGCCTGCAGTCCCAAGAGTATTGTGAGCTTCTGGCCAACCTGGGCTACATGGCAAGATCTTGTCACAAAACAAAAACAAGATACCGGATCAAACGCAAGCATTTATTTTGACTTCCTTCTAAAATTCTCAAAAGATAGGAATCAATAAAATGTCAGAGTTTTTTTTTTTTTTTTTTGAGGCAGTGTCTTGCTGTGTAGTTCAGGCTGGCCTTGAACTCACTAGGTAGTCCAGGCTAGCCTTAAACTTGCAGTGATCCTCCTGCCTCAGCCTCCTGAGTGCTGAGATTACAGGTGTGCACCACCACACCCAGCTAAAAAGATAATTTGAAAGATTTAAACTCATATGATGGGAAAAAGGAGAAAGGCGGTGCAACAAAATTTGGGGGAGGTAGTGGGAGGTAAAGAAACTGAATCCTTAATTACTAATGGGAGAACCAGAGACTCAGCTTAAATCAGAGTCTCCAGAGGTTCAGGATTTGGAAGCTTTGAAACTGAGGAAGGGAGAGGCGTGGGATGAAAATAAAGTGTGTTCAGGGAGCAGTCACTGCTTGGTTCCCTGGCAGAAGATAGGTTCTATCTCTGGAGAGGGCAAAACAGGGTCTCCAGATTCAGACGCCAGGCACAGTTGATGATGAGGACATAATAGTGAAATGAAGAAATACGCAAATACAGCTTTTTTCGAAAGTTATTGTTGGTAGTTTTTCCCTTTGTCAATAAAAGAGCCCACTTAGATTATAAGCGCAAATCTCATACCTGTTGCTCTGCCTCCCTCATTGTTATGTCTGCCAGGCAAATTATGAGGTTTTTAAATTTATTTTAGTGGTGCTGGAGATTGCACCCAAGACCTTTGCACTGTGCTACATCCCCAGCCTCTTTCTTTTATTATTTTTATTTTGAGACAAGTTCTTGCTAAATCACCACGTTCCCCAGGCTGGCTCCAGCTTGCACTCTTTCTGCCTCAGCCACCCAGAGTGCTGGGATTACACGCATGAGCCACTATCCCAGCATGAGAAATTATTAAAAGCAAAATCTCCAAAGAGACATGTGCGAACCCGATTGTTGGGTTTTGTTTGTTTGGTACCAGGAATCAAACTCACGACCTCACACTTGCCAAGCAGGCACTGTGCCGCTGAGCTATATCCCCAGCCCTGATTGTTGGTTTTTGAACTGAAAATCTCAAACAGCACATACTTGTGGTGTATATGCTAAGGATTGAACCTCCCAGCAGGCGCTCTCCCACTGAGCCGTAGCCCCAGCCTATTAGTGTCATTTTTTTTTTTTTTTTTTTTTTGTGGGTCCAGGGGGACGACCTCAGGACCTCGCGCACCAACAGGCACCCGTGCCGCTGAGCGATATCACCGGCCCCTTTTTCGTATGTGGGTTCCGGGAGTCGAACTCGGGCCTTCACGCTTGCAAGGCAGGCGCTTAAGCCGCTGAGCCGTCTCACCGGCCCCTATTAGTGTCATTTTAACTAACCACCTTTACTAATAAAGTATATACTCTTGCTATACTGTATCTACATCTCAATAAATACTTGGGATGTTTTTGCTTCCATTTTTTATTGATTAGAAAATAGTTTTGTAGAGTTGGGGTTGCTTAAAATTCTAGGTGAGATATCTAATATTCTAAATCAGTTTCTGAGTCTCCAAAAGAACATCAAACTTAATTGGCAAAGCCTAGTTTTAACAGATTTGGTCCATGGGGAACACAGCTGAGAACCAAGATGTCTTATATTCAAGGATCTGGTTCTGAGGCTCATTAATCTTGCCCAAGAGACAGGCCCACTCTATGCTTATTTTATAGGTAATGCTAATAAGCATGGTGATTTGGTTTTCAAGTCAAGAAATTATGAGAGGAGAGGGGCTGTTGGTAGGATGGTCGTAGGAAAAGTGATAACCTTCAGCTAAACTAAAAGGTAGGAAAGGGTTGTTTTGTTCTGTTTTGTTCTGTTTTGGGTGCTCTGGATTGAACCCAGGGCCTCAAGCATTCTCCCTTGAGCCCCCACCCCCGAAGATATTTTTATAAAAGCACTACAGTCTGGCCATTTGATGTGGGATACGTGAAACTCAGCTCAGAAAAAATTTGACTTGTTTTAAGAACACAGGAAGATATACAAGAATGATTTTTTAAAAAATCAGAAATAGGGCCAGTGAGATAGCTCAGTGGCATAAGCGCCTGCCTGGCAAGCGCGAGGTCCTGAGTTCGACCCCCGGTACCCACAAAAAAAAATCAGAAATAAATACAGGTGTGTGCCAGGCATGGTGGCACACACCTATAATCCCAGCACTAGGTAGGCTGAGGTGGAAGGATTGCCTGGAGTTCAAGGCCAGCCTGAGCTACGTATTGAGTTTAAGACCATATCACTGAACTACATAGTGAGACCCTGTCTCAAAAAACAACAAAAAAGAAAAAATCAGAAATAGTCCCTAGCATGAGCAGGGCTGAGTTTCATCCCTAGTTTAAAAAAAAGAGATACAGGGCCGGTGAGATGGCTCAGCGGCATACATGCCTGCCTGGCAAGCGCGAGGGCCCAAGTTCGACTCCCGTAACCCACATACGAAAAAGGGCCGGTGATATCGCTCAGCGGCACGGGTGCCTGCTGGTCCTGAAGTTGACCCCTGGTACCCACCAAAAAAAAAAAAAGATACAAAGAAACAAAATTTTAAAAATCAGAAATAGTGAGAGGGAAGGGTTTGCTTCCTAAAATAGCAAACCTTAGTTATGTGGAAAATACTTCCTTGAGCACCAATTTCCCAAAGTTCTGGGTTGCTGGTTTTTTGAGACAGGATCTTGCTATGTAGTTCAGGCTGACCTTGAACTCGTGGTGATCCTCCTGCCTCAGCCTCCAGAATACTGGGGTTACAGGTTTGTGCCATGCTAAATGTTTACAGGTTTTAGTACTTGATTGCTTAATTGAAATAATTCCATATAGTAAAGTGGTTTTGTTGTTGTAATACTGGGGATTGAACACTCAGCCCTTTTTATTTATTTTGAAACAGGGTCTTGAACTTTCCTTCTGCCTCAGCTTCCCAAGTGCTGGTATTGAAGATGTGCACCACCTTGCACAGCTAGTATTTTTGCAAAGAAAATAGCTGTAGGAAGACTTTTTGTTGTCGGTTGATATTGTTTGGCTTTTTTTTTTTTTTTTTTTTGAGACAGGGTCTCACCGTAGTTCAGGCTGACCTTGAACTCACTGTGATCCTCCTGCCTCATCCTCCCCAGCGCTTGGGATTACAGGCATGCACAACCACGCCCCGCTTCTGCTCATTTGTACTTCTGAGATAAACCAGTAGAATTTTAAGCTTTAGTAGTGCTTATAGTAACTCCCTTCTGGGAGCAGACTTCTTCTACAGGTATATAGGAGAAGCTGGAAATCTCAAGTTCCTAATGGATGACATGATCATTAAAATAGCCCTGAATTTATATTAGGGTACAAATATTCAGAGTATGAAATGTCTGTCTTCGGGTCTTCTGCTTTATCCATCTGATTTCAGATTCTCCCAGATATCACAAACAAATCATCCTAGTGTCTGCTCCCTGCTCTTCGCTCATCCTTTCTGCACTTGAAGGCTGTGCTTTCTTCTCCTTTCTGCTCTCCTTGGTCAGTTGGGTTCTGTAGAGAGGTAATCACCTGACGAGGAAACCTACATTTGGTATCACCAATCCCCTGTGCTGGAGGGCTGGGGGGGTTGTCTGGAGGGTCCTCCTGAGCCTCTCAGCAAAAGTGGGGGTGGGTGATGGCATCTTAAACACAGTGCCATCAGAAAGGGCCTTTGCTCTTTCCTTTTTTTTTTTTTTGTGGGTACCAGGGATCGACCTCAGGACCTCGCGCTTGCCAGGCAGGCACTTACACCGCTGAGCCATCTCACCGGCCCTGCTCTTTCATCTAAGCCAACAATATTGTCTTCTGATTCCAGGGTCTAAGTTTGCTTTTTGGTCATCTCATATCCACCTCCCTACCCCCACTAATTTTGGGTCCTCGTAGACCTCAGAGATGAGTAAGGACTGGCTTACTTTCCTTTCAGACTTTGCATAGTCTGTGCCTATTTTTCATGTCACCTGAGAAACCCCGCTTTTATTTTGAGGGGATCAACAATTTAGGGCTGATTACTTTCATTTGTAGCTCAAACTTAACCTCTGTTTTATTTTGTTTTGCTTTTGTTATATTTTTATTTTAATCTTTCCCTGCCTTTATTGAAATACAATTTTTAAAAATTTATTACAGTAAAAAAAATCGCCATTAATCCACCTTTAGAACATTCCTCTCACTTCGAACACATGTGTCATTCTCGACACTTTCTGAGGCAGTTCTGGAAGTCCTCTTTCATGAGTATCTTTACTTGACTTTCATGGCTACCTTGACGTCCTGAGTTGATTCCACACATTTCCCTTTCATGTTCATTTTGACTTTGGGGAAGATCTAGAAGTCCCATGGTGTCAGATCCGGTGAATAAGGTGGATTACAACACACTGTCTTGTTTTTATGAGCCTACCTTTCTGTTGGATGGCACTCAGTGGTGGCAGTATTCACTGATTATCACACTTCGGAAAGACACAAAAGACTTGCAGAACTGCTTCATAAAGTAGCAAGAACAATGGGATACATGTTTGTTTGAAGCAGGGGGCAGTATTTGCAGGGGAGTTCATGGCAATGTGTCTGCAATAAATTTTTTATTTAAATATTCACTGTATATTTGGATCTTACCTCATACATTGTGAAGTGATTACCACAGTATAGTTTCAAGTATGCAGTGTCTAGTCACTGCAGTCACCATGTGGTATGATAGATCTCCAGAAAAAGTTTTACAGGTTTCCAATAACATTGCCTACTTTATTGGGCATGTAACATCTTGGTCTGTCACTCACCTGTACAAACCGTATGAAATTACTTGGACTGCTAATTTCTGGTAGAAATGCTGGTTCCTAACTGGTAACATGGGAGCTATTTTGCATTATCACTATCTACATGTATCAGCTCTTATTTCTGAATTTGGCTTTTTTGCAGGTCCCTAGCTGTTGGTAGTAAGTACAGTTATAAATTTTTCTCCCTTTCTTCTGTGGATAAGCTGGAACAGATCTATGAATGCAGTAAGTGTTTGCTTTATTTTTCCTCTTCTTAAAAACTGTAGACTAGTTGTACTTGAATTGGAATGCATTCTTAAGTTCAGACATGTAGAAGCCAAAGTCCAGGTGGCACCTAACCAGTCTTCTTCTTCCACCTTGGTCTGTGCAAGAGGTGACACCAGTGACAGTCTGTAGGTGTTCTTCCAGATCTTTTTCTGTGCGTTTGCATACATATAAATGTACGTTTACAGTTTGGTTTTATGGGCTTTTTCATTGCACAGTAGCTAATCAAATGTATTCAGTAATCTCTCCCTCCTTTTAAATGCCATTTAAACCATTTAGGTTACTGCTATAAAGAGCTTCCAGAACATGGAAAATGTTACAGTTCCTGTCAAAACAGTTTATTTTCTTGAGTTGTCATTTTACAGCTTTTGAGTAGCTATATGGCAGAGAGGCAGCATGGAGTAGCAGAACGGTCATAAGCTTTAGCTTCTTGCTCAGTCATTTAGTGTGTGGCTTTAGATGGATTACTTCATTTCTTGGCCTTGATTTCCTTTAATTTTTGGCAAAATGACTAATGCCTGCCTGTGAGATTGCTGTCAGGATTAGAAGTAATGAAGAAATGGCAGTGTAGGCATGGATCCACCAGTGAGATGACAGTGGAAAGCTCTGGGTTCTTTCCATGTGCATAATTTTTAAAATTTAGATTCACCTGCAGGTGTAAGAAATAATGTAGATCCTTTGTCCCCTTTGTCCAGTTTCCCCCGGTGGTAAAAATATTGCAAAGCCTTAGTATACTACCACAACCAGAATACCCACATCCATCTTTCCTGTTCATGTCACTACAGTTTTACTTGTGTGTCTGTAAGTCTCCATACAGTTTCACACCTGAGGATATTCCTGTATCTGCCACAATCAAGATACTGAACAGTTCCATGAAGACCCTTCAGGTCACCCTTTATAACCATACCTGCTTCCCTCCCGCTGCACCCACACCTGTCCCTGATCCCTAGCAGCCTCCCAATCTTTCCTCCATTTCTCAAGTTTGGAAGTTGTGTGTCAGTTTTTTATCACTGTAACAAAATACCTGAAGCAAGCTAACTTTATTTAGTTAGCTGCCTATGCCTAGTTTGCTGCCTATGCCTAGTTCTGGTGAAGCGCATCCCCCCTCCCAAGTGCGTCACATCCGTGGGTGCAGGTAGTGACATCTGGAAACCAAAGAGAGCTCATGGGGCCAGGCTTGCATTTCAGGGGTCTACTGTGTTAATCACTTGTGAAGGAGGACAGACCCCCAGTGACCTAAAGACCTCCTGCTAGGGCCCTCCTCTTAGAGGTTCCACCACATCCCAGTAGTATCACCCAGTGGACCAAGCCTCCAGCCCACACACCTATGGGGGACATGCAGACCAAATCCAGACCATAGCAGAAGGATGTAACAGTCTGTGATTGGGAATTCATCCAAGTTGTGTGTGCTCATTCCTTTTATTAATGAATAGTATCCAGTGGTTTGAACACACCTCAGTATAACCATTTTCCTGTTGAAGGACCTGTGGGCTGATTCTGATTTTTGGCTGTTACAAATGAAGCTGTTATGTGGCCAGGTGTGGTAGTGCACACTTGTACTTCCGGCTACTCAAGAGGCTGCAGCAGGAGCGTCACAAAACCATGCTGTGCAACTTGGCAAGACCTTGTCTCAAAAAGGGGGAGGGTGTCAGGGTAGTATGCCCCTGGTTTCAATCCCCAGTCCTAAAAAAATAAAAATAAAAGGAAATCGGGGTAGAGAGGAAGGAAAGGAGAAAGATCTGTTATAAGCATTTGTGTTAGGTTTTTGTGTGTGCATAGGTTTTCATGTTTTGGAGGTAAATGTGCAAAGGTGCAATTGCTGGGTGGTATGGTAGTTGCGCATACAGATGTTTAAGAAACCGCCACAGGGCCGGTGAGATGGCTCAGTGGTGTAAGCGCCTGCCTTGCAAGCGCGAGGGCCCGAGTTCGACTCCCGGATCCCACATACGGAAAAGGGGCCGGTGATATCGCTCAGCGGCACGGGCGCCTACTGGCGCGCGAGGTCCTGAGGTCGACCCCCTGGTACCCACAAAAAAAAAAAAAAAAAAAAAAAGAAACCGCCACATTGTTTTCCAGGCTGGCTATAGCGTTTTACACCCCCACCAATAATAAGTGGACGAGTTTCTCTGCACCCTTGCCAGCACTATCACTGTATTTTTCTGTCACTCTGATAAGCGTGTGCAGTTTTATCTCATTGTGGTTTTGTGTTCCCTTACCACTGACTCTGTTCAACATCTTTTTGTGTGCTTATTGCTATCTGTATGTCCTCTTTGGTGAATCATCTGTTCATGTATTTGCCCACTTCCTAATTGGATTTTGTTTTTTTGGTACTGGGAATTGAACTCAGGACCTTTGCTTGCCAGGCAGGCGCTGTATCGCTGAGCTATATCCCCAGTGATTGTTTTGTAATGCCATTTTGCAAATTCTTTATGTACTCTAGATACTAGTCATTGTTGGTACGTGGCTTATAATTATTTCCGCCCTCTTTGTATATAGCATTTAGAGTAGATCTGAACTTGCCTGTGGCCGGGACCTAAGGATCCTTGTTAGGAGCAAGTAAGGAGCATAGCATTCATAATTTGTGATTTGTTCCACTGGGATATGGGTTCAGGAAGAGACTTGAGTATCATTTTGATATCTACATGAGCATAAAGTTTTTTGGTTTGTGTGTGTGTTTGTTTCAAGACTAAGGTCTCACTATGTAGTTCAGATAGGCCTTGAACTCACAATGTAGGCTAGGCTGGCCTCAAACTAACAGCGATCCTCCTGCCTTGGCCACCCAAATGCTGGGATTACAGGTGTGCCACACCCAGCAAGCATAAAGTTTTGGAAATCAGGTTTCTTCCATATTGGCAATGCCAGTGTTTCCTTCTGAGTGTTCTGGTATTGCCAGCTTTGCTTTCTCTGTGCTTTGGGTTCATTTTGAATTCCATCTTTTCCACTAATCTCAAGAGTGAGAGGTTTGCCAGGTAAAGTGAATGGACATCTCCTGTCACTCTTGCATCCACTGGTGCAGCACATGTTTTAATCTTTAGGACCTGCCTTGTGCGAGCCTGTTCTGGTTGCTGGAGAGGAAGAGGGACAACATTCCTGCCCTCATGACACTTGTATCTAACTGGAAGAGGAACAAGAGCTAATGTGTTAGCCTGGCATGGTGGCACACACCTGTAATCCCAGTACTCTGGGAGGGAAGCTGAAACAGAAGGATTGCCAAGTCCAAGCCCAGCCCGGGCTATTTAGTGACTTAGTGAGACCCTGTCTCAAAACATAAAAAGGGCTGGGGATATAGTTCAGTGCAGAGGCCCTGAGTTCAACCCCCAGTACTTTAAAAAGAAAAAAATAAGTACATTTGTCAGGCTAGGCTAGGGGCACAGTGGCAAGCACAGACATGAATAACAGCCCCTGTCCCAATATAAAGTGAGGACAACAGGGCCTCTTCGTGCCACTTCCTTGGAATGACGGCATTCCCCTCGCCCTCTCATGTTGGAGGGCCCCCTTAGTGGAGTGTGTGTGACTCCCCCAGCAGTGCCTGCTGTCCCTGCCCTGACGGTGAGCACCCAGCCCTTTATAGGGAGAGAGCAGCACTAGGCTTCTTAGACTCGGTTCCCTGACCCGTGGTTCCTGCTGGCTGTCTCGGACTTCATTCCTCTTTTGTCCTCAGGCTCATCTCCTGGTGCTAAGTCTTGTGTAACTGAAGATGTGATCTAGATAAAATAGGTGTGAACCGGGGTCAGTATTCCTGGAGATCTCCACACAGGACCTTTCCTCTAGAAGGGTAGCCCTGTCTCTGCAAAAGGATTCCTGTGGCTTTGATGAATGGCTGACACTTTCATTAAATCTACAGCCAAAAAGAAAGTCTCTGATTTGTGCTATTAAATTGTTCCTGTAGGGGCCGGTGAGATAGCTCAGCAGCATAAGCACCTGCCTGGCAAGCGCAAGGTCCTGAGGTCCACCCCTGGTACCCACAAAAAAAAAAAAGGTTGTTGCTGTAGTCACTCCTGTCTGTTTTGAAACCCACAGAATCTCCTTCCCTGTTTAGAGGCCAAGGGCTTAGAGAAGGGTGAAAGAATACCAACACCTAGTTTTGCCTGTTCCGTGGTGTAAACTTGGTTGACTGGCTTTTGGCGCCTGTTTGTCAGAGGCTTTGTTGGAATTGAATGTGATGTCTTGGTAGCCGGTCTTTCGAGAGGCTGTTTACCGACCAACATTGATTTGTCTTCCCCTTAGTGAACTTCAATCCTTAAAAATAGATGATGAAATGGAAAAAGAATGTTTTCAGGGTTAATACTTTTAAACTGCAGCTGTTTCATTGTTCTGTTCCTAGAACACTATCTACCCTTCCTCTCACACATACTGTCTTTGAGTAGATAAAAGAGTCTCTTGGGAAACAAGGTGGGCTCTGAGTGAACGTCCAGGTTGCTTTTTAGCACTTTTCTACAGGTGGAGTTAGCAAAGAATCTCACTTCCTATCTCTGTAGTTTAGTGCAGGCTGGGGATTAGCTCATATCCTCCTAACTCTTAGCATCCATCATAAAATCAGATCTTTGCTATCAGTCTCTTGCTGTTACAGAAAGAATGAGCAAGAGCTGGTCTCAGGGGGAAAACAAGATTGACAACTGCTTATTCTTTCATTTCTTTAAATAAATAAAGACCCAAGACCTTTACCCCTACAGCACTGTAAGATTTTTACTGTCTGTGTTGTCATTTCAAACTTAAAGGTTGCAAGAACTCCTGGGCACACCTTGCCTGTTGTCTGCATGTGTCCTGTGTGTTTTCTCCTCCTTCCTCTACAGGCCCAGTTTTTGTTATTTCAAGATACATTGTACACAACTGTGGTCTCTTATCCCTAAAATGCTACTGCAGTAATATCCTCCCCTGTTGTGCAAAATGAATAGAAGGTGGGGATTTACTGTTTGTAAAATATCACAAAAGTTTAGGAGCTGGCTTGTTCAGATTCCACGTTGTGTCTTTTCTTTACACCTTAGAATTTTCTAAGCCAGGAAGCATCATTCATAAAGCATGCAGTTCCAAGACGCTATGTGAGCAAAATGTTCCCTAGCTCAGCAAAAGTGACTAGTGCTCCGTAGATTATACAAATCATCCATCGCCTCTTAACACCTTTTATCAGCTTTCTTGCTTGGCCAAGAAACCAATCACCATTTACTTTACTATCATCTGTATCTTAAGGTCTGAAAAATAGTATTTTCTGACATCGTTCCTACTTGACAGGCCACTCGCCAGTCTGAATATTAATCTCAGTGATATTTATAGTAATGGAGAAACTCTGGTTGCCACTCTTTGCCTAAACCTGTGGTAATGGAATATTGGACTCTAATTCCCATCCCTGCAGAGCTCCAGACGTTGGACAGGCTGGTGTGGAAGCGTATTCTATCAATTATTTAAAGGCTTTGTTCTTCCCTTCCCACTTTAGGAGCTTTATCATTGCTAGCTATAAACCATGCCAGCAGAAGCAAAGGAAGCATTCTTTCTTCAATCAAATAATTGATTTCCCAGGTCAGATTGTAGATAGGCAGTCTCTAGGAGAAAGTTTGCAGAAATTGTAACAGAGGCCACCTAGAATGAGTCCTAAAGCCAGGCCTTTGCCACTTGAGGTCACTGAAGTTTATGTTTAGATTTTGTTCATGTCAGCCTGAGTGCTTTCTGGCACTAGTGTGCTGGTAATGTGCCATCTTAAATATGACACAGCCTTGTTTTTTTGCTTTTCATTTGACTGTCGTATCTTTTATTTACCAGCGTGGACTGGTGTTTACCATTGTTCCTGGGAGGTGTAAGCTGTCTGTGCCCCAGTTTAGTGGAAAGTGATTGTTGGGTATGTGGATTCCATGTACAAGGTATAATTTTTTTTAATGCAGTTTTTTTTTGTTGTGTTTTTTTTTTTTTTAAGATTTTTTACAGTAAAAGAGACATTGCCATCAATCCCTTTCAGAATACTGCACCTCACTTCAAACACACCGTATTCTTGCCACATTTTGAAGCAGTTCTGGAAGTCCTCTTTCATGAGTATCTTTAGTTGAGCTGTTGTGGCTGCCTCGATGTCCTGATTCAGTTCAAAACCTATCCCTTTCATGGTCACTTTGACTTTGGGGAAAATCCAGAAGTCTCATGGTGCCGGTTCCAGTGAATAAGATGGATGAAGATGCGCTGTCATGTTTTGGCGAGCCTGCCTTTCCCTTCAGTAGCACTCATCTGTAACATTCACTCTATTTTTGACCACGCCTTGTAAAAAGTCACAAAAGAGAATTTCCAGGACTGCTTCAGAAAGTGGCAAGAATGATGGGATAAATATGTTGGGGGGGGGGATCAATGGCAATGTGTCTTTTGCTATAGTAAATTGTTTATTTTAACACAGTATTTTCCAATCTTTATATGTGTTTGGAAATTCTATTGAGTGTGAAGTGTGATTTGGAAATGTCAGAGCTGCCTCTTTGCTGGGGAGTTCTTGGGGAGCCTTCCCTGCAGTTGGCAGAAGGTTTTGTCCTCTCCTGAGTTACTGGCTCCTTTGGACATCTGATGCAACTTACAGAGAGCTCTGATTTCAGAGGCTTTAGAGACCTCCTTGACACCTGTCCGCATACCACCTGTGCTCCGTGGACACATGCCTTCTGGGAGGGTCTGCCTCGATGCTCAGTTTCTGTCCTGTCTCACGGTGGCAGCACGTCTCGATGTCCAGCATCCCTGCTTCTTGCATCACCTACCTCTTGCATCAGTTCTTAATTTATCAGCCAAAGTTCACGTCTCTGTAGTAAGCTGCCTAAGTTGGTTTTTATTGTGGCTTTTAAAAAACCTTTTGGGGATATAATTTATCTACCTCTTAAGGTATGTAAATCTTTTTAAAGCATACAACTCAGAGGGCTTAGTATATCTTACTGGGTTGTGAAGTCTACCATAATCTAATTTTGAAATGTTTTTATAATCCTCAAAAGCAGCCCTGAGTCCATTAGCAGTCACTCCCTGTTTCCTCCTACCACCCCCAGCCCAATGCAGCCACTAATCTACTTTCTGCTTCTATAGGTTTGCTGTCTGGATGTTTCAAATAAACGGGATCATGTTTGGCTGGCGTCTTTTATGTGGATGTTCTCATGGTTCTTCCCTGCCATGCCGTGTGTTGGTACTTCATTTCTGTCTGATGCTGAATAACGTCACATTGTCTAGATAGATGCTTTTGTCCATCCGTTCATCTGTTGATAGCCTCTGGGTCTTTGACATTTTGGGGCTATTGTGAATAGTGCTGCTGTGAACTTTCATGTACAAGTTACTGTGTGGACGTGTAGTACCTGCAGGGTTGGAAATGCTGGGTGACATATTTGTTTTGCCCATGTGTGTGCACTACTGAAAGGCAGCTTCCTACAGTGGAAATACAGGCTTAAGAGATAACCACATTTTAAAATCAATAGATGCTTCCCCGTTGCCCCGTTGCTGGCTTGGGCTCCCGTGGTCGGGGAGTGAGCGAGCTGCCTTCTTTAAGCCCTATGAGCACTACTCACACTTTCCTGTTTAAAAACGTGTAACTCTTTTTTTTTTTTTTTTTTTTTTTGTGGGTACCAGGGGTCGACCTCAGGACCTCGCATGCCAGCAGGGGCCCATGCCGCTGAGCGATATCACCGGCCCTTTTTTCGTATGTAGGTTCCGGGAGTCGAACTCGGGCCCCCGCGCTTGCCAGGCAGGCGCTTATGTCGCTGAGCCATCTCACTGGCCCCATGTGACTTTTTTTAAATGTCCATTTGCCTTGATTATTGGTAATCCTTGAATCCACTGAAATTGAACTCTTTGTGCACACTCATTTGCCTTTTAATTTCTGTTTTCAAGTTGACTATTTTCTTTCCTTTGCCTGTTTTTCCATTGGATTGTCTCTTACTGATCTAAGACAAATTCGCTGTCTGTAATCCCAGCACTTGGAAGGCTGAGGCAGAAGGATCAGTATGAGTTCGAGGCCAGCCTTGATTACATAGTGAAACCCTGTCTCAAAACACACAAACACACACACACAAATTAGCCTTTTGTTATGGGTTACAAATATATTTTTCTGAATTGTCATTTGGTTTTTGGCCTTTCTTACGGTTCTTTTTACCTATCTGAAATCTTGATTTGTTGTTGTTGTTATTTGTTTGTTTGTTGTTTTTGAGACAGGGTCTTGCTATTGTATTTCAGGTGGGCCTCAAAGTCACTGTGTAGTCCCAGCTGGCCTCAAACTACTAACAGTGATCCTCCTGCCTTAGCATCTCGAATGCTGGGATTACAGGTGTGCACCACCACACCCAGCATGGTCTTGATTTATTGTATTTAGGCATATCCGTCTTCCAGGAATGCTCTTTCCTATCCCATATTAAATCATTTTTCAGTGTTGTATTCTGCTACTTTGGTGTTGTGTTTTACATGAAATGCTGATCCACCTACAGTCTGATGTAAGAAATCTTTCACTTTCATCCCGTGTCTGGAAAAGACATCTTTCTCATGGCCTTATTTACTTACTGATATATTTAGGGTGATTGAAGGTGAACTTTTTCTTTTTTTAGGACAGAGTCTCACTATATAGCATAGGCTGGTCAAGATGAGTTTTTCATTGAAACTTCAGGAAAGAAAACATAGTTGATACTAAATGGCAGAATTTAGTGTTTGTGAAATTTAGGTTGTGGGTATGTGGAAAGTCATTTCATTGTTTCTTTTGTGAATAATTGTAGTTTTAAAAAAGCTTTCCTGCCTCTATACCATGCCCCGATTTTATTTTATTTTTTTTAATTCTCAAAGAAGTCTCTATTTTTTTCATTAAAAATTTCAGGAAAGGGCCAGTGAGATGGCTCAGCGGCGTAAGTGCCTGCCCAGCAAGCGCAAGGGCCCGAGTTCGACTCCCAGAACCCACATATGAAAAAAGGGCCGGTGATATCGCTCAGCGCCACGGGTGCCTGCTGGCGCGTGAGGTCCTGAGGTCGACCCCCAGTACCCACAAAAAAAAAAAAATTTTTTTTTTTTCAGGAAAGCAAGCTTGAAGACCCAGAAGACCCCAGCAGGGTAGGACATATGAGCAGACACTCATAACCAGTGATGGTGAACCTTTTAGAGCTTTCAGTGATAACAGTTAGCCCACGGTGGCACTTGTGCCGAAGGTTCACCACCACTGCTTTGACCCATTCTTTGCCTTCTGCGTGCCTGCATTGAGGTTTTTTGTTTTTTTTTTTTTTTAACTACAGTTTTATTTATTTATGTATTTATTTAAAGACAACAAGTAAACATTCTCATGTATTAACAAACTCAAGCATTAGAGAATGTACAAATACCTTTTGGAGAAAAATATTACTCAGTATAAGATTAAGCCATGTAAAAGCTAGGTAAAAATAGAAGACTAAGGAATGGAATAGTCACAGTGAAATTGCGTTTTCATATGAGGGACACAATACGATGTTTACAAATGTGCATCCGGTTTATTTCGCTTGTGAGTATTTTCTCGAGTTGCGTCCATTTACCAATAAAAGTTTCCAGTTTATCTTTCTTTATGGATGAGTAGTACTCCATTGTATAAAAATACCACATCTTTTTTATCCATTCCTCGGTTAATGGGAATTTGGATTGTTTCCACGATCTAGCTATTACAAATTGTGTTGCTATAAACATGGGTGCACATATATCGCTGTGGTATGATGTTTTTAATTCTTCTGGGAAGATACCCAGAAGGGGAATATAGCTGGGTCAAATGGGACCTCCAATCCTAGTTTTTTGAGGAGTCTCCACACTGATTTCCACAGTGGCTTCACCAGTCGACACTCCCACCAACAGTGGAGAAGGGTTCCTTTTTCCCCATAGCCCCTCCAGCATTTGTTATTAGTTGACTTCTTGATAATAGCCATTTTTTCTGGGGTGAGATGGAATCTCAGTGTTGTTTTAATTTGCATCTCTCGAATGACCAGTGATGTTGAACATTTTTTCATATATTTATTTACCATTTGTATTTCTTCATCTGAGAAGTGTTTATTCATCTCAGATGCCCATTTTTGGATTGGGTCTTTAAATTTGGGAGGTCTGATTTTTTTGAATTCTTTGTATGTTCTCGATAGTAATCCTTTGTCTGAGGAATAGCTGGCAAACATTTTTTCCCACGTTGTGGGTTGTCTTTTCACTCTGTTGGAGGTTTCTCTTGCTGTACAAAAGCTTTTTAATAAGATGAGATCCCAGTTGTTGATTCTTTGTGATACTTTCTGTGCCATTGGGGTTTTATTCATAAAGTCTTTACCTATACCAATGTCTTCAAGAGTTTTACTTATTCTATTTTCCAGGAGATTTAATGTTTCTGTTTTAATATTTAGTTCTTTGATCCATTTTGAATTTAGTTTAGTGCACGGTGAAAGATATGGGTCTAATTTTAATCTTCGGCATATGTAGAGCCAATTTTTCCAGCACCATTTATTAAAGAGGCTATCTTTCTTCCAGTGAATGTTTTTGGCACCTTTGTCAAAGATAAGGTGGCTTAGTATGTCTGCAGTTGTTTCTGCATCTTCTAATCTGTTCCATTGATCTTTGGGTCTGTTTTTTTGCCAATACCACGCTGTTTTTATCACAGTAGCTTTATAGTATAATTTCAAATCAGGGATTGTGATGCCCTCTGCCTTGCTTTTGTTGCCCAGAATTGCCTTTGCTATTCTAGGTCTCTTCTGGTTCCAGATGAATTTTAGGATTGTTTTCTCTAATTCTGTGAGATATGTTGTTGGAATTTTGATTGGAATTGCATTAAATCTGTATAACAATTTTGGAAGTATGGTCATTTTCACTATATTGGTTCTTCCGACCCAAGAGCAAGGGATATCTTTCCATTTTCTGATATCCTCTTCAATCTCCTTTTTCAGAGTACTGTAGTTTTCAGTGTAGAGGTCTTTTTTTTTTTTTTTTTTTTTTTTTTTTTTGTGGGTACCGGGGGGTCGACCTCAGGACCTCGCGCGCCCGCAGGCGCCCGTGCCGCTGAGCGATATCACTGGCCCCTTTTTCGTATGTGGGATCCGGGAGTCGAACTCGGGCCCTCGCGCTTGCCAGGCAGGCGCTTATGCCGCTGAGCCATCTCACTGGCCCCAGTGTAGAGGTCTTTTACTTCCTTTGTGAGATTGATTCCTAGGTATTTCATTTTTTTGGATGTTATTGTGAAAGGTGTTGTTTCCCTAATTTCTCTCTCAGTGAGTTTGTTATTCGTGTACAGGAAGGCTATTGATTTTTGAGTGTTGACTTTGTATCCAGCTACACTACTGAATTTGCTTATTAAATCTAGCAATTTTTTAGTGGAGTTTTTGGGGTCTTCTATGTAGAGTATCATGTCATCTGCAAATAATGATAATTTAACTTCTTCCTTTCTAATCATTATTCCTTTTCTTTCTCTTGTCTAATTGCTCTGGCTAAAGTTTCCAGGACTATGTTGAATAAGAGTGGGAACAGTGGACATCCTTGTCTTCTTCCTGCTTTTAGAGGGAAGGCTTTCAGTTTTTATCCATTTAGTATGATATTGGCTGTTGGTTTGTCATAGATAGCTTTTATCAGATTGAGATAAAGACCATCTATTCCAATTTTCTGTAGGGTTCTTATCATGAATGGGTGCTGGACTTTGTCAAAAGCTTTTTCTGCATCTATTGAGATGATCATATGATTTTTGTCCTTGGTTCTGTTAATATGGTGTATTACATTTATTGATTTACGTATATTGAACCATCCCTGCATCCCTGGGATGAATCCAACTTGGTCATGGTGTATAATCTTCTTGATTATTTGCTACATTCTGTTTGCCAGTATCTTATTGAGGATTTTTGCATCTATGTTCATTAGGGAGATTGGTCTGTAGTTCTCTTTCTTAGTTGGGTCCTTCTCTGGTTTTGGTATCAGAGTAATGCTTGTTTCCAGGAATGAATTTGGGAGTATTGCTTCCCTTTCGATTTCATTAAAGAATTTGAGAAGTAGTGGTGTTAGGTCTTCTTTAAATTTCTTGTAGAATTCAGCAGTGAATCTGTCAGGGCCTGGGCTTTTCTTTGTTGGGAGGTTTTTAATTACATCTTCGATTTCATTGATAGTTATTGGTTTATTTAGGGTTTTTATATCTTCTTGGCTGAGCTTTGGTAATTCATATGTATCTAGGAATCTGTCCATTTCTTCTGCATTTTCCATCTTATTAGAATACAAGTTTTCAAAGTAGGTATAGATGATCTGGATTTCTGCAGAGTCCGTTGTGATATCACCCTTTTCATTCTTAATTGCGTGGATTTGAGTACTTTCTTTCCTTTTTTAAATAAGGTTGGATAAGGGTTTGTCGATTTTATTTAATCTTTCAAAGAACCAACTCTTTGATTCGTTGATTCTTTGTATTGTTTTTTTAGTCTCCAATACGTTAATTTCTGCTCTGATCTTTATAATTTCCTCCCTTGTACGAGCTTTTGGCTTAGCCTGCTGTTCTTTTTCTAGAAGTTTGAGGTTCACCATTAGGTTGTTTATTTGTGCTTGCTCTGTTTTCCTGATATAGGAATTTAATACTATAAATTTCCCTCTTAGGACTGCTTTCATTGTATCCCATAAGTTCCAGTATGTTGTACTGTCGCTATCATTCAGTTGCAGAAACTGCCTAATTTCTTCTTTAATTTCATCTGTGACCCATTGGTTGTTCAGTAGGGTGCTATTTAATTTCCATGTGTTTAGGAAGTTCTTGTGGTTACTTTTGCCATTGATTTCCAATTTCATTGCACTATGGTCTGATAATATACATGGGATAATTTCAGTTCCTTTACTTTATTTACTTAAGCAGGTTCTATGAGCTAGTATGTGGCCTATTTTGGAGAACGTCCCATGGGCAGCTGAGAAGTATGTGTATTTTGATGTTGTGGGGTGGAACACTCTGTAGACATCTAGTAAGTCCATTTGTTCCAAAGTTTGGTTCAGTTCTAATATTTCATTGTTGATTTTTTGTCTAGTTGATCTGTCTTTTTGTGACAGTGGGGTATTGAGATCCCCCAATACAATTGTATTAGTGCTTATTTGATTTTTCATGTCCATTAATATTTGTTTTATATAGTTGGGTGCACTGGTATTTGTTGCATATATATTTATGATTGTTATCTCTTCCTCTTGGATTGTTCCCTTTACAAGGATGTAGTGACCTTCTTTATCTCTCTGAATCATTCTTGGCTTGAAATTCACTTTGTCTGCAAAAAGAATAGCTACCCCTGCTTTTTTCTGGGTTCCTGCCGCATGGAGTATTGTTTTCCATCCTTTGACTTTCAGTCTATGAATTTCTTTTTGAATTAAATGTATTTCTTGGGCCGGTGAGATGGCTCAGCGGCTTAAGCACCTGCCCGGCAAGCGCGAGGGCCCGAGTTCGACTCCCGGAACCCACATACGAAAAAGGGGCCGGTGATATCGCTCAGCGGCACGGGCGCCTGCTGGCGCGCGAGGTCCTGAGGTCAACCCCCTGGTACCCACAAAAAAAAAGTATTTCTTGTATACAGCATATTGTTGGATCTTGCTTCTTGATTCAATTTGCCAGTCTGTGCCTTTTGATTGGTTAATTGAGACCATTAACATTAATGGTTAAAACTGATACGTATTGATTTATTCTTGTCATGTTGTTTTCTTGTTGTTGGCTCCCCCTCTTTTAATTTTTATTTTTCCCTCCCTCTCTTTAATCATTTGCTCTGCCTGGTGGATTCCTTCTGTTGGGGTTTCTGAAGTTGTAGTCCTTGTTATCCCTTTCTCGAATGTCCTTCAAAACATTTTGGAGTGCTGGTTTGGTGGTTATAAATTTTCTCAAATGTTCTTTGTCATGGAAGTATTTTATTTCTCCATCAGTTTTTTTTGTTTTTTTGTTTTTTGTGGGTACCGGAGGTCGACTTCAGGACCTTGTGCACCAGCAGGTGCCCGTGCCGCTGAGTGATATCACCAGCCCTTTTTTCGTATGTGGGTTCTGGGAGTCAAACTCGGGCCCTCGCGCTTGCCGGGCAGGCGCTTACGCCACTGAGCCATCTCACCGGCCCCTCTCTGTCAGTTTTGAAAGATAGTTTTGCAGGGTACATCAATCTAGGTTGAAGGTTATTTTCCTTTAGAACTTGAAATATATCATTCCAAGCTCTTCTTGACTTGAGGGTTTGTGCTGAAAAGTCCGCTGTGATTCTGATGGGCTTTCCTTTGTAGGTGATTTGTTTCTTTTCTCTAACAGCTTTTAAGATTCTACTCTTATGTTGAATTTCTGGAATCTTGACTATGATATGCCTGGCTGAAGTTTTTTTTAATCTTGGCTAATTGGAATTCTATAAGCCTCACTTATCTGAACGTCAAATTCTTTTTCTCTACCAGGGAAATTTTCTGTTATAATGTCTGTGAACAGTGTTCTGATGTCATTTATGCTATCTCCTGTTTTTTCATTGACTCCCAATCAATCTTAAGTTATTCTTCTTTGCATCATCTAGCAGCTACTGGATTGATTTTTCATTGTCCCTTGCTATTTTTAAGAATTCTTTCTTTTCATGATCACTAATTGCAAGCCTGTCTTCTATATCTGAGATCCTGTCCTCACATTGGCTTAATCTGCTACAAATACTTTCAATGGAATTTTTGTTCTGGATATCTGCTTGAATCTGCTTTATGGATTCCATTTCTTTCCTATGCTGAGCATTCATGGCTTCCAGCATTTTCTTAAGCTCATCTATTTTTTTGTCTGTGTCTGCTCTAGCGTCCTTAAGCATGGTCTTCATTGTGGATATTATCTCTGCAGTTATCTGAGAAATTATTTCTGATTTAAATTTTTCCAGAGCCTCATTCAACTGCTTTGTTGTTACCACTTCACAGATGTCAGGTGGGTGGCTTTCAGTTTGTCCCACCTCACTGCCCCCTGGGTTTGCCTTTGGTGAACTGGATGTGTGGGGTTGCATCTTGTTTAAGTGTCGTCTCATTTTCTTTTCTTTCTTTAGTTTAATTCCTGGGTTGCTGTTTGTAAATTGCCTATGGTAGGTTGCTTTATTGCTAGTATTTCAAACTCTTAGGAGATGGCTACTTCTCTGAGGTATCTTCCAGGTGTAGCTTATTTTTGGGTTTTGAGCCTGCTGCAAGTTCCTACCTCTTCAATTTGTTGGAGATAAGAAGTTGCTGCCTGTTTGGCCCAGTCCTTGGTTCTTTGGTTCTGTGCCACAGTATTTTCTGTGATCCTTAGACAGTCTCAGTCTTGGAATACCAGGAAGAAAAGCGCCAGTCAGTGTGTCCTTCTCGGCTGGTGCTTCTCTGTACCGCGGCGTCTCACGTTCCTCCACGGAGGTCCCCACTGGAGCCATGGATGGAGTGGCGGCCGCCCTGAGTTTCAAGTTCAGCTGCTGCCCCCGCCCACAATGGCACCCAGCTAGTCACTCTCGTGCACGGGACGGCTGGGTGTCAGCACTCAACGCCAGTCAGTGTGTCCTTCACGGCCGCTGCTTCTCTGCGCCACCGCTTCTGGCGTTCCTCCGCAGAGGCCCCCGGGGGCACTGGCAGACACAGCGTGTCTGCAGATTTGAACCGCTTCAGTCGCATCGGGATTCCCGACACAGGGAAAAGGCGCCGGTGGCCACCTTCTTCTTCTTTGTTGGGGTTTCTCTCTTCACTTTCTCCGTGGGCCCCGAACTGCACTTCAGATCTTTCCTGGGTCCATGGGAGCCACTTTCCTCTTTCTTGTCCTCCTCCAGTCACTATATTTCAGTGTCCAGACAGCGACTTTTGGAGAGGTTCACTGCCTGCTTCTTACAGATCCACCATCTTTTTCCGGAAAACTGAGGTTTTTATTAATGGAAATTTTATTAATGGAAATTTCGAAGCACACATGAAAGTTGAAAGCACTTTTCAGCTCACACCCACCTCCCTACTACTCAGAATGCGTTGCTAACATTTCACTAGATCTGCCCTCATCACCTGCCACCAACCACCTCACTCTGTGCATGTTCCACAAGACAGTGCACACGCCGGGACAAAGTTCCTAAGTCCTGCCTCAAGCATATCTGGGTAGGGTTGAGCATTTTCATTTTTTTCTTGTAAGGTAAAATTTATACACAGTGGAATGCACAGTGAGTTTTGAGACGTGCCCACATCTCTGGGGCCTGCACCGGATCAAGGCACCATCGTTCTACAAAGCTCTCAGGCTCCCTCCACCCTCAGAGGCAAGCGGGGTGCACCTTTTTTCTGCTGTAGTTTACCTGTGCCTGTCTAGAACTTCAGACTGACACAGCATTTTTCACTCAGCATAATTTCTGGAAGTGCATCTGTATTGTGTCTCAGTGCCAGTACATACTGTGTGACACGCATATCTGCTCTGGAGGGCATCTGTGTGGACGTTCTGGTGGAGTCTTGTGTGCATGTGTTTGCATTTGTCTTGGGTAGCTGCCCTACGGCACTATTGGATAGCACATGCTCAGTTCATAAGAAGCCACCTGACCTCCCCTAGTGGCTCTGCCATTTGTGTTCCACCATCACAGCTTGCACGTCCTAGGGCTTCAGTGTTTTCATTCACTTTTGACATTGCCATTGCCATTTTAGCCCTTCTGGTGTGTGGTGCATGTGTGTCTGTACATGCACAATGCTGACACTGGAACCCGGGCCTCACACACACACCCTCAGCCCTTATTGTGATTTTAATTGGCATTTCCCTGGTGACTAATGATACTGATTGCTTTCATATGCTTGTTGTCTGTTTGTATACTTTATTGAAATGACTCTTCAGATCTCTCCTCTTTAGATTTGGTCGTCTTTTTATTATTGAGTTGTTAGAGTTCTTACGATATTCTGGAGAGAGCTCCTTTGTCAGATACATTTTGTGACTATTTTTTCCTAGTCTGCGGCTTGCTTGTTTTAATTTTGTCTTTTAAGTAGATACTTTATATTGTGATGTAGTCCAATTTGTCTTTTTCTTTTAATGATTTTTGCTTCCTGTGTTCTGTCTACGAAACCAGTGCCTACTCTCAAGTCATGGAGCTATTTTCTTATGCGTTCTTTGAAATTTTTGTAGTTATAACTATACATAAAAGCTCTTTCATGTTTAGGCCAGTGATACATGTCAAATTAATTTGTGTGTGTGTGAAGTATAAATCAAGGGTAGTTTCTTTACGAATTTCTATTCCCTCACCATGTGTTGAAAAGATTTGCCTCCCTTGTGAAGATGGTTTTTGTGCTTAAAAACAGTCCTGTAGGTGAATTTGCTTTTGGGTTCTTTATTCTCATTCCTTGATCTATTTGTCAAGTCTTCAACTTTGTTCTTTTTTTGAGATAATCTTAAGATGTCCCATCGCTCAGCAGAGAGGGGGCCAGGACGCCCTCTGCACGGGGAAGCCCTCCACTGCCCACTCTGACCAGAACTTCCAGACCCTGAAACTGCAGTGCTGGGCTGTGTCCATCCCCCATCCATAGGTGGACACTGAGGGTCTTTTGCTGTCCCAAATAATTATAATTATGTTTGTTTTCTTAAACATTAGGAAGGGAGATTCTGTCCCCCTGGGTTTCACCACTTTTTTCTTCCCATCGGCCGTCACTCCTACGTGTGTGCTAGACCATGGGCCTTTGAAATAAAAACACAAACTGCAGGTCGAGCGCAGAGCTACATCTCCAGCACTTTTGTGCTTTTTATCTTGAGACAGGGTCTCACTAAGTTACTAACTTGCCTAAACTGGGGTTTGAACTTGGGATCATCCTGCCTCACCCTCCCAGAGAGCTGGGATTACAGGCATGTGCCGCCATGCCTGCGTTGGACAGTCTACTCTTATCTCACTTCTCCTCATTACAGGTGGGGGGCAAGGAGAGTGGGTATCCTTATCTCCATTTTAGAGGTCAGGAAACTGAGGCTCAGAAACAGTAATTTTGTGAAAGGCAAACAGCTATGACCGAGGCCCAGAATGTGGGGCTGTAGCATCGATTACAGAATATTCTCTCTCTGCCACACCACAGCCTTTCAATGTTCCTGTAGTCACACAGCACTCAATACTTGCCTTTAGAGAAGCATGGTGGCCGTGCCTGTAATCTCAGCACCTAAAAGGCTGAGGCGGGAGGATCAGAAGTTTGAGGCCAGTCTGGGCTACACCGCGAGTTCAAGACTGGACTCTGCAGTGAGTTCCAGGCCGTGGACTTTTGACTGGATCTTCCAGCTCTCCGGCATGCAGCGGTCCTTTTATATTCTTCCATCCCAACTCTGGAGGCAGCCACTGTGAGCTACCTTGTAAATCCTTTATATATCACATACATTTTATGCTAAATCTGGTCCTCTAGTGAGCCCTAACGGACACACATACACACACTCTTTTTTGTGCATGAAATACATCTAGAAGGATACACAAGAAACTGGTAAAGAGTAGTTGGTTTCTGGCAGGGAAACCGATGGGGGAGACTCCCCCCGTCCCCCAATCCCCACACCCAGTAGAACTCGATGACAAGGGCAGGCTTGTGGCAGCAGCAGGACTCACCAGGGCGCGTAGGAGGCCGCAATGAAGAAGTAGATGACCATGCGGTCGACCATGTGCAAGCAATGCTCCACCGTCCTACGGAGGCGGAGAGAGGGTGGTCACGGCCCCAGGGCGGCAGGAAAGGGCTGGAGTGCCCTGTGCCCAACCGCAGGTGCAGTGCCATCCCTATTCGAGAGGGCCTGGGCTCAGGCAGGCGCCCCTGACCCAGTCACGACCCCTGTGCCTCAGTTTCCCCCTCTGTAAGTGACCAGAGCCATGGGAATCAAGCTGGGCTCCTCGCTGTTCTGGGAGCTGTGTGGAGAGGCCGTGGGTCCCGCTGAGGTTACTGCTCGCCTGTCCCCGGGCCTTAATCAGAGCAGCTCTGTGTTTCAGTTTGATGGCCTGGGCTTCCCAAAGGGTTCCGTGGGAAAAGAATCCTACGGCTTAAAAACGTGCACAGACAAGCTGCGTCCCGGAGCCCTGCCGGGTTCGGACAGCCATCAGAAACGCTGGGGACCCTGACTCTCTCTCCCAGCCATTTCTGCCTCTGTGAACCGGGGACACCAGCAACCTGGCCACGGGCTTTCAGAAGACTACGCGAGTCAGCGCTCAGCAGTGCGCAGGAGGCAGCCAGTAACCGCCAGCTCTTCCACGACCTCACCTTGCAGTGAGCTGTGGCCTCCGTGCACGTGGCCAGCGTCACACGTGGCCTCCAGAGTGGCACTCGTGCCCTGCTCCTGCGGCTCCCATTTTGTCCTGTCCCCACTCTCAACAGACAGGGCAGCCTTCCAGAGCAACAGGCTCTCTTTCCCAGGCTGGGTCCCAGTGTCACACGGCATCTACCGCTAACTTTGGGGAACGTCAGCCACCCCATGGCTGTGGGGAGGCCCAGCTGGAGATGAACTGAGGTCCCCCAAACACCCAGCACCACCTCCCCAGCCAGGGGAGGTACCACCTTGGAAGTGGACACCCAGATGACACAGTACCACCCAACATCTGGCTGCAGGAGGGACCCTGAGCCACAGTCCACCACGTCTGACCCTCTGATGCCCCAAAAGATAACAAACATTTCTTGTTACTTTCAGCCACTACATTTTGAGGTATTTTTGTTACACAGCAATAGATAACCAATATAAACTCTGATTCAGTCCAGCAAACTGACCAATGATTCTACACGTAGTCCAACCACACACATCCCTGACAACAATGACGATGACCAACATGTGTGTAGCCCAAGTTGCCAGCACAGAGCTGCTGTAAGGCCTTTACCAGTATTAACCCCAACCCTGCCTACCAGGGAGGTGCCATGATTTCACCTGCCCCTCCCAGGTGAGGACAGCGGCCACAACACTGGAGATCGGGCCCTAAAGCCAATGACTGTGTCTTCATAAGAGAAGAGAGAGGGGGACGTGGACACCAGACACAGGAGGTAGCCAGGCGAGGATGAGGCAGAGACTGCAGCGACGCAGCCACAGTTGAGGGGTGATGGGAGCCACCAGGAGCCAGCAGGGGCAGGAAGGGTCCTCCTTGGAGCCTCCAGAGGGAGCCTGATCCTGCCCACACTTTGCTCCCAGACTTCTGCCCCAGAACTGGGAGGAGCTCAAGAAGGACCCAAAAGGTAGGGGACTTGCAGGGGGCAGGGAGAGGTTGGAGTGCACTGTGGGGCCCCAGGATCCTGCAAGCAGCTCTGGCTCAGATATGGCCGCTTGAGACTTTGAACAAGGTCAGATCACCACCTTCAGGGCCTCGGCATCAGGGTCCACGAAGCTGGGTTCTGCACGCTGCGCAAGCACCCGGAGGGTGTCATGCCAAGTGAAATAAGCCATTGCCAAGGGACATATACTGTGAAGTTCCGCCAATAGGAGGCTCCCTGTGCCACCAAGTTCCGAGAGACAGAGCAGAGAGGTGCGAGGCAGGGCAGGGTGAGTGGGGAGTTGGTGTCTGCCAGGCGCAGAGCTCTGGTTTGGGCAGCAGTGAGGGCTATGTGACATTGTGAATGTGCTCAGTGGCCCCACACTGAAGAAGGGTTAAGGCGGCAAACTGTAGACTGATCTGCTTGTTTTACAATTTTAAAAATTAAAAGCAAAACAAATCAAGGTTTTAAAAATCAGAAATTCAGCCAGGTGTGGTGGTGCACACCTGTAATCCCAGCACTGGGGAGGCTGAGGTAGGAGGATCGCTTTGAGTTCAAGGCCAGCCTGGGCTACAAAGAGTTCAAGGCCAGCATGCACTGCATAGTGACACCCTGTCTTAAAAAACAAAAACAAAAACATAAGCGCCTGCCTGGCAAGCGTGACGTCCTGAGTTCGACTCCCGTTACCCACATATGTAAAAAGGACTGGTGATATCGCTCAGTGGCACAGGCGCCTGCTGGCGCAAGAGGTCCTAAGCTTGATCCCTGGTACCCACAAAAAAAAAAAAAAAAAAAAAATTAGGGATTCTCTTGAAAAGATTGGGGAAGGACATCTGGTCAGTACTGGGACCCAGGTAGCCAGGAGGGAGTGACAGCAGAGCCTATAGGGGTGCTTGCTGTCCTCTAGGACTGGAGGAGACGGTGAGGCTCTTGGTGGGCTGCTCAACCCCAGCACCTTGAAGACACCCCAGGGGTCGCCCATCCTTGGTCCCCTCTGCAGACTCAGTGTCCCGCCCCATCAGGGCAGGTGTCCCCTCTGGGGACCAGGCAGGACATACCTGAGGTGGCTCTTTTCCCAGGAGATGGTGTGGAACACAGTGGACACCACGAAGAGGCCGCAGAGGCCCAGGCCGTAGATCCAGGCGGAAATGGTCTCCCAGTCGTCGTCAGACAGGAAGTAGAGGTTGGAGCTGCCGAGGATGCTGGGGATGATCCAGAACTGTAGGAGACAGCTGCAGGGGCGTCGCATGCGGGGACAGGGGACCCGCATCCCGCTTTCCTCCAGACCGCGCCATACCATGGGGCAGCCACAAGGTGGCCATGGGGCATGGGAAGGTCGCCAGCACCACCGGAGAATGGAGTCATTTTACTTCATTCATGTTCGATGATTTTATCTAAATTTCAAAGCTGCATGGGGCCAGCACAACCGGCCTGGAGAGCATAGGTCTGGATGCTGCTTGGACACTCCAGGGTGTGGGGACAGAAGCCCAGGTCACAGCCGGCACCTGAGCCCCACATAGAGGAGCCCGATGTGTGCCACGTGTCCATGTCACCCGGCAGTCACTGATGCCCGCGCCTTGCCTCCCTAGAGTCCCCTAATGGCAGCGCTCAGCCCGGAACAGCACCAGTGCCAGCACCGTCCTGTTGGTAAAGAGTTTAAACGGTGACGCCTATGGTGACGGCGGCTCAGAGTGGCACCCCTGTCCCCTGCCTCTCCAGATGAGAAATGGCCTCTCAGCCCTCCGACTTCCCCTCCACTCTCCCTCCTGCTCCGCCCAGGGCTCCCGGGTGACAGCCTCGTCCCTGTTCGGGAGCACAGCCGCTCCCTTTTCCCGCGCAGCTGGCCCTCTCACTCCCGCAGAAGCGTCTCCTTGCCCTCCCTGCCTGACCAGGGTCCCTGTCCCTGTGCCGGTCCCTGCCTCGCAGACCTGCTTCCCCCAGGGTGACCAGGCTTTGTGAGCCCTTAAGGAACACGTATGGAAGGAAGGAAGGAAGGAAATGAGATGAACGAATACTGAAGAACCCAAAATGGAGAGAAGTGGGCACGTGGAGAATCCAGCTCCGGCATCGTGCGACTTCTGGGATCCACTGGAAAATACTGGAAAGCATGGTGCTGGGGGGGTGGGGGGTCCCGGCCTCAGTGGCACCCACTGCCAGGCCCAGGGGGAGGGGGAGGCAGGGCAGCTCCCAAACCAAAGGCCACCGCCAGCCACGTGACAGCCGCTCAGGACAGACTGAACATGCGGAGGACAGAAGGGGAGGGAGGGGACAGATTGGGGTTTTTTGGGTGGGGGTACTGGGATTGAACCCAGGGCTTTCACCCTGAGATACATCCCCAGCCTTTTTTTTTTTTATTTTGAGCACTCGCTTGGGTAGCACACATACTAAAATATTTTTTATTTTGAAACAATGTCTTACTAAGTTGCCTAAGTGGACTCCAACTTTCATTCCTCCTGCCTCAGCCTCCTAGAGTGCTGGGATCACAGGCGTGTGCCACCACACCTGGCTTAGGGACAGCGATAAACATTTAAAAATGGCTTCCTTTCATCTGATTGTATCACTTTAAAAATGCACAGCGGCCACGGGGAGCTGTTCGTCCTGTAGGGGCCTCTGCAGGCTGCGACCCAGTCATCTTCTCTGTCGCTCCGAGGCCAGCTAGGGTACCTAGGCCCACGCGCTTGGCCTTCCTTCCTCCTCCCTCCTTTCTTCCCCCGTCCTTCCTCCTTCCACCCTTCCTCCTTCCTTCCTCCCACAAGCCCATGAGCACAGCCCCGTCCTGGCAGGAAGCAGAGCAGCACGCACCGCCATCACCCCGTCCCCACCCTGTGCTCAGGGCAAGCTGCATGCACCCAACACCACAGCGACCACCAAGCATGGTGACGCCTGCGTCTGCCGGGTTGGTGCCCAGAGGTCACAGGCGGGGTCCTCAGCCTCTGGCTCCCCGTGACTGCAGAATCGGCCGCCACCTCGGGGAGGGAGCCTGACCCAGGAGGCCGCATGTTACCACACCGATGACTCAGGCAGCACTCGCACCCCTGGGGAGTGACATACGCCCATTCTGCAGATGAGGAAACTGAGGCTTAGAGCTGCGTGGTGACAGAGCTGGGATTCGGGAACAGATGCCCTCGGGATGGCTGTGATGAATCAGCTTATGGCTTGGGCAAGTGCCCCCCACCTCGCAACTGAGAATCACGTGGTCATCCCTCAGGTAATCTGGGGGGGGGCACCGCAGAGCTCCAGCTCCAAGGAGAGTGAAGAGAATAAGCAGACACAGAGCTGGGCAAGTGCATGCCTGTGATCCCAGCACTCTGGGAGGCTGAGGCAGGAGGATAGCAAGTTCAAGCTCAGCCTGGGCAATTTAGCCAGTCCTGGTCTCCAAACAAAATAAAAAGGGTCGCAATTAGCTCAGTGAGAAGAGCCTGGGTTTGCTCCCCACTACTACAAAAAGAAAGGGAGGAACGGAGGGTACAGGAAGCCTGGCTCAGCTGAATACGTCACAGCAGGGGAAGAGGAGCAGGCTCAGCGGCGTCCATGGCAGGCACGCTGTGTCCTGAGATACCGAGTCGCCCCCAGCAGGGATTCAGAACAAACTCACACCTGCGCTGCCAGGGCCTGGAGCAGAGCCTGGTGCCTGGAGGACATGAGGAAAGGTTTGCTGACTGACTGATGAATGAACTGTTCTCCCCACCTAGGCATACTGAGGGGTGGGGCGTGGGCTCTGGGCTCCCCAGCAGCTGGGCCAATTCGGGAAGGCTTCTGGGGAGCATCTCAGCAAGGCCATGAAGGACAAAAAGGGCTTCACAGATGAGGCTGGGGCAGAGAGGAAAAGTACTCCAGGTGTGGGCACAGCGTGTGCAAAGGGAACATGAGTGGGCAACCTGGGAGCCTGGGGACGAGAGCGTGGCAGCAGGAGCAGGACATATAGGTCAGACCCGCCCGAGCACGTGCTGCGTGACAAGATGCTATACCAGGTACTAGGGAGCCACTGAAGGTTCTAGAGGAAGAGAAGCATGCTCAGCTCCAAGTCCCCCAGTGTCCACCAATGCCCTTCCCTTGAGATCCCACTCGCCCTTCTGGGAGCTGCGGGAGATCTGAGAGACAGGTGGCGAGGAGAGTTTGAACATCTGCGTGGGCAAGGAGGCTTCCTTTCCTGTCCCCACCTGGAATGTCCCCACAGCTGCCCGAGCCCCCAGCCCCGACTCACAGCGTGGGTGGCACAGTTGGCCGCGTGCTCATACTCCGTGGGCTGGTACCGCTTGTGGGGGGGGACCCGGTGGTTCATGAACCTGGAAAGAGGTAGAACCAGGGGTGCTCAGTGGGGAGACGTGGCCGTGGCGGGGTCCACGGACAGGAGGGGCCTCTCCTGGCTCCTTGTCCCCACTGCCGCCCTTCTCTCCCTCCTGATGACCCACGCTGTCCCATGCCATCTACCTCCCTGCAATGCATGTTTATCCCAAAACTTCACTCACTGCAGCTGCTCCTTGGCTTCCAATGGGCTACAACCCCACAAAACACCAGACGTGCACTTAGGGCCCAACACACACGGCAAAGACGAAAATCGTACTTGAACCATTGTTACTCAGAGACTGTGTACAGGGTGCAATGTTCTCTCTCTTTTTTATTTTATTTATGGTACTGGGGATTAAACCAAGGGCCCTCATACTGAGCTACATCCCCAGCCCCTTTTCTTTTTAAATTTTGAGACAGGGTCTCTCTAAGTAGCTAAGTTGCCCAGGCTGGGATCAAACTTTGGATCCTCCTGCCTCAGCTTCCTAGAGTGCTGGGATTACAGGTATGTACCACCCCAATGGACTTTTAAAATTTTCTTGAAGTATAACTTACAGTTTGACTCTCTCAAGGGTACGGCTTGATGACTTTATACAAACACACACACACACACAGGACACCACCCTGAAGGACATAGCTCATTTCCTGACCCAAGAAAGTTCCCTTTGCCCCTTCTGGGGGAAGGAAAACCTCCCCAGAGAAACCACCCTCTGACGCAGTCACTGAAGATTAGTTCTCCCTGCTCTGGAACTTGCCATCCACAGACACACAGCACACACACTCTTTTTTCTGGCTGCTCCTTCTAAGGTGATTTTTGTAGATTTCTCTGTGTTATTGGACACAGCAGCTGGGATTTTTCAGGGCTGCGTAGTACTCCACAGATTAAACACCACACAGGGTTTGTTCAGTCTGCTGCAGGTGGCGCTGCATTTTTGAGTGCCTGGAGATGACTCTGCTCATGAAGACTTCTGTGCATACCATATTTTGGTGAACACATGCACTCATTTCTCCTGAGCTCAGACCTACATGCGCAATTGCAAGGTGACCTTACCTTAAAAATAAACAGTCCTGACGTTTGATATCTTTGAAAACTTCAGATCGCCATCACCTCTGTCTCGTTCCCCCTATACCCAGGACCTCACAAGTTGTCATTCATCCTAGGAATGCAGAAGGCCAGATCCTATAGGTGGCAGGTTCCCCTGGGGCCTTGCCAGTGTCATCCACCAGAGGGCATGAGGCCACCCCACCACGCCAAACCCTGCCTGAGTTGCCAAGAGCAGGAAATGAGTGTGTTTCAGAACAGAGGGCACACAGTGCATTTATTGAGCGCCTTCTGTATGTTGCTGTCATGCTGGTGATGTTCACAGGCACTTCCGGCACCCATGTGCTGGCTCTGTGCTGGTACAGTTCACGAAGAACCACAGGTACCGTCCGTGCCACCCTGGGGATGCCAGTGTGGGCCAAGTGGGAGCAGAGGCAGCAGGGGATGTGTGGGCTCCCACTCTGGGACTCATCCAGGCCCAGGGCTCCAGTTTTCCTATGCACTGGCGAGGCCAGGGGTCCAGGTCAGCCCCTACCCACCTGCAATGGCTCCCTGGCCACGTGGCCTATGGCCATGTGACTTGTGGTCATGTGACTAAGGCCAGTGTCCTGCTGAGCCCAACAGACAAATGAGAAAACCAAGACTCCCTGGCTCTGCCTCCCATGGCCTGATGTGCAGGGCCAGGTTAAGGCTGGGTTCCTGGCCCCAAAGGAAACGGGGACCCTGAAGCAGAGCCCTCCCTGGGGGCCCAGAACAACTGGCCATCTTCCCACCTCCTTCGTGGGTGGCCGGAAGTCACTGCGCCAAGACTGGCTTCTTAATAAATAGCAACAGCGACAGCATCGTGGGCAGAGCTCCCCATACTCCCAGGCTGTGGTCCTAACCCTGGACGGGCCTACGGATGTGACAAGGGTGGACGAGGTCACGCTCGAGGATAGTGGGCCCCTGATGCCATATGACAAGGGTCCTTATGAGCAGAGGAGAGGGGCACAGATGAAAGTGTCACAGGGAGACAGGGCACGCAGGGAGAAGGCAGCCACCTGGCCACGGAGGCAGCAACGGCACATACACGTCCTCCAGTGGTGGGGTCCTCATCCACCTGTCACCAGGCGCAGCCTAGAAGTACTTTCTCTAACCCTGGCCAGCCACCCACAGCGCCTGCTGCCCAGTACCGGGTGATGTCATGGTTGCCATGGCAACCTGGGGCACACATTTATTTATTTCTGGGCTCCACAAGACTCCCCTTGTCTCTTGCGCTGCAGCTATTGAGGAAGGAAGAAAGAAGGGCTGGGAGATGGGGCCAGGGGTGCTGGGCGCAGGCCCAAGCAACGGTTCCCACCACCCCAAAGACCCAAGAGCTGTTCCTTTAACCCCTCGGGGACCAGCTCTTTCTTCACACACCTCTAGACAGGCCTTTTAATGAGGCAATGAACTCGTTTTTTACATTTGAATTGGCATAGAGTACAACTCCTCACCCCTTTTTCTTCTTCTGACACAGGGACTGAACCCAGGGCCTTCACTCTGAAGCTACAGCCTCAGCCCTTTTATAGTTTTTATTCTGAGATAGCATGTTGCTAAATTGCTAAGTTGCCCAGGCTGGGCTCAAACTTGCAATCCTCCTGCCTCAGCCTCCCAGAGTACACAATTTCCTGTTCTGCTATACAGTTTTATGGGCTTGAATATAATTGATCCTGGAACTATCACCACAATCAAGATAAACCCATCAGCTCTTCAAGAGCCCCAAGATCCACCAGTCCTCCAAAACACCACTCTGTCCTTTTTCCCTACAGCTTTGCCTTTTCCAGAATTCCAGATAAACAGAGCCAGACCACAGTCACAGCTTTGAAAAAAATGTTTCAAGAGAATTTATTGTATATGTTAAAGCTTATTCTTAGGTGAAATGGAAATTGAATCCCAAGCAACTTACATATGTTCTATTAAGATGTATTGGGCTGGTGAGATGGCTCAGTGGCATAAGGGCCTGAGTTCGACTCCTGGAACCCACATAAGAAAAAAGGGCCGGTGATATCGCTCAGCGGCACGGGCGCCTGTTGGCGCGCGAGGTCCTGAGGTCGACCCCCGGTACCCACACACACACACACAAGAAGATGTATTAATAAGACATTTCTAAGCAAGGCACTATAGTTCATGCCTGTAATCCCAGGGCTGTGGGAAGCTGAGGCAGGAGGATCACAACTTTGACCCCCGCCTGAGCAACTTGGTGACTTAGCAAGACCCTGTCTCAAAATAAAAATTTAAGAAAAGGACTGGGGATGTAGCTCAATGGATGGGCCCAGTAACACAAAAGCAAAACAAAACAATCAATGTTTCTGAGACAGGCTTGTTTATACAATAAGCAAACAGACCTTTCCTGGTGATTATTCCCAACTCCTCCCTCCCATTCCCCCACTCGGCCTTTTCAGCCTGCTTTCTTCATTAGCATAGGGCATTTGTGATTTGTCTGTGTGGTTGCATGTTTCTTTCTTTTTGATTTATTTTTAATAAATCAATGTCTTTATTTATTTGGTGCTGGGGATGGAGCTCAAGGCCTCAAGCACACTCAGCACATGCTCAGCTGCGGAGCCACACCATGGCCCCCTCATCTTCAGGGCTGAGTAGTACTCCACTGTAGGATGTGCCAGAGCTCATCAGTCCCAGGGCAGGAACCTAAGCTTGGTTCTAAACAGATAGCACGTAGAGGTCAAGTCAAGGTGAGTTCAGAACAGAGCGGCCAGTTTGAGAGGCGACCTCAAAACAGCACAACTCTCTTGAAAGAGCCTGCACCCTTGTTGGTTACATTGAAGAGGAAACTGGGCCACACAATCCCTATTTGACAGCCAGCCCTTGTTAGCCTGGAGGACTGCACGGCCATGGCCACTTGAAGCCAGGGTGCAGGGCTAGACGCTGGCACCTGACAAGCCCAGAATGCTGAGGCCCCATCCTGGAGGGGCTGGGGCTTTGCAGCTGGCACGGGGGTGGTGACCCTCTGCACACAACTTGGCTGCTGTGCAGGCTGCTGGAGACGATGGAATGGCCCTGGGTGCAGCTTCCTGGTGTGTGCAAGAGGGTGAACTTCCCCTCCAGCAGGGCCCAGGACAGAGTATGGTCTGCAGTCCGCAGCCCGCATGGTGCCACACAGCCAGTGCTCCACACCTCTCCTTCCGCCTCTCCTCGAGACTCCCACAAACAGCCATACACTTTTTTTTTCTTGGTGGTACTAGAGACCAACCCCAGGGGCCACTAGCCCTGACCTGCAGCCCCAGCCCTTTTGTACTTTTTCTTTTGAGACAGGGTCTTGCTAAGTTGCCCGGGTTGGCCTTGAACTTTCAATCCTCCTGCCTCAGCCTTGCCAGGCACCAATAAGCAAGCCTATCTAGGTGCTTCTCAGAGGGGTCCCACGCAGGGCCCCCAGCACGCTGGAGAAGCATGTAATATTGTTCCAAGTGGGAGAGGAAGCTAGACAAGGGGAGCCCGTTGGTTCCCAGTCTCAGCCACACTTAAGAAGCACCTGGGTGCCAGGTGTTGGGGTACACACCTGGAGTCCCAGTGGCTCAGGAGGATGAGAGAGGAGGATGGCTTGAGTCCAGGAATGCAGGACCTTCCTGGGCAGCATAGCAAGACCCCATCTCAAAAAAAAAAAAAAAAAAGTTAGGAAATGGGTGGGTGGATGGATAACAAAAATGTGGTTTCTCCATGCAATCCACACAGTGAAATATTACTCTGCCTTGAACAAGAATGAGGTACATGCATCCTACAGCTTGGCTGTGCCTCAAGAACACTGTGTTGGGGACTGGAGTGTAGCTCAGCAACAGAGCAGGTACTTAGGATGTGCAAGGCCCTGGCACCATCAATTCCAAGCACCACCAAAACAAAACAAAAAGCCCCACTATGGTCAGTGAAAGAAGCCAGACACAAAAGGTCACAGAGGAAATGAAACACACATTTGTGGCACAGCAACAGGATTCAAAATGATATTTTCTTCTTACGAATCCTTTGGGGCCCTGAGGGAAGAGAGTAACAGACTGTCTGTTAGATCACAGCAGAGTCAGAGGAGGAGGACTCCATGGCTGGGCAGGAGAAGCTATGCCGATGAGTTTAAGGACAAAGTGTCAAGATGTCTGCAAAGAAAGAGCGACAACTACAGCAAGGTTCGCTGCAAAACGCTAATGTCCAGTGAATCTAGGTCAGCAGAACTTGGTGCTTACAGAATTTTTCTGCTGATTGTCCTACACACCTGAGAATGTGAGGCTACTCTGGGGACAGCGATGTCACCCCCCAGCAGGTTGGGGAAGTGAGCCAGAGCGAATGTTGCAACTGGGGATGGCAAAAATTCCAGCTCCCAGGACGCACCCAACCAAAACAGAACCACCAGCATGGGGGCCCAGTGGTCTCTCAAAACTTCCCAGGAGTGTGACAGTCATGTGTATTATCTGATCGTGGTAGTAGTTTCACTAGTGTGTACATATGTCACAAGCTATCAAGTTACACTCTGCATTTGTGTATCCGTCATACCTCAGAAAAACTGCTAAATAAACATTGCTTCAGAAAAGTTAAAAAAAAAAAAAAAAACTTCCCAGGAGATTTCAATGCGCAGCTGAGGTCGAGGACCAGGGGGCTGGAGGAAGAGTCCAGGAGAGCAGGGACAATGGTGCCTCAGTTCCCAAGACCCTGGTGGGACAGCAAGCAGGATTCACGCGCCACCTCCGTGGGCTGACAAGGCCACTGGGAGGGTTCGTGCCAGGAATCCTGACAGGTCTGGGTGTGGTGGGAGCAATGCTGTGGGGGATTAGCAGTGTTTCCGACACTCACTTCCCCTTCCGCCCTGTCGGTGGTTCTGATGGGAAAGCCTGCCATCAGTCTTTTACACTGTAGTATAATTTACCTGGCTGTCCACTCCAGGGAGGAAGACAGGTTGTGGCTCTGAAGGCAAAAGAAGGGAAGAGGCAGAGCCCTTTCCCAACTCCTGGGATCATAGCCACCTTAGCAGTGAGTCACAGAACTGGGCCAGGATCTTTGAGCCCTAACAACCTCTCCCACCTTGGAGGGTGAGTTCGAGGCCGGTGGGGCTACATAGTGGGTTCAAGACTAGCCCAGACAATAGAGTGAGACTCCATCTCAGAAAAAGAAAGATTCAAGTCTTGACAAGCCCTGTACAAGGCTGGAGAACCCAAACCACAAGTGTTGCTCCAAAGTTCAGAGAAAAAATGCCAGACCCCTTCTGCAGGGGCTAGAAGCCCCGTGCTCCAGGGGAAATGCGGGTTCCTATCCTTGGCTCACCGGGAGTGCTCTTCTCATGGCCTCAACCACCATGCCTCTGGGTCCTTCACACATGATTTCTCTGCTTAACAGTTCCTTTCATTCTTCTCTGGCTAGAGAACTCCTATGGACCCTTCAGAGCCCAAGTTAAAAGGCCTTGCTCTTAAAAGCCTTCCTTGATTTCTACTTTCACACCCGTCCAGGCTGGGGCGCAATCTGCCTTCTCTCACCTCTAAGCCAATGCCTCTTTTCCTAGGTAGACAGAGCTGCCCAGTGGGCCCCACACAACACCTGTGTGTTCCTGGGCCCAAGTCTGCCCCTAAATCGCAAATTTTGGGACAGGATTCATTGCCTTCCCTGGTCTGAATCAGAGCAGTGAGTGACAGGTAACGCCTGGTAAGTGACTCATCCATCATCTCGAGCATCCTATCCCTACAGGCTCAGGGCCGGAGTTAGCAGAATCAGCCAGACTCTACTGGTCAGGGAACAAGTGACAGGGACGTGGACGGGGCCCAGAGGCTTCCCACAGCGGCACGTTCTCTAAGGGTTTGCTGACCTGGGAAAGCAGAAGCCAAGAAGAGTTTGCTACTTTAGTGGTTTGTTTTCTTTCTCTTTCTTTCTCTCTCTCTCTCTCTCTCTCTTTCTTTTCTTTCTTTTCTTTCTTTCTTTCTTTTTCTTTTCCTTTGAGCATGGGGGACTGAGCCCAGGGCCTTGTGCCTGCTCAGCAAGTGTTGTACCACTGAGCTACATCCCAGCCCTTCAGCGATCTTTTTAAAAAATCTAATAAAACAGGCTGAGCACAGTGGTGCACATCTGTAATAGCAGCGCTCTGGGAGGCTGAGGCAGGAGGATCAAAAGTTCAAGCTCAGCCTGGGCAATTTGTCTCAAAATGAAAGAAAGAAACAAAGAGAGAGAGACAGAAAGAAAGAAAGAGACAGAAAGAAAGAAAGAAAGAAAGAAAGAAAGAAAGAAAGAAAGAAAAGAAAGAAAGAAAGAAAGAGAAAGAAAGAAAGAAAGAAAGAAAGGGAAAGAAAAGGAAAGAAAAGAAAGGAGAAAGAGAGGCTGGGGGTGTAGCTCAGTGTAAAGGCTCAATCCCCAGTAGGAGAGAGACAGAGAGACTCTTCCTCCACTCCCTCTTTGGTGATGGCCCCAGCCTGGGACCTGGCTCTGCAGGTCCCCTCCCCGGCCTGTCCCCTGTCCCCGAGGGGTCTGCAGCCCCAGGGACGCAGGCTTCCTCTCAGGAAAGCTGCAGCAGCCGCCCCTCCCTAGCTGGGCCAGTGCCTGTCGGCGGCGACCCTGAGTCCCTTGCACAAGGGACTAAAGAGGTCTGTCTCGGTTGCAGACAAAGGGGGATCTGTATGTCTGTCCCTCCAAGGCCAAGGCCAGCCTGGGCCAAGCGCCCCCAGGAAGCTGCTCTCCATCCCCCGCATGGGCTGAGCTTTGTGTCCGCGCCTGAATGCAGGCTGCTCCTCGAGGCCGCCTGGCTTGGCGCGGCCTTTGGGAAAGAGTCATTGGGCTGGTGCCATCTGGGAACGGCCCTGGGATCAAAATCCCGGGGGGCCCGGCGCCGGGAACAGGAAGAGAAACTGAGCATGGGGTGGAAGGGGGGGTGGACCATCCTCCAGGTCCAAGGGACTCTGGCACACTGGGCAGCAGAGGGCACAGGCCTGGCCAGCAAGGGTGACATCCGTGCACAGCCCCAGACCTGGTGGCACTGATGAGCCAGGCCTCAGCCTTGCCACACACTCCTCCACCCCCAGTCTGTGAGGGGAGTCATCCCTAGCTGATGGACTTACAGATACCCACTCTAGCCAGCGAGTCTCATCTGCCAATCACTGCCCTGCTAGTCCTGACATCAGCAACAGCCAGTCAGAGTCCCAGATCAGCACCTGCACCAGTGAGCCACACCCCCTGCCCTGGTGTTACCTTTGGGTTGGTGAGTCTTAGCCCAAAAGCAAGCAGTGGACACTTTAGAGAGACATCTGTGAGCTGGAGGAGGGCATTTCTAATTCCCTTCTTTTCTGGCCAGTCTCTGACTCCATGCCAGCCAGGCCAACCCCTTAGATAGCCAGGACCCCAGGCAGGAAGTCCCCCCACAACTCATCCCTCCCCTCTCACAGAGGAGGAGACCGAGGCCCAGCTACTCCATCCCCCACCCCTCCCACAGAGGAAGCCCATCCCTCAAACCTGCAGCAGAGGACGCGGTCTGGGGGACACTGCCCACCCAGCCTAGGACAGGAGGATCCCACGTTGGAGTCCAGTATGGGCAATTTAGGGACTCGACAAGACCCTGTCTCAAAATAATAAATAAAGAAGGATTCCAGATGCAGCTCAGTGTGAAGGCCCTGGGTTCAATCCTCACCACCACAAAAAAATTTGAAAAGAATATTTCCCATGAGCAGGGCAGCGTCTGCTCCAACAAACAGATTCCCTCAGAGACCCATAGGGCTCGAGGCTAAATGCACACACGCGCGCACACACACACACACACACACACACACTGCACAGAATCCCAGGGGCATCACACGGCCGAAACACAACCCGCGTTCCACACAGAGACTGATCGATTTGGTCCCCTCTGAGGGCATTTTTACAAAAGAAACCAGATCCTGGCTTTATCTTTGCTCCAACCACTTTGGAAGATGGGGAGGTGGGGCTTCTTCATTAAGAGAGGATCTTTTAAAAAAATTACAAAACCCAACCCCTAGTGAAACGATTGATTCACACAATGATAACCGCTGAGACCACCAGATGGGAAGTTGCCAAGCAACGGATGCCCCGAGGGAGCCAGCAGTGCCCCAGGATTATCTTGCAGGCGCCACCGATCAATGCGGCATCACCGCAAGCAGGGTGACCAGATGTCTGGTGCCTGCCGGTGAGACCACCACATGGCCCATGATGTTTCTTGCCTCTCTTGCCAGAAATGTTGATCCTGATTCTAAATCAAGCCTCCATAATATAACTGTGCTAACATGGGTGCCACCAGGCACATGTGGCTAATTAAATATAAATTCATTAAAAATAAATTATAGCCTGCCTGTAGTCCTAGCAAGTTGGGAGGCTGAGGTAGGAGGATCACTTGAGCTTATGAATTTGAGATCAGCCTGGGCCACAGAATGAAAGCCTGACTCAAAAAGAAGTAATTAATTAAGTTTACTGTTCAGTTCCTGAGTCACACTAGCCACATTTCGAGTGCTTGGTACCACTAGGAATTATAAAAAAGGTATGGTGGCGCTTGCCTGCAATCCCAGCACTCTGGGAGGCTGAGTCAGGAGAATCACAAATTGGAGCCCAGCCTGGGCAATGTAGGAACTTTGCAAGACCCTGCCTCAAAATAAAAAAGAAAAAGGAAAAGCCTAGGGATATAACTTGGTGCAGAGGCGCTGGGTTCAATCTGCAGTAACACACACACATGCGTGCACGTGCGCACACACATGCACACACACACACACACGGCCAAAGAACTCTCTAGCCATTCCTGCCATATAAGCGTACAAGGAGAAGTCAGCCATCTGTACCCTGGAAGAGAATCTCACTGTGCTGGGACCCTGATCTCAGACTTGCAGCCTCCAGAACTTTAAGAAATTTCTATTGTTTATAAGCTGCCCCAGGTATAGTATTTTGTCCTAGCAGCCCAGACAAGCTAAGACCATTCAATAACAATGTTCCATCAATGCTAACATTATTCTTTTTCTTTTTCTATTTCCTCTTGCATTTAATAAATCACCTGCATATGTTAGCATTGTCAGCTTGGTTTCTTAATTGTGATTTTTTATTGTGGTAAAATGCACCACCTTAATTAAGCATGTTGAAGTGCAGGGGTGCTAACACATCCACACCTTTGCACAGTGTTTCCCAAATGGGAGCTCCACCCATCGGCCCTGGCTCCCAGCCCCTCCCAGCACCCCACCCCCCCATCCGTGTCCAGGGGCTGGTAGAAGTGGAGACATCCGGATGTGTCCTTTGTGACTGGCTTATTTCACCGCGTGTCCTGTCGAGGCTTGTCTCTGTTCCGGCATGTAGCAGAACATCCTTCCCTTTGAAGGCTGAATTTCCTGAGGCTTGTTTTGTTTTGCAGTTTGTTTGTGTTGTTTGCTTTGGTTTGTGGTACTGGAGATGGAACCCAGGACCTTCCCCCTAAGCTACATCCCACCTCTTTTCTTATTTTTTGAGACAGGGACTCACTAAGCTGCTATGTGGCCCAGTGGGCCTTGTCCGTGCTTCACCATGCGCCCCCCTCCAAGAGGCTGCGGCAGCGAGGGCGCAGCTGGCGGCTAGAGTCCCACTGCCTGGGAGGGACCCACTGCTGCAGCCTCCCCGTGGCCCCTGTGCGCTAGGTGATGCCTGCAGGTTCGGCTGTCCGGCACCTGTCCCACCTCGTTCTCATAACTGCTGTCACTTTCCTTCTAGTCGCCCCTCCCTGCTCAACTCGCAGCCCCCACCCCCGGCTGTGCCTGACTGTGGCGGGGACCAAGCACAGTCCGTTCCTGGACCCAGTGATAGACTTAAGAGTGGACAAGCGCTGTCAACAGGGCAAGGAGGCTCCAGTCCGGGGGGACCCAAGCCTGGGAGTGGTGCAGAGACCAGAGCCGCCAGAGGAAGCAGAGCCCAGAGACGGAAAGAAACAGCCTCTCCAGTCCTCTTTGAGTTCCTGGATCCAGCTGTACCTCAGCCCGGTGCTTCCAGTCTTTTCAGGTCTGCGCACCAACTTCTGTTGCTGTTTTTTCTTCCTCCTGCTTCTCTTCCTCCTCCTCTTTCTCTTCCTTCTCTTTTCTCTCTCTTTCCCTCTCTCCTTCCTTCCCACCCTCCTTCTTTTCTTCCTTTCTTTCTCCTTCCTTCCTTTCTACCTTCTTTCCTTTCTTCTCCTTTCTCCATCTCTCTCTCTGGTCCAAGATGATTTGAATATTGGAGCTTCTGCCACTTCTAACCGAGAGTGTGAAATTCCTGCTGGGGCCGCGCCTCACGGACTCCAACAGCAGCGGCACACGTTTCCTGAACACTGTTCCAAGGCAGCGTGGCATTTGCTCACACGGTGTCCTTAGGACACGCATCCTCCTCTAGACATTAGCTTCCAGAGGGAGGAAGCAACTCTGCAACAGCCTGGGACCTGGGACAGGCAGAAGGGTGGGCCGAGCCTAGGCAAATCTGCTAGCACAGAGGGGTCTCCAGTTTCTCCCCATACATAGCTTAGTCAGCCTCTTCCACAAGGAAGCAAGCTGAGCATGGTGGCACACATGGATGAGTCCCAGCCACTTGGGAGCCTGAGGCAGGAGGATTGCTTGAGTCCAGGTATTCCAGGCCAGCCTGAGCAACAAGCTGTGACCCGCTGGTGCTGAAGGGACAGCTCCCCAACATGGGCACTGCGCTACGCAGCATCAGCCCACCATTTAATTGGCACCTACTGAATAACATTTCCCATGCATTCACTCAGTCAAGCTCAGACAGTCCTGTGGAAGCACCGAGATCCCTTCCTCCTCCCTGCCCACACTCCTACCAGAAGTGCTCTTAGAGGTCTCCTGGGGGTCTGTTTCCCGCACTCACTGATGTGAGCTGCAGGAGGGCAGGGGGTTGTCTTGGTCAGCCCTGTGTCCCCAGCACTGAGGACACAGCCTGACACATCACAAGCACTCGGCAACCATCAGCATAATGAGTTGGGGGCAGAGATATTTATGCGGTGCTTCTCTGTCCAGGGTAAGGGAGGGGACTGCTTCCTTGGTTGACTTCACTGTGGGCAGACATAATGTCAGCAAGTTGCATCCTCCCTCCCCCCCCCATAATTATTATCAGGCTGTAATTATGAACATCAGGGCCAGAGTCCCTAGGACTCCAGCCCACCAGCGCCCCCTTGCCCTCTGATGCTCCCATTCTCTGGGGGGGCAAGATGAGCCCCCAGGATAGAGGCTGAGGGCTGCAGAGATCTGAACCCAGCCCAGGAGCTGAGGAAGCTGGTGCTGAGCACAAGTCTGGGAAAAGGTGGCCAGAGAAGCACTGGGTGCCCTGCGGGGACCTGGCAGATCCCACATCCAAGAGACAGCTCTCAGGGTAGCTGGCCATGCCTCTCTCACCACCCCCCACTCCCTCAGCAGCCTCGTAAGACTCGGCATTTATTCTTTCCTGGCAGCGACTAGAATGGACCAGGGTCCAGAATATACTAGACATTTAATGAGTGGTAGATGTAATTACTGGGATGCAATTACTAAGAACAAAGCTAGTGGCAGTCTGGGAAATGAGGAATTAATCTACTCAAACCTGGGTCTGCATTTCTTACTGCACAGACCTCACTGTGTTATTGATTCATCCCTTACTCTGCTGGGAGTGCCAGATTGAAAACTCCAAGTCTGAGTGTGGCGGCAAACACCTATAATCTCAGCACTCAGGAAGCTGAGGCAGGAGGATTGCCATGAGTTTAAGGCCAGCCTTACATGAGTTCAAGACCAGCATAGCCAGCATGGAATACTTAGCAAAATCCTGTCTCAAAAAAAAAAAAATGAATTTTTAAAAGAAGAAGAAGGAAAAGAAAAGAAAATTCTACACTCCTGTTCTCAATGGGAAGAATGGTTGACAATTCCATGATTGATTAGTGATGTCTGTCCTGGACACAGGATTAGATGATGGCAGGTGTGCTGTTTATCTGATAATCCTACTGGGGAGATGTTTGTGCTGAACCACCCTGAAGCAAGTGGCACTCTGTCTCCAAGTCTGCCCTTTAGATTAGCCCATCTCATGCATACGAGTCACCAAAGAATATGCAGATCTGAGTCAACTGATGCCATAAGTTTGAGGCAGAATCCAAGTTTTGTTTGTTTATTTTTTGTTTTTTGTTTTTGTCACTACTGAGGATTGAACTCAGGGCCTCAAGCTGAACTACATCCCTGACCATTTTCATTTTTTATTTTGAAACAAGGTCTCACTATGTTGCCTGGTCTGGCCTCCAGCTTCAGCCTCCCAGGTAGCTGGAATTACAGGCATGCACCACTGCCAGAGATTCTATATTTCTAACAAGCACTGGATGACTCCTGTGATACCAGAATAGAATAAGAAATATCTATTTGGTTTTCAATCCTGGTTCTTGGCAGAAGTTTTGAAACCCTTAGGATTAGCTGGGCATGGTGGTGCATGCCTGGAATCCCAGCATTTGGTAGGCTGAGGCAGGAGGATTGCTTCGAGTTTGAGGCCAGCCTGAGCTACAAAGTGAGTTCAAGGTCAGCCTGAACTGCATAGTGAAACCCTGTCTCAAAAAGACAAAAAAAAAAAAAAAAAAAACCTTAGGATTTCCTGAGTTGGAGTGCAAAGAGTATCTTTGTTATCCATAGCAAGCCTCTTCCAACCACACCCGAGTTCATGTCAGTGAGGTGACTTTTGTTTTTTTGGACTTCAACTTGAACCCTGGGCCTTCACACTGACCTACATCGCTAGCTCTTTATATTTTTTGAGACAGAATCTCCCTAAGTAACTAAGTTGCCCAGGTTGGATTTGAACTTGCTATCCCTCCTGCCTCAGCCTCCCAGTGTGCTGGGATTACAGGTGTGTGCCACCATGCCCTCTTGCCAGTGAGGTGATTCATGTGATTAGCGGTGGAGCTTTCAGTCCCCTCCAGACTTCAGAGGAGGAGGGAGGGGTCCAGGGAGCGTGGTCTCCACGGCCACTGGTTTGCTCAGCTGGGCTTGCCAAGGCTGCCTGCATAAGGATCTGAGAGCTTCCAGGGTGGGGAGCACATCTCGGGCTCCACAGGGACAGTGGCTCCTGAGCTCAGAGACGTGCCATCTGTACCTCTGTGCCTTAAGAATATCTTTTACAAGAAGCAGTCTGGACAGTGTGGCCCTGCTTGGGGCACCCAGCTTTGCAGCCAGGTGGGACGGAGCATGGGTAACCTGGGGACCCGCTACTTGGGACTCAGCCCTGAACCTGCAGGTCTGTGATGACTCAGAATGTCAGAAACCAATGAAATTGTAGGACAGCAGTATCCACAGGGAGCTGAAGACCTGTGGCATGTGGAAAGCCCACACATTCTGCCGGAAATGTTACAAGCAGAGTTTCCTTGAACTCCAAGAGTACCAATCCATGGAGCACAAACTGACAGGGATTCATTTGTTCAAGAACCCTGGGGCACCCAGGTCACTGGACATTCACATTCTAGTGACACAGCCTGACTTGTGATCCTAACGTCCACTTCCCGACTGAGCCCACCCAGCCCAGGAAGCACTTCCCCATATCTCTGTCCTGTGTCCTCCAAAGAGAGACAGCCATCTATCCGCGTGACGAAGCACTGGTCAGCTTGTAAAGGGCAGGACGCTGCCACCTGCCTCAACAGGGACGAACCTCACGGACACAATGGTCAGTGAAATAAGCCAGGCACAAGGACCCATGCTGTCAGATTCCACTTACACCAGGTCCCTAGAGTTATCAGAATCATAGGGACAGGAAGTGGAGTGGTTGCCAGGGCCTGGGAAGGGGCACAGGGAGTTGGTGTTCAGTGGGGCAGAGCTTCCATGTGGGGAGATGGAAAGTTCTGAAATGTGGGTGGTAACAGCTGCACAACAGTGTGGATGCATTTAATGCCCCCGAGCTATGCACTAAAACACAGTTAAGACAGTAAATTTTCCACTGTGTATATTTCACAATAATAACAACAACAACAAAATTTGTAGTCAGGCATGGTGGTACACACCTGTAACCCCAGCTACTCTGAAGGCTGAGGCAGGAGAATTGCAAGTTCAAACCCAGCCTGGGAAATTTAGCAATTTAGCAAGACCCTGTCTCAGAACAAAAGAATAAATAAAAAGGTCTGAGGATGTAGCTCAGTGTTTCCCAGGTTCTATCCCATGCACCGGAGATTCTGAACCACAGAAGGGCTCAGGTACAATCTGAGGCAGACAGTTCCTCTCCAGCTGCTTGACTACTGTAGGTTCCTGCCCAAGAAAGTGTCATCACCTGGCGTCCTCAGGGTCAAGCCCCTGCTCCGCTTCCTGTTTTAGTTCCGGTGTGAGAGGTGCTCACAAAGGGGCTGGTGTACTTTCCAGAGGTGTGTTTGGCGGCTCTGATACCCTCCGAGATTCACAGACTCGCACCCACCTGGGCTTGGGCGGCACAGGGTGGCAGAGAACATCACACCTTTACTCTGGAGACCAAGTGGGCACAAAACTCTTGATGTGAGTGGTTTCATTCTATAAGATCCAGTTGCATTTAAAAAAATAAAAAAGAAAGAGCTGGGCCTGGTGGCACATGCCTGTAATCCCAGTCCTTGGGACGTTGAGGCAGGAGGATGGCTATGAGTTCGAGACCAGCCTGGACGGCATAGTCAGTTCAAGGCCAGCCTGAATTACATAGCAAGACCCTGTCTCAAAAAAACAAAAATAGATAAATAAATAAAGCCAAGGATGTAGCTTAGTCCAAAGGCCCTGAGTCCAATCCCCAGTACAAAAACCAAACACAGAAACACAAAAAAATTCCCCACTTTGGGGTTTCTGGAAAGATTAGAGGAAGAAACGTTGGAAAGCACTTGGCACATACATGCACAGGACCCGTGTGCCCTAGACTGGGAAGCCCTGTGCAGCACCATCCGCGGTAACCCGGGGAGACCGAAGGCCGAGCTCCCACCTGTGCTCCCACCCCGGCTCTCCGCACTAAGGAACCCGCCCCACTCAGATCCCCGCGGGGGGGAAGGGGTCCCTCACGAAGCCTCTGAGACCTTGAGAAACTTGCCTTTCACAGACTGCCCCAAATCCTCTCCGGAGAGAGGGAAGCAGAAATGACAACGATATAAATAACAAACACTTTGGAGCACCCAGCTGTGTACCAAGTACCAGAGATGCCTCACATACGTTTGTTTGTACTGAGGGTGAACCGAAGGGCTTTCACACTGAGCTACATCCTCAGCCCCTTTTTAATTTTGAGACAGGGTCTCACTGAGTTACTAAATTGCCCCAGCTGGGGTTGAACTTATGATCTTCCTGCCTCAGCCTCTCGGAGTGCTGGGATTACAGGTGTGGGGCACCATGCCCAGCTAAATACATTATCTTCAACATCTTTAGAGTCAAAAATGTGTATAGAATGCCTGACCTTTCAGAGAGTCAGGTCCTGGCTGCAGCATACATGGGTCTAAGTGGCTTCCGAGGACCACTTAATTACTAAGCAGGGGAGCCAGGCACAGGAGGGCAGGAGTCAGGCACACACCCCAGGCCGCTCCCACAGCCCTTCTGTGGAACAAGCCTGACCCCAACCTCGGCCTGAGTGGCCTTAGGAGAAACGCTGACCCCAGGCATCGTAAACGGGCAGCAAGCGAACACTCAGGGACCAGAGCCATATGACCTGGCTAACAGTGCCCAGCGCTGCCAATGGCTCCAGTGTCCCCACACTGCAGCACGGCAACCCAACAGCAGTGTGTACAGGAGTGGGGCCCAGGAAGCAACCGGAAAGTCGCTCATGAGAACGTGAGAAGGAAAGAAAGCAGGATGCAACGGAGATGCGGAAGAGTAGGCATGCATTAAACTGAGGTTGCAAAGAGTGATTAAAGACAGGGAAATCGGAATGATAGCAGGCCCGAGTTTCAAAACTAGGATGCAATGCATTATACGTTATCAGCTGGGTTTTCTTTTTTTTTTTTTTTAATTTTTTTTTGGGGGGGGTTTTCTTGATACATAGAAAAAACAAAAGACTAGCCCAGTGTGGTAGCACACATCTGTAATTCCAGCACTCGGGAGGCTGAAGCAGGAGGATCACTGAGAGTTCAAAACCAGCCTGGACTATATAGCCAGACCCTGTCTCAAAAAGCCCCCACCCCCAGAAAAAGACAGAAAGAACATGCCAAAGCATTAACAGCAATGATCTTGCAGTAGTGGAATTAAGGGTGACTGTTGCTTGCATTTTTATACCTACTTTGCATTATTTTAAAATGTACTCATCAGGTACAGTGGCTCATGCCTGTAATCACAGCACTCTGGGAGGCTGAAGCAGAAGGATCTCGAGTTTGAGGGCAGCCTGGGCAATTTAGCAAGATCCTCTCTCAAAATAAAAACAGCTGGAGATGTAGCTAAGTGATAGGATGCCCTGGCTTTGATCCCCAGTACTACAAAAAAAAAAAAAAAAAAGGATTCAAGGAATGTATGCTGTGGTTACAGTAGAACCGTAAAGCTCTTCTATTTATTTATTTATGGGTTTTATTTTGTTTTGTTTTGTTTTGTTTTGTTTTCAGACAGAGTGTCGCTGTACAAGCCAGGCTGCCTTTGACTAATTGTGTAGCCTAGGCTGGCCTTGAGCTCGCCGCAATCCTCAGTCTCCCTGGTGCTGGGATTACAGGCATGTGCCACCATGCCCAGCTCACGAAGTTGTTTTATAAAGACCCCTTTTTCAAGTCACACTGCAATAAGCAAGAGAGGGGACTGATGCTTTCAGAAGTCAATTCATTTATCCAACAGCACAAACCAGCACTCATTCAACAGATTGTGGGTGCCTGCTCAAATGCCTGCTGCTGTTCTGGGAACGTGGGGGGCTGGGAGCAGGGAATAGACAGCTGGTCTCCATTCCCAGCCTCCCTCACGTCTGAGTGTGGCCACCTGAGGAAGTCTCGCCCATGGGACATGAGCAGTGTGCACAAAAATCCACCTCGCTATTCCTCCCAAGTCCAGAGACGGACCACTGCCAGGACCCAGAAGCACTTGTGCATCCTCTCCAACTTCAGCCTTGTCTTAGTTCACTTCCTGTGCTGTCACAAAAGGCCTGAGACTCAGTACCTTAGAAAGAATACAGGTTTTGCCAGGCCTGGTGGTGCAGGCCTGGAATCCCAGCACTGTGGGAGGCTGAGGCAGGATGATCACAAATTGGAGCCCAGCCTAGGCAACTTAGTGACTCAGCCCAACAGCGTGGAGCCAGCATCTGCTCAGCTTTGCCAGGCAGGCACCCTGCACACCCATAATCTCCAGTCCCCAAAGGGCAGCGAAACTCACTCCCTGGAGAAAGGCACTAATCCATCTTAAGACCTGATCGCCTCTTCACACTAACCCAGCCCTGCCCAATGGCACCCAGTTACCACAAGGCTTGGAGGAGGCACAGCACCTCCCACCCATGGGAGCTTCTTCCCTCTGTGTCTTGGGAACCACAGCCTGGCTCCTTACATGCTTTCCTAGGCTCTCCTAGAAAACTCAGTGGATGTGCACGTTGTGGAGTGGCCCATGACTGGATCCGTACTTTCTTTTGTGCTTTGCTATCACTCTTCATGCCAGTGAGATTTACCTATACTGTTGCCCGGAGCTGGAGTTTTTTTAGTTGTTTATTTGTTTGTTTGCGATACCAGGGATTGAAGCCAGGGTCTTTGCACTGATCTACATCCCAGCCCTGTTTTTATTTTTTATTTTGATGCAGAGTCTTGTTAAATTGCTAAATTGCCCAGGCTGGGTTTGAACTTGTGATCCTCCTGCCTCAACCTCCCAGAGTGTGGGATTACAGGCTTGCACCACCATACCCAGTTTAACATAACTTCTGATTTCCAAAGTGGTTATAATAGAATTGCTGGAATTCTTATATACTGGGTATCAGAATGGCTTTTGATCACCAATAATAAGCATTTTTTCTCATGTTTATTGCTTATTTCTTGTGTTCTTTCTCCCAAGAAATCCCTGTCTGTGCCTTTTACTTTTTCTATTGAGTTATCTTTTCTTGTTATAGTTTTCTACATATTTCAGATTTTTCATTTGGCTGTTTTTCAGGGCAGGGACTCACTATGTAGTTCAGCTAGCCTTGAACTCTCTATGTAGCCCAATCTGATCTTGAACTCATGATCCTCCTGGCTCAGCCTCCCAAGAGCTGGGATTAAAGGGCTGTACCACCGTACCTGGTTCCAAAAGTTATTCTTCTATATATTCTGAAAGCTTTCAAGTTTTTGGTTTTTTGGGGGTTTTTTTCAGTTTCAAGTCTTTAATCCATGTAGAAATGCCTTTTCTGCGTGGTGTGAAGTAGGACTCCAGTTGCGCTGCTCTCATTTGGATAACCAGTTGTGTCAGCACCATAGATTTAATTCACATCCCTGCATAGGTTGATCAGCAATGCCACTTTTGTCAAAAATCCCAAGCCTTTATGTGCACAGATCTCTTTCAGGCCTCTCCTTTCTGCTCCTTTGGTCCATTTGCCTAGCCCTGCACCAAGAGCACATTGTCCTGGCCCCAGCATCTTTATAATAACTGTTTCTCAGTGTAGAAAAACCATCTGGGTGACCAGATGATTACTGACATCCCGGGTTCTGTTTTAGAATCATCCACTGAGAAAGAGGCTCTGAGTGGGAAAGGAGCCTGTGCCGTGTCACACAGCACTGTAACTTTTCGTCACTATAACATACCCAAGATAAACAACTTCAAGGAGGGAAGGATTTATTTGGACCCACAGTTTCCAGGGTTTCAGCCCACAATCAGCTGGCTCTGTTGCTTCTAGGCCTGCAGTGAGGACATTGCGGTGGGGAGTTCATGCCAGGGCAAAGCTGCTGGTCCATGGTGACCAAGAAGCAGGGAGAGACAGGGAGTCAGACAGGAAGGGCAGGGACAAGATACAGTGCCCAAAGCCCTGTCCCCACGACCCATGCCCTAAACTGCTGTGGTCTCCCAATAGCCTCGAACTCATGGCAATCCTCCTGCCTCAGCCTCCCAAGTGCTGGGATTACAGGCGTGTGTTACCACACCTGGCCTGATCACTTCTCAAAGCTCCATGTCTGCACATGCAATGACAGCTGTGGCTTGTGTATTTCTTTTTTTTTTTTTTTTTTTTTTTTTTTGTGGGTACCGGGGGGTCGACCTCAGGACCTCGCGCGCCAGCAGGCGCCCGTGCCGCTGAGCGATATCACCGGCCCCTTTTTCGTATGTGGGATCCGGGAGTCGAACTCGGGCCCTCGCGCTTGCCGGGCAGGCGCTTAAGCCGCTGAGCCATCTCACCGGCCCTGGCTTGTGTATTTCTAATGGACAGCACTGGGTTATACCATTAAATTCATCCCATCAAAGGCCGGTGAGATGGCTCAGCAGCGTAAGCACCTGCCTGGCAAGCGTGAGGGCCCGAATTCGACTCCTGGATCCCACATACGAAAAAAGGGCCGGTGATAGCGCTCAGCAGCACGGGCGCCTGCTGGCATGTGAGGTCCTGAGGTCGACCCCCCGGTACCCACAAAAAAAAAAAATTCATCCCATCAAGAAGCCTTTACTAAGAACCTAGTTTGCAGACTGCACTGTAGTAAAGGCTACATGATTAATAGCAAGGGAACAGAAGTAGTTCCAATCAATGCAGTCCATTTCCCCATTGGACCCATTGCCCGTAGAGGCTGCCTCAGCCCCAAGAACACAAGAAGGAGCCCATGACCCAATGCCAACCTCAGCTGGACAGCCCTTTCCAGTTATAGAGGAGGCAGCACCAGAACTCCAATGTAGAGTTCATTTGAACCAATTCTGTATTTACAGGTCAGTCAGCTGAGGTCCAGAGAGGCTGAGACACCTACCCAAAATCACACAGTAAGCGGTGACTCATTGCACATGCTTCAGAGCTCCTCCCCTGCATGTCTATATCTGAAGGAAACTTTGGCCCTGAGCTTCTCCCTTCCCAGAGAACAAGTCACTTTTGTGTCAAGGCAGCACTTGGGGCCCTTGAGAACAAGCACTTGAAAGCCCAAGTGCCCACCCCAGAAAAGATAGATTGGTGCAGCGAGCCAGAAGCAAACCCTCAAGAGTCACCCTCAAGCCCATCCCGTGGGCATCAGCTCTTTGGGCGGCTGCCCAGCTTGATGAAGGATGCACTCCCAACTCTCCCAGGGGGAGACGCAGGCTGAGACTGGGGACAGAGGGCTCAGCCTTACCCTGCACACCGCCATCCTGGCCAGGAGTCACTCTGACCAGACCTGGGTGCCAGGGGCTCTCGATATCCACCTGGAGGTGAGTGGGAGCTACAGTGCCAGCAGCTCCAGGTCAGCATGTATGCACCCTACACATGAGGGCTGAGACCCGGGGGCAGGAAGGGTGATGAGAACAGGGCCAGCTGTAGTCCACCAAGGACATTTTTTTTGAGACAGGGTCTCTATGTAGTTCAGGCTGGCCTTGAACTCACCATGTAGCCCAGGCTGGCATGGAACTCAAAGTGATCCTCCTGCCTCAGCCTCCCGAGTGCTGGGATTACAGGTCTGAACCACCATGTTGGCTCATCAGGGACTTTATTTTTCTTTGTTGTTTTTTGTTTGTTTGTTTGTTTTTTTGAGGGTACCGGGGGTCGACCTCAGGACCTCGCACAACAGCAGGCGCCCGTGCCGCTGAGCGATATCACTGGCTCTTTTTTCGTATGTGGGTTCCGAGAGTCGAACTCGGGCCCTGGGGCTTGCCAGGCAGGCGCTTACACCCCTGAGCCATCTCACCGGCCCCTCATCAGGGACTTTAGAGCAGGGTTCCTACATCAGCTTTCAGGAAAACATGCCCTCAACAAAACCTTAGGCTTGTGTGGTGGAGCTTGTCTGCAATCTCAGCATGCAGGAGGCTGAGGCATGAGGATTGTGAATTCCAGGCCAGCCTGGGCTGTGAAGTGAATTCAAGGCCAACCTGAAATACATAAGGAGACCCTGTCTCAAAACAACAACAATAACAACACTTAGAGCAATTTAATTATTGCAGCCCCCACCCTCACCCGGAGTCCAGGCCACAGGACCTTGGCTCGGCTCAGCAGTGGGCGGGAGCGTCTACCATCGCTATTCTACAGAAGATACTGGGAGTCAGCGTGGACCTGGAGCTTACTCCTTGAGAAGACCAAGACGTACCGGTAACTCCTCCTGGGTCCTGAGCCTCAGTTTCTCCCCTAAATAGTGCACCTGCCCACCCCTCCGCCTTGCTGTGTGGATGGGCAGAGGGTGTGTGCAAACCTCCTTTATCGTGAACAGAAATGGAGGGGGCGGTCCCCAAACCCCCAGGGCAAAGGCCTCTCTCCAAGGATGATCCCACTGGTAATCCTCATGGGGTCCTTAGGGATTGGGACTCGTGATCTCTGCTTTGCACGCGTGGATAGTGAGGTTCAGGGAAGTGAAGCGACTTGCCCAAGGGTACCCGGCTAACAGAGGAGGTGTCTGGAATGGGGGCGCAGCTCCAGAGTCCAGGGTGCAAAAGCGGGACTCAAGCACTAATCCATTTGGAAGGCGATGCTGTCTCGCTTCTGGCTTTTCCTGGCCGGGGCAGAGGGCTCCATCTATCCACCCCGTATGTCCAGACAGCCGAGACAGGCGCGCCCCGCCCGCGCACCCCGTGCACCCCGCGCCCGGCTCACCTCGCGTATTTTGTCTTTTGGAAATCGAGCAGCCTGGGCGCGAACATCGCCGCGATTCCATGGGCGCCCGCGCTGGGCTTTGCTCGGCTGGGTCGCTGGGAACTTGGGGACCGCGGGAGGGGGCGCAGCAGGTGGGTGGCGCGGGCCGGGACCGCAGAGGAAGGGGCCGAGCTGAGCCTGGGGGCGCCCGCCGGTATCCGGAGCCCGAGCCAGCCGGAGCTGGCGGCGCCGACACCAAATCCCGAGCAGATGGTGGCGGGGGCGGGGCGCGCGGGGGCTCTGGGCGCGCGTCACCAAGCCTGGCCGCGTCCCCTCCCTCCTGCCCTCGCCGCCGGCCGGGAGGACTGGGCGTCCCCTCCTCCGGAACAGCAGAAGACGCCCTGGGCTGGGCTGGAAGACAGAGGGAACACTGCCCGCGCATCTCCTGGTCTACTAGTCGCCACGCTGTCCCCAAGGGACCTGCCCTGGGACTGGCCACGCTCTCAGGGAAGCCTCCCCACCGAGGCCTATGTGTCTCCTCACTTTCCCGGGACATCTACCCTCAGCCCATCCATTGACCTTCCGCCAAATCCAGCCTTCTCCGGCAGAGGGGTTGTGGGCTATGGGGATCCCATCACCTGCTAGTTAAGTTGACACTCTTGGGGGCTGCTGGAGGCCAGATGGCCTATGATGGAGAAGAAATGGTAGCATTCCCTGAGGGAACTGAAGACTGGTCCCCAAATTGAAAAGAAGGCCTCTCCCTCTTCCCTATTTCTATTTCTACCATTGCTTCATCTGAGGTCCAACTAAGCACTGGGAGATCAGCCCACCGCACTCTGCCCAAGGGAGCTGGAACAAGAAGCAAAAAGATCAAAGGACCCCACCTCCTTCACCCCAATTCCAGATGCGGCCCAGGGCAGGCACACACTCCCATCGCAGCAGAGTGAGATGCAGGGTATGGGGGGGGCGGAAATAAGGAAAGAGGAGGGGTTTGGGATGCTCAGGAGGTGGGACCCACCAGGCACAGCAGTGTGCTAGAAGTGGGGAGGAGGCAGCACAGGAGTTAAGGGGTGACTGCTGGGTTTTGGCTGGGCCCAGTAGGTGATTCTCAGTGCCGCTTGGTGAGGAGAAATGAAGGGACCCAGAGGAAGAGCCATGGGGGGCAGGAACCTCACTAGTTAGGTCTCAGCCAGATAAGCTTGAGGTCAAGGTTGGCGTGAAACCAAGGACAGGGGACCACTGGTGTGGGCCAGAGGAGCAGGCAGGACAGGAGCCCCACGCAGTGAGGCATCCAACTGTGATGGGGACAAGAGGACCCTCAGAGCATGGGTTTCAGCTTGCTTGTCTTGACCAACTTGAGTTTCAACTTCCACTCTGAGAGCCACCAGCCTTGGGGCACTATTGGTATTGACATTAAAATTAACATTTAAATGCAGTTTCAGCACCACACCACAGGAGCCCTGTGTGGCTGTGGGTGCCTCCTGGGCTCTGTGCATCCATGCAGAAAGTTCTAAGGGCCCCTGCACCGCGAGATGGCAGCATAGGCCGAGCAGGTGAGAGAAGTACTTGAAATGAGGCGGAAGAGACGGGGGATCTGCGTACAGCAGGAGGGCACGGTCGGTTGGGAGATGCTTGCCTCAGGGGTGGCGCACACCTTTGCGTCCTGCTGGGGTGGAGATGGACGGGTCAGCCACAGCTCAGGGCCAGCGCCTCCTACCCCTTGGGTGGAGCAGGGAGACCAGGCTGAGACCAGGTCAGAGACTTAGTTCATTGCCCAGCACACAACTCCCAGGAAGTCCAGCGAGGACTGAGTTGCAGGGGATGGGAACCAACCAGCAGCAGGTGGGACCGAGCCAGCCTCTCCCGCTCTGCCCGACCCCCAGGCACAGGCTGCACTCTGACCCACCTGCCTCCAGGTACCACCACCCAGCCCCCAGCCTCAATTCCCAGAAAGGTCCCTACTGGCTTTGCAAAGGTGAAAGGATCCCTCAGTGCCCCCTGTGTTCCTGGGGAGGCCAGGCTGGCTCAGAGTGGCTACGGTGGCCACAGCTCCCAGGAGGCTGGGACCAGACCTCCCCAAGGTGCTTGGCCTTCTCCTGGCCCGACTGTTGTCCACCTCCAAGCATATCTCAGCAGCAGGCTCCGCAGGGCCACAGAGGAGACCCCTGAAAGGAAACAGCAGCCTAGACATGGATTTGCCTTTTCTTCACGAGCTAAAGAAATTGAATAAAAAATAAATTACTATTTTTACTGCTGAGATTGGTTGTTATGGCAACAGAGGGCCTGACTCCTGCTCTTGGAGTCGGGGTTGGGCTGCATCAGAGAGGGGAGGCAGAGGGAAGTAGCTGGAGGGGCAGTGAGTGGCCAGAGGCTTGTCCTGACCCCCCCCCACACACACCAGAAGTCCCCTCTGCCCACCTGCCCTCCCTCATGGGCATCCCTGATGACTTGGTCCCAGCTTGGCTGTATGGCCTCAGGTTGGGCCCAGCCATGTCCCGGCAGCCTCTTCTCCACTCCTGGGAGCTCATGCTAAGTAGATCAGCAGCCCCAGCCTCACCTGGCCGGGAGCTCCTCCCTGCTTCTGCACCCCGGGAGGAGCCAACACCCACAGCTGGGCCAGGTTGGGTGGTGGCTGAACAGCCTACAGGTGCTGCACCCCAGCTTTGTGTCCCAGGCCCCATGCTGGGCGCTCGAGCATTAGTTTCCCCACTTGTGATGTAGAGGTGACAACACCCCCTTGCTGGACTGGCAGAGGGGCCACAGAGGCCAGAGCACTGTTTCTCAGAGCTTATCCTTGGGATGGGCCAAGCGCTTGCCTAGAATGCACAGGGCTCTGGGTGCGATCCCAGCATCACTGAAAAGGGAAAAATGCTTATCGCTTCCCCTCCAACCCTTTCTGGAAGACGACGTGGTGGGGTGGCGCTGTCCTGCAGTTACAGGCCAGGAATCTGGGGCTCCCCAAGGTTAAGAGGCACAAGGAGCCTTACAGCCCCGTTAGACACCACTGACCGTGGGGCCCTATAACTGCCCGCGCTGTGGACAACCATTGACTCCCACTGACTGGGGGGAAGTAGGTAGCAAGATAAAGGCTGCCCCACCCCAGCTCCCGGGACCTCCCTGGAACCCCCGCCCACATTTCCGGTCCCTTCCCATGAGGTCTATCTCTGCCACCTTTCCCTGGGACCCCGCTGCACACTTTGACCTGCTTCTCCTCCTTGTGGCTTTAATCCCCAATTAGTAGGTATGAAATGCTCACCTATTATGTGCCTGGGAGCTGAGAGGGACACAGAAAGTACAGTTCCTGGCCACCAGGAACTTCGTGTCTAGAGTGAAAGAAAGGACATGAGACAATTGCAAACCATTTCTTCATTCAGTCAATGGATTGGAATTACTGTCAGATGCCTGGCTCTTTGTAAACACTAGCTCACCTGTAAACTGGACAACCGGACAATGATTCCCATTTGACACGAAGGCAAACAAAGTAAGGCCCAGAGAGAGATGGCCAGTGACTGGCAAGAAGGAGAGCCACGTGTCAAAGCCAGGCTGGCCTCCCTTTAAACCCCTGACCCCCTCTTTCTCACTGTTCCTCTTCCTGTGCCCCAGCCTCTCTTCGTGGGTGTGGCTGGGGACTGGGTGCTGCCCTTTCCCCTGGGGCTCACAGGTAAACCGGGGAGACAGAGCTGGCGGAAGCAATAACCAGGGGTCAGGCAAGGCCTTGAGGGGGTAGGTGACAAAGATAAAGCTGGACACTGGTATGCGGCAAGGACAGATCTTAATCTGTAGTAACAGTTGCAACAGAGAAAAGCGCTGCAAAAACTGACCTCAAACTTCAATCTGTACAGAGGTGCCCCAGTGCTTTCAAAGAAGGGGGAGACAGAAAGGTTGCGTGGGGCTGGGGGGGGTCACAGAAGTGAAGAGTTACAAAAATCACACCAGGGCTTAGGCCCTCATGAGACTGGGCTTATCAGCATTTGGCTCCTGCCCTCTCAGAGCAAGGGACAAACTGTTCTTCCTGCCCGGGCGGCCCTGAGCATTCTCAGGCAGGCACTGAGGGGCGAGGGGGCCGGGTGGTGGCCTTGACCTCTGGGAACTATGTTGGTGTTTGTTTCTGTCCTTACAGACTGAGGCAGAAGGGTTGAGAAGACCAGGAGGGGCCTGGCTGGAGTGGGGTTAGGTGGAGGATTTTTTTGTCAGGAGGTAGCCCCAGGAAGTGAAGCAACTTCGCCTGGGGGTTAGGGATGGGAGAAAGGCAGGGAAGCCTGGTGAGCTGAGTCTTGTAAGATGGACGGAAGCTGGCCAAGGTGGGGAAGAGACAGCGGGGTGAGGAACTGCATTCCAGGCAGAGGGAGCAGCATCAGAGCACGGGCAGAGGCTCAGAGGCATGGGGCAGCGACAGGTCCTCCCGGTCCTGAAGTCTAAGTGAGCATTTGGCCTCCGCTGTCTGGCATGCAGGAGGCAAACAACTTTGAGCGAGGGAGGGAGGGGGAGTCTCGGGCTGCAGTGGAGGATCCTGCTTGGTGCCTAGAGAAGGCGGTGCCGCCCTTTCTAGCAGAGCTGCAGGCTCCTAGCTTCTCAGAGACAACAGGGAACAGTTACTGGGAAGCTAACTCTGGAGGCTCTGAGAGGAAGGGGAGGGGGCAGGTTCCCAGCCGAGGCTGTTTCTTAACAATAACTTCGTCACCTCTAAGGTACCATCAACTCCAATGTGAACTTTTAGGTGTCGCTAAGAAAGATAAATTCCTGGCAATTAATTTTGCTGGCACTTTATTATGAAAAATTTTAAGCATTCAGAAAAGTTTAAAAGAATTGTAGAGGGCCGGTGATATAGCTTAGCAGCATAAGCGCCTGCCTGGCAAGCGTGAGGTCCTGAGTTCGACTCCCGGTACCCGCATATAAAAAAATTTAAAAATGAAAAAAAAAATAAAAGAATTATAGAGCTAAATAAACCTTTCCTTCCTTAAAAAAGAAAAAAAGAATTGTAAACTAGGCATGGTGGCCCAGTCTGTAATCCCAGCACTCTGGAGGCTGAGGCAGGAGGATCACTGTGAATTCATGGCCAGCCTGGACTACATATCAAGACCCTACCTCAAACAAACAAACAAACAAACAAACAAAAAGAATTGTATAGCTGAGCGTGGTGGCGCACACACGTGTAATCCCAGCTCAGCCTCCCAGAGTGCTGGGACTACAGGTGTGCACCACCACACCCAGCTAATCCATCTTTTCTCGGTGTGTTTCACGACAGTTTGTAGACATCACAATGAATACTACTACCTGCTGTATCATTAGAGTTGAGTAGATGCTTACAGTTCCCTTTCTGGTGGGGAAAACACACAAATGTTCAGGGCAAACATCACCTCAGGTAGGTAGACAGGAAGGGACACAAGGCAGTCGTCAGGCACAACTTCCTGGCTTTGGCTTTGCCACAAGACAGCTGGATCACCTTGAACCTTTAGTTTTCCAATCTGTAAAATGGGAAGAAGGGAGGAGGCTAGGGAGGGGGAGGAGAAGGAAAAGGATGAGGTGAGGTGGGAGGAAGGGGAGGGGAGAGGAAGAGGAGAGAGGCTGTGTTTTGAAGCACTTGCTGTGTGGCAGACATCCTGCTCCATGCTTCGCCCCATCGACACCATTTTCTCCCTCACAGCCCCCCATGGGCAGGCGCTCCACCAGAGGCCACCTTGGGGACCCTCACAGTTGACCCTCAGTATCCATGGGTGATTGGCCCCAGGACCCCAGCAATGCCAAAACCTATAAACCTTCCATAAAACTTATAGTACTTGCACGCAACCTACACTCATCTTCGCACGTGCTTTATTAACTTATTTCTTGGTGCTGGGCATTAAAGCCAGGGTTTCACCCATGCTGAGCACATGCTCTACCACGGAGCCACACCCGCATCCCCCTTCCCATACACTTCAACCTTAGATCACTCAGAATACCTGAGTGTCAGTGCTGACACGGTGTAAATACCACAGGTGTTAGGCTATTGTTTGGGGGGGAAAGGGTCTGCATCTGTTCAATATAGATGTAATTTTTTTCCAAATATTTTCAAACTGTGGTTGGTTTATTTCATGATACAGAAGCTGCAGATAAGGAGGACCATTGTACTTGGCTGATGTAAAATCAGTGCAAGAAGCCCTTAGCATTTGAAGAAACACTTTTTGTTTGTTTGTTTGTTTGTTTTAGACAGGGTCTCACCATGTAGTGCAGGCTGGCATTGAACTCCCTTATGTAGCCCAGGCTGGCCTTGAACTCACAGTGATCCTCCTGCCTCAGCTTCCCGAGTGCTGGGATTACAGGTGTGTGCCACCACACTCAGTTATTTATTTTATTCTTTATTTTTTTTCCCAAGGAGCTGAGAATGAAACTCAAGTCCTGGCACACTCTAGGCAAGAGCGTAACCACTAAGCTACATCCCCAGGCCACTCCTTTCTTCCTGATGGGAGGCTGAATAGAGCTTAGAGTTTCCTCTAATTTGGAGCCTATGATATTGTGATATAATAAGAAATATAAGCCAGGCATGGTGTTACATACCTGTAACTCTAGCTACTCAGGAGGCTGAGGCAGGAGGATTACAACTTGGAGGACAGCCTGGGCACCTTAGCAAGACCCTATCTCAAAGTAAAATTTTAAAAAGTTTAAAGGAGTTAGCAGGAGAGCATTTGCTTAGCATTCTCAAGGCCACAGGGCCCCATCCCTAGTACCATTAAAGAAAGAGGAAAAAGAAAGAAAGAAAGAAAGAAAAAGAAGAAAGGAAGGAAGAAAGAAAGAAAAAAAGAAAGAGGGGCAGAGGGAGGGAAGGAAGGAGGGAGAAGAAAAGAAAAAAATTATATATATATAATTATATAAATAATATATATATATATATTATTTGCTCTTCCATTCTGGTCTGTGGAAGACCTCCCAAAACTGGCAATGTCTGGAGTGAGAAGGGAAGAGAGGCCTTTATCATTCGTTCCTAACAAGCCCCTTTCAACCGCAGCTGCGTTCCTAGGAATGGGGCGACTTTGGAAGAGCCCCTAAGGTGGGCCGGCCTCCAGGGAGCCTTCCGCGTGCCGCACTGGCGAGGCCGGGCGAGGCTGAGCTCTCGCCGCGGTCGGTGATTTAACCAATCGTGGCTGCCGGCGGCGCCTCCACAAAAGCCCAAAGCAGCCAGGGGAGCCCGCGCCCTGAGGCTCCAAGTCGACCCCGGCAGGCAGTGGGGGAGCTGAGTCCGCGCTCCCGAGAGCGAGAGAGCCGGGAGTTCCTCTCGGATCATCCCGTTCCCCGGGAACCACGGCCGGCGCTCCTGGGCTCCTCTCTGCTCGGTGTCCAGGACTCCCAGCTCCTGGGAACGAAGCGCCCTTTGCAAGGTGCTGTGACCGCCTGTGCGCCCCAAGTCTGGGCCTGCTGGGGCCCGCCAAGGCCCCAAACCATGCCATGCAGCAGGAGGCTCGGGCCTGTGTCTGCGTTGGCAAAGTGCCTCCATGCACCTTTAACGATAAACCTGTCCCTTTTCCCAAGAGTGCGGGGGGGCGGGGTGCTAGGATCAAGGGCACTAGGATTAAGGGTGTAAGTGCTACCACCCTAAGTAGTCTGGATAAGATACAAGGGATAGAAAGAGCTGTGGTCCTCACTTGTTGCTTTGCTACCTTCTGCCTGCCTGTTTCTCCTCTGCGATGCCACCCTGCCTTGGAGCCAGGCGATTATGAACTAAAACCTCTACAAACTGTAAGCTAAATAAACCTCTCCTCCTTTACTTTTGGGTGTCAGGTATTTTGTCTCAGCAATGAGAGAAAAGTAACTAGGACACCCACATTAAGTTATTTTCCTCCAGCATTTTTTTTCTTTTTGCAAGACAGGGTCTCATTGTGTAGTTCAGGCTGGCCTTAAACTTGAGGCAATGCTCCTGCCTCAGCTTCCCCAGTGCTGGGATCATGGGTGTGCACCACCACCCAGCTCCTCCAGCTGCTTCTTTTTTTTTTTTTTTTTTTTTTTGTGGGTACCGGGGGTTGAACTCAGGACCTCGTGCACCAGCAGGCACCCGTGCCACTGAGCGATATCACTGGGCCTTTTTATGTATGTGGGTACCGGGAGTTGAACTCAGGACCTCGCGCTTGCCAGGCAGGTGTTTATGCCACTGAGCCATCTCACCGGCCCTCCTACAGCTTCTTATCTTAAAACTTACCTACCTCACAAGACAAAAATATCATTTGCAAAGTAGTCACTGAAACTGGGTGATATGGTAAGGAGATTTTAAAACTTTTGGTTATACCATTTGTACAAGACATACAAAAACTTGTCTAAATGGTTACATGTATGTTTCTCAAAATTTACAGCTTTGGGACATCTGAACCTGAATTTTTACTGATCCAAAGAGCACTTAGATGGAGAAGCAGGAGGCTGGTCCAAGCCTGGCAGCCACATCACCTCAAATCACATCATCTCTCTGGGCCTTGGATTTTTCATCTTGGCACTAAAGCCTTCCAGCTGCAATGTTGTTCAATTAAAATAGAATAGGGCCAGGTGGAGACCAAAGTTGGTGATTTTACTCTGTGACTTTGCAGTTTACTCTCAAGCTACGGAATGAAGGCTGTGGACCCATGAAAGGAATGCACAGAGATCCATGGAGTAAACTGCATTCAGAAATAGGATAAAGGTGTCACAGTAACTGACCTCTGCCTAGTGTTCTGTTTGTCTCAGTGTTGTACCTCACTTGCGATGGTGGCTACATGACTGCATAAATTTGTGGGAACGGTACCGTAAACCTAGCAAGGGTACATTTTGTTGCATATAAACTATATATACTATATATAAACTATATATAAGCTTCAATAAAACTAAAAAAGGACACCAAACTATTCATTCAAAAAAAGAACACACACACACACACACACACACACACAAAGAACACAAGCCAAATGTGGTGGGACACACCTGTAATCCCAGCACTTGGGAGGCTGAGGCAGGAGGATGGCAAGTTTGAGCCCAACCTGGGCAATATAATGACTTAGTGAGACCCTGCCTCAAAATAAAAAATAAAAAGAGCTAGCGGTGTAGCTCAATGTGAAGGCCCTGGGTTCAATCCCCAGTACCTAAAACCCAGTCTTTGCCCCAGGTCAGAGCAAGTGCTGGTTGAGGTATATCCATGGCTATAACTGATCATTGACAGCGTCAACTCTCCCAGGAACTTTTTTTTTTTTTTTTTGTCTTTTTGAGACAGGGTTTTGCTGTGCAGTTCAGGCTGGCCTTGAACTCACTTTGTAGGCCAGGCTGGCCTTGAGCTCACAGCAATCCTCCTGCCTCAGCCTCCCAGAGCACTGGGATTACAGGCATGTACCACCATGCCTGGCCCAGGCACCCTTTTTTCAATTGGCTTTATTTTTATTCTGGGCAACAATTCATTCCATAAAATAAAATGAGAGTTCCTACTGTGCATTTTTAATCACTGAAATGCCAGGTGCTGGAACTTCCAGGAGCCGATCCTGATCCAACTCCAGCCCTTCCCTCCTGGGGCCTCCCAACTGAGCTCAGTCTCCCTCTGCTCCTGCCCCCTCTACTCCAAGAGCAGTACCCCATCCCCAGCCTCTCAGAGGGCAGCAGACCCCAAACTGGCCAGCCAGGGACCAGCCCCTTTGTTCTGATGTCCTGGGCTATGGTGTCCTCTGGTGGCCAAAGGCAGAATCATCATCATGTTAGAAGCCAGTACAACGGAGGGGCTCTGACTGGGCCGGGCTGGCTACAGGCGTTGGTTTATAGGCTGGGACTCTATGTGGGCAGCGCCTGCCAAAATCTTAAGTGCACAGAACTTGGCTGTGGACCCCACCTAGGAAATCACACACAAAGTTGGCCTGGGGAAATGTATTTCCTCCAGTTCTAAGGAAAAGAGGTAAGAGTATTCTTGCCCTCCTCTTCAACAGAAACAAGGGTGTAATCAGCCCAATCCAAACTGTGACACCTGTAGGACAAATGGCCCAGTCTCCCCAGCACATATCTAGGTAAAGAGGGGGAACAGAGTGGGGCGTGGTGGTGCACAGCCTCTGGGAGGCTGAGGCAGGAGGGTCACTGAGAGTTCAAGGCCAGCCTGAGTTCAAAGACAGCCTGAACTACATAGCAAGACCCTGTCTGAAAAAAAAAAATAATAATTTTTAAAAATAAAAAGGAGGGCCTGGTGAGATAGCTCAGCGGCATAAGTGCCTGACTGGCAAGCGTGAGGTCCTGAGTTCAAGCCCCGGTACCCACAAAAAAATAAAAAATAAAAAATAAAAAAATAAAAAGGAACTGGGGATACAGCTCACTGTGAAGGCCCTGAATTCAGTCCCCAGTACTGAAAAAAGAAAAAGGAAAAAAAAAAAAAAAAGAAACGCTTTTGCTCATTCTTCTCATTGGGTGGTTTTTGTTCATTTCTGAGAGAGAGAAAGAGAGAGAGAGAGGTGTCAGGAAACCAAGCACCTGTTCGGGATGTTAAAGTTCGAGGTTTCGAAGTTTCGAGGTGCTGGGAGATCTCCAAGGTGCTCCCGTTGTAACCAGATTCCTCTAGCTCTCTTGTTTTGGGGCAAGACGACTGAAGCTGACAAAACAGCAAGCAGCAAGCAAGTGGCAGGAATGGCCAGATGCATGTTAACTAGAAAGAATAAAAGTAAAGCGCTCCCCGCTTGTTGGAGAGGGATGAAAACCATGGATATTTAAGTCCATTGGCCCTTTATACAGTTTTTGGAGCCAATCACAGTATGAGGCAGAAAGCAGGGATGCTCCTAGTTGCAGGCAGGCCTTTGATGTCTGGAAAGCGAGCTTCTTCATTTACATTTCACACCCTCCAAGGTCTCTCCCATTTGGTTAAGGACCTGTTTTTGTCCTTTGCATTCTAGTAGGCCCTGATAATCAATTTTCTTTACGTTAATTATTCAGGCCCTCTGGTATGCGAACTCCCTTAAGCCCTGACTCTGAGTTTACTTTAGGTTAACTATTCAGGACCTGCACCCTGTCTGCCTAACTTCCCCAACCTCCTTGCTCCACCATCGAGGGAAGGGTTGGCTCAAACATCTGGGGCTTATGGGAGAGGTCTGGCCAGAAGGAGGAAATGTCAGAGCAAAAACATATGGCGATATTTAAGCCGCTGGATCATAAGAATTGACCAGGGAGAGGATGTGGAGGAGGCAGGACCACCTGAAAGCGTGCAGAGTGGAAACTTCTCCACTGCCACCAGCCCTGGCAATGCTATTTTAAGCATGGCCTGTGTCGGTGTCGTGGAATCCAGTGCGCTGACTGGCAAGAACGAGTGTGGTCCCAGGTGCCCAGGAAAGGTCCCCAGGGCGTACATCATTCTGCAAAACAGCAAGATGCAGGGAGGGATGTCCATAATGACAGAGTGAGGGACTCTTACTTGGCAGGTCTCCCCAGCAAGAAAAGAATTTAACAGGCAGTTTTTTGTTTTGTGGTACTGAGGATTGAATGGAGGACCTTTGCACTGAGCTACATCTCCAACACTTTTTCCTACCTGCTTGTTTGTTTGTTGAGACAGGTCTTGCTCTGTAGCTCCAGGCTGACCTCGAACTCGTGGCATACTCCTGCCTCAGCCTCCTGAGTGCTGGGATTACAGGCATGTCACCACGCCCAGCTGTCTTTGGCATTTGAGTCCTGGCTCCCTAACCCTCCGGCCTCCAGCCTCAGTAACTGTGAAGGAGGTCAGCTGCAGCCAGCAAGGTGTGGCACCCTCTGCAGTCTGGCCTCTGGCTTCACAGGGCAGGGTTGGGGTGGGGTTGCCAGGCCTCCCCCTCACCCCCGAGCTCTGCTCCAGGCAGCAGAGGGGACCTAAGGACTGATGTCCTTCACTGCCCTCCCTTCAGTGTCCCCAAGACTATGCTGAGAGCAGGCCCACACTCTGGCTTGCTCTTAGGGCAGCAGAGGTTTAGAGGAGAAAAGTAGGGCCCCAGCCCACTGGCCCTGCCCCACCAAAGTCCTCTTATGTAGAGCTAGCAAGAAATGGGTGGGCGGCCCAGGGCTTTGGTCCTTAAGGACAGGGCTCTGGCTGATGCCCATGAGGGCTGGCTTTATTTGTCATCAACAGTTAACTCCATGTCTAAAGCGAGATCTGGCAGATCTTAGTGTGGCCTGCAGGGAGCTGCAGGAGGATCACCGCAAGTTCAAGGCCAGCCTGGGCTACATAGCAAGACCCTGTCTGAAAAAGAGTCAGGGGGACTTTGGAAATACAAGAAAGGGAATTTTCAGAGGACTCACAGCTAACCTCATACTCAGTCATGAGAGAATTAATGCTTTCCCTGTAAGATAGGAATAAGACAAAGATGTCATTGGGCATAGTGGCACAAAACCTATGGAAGGTGAGATGGGAGGATTGCCACAAGTCCAAGGCTGCCCTGAATTACATGGCGAGACCCTGTCTCAGAAAACTAAAAACAAACAAAAAGCCGTGATGTTGGTATAAGGATAGGCATGTAGGTAAATGGAAGAGAATTAAGAAATAGGCCCTCACATTTTTGACAACTGTTGTGTTATAGTTGAGAGGGCCAAAAACAGTCTAGGTTCTTGTGTACAAGTAAAGAATTGCGAAGTGCACACCTTATCGTGTGTAGTAACTACGTTTATTGACAATCACGGGACGGCAGCAGGAACGGGCAGAAGGGCAAAAGTAAGAAGAGTATGAAGAGAAAAGGGTCTCAAGGGCAAAAGGAGAAAGGCCCTCCATAACTGGGGTTTCTGATATTTATAGGGTCAGACACCACTGACCCAAGGCCCCTCCCACTGTCGCGCTCTGACATCATCAACCCGCGCAGCCTCCTAAGCCTAAGCTTGGATACTCATTAGGGTGTTGTGGTGTTTACAGCTGAAGGAAGGGGAGGGAGTGACTCAGCTCCTTTGTTTCTAACTGTACTAGTTTCAAGACAATGCAGTAAGGCAAGGAAGGAAAGGAAAAGCCTTTTCAACAAATGGTGCTGGGAAAAATGGAGAACTTCATGCCAAAGGCGAAGCTGGGTCTCTGCCTCATGTCCTACAAACAATGAACTTCAGAAGTACGCATGCCCCAAACTCAAACTCTAAGGACCTAAAGAACAACACTCTGGTCAACCTCAGTGCAAGAGCAGCTGCCTAGCATCCAAGAGTCCCTGCACTGGAGTGCCAGCACCACTCAATAAAAAAATTGGAAAAAAAAATGGATCATTTTCTGATTGAAGAGGTCTGCTTGGCCAGGCGTGGTGGCACACACCTAATGATAACTACTCAGGAGGCTGAGGTAAGAGCATGGAATCTGCAAGTCCATCCAGGGCAATATAGCAAGGCCCTGTGTCCAATTAAAATCAAAAGTGCTGTGGATTTAACCCAGTGCTACCTGTATTAAGCTCAAACCAGCATGGGAGTGCAGTGTTGTTGGAGGAGTCTACTCCACTCGTAAGGATGTCAAGTACAATGTCACAGGTCCCAAGACTCTCTTTGGGGTTAAATGCTTGTAGTATGAAGATTAACATTAGTTTATAAGTAAAATGCAATTACCCTAAAAGGACAATTCATGACACTTGCTCTGTTGAATGTTCACATGGGCAAAAAAAATTCTGTTCATTAATGCACCGAACTCTTAATTATCTAAAGCATCTTTCTCTTGAAACACATCCGCTTCCATGCATCTAGCGTTGTCTCTGCAGTCGGGGTCAACAAAGGAGTTTGTGCCAAAGAATGCCTGCCCTCTGTGGGCTTCGAGCTGCTTATAGAAAGCAGATAGGCAATTAGAGACATCCCCGAAGTAAGGGAAGGTGGGGCGACAGTGGAATGGTGCAGGGCCAGAGCATGCGAGAGTGCTTTTTACTTTGTGTGTTTACAATATTTAGATGTCTCAAAGAGCTCTCTGGCCTGCGAGGTACTCCCTTCTCAGGGGTAGGCAATTCTTCCACATGCCACAGATCCCACCACGGGCATGGTTTCCTGTACAAACCAACCTTTCCTAAGTCTATACTCCCTACACCTTCCTTATGTAACTCTCACACAAGATATTTCCCTAATATTTCCCCTGCTCTAAACCATCCAAGGGCAAAGTGTCACCATGTAGCACCTCTTAAACAACCAAAGCCCAATAGAATTATTCCAATTTCCTTTTTCTAAACTGCAGACTCTGCTCTTGCTTTTTGGGCCTTCAGAAATCCCAATTAAGGCTCTGGCTCAGCCTCTCTCCACATTGTCATCTTCTGCAACACCACCCATCCCAGAGGGTTCCCTATGGGAAACCTCTGAGACCTGGAAGTAAAAATATCTCTTCCTTCCAAGCCTCATTCTTTTGCCCTCCTGGCCTGCAAACTCTTTCTCATCCTATCTTTAGCATCTACATTCTTAGAATCCAGCAGGCTTTATGGACCGGGACTGTGTGACAACAGGAGAGAAGGAAAGCCAAGTGTCTCACTAAACTTAAGGACCTGATGACAAAAACAGCACCCTCACAAGAACCTCCACAAACAAGAAGATTTAGGGGGTGAAGGCCCTGAGGGGCCCTGCCCACATGGGTCGGAGAACCTCTGACCTAGAGATGGATGTTGGTCTGTTCACCTCCTAGGCAGGAATCACCTCCTAGGAAGAAAAACGAGGGACTGTCATTAGGAAAGGATATTTATGCCAACACTGGAGAGATGACTATTTCCCAGGCACCTTTCCTCAGTGTTTCAGACATGTCATTTACTATTCTCCACAGGACTATGGGGTAGTTGGGATTAGTATTTCTTTTTTACAGGATAGATACGAAGTACATGGCACATGATCCAACAGTTAGTGTCAACATGTGGGCTTTTTTTTTTTTTTTTTTTTTGGTACGGGGTATCGAACTCAGGGCCTCACTCTTGCCAGGCAGGCGCTGTGCCGCTGAGCTACATCCCCGGCCCGATGTGTAGACTCTTCACAAGGCTGCTGGTGGATGGCAGGATTTTCTAGACAAATGGGCTCAGCCCTAAGTGATAATGGAAGAGCCAGGAGCAGTTCTGGGTGGCTGGAGCCCCCAGGTGCTATGGGAAGGGTTTTGGACAATGTGGACCTAGCTCACCTCAGAAGTTGAGAAATGGAGATTCGTCAATAAGAGACGGTTGGTTCTGCTGCCTTAGGCAACAACTATGCCTTGGTTCCAGGCAGGATACTACAACCTAAAGATAGCAGAGCAGGTGAGCTAGAATCAAATCCCCCAGGTGCCAAGACAAAACACTCACCACAGACACGACATTCCACACCGGTTCCTGAGAGCCTACTGTTAACTATGTCAGTTCCTGCAACGTCACTCCAATCCTGTTGGTTACCCAACATCAACACCTTTACAAACTAAGGACTGAGACACAGGTTCAATAATAGCTTTAAAATCACGTCTGGAATGTTTGTCAGTATTCCCCATGATCATTCACTGAGTACTGAAGTCAGTTTATGAGTTGTTTTCTTTTTTTTTTTTTTTTTTGAGATAGGGTATCGCTGTGCACTTCAGGCTGGCTTTGAGCTCACTATGTAGCCCAGGCTGGCCTTGAACTTGTGGCAATCCTCCTGCCTCAGCCTCCTGAGTGCTGGGATTACAGGCATGCACCACCATGCCCGGCTCTGGTTTATGAATTTTTTTATAATATTGGAGAGACCTGTTCCCATTCAGTGGGGAAACTGCTAAATTTATTCTGGATATCAGATGTGGAGAATTGTTATACTAACATAGAAAGTTCCCCAAAACATATTTTGAAATGGACAACAAACTAAAAATACAATAACTATGTCTGTAGTAAATTCTATACAACAACAAACCCTTCAAAATGACTTTTATTATGGTATGTTCCTATTTCAATGAGGGGAAGAGGAACAGAGGTATGGAAATTAATTGAACAGTACTAGATTAATATTCATGAAACTGACCACAGTGAGAAGAGAAGGAAAGAAGGAGTCGTAGTGATCGACATGGGTTATCATAAAATAGAACTTTATCCTCATCCACACAGGGTTTGGGTGGATATACTCAGAAAAAAATGTATATATGTATTCTTCATATAATCAAATCGAATTTTAAGACTTACCTAAAAATGACATCATGTGTTACCCACTGTTATATATAGCGTGTGGACAATTACAGAAATGAATCCATCATTAGGGTGTGAACATTGGAGGATTATGAGGATATTGTTGGAAATAAGGCCCCAGACTCAATTTGTTGGTGCAGATAATAAAAGACACTTAGACATCAAGAAATCTCAACAGGGCTGGTGAGATAGCTCAGCGGCATAAGTGCCTGCCTGGCCAGCGTGAGGTCCTGAGTTTGACTCCTGGGACCCACATAAAAGAAAAAAAGGGCCAGTGATATTGCTCAGTGGCATTAGCGCCTGCTGGCAAGCATGAGGTATTGAGGTCAACTCCCGGTACCCACATAAAAAAAAAAAAAAAAGAAATCTCGACAAGGGATTTTATTTCTGCAGAAGGGCACAAGCAAGAGGTAGCAGGCACACAGGACAAAGGAAGGTTGTCCCTTGTATCCCTAAGGAGAAGCAGCTGACCTTTAAACTCACTGGCTGAATTCAAAGGCTCATGATCTATCATGGTGGGCTGACTTGAGTGGCGTGAGGTGGGGGGTTGGTGTGTTGCTGAGTAAGTTAGAGAGGGAGCGTGGGGTTTGGAACGAAAAGTCCTCGGTGCTTATGGTGAGGGAGGGGATATGTGGTTTGAAATGGACAGTTCTTGGTTCCTTACCTTGGAAATGGCTGTGTTCTAGGAAAAGGTCCACAGTCACTATTTCTTGGAGCTCAGGATATTAACGGGGTGGGGGTGTGAGTAGATTGCCAGGTCATTGAAATCTAAAATGGAGTTGTTTTGGCCTTGTGCTTTGACAGAAAAGACAAAGCCTATTTCCAACCAAATGAACACAGAAGTTAAACCTTCTCAGGGAATGCTGAAGGAGAACTTTGAAGTAATTTTAGGCAGGACAGTATTTCAGTTTAGGGCCAGGGAAACTTACAAAAGAAAACACGTGCTACCTGGACATGGTCTAGGGCAACATTACGTTGCTCATGCTGACTGGGAACTGAGAGGCACTAAGGCATAGTCCAGACTTTTTCAAATACGGATCTGGATATTTTCAGTTGAAGTATTTTCTTTTCTTCTTTTTTTTTTTTTCTTTTTTTTAGTTGAAGCATTTTCTAACATTGTATGTAAAATGTTTGTTACTATGTCTAAAGCTTAGATATCTATTTTATTTTAAATTTTAAAAATATTTTTGAGACGGGTCTCATTAGGTGGTCCAAGATGCTGCTGGACTCACTGTAGTGCAGGCTGGGTTTGAACTCCTGATCTTCCTCCCTCATCCTCCCAAGGATGCTTTTCATTTTTGGCAAAACTTGTCGATGCTTTACCAAAATCTGGTACCTGGCGGGGATGGGATGACCTGGCTTTAATGGGATGGCAAGAGGTGTTTGATTAAGAGCCAGAGGAGAGGAGAGGTATCCCAGACTCCAGGGTTTACATCTGGGAGGTCTAGGGTTTAGATCTTTGGGCGAGGGTGGAGAAGGAAGGAAGAGAAGGGCTGAACCAACAGAAGGGGTCCTGTGAGTTGTTTAGGTAACACTGAGCTAATGGGAAGTAAGCCATGTATTGAGCGGGCATGGGAAGACCAAAGAACTTCTTAGGTAGGTGATGATCTAGGGTCTTGGTTGTCTACCGAGGTGACTGTCTGTCTAGACTGTATTAGACCGTGTGTTATCATTTATCTCATCCCTTGGGGAGCATGGTTTTTGTTATCCTGAGGCCTGGCTTTTAACTGATGTGTGTCTGGATAGAGTTGTGTTGTAGACAAGGCCAAAGACCAGTCAAATAAGTATGGGCCAAACAATATAAAATCAACTAGACTATTATGAATATAACCAACAAATGTTTTACTAGGAAGACCCAGTAATAGCCTTTTATAAAGAGGATAAGGAGAAGGTCCAGGGAATTTTAGAATCTGATATGGTCCTAACCTGTCATCTAATATCTTGAATAGCCATAGAGATATTAGAAAGATCAGGAATGTATATACAGCATTTAGCTTTTATAATGGCATAAGGACCCTCTTGTGGTGTTGTTAGAATGTCTAATGTTATCTGATTTCAGAGGACAGCTTGTTATATATATATATATATATATATTATATATATATATATATAATATATATATATATATATTTTTTTTTTTTAGGAGAGAGACCAGTCAAGGTGTCTTTTACAGTGAATAACTGCTATTTTGGAGGGCATGTAGGCAGATGACAAAAGTTTATCTATTTTTTTTTTAATTAAACTTTTCTGCTAGGTGTTTAAGACCAAGTTAAAATGAAACCTGTGCTAATTAAAATTGACCACTTGCTGTCTATCAAGGTCAGGTAAGCCTCTTTAGGCATTATGCTAGGAACCATATACAAAGCCTCTCAGCTCCATCAGTGTCAGCTGCCAGGACAGGTCATGGTCTTGCTTGCCTGGTGACCCCCCCATAGGCACCTGCACGTCTTTGCTGATGTCTGTCTTCTGGGGTCTATCAACTCCCTGCTCAGGAAATTGGTGGACTTACCGGAGTTGTAGGATCCTGTAGAAAGGTTTTCTCATGTCCTGGGTCTCTGTTGACCTTGGAGTGCCAGGGCCAAAATACTGACTGTTCTCTTAGCCCAGTTTCTCTACTTTTGGCCTCTAAACTTTAGTTGTTGAACAGCCAGTAGAGAAGATGAGTTGTGTCAGTCTTAGTCAGCAGATGTAAAGCATGAGTGTAAATTGTTTTTTGATAGCTGGGGTCCCCTGTTAAAAGCAAACTGTTGTAAGCTTTATAATTTAACCTCTTAGAGGGAAGGGTGTTTTTAATCAAGGGGTTTAAAAATTAACTTTTGGTGAGTTGGAGAAAAACTGGGGTTTTAAGAGTCAGAAGAGAAAGAGCTCAGATGCTGACCGATCTGGCAGAGGTCTGGCAGAAAAGGAGGAACAGGAGGACAAGGGAGTAAGCAGTCTGGACTGGGTGTGTGGCAGGGTGGCGAGTGGGAGTTGGGAGAGCGTATGACTGAAGGTTAGAGGAGCAGCAGGCCGAGTGGCCTGAGCCTTGCAGCTGAGCGGGCCTTTGGAAGGTGGCCCTGGGTGGGCCCAGGCTGGGCATGGGTCAGTTCACTAGTGAAGCCAGGCAACTACAGTGTGGTGGCAGCAGAGAGGGAAGGGGTGGCACGGTGTGGGCCAGCCGGGGGTGCCATGGCCTGGGACTTGGTGGCAGGCACAGCCAAGGGCATGACCTGCTGCGCTGAGGGGTCCTGCAGCATGGGGTGGGGCAAGGGGACCTGTCATGCAGGCTCATGTTTTTCTTACCCGGGCTGGGCTCAGGAGCAAGTGCAAACGGTGGGCTGTGTCCCACTGTGTGTATGAGTGCCAATTGGGTCTCGACCTCTATGGTGGCATGTGTCTGCTATGTCATGTTGCCAGGGCTGCAAAGATGACAAAGTGGGCTCTGAGCAGTGCAGCCCGGATATGCTGGGCATGGGTGTTTGGCACTGAGGTCATGCAGCCTGGGACCCCTGGCCCGGGACTGGCATGGTGCACAGGCAGTAGGGGCTGGCACACAGTGGTTCCCAGCAGGACCCCTGGGGGCGTATCTCAGGGCAAATGGCAGTGGTGGGAAGGAGTCACATGAGGGAAAAGTCAGAGAGGAATTGGCATGGGAGGGACATGGAGCGGGGTGCCGATGGAAGGGAAAGGAGGGAAAAACTCATGTTTTTTAACTTAGTAGAGAGAGAGAAGTCCAGACCAGTAGCTCCACCCTTGACAGAGGCTTAAGAAAGGGCTCTGACAGCACCGTTTCGGGTCACTCTGAGACAGAGGACACCTGATGAGCGCTGAAAGCGTTGCCTTTCATTTTTTTGTGGGAGTGCAAGTGGAAACAATAGGTAAGTGGAGATTGTCTGCGGATTACCCTTCCAGGCTGTCGAGAGCTAGCTTCCACTGAGGGACCTTTGGGTATCTGCTAGCCAGCTTCCCCAGCCATCACCCCTCAGTTGTCCTTTCAGTTTCACCAGTTCCACGCCATCAGAGATCTGTCTCTGGAAAGTAATCCAGTTGCCCATCTGGTCAATGTTCCGTTGGCCATTGGTGTCAATGGGGATTCACCAGGGGGCACTGGAGAACCTGTCCTCTGCTTCGAGAGTGGCAGCTGCCCTAAAGGCAATTACTAGCTGGCAGAGTAACCAGTTTGGTTTTAGCGTTCTATAAGGGACAGATAAAAGCCTGAGCTGAGGGGCCAGTGATATTGCTCAGCGGCACAAGCGCTTGCTGGCAAGCACGAGGTCCTGAGGTCGACTCCCAGTACCCATATTAAAAAAAAAAAGCCTGAGCTGAATATAGGTGAGATTTTATAAAAAGGACCCATTTTACAGAATTATATCACCATCTACTAGGTGGCACTTTACCATTATTTTTCCTTGATGCTATCTAAGATCAGATTAAAAACCACAGCAGTCACAAGTCAAACCATTCAAGTGAGTCTAAATGTAACATATGTGAAACAGGAATATAAGACCTTGTCCACAAGCATGAAACGTCCCCTTAAAGAAACATCATAAAGTGATTTACAAAAGGTGCAAACAGTGGCAAACGAGAATGACAATTATGATAACCTAATATAATTTAGCAATCAAAAAATAAAAGCAAATTTTATCTCCTGTTATTTGTTATTTTGTAAACTAGAAAAATCAAAAATATCATGCTCTGGTCACCAAGAGCTGTTGTCTAGCGGGAAGCTTGGCCATGCCGTGTTACAGAAAAAGGTCAGCCATTTGGGCTTCAGATCAGGAGAGAGGTGGAGAGGTTTGAGATTCTGTATGAGGCAGGCTAGCAGGGACAGGGTGGGGGGAGGGGTGGAAGGTGTAAGGGCACCATGCCTTGGAATTTATTGTGCCTGGGTGCAGGCAGACAGAGGGCAAAAAAGCCATCTGTAGGGAGCAAAGAGAAACAGGCTTTTTTAATAGGGCTTGAAAGGAGGCAAGGGACATTAAGTGGGAAGATCTTAGTAAACATCAGTGGTCAGAGTTCTCTGGATGTCTCGTGCCTCAGTGAGCAAAGTTCTTGAGGCATCCAGTGTAAATGTTTGGGTGTCTTCAGATGTCTGGGTGTTTGGAAGTTTCCTCGCTCCATCTTATCTCTTTTAAGACATCCTGTGTTTGCCAAGGGCACCGGTGATAAGCTGAGAACAATGCCTCTGCTGGCAGACAGGGAGAGTTATGTCCAAATCCAGCCTTGTATTTTCATATACATATGTAAAATTGCATGTGTAATCTTTGATATTAATAGAGAGTACCCATGGCCGGTGAGATGGCTCAGTGGCGTATGCACCACCTGGCAAGCGTAAGGGCCCGAGTTCGACGCCCACAACCCACATACGAAAAAAGGGCCGGTGATATCGCTCAGCGGCACGGGCGCCTGCTGGCGTACGAGGTCCTGAGGTCGACCCCTGGTACCCACCAAAAAAAAAAAATAGAGAGTACCCAATTATTTTCCAAAGTGGCCATGCCAAGTTACACTCCCAGTGAGAGACTGCTTTTCTTTTTTTTCTTTCCTTCTTTCTCTCCCTTTCTTTCTCTCTTTCTCTCTTTCTTTCTTTATCTCTTTCTCTCTCTCTCTCTCTCTGGCCCAATCTAGTGAGACTGAAATGTCTTTATACTTACTGGTTAAATACGTACTAAAGACTCAGGGTTCTGTAGGAGTTATAGTGGGGATGGGGTTGAGGAGGGGCCCAGCATGACCCTGCTTCCTGCAGCATTTCTTGCTCCCTGAGGTGTAACCACTCTGACCTTTCTTAGCTTCAGCGTCTCAGTATGTGTCTTGAATGTTGGAGGTTTACTCACCTTTGCGGGTAAAGGACTAAGAGCACTTGGGAGCTCTGAGTTCAGCAGACGTGCTGGCTGTTTCCCTGCTAAGTGAGGTGCACCTGTGCGCTGGTTGTGGCCCCTTTGTCAGTATCTGTGGACCTGCAACTGTTTGGATGTGCAAAGAAGAGCTTTTGACTTTGAGTGGCAGTTTGGGAGGAGGGAGGCTGATGGCCTGCCCTGTACTCTTGGAGCCCTGAGGGGAAGACTGGGGAAGGTGTCAGTATTTATCTTACCCATGGGTTTTGGTGGGGTGTCCATGCCCTCAACTGTGTTTGGTGTGTGCTACCCTCTGTTCTACATCCTAGAGGTAAACCAATGGTCTTGTGAGGAGTGGGAAGGAGAGGAAGGGGTCAGGAGATTGTCACACAGCCTTCCCGCCTGTCCGCCTGCCTTCTTCAGCCTTATCAGACATTGCCAGATGATTCTTCAAAGCAGTTGTTATTGAACTGATTTTTTTTTTCTTTCAGTGCCTGAAGACCTCTCATTAGAAGAGAGAGAAGAACTTTTGGACATTCATCGAAGTAAAAGGGAACTTATTGATGACATTGAGGTACAAACAAAACAAAACAAAACTCACTCTTTGTTTTTGCTTTTGGGTGAAATAGTAAAGAGCTTCAGGGAAATGTGAAAAATGGGTGTTTAGTTTGTGTGTGTAAGAACTACACAAAGAAACAGAGCAAAGAGTTGTCTGAGCTAGTGACGCAGACTCTCCGTGCCACACAACACAGGCTCGGACGGAAGTCACAACGGTGGAACTAGAGCCTAGACGTGTGGGTCCGGAGTCACAGGTGGCAGATTTAAGCAACAGCAGCGGCAGCCTACAACACTTTGCCCTCCATAGTTGTATAGTAAAGCTGGGTGTGGTGCACACTTGTGTAATCCTAGCACTCTGGGAGGCTGATGTGGGAATGTGGAGCTCAAGCACAGCCTAGGCAATTTAGTGACTTACTGAGCCCTGTCCAAAATTTTAAACAATTATAAAGGGCTGAGGATGTGGCTCAGCACAAGTGCCCTGGGTTTAATCCTCACTACCACCAGAAAAAAATTTTTTTGGTATGACCTTGTTTGTGTATAATATTTGAGTACCTAGAACACTGCTTATTACATTTTTGGCCGTCAGATGTCCTTTGAATGAATAGATAGGTATATATTGGGTTCCAGCTATGTACCGAGTGCTTGCTAGGTGGCAGGAGCAGAATGACAAAGATGAATAAAACACAGATGAATAAATATTATCATTCCCACATTTGTGTACTTTACCCAAAGGACAGGGTGGCGGGGTGCTCCACAGGAGACGCAAATGAATACAGCCACAGTTTCAGAGCCGGAGTGCCTGTGACTTTTACCAGAACTACTCAGTAGGCCTTGGCTTCCTTGGGAAAGGCTCTTCTTTGAGAAACCTCTTAGTCATTGTCACTGCCAAAATAAATATGGCCTCACAGGCCACTCACTGTAGGGCCAGACCTTGTCCCAGATAATAACTCCTTTCTAGGAACTCACTTTTTAAGTCTGAATTTCTTGGCATATGAAAATAGTGTTCTGAATAAAAATTTCTTTGTCTTTGAAAGATAATTCATGGACTTTTTTTTTATTTTAAAGAGAAGAAAAAACAAAACAAAATAAATCAAAAAAGAACAAATTTTCATGGACATTTTTATTCTAAGGTTACTCTTCATTCTTTTTTTTTTTTTTTGGTGGGTACTAGGGGTCGACCTCAGGACCTCGTGCACCAGCAGGTGCCTGTGCCGCTGAGCGATATCACCGGCCCCTTTTTTTGTATGTGGGTTCCAGGAGTCTAACTCGGGCCCTCGCACTTGCCAGGCAGGCGCTTACGCCGCTGAGCCATCTCACCGGCCCACTCTTCATTCTCAGAAAAATCCCGTAACCCAGAATAAGTTCTTTAGCTGACAAATAAGAATATATTTTATCTGGACCCTTGTTATCATACTGTTGATGAATATGGAATCTCAATTTAGCTCTGACTGCATCATTCTGTCAGTGAGAACACTAAGGCCCAGAGCGCCTAGGAGGCTGCCGAGGGTCTCTCAGCCAGCAGGGGACACACCAGGGAAAGGGTGAGCCTGTCCCCTCTGTTTCTGGCATTTCTGAGTACCATGGATCCAGATCTGGTTTCACTCCCCAGTCTCTGTCCCTGGTGCTTCACGTCTTACAAAGTGACAGAAATCACCCTGAGATCGCTGCCTCGCTAACTTGATGCCACCTAAATCTGAGCCTCAGCTCCCCCTGGTCTCCCAAGAACAGGCAGTGCTGGAGGGGAAGGCAGGCGGCCTGTGCTGGGTAGCAGGAAATGGATGCAGTGAGGTGATTTTATCTTTTTTACCTCTGATACTTCCCGTGTCCCTTCCCAATTTTACACACAAATAGAATCGGCCTAGGGGGCCCCTCTTTTTGAGTATCTGATGAGAGGTGGACACATTCTTTTGCTTTCTCCTAAGCTGTGCTGGGTGTGGCTTGGAGGCTCTGGCTGTGTCTGTAAAGGTGTTGGGTTTCTGGACCTGCGATGATCAGATGATCCCTCAGGAAGCTTGTGCCTGGAAAGCTGAAACTAGGCAGAAGAAGGATAAGACCCCACAATTTCTTTTTTGATAGAGGCTGAAATATGAAATTGCAGAAGTGATGACAGAGATCGATAACCTAACTTCAGTGGAGGAGAGGTAAAATGTTTATGGTTGTACAGTTAAAGTTAGTCAATCTCTGCTCTGTGTATCTATCCTCTACCTGAATTTACCAACTGGTGACCATAGCGGGGTGAGAGGGCCGACATGGGAAGTAGAGGCCTTTGGAGTTGTGCGTTCTTTCCTGGCCCTGCCTCCCTTCTGTTCTCTGTGGAGGCAGAGGCTGCTTCTCTGGAGGTTACTTCCTGTCCCCCACTTTCTCTAAGTCCCTTTCTATCTTCATAGATTTGGGAATAAGCACAGGCACTCAAAATTAACTACTCAGAAATAACTTTTCTATGTCATAAGGAACCATCCTCTTTTATTTTAAAAAAGTCGCTGGTTTTCATCTTCAGCTTTTTCAGAAGTTTATCTCAAAAAGAGCCAAGGCAGCTGCACACCTTCTGCCTTCATGGCGGAGGGCGGCATCTCCTCAGGGCGCACCAGCGCTTTTCCCTTGCTGTGCTGTGTGAGACATTGCTCTCTGCGAATCCCTGCTAATGACTTTTCCATTATTTCACGTGAATAGCAAAACTACTCAGAGGAACAAGCAAATAGCCATGGGAAGAAAGAAATTCAACATGGACCCCAAAAAGTTAAGCATATACTTATAGTTTTCTGACATGCAGCTGACTGATTGATCTATTTTAATGGCTGCCTCTCTTTCGACAAAGGTGGTCACTTCATAAAAAGATGGAGTTGACATTATTTTATCAAAAAAAAAAAAAGCGGGGGGCTGCTTAATGAGTGAGGTGAAGCAGAAGTATCTTGTTGAGCTGGTTTTGGCCCGAAAGGCCTTCCTTGTAGAGTGTACTCCTGAAAGCCAACGCTGCGCCACAGGAGCAGCTGGGACTGCTTGTTCAGTCCTTGCTGTGGAGCCCCGCCCTCGACATTTATTTCCTAATCTTGCTGTGTGAGCGAGGCTCTAATACAGGGCCTCCCATGACCAGTTGTGGTTAGAGGTGGGAGGGGAGTCATGTACAGTGTTCATAGATTTCATCATGTGAGTGGGTTGAATAGTCCAAGGAAGAGGATTGTATTTCTTCCTTTTGCCCTCAGAAGGGGTCTGAATGAAAGAACAAGGAATCCTTCCAGATTTCAGCCACCACTTTTTTTTTTTTTTTTTTTTTTTTGTGGGTACTGGGCGTCGAACTCAGGACCTCGAGCACCAGCAGGTGCCCGTGCCGCTCAGCGATATCACCGGCCCATTTTTCGTATGTGGGTACTGGGAGTCAAACTCAGGACCTCGCGCTTGCCAGGCAGGCGCTTATGCCTGAGCCACTGAGCCATCTCACCAGCCCTCAGCCACCACTTTGTTCTTTCCTCAAGTTGGATATTCTAGGACATCACCTCAAGACAACAAAGCCTGCTTGTTTTGGGGATTGAGCTATAAGGATTTGGCAGAATCTGTAAAAGCTGTTTGGGTTTTTTTTTTTTTTGTTTGTTTGTTTTTTTGTGGGTACCGGGGGTCAACCTCAGGACCTTGCGCGCCAGCTGGCGCCCGTGCCTCGCTGAGCGATATCACCGGCCCTTTTTTCGTATGTGGGTTCCGGGAATCTAACTCAGGCCCTTGCTCTTGCCAGGCAGGCTCTTACGCTGCTGAGCCATCTCACTGGCCCAAGCTGTTTGGTTTTGAGAGAGAAGAGCAGACCTGAGTCAGCCACAGAGGCTGGAGACCAAGGAGCGAAAGGCGTGGGAGGTTGTTCTGACTGCAGAGCGGCCTGATTCGTTGCTAGTGGTCTGTGACTGCTGTTCACTTCTGACATTTTCCCTGTTTGTCTGATACCAAACCTCAGTACTAATTGTTAAATTGTTTGTTTATTCAATAAATGTTGATTGATTATAGGAATTACACTGCGCAGGGTCTAAGATTTGCAAACTCACATTTATAAGTGCAGTTATAAATTATATTTAAAGATATATATGTCAAACTAGGTGAGATGCTGCACACCTGTACTCGTAGGTATTTTGTAGGCTGAGGCAGGAGGATTGCTTGAACCCAGGAGTTTGAGAACAACCCGGGCAACATAGGGAGACCTGCATCACTGCTCTCATTTGTTCCTCATTTATGGTTTGCAGATTTGGATTTTCTTAGAGCACAGCACACCTATAGCTAGGGTAGGGTTTTGTTTATCTGGTATGTTCTACCCACTGTGAAACTTCCTGCTTTTTTTTAATGTGGGTACCAGGAGTCGACCTCAGGACCTCACGCTTGCCAGCAAGTGCTTGTTGTGCTGAGCGATATCACTGGCCCTTTTTTTCCTTTATGTGGGTTCCAGGAGTCGAACTCAGGATCTCACGCTTGCCGGGCAGGCGCTATGCCGCTGAGCTATTCCACCGGCCCCCTATTGCTTCTTAATTCAACTCCAAAATGGCATGAAGTTGTCAGTGGGAATGATTTTGTGGATTTGATAATGATTTGCTATTTGGGGTTAGTATCAGGTTTTTGTTTTTCCTCCTTTAGGAGTTGAGTTTACTGAGTTAAATTATCAGCAGATTTTATAAGCATTGGAAGTAATGGAGGATGCTTTACAAAATTGAATGTTTTTAGAACTGGAACTCATATTTTAGCACTGAGTAGCACACCAGTAAGCTCATGGATAAATTCAAATCTCACGAAACACACAGTACAGGAAACACGATATTTTAAAGTGGTGCTACTACCACTGCATCGGGAGACAGTTTCATGGGTGCGAACTCACCGCACGCTTAGGTTGTCCTGCTGTTGGTTCTTGGTTGTCATCTTAACTTTATATGTACCACGTGTTAAAAGTACAATAATAAGGGCAAATACTGAGAATTTCATGTTTGTCAGGAAGCACAGAGGGAAGCACTTCATTTAATACACTTAGTCCTTACAACTACTTATGAGGTAGGGAAGTTCCATTTTAATTCCTGTCTCACAGTTGGGCAAAATGAGGCACAGAGCCGCTGAGGAGCACCCACTGTCCTGAACGAGGGACGTGACCGCAAGACCTAGGCCTGCAGCCGTGGCTGCCTGCTGAGCTGGCTGGAGCCCCGGGGTTTTGTTCATAAGAAACTGAATCCCGACAGTCTAGTCATCCCCATGGTGTCTGCTTGCCATGTCCAAAGAAGCAGGAATTCAATCAGGCTGTTGTGAATGTCTTAGAAGACTTTGTTTTGTGTCCCACTTCACCTAAAAGATACATTTTGTAAATTAATTCTTTATCAGTACGTGTTTGCAGTCCCTAATGAACACTGTACAGTCCTTGTGTGGAGTTGGTGCATGTATGTAGCACACACTAATTCCATTTTTCATCTCCTGTCCCTCCTTTCCTCCCTCTTCCATCTCTTGATCCCCTTCCCATTTGAGAAAGATCTATCTTCCTAATTACTATTTATCTATCTTTTTATTTTGCTGTTTTATAATTTAGATTTTTCATATAAGAGATACCAGGCAGGCCGGTGAGATGGCTCAGCGGCTTAAGCGCCTGCCCGGCAAGCGCGAGGGCCCCAGTTTGACTCCCGGAACCCACATATGAAAAAGGGGCCGGTGATATCGCTCAGTGGCACGGGTGCCTGCTGGCGCGCGAGGTCCTGAGGTCGACACCCCGGTACCCACCAAAAAAAAAAAAAAAAAGAGAGATACCAGGCAATGTTTAAAGCTTTGTGTCTAGTTTATTTCATATAAGATTATAGTCTCAAGGTGCCTCCATTTTCCTACAAATGACTCATTTATCTTTCTTTATGGCAGAGTAGTACTCCATTGTATATAAATATCGTATTTTCTTTACTCATTCATCTGCTGATGGACATATGGCTGCTTCCATCTGATTCTTCTCAATGGCTTATCTGTAATTATGCTGCCCAATAAAAGCAGAAGGTGCATTTAGTCTGCCTCTGGGCTTTTGCTGGGAAAATTATCAAAATTATTTGGCTTATAGTCTTGGTTATGACACTTGTCCTAGTCAGCTGGCTGCCATGACAAAATACTGTTGACTGGGGCTTAAACAACAAACATTTATTTTCTCATAGATCTAGGTGCTGCATGTCTGACACTGGAATTCCACCAAAGCCAGGTTCTGGTGAGAGCCCCCTCTCCGTTTGTGACAGCTGCCTTCTTGCTGAATCCCCACATGGCCAGGGAGGGGAGCATGTTCACTCCAGGGTCTCTCTTCCTAAAATGTCACAGATCTTACACAAGGGGGCTCTGTTCAAATGACTTGACCTAACCCTAAGTACTCCTAGGAGCCCTATGTGTACATACTGTCACTTTGTGGCTTTGGGCTTCAATATATAAATTTTGAAGGGGACACAAATACTTAGTCTCTAGCCATACCAGATAATCTCATGTGCTGCAGATGCAATTCAAAATTATATCTACCCCCATATCCTTATTAAGCCTTGTAATTGACTGATTCATACCCATATGAAAGCTGCTTGGCCATCATGGCGGCATTCCAACATGGTGACAAGCCCAAAACAACAATATATTACCCACTTCCTCCTTATTTCCAGCTCAAGATAAACCTCTCTCCACTTCATGTGTATGCCAAAAATCCCCCAATCCCCTTCTGTTACATCACCTTGCCCACCCCTCCAAACTCCACCCCCAGCTAATCCCAATAAATTCTTTGTCCCGCAGCCTCCTCCTCTGAGAGTCTTTTGCACTCTACTGCAGCTTTCCAGCGCTGGCATTAAAGGCTTTTCTCAAAAAATAAATAAATAAATAAACAAAATAAAGGCTTTTCTCAATTTCTTTTCTCTGTCTTTACTCATGCCAAACTTAACAGTAATATTGTGAATCATGAGGATATCCTTAAAGTAAACTCTTTCAAGCTAGCAGGGAGGTGATCACATTTTAAGCAAGGAGCTTTGGTTTGTTCAGGTACCTTAGATTCTAGAAGTAGCACTTGGGTTTGTACAGAAAAGGAAAGGTTTGGTTAAATTAAGGAGGCTAAAAACACCCTACTACCCTTTAGATTCCCAGTGTCCTAAAATACCTTTAAAAGAAAATACATTTATAACAAGGAGTTTAGTGGAGTAGAAACTGAGGACTCTCTGCAAGGAAGAAGATACATGAGATCAAGTGAGGAAGGAATGACGCCCAGGTCACATATGGGAAGGAGCTGCTATGGGAAGGGAGAGCAGTGTTTGGGGTTCAGGAAGCTCCGAGGAGGCAGATGTAGGGAACAGGGCAGCAGCTGAGACATCGAGACTCTTCATGCTGAGCTGACCTGTAGCAGCCAGCATTGTGGGCCCCAGGTGGGGGAAGCAAGAGAAAACACTTAGTCCATGGAGATGGGCAGCATCTGGGTGGGCAGCAGTACAGAGGAGAAATACCCACTCCCAGAGCTCAGCAGTGGGCACGGCTCCCACCACCTAAGTGCTGCTCCACCAAGTCATGAGTGGCAGCTGCATTAGAAACTCAGAGCAGACAGCATCCAGGAGTTGCCAGCGACTGACTTACAGAGATAAACTCTCAGCCAACTACTGCCAAACACTTGAGGAAAACACCACCTGACAAAGACATAAAAGAACAACAGAAGAACTAGACAAACAGAAGAACTGAGACAGGAGGAAAGAGGCCTGATAGAAACAATGGAAGGACGCTCTAAAAGTAGGATATTTGCATATATTATAAATATCATCAAAGAGATTGATAGGATGGTCCCTATCCATGATACCAAAGTGGGGCGTCGTAAGAATGTTGGAAATAAATAGGGGTGTCATGTGCACTCTGGGCTGTGCCCCAGAAAGGATGCTGCTTCAGCGTGGATTTGAGGCCTACAGGAGAGTGTAATAATTCTCTCCACTGTTTCGCACAGAGTTAAAAGACATGGAAGATGAGCCCAGCAAACCAGATTTCATCCAATCGAAGTCTCGAAGGAAACAATTTGAAATGGAACACAGGAAATGTTTTAAGGAAACCTTGGATTACTTTAGAACAAGACTAAGATAAAATCCTCAGATTCACAGGCCTTAGCAAATTCTAAGCAGTATAAATTTTTGAAAGACCTATATATAGATGTATTGAATAAAATATCACTAAACTTGTGGTAAAGAGAAAGTCATTAAATTTTCCAGGAAGAAAAGACTAGGCTACCTAAGAAGAAATGAGCTCGTCATCAGGAAACACTAGATCAAAGAGAGCAGGGAAACAGGTCCAGGGTTTGAGAAAAAAATGACTTAAAACTGAGAATTCTGTCTACCCAAACTGTCACTCAGAAGAAGGGCAAGTAAAGACATTTGCAGACATGCAAGGACTCAAACAGTCAGTCACCAAGACTTCTCCCCTGAGTCTAGTAATTGAGAAGTTGGAGGGTTACACCTCCAAACAAATGAAATGAATTCACAGGATAAAAAAGACATATGAAGGGCCGGGGATATACCTCAGCGGCACAGTGCCTACCTGGCAAGCGCAAGGTCCTGAGTTCAATTCCCAGTACCAAAAATAAAAAGGATATGCGATATTTATAGTTGAGACAGGTGTGGAGGCTCAAGTCTATATGTAATCCCGTCCCTAGAAGGCTGAAGCAGGAGAATCCCAAATCTGAGTCCTGCCTGGGCAACTTGGTGAGATCATCTCAACATTATTATTTTTTTTTTAGGAGAAGAGCAGGGTATGTAACTCAGTTGATAGAGCATCCATGGGTTTAATCCCCTAGTATTGGCAGGGGTGGGGGGTGGAGTTTACAGTTAAGTCTAAAGGACAAAATGAAAAGGCAAATAAAAAGGAAAGTATAAGTCTGCTAAGGTTTTCTAGATATTGATAGGTAAATATAAGTTTAGATAGTTGTTAAATTTTTAACAACTAGAAATAGGAATTAAGTAGAATTTATAAGTTATTAGGAAAGCTTGAATGAAGAAAACTTGATCAATTTAACAAAAGGTTGAAAATGCATGTGAAATAGAAAGCACAAAATAAGAGGCCAGGAGTAAGTCCTCACAAATCAATGATCATAGATCTGACCAGGTCAAATTAACATCTTAAAAAACAAACTAGCACTCAAGAGGTTGAGGCAGGAGGACCAACAGTTCAAGGCTAGCCTGGGCTAGCTACATAGGGAGACTCTGTCTCAAACAAAACAAAACAAAACAAAACAAAAAAGCTTGGTTATTAGATTTTTTTTAAGTTCCAGATGCTTCTGAGGGACACATATAGGGCAAGTAACAGGCAGGTTAGAAATACAGAACTAGATACTAAGTTCAGTGGGTTGAATGGTGGCCACTATTTTTTGTTTGATTTTAAGCAAAATTTTAAAATATTAAAATTTTCTAATGAAACATTTGCTTTCTTTAATGAGTAATTACCTACCCAGTGTATCAGTGTCCTAGGGCTGCCCTAGCAAATTAGCCATAAACTGCCTGGCTTCAAATACAAAAGTTTATTGTCCTGCTGTTTGCAAGGCCAGAACCCAAGATCCAGGTGTTGTCCTTTAAGCTCCGAGGGAGAATCCCTTCCAGGCCTGTCCTGGTGTTTGGTGGTGCTCCTTGGCTTGTGGGCACATTACTCCAATCTTTGCCTCCACTTCACATGACCATCTCTCTTCTGAGGACACTTGTCACCACGCTCAGAGCAGCCTGCTCCCACGTCCTCTCCTCCTTTTCTGGCCTCTTTCCCCTCCAAGATGCAGTCTTATATTCATGACTGCCCTCGTTGTCTCAGGCTTTTGACTGAATTTTATCTTAGGGTCTCTGATCTGAACTTGAACAGTGGTTCCCTGTTTCCCATGACTGTGGCCTCCATCTCTCGCAAAGGAAGCCTTGCCTCCCCAGGGGCCTCTTGTGTCTCCATTTTGTGACCTGTAAGCACAGAAATTTCCTTGTTTTGAGTCTGTTTGGTTTTCACAGCACTCTCTAAGATTCATCCTAGTTTGGGGGGTGTACTGACTTGCAAGGACAGGTCGTGAGTATCCAGAACAGTCTCTCCCTCAGGCCCATTCACTTTTTGGAGCTTTGGCTAACAGTGGCAGAAGCTGCGGCTTCTCAGGGTCCAGCCCCCAACCTTGTGGCCACAGAGATTATAGGACAGCTAGGAGGGGCAGAAAAACAGAGTGGGAAGGATGCAAGAACCTCTTAAAGCCATGACCCCTCGAAAGGAACCCTGGGCAGCAGTGTCTGACCTTGGGTTGCTGAGTTCTTTAAGAAGGCCGGCTTCCCGACCTGCAGTGCCACAGTCATAGCCCAGGTGATCACCAATGACCAGGCCAGGGACCAGCCCCAGTCCCCGCCTCTGCTCATGGGGATCCCTTTGTCCTTGATGTCCTCGGTTCCTTTAGACACCCCTCTCTTGTTCCTGGCAGTTTTCAGGGCAGCCAAGTTTGCCATCTCTATTCACTGTCAGTCTGGTGAATCCTTATCATTTGAAAGAATCATTTATAATAGTTTGTTCAGTAACCCATTTATTTGTCTTCTAACCTGTTAAGTTGGCAGAAAATATGTATGTACTTTTCTTTGATGGATAAAATGTGGTACGGTGTTGTGAAAATCAGATCATGCAGTTCCATGGGTCTCTGATGTTTTTGCTGTGTCCAAACCACTAAGATCATCACACTGCGTTTCTGTCCTTGAAACTGAGTTCGAATGGCCTTCCTAATTGGTGCTTCCTGTCTTACGCTGTTCTACAGGGAATTCAGTTTCTAATAGAAAATGAGCTGCTACAGAGTTCCCCCGAAGATGTTGCCCAGTTCCTCTATAAAGGAGAAGGCCTCAATAAGACTGTCATTGGGGACTATCTGGGCGAGAGGTAAGTTGCAGGAGGAAGACCCTCAGTGGGACACCCCGCCCCCAAGCCTGCAGCCTGAGCAGACCCACCCTCCCCTTCAGGAGTGCTCACAACTACTTAGCTACGGGACATAGGGGCACCCGTGCTGCCCTCCAGAAGTCTGGGTGCCTGGTGTGGTCATTCCACTTCTGTGCAGTGTGAGGGACATTGTGGCATCTGGGGCCCGGTGGGATCTGTGCACCATTCATGCAGGAACCCAAGACAGAGCCAACAGTACCGCTGTCTCTTCCTCCTCTTGGAAAGCCTCTTCATCTTGCAAAATCTGGCTCAGAAATGCCCCACATTTCTCAGTGGTTTTCTCTCCCCTGTCATTTAGGGTGGCGGTAAAGACAGGAAGTTATTAATATCTTGAATGAAAAGCAGCAGGTCAGATTTATTGTCTGTGTTGTGTTGTGTTTTATTTTGTTTTAGACCAGGTCTCACTGTGTTGCCCTGGCTGGCCTTGGACTCTTGGTGATCCTCCTGCCTCAGTTGTCTGAGTGCTGGGATCACAAGGCATGTGCCACCATGCCCGGCTCAGATTTACTTTCTAACCTCCAATAAAATCCATTTCCTGTGTTTAGCAGAGGTGAGGCAGGAATACTAAGGCAGCACATGCAGTGTGTGCCAGGACAGACTTTTGTCAAGGACCTCAGAGAATGTTATTGAACAAAAGCCCAATCAGGGTGGCTACAATGTCTAGCTTTTTATTGAAAATGCTTAGTCAGGCATGGCGGAACATACCTGTAATCCCAGCACTCTGGGAGATTGAGGCAGGAAAATCACAAGTTTAAGCCCAGCCTGGGTAATTTAGTGACTTAGTGAGATTTTGTCTCAAAATTTTAAAAAGGAGTTGGAGCTAGGTGTGATGGCACACACCTGTAATCCCACCACTGGGGAGGCTGAGGCAGGAGGACTGCCATGAGTTTGAGGCCAGCCTAGGCTACATAGTGAGTTCAAGGCCAGCCTGAACTAACAGCGAGACCCTGTCTCAAAAAACAAAGCAAAATGAAAGATGTTGGATATACACCTCGGTGCTAAGGCCCTGGGTTTAATCCAGGTATGTCAGTCAGTCAGTACATGCTTGACTGAAAGTGAAACATTACTCAGCTCATTCTGTGAGATGAATACTACCTGACACCCAAACCAAAGACATCACAAGAAGAGGGAACCACAGACCAGTATCACTTAGGAATATAGAAACAAAAATTTTCAACCAATTTTTAGAAAATGAAATCTAGCAATATATAAAAAGGATTATGGGAGCCAGTGAGATGGTTCAGCGGCATAAGCTCCTGCCTGGCAAGCACGAGGTCCTGAGTTTGACTCCTGGAACCCACATAAGGAAAAAAAGGGCTGGTGATATCGCTCAGCAGCATGGGTGCCTGCTGGCATGCGAGGTCCTGACGTCGACCCCCGGTACCCACAAAAAAAAAAAAAAAAGGATTATGCACCAATTTATGCCACCATTACAGGGTTAGCTTTACACACACAAGTCAATTAAAGTAGCTTCATATCAATAGAATAAATAATAAAACCCAAATGATTTCCCCAATAAGTGCAGGAAAAGCATTGGTGTATAATCCCAGCACTCTGGGAGGCCAAAACAGGAGAGTCACAAGTTTTAACCAGCGTAGGCAACTTAAGTGACTTAGTGAGACCCTGTTTCAAAACAAAAAATAAAAAGGGCTGGAGATGTAGTATAATATGAAGGCCCTGTGTTCAGTCCCCAGTATAACACTGCTTTTGATAAAAACACTCAAATACTCAACAAAAGTAGGACTGGCAGATAACTTCCTCAACATGATGGTGGGCACCTAAGAAAAAGTAACATCCTATAATGGTGAAAGAATACTTTTTGCCTTAGAACAAGAGCAAGACCAGAATATCTGCTCTCACTACTGTTATTCAAAATGGCACTGGCGCTTCCAACTAGGGAAGCTGGGCAAGAAAATGAAAATACAGTTAGAAGGGAAAAGAACAAATACAATTATCTCTATTTTCAGATGACGTGATCAGTATATATACAGAAAGTCCTGAGGAATCACTGAAGAAGTATTAGAATAAGCAAGTTCAGTAAGATTGTAGGCTCCAAGATCCCAGAACTCATTTGTATTTTTATGCAGTATCGATGAACAAACTGAAAGGATATTAAAGGCTCTGTTGCAGTAGCATTAAAAAGGATAAAATTAGGATAACTTTATCAAAAGAAATACAACATTTTTACCCAGAAACTATAATGTTGGAAAAAATAGAAAGATCCAGACAAATAGACATGAGCATTGCTCAGAAAACTTAATATTGCTGAGATGACATTACTCTTCACATTCAGCTACTTTTTTTTTTTTAATGTGGGTACTGGGAGTCGACCTCAGGACCTCACGCTTGCCAGCAAGTGCTTGTGCCACTGAGCAATATCACTGGCCCTTTTTTTTCCTTTATGTGGGTTCTGGGGGTCGAACTCAGGACCTCGCACTTGCCAGATAGCTTATGCTGCTGAGCCATCTCACCAGCCCTACATTTTTTTTTTTAAAGACAGAGTCTCACTATGTAGTTCAGACTGGCCTTGAACTCACTATGTAGCCCAGCCTGGTCTCCAACTAGTGGTGATCTTCCTGCCTCAGCCTCCTGAGTGCTGGGATTACAGGCATGTGCCACCACGCCTTCCTGAGCTACGTATTTAGTGCACTCCCTATCAAATCCCAGCTGACTGACTTTTTTGCAGAAGTTTGCAGGCTCATCCTGAAATTCATACAGTACTTTAAGGGACCCAGAATAACCACAGTCTTAAAAGTTGGAGAACTCACACTTCCTATTTACAAAATAAACTACAGCACCACTGATCAAGACAGTATGGTAGTGATGTAAGGATAGACATATGGAAGGTCATACAGAAATGAAAATCCAGAAATAAACTCTCATATTTAATGGCCAACAATTTTTTAACAAATATTCCATGACAATTCAGTGGGGAAAAGAATAATCTTTTCACAAATGGTACTCAAGACATATACAAAAATTAAAAGGGAGGGCCGGTGAGATGGCTCAGCGGCGTAAGCACTTGCCTTGCAAGTGCGAGGGCCCGAGTTCAACTCCCGGATCCCACATACGGAAAAAGGGGCCGGTGACATCGCTCAGCGGCACGGGTGCCTGTTGGCTCGCGAGGTCCTGAGGTCGACCCCCCGGTACCCACAAAAAAAAAAAAAAAATTAAAAGGGAGCAAAGACCTAAATATAAGAAGTAAAAATATAAAATACTTAGAAGAAAACATGCATAAATCTTTGTGATCTTGATTAATACCAGAGTTTCTTAGATCCAACACCAAAAACACAACAACAAAAGAAAAAAGTAAAGTAGACATCATCTAAGTTAAATATTTTGTGCTTCAGATGACATCAGCAAGAAAGTGAAATGACAACCCCCTAAACAGGAGAAAACATTTGCAAATCGTATATAAATCTGATGAGGACATATCTAGGATACATAAATAAGTCTACCTGCTGATCATCCAAAATTCTAAACACTGTGAAATATGAAATTTTTGGAGCACCAACATGATACTCGAATTTTAGATTTTGGAGCACTTTGGATTTTCAGATTAGGGATGCGCAACCTGTGTTGCACTCCTTAGGGAATGAGTGTGGATAGAGAAGGTGAGGCAAAGACTGAACCCTGAAGACTCCACCCCAGAGCGGGAGCGGGGACCATGGCAGGGGCATGGGAAGGAGCAGTGGGACTGACCTTTCATTCACTTTGCCTGTGTGGGGTGCTCCACACTGGCTCCCGCCAGACAACTTGTGAGCCAGGAGGGGCCAGCTTCCCCCAGGTGCAGTGTGCACAGCCGAGCCCCTCACAGAGCTCCCAACCAATGGGCTGTGAGCTTAGCCAGGGAGTGAACGCTGTGGTTCTCGGGTCCGGTCTTGTTTCCCCACCTGAAGAGGGCTGCGTATAGGTATCGTCTGTGCTTGGCCGGAGACAGGTGTTTGGCTGGAGAGTGCTGGCCTGCATGAATTCCAAGTGGCCTGTGTCACTGCCAGTCCTGAGGTGGGGTCGGTGGACCCCAGCGTTCTGCTGCTGGGGCTCCTCAGTGCACCTCATGACAGGACCCGCAGCAGCATCTTCCAGTTAAAATTTAGTGAAGCATGTTGCTTCCTCATTTTGTTTTTTGTTGCATTTAAATAAATTTTACACCTTTTACTGTATTTTCATGTTTATTTTTAAAAAGCTAACATAAGGTATTGTTTCTTTTCCATACTTTGTGAGCCAGCATAAACCTTATAATTTGTGAACTTGAAATGGGCTTGGGGTCACTGTGAAGGCTGCAGGACACACACTGAGCATGGGGCAGCCTCCCAGCTTGATGCTCTGGTGATCAGAGTTGGCAGTGGCAGCTGTCATTTGGGACTTTATAAGAGTCTCCTTCCTGACGTAACTGATTGTGAGGTATACCCCTAATATCCTATTTATTCTCCTTTGCATTAAGCCTGAAAACAAACTTACAGTGAAGAAACTCTTAAATTGTAGTCAGACAAAATTAAAACTGTAAAAACGTGCTAGAGGATATGGTGGGGTTTTTTTCCTCCACTGTGGGATTGAACACAAGGCCTTTGCACGGAGCTTTTCTTTTCTTTTTTTAAGGTGTTTATTTTAAGACAGAATCTCAGTCATTAAGGTGCCCAGGCTGGGCTCAAACTTGTGATCCTCCTGCCTCAGTGGCCCAGAGTGCTGGGATTACAGGCATAAGCTCCTATGCTGGGCTAGGATGTGGCTTTCTTTTAAATTGATTGAGCCTTGAAAATTCATTCCATTCTCTCCAAGGGATGAATTTAACATCACAGTTCTTCAGGCTTTTGTCGAACTCCATGAGTTCGCTGATCTCAACCTCGTACAAGCCTTAAGGTAAGTGTTTGGCTGCACATGGCGTAGACCACGCCGGGAGGCCCAGGCAGTAGAGGAGCAGTGGTTGTTAACACTCCGAGTAGCTCATGGAGCCCGCAGGTCCTGCAGACACTGACTGCGTTCCTGTGCTGCCTCCCCTGCTGTGTGACTGCCGCGTGACAGGCAGCAGCCCTAGACGGAAATGGAACGTGTGGAGGGACAGATGTCACGTTTTCCTTGTTGTGGCCTCTAGTTCTTCGTCCTGCTCATGGTTTCTTTGCCGTCCTTCACTGGGGTGACATCCGGTGGTCGTGTGGTGCCTTCTTCCCACACCTGCTGCACACCCTGCTCAGTGTGGCCTCAACACTGTTTTCCCACTTCCCACCAGATTTGTCCTCGAGCATGGCTGCTGCGAGCGGGCCAGGGAGGATGTCGACCTCCCACCAACAGAGGGAGGCCTCAGTCTTGGCTGCAGAAAGCTGGGTGTCACTGTGCATCGTGTTGCATGGATAGGAGGAAACAGCCTTTGCACTCCCTCATGTGGCCTTGTTTCAGTGTCCACAGTGTGCGCCCCAGATGCCTGTTTGAGCCTCTTGTCCTGGGCTCTTGGAGGGCACCATCTTGTCTTCTGTGGTGTCCTGGTTGGGCAGCATGGCGCTTTATGTTCTGACCCTGAGCCACTTCCCGTCAGAGGGACGAGCTTCTGATGGGGACCCTCAGCCTGTTCCAGGGCTGAGAATGTTGTGGCCCTGTCTTGTCTGGTTTACATTCTCAGACCTTGTCCACCGTACTCTGGTCTTGCTTACGTGACCTCTTTCCTTGTGGCCTTACTTACTTCAACTGTGCACTGGAAGATTGGCACTTGGGTGTGACCCTCTTGACATGCTCAGTAGCATAGCCTGGGGCTGAACAGTTCGTGAGCCATGTGGAGGAGTCCTGGAGCCCTGATTTATGTTTTCAGATTCAGTGCTTGAAAACTACGGATCCACAGAAAGGCACAGGCCTGGTGAGTGGCAAGTGTGTCCACGGCATGACTGTTGCCACTGTGGTTCCATGTCTGTGGGCAGCTGATCTCTGGACCAGAGCCAGAGAAGTTCCTGATAAATCCCACAGGAGTCAGAATTTTGCCAGGCCCTACCTAGAGCAGGGGAGGACAGAGAGGACGGAGAGCTGTCACCTTGGCTTTGCTCCAGTGGGTCCTTGGCTCTTTTTAGCCTGTGGAGCGCTCATCACTCTACCCTTGACCTGTCCTGAGGCACATGTGGGAGGAGCTCAGGTGACAGTGCCGGTACCTGGGATGGCCCCACAGACCTTACCGGGCAGAGAGAGAAGGGATAATGGATACTTCTAAGACCCAAGTTTCATGAGTTGTCAGAAGAAGCTGCTTGCTGTGGAGACAAAAAAAGTGAGGCTGTACGGTAAGGGTCCGCGAGCTGCTGGGAGGGAGGTCTGGGTGGGTCAGGGCTGAGGTGAGTCCCTGATGGAAGTGTGGGGGCAGCAGAGAGGGTCCTGGGTTGGGGCAGTGCTGGTGGTCCTGTGGTCTGAGAAGCTAAGGGAGACTGGTGGTGGGTGGGGCAGCACCCAGTAGGATGTTTTGGTGGCAGAGGGGAGCATCAGAGGTGGCCTGAGGTAGCCCAAGGTTGCTGGCCTGAGACCTGCGGATGGCTCAGTGGGTCAAATGTGAGGGTTTTGGAGCAGGTGCTGGCAGACAGAGGGGCCCAAGTGTGGTGGGAATCCCAGGAGAGAGCACAGGGTAAAGGGGACAACAGTGGTCATCAGGGAGCAGCCCCATTTGGGACTTGTAAAGGAGGAAGAGTAGCCTGAGGGAGAACAGTGGCTTCCCCTCTACCCTTCCCACTATGTAGCATCAGTGTCTTAGAAACTGAGGACAGTTAGAACCTTCATCAGAGCCCCTAGGCCTTACCTCAGCCCTCACCTGGTGCTGAAGCCACCACAGCTTCGAACATCACTGAGCAGCTGGTGAGACTTGGCTGGCCACAGGGACTGCAGGGAACAGGACAGCCACGGCCCCCGCCCTCGACCCTTCAGGTAGCAGGTGGTGGTGGGTGCCATGCAGCCCAGGAAAGCAAAGAGAGGGTGGGAGTGTTGGGGCAGGGGTTGCAATTTTAGGGAGGGTGGTCAGCGGGAGACCTCAGGGAGAGGGGCCATCTAAGGATAGCAGCACCTGCTCACCTGGGCCTGGTCCCTGAGGAAGGAGCGTCCCTGACCAGGGAGGCAGCAGCAGCCACTGGCTGTGGCCTGAGCTAAGGCTGGGCCCTGGATGCATTGTGCTGAGTACCCTTGTCCCCTGGGTGCAGTCCTGAGAAGGTGATGTGTCCTCAAGTGCACTGTCAGGACTGTGGCAGCCATGGGATGTCATGGGGCTTTGGAAATCATCAGGTCACGTGCAGGAGACCATGCCAGTGGGGACAAGAAGTACTGGGACCCTGGCCGAGCATGTGGCAGGGTCAGTGGGCCTTGCTGAAGAGTTGGTTGTCACACAAAAGAGGAGCAGTTGGTAAACCTGTCTTGAATTACTGAGTGGAAGAAAACCAAGTCTCTTTGCTGGTTCTGAGGCCCCATTCCCCTACCAGGGTGGCGCCTTGGCTGAGGGGGTCACATCCTCGCCATGGCGAGGTCACTCGGTGAGGGGTCTGTCTCTCTGCAGACAGTTCCTGTGGAGCTTCAGGTTGCCCAGAGAGGCTCAGAAGATCGATCGCATGATGGAGGCCTTCGCTTCTCGCTACTGCCTGTGCAACCCGGGCGTCTTCTAGTCCACAGGTCAGTGAGTCAGCTCACAGCCTGGCCCTCACCTCTGCTTCAGGACAAAGGCCTGTGGCACAGGCCAGCCTATTCCTGGGACCTTCATCCCTGCGCCAGTGCAGTCTTGCCTGAGGTGCAGGGAGCCACTGTGCACAGGTTTCTCCTTTGCTTTTCCCTGTGGACCCCACACTCCGTGTCCAAACCCCAGCAGAGCTCAGGCTGCTGAGTCCCCCACTGCCCTCCGCCTTGTTGCAGACACGTGCTATGTGCTGTCGTTCGCCATCATCATGCTCAACACCAGTCTGCACAACCACAACTGTGTGACAAGCCCACCATGGAACGGTTCATCACCATGAACCGTGGCATCAACGAGGGGGGGACCTCCCCGAGGAACTGCTAAGGGTGAGTCTGTGGAACTGAGCATCTGAGCCTCCTCATGGTGGCGCTGCTCCTCCTCCTTCCTTGTTACTCCTTAACTTTTAAAATTTAAAACTTCCCAAGTTCTCTGCAGATGGGCAGTGCTGGTTTACTCACTTTTGTTTTTCTTTGCAGTATTGGGAATAAATCCAGGGCACTCTCCCACTGAGCTACATCCCCAGGTCTTTCTTGTATTATTATTTTTAAATCTTGAGTCAGGGTCTCACTGAGTTGCCTTGGTAGGACTCAAACTTGTGATCCTTCTGCCTCAGCCTCCCAGAGTGCTGGGATTACAGGCATGTGCCACCAGGCCCAGCTGGTTTATTTACTGTACATGCATCTCTCAAGTGTCTCCTGCTTCCCAGTCCTGCTGCTCTTTATGCTTGTCCTGCACTGGAAAGAGGCAAGAGACAGAATGATTGCTTCTCCTCTGTGAATTTCTTAATTTGCTGCTATTTTTCCCCTTACAGAACTTATATGAAAGTATTAAGAATGAACCATTTAAAATCCCGGAGGATGATGGGAACGACCTGACGCACACGTTCTTTAACCCGGACAGGGAAGGCTGGCTCCTGAAGCTGGGTGAGCCTGCTGTGTGTGCCCCGCCCACAGCCCCCCAGCCCACCTGGCAGCTCCCTGGCCTCCCTCCCACTCCTTGTAGCTGAGGCCCCTAAGCACAAGGCAGAAATGTAAAAAAAAGAGTACAGTTGAACCAAAGTCTGCTCTAAGCAGCCCCCCATCCCAGCACCAGTAGCTGCTTCCCTGAACAGTGGCCTTTCAAAGCAAGCCACGTGCTCACTGTCCACAGCAGGGACTTTACAACCCATCCCAGAAAACTGCTGAGTTTAGCGTCCACCTAAATGTAGGGCAGTTTTCTCTACAAGAAGCAAGTGCATTTACCTCCAAAGAACCTGTGTGCCTTTCTCTTTGCTTGCCGTGGCTGTCATTTTTGATGAGTGGTTTAAATGTGCCTTCCCCTTTCCTCCATTGTCCCCCAAAAGGTGCATCTGGTGAGAAGGGTCTGAGATCCGCCCCTCCCTCCCGCCACAGGCAGACTCAGGGCCTGGAAACCTGCAGAAATGCCAGTGACACAGTAGGACCCTGGCTAAGCCTGCTTCTCTTTTCTTACATTTTTCCTCATTTTTTCTTTTTCTTTTCTTTTTTTTTAATAAACGACTGGGGAGAACACCAGCCACTGAAAACTAATCCCATCCCCCAAATCCAGAGACAAAAATCAGACCCAAACCCAGCAAAAATCCACCTGCGGTCCTGGCCAGAGTACACATTTCTGGGATCTGACTTGGATCTACCACAGAACTACAGACACTAGAGGAATTTCACTACTTTCATTTTTCTCTGCTTGGTTTCCCTCTCTGTATTCAGCTGGATTAGTGTTTTGTTTTGTTTTATTTTTCATTTTCTTTATTTTTTTGTTTTTGTTGTTTGTTTCTTTTTTGTTCGTTTGTTTGTTTGACTTTTCTTTTTAAATTTTTTCTCTGTTCTGTTCTGTCCTGTTTTGCTTGTCTTTCTGTATGTTGTTTTTTCAGTGTGTGAGGATATTTTTGTTTACTGGGTTTTTTTTTCTTTCTTTCTTTTAATTTTTCTTTTCTTCCTTCTTTTGACTGTTCTTCACAATTTAGTTCTCCAACCATTCTTTTTCTTTTATTCTACTCATCCTCTTCTTCTCTTTTGTCAACTATCTTGCTTGATTTTATGATACTTTCATGTGAATAAACATTGTCTCTTCTCTTTCTGGTTCACTTCAAAATTCTTAGGCCTTCTCCTCCCATCCTTCCCTCCTGTGTCCTACAACTACCTAAAACATGGATGATCATCCTGTGCGTTCCATCCTTGCTCCTACTATATTTAACCTCATTCATCTCTCCATCCTACCCCCTATCCTTTTGAACCCTCCCCCACAACAGGATAAAATCACTCTACTAAGTGGAAAATCATTGCATACAAGTTCCTGGTATAAGTTGGGTTATATTATATATCTGTAGATCTTCCTCCTACAATTATAGGTATCAGGCTAATAGTTGATACAGTTTGTCAGTAGCCAGGCTGTGCTTGAAACTATTGTTATTGCTAACTGTACTACTTTAATCAGGATGTCATACATGCTATAGCCAGTTTTGCCTCCCTGTATGACAACACTGTGATTGTAAGGGGTCATAACCATCGCCATAGTCCAGTACCAAAGAAATGGGCCCTAAGTCAAATAGATAGCAATGCCTCATTCTTAATATATTGGGAAGTGAGGTTCTTGGGATAGACATAAAGACCAAGAACCACCTACATCTAGAAGACATCCAGAGGAACAGGCATCTCCTAGGAAAGCCTCAACACCAGTGATAAGGTTATCTAACGTAAGAAATCTACAAGCATCAACACAGAAAACAAACAAACAAACAAATACAAAATAGAAAATGAAAAGATGAAGCAAAATGCAATCCCAAATGCCCAGCCCACCCAGGACAAGTCCAGAGCACAAAGAGATAGAGGAAATCGGAAGCCAACAGATGTAACTCTCCAAAATGATAGCACCAGAAGTGAAAAAACAAATGGAAGAGGCCATGGAAAAACTAATCTCAGGCCAGTGAGATGGCTCAGCAGTGTAAGCGCCTGCCTGGCAAGCGCGAGGGCCCGAGTTCGACTCCCGGAACCCACATACAAAAAAAGGGCCGGTGATATCGCTCAGCGGCACGGGTGCCTGCTGGCACGCGAGGTCCTGAGGTCAAGCCCCGCTACCCACCAAAAAAATAATAAAAGAAAAAATAATCTCTAAGATGCAAAAAGAAATGATGATCAAAATGAAAGACACTAAAGCAGACACAGATAAACAAATAGAGGAGCTCAGGAAAATGATGGAAACCATGAATGCCAAACATAGACAAGAAATGGAATCACTGAAACAGATCCAAACAAATCCAGGAGATTAAAAGCACCATTGAAAGTATATGCAGCAGACTGAATGAAGGTGAGGATGTAATATCAGATCTAGAAGACAGGAATGTGACTAGTGATCTGGAAAAGAAAGATATCTTAAAAATGGCAAGAGGCCACAAAAAATCAATCCAACAGCTACAGGATGAAGCAAAGAAGAACAACATAAGATTGATTGGAATCAGTGAGAAAGCTGGAGATAGCACAAAAGCCATTACAAACCTCTTCACAGAAATAATGGCAGAAAACTTCCCAAACATGGATAAAGAATTTGACATACAAGTAAATGAAGCATATAGAATTCCAAATAGCCATGACCAAAATAAATCTACACCAAGGCATATATTAATCAAGATTCCAGAAATTCAGCACAAGAACAGAATATTAAAAGCAGCTAGAGAGAAGAAACACCTCACCTATAAAGTAGAACCCATCAGAATCACAGCAGACTTCTCAACACAACTCCTCAAATCAAGGAGAGCTTGGAGTGAAGTATTTCAAGCCCTAAAAGAAAACAATCTTTAACACAGATTAATGCAACTCACAAAACTATCTTTCAAAATTGATGGAGAAATAAGATACTTCCATGACAAAGAACAACTGAAGGAATTTATGACCACCAATCCAGCGCTACAGAATGCTCTGAAGGATATATTAGAAAGAGATAACAAAGACCACAAATACATGAACACCAATAGAAAGAAGCTGCCAAGCAGGGCAAGCAATTAAACAGAGGAGAAAGACAGGGAACCAACAACAGGAAAATAACATCAAAAAGATGAGCCAATACATATCAGTTATGACCATCAATGTAAATGGTCTCAACTCACCTATTGAAAGAAACAAACTGCCAGAATGGATCAAGAAGCAAGATCCAACAATATGCTGCCTTCAAGAAACATATTTAACCCAAAAAGAAATTCATAGACTGAAAGTCAAAGGATGGAAAACAATTCTCCATGCCACAGGAACCCAGAAAAAAGCAGGGGTAGCTATTCTATTTGCAGACAATGTAAACTTTAAGGCAAAACTGATCAAAAGAGACAAAGAATGTCACTACATACTTGTTAAGGGAAAACTCCAAGCAGAAGAGATAACAATCATAAATATGCACCAAACACAGGTTCACCCACCTATATAAAACAAATATTAACAGACATGAAAAAAACAAATAAGCACTAACACAATTGTAGTGGGAGACCTTAATACCCCACTCTCACAAATAGGTAGATCAACTAGACAAAAAATCAACAGAGAAATACTAGAATTAATCAATTCCTGTGAACAAACGGACTTGGTCGATGTCTACAGAGTGTTCTACCCCAAAACATCAGAATACACATTCTTCTCAGCTACACATGAGACATTCTCCAAAATAGACCACATATTAGCTGACAAAACATGTTTAAGTAAATGTAGACAAATTGAAACCATCCTATGCATACTATCTGACCATAGTGCAATGAAACTGGAAATCAATGACAAAGAAAATCACAAAAACTACATTAACACATGAAGATTAAACAACACCCTTCTGAACAACCAATGAGTCACAGAGAAAATTAAAGATGAAATTAAACACTATATACAATTAAATGATAATGCCAATAAAACATATTGGAACTTATGGGACACAATGAAAGCAGTCCTAAGAGGGAAATTTATAGCAATGAACTCACACATCAGGAAAACAGGATGAGCTGAAATAAACAACCTCATGTTGAACCTCAAACTTCTAGAAACAGAAAAACAAGTCAAACCCAAAGCTCATATGAGGGAGGAAATTATAAAGATAAGAGCAGAAATTAATGCAATAGAGACTAAGAAAACAATACAAAAAATCAATGAATTGAAAAGTTGGTTCTTTGAATGAATAAATAACATTGATAAATCATTAGCCAACCTCATCAAAAAGAGGAAAGAAAAAACGCAAATTCAAGCAATTAGGAATGAAAAGGGGGAAATTACAATGGATCCCACAGAAATCCAGGAGATCATTAATATCTACTATGAGAATCTATATTCTAATAAGATGAAAAACACAGAAGACATGGACAGATTCCTAGACACTATCAAATTGCCAAAACTAAATCAAGAGATATAAAAATTCTAAATAACCTGATATCAGCCAATGAAATTGAAAATGTAATTAAAAATTTACCAACAAAGAAAAGCCCAGGCCTTGATGGCTTCACTGTCAAATTCTACAAGAAATTTAGAGAACTAATGCCACTAATGCTGAAACTTTTTAAGGAAATTGAAAGGGAAACAATACTTCCAAAATCATGCCCGGAACCAATATTACCCTGATTCCAAAACCAGAAAAGAACCCAACCAAAAAAAGAAAACTACAGGCCAATCTCCTTAATGAACACAGACACAAAAATCCTTAATAAGAACTGGCAAACAGAATGCAGAAAATCATCAAGAAGATCATATGCCATGACCAAGTAGGATTCATCCCAGGGATGCAGGGATGGTTCAACATATGCAAATCAATAAATGTAATACACCATATTAACAGAGCCAAAGACAAAAGTCACACAATCATCTCAATAGATGCAGAAAAAGCATTTAACAAAGTGCAACACCCATTCATGATAAAAACCCTACAGAAAATTGGAATAATCTGGTCTTTACCTCAATCTGATAAAAGCCATCTATGACAAACCAACAGCTAGCATCATATTAAATGGTAAAAAACAGAAAGCTTTCACTCTAAAATCAGGAACTAGACAAAGATGTCCATTATCACCACCTCTATTCAATATAGTTCTAGAAACATTAGCCAGAGCAATTAGACAAGAGAAAGACATAAAAGGAATAAGGATAGGAAAGGAAGAAGTTAAATTATTATTTGCAGATGACATGATATTCTACATAGAAGACCCCAAAAACTCCACCAAAAAACTTGTAGATTTAATATCCAGATTCAGTAGTATAGCAGGATACAAAGTTGACACGCAAAAATCAACAGCATTCCTGTACACAAGCAACAAACTCACACAGAGAGAAATTAGGGAAAGGACATGCTCTACAATAGCATCTAAAAAAATGAAATACTTAGGAATCAATCTAACAAAGGATGTAAAAAATCTGTACAGTGAAAATTACAGTACTCTAAAAAAGGAGATTGAAGAGGATATCAGAAAATGGAAAGATATCCCTGGCTCTTGGATAGGAAGAACAAACATAGTGAAAGTGGCCCTACTCCCAAAACTACTACACAGATTTAATGCAATGCCAATCAAAATACCATTAGCATACCTCACAAATCTAGAGAAAACATTCCTAAAATTCATTTGGAACCAGAAGAGACCTAGAAGAGCGAAAGCAATTCTGGGCAACAAAGGCAAGTCAGGGGGCATCACAATCCCTGACCTGAAATTATACTACAAAGCTACTGTGATAAAATAAGCATTGTATTGGCAAAAAAACAGGCCTGAGGATCAGTGGAATAGAATAGAAGATGCAGACACAACTACAAACACACTCAGCCATCTAATATTTGACAAAGGGGCCAAACAGTTTCACTGGAAGAAAGACAGCCTCTTTAATAAATGGTGCTGGAAAAACTGGCTCTCTACGTGCCGAAGACTAAAACTAGAACCATGTCTATCACCATGCACTAAACTAACATCAAAATGGATCAAAGATCTAAATATTGAAACAGAAACACTAAATTTACTGGAAGAGAAAATAGGCAGAAATCTTGAAGACATAGGTGTAGGCAGAGACTTCTTGAACAAATTCAGATTGCAAGGGAAATACTACAAAGAATCAACAAATGGGATCTCACCTTATTAAAAAGCTTTTCCACAACAAAAGAAATCACCAACAGAGTGAAAATACAGCCCCAGAGTGGGAAAAAATTATAGCCAGTTGTCCCTCAGAAAAAGGACTTTTATCTAGAACATATAAAGAATTGAAAAAAAATCAGACCCCCAAATTCAAAGACCCAGTCGAAAAATGGGCATCTGAGATGAATACACACTTCTCAGATGAAGAAATACAAACAGCAAATAAATATATGAAAAAACGTTCAGCATCACTTGTCATTCGAGAGATGCAAATTAAAAAAACACTGAGATTCCATCTCACCCCAGAAAGAATGGCTATTATCAAGAAATTAACCAATAACAGATGCTGGAGGGGCTGTGGGGAAAAAGGAACCCTTCTCTACTGTTGGTGTGTAGACTGGTGCAACCACTATGGAAATCAGTGTGGAGAGTCCTTAAAGAGCTAGGATTAGAATTCCCATTTGACCCAGCTATTCCCCTTCTGGGTATCTTCCCAGAAGAATTAAAAACATCGTACCACATCAATTTATGTGCACCCATGTTTATAGCAGCACAGTATAATAACTAAATCTTGGAAACAACCCAAATGCCCATCAACTGAGGAATGCGTTAAAAAGATGCGGTATTTTTATGGAGTACTACTCAGCTATAAAGAAGGATAAACTTGAGACTTTTATAGATAAATGGATGCAACTTGAGACCATACTCATAAGTGAAATAAATCAGACCCACATGTGTAAACATCGTATTGTCTCACTAGTGTGAGAAACTGAACGAGTAAATAAGATCCAAAATATATGATGGATATTGTGAATTGGAAAGAAACTGGTTTTTTTTTTTTTTTTTTTTGTGGGTACCAGGGGGACGACCTCAGGACCTCGCGCGCCAACAGGCACCCGTGCCACTGAGCGATATCACCGGCCCCTTTTTCGTATGTGGGTTCCGGGAGTCGAACTCGGGCCCTCGCGCTTGCAAGGCAGGCGCTTACGCCGCTGAGCCATCTCACCGGCCCAGGAAAGAAACTGTCTAAAAGAAAAGACAAACTGTGATGGGGGAAAGAAGGAAGGGAAAAAGAAAAAAATATATATACAAGATAGTTAAGATAGTTATACGGCTAGTTTCTCTTAGTGCATTGAAAAGAAAGGTTTGTGCTAACATTGTTTGGACAAGATATCATGCCTATATCTTGTACTCTGAATACTATGAAGATAACAATACTCAATGTATTAATTATTGTAATTCTCCTACTAACCTGTTTTGAAACTGTTTTATTATGTTTTTCTGTTTAAAATTAAAAAATAAAAATAAAAATAAAATGTGCCTTCTTGTTTTCTTTCTGCCTGTGGCTCCCATCTTTCTGTTCTGTGATGGGCTGTCCCTGCTTGTCCTGCGTTAGGAGGTGGGTACCCAGTGGCTTCCTCCCCTCCCCAGCAGCTCATTCCTCTCTCGGTTTTTCTCCCCCATGTTGGTCTGGGCGAAGCTCCGATCTGTGGCTGCCATTCATTTGATTCATCTGGCTTTGGACTTGGCAGGGATCAGTGTCGCACACAGTGTGTCACCCCTAGTGACGGCCATGAGAGGCCAGGACCAGGAGTGCATGGGGACACTGTGGGAACCAACTAGACCCCCATCTTTAGGGTCCTGCAGCAGCAGCAGGGGAGCTGGTACACAGCCTGTCCCTGCAGAGTCACCAGTGCCCCCTACTAACCAAGCAGTGCATGTTTGCACCCCCTAGAAGGATTCTAGGGACATCTCAAAGGCTTCCGTATCAGGGACAAAGAAATCTAAGGGATTTTGTACTTTACAGGCAAATTTAGGAATTTTTAGGGTTCGACACTGGGGGATGGATTTTACCTTCAACAGTAAAGCCCATGAGATCTGACAGCTGTATTTTCCAGGTACTTCCAAGAACAGAGTATTGCTGTGTAGCATGTAAGATCTGAGGGCTAGAGTTCTGAAGATTTTTAAAGGAATTTTTTGTCAAGGGAAGATACAAGAGGTAGCTTGATGACAACCATACAGCCATGGGCTGCCTTGGCTGATGGGGTGGGGGTGCATCCTGTGGACCCACTGTTCCCACTGGGGACTTTGACCTTGGGCATTGCTGTTTGACTTTTCTCTGGCTATGCTGAGGTTTAGAAGAGTTCTGACTCTTTTCCTAAAAGCCTAGTATTGTAGCCTTGGAGTTGCATGCCTGAGTGACCTGATGTACACAGCAGGCTTTTCACATCGCATCGTGCTTGTGGTGCTGGAATAGGGGCAGGAGGAAGACTGCATCCAAAGACGCCAGCCATTGTGCTTGGCCAGAATATGGAGGCCCTTCACTGGCTCAGACAACTCCCTTCCAGTCCCTGTGCTGCCCAAGAGTGTCCCCTGGAGGGATGTGAGGTTGCCAGCCTTCATGGCAGCTCAGATGGCCTCTGCTGCTCTGGAGATGTAAATAAGTGAATGAAATGAAGGCACAAGAGAGCTTGTGTTTTCTGACCTGTTTCCTGGTCGGGCAGATAAGCAGGCCACCAAAATGAGCATGCAGAGCACGTAAGGGAAGTGCGCATTTGGCTGAATGCAGCCAGACGCAGCCTCAGGTCAGTGGGCAGCTGAGGGGGCACAGGTCAGCCAGGGAAAGTGCCATCCATTGGTGTTGTCACCTGTGGTCTCTCTTGCTCCTGCAGCTTCCCTGTGCACTCTTAGGAGTGAAGTGTGACTCAAGTCAGCCCCCCAGTGTGACCCTGCACAGAGTGGGCAAACACGGTCCCTCCCAGCACAGGGCATGGCACAGTCAGGACCCAGGCACCGACCGAAGGTGTGCAGGACGTGTGGAGACTCAGGCATGTTCTCAGGTGGGAATGTGGCCGCCTGAGTTGCATTCTCCTTGTGATTATAGAGCAGGGGACCTTTAATGCTGGAATGTGGCATATAGGTGCATTGCAGGGTGCACAGGCCTGGCTTACTGTTGTTCAGAAATTTAACACATTGGGTTTGAGAGTCAGCTCTGTCAAAAACCGAGGATGTGCTGTGTGTGGTGGTGCATGCCTCTAATCCCAGCGCTCGGGAGGCTGAAGTATGAGTTCGAGGCCAGCCTGGGTTACATAAGCGAGTTCAAGGGCAGCCTGCACTGCATAGTGAGACCTTGTCTCCAAACAAACAAACAAACAAAAACTTAGGATGTGGGCAGAGCTGAGCTGTCATAAAAGAAAAGGTGTGTGTGTGCACATATACCATGCATGAGTCAGGCATGTGTGCACACACAGCTGGTAGCAGCAGTGACAATGGTAATGTACAGAGTGGTGCTTACCCTGTTTAGGGAAGCCAGGCTGTTGTCTGCAAGTGTGGTGTGGTTCAAGCAGAGCCTCCCAGCTCCTCACAGCAGAACCCGCTGTGGCTCAGACCATCACCCTGCCCCTGCTGAGCCTGCCTCTGAGCTGAAAGGTGCCCCAGGCGGAGAGACTGAAGCCCGTCCAGATGACACAGCTCAGCCTCGGTGCCTGTAGCCCTGCCTGGGAGGGTCCCCAGACAGGGCCTGGGCTTTTACAGGCACTGTGCAGCCTGGAGCAGTGGGTGTGAGCCTGGGACCATCCTGGCAGATCCACCTCCATGGCAGCTGGTGATCACAGGTGGGTGATGAGTGGCCTAGGGGTGAGCAGAGCATGCCCTGATTGTATGCCTTGACAGGGGCACACAGGAGGGGAGTGTGCACTGAGCAGGGAACCCCGGGCAGTTCCTAGCATGGCTCTGAGGACCTGCTTCTGGTGAAGGTGGAGGCTGAAAACAGCTCAGGCTGCAGGGAGGGCCGGCAGCCAAGGCAGGAGCCCCTGGGCGGCCAAGCTTTAGGGCCATCACAATGAGCACAGTGGAACCTTGGGGGCCTCAAGCAGGATGGACATGATCAAAGGTTCTTTTCAGATGTCTCTGGCTATGCTGGAAGGTAGTAGATGGGCATAGGTTGCCAGTGCAGCTGAGATGGGCCTACTTTTGAGTCTCTGAGGGAGGTGGAGCCCACAGAGGCCGGCACAGGGTGCCAGGGATGATAGAGGGACCATCAGCTGATTCTGTCTTGGAGGTGGGGGGTGAGCACCAGCCTTGTCCTCTTCTTGTGATCTTAGTGTGTAGAATGGCTCCCTCTGTCCTCTTGCCATTGGAGGACTTTGGGACAAAACAGGTTGCCTGTAAGGAACGGAGCCCCTGTCAGAGCCCTGTCTGGAATGGGCTCCCTGTAGGCTGGATGAAACAGGCCCTTGGAGCCAGAAGCAGAGGATTCCAGCAGTGAAGCTGCCTGCAAGGATTTTGGGAGCAGGCAGCTAGGTCAAGTGTCAGGAGGGGCATGGGAGGAAGGAATGGCACTTTAGGCCAGAGAGCTGAGCAAGCGCCCCGTGCCATTGAAGGCCTGAACTGGCAGGGGAGGAGAGGGGCTTGAGGGGGGCCATGGAGATGTGTTGGGAATCTTGGGGAACACATCACAGTCAGACATTCTGACGGGGGGTCGGTGGCATGCTGGTGAGGATGGAGGATTTAGGCAAATCTGTCTGGGACAGGGAGGAACAGGGACAGCTGGTTGCCAGGGCTGCCTCTCTAGTGCTGTGGTGGTACCTGAACTCATAGGCTGCTTTAGAGCTTCAAAGAAAGGTGGGTGGATGTAGGGTCTGATGAGTAGGGCTGGGGTGCAAGGTCCTGGCTGGGCAGTTCATCCAGGACCTTGCTAACTGTGGTCAGAGTATCCAACATTTTCACGAGGAAGGAAACATAAGCCCGAGCTTGGCTCCTGGTGGCCTCTCTGAGAATGGAGTCATCGTGTGGGCCCGAGCGCCTGACTCACAGGGCCCTTCTGCTCCTAGGAGGGCATGTGAAGACCTGGAAGTGGCACTGGTTCATCCTGACCGACAACTGCCTCTACTACTTCGAGTTCACCACAGTAAGTGGGCCTCGGGAGCCTTTGGGCAGGGACCCTCAAGCAGTGGCCTGCTGAGGCTACTGTGTGCTTTTCCTTGTAGGACAAGGAGCCTAGGGGCATCATCCCGCTGGAAAACCTCAGCATCAGAGAGGTGGAAGACCCTCGGAAGCCCCTAAGTGGCTTCCTTTCGCAAGTGTCCCTTTTTTGCCTCCTTGATCTGAACTTGCAGGTGCCCCAGGCTAGGAGCCTAACAGCAGCCTGGGAACCCGTTACCTTTCCTTTCTCTCCCCAGAGCTGCTTTGAGCTTTGCAATCCCAGCCACAAAGGGCAGGTCATCAAAGCCTGCAAGACAGAGGCTGATGGCCGGGTGGTGGAGGGAAACCACGTGGTGTATCGCATCTCCGCCCCGAGCCCTGAGGAGAAGGAGGAGTGGATGAAATCCATCAAGTGAGTGAGGCTGGGGAGGGAACAGGGCTCGTGGGCCCGAGGATGCACTCAGTTTGCACTTTGACCCTTGTGTCTCCAGAAACTTGAGGGCGGTGCTGCTGAGTCGACCCCACAGTGTGAAGCTGCTGTCTTGTTCCAGGCACGGGAGGGGGTAGAGGAAGAGGGGTTTGGGGCTCACCAGGGCTAGTGCTGCCCTTACCCTAACCTGCTCCTTTTCTTTTTGTCCCCAGAGCAAGCATCAGTAGGGATCCTTTCTATGACATGTTGGCAACAAGGAAAAGGAGGATTGCCAATAAGAAATAGAGCTGCCCTGGCCCAGCAGGTAAACTAGACCCGAACCCCACAGCAGATGTGACTGGCGGCTGCCCCAACACGACACACGGGCTGCACCTCCTCGGGCAGCAGTGGTCCCCAGAACCATCTGTGGCCCCAACTGCACACCCCGAAGCCTGCTGTGTGTGGCCTGGACCGTGGTCAGCTGTGTTTCCTCCTGTTGCCGCCTGGCCCAGAGCCTTGGCTCCTGTGGCACCACAGCAGTGGAGGGAGATTCCCTGTGGGCATCTGCTGATCCCACCACGTGCACCGGGTCACGTGGGCAGTGGCAGTAACCATTCTAGACACCGCTGTTTTATATCAAAGTGGGAATGGAGAAGTTACCACTTCTTTAATTCAGAATTTTTCTCAGATATATAGGATTATAGCTTTTATATGCCTTTTTGTATGCTGAAATTATAATGAAAGATACTTTCTAACAGTAGTATTTTTAGAATGGCAGCTATAAATATAACTCCTGGACACAAGTATATACTGTGCACTGAAAAAAAAGTATATGCAGCACCCAAAGGGAGGGCTGTGGGGCACTTGCACTTCGGTGGGAGGTGCAGGAGGAGGCGCTAGTGTCCTCAAGGACCGGTACACTTGGGGGGCTCCAGGTGTGATAAGCCGTGCAACCCCTCTCACTTTTTTGGCCCTACAGATACTTTCTAAAGCCAATCATTAAGATATGGGTATGGTTGGGGACTGTTTGTCCTATAACTGCTGAATCTTAGGAAAAGGAGCTCTTTCCCTGGGCAGATCACGCACAGATGGACCACAGGAAACTGCTCGTATCTGACGATTTCAGGCCCACACAAACAGCAGTTCTACATAGTTGCAAGGAATATGTGGGTCAGATCAGTTTTTGACTACATCCATTGCTACTTAAAACCTTCAGCAAAATGCTAATCTCACTGACATAATCAGATTTCTTAATGAATGACTACACATATAAGTAACTGGGAATAGTGCATCGTCTTCCTCTCAGACCTGAGCTTCCCTTGTGAGGAGGGAGAGAGCGAGCCATGGCTGAAGGTGTGTGGCCCTTAGGGTTTTCTGTGAACAGTGGAGAGCCCCAAATCTAAACCGGGGTGGGCTCATCTCCACCTACAACAGAGGGATTGATGGCCCTGCCATTGAGACTGTCAGAGCTGGGCAAGGACAAGGGCACTGGGTGACAGTCTCCCTCCTGGGCAGCTTCGTTTGCACCTTTGGGATGCCCGTGCATTAACACCTGGGCCCTCTTTAGCTCTATACATGGGCTGTTCGGTTGGTGACCCCTGTCCAGACCTGCAACCCCACCCTGTCTGTGCAGGCGCACCCAGAGTTTGCACCCTTTGGAGGTTCTTTATATTCCTGTGCAAAAGCAAGTCCAGGAATGAAAACCTCAGACCAAATGCACTTATGCAGAAATAAGTCTTCCCAGGAGCTGCCTTGAGGCGGAGACTGTGCAGCCCTGGGCCCTTTGCCTCTGGGTGGCTGACCTTAGTGTGTAGCTTTACGTCATGTCAGACTGCAGAGGGTCCAAGGCTGAAACTCTCCATCATGCATTAGACTGATTTTTTGATGTATTCCCAAGCTTCTATGCTGTTACTTTACTGATACCTCAGACCTGAAACTTTAGTGTTTGAGCAACGCATGTCGGCTGCCTTGACATGCCTTATACTGGTGTATATGCAACTTGGGCCCGTCTGCCATGCACAAGTGCTGCCCAGACCTGAACCAACCACGATGCCTCCATGCTGCGGGCCACCCTCGGGCCAGCTCTGCCAGGGACTGCAGCAGCACTGGCTCAGCAGTTCACATGGGGATGAACTGCTTCCTCTCTCCTGATTGTCTAACCCAGGTGCAGCCCTGGGGACATGGAGCTGTTTTAGGGTGTTGAGAGAAGTGAGCATGGAGTCACCTAGTGGTGAATCTTTCATCACCATGGTCACCTGTGAGCTGCTCACCCAGGATCATGCAGAAGGCCCTGGTGCTCAGAATCTTCAAGGGCCGGTGAGATGGCTCAGCGGCGTAAGCACCTGCCTTGCAAGCGCAAGGGCCCGAGTTCGACTCCCGGATCCCACATACGAAAAAGGGGCCGGTGATATCGCTCAGCGGCACAGGTGCCTGTTGGCGTGCGAGGTCCTGAGGTCGTCCCTCCGGTACCCACAAAAAATAAAAAAAAATAAAAAAAAAATAAAAAATAGAATCTTCAGTGACTCACCCTATCAAGAGTATTACATGGGGGGCCGGTGAGATGGCTCAGCGGCGTAAGCGCCTGCCTGACAAGCGTGAGGGCCTAAGTTCAACTCCCGGAACCCACATACGAAAAAAAGGCCGGTGATATCGCTCAGTGGCACGGCGTCTGCTGGCGTGTGAGGTCCTGAGGTCGACCCCCAGTACCCACACACACAAAAAAGTATTACATGGAATCACCTAATCCCAGGTTTTCTTGTGAACTATTGGCAGACGCCCCCTAAGGGCGTCTGCCATCATGCTGTGTACCTGGTCTCCAGCAGGCTGCCTAGAAGTGGGACCCCCTCCCACAGGGGCGGTGAGGCTCAGTCATGCTCAACACCTCCCCACCCAAGGGTCTGCACTCAGTCTTGTTATCAGTCCCAACTCTGGCCAAAGACAAAAGTTTCTTCCAGAGACAAAGGGCGGCAGGCGGTTCTGAGGAGGAGCCCTGGGCAGGAGATGGCAGCTCCACAGCTCCCCCAGCTGTCTCACTGGGCTCCGGTTATCATTTGAGGTTTATTTGAACTGACCCTGGACCCACACAAGCCACATCTCTGGGGTCCTGAAACACTTTTGAGTAGTTTCATGTGGCACCAAATGGACTCAGAGTAAGAGCTGTTTATAGATGAAGCAGCATTTAATGCTTCATATAAAGCAATGCCTATTTTCAAGGTTACAAATGCATGTATCTACACAGACGTGCTTTGCTGAAAAGTTAGGTCTATTATAGACCAGAAACCACAAGTTGTGATTTCTCATTTTTTTCCTCAGAAAACATTTCTATTGCCCAAACATAGTTAATATGTAAATAATGTACATATATTGATTTGTGGAGTTTTGTTATTCAATGTATATACTCCTTACAACTTGCATGAATAGTCTATTAATATTGAAGTATCTACTGATACCTTGTTGCAAAATGAACAGTACAACTGAAGGGTGTATGGCTGTTAAAACTAGCAATATTGTCTTCCCATGTATTGTTAAAACTACCTTATCTAAGACTTGCTTCTTTAAAATAGAGATGTGTTGGGTCCTGCGAAACACGACCTGGTTTTCCCTGACCCGTCTCCGAGGTCTGAGGCACCTACTGAGATGGCAGCCAGGGCTTCGTAGGTTTTAAGGAAAGTGAACCCGAAGTCAGAGAGGACATGGCTGGAAGCAAGTAAAAAAACAACACAAAGTGTTTAATTTGCTGCCATTTATATACTATATAAATTTTACATGCTGTATATTTACAGTGGGGCAAGTGCTTTTTTAATCTTTAAAAAAACAAAGATCAAACTTTAGACATCTCTGAACAACACAAACTGTATAAACCATACAGATTATTCAGATAGAAACTGTATTAAATACAGTTTTCCCCACTCCGTCTCCTGATGCAGGACCAGTGAATTATAAGTGTATCACAGTTTGATAGCATATCCATATTAAAAATAAAATCACAGTATGATTTTGTCTGTAACTAGAAACTTTAAGGGACCAAGCTGACAACTCAGACTCCAATATCATACAGTTGACGAGACACAGTATAAAAAAGTGTTATGTAATAAAAACATACTGTAAGCTTTACAAATAATGTTTGGATTATACATTCATAATGTGAATACTCATCATAACTGGTAAGTTGATTGGAACAGTTCCACAAAGTTCAAAAACAGAACTTGTCTATAAAATACATTTTCAAATCTTGAATACAACTAAAATATGAAGCAAATTAGTTTCTAGTATCAGACATTACAGAAAACAGACTGCCCTCAAAAGTCTAGTTGAGAGCTTGTAAATTTTAAATAAGTCTTTAAATTAAATACACGCACTGTCAGTTTGTACTTTTAATAATTCCATGGTTTCCCGGTTGGTCTTGCACCATCAGATGTCTAACTTGGAGGAACATTACATGAAATACAAGTAATCAACCTGAGTCTGTAATTAAGCAGCATTTGAGATGTTCTATTCCAGGGCATTATTTTCAATGTGATTTATATACACTGTATTTTACAATGGTCAGCAGTTGTAGAAAGTGTTCATCCTTCTGGAATAAGGACAATTAAGAAAAGGTAAAAACTAAAAAAAAAATTAACGGTAAAATCTGTACAGTATTTACTAAAGAAGCACCACGCAGATTTGAACAAATTTATGTTTATAATTTAAGCTGAGTTGGGATGGCTTCTGTGGAACATGTTGAATCTGAAAGACAAGAGGCGCAGGCATTAATCGAAGGTGGAGGCCCCAGGAAGCCAGGCCCCCCCTTTCTGTTCCACCCTGTCTGCAGGTCCCCTTGGTCTTTGGGGAGCTCTTTTCCCTTGAAACCATCACTGCCTTGCTGAATGGCGGTAGAGGAACCCAGTGATGCCAGGCAACTGCAGAGGAACTGTTGGCGGCCCGGCCAGGAAGGCGCCATCTGCTGGGCCCCGCTGTACCCGCTCAGCCTGAACCCCAACTGTGGCTAATCCTTCTCAATCCTTCAATCCTGCTTTCACTTGGGAAGAGTTTAGTTCCTTAGGCTTAGTGCTCTCCCTTGAGGACACACAGATAAAGCACGTTAATTAACTGCACTCTGATCTTCTATGGACAATTCGCCTTGAAGTTCATTTAAAATCACCCTTGCTGACTGGGTACGAGACACATAAGGACAGTTTCCTTTCACGCGTTAAATGGTTCACCACCCCCTTTACCTCCACAAGCGCACAGCATGGAACATGAGTCCCTGCCTCCCAGGACCACAGAATACAAGTGATTCAGACACAGCCTGGACACCGTGAAGGTTCTGCTCTAAGTCACCTGGACCTCATCCCAACAGAGTGGCTGTGTCAGGTGAGGCACGGTGTGACCCAGCCTCAGCGTGACCTCTAGGCCTAGGCGCTGAGCTCTTGGGGTGGGCTCTGCTGTCTGGGCTGGGGACATGGACTTCTCATCCCAGATGCTTAGCCAATGACTGCTGATTCTGATGGTGGGAGCTTTGCTGGCTTCTTGCAGTGAGGGAGGAGGGAGGAAACAGCCCCTGTCCTTCCCTTGCCAAGGCTGCCCTAGTGCTGCAAAGCTGATGGGGAAAGAGGTATCCATGCTCTCCGGTGCTGGCTTGGAGCTCAGCACCACCCCCCCACCCCTACTGTTGTTTCCACAGCTCGACCCAGGCCTTAGGTTTTCCTCAGAATTTAAATGCCTTCTCTGTCCCCGCTCAGTGCTTCTACAAAGCAAATGTACAGACAGGAAAGCGCTTACCATAACTAGTGAATTTTTTGTTTTGAGGCCAAGTTTTCAATCACCTGGAAGGCAAAGGTTAGGAAACATTTTAATGACTTTCTACAATATGCAGTGTCTGTGCTCTGAGTATGCATTAAGTGGTTACAATTAGACTTAGTTTTCTTGTAGTTTAACACTGGTTGCCTGCAATCAGTCCCACGTCAGGCTGAGCAAGTACAGACTAGCGCAAGTGTCCTCCTGAAAGGAAAACGAGTTCCCATGACAATGGGTCATGGGAGGGCCTCTGGTCCTGGTGGAAGATGCCCCAGAGCCTGGCCCTAGGGAACAGGCCATGCCCGCCCCATCACACTGCTGAGTTCTCACACGAGGATGGCGCAGATTTCAAGCCATGGCCAAAGAAATTAACCAGATTCGAATGGAGCCAGATGTCAGGAGTTTGCAAGAGAAAGGTGAGTGGTCAAAGGTCAGGACACAGGAATGCAAACATACAGAAGATGGCAGAGAGTCAACCCTCAGCCTGGGCCCCTCTCAGGAGGCCTGGAGCCCACAGACCCTTGGTCTGTGCTCCCAGAAGTGCTGGCTGCAAACCAGTCATCATTGCCCCTGGACTAGGGACAGAATCAGCCACCACTCAGACACCACCTGACTGTAGCACCTGCAGTAGACAAGTGGACTCAGCCCTGAATGCCATGCCAACACCAAGTAGGTCAACTTGCTGTCCCCAGATCGATAGTCTCTGGGGCTTGACGTGCCCTGCCAGGGTGAGGGATTCTGACAACAATGCCGGAACCCTGCCCAACACGCAGACCAAATCCATCTCACTACCTGATCCTCAGGTACCACACAGAGGTCAGAAAGACCATTCCCGGGCCAGTGAGATAGCTCAGCGGCATAAGCGCCTGCCTGGCAAGTGCAAGGTCCTGAGGTCGACTCCCGGGCCATTAAAAAAAAAAAAAAAGAAAGAAAAGAAATACCAATCCTCTTCCTCAAATAACTGAAATGTTAATATGTAACCACTCAAAAATGCACACTATTTGTTAATGTGAAGAGCAAATGTCACATTGCTTCCCTCCACACCTGGCAGCAGCAGTGAGTCTGCCTGTGCCCCCTGTGGTGGCCTCAGCCTTCCTTGTGCCTGCTTCTCTTCACACCTTCGACGACTGCATGCAGACCAGGGGCCACTGGAGGCACGGTTATGCCCCTACCTGGGCCTCCCAGGAGAACATATTTCAGCAAAGCTGAGGACCCAAGAGGCCTCAGGGCAACCAAGGCGATGTGTTAAAATTGCTGCAATGATGTGTGTGGCCTCTACTCATGAAGGTGACCCTCAGTGTCTAGGGCAGGGGCTGGCAAACTTTCTTTTCTGTGAAGGGCCAGGTGATGAACACTCTGAGTGTGGCGGGCTGTGAGGTCTCGGCTGCAACTACTCACCCCCGTGAGGAGCACCAACCACACGCAGACCACTGGCTGTGCTTCAGCCGAAATCTACAGACACTGACATTTGAATTTCACACATTGTTCAGGTGAAACAAAGTACTACTCCTCTTTGAAAGCTATGAAAGGCATTCTTAACTCACAGGTGATGTGAGACTGGCGCAGCGCCGGCTTTGGCCTTTGAGATGCAGCTTGCCAACCTGTGCCCCAGGCCCTGACTCCTATCACTTTCATTCTTTTTTTTTTTTTTTGTGGGTACCGGGGGGTCGACCTCAGGATCTCGCGCGCCAACAGGCACCCGTGCTGCTGAGCGATATCACCGGCCCCTTTTTCATATGTGGGTTCCGGGAGTCGAACTCGGGCCCTCGCGCTTGCAAGGCAGGTGCTTACACCGCTGAGCCATCTCACCGGCCCCTATCACTTTCATTCTTAACAAGCTTCTCAGGGCTCCTCCTCAGGGAGCCAGTTAGAAAGGGGGAGGGGCTGCCCAAGTGCAATTAAAGCACAAAGAGCTGCTAAATTAGAAGACACAGTCCACACACCAGAATCCAAGACGCCCGGTACCCTGGAGTGAGATAGCAATACCTGGAGCCTCAAAGGCATCACTGGTAGAGGTGGCAGCTAACATTTCTAATGACCCATGTCATCAAATTATGAGGTAGGATACACTCTGGATGCTTTAAGGAATCAGGAGAGTAAAGCAAATAGTGCAAAAGCATCGCTACCAAATATGCTTCAAAAACAAAAAAATTCTCTCTTGCAAGCAAATACTCGGACACCCAGTGTGCTATAAATTCCAGTTCCACGTAACCATCCTTCCGTGCTAACGGATCAGTGTCAAGTATCCAAACTACACAGGGAAAATGAATCACCCAGGGTTTGTGAGTCGAGGCGGATGAGGCAGGAGCCCTGTATTACTCACGCACCCTTTCAAGCCACTTGAGGTTCCATCTCCATATGTTAGTCACCATTTCCAAAAAAATTTTATAGAAAAAGTTTTTCTCTTCTTAATTCCAAGAATCACCTCTTACCCTGGCCATACTCCAACAGGTGACACCTGTCGGCCCTGCTCTCCATCCTTAAATGCTTGGTTTTCTTTCGGAAAGGGCCAATGCCCTCCACAGCCAGGCCATCGGCCAGCAGGAAGCTGCCCTCGGGTCTCCGGAAATGGTCGACAGTCTCATAGCTCGAGGCCTTCAGTGAGTGCAGTCCTGGTTCTTTTGCAGAGTCTTCTGATTTCCCTGAGTGCCTCTTCTTTTTCTTCTTCTTCTTTTTGTGTCTGTGGAGGTCAGTGTCAGAGTACACTATCGGAAGATCTGGATCCAGCTGATGCCTGCAGAAGCAGTAGCCAGAAATTAGCAAGCCAAACACGAGCACCACCTCAGATGAGTACCTGGCACTGTCGTGACCACTTACTGAGGATGCTCAATGTACAGGCACAGGTAAATGCTTATCTAGTTAAAAATGGGTTCTCTACTTTCAGCTGCAGTAATTTTGAAAGCCCAGGGTCATAATTTTGCCAACTTCAACTCCACCCCTGCCGCCTCCACCACAGCCTCTGTGCTCAGGAGCTGGGGCTGTCAGCCGGGACATAGCCGGGAGGACTTAACTGACATCTCCTGAAGTAAGTGGCTGAAAAGAAAAAAAGAAACAAAGGACATTCTGCCATGTGTCTCAGGCACAGAGGAAGAAGAGGCTTGTGATTTGATTTCCTTTTCCCCCAAAGTAACCACTGCCTCTTTATATAGGGCTTTGGCAAGCTTTTGCTATGATTTTTAATTTTAAAAGAAGTCAACTAGAATACACAGTAATTCCATTCATGCTCACTTATCTTGTCATGAACCAGTCAGTTTCAAGGCAGCTTGTGGGGAAAAGGCTCTGGGTTTCACCCCAAGCACCAGGAAAAAAAAAAAAAAAATTAACCTACTTAGCATTTTGAAAATATGAAGACATTTAGGTTTCATATTGAGAATTAGAGATAAAGGCCAAGAAAATAAATGATACCCCTCAGACCTCCCCTCTAGGTAGGCAGGCAAATATCAACAGATCTGTGCCTCCCATTTTTTGCCAACCATGTAGTTGCTATATTTGGAAAAAATTGTAACAGATACGAAAATGTAACTACATCTGACAACCAATCGTGAAGTCAGAGATCCCCAAGTTACTTCTACAGAACTCTCCTTTACTCCTAGGAGAGTTACAAAGCATTAACTGAGAAGGGCAAAGTGAGACATTTTATGATACATAAGTAAGACAGAGCTTAAAGGCTGCACCATTTTAGAAATGCGTAGAAAGTGAAGTCTCCAAACCCACGGAGATGTGTGATTCAGACCCTGCTGGTACAGCCCCGCCCTCACCTGCAGTCCCGCTCCTGGTGTTTGTCTTTAGATTTCTTTTTCTTCTTTGATTTTTTGCGCTTCTTCGCCTTAGGCTCCTCCAGGTCTTTCCGCGGGCTCCTGTGGGTTTTCTTTCCCACGTGACCGTCGTTATTTTCTGCGCTCTCGTACCTGCGTTTGTGTGACTTCATGCTTCCGTGTTCATGAAATCGATCAGAGAGGCCGCAGCCACTGTCATCAGCCCCGAAGGCAGCCTTCTCCTGGGGGTGGCGCTCGGGGTGCGGAGGGAAGGGGGGTGCGGCACCTGCGCGCGGGCTGTGGAAGTGGGTCCGCTCCCTCACCCGGGCAGGCGGCTCCCAGCCCTTCCTGGCCCGGGAGGAGTCCTCGTGTGGCCGCCTCGCACTGGGTGCCCTGACTGCGTAGGGGGTGTACCTGTCGGGGTAGTGCCTGCACCTGTCCCGCCGCATCTTCTCGGGGTCGTACTTCTCCGGGAACCAGGCGTGCTCGCCGTCCGAGTGGTGGTATCGGCTCCAGTCCTGGTCAGCCCCGCTCCTGGTCCGTGCGTGGTGGTAGCTGTACCTGCTTAGATAGTGAAGCTCGCCGGGGCTGACTCTCTCACCGTAGCACAGAGGGTGCCGGCTCCCGCTGCGGTGCTCCACGGCATGGCGCTCCTGCTCGCTGTGCTTTCTGGTGTAGGAGCGCCGCTTTTTGTGACAATGCTCCTCGGTCCTGCTCCGACTCCGACTCCTACTTTTCTGCACATGTTCGCCACTGGAGGAGCGGTCTCGACGGTTACGGTAATGTCCTCGGTCAACTTTTCTAAGGCTGCTGATTTTCTCTTTAACTGGAAGGCGATCCGGAACTTTCTGGCCGGCCTTACTTTCGCTGCTCCTCTCCCTGTGACTGTGCTCAGGGCCTCCTTCAGGAAGGGCGCCTGCGGTCCTATGTGGCGGAGCAGAGGGCAGCGCGTGGGCAGCTACGCCTGTGCTCTGGGACGGGGCCTCTGGGTCACCACACTGGTGTCTGCTGAGGTAAACTAAGAGCTCGTGCTCACGTCCACCTTCCGACTGCGTGGGGGGAGCTGGGCTCAGCTTCTCCACTGTTTCTGCTGGACCGGAATCCTGCAGCCTCTCAATTAACAACCCTCTGACCTCTTGGGGGAATTCGCTGCAGTCCTGTGTTAAGTTTGCAGCATCATGGAGTTCAGGAAGCGGATCATCCCCCGTGCTTGTCTTGTTGGTGTTACAAAGGTCGTTTATGATGGGCAAAGACTCATCAGGTTTGGCTGAATTGTTTTCTGAGACAACTTCTTTGGTAGATTTGAGGCTGCTGTCAGGGGGCAGCAAAGCCTTCTCAAACTTGCTGCACAAACTTGTGATCGGGTCCAGTTTCTCATGGGAACCAGCAGCAGCACTGCCAGCCTCAAGCTCTGCAGCAAGGTCCCCTGATGGACTTCTCTCTGTTCCAGGGGGACTGCATCCCCGGCAAAAGAAAGAGACAAGCCAGTAGTTAGCGTGACTGCTACATAGGTTTTGTCATGGGTTACATTTACTAAATATTTTATTACTTTAAATATAGCCACTATCAGGCTATCATCTATGGACACCAAATTTTCTCTTTATTAAATAAAAATAAAAATTTTGTCAACCCTATTTTTCAGCAACAATAATTCTGCAGCTCTAGACTTTTCCTGTTTCCAGATACATTTCTAATTCTGAAGAACTAAGTGTAAACAAAAAAGCCAAATGATGATGGGATGCTGACTCCACTGGTTCCCTTCTGTCTCTTGGAGCCTCAGAGATAGAGCAGCTATTTCCAAAAAAAGCCAATAGCTCCTTGAATTATGGAAAACAGACTCACTGTGGTTCTGGGAAAACCTTCTGTAGTAAATGCGCCCTCCCCTTGGTAGCTGGAAAGCTTCTGACACACTGTCAAGTTTAACTGACAGCTGTAGTAAACAATAAAACACCTACCATGGATTAGGAAAGAAACAAGGGGGAAGTCACTGTGCAAATGACAGTGCATCCCAGCTATTCTATCTTAAGGTGAAGTGGGAATGAGTGTTCTCTGCCTCTCCATTCTTCTTTAGCAATTCCACATCCCTAACTCAGGTTCTCAGGGGCCATCTGGGGTTGCCACAGTGCCATGGAGGAAGGCTCCTGCCCCCACGTCCTCACATCCACGGGGGTGAAAATCCCAGTTGTATTATTGCCACAGTTTTCACGGACACTACACTTTCCAAGAATCCAACAATTATGAAACTGAGAAATGGTCACACTGTGATATGGCTGTAATTTCACCAAAAGTTGTTCACCACCACAGCATGACAGCGTAGATGGTAAATCTGGACGCAGTGTTTATGCTGAATGGTCATACGGTGAACCTGCAGACCAACCGATGGCCGCCACCTGATGCACTGCATCCTGCACCAGTAGTTTTACCCGCAGTTTCCAAATACAGCAACTGTGGCTGCATTTCAAATTCCTTTCCTCTTTTTACTGAGTTACATTACAGCTAGGTCATTATATTGATTTTTCTTAAAATTGAATGCAGGGACAAATTATATTCTCTATGAATTTAATTTCAAATTTCTACAGAGGCCCCTACAAAATATTTGTTTCCTGACAGTGCTGGGAGCCCTCTTCCTCTAAACTTGGTATGCCCTTCACACACTCATTCGTCATTAAAAATACGTAATGAGGAAGCACGCGGAGTCGGATGCAGAAGTGTGCAAGGGCGCTGCTAGCCAGAGCAGGCGCCGCAGAAGAGAGCGACAAGCAATCGCAGACTGTTTTCTTACTCTTCTCAAAGGCAAATTAACATATCCTATAAATTATTTTTCAAATCATCTGGGGGCTCAGAATGTTCACAGTAACACTTTTACAGTTAAAGCTCTGACACATCCACTCACTGTTGGATTTTGTACTGTGAAGTTCACTTCCTCCGAATTTATTCTTACTTTACCTTGTTTCATCTGTTGAGCTTTTTACTTTGTTGCTAAGTCTGAAGGTCTCTAAGAGTTTGTCTTCCGGAAGAGAAGGCAAAGATGCAGGTATTAACTACAATAAAAAACAAAGACATTTCAACACTGGCTTTGAGCTCTGTGCTGACTGAAATCCGGCTGAGGGAACAGGCCACAGATGAGACTCAAAGCCAAGCCTCCCCACCAACTCACCTTTCCAGGAAGACCGTTTGCTTTAGAAAAGGGATTTTCTGAGTGTAAAGTAGGCTGGATTTGGCAACTGGCACCCTCGAATGACAGGCCGTTTTCTTTTGGGTCATTATCTGTACTATTAGCACCATTTAGAGTGACAGGTTCTTGAAGCTCACATGGCGGGGCCTCATCATCTTCGGCTTCGTGGCCAGCAGAGTGAGCAGAGGCCATCCTGCCCATGCCGTTCTCCTTGGCCAGGCCCTTGGACTCCTCGTCTGACTCTTCAGATGACTCTGCGCCGTAGGGGACCAGCACGCTGGAGCTCGCCTTGGACTTGCCGTTCATCACTGGCTTGGAGCAGGACTCGCTTGGGGAGAGTGGTTTTGCCACTTTACTAGAAACTGACACTGTCGATGCATTCGAGGTAGACTGTATCGCAGAACAGTTGGTGACAGTAGAAGGAGGAACAGGCTTGTTAGGGGCCTCCAAGGAATTGCTGTGATGGTTAGGCTGAGACTGAGCTTGGCGAACAGGCAACTTGTTATGAATACTGATGGTGATTTTTTGTTTCTTAGGGTGTTCTGGAATCACAGAGGGCCTGTTAACTGACCAGTTTTGAACAGAAGTAGAAGCATTAACAGGACTAGCCCTGTTGACACTGGGATTTCCATTAGGACTCGACATGGAACTGCTTGGTGTGTCCTTCAGTGGCCCGGTCCCATTCAAGTGAGGTGAATTCTGTGAGGAAGAAAGCCACAACCAGGTTAGCACTCCAGTATCAGGGCCTGCTCTGGCCAACGGCCTTCCCACTTTGGTCTTGTGACTGACAGGTTACACAAATCACGAACACTGACTCTTTCTTTCATCTGCTCTACCCACAAGCCCCTTTCACAGGCCCTAATTTTCTGGTAATTAATCCACACGTAGGACAAATATGTCTGTCAGAACACAACCCTCTAGACATGGGTTCACGTATGTTCTCCTTGGCTGGCTTTCCTGGTAGGCCACCACTATACAGACAGAAGTAAGGCCAGCTTGCTGGCCTGTAAACAAGGGAGCAAGTCACATGGACGGAAGGAAAGGCCACTTCCGGCCCTGCATGTGAGGTTGTGGCTGCCTGCCACCACAGTGATGTCTCGGCATTCTACTCATGCAGTTCTGTTGCTCTAAGTTCCACTACCACCACTGAACCTCTGTGACAATACAGGTGACAGCTGGTTCACAGAAAAATAGTTGGGCTGTCTGTTTTCTTAAAACACCTGAATTAGCTACTGTCTTTAAAAAACCAAACAACACTTAAAAAGTCAATTACAGCTGCCCCTTTCCCTAGGTGCATACTTTCTGGTTTATTAGTCCCCTGATGTCACTCTGAAGCAGAGCCCAATTCAGAAGCTGGCTATCAGCCCAGCTCACAAAGGCATTTAACTGAAACAGAGCCCAATGTCTACCAAAAAAAAGCATTCAACTAGATAATCTGATAATTCAAACCAAACTCAAACTGAGAAGCTATAAGCAATGAGCTAGTGTAGTTCAAACTGCAGATGGCCTGGGCATGGGGTCCCGGGGGAGTCTGGAGGGCAGGCCCCGCCCTTCAGTCACATCAGCCCTCTTGGACACACAGGCACATGGCCATGATCACACCCTTGGGGACAGATGGAAAAACAGCACATTCCTAAGACACTACATGGACATAAAAGTGTCCTTGTAACAGGATCACTTTCCTGATGTCTAACATGAGTTAAAAACTCAACTCTCTGACCTCTGAGTAGAGCCTAGGTCCACAGTAGGTGCTAAGCTTTAAATATACTCCCACCAGATATTCCTCTCAACGACCCTGTTCATGCTGAGATTCCCATATATTTAATATTTTGAAATAAAGGGCCTGCATAAACTTTTTCGACAAGAAATCTAGGTAGACAGGACATGACAACTACTGCAATGTTAACCTGGGTTTGAGGGTTTGAGGATAAATCCTTAGAATGAGGTAAAAATCAGACACCACCTCTGAAGTGTTACCTTCATCATATGAGAGGGAAGCTGTGGTCCAATAAACCCTGGTGCAGCCTGCTTGTTGGTGACAACCCGCTGACTGATGACCGGGCGGGGAGAGGACTGGCCGGGGCTATGGGTGGAATGAGTAAGTTCCCCTCCGTTTTTCACATCGTGGGACCTGAGGACAAAGAATGATAGGACTTAGGATGATGAAAGCCATCTTAGTAGAGATGTATTTACAAACTCAGTTCCTCTGAAAGAAACCAATGGCAAAGATACTGCTTCTAAGTCACACTGAACAGAGCCATACAATGTGTTAGCTTCTTTAGGGGTCAGTCAGTGTCAGGGTGCTCAGCTCAGGACACAAGGGCAGCTGGATAAAGGAAATGGTATTTTTAAACTCTATATGCTGAGCATGCTGCTATCGGAAGACTATTTTTTGTTTGTATTTTTAAATTAAAAATATATACCATTGTAGAAAACCTACAGTGTCCAGAAAAGTGAGAAAAAAACACATCGCCCCGAGAGATGGTTCCCTTTCGATTGATCATCCCTCTTTCACCCAACAGCAGTGTTTAATATTTCAAACTGCTTTCCCTCCATATACAGTCAGCACTTTCTCAAAGCATTAAAGAAAAAGGTTTATAACAATCGCTTTTAGCATGCTATGGACAACATAGCAAGAAAGAAAAGAAAAATATCACTCTTAACAACTGCATAAAATTTAAACACATCATTCTGCCACTGTTGAACATTTTAGGGTATTCTTAACTTTAAGCTACCATATTTAGAAGGGACACCTTGGGGGCTGGGGTGTGGCTCACTGGTAGCATTTGCTGAGCTTGCTCACAGCTCTGGGTTCCATTCCCAGCATGGAAAAAAAACAGAGGGGCGGGGGACACCGTGGAGTACACATCAGATTTTTTTTTCCAAAAGTGGAATTTGTAAGTCAGTGTGCAGCTGCAGCAGGATCAACCCAACTGCTGGTCTCAACCCAGGCTGATGCCTGACCAGCACTGTGCTCAGCACTGGGGAGGTGCTGGGTGGGATCAGGCAGGGTGCTCAGAGCGCCCTTTCCGAGCCCTTCACTCATGGCCTCCACATCCCCAGGTCCACTCTGTTTGCTGCCAGCAGCATAAGCCACCCCCTCCTCAGCTGTCACCCTTCCCTTCCTCTGCGTCTGTCAGCACTGATGCCAAAGAGCTGGAAGCTAACGCAGCTCATAATCCACACTCAGAAGTGGCCTCCTGACTCTCCACGCATGCGGCAGGGTAAACCTTAAACTCTGGTTTTTAAAAAAATAACTCAAAACTGAATTGAATGTGGGTGAGACAAAAAGAAATCATGTTACAGAAAATGCAGTAACTTGTTTTCATGACAATACCTGATATAAAAGAGTACATATGCTTGTTGGCTGAGTACCGATCTAATATCGCTAGTAGATACGATGGAGTCATTCATTTGATACCACAGGCCATTGCTAGCCTGCAAAAGACAACCAGTAAGAGAGAAAGATTAGATTTTGTTAGGTTAATAAGGACAGAAAAAAAGAATAAGAAAAAGAAGCATTCACACTTTAATTGTAAGACTCCCACCTTTCCCTGCAAAGAATGCTAGTACTTGCTATCTTACAGAGTCTATGTAAAAGTAATGAGCAAAATCCACACAGCTTACTTTTATGTAGCAGAAGTAATGGCCCGCATGGCAATTAAATCCAGTGTGGACCAGCACTGCATACAAAACATAAATAATGGGTTCTCCATTTGGTTGAGACATGTATGGCCGAATATCAAGATACTCAGGATATTTCACATCCTAAACAGAAATGGACAAAGGAAAAACAAATGTCATTTCTAATTGACATTGTACAATTAGGTTATTCGTAATCCTTAACGGGCACTTAAGTCTTGGCGCCACATAAAAGGTAATTAATAACATTATCTACATACCTTAGCAATTTTTCCACCAGTTGAGTTTGCAAAGCGTTTCAGAGAAAGTGTAAGAACATTAGATGATCTATGTATAGTAAACCTCTTTGAAGCTGGAACCATCTTTTTGCACCTTGAAGTAAACAGAAACAAAAGAATTAATGTGTGAATTTTTTGGTGTTTTTACTCTTTCCCCTGCTATTTCTCTGAAACACCCTAATTTAAGATTCCAAAACAAGGATAATAGATGAGGAACATCACTCCCCTCCAAACCAACAATGAAAATATTTAAATTAAAAATACTGTGGGTAGGGCCGGTGAGATGGCTCAGCGGCATAAGCGCCTGCCTTGCAAGCGCGAGGGCCCGAGTTCGACTCCCGGATCCCACATACGAAAAAGGGGCCGGTGATATCGCTCAGAGGCACGGGCGCCTGCTGGTGCGCGAGGTCCTGAGGTCGACCCCCCGGTACCCACAAAAAAAAAAAAAAAAAAAAAAAAAAATACTGTGGGTAGCCAGGCGTGGTGGTACACACCTATAGTCCCAGCTCTCGGGAGGCTGAGGCAGGAGGATCGCCATGAGGTCTAGGCCAGCCCAGACTACACACTGAGTTCAAGACAAGCATGAACAACAAAGATAGACTCTGTCTCAAAAAACGAAAAACAAAACAAAAAACAAAACTCGGAGAAATTGCCTAGTAGCATGACAAGAAAGAAACGACAATTATGAAACATCAGGATGCACAGGGCACCAATGATGTCAAAAACAGATTAACTTGGGTTGGGAGTATAGCTCAGACATGGAATGCTTGTGTAGCATCCATAAGACTCCAAGTTCAACCCCCAGCACTGCAGAAAAATAAAATAATAGGTTAACTCAATTCAAAAAAAAATGAAAGCTAATTGATTTTTTAGGCTGGTATAATTCTGTGAAAGCAAAGCCCTACCCAGACACAAAACCGAAAAAAAAGATGAAAAAGGTCAGGAAAAATCCCTAGTCCTTGTGAGAAAAACACCGTCTTCCCCTACATATTGAGTATTTGACAATAAAAGATTATTTAATATAGATATCTATATCACCTGACTATAAAGTGAAAATCTACTTAAAACATATGAAACAGGGATTCTTAAAATAGACTCCCTTGACTGCCTAGGGGAATGTATTATTGAATAATCTAAATTAGAGGTTGCTAGCAGACACTATCACATACCATGGGTACCCACTGTAAGAAAGATCCTCAACTCTTTTGGGGGAGAAGGGGACCCCACCCTCCCTCCAGTCTTGTCTGACAGGAAAGTCAAGGAAGATGCTGATTAACAGATGTTGTCGCAGCGCTGCAGCACCAGGGTGGCAGCACTAGCTCTCCAAGGGCACACAGCAGCCCAGCTTGAAAGAGTGCAGACACCAGACCTGCGTGTTCCAGCCTCTGGAGGACAGACAGCGAGGGTCTCCCAGATGGCACCAGAAGCTAAGGAAACCTAACAGGGCATTCAAACACACCGCGCTCTTTAAAACCAAGGCTCCCTGTCACCCAACAGCCAAATCAGGGACTGCGAGTCATCCCCCATCATACTTGCTACACTTGTAGGAGTTTTCTCCATCGAGCTGTTCCGGCTTCACAAACTGCTCCAATGCCTTGTTAACACTCGGAGCAGCCTGGGAGGAGAAAGCACAAATACCCCATCACTGTGCACTGTCATGGTTTGTGAGAGATAGAGACAGCAAGCAAGCAAGCAGAAGACTCAGAAAAACAGGTTAGAATTTTTATTAAAAAAAAAAAAAAATGTTTTTATGGGTATGGTATGGCTGTGTTCCCAGCTACTTGGGAGACTGAGGCAGGAGGATTGCAAGTTTGGTCAAGCCTGAGCAATTTAGATTCAATCTCAAAAAGTTTTTTTAAATGGGCTGGGGAAGCGCAAGGCCCTGAGTTCAACTCCTGGTACCAAAAAAGAAAAAAAAAAAAAAAAAAAAAGACCAAAAAAATGGGCTGGGAATGTGGCTAAGTGGTACAGGGCCCTGGGTTCAATCCTCAATGCAATAAAAGAAAATAACAAGTTTTCCTTTAGGATGATTCTCCCCCCCTATTAAAAAAGCAGCAGATTAAAGCGAGCAAAAATATGTAAGGAGGTGGCTCACGCTTTACTTAGAATACTATAAAAGTGGAAAGCAACAAGGAACTATATCCACCTACTGGACCACCACCAACTGCCCAAACACGCTGATGTGGAAGGTCTCCAAGCGGAGGGAAATGAAAACAGAAAGTGGACAAATAGACTGAGGCATAATCCCTTTTATAAAATTTTCTCTTTTTTTCCTTTTTGCAATCCTGAGGATCGAACCCAGGGCCTTCACACTGAGCTATATTCCCAGGCCTTTCCTTATTATTTTAAACAGGATCTCAGTAAGTTGCCCAGTTTGGTTTAAACTTGTAATCCTCCTGCCTCAGCCTCCCAGAGTCCTGGCCTTACATACATGCACCACCATGCCCTGCTCATAATCTCATTTTTATAAAAAGTACCTAATCTATTCTGGTGCAGTGTATATTAAATGACTAAGAGCATCAATGCTGAAGGGCAGACTTTACATATATCTGCAATGTTTGTCCTTTTCATCATAAGCATGTATTACATCTGTAATCAGAAAAATAAAAGCTCAAGAATAACAAAAATATACTTCAGAAAATGCAAGATGCTAAAACGATTTCCAAAGAATAAGGACTAAGTTTTGCTAATATAGGTATAAAAACCTAGTTTTATTAAGATTACCTAAGTGAAAAGTCAGAGTAAAAAAGATTTAAAACTTGACCACCACAAAAATTATTAAATTTACCTTTATCTCCAATGTAATATCGAGATATGGATCAAAAGTATCTGAAACGCCCTTGCAATTTAAACATTTGACTGAAATAAAAATAAAATGCAAAAGATAAGCAAAGTGCAATCAGTATGGCAGTCTCTATGGTATTGAAATTACTGAATATAAATACCATTTCAAAGTAAAAAATTAAAGCAGTATAACTTTTCTTCTATTAGATTGGGAAAAAAGTTAATCTCATACATAGTGTAGGAAAAAGCCTCATGAATTTGGCCTCTCGTACACTAACAGATGGAATATAAACTGTTATGACCTCTTAGAATAACAACATGTCAGTATAAAAATTTTAAATACATCTTACGACTTAAATTCTAATACTAATAGTTTATCATGTACACTTTTACATAGACATAAAAGCATGAATACATGGGTGCTGTTCAATAAGGCACTGATGGTAACAACAGGATAGAAAGCTAAGTATCCATCAACAGGAGAGTAAAACAAATGGACACTAGTCCAGCTATGAAAGAACCTGTTAGACCTATATGTGCTCAAAAAGAAAGATTACCACTAATGTTAAGGGAAAAACAAAAATATTCTATAGTCAGCTCTCCATTTGCTCATGAATAAGAAACTACCAAAAAGATACATTTGAAACTGGTACAGGGGCTGCCTCTGGGGAGGAGGAGGAGTCTCTACTTTTCCTGATTTCTACTATTTGCATTCTAATACCATATGCATGGGTTACTTTACCGACTTATGAACAAAAACTTACCTCTAGATCTTAGATACCCTCCGAATATCTGACAAACAAGTGTGGTAGCCTGGGTGTGTCTGTCTAATCTGAAAAAGACAAAACAGTGATATAAGAATTCCGCAAAATTATGATGCTATGACTAGATTTTAAAAGCATGTATATTCATAAAAGACAAGAATTCAGAGAGGAAAGCTACAGAAAATAAAAAATCAGTCTGCATGGTACCCAGAGATCGGCCCTGCCTAGTGGAACAACACAGTGAGGGTCTGGGGAAGAGAGAAGGAGCTAAATTATGAAGGGACTTTGAACTCCAAGCAGGAATTTGGCTCTGAAGCAAAACAGCAGGAGGAAGACACCCTCAGCAGGCTTGTGACCCCGTGTGGGACTTGGGGAAGGTAGGAAAGGCAGAGTCTATCATCATCCAGACCATGAAGGCTGGAACAGCGAGTGGAATGCAAAAGGAGGTATCGGTACCAGGTGTGTGGGCCGTAGTGGGTGCGTTAGGAATGTTACATAACTGTCTCGCCCATCCTTCTCTTGAGTCTGCATTTAGATTTTAGGAAGCAGCTATAGGAATTGGTAACAGAGAGAGAGACTGGGCGCAAGCGTGAGTGCAGCAAACATATTTATAAGGCCGGAGGTCAACAGAGAAAATGTGTGGCACAATTAGGAGAAGCAGGTACTTTTAGATCTGCCAAAGCATCCCAACACTCAGAAATTAAAGAATACCAAAACCAATGTTCATTTCCTGACATCTATAACTGAACAAATTCAAATTGTGATAGTAAGCACATGTTCTTAAATTTGAGTTATTTTAAAATAATGCAAATCAGGTGGGGAAGAGGTAATGCAAAGCCAAAAGGTAAAGCAAACAGATCTGTGTATTTTCAATGTAAAAGGCAAAACAAGCATGATAAGCCAGAGATGTAAACTGAAGAAATGACTTGTACTCACTTATTGCTGCCGTTCAAGCATGCTTTCTGCATAGCGTCAACAGTATACTGAAGAAATTCGTGGGCATCTTCTTGGTTTCCAAAACGGAAGTGCCTAGCTATACCTATAAATTGTAAGTAAAGACAAGGCTTTATCATTACATACGAACGCCTAGGCTGCAAAGTTACATCTTATGCTACTCAGAAAACCCCCAAATAATTACACTTAATGAGAAAGTAGCACTGACACAAGCACCGTGCACTTTCACCAAGAGCCGACAGGAGCTGCAGCTCCTGAGAGTCCAGGAGCAGCCACAGAGTGACTCCTGCGTCTTCACCACGTTAGTACAGCTCCGCTGGAATAAAGCGCACAGCGGGTCTATTGACTCAGGTTCGCCCACAGTGTTAAGTCAGTGCACCCATCCTGAACACGACGCTCAAACCCATAAGAGACCTATGCAGAACGTAAACATCCAACCTATTCAATTCTGTACCAATGACCACAGGACAGATTCTATTCTCAGCTGCGCAGTAACGTTTCAATCCTTCTAAATGACTGAGCAGTTGCAAGAAGAAAGTATTTTAAAAAATTATAACTAAAACACTAGCACAAATGTATGAATAGCACAAAACCTATTACACACTGAGTTTTATATGTATAGGAATATATATATATATTAGTTTAAATCTATTAAAATTGCCAATATTCCACCAGTTTTGACCTATAAAAATAGCAATTCCATGATTCAGCTGTATGTGTGTGTATATATGCACACATTCAGAGCAATGACACTTCCCTAAAGACTAGGTTATTATTCATGCCTGCTATATATGTGTCTAAAAATAAATGTATAAGTAATCAAAATAATCAAAATGTGTCCTGGCTAAAATTTTGCCAGAACCCAGTATGTTTTAGAGATTTCTGCATTGTCCACTCTGATCTACCAATAATGCCAAGGGCCAATTTAATCTTTAGCAGCTTTTAAGACAAAAGGATTATAGTTTATCACTGTAAAATTATGCATGCCTATAATTACCAAGCTAGATACTAGATTAAGAGTGAAAAAGAGTTTTTGTCCATATGTATTTTTACTACATCTTGGTTTAATTAAAATGATGTAAAAGTGAATGCAAAAAGCACATAGAGCCTGGTGTGGTGGTACAAGCCTATAATCCCAGGCTAGGGAGGAGGATCTTGAATTTGAGGCCAGCCTGGGCTACATAGCAAGACCCTTGGCTGGGGGAAGGTAAGGAGGAGGTACACAGAACATACTAAAGAAAATTTCATGCAATCTATTTAGAAATTTAAAATTAAACAGATGGGAGGCTGAGGCAGGAGGACTGCCATGAGTTCAAGGCCAGCTTTGGCTACATAGTGAGTTCAAGGCCAGCCTGCACTATATAGTGAGACCCTGTCTCAAAACAACCAAAAAGAAAAAAAAAAAAAAAGAAAAAAGTGAAGTTTGTTCATAAATTTAGTTAGGCTATGAGTATAAATTTTTGTTTAAGAGTATAATTACCTTTGACAATCCTTATCACTATGCATAATGCAGGATTTACCAAATTAAAACTAATTATAAACCACTTAATGAAACCTGTGGGACAATATCAGAGTTAGTCTACTCAGCACAGAAATCCAACTATATGAGAAAAGGCCTCTGTAAACCATTTTATTAACAAACTAAGTTTTTTTTTTTTTTTTTTTTGTGGGTACCGGGGGGTCGACCTCAGGACCTCGTGCGCCAACAGGCACCCGTGCCACTGAGCGATATCACCGGCCCCTTTTTCGTATGTGGGATCCGGGAGTCGAACTCGGGCCCTTGCGCTTGCAAGGCAGGTGCTTACGCCGCTGAGCCATCTCACCAGCCCCAAACTAAGTTTTAAATCATTTAAAATTTGCTTCTACTAAACTAAATATGATCTTCTTTATTATACTGTCATCTCCTTAAAATTTTAAAAATAGTTTATATAGTAAGCGTTTCACTAAACATGTTACTAATTAAAGACATATCTATGTATAATAAAATATATGTGGTTTACTTTGTAATAAACTTTGGGCATTTTTTTTAATCATCTAGGCCATTAAGACTAACTAGCTAAAAGCCAGGCATGACAGTACATGCCTGTAGTCCTGGCTGCCCAGGAGGCTGAGATAGGGGGATCACTTGGGCAATAATAGTAGCCCTCACCTCAGGAAAAGACTACCTTGCTAAAAAATACTTCTCTGGTTGATACTTACGCTGCATTTCATTGATGACAAACATGGGTTTAATAACATCCCCAGGATTATTGAGTGCCTGGGTAATATGCGCTTGCATTGTACACATCATACAAAATCCTTCTGCATGACCTGAAAGATAGATGACAATGCCCCATATTAGCAAAACACGACTAGACACTAAACTGTAAATAAAGAACACGTTCCTGAAGTGAAATAGCGGTACCACTGCTGGGTGTATGCACTGACTTATCTACTTTTATTTTCACTTAATTCTCTAAAAAAACTAAATGATAGGTATATATTGGCTCTAGTTCACAAGAGAGGAAAAAAGGCTCAGAGAGTTAAAAATCTGCACAAGGTCACTCAACTCTTACTTTTCCTAGTTTCAAAGGTTGTGTAGTGACTCTACACTGGAAAAATAAGTTTTTCTTATACTACCATTAGTTTTAAATGGTGAAAGAATGTCTCCCATAACAGGAGTTAGAAGTATCTATATATTCTATACATTCCGGCTTTCCTGGCAACATGTCAGGATCTCTATAACATTTTCTTCTTTTTAAAAACAGTCTTTTAAAAATGTAATAAATGATTGCTAGTTCATGCTAAGTGGTGTTACTGGCAACTAGTGGTTAGAGATACACTACTAAATGTCCTACAAAGAACAAGGTATCCCCTTACAGCAAAGAATTACCCCACCCCAAGTATCAATAGGTTCTGTCTAGACAAAAGCTGTTCAGAACTTACCTAATAAAGCTTTAAAATCCTTGAAAGGAACAAACTATTCCTAGTTAACTAAACCCAACAATGTAGAATTGTGGGATGAAAAGTAGAATCTCTGAGATGAAAAATACACTAGAGAGGATTAATAACAGATTAGATGGGACAGGGATATAACTCAGCAGCACAGCGCCTGCCTGCAAGCACGAGGTCCTGAGTACGATTCCCAGTACCAAAAATAAATAACTAAATAACTAAATAACAGATTAGACACTACAGAAGAAAACATTAGTGAACTTGAAGACTTTCGTTATGGATAGAAGATAGCTGTATCTTCTTTCAAGAGAAAAAAGAAACCTCAAAATAACAGTAACAGACGGGAAGTGTATCAGTGAGCTGTGGAACAATTTCAAGTCATCCATAATATGCATTTCATTGCAGTCTGAAAGTACAAATTCATCAAGAAATACTTATCTACAAAAGAATAGCACAAGGAAGATTTTTAGGGTGATGGAATAATTTTGTATTCTGACTGAGGTGAGGTGGTGGTTTACATGAATGCTATATATGTGTTTAAGTTCAAAGAACTTTACACACACAAAAGTTAATTTTATTCTGTGAAAAATATGCTTTTTTTTAAATGACCAAAAGCTGTCCCAATTTCATGGGAATAGTATATGCACATATTTAAGAACCTCAAAAAACCCCAAGTGGAACTGCTTAAGACAAGTGATGAAATCTTAAAAGCAGCTAGAAATAAAAAAAAAAAATTCCATATATAGAAAGGAAGGGAAAACTGACGACAGACTTCTTGTCAGAAACAGTGCAGACCAGCAGATCATGCAGTAACATCTTTCAAGCATTAAAAGAAAAATAAGATGTCAACATCTTTCACAAAGATGGGATTTCCACATCTGGGAAGATGAAACAGAAGTTTACCCTGCTCCTTCTCCCATATACAACAACAACAACAACAACAACAACAAATCCTCAGAACTGTATATTCAACTAACATAAAAAGACTCCAAAAGGTAGAGAGAAAAAGATACACACTAGGGATCTCAGGACCCCAGCAAGCCACAGAGGTGGTTTCTCTAGTTTTTTTCATGCCTCAAATTTTCCAAACTTGGAGCTGACGAAGTCAGCAACCTGGAAACACCAACAAATGCACAGATCAAAGCCCCCACAGAAAGCCTGCCTGTTCCATCCAGCCAAAGGAGGAGGAAGGGGCAGCCTACTGTGACAGACAACTTTAGAAAAACTTGTTCTACACCATCTCCCATGTGTATGTATGCATCCCCCGCCCAAAATATTATGATACCTTTTTTTTTTTTTTTTTGTGGGTACCGGGGGGTCGACCTCAGGACCTCACGCGCCAGCAGGCGCCCGTGCCGCTGAGCGATATCACCGGCCCCTTTTTTCGTATGTGGGTTCCGGGAGTCGAACTCGGGCCCTCGCGCTTGCCGGGCAGGCGCTTAAGCCGCTGAGCCATCTCACCGGCCCATGATACCTTTAAAAGCCTTTGACTACACCTTTAAAAACCTTTCTGCCTGGGAAGACACCGCCCCTCCCAATCCTCAGAGACAGGGAATGGCTCAGCCAGGAGCGCACCTTTGCTCTGCAAACTTAACAGTCCAGAATCGTGCCCTCTTCTATCTGGCCCATACACCCTGGGGGACAGTATCACTCTGCATTAATCATCCCATGCCCAGGTCCCAGGCAACTAAGGACCACCCCTGTGGTTCAGAGCCCACTAAAACTATTCAAATGAGACGGTGCCAGCGATTTACCCTGCCCTGCTTTGCCTTGCCTGTGGAAACCTCAAGAAATGCTCTGCCCTAGTGCTTTGCTCTCATTCCACTTGTTGACCACTCTGGTGTCTTTCCCACATGGCCCTCGGTCGCATGCCATGCCTCCTGTCTCCAGGACCTGTAAATACACTAAAATGTAGTTTTCTTAAGCCTCTCCTGCGCCTCCACCGGAAGCTGCTCCTGACTGACCACTCTGTAAAAGAACAGCCACATTCTGCGGAGCAGCTGACTCCGCCTCTACCCACACCTGCAGAGGCCAAGCGGAGAGCCCGGACTTCACTGGCCAGACCCTAAGGCGCCCAGCCGGCCCACTGGGATAGATCAAGGGGAGGTGGAGGAGAAGCTGGAACTTTCCTCACAGTGGATGCAAGTCCCCCCTGCCCCATGCAGGTGAAGCTACGTGGAGCCTGCAGGTCCACCCTCACCCAGTAACACAGAGGTGTCCCCTCTAACCCCAGCCCTCAGGGTCTCAGTCAGGACTCGCCATGTGGTAACAAAGCTGCTCCTCCTGCAGCGTCAGTGCAGACCCAGCAGAGTTGCAACTTGCACTCTGACCCCGCAGCAGCAAGGGCCTCAGCTCCACTTTGAGCCAACGGAGGATGAGTGGAGAACCCAGGCTTCTGCCTCAGCCTAACCTCACTTCCTCTGCCTGAGCGGTGTCAGAAAAGCTGGCTAAAACAGAGGTCAGATAAGACCCAGTGTCCCGTAATATAATGCAAAGACACCCAGGTTTCAAATGAAAAATCCTTTGCTACGCCAAGAACCAAAAATCATAACACTTCCTGACCTGGTTCCAAGTGACCAAGTGTAAGTAGAAAAAATATTTAAAACAATTATAACTTAAGAGATAGTAAAAGGACAAAAAGAGATAATACTTCTAAACTTCCCTCAAACTGGTAAAATGACAATACCAGTAGACTGACAAATTATATATGTATAATGTAATACCTAGAGCAACTACTAAAATACCTATACAAAGAAATATACTCAAAAACACTAATAAAAATGGAATTCTATTCAAGTAACCCACAGGGGGCAGATAAAAAAAAAAAGAGAACAAAAACAGAACATAAAATGGCACATTAAGCCTTGGTATATCAATAATCTTCAACTCTAATGTTCTAAATACACCAATTCAAAGACACAAATTAGTGGTGCGTGGTGTGCACACCTGTAATTCCTGCTCTCTAGGAAGCTGAGTCAGAAGGATCAGAAGTTACAGCCTGGTCTGGACAACTTAGCAAGACCCTGTTTCAAAATAAAAAGTTAAAAATGGGCTGGGGACATAGCTCAGTACAAAGGCCCTGGGTTCAATTCCCAGTAACAAATAAATGACACAGATTGATGAAATGGATTAAAAATGATCCAACCATGTGCTGTCTATGACAAACCAAATTCAAGTGTAATGCTACAGGCAGGCTGAAAGTAGAACAATGAAAAAGATATATTATGCAGCTATTACTCAAAAAAAAAGAAAGAAAGTAAGTCTGTGTTAATGTCAGACAAAGCTAGACTGCACACCAAAGGCTCTGGGTTCAATCTCCAATACCGAATGAATGAATGAATGAGTGACACACATGGACAAAATGGACAGAGAGAGGGATATTATATATTTAATGTAACTGATGTATTACATATTTAAGGGTCAATCCATTAAGAAAACAGCAATCCTGAAAGATGTGGTGGCACCTGCCTGTAATCCCAACTATTTTGGAGGCAGAAGTAAGAGGATCACAAACTCGAGCCCAGCCTGGGCAACTTAGCACGACTGCTTCAGAATCTGGTATAGCTCAGTGGGAGAACACTTGCCCAGCCTGTGAAGGCCCTGGGTTCAATCATCAGTGCCACCATTAAAAAAAAAAAAGACATAGTAATCTTAAATGTGTTTGTACCAAACAACAAAGCTGAAAAATACATGAATCAAACTCAAAACTGAGAGGAGACAAAGGGACACCTACATTTAGAGATGGAAACCTCAATATCTTTCTGTCAATGACTCACTGAATAATTCAACAGAAAAATCATAAGATATATTGAAAAATTCAATAGTATTCTCAGCCATCAAATCAAATAAACATTTATAGAACACTCTATCCACCAAGAGCAGAATACACATTTGTTTCAGAGACTTCAAAAAACTTAAGTCTTCTCCAATCACAATGGAATCAAAACTAAACATCAGTAAGAGAAAGATAAAATCTTCAAATAACTGGAAACTGAAGATGTCTAAATAATCCAGGGATCAAAGAATAAGTATCAAGGGAAATTTAAAAATACACTGAATTGAATAAAAATAAAATTTGGGGACACAACAGTGCTGAAAGGGAAAGTTATAGCAATTACCAATACCAGGAATGAAACTGGAGATATTATTAGTACAGGAACTGAAAACATCAAAAAGATAACAAACACTATGGATACTTTACACACATAAATTTAGAAGAAAAGGACCAGTTTCTCGAAACAGCAAACTGCTACAAGTCATCCAATATAAAATAAATATTTTCAGGAGTCTTAGGCTTGCTAAGGGAACTCAATATATGATTTTTTTTTTTTTTTTTTTTTTTTTTGTGGGTACCGGGGGTCGACCTCAGGACCTCGTGCGCCAGCAGGCGCCCGTGCCGCTGAGCGATATCACCAGCCCCTTTTTTGTATGTGGGTTCCGGGAGTCGAACTCGGGCCCACGCGCTTGCCGGGCAGGCGCTTAAGCCGCTGAGCCATCTCACCGGCCCTCAATATATGATTTTAAAACTCCCAAAAAGTAAATCTCCAAGCACAGATAGTTACACTGGAGCATTCTAAACATTTTTAAAAGAACAACAATTCTATAAACTCTCTTCAAAAAAAAAACCAGTCAATGTACCCCAACTAGCTACAAAATTATATAGCTAATTTACCCTGACATCGAAACCAGATAAAAGTGCAAAAACAAAAAAGTATCTCTTGAACAGGGATGTAAAAACCCTTACTGACCTATTAGCAAATAAAATTGGTCAGTCTATATGGAGAATTACAACCTATGAGCAGACTTTATTCCAGGTATGCAGAGATAACAGAAAAATCAACCAATGTAATTCACTGTATTAACAGGCTAAAGAAGAAATATCACATGATCATTTAGATTTGATGCAGAAATCATTTGACAAAAATCAATACAAATTCAGGTTAAAAAAAAATAAGAATGGAGACAGCAAATTGAGTGTTTTCCCCTTAAGATCAGAAAAGAAGCAAGGACATCTGTTCTTAACACTATTCAAAGAGTGCTGGAAGATGCACTCTTCCAGTGATATAAGAAAATAAAAGGAAATAAATAAGACCAACAGACCTGTAAAGTGTAACTGTCCTGATTAGCATATGACATGATGTGACTGTGCCATGTAGAAAATTTCAAGGAATCTATCTAAAACACAAAAACAAAATACCCTGGAGCTAATAAATGACTTCAGCAAGGTCACAGTGCACAAGATCGACATGATGATGACTTCAAACAAAATCAAATGTATCTCTCTTCCAGTAAGGACTGCACAGACATCAAAATTAAAAATAAAATGATATTTACAACTAAAAACAAAACAGGAGGAGAAAGAGGAAGAAAAAGGTGGGGCTGGTGAGATGGCTCAGCGGCTTAAGCGCCTGCCCGGCAAGCGTGAGGGCCCGAGTTCGACTCCCGGAACCCACATACGAAAAAGGGGCCGGTGATATCGCTCAGTGGCACGGGCGCCTGCTGGCGCACGAGGTCCTGAGGTCAATCCCCCGGTACCCACAAAAAAAAAAAAAAAAAAAGAAAAAAAAAAGAAAAAGAAAAAAAAAGAAAAAGGTGTAAATCTAACAAAACATGACAAAATATATATAGGACACGTACACTTTCTCTTGCCGTCCAGGTGCCAGTACTGGGTTTTCAACCACACCCTACTTTCACTAAGCACAAAAGTGACAGGAAAGCTGTCTGTGGGGAATGAATTATGGACTTAGAAATCGAGGGCAAATGGAATGTTCATTCTGTAATTTATAGGCCATGTCATAGCAAACTCCTCTAGGTGATGAGGTCCTAAGTGATTTTTCTTGGTTTAAGTTTTTCTGTATTTACCAAATACTTTATAAGTATCACTTTGCTCTTTCAATGGAAAAACAGCTGTAAAACAATCAGTTTAAATTCTCCATTCGGTAAAGAATTATACAAGAAGAAAGTAAGGAGGTCTTTTGTTTTATTCAAATCACTGACAAATAGCACCAGAGCATACATACAAACCTGAGCATTAATTCAGAGAAAAGAACAGGGAGATTTCACTTATAAAGGATGAAAGATAATCAGGATATGCAGGAGGTCAAAAATCTCAAAAATGGATATTCTAAATTCTGAATTTCACTAGTCAACACTGAGCTGGCTTCTATTTAAAGACATCTTCATATGTTTTAACTGATTTTCCACCCTGTAGGTTAAAGATGGAGCTCTTAAATGCTAAAGGGAAAGCCCAGTATGAATCCCATGAGGTTGGGGGCAGTGGTGAGAGTTCTTCTCCTCTTGGGCTTATAAGCCTGAAAATGAATCAAGCCTTCTAATGAATGCCAGAGGGGCAGGATTTCTTAACCCTGTTTGTCCCAACTGTTAATGTCATACATTATGTCACATTTTTAACAAGTGTAAGAACTGGGGGTGTAGCTCAGTGGTAAAGCACTTGCCTGGCATGTGTGAGGTTCTGGGTTCAATCCCCAGCACAACAAAAAAGAAAACAAAAACATTTTTAACAAGTGTAGAAAACTAGGAGGGGGTTAGAAATACTAAATGATGATAAAATAGGTTTCCTTTTAAATACCCACCCCCAGGTCAAATTAGATGCAATATACTTCTCATGCAAGCTAAATACAAATCCTGGATTCTAAAAGAATAAACCAACTTCTTAATCATCACATAACAACTTAATTCTCTTTATTTCAGAAGAAAAAGAAATAAGTAGGTTAGCATACCACAGTCCAAAACACTTACATGTCTTGGAGTGTTCATGTGATAACATGTAATTGGCAAGAGGTGGTGTGTATGTCAAACACTGCAGTGCTGCATTGGCAAAACAGGTGTTGCCCAAATTTTGAAGCCCAGCGCCAACTCTATGAGTTTGCTGCCACTTAAGACAAATCTTCTCTGACGGAAAAAGAATTTTCTGTGGTGGAGCAATGCCATCACCTAGGGCTAGAAAAATAAATACCAAAGATTTAAAAACAAAACTTGAGGTGCTTCAAAAGCCAAATAAATAGCAATACTTGATCAAAATTCTAAATCTCATTATCACTGCCAGAAATACAGGGTAGAAAGGAACATTTTAAAAGACAGAACCTAGAGTAAATAAGGTCCAAAATGTACAATAATATTATGAAATGGGAAGAAATTGTTCAAAAGGGAAAAGGAATTAAGATAGGGGAAAGGAAGGAAGATAAAAGAAAAAAAATACAAGATAGTTATACTACTAGTTTCTCTTAGTTCATTGAAAAGAAAGGTTTGTGCTAATATCATTTGGAGAATTTTTTTATGCCCGTATCTTGAGTAACTACTTTAAAAATAACCATACTCAATGTAGTAACTATTGTTAATCTCCTATTATTGTTATGAATTTTTTTTCTGAAAAATAAAAAGAAATAAAAAGACAGAACCTAGAACATGAGAAGCCAAATGATTTGGTTCCCTCAATAAATAAATTGCAAACACAAAAAGTGGGGAGATTTACAAATGAAATTTCAGAGACATATCCACAAATGCAAAGTGCAGACTCCACGTGGATGTTGCTTTCAATGACTAATTTCCAAAAACAAATGATAGAGCCACCTATGATAGTGCATGCCTGTAATCCCAGCTACTCAAGAGGCTGAGGCAGGAGGACTGCAAGTTTTAGGCCAGTCTGGACAACTTGGCAATTTAGCAAGATCCTGTCTGAAAATAAAAAAATAGCTCAGCACTTCCTGGGTTCAATCCCTGATACTCTAGTACTGAAAAAAAAAATTATATGACAACCAGAGATATCTGAATATTGACTAGATTTTTTTTTTTTTTTTTTTGTGGGTACCGGGGGGTCGACCTCAGGACCTTGCGCGCCAACAGGCACCCGTGCCACTGAGTGATATCACCGGCCCCTTTTTCGTATGTGGGTTCTGGGAGTCGAACTCGGGCCCTCACGCTTGCAAGGCAGGCGCTTACGCCGCTGAGCCACCTCACCGGCCCCTTGACTAGATTTTTAACATAGACATTTTTAACTTTTTTTTTTTTTTTTTTTTTTGTGGGTACCGGGGGGTCGACCTCAGGACCTCGCGCACCAACAGGCGCCCGTGCCGCTGAGCGATATCACCGGCCCCTTTTTCGTATGTGGGATCCGGGAGTCGAACTCGGGCCCTCGCGCTTGCCAGGCAGGCGCTTACGCCGCTGAGCCATCTCACCGGCCCATTTTTAACTTTTAAAAAGTATCCTACACATTATAAATGAAATATGAAATATTGGACTTGGTTTAAAATACTGGGGACAGGGTCAGTGGGTGATCTGGCCATAAGTTAATAAATGTCAAAACTGGCCAGTGACTTCATGAGAGTTCATTATAATTACTTTTTTATAGCTACTTAACACAATCAATAGAATATATAAGATAAACCAATTCCCTTGAACATGTGCTTTGGACGCTTGTATTCAGTGCCACCTCCATTCTTACCATCACGTCAGCTGAGCCTTCCCCAGGGGTCACAGAGTTTCAGTTGTGATGGTTGGTACTGATGTCATCCCCATATACCACTAAGAAAATAGGCTTTGAATCAGACTGTTACTTGTAAGTGTACTAAATACATGTGTCCTAAAAAGGTTGGTACCTATTGTTAAGGCTTTTACACAGATTACTAATAACTAAGCATGCTAACAGAGCTCAAGCGATGTTGAAAAACAACTTACTGTACTAGGAAAGTTCCAGATCACCAGTAGTAAAACTAATTTTTCAAAGGAGGGCTAGTTTCTTGGTGCTATGAAAGGCAAAGATGGCCTATAGCTGGTTCTCTAGTTGAAGAGATATTAAAGATTACATAAGTAGGCTTTGGCTTGATGGGGAATAAAGAACAAAATTAGGAAAGGAAAAATGAGTTTGTAGAGAATAAGACAAGGGCAGAGTGAGGAGAGAAAGGGAAGCCCCAGCAATATGATAGGAGCTGGAGCCTTGCAGAAAGATGGCCTGTGGGAAAGTCTTGGACGGTGAAGCCAAAGGACCTCAAACCTCTGTGTAACATTCAATTAAGTTGTGTTTTGTGATATAAGCTTCCCCTCACACACACTCAAAACACCTTTAACAAACCACACCACCCACTCCCACACCACAATATCAGACTTACTAAGAGGACTCAAAACAATACCACGGTCAAATTATTCTAAGCTGGACAACATTCCAATTAGGAACTAATTCTAGCATTATCTTTCTTTGCATTTCAAATCTTCAAGACTTTAATTCCAAATCTTAAAAGTACCAATTGAAAGTGTCAATATTTCATTTACCCGGGTGAATTTTAACAAATGTAACTGTTTACATTACCTGCTCTTTTCCAAAGACAGATACAGTATCTACTTAGGGAACATAATAACTACTGGTTAACTGAAAATATAAGGCTTGCTTAACTACATTCTCTCCAAGATAGTTTATCCTTCCAAAAATTAGAAATGAAACTATTCATATTTGAGTAACTAAAAAATACCGTTATAATACATATGTTAATAATGAATGCTTACTCATTAAAGGAAAATCATTTCCATTATATAATGCTGTCCACACATGTGGCAATATCTCTTACAAAATAAGCCCCTCTCTGAAATGCCAACCCACTGACAACATTTATATGAGTTTCTGGCAGTGATTTTTTTTTTTTTAAATAGTACCTTGATCCTTTGGTGGTGATGGCTCTGCCTTATCAGGTACAGCTGAATTTGAATAAACAGCACCAGGTACTGGTCCTAAAGAAAGTGTGTGATTGGAAACATCACTTAATGAAGACACAGCGCTCCAGCCGGCAGAGCCTGCATCCATGTCTCCAGTCGAGACTGCCTCGGAACTGCCAGGCTGATTCTGACAGGCTGATGGCTCTGAAGATTCAACTTTGTCAACTATGGTCATTGTTCAACTCTGCAAAAGTCAAAAAGCACACATTTGTTTCATGAAGTGAGAAACGTAATCTTCTCATCCTGTCATTAGATTTTGGGATGTTTTCTAGTCATATTAAATTATTTTCAAACAAATCATCCAAATATAAAAACAACAGTACTTGCTTTCTTTTCTTTCTTTTCTATTTCTTTCTTTCTTTCTTGGCAGTACTGGGGATTAAACCTAGGGTCTTACCTGTGCCAGGCAAGCACTGTACCACTGAACTACACCCTCAGCCCTCTACAACTTTTTAATAATTTTCTTGGGACATTTAGAATCATGCTAATCCAAAAATACCAATAATTTTATTTCAGAATCTTCAATAAAGTATTCCATGCCTCCTAAAAGTATATTTCAGTTTTTAATCTAGTACTTAGATTTCCAATTCTATATACACTCATATTTACTAAGTACCTACTTGTACCTCTCTCTTTAACACTAGGAACTATTACTAATATAACTAAATCATCAGTTCACATGTAATTTCTCAGAGAAGTCTTGAGTACATGAAGAGAAAAACTAGCTTTGATTTTGAGCTTAAAGTCCAAAATGAGAATGGGGCATGATGGTGCACATCTGTAATACTAGCACCAAGGAGGTTGAGGCAGGAAAATCTCAAGTTCGAGACCAGCCTGAGCTACATAGAGAGATCAAGGCCAGCCCGGCCTATGTAGTAATACCCTGTCTCAAAAAAAGAGTATAAAGTGACATTGTATGAAATACATTACACTCTTAAGAAATTATAATTATAAAAAGTCTCATCTTTGGAAGAAACATTTTTCTGAAGAGGTTCATTTATATGGTATTACAACTTTTTAAATAATACTTGTAGGACTTTGGCATCAAACTTGAACACAAATACATGTTACAAAAATACTTAATTACAATTTTCTCTCTGAATCCTATTTTAAAGCTACTAATTGAGCACCATGCTGGGCATTGCATTAATTAATGAACGAACATTAACTTGTTTAATTTTCACAATGAAACTAAGAAAGATCAGACAATAATCCACAGGGTCTATAAAATGAATCAATTATACCTCAAACTAGTCAGCAACTGGGACCAGGAGCAACCGGGCCTCCTCCAAACTAGACCACCTATTCAACAGAGTACTTTTAGTAATGCTTCCAAAATTGCCCAGGCAGCCAAATCCAGGTGTGCCACTACCTGCAGAAAACCCTTCAGGAGTGCCCCAACCACCCACGCACAGCACCTTGTCCTAACACCTAGACTTGGCAGTCTGACCTGGTGACCTCCAACACTTCCCACGGTATGTTCCCGCCATACTGAGTTCATATGTAGTCCCTGCTCTCTCTGGACTGCGCACATGCTGTTCTTTTTTTTACCTACTTTCCTCCCTGTCTTTGCCGCACTAGCCAGTTAACATTTCTACTCAGTTTAGAATTCATTTCCTCTGGGACACTTTCCTCGACAACTGCTTTCCCCTAAGATTGAATTAGAAACCTCTCCTAAAAGCTTCTCCAGCACCCTTGTGCTGATTTCTATGGCAGCACTTCAGCATTTACTCAAAAGCTCTTTTACTTGGTGATCTCTATTATGTTTTTATATCTCCTGACCTGGTGTAGAGAAAGCTTTTCACACATGTTCAACAAATGAATGAACAGAGATTCTGCAAACGAGGTAACCAGCGCTTGCTTTTAGCACCAGCTTATGCTGAATGATTTATATACAGCATCTCATTTAATCCTTTAAAAACTCTGCACTCCACATATACTGAAGTATGAGCTGCCTTTAATATACCCATGTAAGTATTTCCCACTTCAGCAAACATTACCATGTACTTGCTGCTCACGATAAAAAAAAAAAAAAAAAAAAAAAAAAAAAAAAAAGCATTAGTTTAAGGCATTATTATCACCCAAAGAGTGAAACCTTAAAGTCTGGTACACTAATATACAAATAGAAAAGAAAATGTTGGTTACATCTCAAACTAAAATAAATGATTTAAAATTTTAACTGATGGGCCGGTGAGATAGCCCAGCAGCATAAGCGCCTGCCCGGCAAGCGCAAGGTCCTGAGTTCGACTCCCGGAACCCACATAAAGGAAAAAAAAGGGCGGTGATATTGCTCAGCGGCACAAGTGCTTGCTGGCAAGCGCGAGGTCCTGAGGTTGACTCCCAGTACCCACATAAAATAAATAAATAAATGAATAAATACATAAGTAAAATAAAATCTTAACTGAAAATACATGACTCTCATTCAGGAAGAAAGCTTGAGTCTATCTAATAAAGTTAACACTCTCCTAACCTAACAGCAGATATTATGGAAACGTGGGGACAGGAGTTAGAAAACAAAAGAGGAGAGGGCAGAGAAGGAGAAAAAGAAAGCCAAAATTAAATAACAAAAAATGTTAATCTTGCCTTATTTACGATAATATAAAATAGCAACAAAAATCTTGCTTTTTCCTGAGATAAACATTACTTCCAAACAATGTTTAACAAATAATCAAATAAAACCATTTTATTTGCTCCAATAAAAGGAAAATAAATTTTTTTTAAAAAGCCACCCTTAAATGAAAAAAAAAAAAACATTTTTTAAGGAAAACACAACTCATCAGTAGTCACAGTATTGTAAGTTTGTAAATACAACAAAATTCATTCATTTGTATATTCAGCAAATGAAATCTTACTCTAAAACCATCAGGTATCAAACTAAACTCCATCTGATACAGAGATAACCTTTCTTACAACCAAATAATGTTAAGATTCAAATAGTTCCATATTCTTTACTGTTAGTAAAGCTTCTAAATACTACCGCTATAAATATCAGGACTTTTAAAAAACTACTTCAATAGAAAGTTTAACATATCTCTCAACACTTTCTAAAGATATACAAAGTTACAAGAGCATGTTTAAAAAAACCGGAACATGAATCAAAGTTTGATGCATGTGTAAGAATGAGACAAATCAACTCCACAAATGTTTCCTTTAAGTACAATCTTCTACTCAACTGCCTTAAAACTCCTGGTCCCTTACACAAGGGTATGTCTATCTTATGGCGACCAAATGCTAGAATGCATTGTTCTTTTTTCGTTTTTAAGAGTATCCCTAAACAATGTGGCACTCCACATGCACTGAAGTACACATCAACGCATTTAAACAGAAACTGTGACATTCCAGTTTTTCATAAACAATGTAATCCAGGTTTTTGTACCATTTCCATTTTAAGAGAGACAGTTTTAAAAGGACACAACCTTGATTTTAATTATAGTTAAGTAAACAAAAAACGATTAGCTTTAAACCTTTACAAACCAAATACTTACTGTAACATTCATTGAATGATACAGAAAAGAAAGTGAAACTGACCCTAAGTAAAAACAAGTAAGTGAAGCATCAGTTACCACTATTCATAAACCCTATGTGCTTTGAATGAGCAGCACAGTAAAGAGTGAATTATTTAGATTCCCAAAACATGCATGAGAACCTGCAGTACGGTTGTTCCTTTAAAAAAGAGGCGTTAACAGTTTTTCAACCACTTTCACTGTTATAGAAGTATATTTACTTGAAATAACCAATGTGTTTTCCCATAAACAAGAAAGCCCTAAGCCCCCCCACCAACATAAAAGAGCTATTCAACAAAAGTAACCTCAACTACATTCATTATAGAGGTTTAAGTCCTAGATGATAAAACTTCTGTTCCATCATATTTTCATTTCAAACATCTGAAACCAATGCTCCTCCCGACTACCCCCACACCCCGCAACCTCCTTTCCAGGTAAGTTGGCTCTTCCTGCCCCAAAGATAAAGAGCTCCAGGGAGGCACACATGCTTTTGGGGACGCGCCGCCCGCCACACCGCCTGCCTCCCCTCCGTGCCCGCCTCGCCCGGCGTGGGCAGCTCAGACACCAGGTGTGGACCCAAGTGGGCGATCCCGAGCGGGCCACCGGGCAGAGGGCGCCCCGGGTGGGAAAGTTTGTCCAGGGTAGGGACGGATGGGGGCGGGGAGACCGGTCCGGGGCTCCGGGGACTGGAAGTGGCAGCCACGCGGGGGGCGGCGGGCGGGCGGCGGCCAGCACACGCCCACCCGGCCAGCCGGCTCAGCCCGCCGGGCCGCCCCGGAGCAGCCCGCTATCCCGCGGACTCGCTGGCCGAGGGGGCGGGCTGGGGCCCGCGGGGGCGGGAGCGCCGTGTCTATGGCAACCGGGGGGTCCGGCCTCCCTGCGCCCCCCGGGGCTCCCCAAGCCCGCCCACCCACCGCGGCCGCCGCCCCCTCCTCCGCGGCCTGGCCAGTCCGCACGGCAGCGAGCTTGTCCCCGGCGCGGCAGGGTCCCGGGCGGCCCGCAGCTGCGGAGAGGGCGGCGGGCGAGGGGCTGCGCCGGCCGAAAGGCGGCCGGGCCGGCGGCGGCCGAGGCGAGCGGGGCGCGCGGCGGGCCCCACGCCGGCCTGCGGCAGGCGGGAAGGAGGCGGGCGCTTACCTGACCCGGCTCGGCGCTCGCTCCATCCCCCTCGGCCGCCGCCGCTGCCGCACACAGCCCAGCCGCCCGGCGGGGGACAATGACGTGCCTCCATCCGGGCACCGCCGCCGCCGCCTCCGGGTCAGCGCCGCGCCCGTAGCGCCCCCGCCGGGCCGCCAGGGGGCGCGCCAGGGCCTCGTCTGCACGCGCCGCCGCCGCCCAGGGGCCGTCGCAAAAGAGGTTAGGCGCGCAGCTAACGGGCCCGGAGCGCGCGGGAGGGGCCGTCGCTTAAGGGCGGCGGGCGCAGGCCAGCCTTCGCGCGTCAGCAGAGCGCCGGCCGCCGACGGAAGGAGCGCACTGATTGGCTGAGCGAGCAGCGGAGCAGGGCGGGGCAAGACAGGGTCTCTTCCGCCCGGCGCTCCAGGGAATAGAGCTGTGCGGTGGCCTTTACTCCTAGCCCTCAGCCGCGGAGCAGGAGTCCCAGCCCCTGAAAAGCAAGAGGCTCGGTGCAGACCTTTTCCCCCTTGTGCGCTTCGCCCTCTGCGAATGCGGTGAACGACGCTCGGCCTTGAGGTCCGCGGGACACCGCTGCTGTCCATCAGGCTGCACGCAGTGTTCCGGGAAGGGGAGAATCTTAAACCTGGCTCCCGAAAGGCACAGACCCCTGTCCACCCCGCCAAGAGTTCACCCCAAATCCTGGCTTTCTGCAGTCTTTGAGGGCAAGTGGACGGGCTTTTGCACCCCACAACTAGAGTCATACTTCTGACCACTTACTGGTCGTTGACCCCGAGGGCCAACAGAACTGGTTCATCTTCACATCTCCCTTCCATACCTCCAACTCCTGCCTCCTGCATCTCCTGTCTGCTTTGATTAAGGATATGGCACTGACCTGAGTCTCCCTCTCTGCATTTTTTCCCTTCCTAGATGATACATCCCTTGGCCAACCCAGGGGATGTGGTCCTGACCTTACCCAAGTTATCCTTTACGCTCACCAAGGCCACTCCGACAGTCTCCTCTCTTTCTCTGATACTCTAATTCTACTTTCATGCTCTGGGTAATTGATCTTTCAGAACCACAGGTAAGACCCTTAAGAGACTTCCTGTGCCCAAAGAAAAGTGTAAACTGCTTAACCTGACGTTGAAAGGCCCAAGTTTTTTTCTTTTTTCTTTTTTTTCTTTTATATGTTCCAGCCATAAACAGGGCTTCCTACAAACCCCAGTACCTCAACCCACCCCACTCGTACACGTGCTGATACGAAGCCTATCCATTCCTCCTCTTCCACACCGCCCTTTCTGAGGGCCCCAATCATTACTTCCACTATAGACTGTTTTTAAAACATGTGCCAAGTGCTTCCTCCACCGCCCTCCTTCCAGGTAATCAGAGCAACAGATGTCAAAGATGGATGAATTCATTTTTCTGAGGACCTCCACACACTAGGAATCTGCAGTGGGTGCTGGTAACTCCCGACCCAGGTTCTTTCTGCTGGCCGACTTCTCCATCCTCTCCCACCTGCTGTGAGTTGGGCTGCTAATAACTCAGAGCAGGCCCTTTCTCTTGAGGGCTGTTCTTAGCTGAAGGGAGCCTAATTTCCCACTGAGATGATAGTCTTGCTAAACTCTTCTCTGCCCTTGCCTCTCATTACCTTCCTCCCCAGAACCCTCCCACAATATATCGTGAACACTTAATTCTGCCTCAAGCCCTACTCCTAGGAAGCCTGGCTTAACACAGTGGGTTCCAGGAGTGGTCCTCAGGAGAATATAAACAAGATTCCAAGTAATAGGTAGGATACTAATAGTTGTGTAATTGTGCCATGCTCCCACTGGAGGGGAGCTATGACCAGATGTGGGTAAAAAAGGGGTGTGGTGGCCTAATCAGTCTCTCTGGTGTTTGAAGATGTGGGGGGAACTAGTAATTAGAACTGTGAAATTGGGTATTCGTGGGATGTTTTAAAAAGGGAAAAATGACAGGCTTCAAGCAGTTGGTCATTAGTAAAAAGCAAAGTGTGAAAGCCAGAGGCCCTTCTATGCTACCCGTTCTAACTGTTGTCATCTATAGTCAGAAGGCAGGCAGCCCTGAGGACCAGGCTCAGGACGTAGTTTAAAAGGAGCAGAACTTCAGGAAAGATTGAATTCTCAGCCACCAACAGGCTCCAACATCAAAGTCAGGGCTCTAATAAGGAAGAGGAGAACCAAGGCTAACAATGAGAATCTAACATCAGTGAGCCTTCAGCCCACTCCCACTTGTTAGAGAAAAGGGTCCCTCCCCAAAGTCTATGCACACGCCTCAGATGAGGCGGGTAAGCTACAAGACATTGTATTCTCTGTGCCTCCATATGGCTCCTGGCTACCAGATCATTCACTAAGATCAGGTCCTGGTATGACCTGACAGGAAACATCAGGCCTGCTAGGGGAGGAATGAAACGATAAATTGAAAGAACTACAGAATCAAACTCATATATACCAGTGGAACTGCAAACAAGCCTGGGAATGGATCCTGAGAAGGCTAGAAGCCCGGGGCAGGGAGGGAAGTAGATAAGGGAGAGTTGGTGGAAACAGCATTGTCCCATATTATAGATATAACACTTTTGTCAAGAGTCCTGGTTCTGACGCACTGAAGGGAGCCTAATTTCCCATTGAGATGATAGTCTTGCTAAACCCTTCTCTGCCCTTGCCTTTCATTACCTTCCATGTGGCAAAGAAATCACGCCCGTTCTAAGAAGCTGAGAAGCCATGACTTCGTTTGTAGATAGCGGCCGAAGGCAGCAATGGGTATGGGGAAGTGGATGTGCTAAAATGAGTGCTACCGGCTGACTGTATTCCATGACAAGGCCTGGGAGACACTTTGTCATGACCACAGGGTGAGGATGGGGAGTGGAATGAAGCCTGCACCAGCTCTGTTGATAACAGTGACACATGGATGTGGCTGTCATCTGTAGGTCAGGGCTGAGACTAGAGGGTGCCGCTGCAGGACTGGGCTCTCCTGTAGCACGGAGGATGATGGGATCCTGGAGTGACAGAAGCCAGGTGGCAGCACTTACTCAGCAGAAGCAAAGTGAGCGTGCTTGCTGCTGTGGGCATCAATGACAGCAGTGCCTGACTTTCAGGGATCCACAGAGATGGCTAATAGGACATGGGGAAGGTAGACAGGCAGTCAACAAAGGCATAACACATAGGTAATTGGAAGGATGCATATCTTTCTATATAAAATCTGGATTCACAGTAGACAAAGATCAGCTGTTAAGTGGAAAGAAACAATCACCTGCCAAGTTTCCTGAACTGAGTCAGTTCTCAGGTCCAAAACATCCATTCAGTAAAGGAGAAGCCAGATCTATGTCAAATATGCACTGTAGTGATTCTCTGAATTTGATCCCAAGCAACTCTGGCCATCTACTCAGTAGCCATACACTAGATAAAGGGGAGTACTCTGGCATCTCTAGGTTATTGGTTACAGAGTCCATGTTAATGCAGACAGATGGAGACCATAAGCACCTCCAGGGCTTCCTTATTTCCAGGGGTCAAGTGATACACTGAGTTCAATGGGTCATTGTCTGGTTCCCAAAAGCACTATTCAAACAGTCATACTTAGGAGTTGCCAGAAAGCACACATTGGTTCCCTGACTCAGAGAATAAGAGCTATTCAAGTAGGGAAAGTACAGTGGAAGCTCCTGAGTAGCCCTCTCTGTCAAAGAGAGTAACACTTGGGTGAAGGGAAGAGGATAGTGGCACCCTCAGAGTTGTCCAGGATGCAAGGCTGGGGATTTCCACCATTTCCCCATCTAATCATCAGCGTGGCTGCTGCAAACACTGGATAGATCAAGGAGGATAACAATAAATTAATGTAGACTTAACCAAGGGCTAGCTTAATTCTACCACTACTCATTCCATCCCTTTATATTCTATAACAACAACAGAATGGAACAATATTTAGAATCTCTTAGTTGACCCTTGAATCAGGTCCTTTACCTCTTGCAGACTTTACTCATAATCACTATGAACAAAGAAGAAATAATAGAAATTATAATAGAAATTATAATAGAAGATAGATTAGCCACAAAGAAGAACCTATCATATCTTACCACAAAAAAGGAAAGAAAGGGAGGCAAGGAGGGAAGAAGGAAGGAAGGAATAAGAAGGGAGGGAGAGAGGGAGAGAAGAGTACCTTCCTTGCACTGTATAAGAGTGCTCAGCTGACACTGTCAATAGAATTGTCCCTGCAGACCACGCGGGAAGACAGTCTTGGGAGGGTGCTGTTTATAAACAGGGGTGTAAATCCCGGCTTCTGCTTTTATTAGTTGGCTTCTTCAAGTCTTGCTTTAGACGCCATAAAATGAAAGGCTAATTTAATTTATCAGAGCAAATAATAATAACACCCCTCCCCCGAAAAACAACAGAAGACATGAAAGCCTGAAAGTTTTCAAGGCAGGTTATATTTATCTTCTGAGGAGCTCTATCTCTTTTGAAGGCAGCCTGAAGCCGTATGTCATCTGCCCCAAATCTAAGACTTCGCTTATTTTGGGGTGACAGATGCTGAGCTGCTCATTTACGGATTCCAAAAATATTAATTTGGAACTCAGAATGGGCCGTGCTTTGGAGGTGCTGTACCTGCTTTCCAGAGACTGTTTTGTTGGGAATCCAGAGCCGAGCCTACTTGGTTATCCACAGTGTCACCGTGCTTCAAGTGAGGACAGTAATAGTAGGGGCCAGTGGGTGGACTTAACCTGAAGTGCATGGTGTTCAGGAAAAGTTTTGCAAATGAGGTGACACTTGAAATGGGGCCTTGAGGATTAAGTAGAATTTTTTTCCCAGGCAAATAAAGGCTGCCAGCATTTCAGGACCAAATACCAACTGGAAGCAAAGTTTGTCTGTCTCAGAATTCCATTGCCCTTGGATTTTGTGAGATGTGCAGAAATGAAGATCGATAATTCAGTTGATAACAAGGACAAGGTTCAGCAGGTAGTTTGATCAGTATATTTAGGGTTTCAAAGGAGAAAGGAAAAATAGGTGTAAGTCTGACTGGCTGGCTGAGCTTATGAGGAAAAATATCACTTCCTAATGTAAGTAATGGAAATCCATTCCTGATCAATTCGCAAACAAGAATGTGTGCTATCTTAAACAATGAATAAATGCAGTACTGGAAGTTTGCCAACTGACACATCACCATCAAACCAAGCTATTTGTACCTAAAAGGAGACAAAATTATTTTTATTTGCATATTATACATCTATTTATGAAAAAGAGAACATGAGCACTTCACATATGGCTGGATTACCTGAGAAACCAGATTTTAAATCTTATTTATTTTAGGAAAATGGTTGTTTAAAGGAGACTAAAAACTCAACTTAATATAAATGTACTTAATGCCACTGAACTCTGCATTTAAAAATGTTTAGGATGTCAGATCCTAAACATTACTACAATAAAAAATCCAGCAAGGTTGAAGCATTAGGATCAAAACCTTAAGCCCACCCTGGGCAACTTAGTAACTTAGCAAGACACTCTCCAAAAAGGAAAAAAAAAAAAACCAAACAAACGGAAAGAAATATACATATTTGGATGGTGGGGGATGTAGGTCAATGTAAAGACACTGGGTTCCCCAGTAATAAAAATAAATATCCACATACTACCAGTATCAAATTATAAAAACCAATGAAAATAATCATAAGTGCAGAGAGGGGAGCGAAAAGCAAAGCAGGGGGAGGAGAGTATTATGGTCGGAACTGTGTATTGGAAGGGAGAACTGTGGATGTCATTAGTACCTCCATTTTACAGGCTAGAGGTGAAGTACACTGCTCACAATCAAAACGTTGTGGATGGATGGAAGGATTTTCTAGGCAGATGGGCTTAGCCCTGACTTACAGTAAAGGGGCAGGGTGCATGCGGTTCTGGGTGGCAGGAACCCCAGGTGCTGTGGGAGGGAGTAGGAGGACATGGGTCTGGCTCACCTCAGTAGCTAAGAATGGAAAGTTGTCAACAAGAGACCATTGGTTCTGCTGCCATCAGGTGAAAACTATGGTTTGATTAGAGGAGAATACTCTGATCTGTAAAGATCCAACTGTTAGTGATCTATAATTTCTTTCTTTTGAAACACTTTCACTTCCATTAGTCTATGTTCTTCCCCATTGATTTATACTTCTGCTTGGTTCTCCCTGGCATGGGCAACCTTCTCTCTGAGACCTGGAAGTAGATAAATGTCTTCCTTCCAAGCCTCATTCTTATCCCCTCCTAGGCCTGCAAACTCTTTTTCATCCAATCTCCAACATCTACCCTGGTAGAACACTGCAGGTGTCATGGACTGGGACAGTGAGAAAACAGGAAAGAAGGAAAATCAAGTTTCTCACTCACCTTGAGGAGCTGATGACAAAAACTTCACCTTCAGAAGGACCTCCACAAACAGGGAGATTCAAGGGGTGAAGGCCGTGAGGGGCCCTGCCTAGCAGGGTCAGAGACCTTTTAACCTAAGGATGGATGTTGGTCAGTGGTAGTGACAGGAATCAGCCTCCTAGGAACAGAAATGAGGGATTGTCATTAGGAAAAGGATATTTATGCCAACTAAAGCTTGAGATATGACTACGTCCCAGACATCTCAATGTTTAAGACATGATTTATATTCTCCACAGAACTATGGTCTAGGTGCCATTAGTATTTCTATTTTACAGGATACATGTAAATTACACTGGTCACAACCCAACAATTAGTATTCAACATAAGTTCTTCAAAGGGCTGTGGGTGGATGGCAGGATTTTTCAGCCAAATGCACTCAGCCCTGAGTTATGGTGAAGGAGCAGGGTGAAATTAAAGGTAGTAGAGGCCCCCAGGTGCTTAAGAAAGGTGATGGAGAATGTTGGTCCAGCTCACCTCAGTAGCTGAGAAATGGAAAATGGTCAATGAGAGCCAGTTGGTGCTGCTGCCTTCAGGCAAAAACTATGGTTGGTCTTGGGAATGATACTCCAATTTGTAAAGATGAGCCAACACAACAGTCAGTTACATATAATTTATTTCTCTTAAAACACTTTCACTTTCATTCACCTAGGATTGTCTACACATCAGAGAGACAACAAAGTGTTTCTGCCCAATAATGCCTGTCCTCAGGGAGCTTTCAACCTACTTTTTGAGTCCAGGCAAGCAGTTAGTGACATTCATTAAGGAAGACAAGGTGGGGAAAACAATGTGAAGATGGGAGAGTTCTTTTTACTTTCTGTATTTTATGAAGTTCGGATGCCTCAAAGGCTCTCTGGCCTGGGAGATATTTCCTCCTCAAGATAGCCAAATCTTCCAAACACAAGAAATCCCACCAGAGGCATGTCCTTCTTATGCAAAACTACATTTCCTGCATCTATACTCCCAACACCTTCCTTACCTAACTCTCTCACACAACATATTTCCCTAATATTTCCCATGCTGTAAATCATCTGGGGCCAAGTTTCATCATGTAGTGACCTTCCCAACGAATAAGTCCCATTGGAATTACTGCAATTTTCAAACCAGCTCTGGCTTGCTGTGCCTTCAGAAATTCCAATAAAGGCTCTGTCTCAGCTTCTTTCCTCATTTGGGTCTTCTGCCATATGACCCACCCAAGATAGTTCCCCTTGCTCTGCCTGGCAAGGGAAACCTCCTTACTGAGACCTGGAAGTAGATAAATGTCTTCCTTCCAAGCTTCATTCTTCTGCTCTCCTGGGCCTGTAAACTGTTTCTCATTCTATCTCCAACATCTACCCTGGTAGAACACTGCACGTTTCATGGACCTTGGCAGTGAAAAAACAGAAGAGAAGGAAAGCCAGGTCTCACCTTAAGGAGTTGATGGCAAAAACTGCACCCTCAGAAGAATCTCCACAAACAGGGAGATTCAAGGGGTGAAGGCCCTGAGGGGCTCTGCCCAGCAGGGTCAGAGACCCTCTGACCTGGGGATGGATGTTGGTCAGTGGTACCGGCAGGAATCAGCCTCCTAGGAGCAAAACTGAAGGATTGTCATTAGGAAAGGATATTTATGCCAACTAACACTTGAGCGATGACTGTCCCAGACTCCAATCTGTAAAGATGACCCAACCCAACAGTTATATATAATTTATTTCTCTTCAAATACTTTCACATTCATTCACCTAGGGTAGCTTCTACATATCAGAGAGACAACAAAGAGTGCTTCTGCCCAAGAATGCCTGTCCTCAGTGAGCTTTCAACCTGCTTTTTAAGTCCAGGCAAACAATTAGTGACACTCATTAAGGAAGACAAGGTGGGGAAAACAATGCAATGATGCAGGGGTGGAAGATGATTTTTTTAAAACAGTGTTGAAGACTGAAATTGGTCCTCACACACTCTAAATAAATGCTGTACCAATGAGGAAAGTCCCAATCTTTTCATTTGGTTTTTTTTTTTTTTTAATTTTTAAATTGTCTGTGTTACTGGAGAGTGAATCTGGAACTTCCCACATGCTAGGCAAGTAAACTGCCACCAAGTTACATCCATAGCCTTTTTCATCTAAATCTTTGATATTTTGAGAGAGGGTATTTTTAAGTTGCCCAGGTTTCGTAGGAATTTGCTATCCTCCTGCCTCAGCCTCTGGTGTAGCCAGGGTACAGGTGCAGGTGACCTCACCTGGCCAACTCATAATTCAACTGACAGCTCAGCAGAAGCCTCCTCAGGAACTTTTACTGCAGTCATGCAGTTTGATGTGCTTCCTCTCAGCCTTCCCTCTGCTACATTCTTTAAACTCAGTGTATCTCTGTGGTTATTTTTTATTTATTCATTTTTGTTTTTCTTGGTTGGGATCACACTCATAGCCTCTCCTATGTGATTGTTATTTTTATGTTAATTGCTGGCTCAGATACTTGGTTAAACAATATTTTGCATGTTTCTAGAAAGGTGTGTTTGAATGCAATTAACATTAATATGAATGGCCTTTTGGGGCACAGTGATACATGACTGTAATCCTAGCTGCTGAGTACACTGAGGCTGGATGATTGCAAGTTCTTGGTCAGTCTGGGCAACCTAGAGGAACTCTGTCTCAAAATATACAGTAAATAAGATAAAAAGGTCAAGAGATGAACTCTGTATGAGAATTCCCCTGATTTTAATCCGCAGTACTCCCAATAAGTAAATAAATAAATCTATCCGAAATCCATATACTAGCAGTATCTAATTGTGAAAATAATCTTAATCACAGAGTCTTAAATGAAATACTAATAAGTGAAAAAACTTGAAAAAAGTACATGACCCAAAACTCTTACCTGAGTGTCTTAAAGAGAGATATTCTCTACTGGGTTCATAGTTCAGTGGTAAAACACTTCCCTAGCATGCAGGATACCATTTTTTTGTACTCAGTATTGCAAAAATACAAATACAAAATAAAAAAAACAACTTAGTGAATTAAGCAGTTTTCTGTATCAGACATGGTACACACACTTACAATCATAGCAACTAGGGTGACCGAGAGAAGAAAATGGACAGTTGGACCAGCCTGGGTATCTTAGCAAGGCCCTTGTCTCAAAATAGCAGCAAAATAATAAATAAATAAATATATAAGAAGGCCTGTGTCTTTAGCCCTGTCCTCCACCATTCAACTTCTAGTACCTTGGGTTTTAGAGTGTTGGAGGGAGTCTTCATTTCTAAAGATTTAAAGTTCATTGTAATTGTTCCCAAAGATATTATTTCTGAAACTTAATAAAATGCTTATTATATAAAGATTAAAATGAGTTTATAAATAAAATGCAGTTATTCTTAAAAGGGCTTCTTGTGACACTGTGGTGAATATGTGGGCAATAAAACTATTCATTAATACATCGAACACGTAGTTATCTATAACTCCATTCTCTTGAAATCCTTCTACTTAAATTCACCTAGTACTGACTCTGAATGTCAGAGAGGCAACAGAGGTGTTTGTGTCAAAGAGCGCCTGCTCTCACAGAGCTTCCAAGCTGCTTATGGAAAGCAGGTAAGCAGTTAGTAACACCCCTGGAGGAAGAGGGAGGAGAAACAACGTGATGGTGCGGGGGTAGAGGAGTTGGGGAGTACAAGTAAGTGCACTTCTTAGCATCACAAACAATAGACTATTTATGGATTGAAGGCAGGGCTTTCCCACTGAACAAAATCCCAAGTTATTTTTTTCTTTATCGTTGTAAAGTGAGGTCGCACTAAGTCACTAAGTTACCCAGACTGGGCTCAAACTTGTGACCCTCACGCCTCAACCTACCAGAGGGCTGGGATTATAGGCATAGGCTACCAACTTAACCCTTTTAGCCTTTCTGTAAGGAAGGTATATTACTGACAAATTTCTTCGGATTTTTTTTAAAACTGGGGATGTTCTCTTCATTCCTCCTCCACCTCCTGTCTTTCCTCATCTCCCTCTTCTCCCTCTGCCCCTCCTCCACCTCCTCCCCCCTTCACTGCCTCTCCTTCTTCCTCTTTTTCTTCTTCTCCTTCTTCCTCTTTTCTCTCTTCTTCCTCTTCCTCCTCTTCCTCTTCTTCTTCTTCCTAGGGATTGAACACAGGGCCTTTTACATGCTGTAATGCAGAGACACCACCAGGCCCTCTTTCAGCACTTTACTATTTTTTTTCTTTCAGCACTTTACTATTTTTTTTTTCTTTCAGCACTTTAATTATGCCATCCCACTGCCTGCTAGCCTTCATGGCTTCTGATGAATAATCAACAGTTAATCAGGTTCAGTTGCATGTTATAAGTCACTTCTGGAACATTTGAGTAACGACTAGGCAACTTAGAAAGCACTTAACAGAGGTAATTAAGTTAAATGAACTCTTTAAGTCAGACCGTAATACAATGACCAGTGTCCTCCATAGGAAAGGAAATTTGGACATGGACACCTACACAAGGAGAAGGCCATGTGAAGATGAAGGCAGAGGTCAAGATGATACATTAATCACCAACAAACACTAAAGCTTGTCAGCTACCACTAGAAACTAGAGGAGAGGCGGGGAGAAGGTTTTCCCTCCCTCCAGAGGGGCCAGCCCTGTCACACCTTGACCTAGGCCTTTCATCCTCCAGAGATATGTGATGATTTATTTCAGCCACCCAGATTTATTGCTTTCTTATGGCCACCCACTATCTAGGGAGGTACTTAGTACCCCTGCCATAAGTCACATGCCATTAGAGATGTGTGGGGTAATAGAAAGCAACTTAAAGTCGTGGCTGAAAAAAAATAAATAAAATAAAGTGATGGCTGGCACGGGGTGTCTTCTGGGCAGAAGGAACAGGATCTGCATATGTTAGTCAGGCTTTTTACTTCCTGTGTCTTACGATGCTTGGACATCTCATGGAGCTTATGACCAAGGAAGACTCCTCCTCCTAGGAGGTTCATTCTTCTGCATAGTGAAGAGTGCCATCCCACAAAAGCATGTCTTTCTATAAAAACCAACCCATCCTGAGTCTATACCCCCAATAACTTGCTTATCTAACTCCCACTAGTCAATATTTGCCCTGCTCTAAACCAACAGGAGCCAAGTGCCAGGCAACTAAAGACCTCCCCAATGACCAAAGCCCAATGGAATCATTTGAATTTGACAGTTCTAAGCTGTCTACTCTGCCTTGGCTTGCTGTCCCTTCAGAAAGCCCAATAAAGGCTCTGGCTCAGGCTCTCCCCTCATTCTCCTCTTCTGCAGTGTGACCCATCCCAGATGCTTCCCCTTGGTTCTACCTGGCACGGGCAACCTCCTCTCTGAGACCTGGAATTTGCTAAATGTCTTCCTTCCAAACCTTATCTTGTCCCCTCCTGGGCCTGCAAACTTTTCCTCATCCTGTCTCCAACGTCTACACTCTTAGAACAGTGTAGGTTTCATCAATTGGGGCTGTGAGAAAACAGGAGAGAAAGTAAGCCAAGTGTCTCACTCACCTTAAGGAGTTGATGATGGAAACTGCACCTCTAGAACAATCTCCCTAAATGGGGAGAGTCAAAGAGTGCAGACCACTCAGGCTGGGTCCTGCCCACCAGGGTCAGAGATCGTCTGATCCTAGGGATGATGGTCAGTGGTGGTAGCAGGTATCGACCTCCTAGGAGCAAAGATGAAGAGGGACTGTCAGTAGGAAAGGAATTTATGCCAGCTAACACTTGAGAGATGACTGTGTCCCAGGCATGTCTCTTGAATGTTTTGGACCTGCCATTTGCTATTTACAACAGGACTATGGAGTAGATGCCACTAGTGTTTCCATTTACAGGTTAGAGGTGAAGTACACTGCTCATAATCTCACAATTGGCATCAAAGCATATGATCCTCAGGGAGCTGTGGATGGAGGGATTTTCTAGGCAGATGCAAAAGCATGCACAAAAACAGAAATAACAGCAAAAAGAGAGAACTCTGTGGTTAGTTTACCCTGAGTTACTGGAGAAAATCTAGAGCTCTCTGAAAAAAAACTCTGAGTTTAAGAAAATTTGGTGATCACATAAGTAGACTACCAGCAGGATGCTTTCTTTGATCTCAAGTTTGTTAACTGGTGTCCATGGTCAAATGAAGTGTCCTAGAAGTTGCATATACAGCAATAAAGTAATAAATACATCAAAGTTAGTAAAAGAATATACAAATATCTGTTATTTTGGTATTATTATATATCTTGTCTCTCTTCTACATAATTTGTATTAATTACATATGTTAACTCACTAATTATGCTCAGCAACACCACAAGGAAGGTATATATTTTTAAAAATTCATGGCACTACCATATTTTAGTAGTTTTTTCTAGGTTTCCTGGACAGATGTGGTGTGTTTCCACCTGATGGAGCTACTGGATATAGGGTGTTACTGAATAATACAAAGTTCCTTTTTTACAAATATGTCCTTACATCTTCATGTCAAGAATTTTCACTTATTAAAAGGAGTGAGCCCAGGCTTATTAAAAATGTTGTAAGTGCTTATCTGAGCAGGAAACTCGCTTATTCACATGTGGAACTGGAAGGCCTTTTTCTGAGTTAGTGTGTATGGCAAGAAGAAAAATAGGTACACAGTCCTTGAGCATTGGTTGGGGCGCAGTTGATCTGAGGAAGATGAGCTGTAATGAAGGAGGTGGGGGTAGGTTATGGAGCACCTAAGGATTAAGTCAGCCTGGAAAAACACTGCAACGTAAGGCAAAATAATAATAATAATAATAATAATAATAATAATCATGGAAAGCCAAAGGAGAGACACTCCTCCAGGCTCAAAATTTCCTTGATTTGAATGATGTCCTTTAGTGTCTGGCAGGTAGAATCAAATATCTTTGTGAAAAACTTAAAACATTAAGATTAACCCAGAAAATACTAAGAATGAATAAAAGTTCTGGAAAAGGTTCAAGAGACCTAGTAAGTCTATGTGATCTATATACCTTTATTCAGTGAGGCCTGCCAATCAGCTTGCCAGATGATACCATTAATAATTTCATCATACAGTTAAAAAAAAGAAGCAGGTGATGAGGTAACTATGTTAGGTATTGTTATAAACCCACACTTGCTGGTAACCCCAAAATATTTCCTACTGGTTTCAATCATGCCCGCAACAGCTCTGAACAGGAGGATTGAGGCATACCGTGAAAAAAGTAGAAAAAAATGAAGAGGAATGTATGTGCCTTAGGTAGAGAGCTGGGGTAGGGAAAAGTAAGTTGCAGAACAATTTGTACAGTAACAGTCTTACCATAAAAACAAACACCTCAAATGGTAATATGTCTTTTCTGTGGGGACATGTGTATGTATATACATTATTGTTTTATATCTGTATTTAGGTTTGTGAATGTATAAAATTTATGTGTACAGGGCCAGTGATATAGCTCAGCAGCCATAAGCACCTGCCTGGCAAGCGCGAGGTCCTGAGTTTGACTCCTGGTACCCGCATATATAAAAAAAAGTTTGTGTACAAATACATACACAGGTATATGCATAAATGTATATTTATATGTATAGAGGCATTCCTCGTTTAATGACCTGTTAAATAACTGTTCAAACTTACCATATATATATATATATATGTATATATATGTGTGTGTGTGTATATATATATTTCTGTACGTCTTCTTTTAGAACTTCAATGTCTTTTTTGGTAGAGTGCACCTTTTTTTTGTTTAAGTTTTAAGAAAGAAATTCTTTTTGTGGACATAGTACAAAGAGAAAGAAGGCCACCACGGGGCACAGAAGGAGGATAAGGGCATCTCTTTCTGCCTCAAGCTTTCCAATCTCAGTGCCAAGGTAGCAGTGGCCTTCCAGGGTTAGATGGAACTGGTTCATTCCAGCTCACTGCACTTCAGGGTGGGGAGCCACAGAAGACAGGGGTGTGCATGTGGGCAGGATGGGCAGAGGGCTACACGTTATTCATACAGTAACTTTTGCTGATTGTACTGTACAATACTGTAATTTTATGTTGTTATGCATTACAGTATGTGTGTAGCAGTCATGCAAATAAAAGTAAAGTCATCAGGTTGGAGTTTCCTTTGCCCATTTCCCTTGCTCTGAATATTGTAACGTACATACTATATACAATTCCTCATTTAGCGACTAATTCACTGGAACAAAACTCAGTCGTTAAATGAGGAGTATCTGTATATATAATGTATATCTTTATGCATATGTACATATATATGTTTTCTAATAGAGTATATATTTGGAATCTATATTTTTATTGTCTTAAGCTATTTTATGTATTCTCTGCTACTTGCATATATACATATATTTATATATACATATATGTGGGGGGTGTGCGTGTGTGTGTGACCAGTTTTAAGGCAGGACACCAGCTGTTACTTCTAATGAGGGGAAAGTGAGACTGGGCCTCAGGGTCAAAAGAACTTTATAGACTTTCTACAGAGTAGCCCAGAGGGGCACGGGGGACGATGCGGGGGTTGTCCTGGGCAACTCGGGCTCCAAACCCTACCACTGCCCTCGCCCTCTAACAGACGCGCTCCCACCTCAGGACTACATCCCAAAACTCGGGCGCTGGAGCATCCCGCCAGTCCTCCCGAGGTAAGTCCTTCACAGCCCCGCCCACTGACGGGGGGCGCGCACGCGTCGGGGGTGAACTTCCGCCCGCCCTACAGTCATTTCCGGGTCAATTGCGAAGTCTTTGGCTGTCCAAGGAGATGTTAACTAGCAAGCTTGCGGGAGGGGCGAAGCAGGTGTTTGAGGGGAATGGGCAGTTGCGAACCTAGAAGTGCAATGCTGTGCTAAGTGTGGACTTTGGCTGCCTCGCCAGCGTCGCTTCCCTGCCGAGGGCTCCCCCCGATGGTGGTGAAAGAGCAGGGTCGGTTCTAGGGGGCGGGAGCCCCTCTGCCGACGGGAGGGTGCTGGGGGTGTGCGTGCAGCTCACCTTGCTTGAGCTTGAAACTGAAACCCCTCAAGGAAAGACGGGTCTCTCCCCTGACTGTGCTTTGAGGAAGGGTGCAGGGAAGCTAGAATCAAGTTTCCTAGATGCCAAGACGAAAGGCTAACCAAAGACAAAAACGGTCTTGGAGAAGAGCTGCCGGGAGCCTGTCACTAATACGTCAGTTTATTCAATGTCACCCCAGTCCTGTGGGTTAGGAGTCTCAGCACCTTCTTTACAAAGGAAGGACTGAGGCACAGGGCAAACAACATGTTTAAAATCTCAGCTAGTAATGAGAAGATTCCCTGTAAACGTTATATTGAATAAAGGTGTTATTTTTAGAGTTCACACCTGAAGAGACCTGAATCTCGTTCAGCTGGGGCGATGGTTTAATTTCCATGGAACATATTGTTTGTAAAATTGTGTTACAATAACATAGAAAGCTCCCTGAGACATGGATTGGAGAGCAAACGTCAAGTTGCAGAAAAATATGTAGTTGGTAATTCTTATACACAAGGACAAACCCCTCAAAACTGTTTTATTGCGGTACGTACCTATTTACATGAATAGAAAACGAATTGATGAGTACAATTTAATAGCAACAACTGGAATAATATACATTAAGCCGACAACAATGAGTTGGGGAAGGAAGGAAGGCATAAGGACTTATAGATGTTATGGGAAGAGAACTTTTCTTTATTCACAGTGGGTTGTTTTGTGCGTGTGTGTGCGTGTGTGTGTGTGTGTGTGTGTATGAGTATGGCCAGAAAATGTATATATATCTTTATATGGTAAAAATTAATTTCAAAACGACTAAAAGTGGCATCACTTGAGAACCCACTGTAACCGATGATACTGGAATAATTACAGAATTAAAAAATCCATCTTTAATGGGTGAAGATTTGAGGATTATGAGAATATGAACATAAAAGTAAAACATTCTCAGCAAATCCCAAAAGAAAAATTTTAAAGTAATTAGAATGGTGCAGTATTTCATTGTTTAGTACCAGGAAACTGAAAAAAAAAAAAGTTACCCCAAACTGATCTAGAACTACAATCTATAGCTCATATTAAAAAAACAAAAACAAAAACAAAAAAACCCTGAGAGATACTGAATAATATTAAAAGAGTTTTTCAAATTTGGCTCTCAATATTTTCAGGTAGAATACTTACAAATGTATTTTATAAAATGTTGCTTATTTTTTTACAACTCTTTTCATTTTCATTTACTTTTAAATTTCAAAAAAAACTTTTTGAGATAGGATCTTGCTATGTAGTCCAGGCCATCCTTGAACTTACTATATACCCCAATTTGGCCTCGAACTGAGGACCCTCTACCTGAGATTCCCAAGGGTTGTTTTTAATAAAACTGCTAAATCTTTGCCAAAATCTTAATCTGGTTGAGATTTAAGATATTCAAGGGGCCGGTGATATAGCTCAGTGGCATAAGCGCCTGCCTGGCAAGCACAAGGTCCTGAGTTTGACTCCCGGTACCCGCATATAAAAAAAAAAGATATTCAAATTACAAAATACTTAAAATATAAAAGCACTTTAAACTGAGCTTGGTGGCACATATCTGTAATCCTACCTACTGGGAAGGCTGAGATAGGAGGATCACAAGTGGGACCCTAGCCTAGGAAACTTAGTGAGACCCTGTCTCAAAATATAAAATGAAAAGAACTGAAACGTAATACCCTGTTCAATCCCCAGGACCTACCACGCGCGCACACACACACACACGCACACTCTGTGTGCGTGTGTGTGTGTGTGTGTGTGTGGGTACCGGGGGTCAACCTCAGGACCTTGTGCGCCAGCAGGCACCTGTACCGCTGAGCGATATCACGGGCCCTTTTTTCGTACGTGGGTTCTGGGAGTCAAACTCAGGCCCTCGCGCTTGCCTGGCAGGCACGTAGGCTGCTGAGCTGTCTCACCAGCTCACACACTTTTAAAAGTCCTTAATATCTCTTTGCTCCACTGAGACTGAGGCCTCAAAACCCAAAGGCTGGGCCAGTGAGATGGCTCAGCAGCATAGGCGCCTGCCTTGCAAGCGCGAGGGCCCGAGTTCGACTCCCAGATCCCACATACGAAAAAGGGGCCGGTGATATCGCTCAGCGGCACGGGTGCCTGTTGGCGCGCGAGGTCCTGAGGTCGACCCCCCGGTACCCACAAAACAACAACAACAACAACAACAAAAAACCCAAAGGCTAAGTCCAGAGGTTGAAATGGGGGCCATCTCCTCTTATTGGCAGTAACCACTACAAATCATCACTGAAAATATGTCAGTTGATCTAAGAAATATCAAGAGCCAGGTTTGGTTTGAGTTATTCACCTTTAGAGATGTAAAGAAGAAAGCAAAAATAGATGTGCTCACCCAAGCAATCCCCTTGGCATCTGAGACTGTCACAGTGTTGCCAAGACTTTACCAAATGAGTGACCTAATGCTGATGACACCTCAAGGGTTGCTTGCCAGCCATGCAAACTAACAGATTTCTCACTCCCCACTCCTAGGCCACTCCTCACCCTCACTGGATGGTTGAGGTCTCATTTAACATATATATTATAGCTGTGTAATAAGTTACCCCCAAACATTTTCCTTTAGTTTCTGTGGTCTAAGAATCAGCATTGTGACTCAGTGGTTTAGCCTCAGTCTTTCTTGAGGTTTCTCAGGGCTACAAGTCACATTTAGGTTGTATGGGAATGAAGATCTACAGGCTCACTTCCCTATTATTGGCCGGCCTCAGTTCCTCGTCATGGGGACCTTGCCATGAGCGTACCCAGTTTCCATTCCACAGAGAAGAGAGATGGAGAGAATGAGAATGAAGTTGCAGTGTCTTCTGAACTAATCCCAGAAGTTACAAACCATCCATGCTCTATTGTAATGATTCACAGACCAACCTTATTATGGTGTGAGAGGGAACTTGACATTGGTGTGAAGACCAGGAATTTTTTTCCCATACTGCAGATTGAGCCCAAGGCCTTTTTAGGGAGCTACACCACCACTACCTCCCCTTTCCTACTTTGGAGATGGTCTCCCTAAGTCACTAGGTTGCCCAGGCTGGGCTCTAACTTCCAGTCCTCCTGCCTCAGCCTCCCAGACTGTTGGGATTACAGGCAATTGCCACCCCACCAGGTTCCCAGAGGCCATCTTGAAAGCTAGTTATCACCATTTCCCAAACTCTTTCACTAATAATTCTTCAGTACCTACAAAGAGCTCAGATCTGCTGTAGAAATGAAGGAGTTTTAGGCACTACAAACAATATTGGTTCCAGTGCTACACCTGTCCAATTTCCTTTACATCAAATGAATAAGCAGTAAAGGAAAACAAAAAATTCATTCTACTTCAGTTATAGACCTAACCACATTATTAGATATCTTATGTTTTATACTTGTATATCTGTTGATCCATGCAATAGAGAACAGTTTTTTTTTACACTGCCGGGGATTGATTTCAGTGTCTTGCACATACTAGGAAATGCTCCACTGAATATAGCCCCAGCCATTTTTACTTTTGACTTCTACTTTTTTATGAATTATTTTTTGTGATGGTACTGGAGAGTAAACCCAGAATGTGTTAGGAAAGTACTCACCACTAAGCTACATCATCCGTGTTTTAAAGTTTTTTAAATTTTTTCTTTTCATTTTGAGACAGGATCTTGGTAAGTTGTCCAGCCTGGCCTCAACTTTTCCATCCTCCTGCCTCAGCCTCCCAAGGATCTGGGAATACAGTGGCAAATGACCCTGACTGGCTGCCTCATAATTTAAATCACAGCTCACAGAAGCCTCTTCAGACAGATTTTCTTAGATTGTGTAATCTGATGTGCTTCCTCTCACCCCTCCCCTACTCCCTTTTCATGTTACTGTTATCTCTGAGATTGTTATTTATTTTATTGTTTTGGTGCTGGGAATTGCACCCAGAGTGATTTAATTTTATTTGTGAAATTACTGGTTCAGATATTTGGTTTAGCATTATTCTGGATGTTTCTATGAACTTTTTGGATGAGTTTAACATGACAATGCTTAGACTTTGCTCGGCACATGAGAACACAGCTATAATCACAGGTACTCTAGAGATGGAGGTAGGAAGATTGTAAATTTGAGGTCAGCCTGGGCAATTTAAGAATCTCTCAAAATGAAAAATAAATTAAAATAGCTAGGGATGTAGCTCAGTGGTAGAACACACCTGGGTTTGATTGAGCCTCAGGACTGAAAAAATAAACTGAAATCCATGTACTACTATTATGTAATTATAAAAATAATCTTAATCACAATATCTTAGATGGAATAGTAAAAAATAAATCATAAACTTGAAAAATGTGTGTGACCAAGGGACCAAAAGGAAGATTTCTGGGTGAGTGTATAGCTCAGTGGTAGAGCACTTGCCTAGCACTCAGAAGAGCCTGGGTTCAATCCCCACTACTGCAAAATATAAAAATAAAAAGATTTTTGAAGAGATTTACTTCTCCTGATGTGGTAGCATGCCTACAATCACAGCTACTCAGGAGGCTGAGGCAAGAGGTTTGAAAGCTTGAGCCCACGTAGCTGGGCATGGTTGCGCACCGCTGTAATATCAGCACCTGGGAGGTTGAAGTAGGAAGATCACTGCAAGCTTGAGGCCAGCCTGCACTACCTAGTGAGTTCAAGGCCAGCCTGAACTACATAGCAAAACCCTGTCTCGAACAAGAAAAAAAAGAAAGTTTGAGCCTAGGCAACTTAGCAAGATCCTGTCTCAGAATTAAAAATAAAATGGGCTAGGATTTTAACTCAATGCTTCCTGGGTTTAACTCCCAGTACCTCAATGGGAAAAATAAGTCTTCTTAAATTTGTAAAGATTTGAAGTACAATATAATAGTTCCCAAATAGATTTTTGTTAGAGTTTAATAAAAAATGAAATTGCTATATAAATAAAATGCAGTAAGTCCTTTTCTAAAAGTACTCCTTGTGACACTGAAATGTTTTGAATGTTCACCTGGACAATAAAGGTAGTCAATAATACACCCAACCCTCTGTTATCTATAACTTCCTGAAACCTTGCCACTTACATTCATCTAGCACTGACTCTGGAAATCAGGAAGAGAAGAAAGGTATTAGTCCCAAGGAGTGCCTGCCCTCAGTGAGCTTTATGGAAAGCAGCTAAGCAATTAATGACATCCCTAGGGAAAGAGGGGAAAATAACACCCTTTAGACTTTCTTATATGGAAGGCATATCAGTAATAAAATTCTTCAGTTTTTTTTTGTATCTGGGGATATGTCATCTTCATTCTGTGTGTGTGTGTGTGTGTGTGTGTGTGTGTGTATGCCCTGGTGGTTGAACTTGAGGCCTCTCACATGCTAAGCACATGCTGTAATGCAGAGACACCCTAGCCCCTTTCAGTGCTTTCAATTTGTCATCCCACTGCTTGCTGGCCTTCATGGCTTGTGTTGAGAAATCATCTGTTAATCTTATTTAGGCTCCCTTCCATGTTTAAGTCACTTCTCTCTGTTTTCAAGATTCTCTTTTTGTTCTTGTTTTTAGTATTGTGCATGTTGGTGCAGATTCTCTTTTTGTTTATTCTACCAGAAGCCTTTTGAATTTCTCAGATATGTAGATGCCTCACAGATTCTGGAAGTTTTCAGTTGTCATTTGTTTACATATCCCTTACCTTTTCTTTTTGTTCTTCTTAGACTCACAGTTTGTGTGTTATTCCAATTGATGATGTCCTGCAGGTCCCTTAGCCCCTGTTCAATTTTTTCTTCATTATTTTTCCTTTCATCTCTCAGACTGAAGAATTTTTTTTTTTTTTTTTTTGGTATTTTGAAACAGAATCTCACTATGGAGATCAAGCCAGCCTTGAGCTCTCTATGTTTCTGTAGCTGGCCTCAAACTCATGGTGATCTTTCTGCCTCAGCCTCTCAAGTGCTGGGATTATAGGCATGCACCATCACACCGGCCTAAGATACTTTATTTGACATATCTTCATATTTTCCAATTCTTTGTTTTGTCTGTTCAAATATGCTGTTGGATCCCTCCAGCTCATTTTTTTTTCTTTTTTGGTACCCAGTATTGAACCCAAGGCCTTCAGATTGAGCTAAACCATCAGCCCTTTATATTTTTTATGTTAAGACAGGGTCCAGCCAAGTTCCCCAGGCTGGTTTCATACTTATGATCCTCCTGCCTTATGATCCTCCTGCCTCAGCTCCCAAATAGCTGAGATTATAAGTGTACACCACAATGCCTCGATTTTCCTCATAAAATTTTCAGTGATAGACATTTACACTTCAAAATGCCTATTTTCTTCCTTTGTGCATCTTTTAATCTTTTTATTGATATTCCCTACTTGTTGATACATTACTGGCTTCCTTCAGTTTTTTATCTATGGCTTTTTTTTATGTTTTAGAGCATATTTAAGACTGTTGATTAAAAGTCTTTGTCTAAGGGTTCGGGATATAGCTCAGTGGTAGAGTATTTGCCTGGTCTGCACAAGGTCCTGAATTCCATCCCCAGCATGACAAAAAGGAAGAAGAAATGGAGAGTCTTTTCCTAGTAAGTTTCTTTTCATTTTTATCCTGCAAATGAGCCGTGTGTTTGTGTCTTTGCATGCTTCATATGTTTGTGTTAAAAACTGGACATTTTGAATTTTACTACATTTAAAAAAAAGCAATACTAGCTGGGTGTTTGCAGATTGGCTCTGTGGCTAGGTATTATTTTAAAACTCAGCCAGCCTGCTCAAAATCCTTCCTTATTCTTCACTTTCTGGTTGTGCAGAATCTACAGACCAGCCAACAGAGAAAGCTTAGATAGATTTGTATCTTTTCTATAAATGCATCCTCTCCTGGATACGTCTGTGACTTTGTAGGTTTCTTGGTTTATGCAGGAGTTTTTTGAAGCCCTTATTCCCCAGTTTCTCACTCATCATCATTTCCTTCCTAGCTTTCAGTAGGTCTTTAATTTATCTCAATTGTTATTTTTTTGCCCTAGGCAGCTGTGGCGTATTCATCTGGCATACATTGCTTTCCAAGGATACCCTGCTCATAGTCAGAGGCACTTCTCTGCCTTAAGAGAATTCTGAGGTAAGCAAAATAAAGCCCCTGTATTAGTCCTTTAGGGAAGAAAAACAAACATAATTCCTTTGTTTCTGTCTGTTCCTAGACCAGATACCCATTGGGAATAGTGACTGCCATCTTCCAGACCACTGTCCCATTGAGGAGATGTGGGGTAAAGGCTAAGTTAAAATGCCAGAATCTTCTCTTACCCTGTTTCAGGATTCTTTCTCCTGGTTATTCACTTGGTTGCTGAGTGGACCATCTTCCAGAAGTTGTTGGTTTGTTTTGTTTGTTTTGTTGCACTGAGGATTGAACCTAGGACCTCATGAATGGTGATAAGCACTCTTGCACTGAGCTATATCCCCAGTCCTCTTCTAGAGTTTCAGTAAGTGTGATTATTTCATCTTTTTTGTTTGATTTTACAGATTCTGAGGAGAGAAAGTCTCCAGAAGTCCCTACTCTACAAATCTCACTGACATCAACTTTAAGGGTGTTTTTTTTTAATGCCACTTGTTTGTTTGGGTATCATATATAAGTTGTGTTATGCATTGACCATATGGAAATGTGGCCATTTTATTCTCCAGTGAGTTCCTCAAAGAACACCAATCACCAGTCTCTTGTTTATTCTAATTCTCCATTTTCCCAACTTTCTTGGAAAAATGGTAGGAGCAAAGTATCACTTTGATACTTGGATGATTAATTTTAGGTGTCAACTTGGTGGGATGAAGGATTACCTAGAAACCAGTTAAAGCCTTATATTGGGTGTGTCTGCAATTGGCATGTAGGTCTGACTGGAGGAGGTGAGGAAGAACAGTCCTCCATGTGGGTGAGCACCATCCAATCAGCCCATGGGGCAGAGAGAAAAAATAGAGACGAGCAATTAATCTCTTCTCCAAGGACTGGGATAGACCTTTTCCCTTTCCTGTGCCTTAGACATTAAAACTCCAGGGTCCCCAACCGTGGGACTCCAGGACTTCGTCCAGCAGCCTCTAAGTTCCCAGGCCTTGGACCTTGGGATGAGAGTGATACTTTACTGGTTCTGAGGCCTTTAGATTGGACTGAGCCCTGCCACCAGTGTCCCAGGGGCTTCAGCCTGCAGTCTGTCGGTGGTGGGATTTCTCAGCCACCATGATCATCCATCATGTAAGCCAATATCTCTACTGAGTCTGCTTTCATATATTTCTTTTTTTTTTTTATGTGGGTACTGGGAGTCGAATTCAGGACCTTGCGCTTGCCAGCAGGCACTTGTGCTGCTGAGCGATATCACCGGCCCTTTTTTTTCCTTTATGTGGGTACCGGGAATCGAACTCAGGACCTCACGCTTGCCAGACAGGCGCTTATGCCACTGAGCTATCTCACCGGCCCTGCTTTCATATATTTCTACATATCTTATTGGTTCTTTCTCTCTGAGAACATTGACTAGTGTACTTGATATCGTGTCATCTGTACAGATGTTGAAGTTGACAGTGATGATAGGATTTTGAGGGATAAGACCCAGTTAGTCTTACAGCCTTCCCATTAACAGGAAGGAATGACAGGAGGTCAGAGTATGAAAGCAAAGGACAGTGGTTTCTAATGGCATTAGATTTCAGATGAGGTAGGACAAACAGTTGTGAAAACATTTTTACTACTGTTTGAGAAGCAGTGATTTATCAGGCTGAATGAACATACAAAATACATCTTAAATGTAAATTAGTAATTTCTGTCTATTCAGAAACAAAATCAGAATGTATATTAACAGGATTATTACATAGGATTCCTGTGTTTCAGGTTAATGTAAAAGTAACAAAAATAGAATCAATATAATCAATACAATCCAATTAGACTACAAAAGAGTGGCTGATTAAAAGATATGTATGTAAACTGATTTCTATGTGTTCACAATACCAACTTCAAAGATATCCTAAACTCAATCTCACCATAATAGCTGAAACAAAATAGTAAAGAGTTAAAACTACACAGAAAAAAAAAATTTAGGATTTAAGTGAAGACCGGGATCAAACAACCAAGAGAGGCTCTGGGTTTGAGGCTCAGTGGTAGAGCACTTGACTAGCATGCAAGAAGCCCTAGATCCCTTCCCTAACACTGGAAAATAAAAGCATAATCATGCTGAATGAAGATTTATAGCTCAATACTGAAGAGGCATCACATGTCCCCAAATTATGTTGTAACTGTGAAGAAATTTATTCCAAAGGGATTCTTTCTGGCACATGATAAATTGCTGATAGGGTAAATATCTAATAGCCTTTAATTAAGTTACCAATGTAGCATAATGAATCCCAAGAGAATCCCTTCTGGAAATTAGTGAAAATGTTTTAAATGCTCTCTAAGCAATAAACACATTAAATTATGAGTACAGCTAAATATATGTTCACCATTTTTCTCTCCAAACACTTCACTTTCTCATTTATTCATCAGTTTGCCACTGAGTGTCTATTGTACATTAGGAGAGTGTGCATGATTCAGAGAATGTAGCACAAGTAAGCATACAAACTGTCCTAATAATTAAATTTCCAGCATCTTTATACAGAATATGATTTCATGGGGAGAACCCAGATCTGCTTCAAAAGAGTTAGTACTTAAATGAAGTGTGTTAATTTCATGGTAGAGGAAAATGCTATTATGGAAGTGCAGAGTTGAGGGGATGGTACTGTAGGGGGATGTTGGGAGTATTATGGGCTGTACTGTGTATTGCAAGGGAGAAATGTTAATGTCCTCACCTTTACTACCTCTGAATGTGACCTTCTTATAGGGTCCTTACAGGCATAATAAAGGTAAAATGAAATCTTTAGGGTGGTCCCTAATCCAATGACTGTTGTTTTTATTTTATTTTATTTCGAGACAGGTTCTTGCTGTATTGCCCTGGTGGCCTCAAACTTGAGATATTCCTGCCTCAGACTCTAAAGTAGCAGGACTATAGACATGTGCTATCCCACAGGCTTCCCCATTCAACTTGGACAACCACTGATGTCAAACTGTACTTGTCTGAGAATTGATATTTTCATCTGTTTTCTTCTCTAGTAACATAGTACCGTACCACCTGCCAGGTAAATTATAAAGAGGTCTATTTTTGCTCATAGTTCTGACCCAAGGTTGATGGGGTGCATCTGGTGACAGCATTTTTGCTAGCAGCATCCCAAGGGGAAGCAGGACATCACATGGCCAGAGACAGGGACTTTGCAAGAGACCTAGTCAAGCTGGGTTTATACTCAATCCACTCTTGAAATAACCTGCCAATCTATTAACCCACTAATCCATTAATCACGTGAATGGCTTAATTTATTCATGACAGCAGAGAGCTAATCACTTCTTAAAGGTCCCACTTGTCCCCACCTCTTAATATTGCATAATGGGGATTAACTCTCAACAGGAGTTTTGTTGGGGACAAACTGTATTCAAATCATAGCAATTACTTTTCTTAAATAATTACAGAAATAGCTAAATTCCAAGTATAAACCTTTCTGAACCCACTCTTCTCTTTCCTACTCAAGAGGTAATCCATCTTTCAGTTAGGTGCCTGTTGGGGACATAACTCAGTGGTAGAGCACATGAGACTCTGGGTTCGATTCCTAGACCTGCAAAAAATAAATAAAGTCAGGTATCATTCCCATCGACATTTGACATTTTTACTACAAATGTTTATGTCTACAAATAATATACATTTTTGGCATATGTAAAAATTTTACACACATAGCACCATATTATACTTTCTGAAGCTGAATTTGAAGTCAAACTGCCTGGATTTCAATTCTGCCTGCCAGGGATCTCTTTTTGGGATGATGAAAATATCTAAAATTAGGTAATGAAGATGGTTTCACAATTCCCTAAATACGATAAAGACCACTGAATTCTACAATTTATTTATTTTGCAGTACTGGGGATTGAACCCAGAGCTTTCAAACTGTGTCCCATCCTTTTTTATTTTCTTATTTCAAGACAAGATCTTGTTGGCTGCTAAGTTGCCCAGGCCAGGATCATACTTGGGATCCTCCTGCCTCAGCTTCCCAGATTGCTGAGATTATAGGCATATGCCAGTATGCTGTTTGAATTCTACACTTTTAAAAAGTGGATTTTATGATATGTAAATTATACCTTGATAAATCTATTATAAAATATATAGATAAGAAGCCAGATGTGGTGGCATATGCCTGTAATCCCAGCACCGGGGAGGCTAAGGTAGGAGAATTGCGATGAGTTCAAGGCCAGTCTGGGCTACATAGTGAGTTGAAGGTGAGCTTGAACTATGTAAAGCAATTATGTCTCAAACATTTTATTTTATACATATATGTATTATATATATATGAATGAATAGATTATATATGAGAATATCGCTGGCTGTATTGTCTTTAAATTATATGCCCTTGGGCAAGGTATTTAAAAAGCTTTCTTTGCCTGTGTTTTCTCATCTATAAAATAAGATAATTATAGCATCTAGTATATTAAACATCAGTATGTTTGTTATGAGGACTAAATAAGTTAACAGTTGTAAGAACACTTAGGATGGGGTGGGGGAGCGGGGCTGACATAATGCTCAGTAAACATTAGCAATTACTCTTAATATTATTGCCTTCTGTAATCTAGGGTTTTTACTCTGTTGATTCAGTGCCCCTGACAACATATGTGGACTAGTCAGCTGATTCTAACTGTTCTGTAATGAGCATTTGCATTTATAAGGTTGGTTTATCCCTTTGTCTACTGATGGGTATTAGGCTATTGCTAAATTTGTTATTACAGTGTTGCAGTAAATGCCCTCATACACATATCCCTGAGCACACACAGGGGAGTCTAGAAAGGGAATCTACCAGGAAATTACTGATCTTAGGCACATGATAAAAAAAATTCACAACACTTGTTAGAGTTGGTAAGAAAGACTTTATTCAAAGGGTCAGGTTACTACAAGGACATTTTGTAGGAGGAGAGGAGATTAGATTCAACTTCAAAGAAGGAAAAGTAGGGATTTATAGCCAAGGGTGATGGCGGTTAATGCCCATGGATAGAAAATTATTAAGAGGAAATATCAGGTGTAAGGGAGGAAATTTTCACCAAACTACCATAACAGAATTCTTCCTGAAGGCAAGCCAGGGTGGTCAGACAATACCTAGGGGATGGTGATAGAGGACTAGCTTGATCAGATATTAACAATGGGTGATTCAGGTTACAGTGACATATCAGAGTTCTTTTTCTTTCCCTCCCCCTTCCTTTTTTTTCCCCCCTGAGGTGGGGTCTTGCTGTGTGGCCCAGACTTGAATTCTTAAGCTCAGTCAACCTCCCTGCTGGAAACACAGATACATGCCACCAAGCTGGGCTCAGGCTTCTTTCTAAAACTGAACAATAGGGCCTGGGGATGTAGCTCAGTGGTAGAGTGCTTGCCTCGCATGCACAAGGCCCTGAATTCAATCCCCAGTACCACAAAAATAAAATAAAATAAAATAAAATAAAATAAAATAAAATAAAATAAAATAAAATAAAATAATAAAATTTAAAAACTGAACAATGGGGCCGGTGAGATGGCTCAGCGGCGTAAGCGCCTGCCTGGCAAGCGCAAGGGCCCGAGTTTGACTCCCGGAACCCACATACAAAAAAGGGGCCGGTGATATCGCTCAGCGGCACGGACGCCTGCTGGCGTGCGAGGTCCTGAGGTCGACCCCTGGTACCCACAAAAAAAAAAAAAAAAAAAAAAAAAAAAGAGCTGAACAATGGTGAACATGGAAGTCCAAAAGCCAGGGCCTAATTTAGGAGTGTTCAGAGTATCCTTACTAGAGATAGGTCAAGGAGAGATTTTTTTTCAGTGCTGAGGATTGAACCAAGGTGTGCTCTACCACTGAGATACATCTCCAGCCCTTTTGTTTATTTTGAGACAGGATCTTGCTAAGTGCTGGCCTCAAGTGTGTGACCCTCCTACCTCAGCTTGAAGAGTAGCTGGTATTATAGGCCTTATGGTTTATATCTAGATGCCCCACCCAAAGCCTCATGTACTTATAGGTAGGGCTTTGGGTAGGTAGCTGCATCATGGGTGTGTGATACTTGATTATGGGTGTGATAACTGGATTAGTTCACTGATTGGTTTAACATAGTTCTGGGTGTGGATAATGGGAAGACCTGCCCTGGCTGTGGGTGACACCAACCAATAGGCTTATAGTTTGGATGGATAAAAAGAGAAAGGAAGGCTCACTGCTTGCTGCTTCTTGCCTGCAATCCCACAGACTGTCTCCCCTCTGCCATGCTGCCCTGCCTTGGAGCCAGCCAACTATGGACTGAAACCTCTACAAACTGTGAACTAAAATAAACCTTTCCTCCTTTAAATTCTGAGTGTTAGATTTTTTTTTTCCTAAAAGGGGGAAAGCTAACCAAATGTGAAAATTAGTACCAGAGAAATGGGATTGTTGCTGTGACTATATTTGATCATGTGGTTGAGAAACCTTTAGAACTAGCTTGCAGTTGGAGTTTAGAAAGGTTTAGTGATGTGGACTAAAGAAGCCCTAGGATACCATAAGCAGAGATTGATGGGTGATTCTTGTAGGCAATTGGAAGACCAGAATCATGATAGGAATGCAGACAATAATGCCAAGCTCATGAGGTTTCAGATGGGAACAGAGGGTCACTTATGAATTAGAGTGGAGGCTATGCATGTCAAACTCTGGCAAAATGTTTGCCTACATTTTCTCCATGTCCTAAGTCTTTATATGAGGCCAAATTTAAAGGTAGAGGACTGCTGGGGATATAGCTCAGCAGCATAGCACCTGCCTGACAAGCATGAGGTCATGAGTTTGATTCCCGGTACCAAAAAAAAAAAAAAAAAGGGGGAGGACTAATTGATCTGGTGGAGAAAATTTCAAGGCACCCCCGAGTTCTGGCTGTGGCATGAGTACTGCCAGGTTTTTAGTTAGAATTGGGAGCAAAATATAGAAGAGAAGAATTTGAAAACTTAAACTTTGGTCAGAAAAGAAGCATGTGTAAAGCTGGGGCCAAAGGAAGTTGGTTGCTGAAGAGACTATTGCCATTAGTACTGTGAATCAGGAAAAGAAGAAGTTTGCCTTGAGGACTTCTGAGGAATCAGTAAGATCCCACCCATTACAGGCTCAGGGTATAAAAGTATAAAGCTTCCACTTGAGAAAAGAGCCCCTAACCCTCCTGCTATAGAAGGGCCACCTAGGAAATTGGTTCCCTTCAATTCATTTCACTATGCTCAGCCATCCGGGCATTCAGGAGCCACTGAAACCATGGTCCATGGAGTCCAGGCTACTGTTTGTGCCAGGAACAGACCTCAGATACCACCTAATACTATTTTTAGTGGCATGCAAAATGTAACGGCTGTGGGGTCAGGGTGGTTTCCACTCAAATCTTAACAGAAAACCTGGGAGGCCAGGCAAAAATGTTTGACAGGGTCAGAGTCCCTGAGAGGGTAATGTATGATGCTGTGGAAATCAAGCAAAAGGTGCACTGGAGACCCCAGAAAGTTGCAGATCCCAGGAAAGTGGAGCATCTGCTGAGGAAAGCCACAGGCAGTGAGTGGAGCCCACCCAAGGGCGGGGCAGTATGAGCTGCAATCAGTAAGGGCATAGGGGTATGGCTGTCCAAGCCCTCTGGAACTCACTTCTTTTTTTTTTTTTTTTTTTGTGGGTACCGGGGGTCGACCTCAGGACCTCGTGCGCCAGCAGGTGCCTGTGCCACTGAGTGATATCACCAGCCCTTTTTTCATATGTGGGTTCCAGGAGTCAAACTTGGGCCCTCGCGCTTGCCGGGCAGGCGCTTACGCCGCTGAGCCATCTCACCGGCCCCTGAAACTCACTTCTTACCACCACATGCCTCACATACCAGACATGGAGCTACAGGACTTAACGTTTGCCCTACAGGATTTCAGTCTTGCTTTAGTCTAATTATTTTCTATTTATTTTTATTTTTGAGACAGGGTTTCACTGTGTAGTTCAGACTGGTCTTGAAGTCACCATATACCCAGGTTGGCCTCAAACTTGCAGTGATCTTTCTGTCTCAGCCTCCCAAGTGCTAGGACTATAAGTGTGTACCAGTATGCCTGGCTCTGATGTAATTTTTTTTTTCTATCCTTCTATTCCTCTCGCTCTCTCTTTTTTTTTTTTTTTTTTTTTAATGTGGGTACCGGGAGTCGACCTCAGGACCTCATGCTTGCCAGCAAGCGCTCATGCCACTGAGCGATATCACTGGCCCTTTTTTTCCTTTATGTGGGTTCCGGGAGTTGAACTCAGGATCTCGCGCTTGCCGGGCAGGCGCTTATGCCTTTGAGCTATCTCACCGGCCCTATTCCTCTCTTTTTGGAATGGAAATAGTTACCATGTACCATTATATATTGGGAATGTGTAATTTGTTTTTTGAATTTCGTTGGAGTTCACAGATAAAGTCTGCTTTGAGTTTCAGATGAAACTTTGGACTTGGACTTTTGCTGGAACTGTTGAGACCTAAGGGAATGGATTATTGCTTTTTCAGTTGTACACAGGATTGCTGTATCATATTAGGAGGAAATATTAACTTGTTGTTCTGTTTATTTGGAGATTAAGTATGGTTTAAGGAGATGTGATTAGGTGCCAAACTGACAAAGGGTTGGGTTGGGGGAGTTAATCTTTTTTTTTTTTTTTTTTTTTTTTGTGGGTACTGGGGGGTCGACCTCAGGACCTCGTGCGCCAGCAGGCGCCCGTGCCGCTGAGCGATATCACCGGCCCCTTTTTTTTGTATGTGGGATCCGGGAGTTGAACTCGGGCCCTTGCGCTTGCCAGGCAGGCGCTTAAGCCGCTGAGCCATCTCACCGGCCCCAGGGGAGTTAATCTTAATTGTCAACTTGCCTAGATTAAGATTCCTGCAGACTAGATCATGGAGACACTATAATAATCATGGGTTAATATACTGATGTTCATAGCTGTCTTAGTCACTTTCCTTGTTACTGGGACAAAATACCTAACACCCACAACTTAAAGGAGAGGCTTAATTTGGTTCACAGTTTGTAGAGGTTTCAGTCCATAGTTGGCTGGCACCAGGGCATGGTGGCATGGCAAAAGAGCATAGTGGAGGAAAAGCCGCTCACCTCATAACAACCAGGAAGCAGAGAGCAAGTGAAGAGAGGAGGCTGAGGAGGAGATAAAACCTTCCAGGTCACACCCCCAGTGACCTGCCTCTTCTGACCAAACACCACTCCTAACACCAAGTCAGCTATAAGCCCTCATAACCCACTCACCTTCAAAAGCCCTGTCTGTGAGCATAGGAGGCTCTTAAGGGACATCTAGATACAAACTATTACATTACTGTAGCTGTATGTGCTGTTAAAATATGGGGCCCATTTGGAGGAGCTGGGTCTCTGGGGGCATGTTTTTGGAGAATATATCTCTTGCTAACATTCTTCCCTATGCTCTGCTACCAACTTCCATGAAGTGAGCAGCTTTGCTCCACTACTGCCCTTCTGCCATGGTATCTTTCTTCGCTTCAGACCCACAGCAATGGAACCATCCAAGCATGAACTGAAATCTCTCAAGCCATGTGGCAAATAAACCATTTCCTCCTTTAAGTTGTGTGTGTTGGATTATTTTGTTACAGCAATGGGAAGGATGACCAATACACTAGATAGAGTCTAGATAAATGTTGACATGCAGGTTTTAGGACTGGACAAATGGGTGGATTGTATGGATGAAGAGGAGTAACAGAATACAAGTTTTAGGAGCTAAGATCAGCTGCAAATACAGATTAACACTAGAAGAAAGGTCTGACTGCATAGAGACCATAATAAATCAGTTGCTTGCAGACTCATAACCAAAACCCTATCAATGAATGGCAAGTGACAATTAAGCTGCACCTAATGACAGACTTAATAGTGGCAAGTGCGTTGAAGTACTTTAATCATATGGTGGTAGGCTTTAAGTCAGAATTTGACACTTATTTTAGTCAGAGCATGACCTGCCTATTATTTTATTTACCACTTCCATCTGTGCCTCTTTCCCACCCTGCTCACTTATCTCAGCAACAGTTTTGGTAAGTCTACAAGCTAACCCTTACTAAAATGAGTAAAAAACAAAACATCACTAGAGAGCTTCTTTGAAAAGAAGACCCAATGATGAGACAGCATTCTGCCAACAAAAGGAAGCTGCCAACAAAAGGAAACTGCACTTAAAAGAAAATACCAAGAGTCCTACTGACATAACAGCTTCGTTGCAATGAAGTTGAAGGAGAATGTGAATGATTCACCTTCTCCAAGCTGGCTTTGTATATTATGTGGTGACCACCTATCCAGTCAAGGCATGAAGCCTTTAAAACTTCTTTGCTACAGAGACCAAATACACTACATTAAAAGATAAGCTTTTGTAGTTTTTCAAAAGAAAAAAAGTGAACATAAAGAACAGAAACAATTACTGAAGGCCACTAATTCATCAAATGTGTCTGCATTGAAAGCATCATTCTTAGAGCCTAACCACACTGCTAAAGCTAAGAAGCCCTCCGCTATTGATGAAGAGTTGATTCAGACTGCTGCTAAGCACATTGGTTGTGAACTTTTAGGAGAGGCTGCAGTTCGAAAGGTGGCCCATATTCCTCTTTCAGCAAATACCATGACTAGATGAATTGATGAGCTATCAGAGGATATTGAGGCATAATTGTTAAGATTCATGAGTCACTGTAGTATGCAATCCAGATTGATGAGTATATTGATGTTGACAACAAAGCAACAATGTTTGTTTTTGTGTGATATATACATTTTAGGAGGATGCGCATGATGAAATGTTATGTGTACTTTTGTTGCCAACTAACACCACAGCTTCAGAACTGTTCAAGTCTGAATTATTACATGTCAGGAAAACTAACTTGATCATTGGTGTCAGTACATTCATAGATGAGCAGCTGTCTTGACTGGATGGTTTTCTGGTTTCACTACTCAGGTCAAAGAGGTTGCTATTGAATGTGAGTCTATGCACTGTGTCATCATAAAGAAATGCTGGTTGGCCAACAAATGTAACATTTTGCAGAATGTGATTTACACTATTGATCATAGTAACATATAGTGGTACCTCAGTTCACAAATGAATTCTGCAACCAGAATCTTGGAAAGAATTAAGTTTGTGAACTGAGGTGCCACTGAACAGGCCCTTAACTCACATCCATTTCTGCCACTTTATGAGGAGATGGATGCAGAAAACACACATCTTCTCTTATCCACAGAAGTTAGATACCTTTCTAAATGTAGATAACTGGTTAATTTTTCAGTCATGAGAACTGCTCTAAAGATTTCTTTTACTTTTTAAAGCAATTCTCTGTTTATTGACCACCTTCTAAGTACACAGTTCTTTGCAATGCACCAAGTGAGGAGAGCAATGACAGGCTCGTACAGCTGTCTTGTTGGGAAAGGACGGTCACATGGTTATGCCTGAGGTCACAGCCAGAAGCATTGTGTGGTTAAATGTAGGAAATCTAACTTGAGTTCAAAGAGGAGCAGTAATACAGTAACCTGGGAATAGGCACAGAGTTCATGATTGGAAGGATATTTGGATTTGTGGCAGAGTTGGAGAGCATAGCAGAGGTCAAATGAGGGCTTGCAATGCAGGGGGCCCAGCAAGGACCAAGGCATAGGGGAAAGGCCTGGGGGGGGGGGGGCGTCTAATTTTTTTTGAGTTATTTATACAACAAATCTACCAACTAGGTCCTAATATTGTAGATGTTAGTCTTCTGTCTGAGAAATAATTGGCAAAATATTTTTCCATTGTGTAGGTTTTCTCTTCACTGTCTCCCCTTACTCTCAGATGGAACCATCAAGTTGCAGGAAAACAAGCTGAGGTCTCCCACTGATTCTGCACTATGGTGAATTGTGTAAGTATTTCATCATAAATTACAATGTAATAATAATAGAAATAAAGTGCACAATAAATGTAATACCCTTGAATCATCCCAACCCCCAACCCCACACCACCTCTCCCCCTTCTGTGGAAAAATTGTCTTCTGCAAGACTAGACCCTGTATTACAGGTAGTTAAGTTAGATAGAAGTTTATATATAGTCAGAAAGGCACTGTGCCCTTAAGGAAGTCAGTGAAAAATAAAGATATCAGAATTGTGGCTGGAGGGGCATCTGAAGAAGGTCAGGCCTGTGATAAAGATGCAACAGCCAGGCCTACATGTCTCCTTAAGGGATAAACAATAATTTGAGATTATATTCAAATTAGTACCGCCTAGACCATTAAGTCCAGATAGACATCAGCTGCCCAGGTGGCTGGGTGACCACAGTATCTATCTGGACCCACTCCTTCCCAAAAATGCCTTGTTTTTGCAACATATCCTCACAACGCAAACAGAAACACTGAAAGGACACCCAGGATTTGGAGGCAGATTTATTTATGTCGATGGGCACTGATCCGGGATAATTCCCAGATCAGGCCCTGATCTCTGGTGGCGTAGGGCTTATATGAGCTAAGCAAGCAGGAGGTACAGAGGCAGAATGGCTTGTCAATTGGGGATTGGTTTATACGATGTGCATCATAGTGACCAGCTATGCATCACAGTGATCAGCTGTTTCTAAGACACAGAAGCAACCAGAACTGGAACAGGAACTATTACCTGGGCAACTAAGAAACTGAAGTATACTGGCTGGGGGGACCATTTTCTGTTTTACCCCTACTATGTTACCTGTTTCCCTATTGAATCAATATTAGCTAAGAAGCTATACTTGTAATTTTTATGGGTTGATTGTAGTTTGATCCATGTTGTACCCACGTTGTAACTTTGCTGTATAAATTACCCCTTACAAAGGTCCTCAGTGGCTACCCTATTCGGGACCCCTCCTGGAAATCCAGGAGCTATTATTCTCCCCTTATTTCCAATAAAACTCTCCTAACTTCTTCCTTTGGTTCACGACTTCATTCCTTGATATTGTGGGACCAAGAACTTGGCAGATTTGGTATATAACAGATCGGGAGTTATATATCACCTGGTGCCAGCAGCAGACTGCTGCTGGTCCCAAACATCAGCAAAACATGGGAAGGGACATCCCTGATCTTTGGAAGTCATCTAGAGAACTGCATTTTTAATTATCTCCATCAGGCTGGATGTACCTAGTATGACTCTACATGGAACATAGTTCAAATAAAAAATTTCAACCAGTTTTGCACATCGCACTGCTTATTGCCCTATATCATAAAGATTGTCCCAGTTGTATCACCTAATTCATGATCGCCTAAGGATTATTTTCAACAGCATCATGTTCGCTCGCGAACAAGTCAGTAGAGACACCGCGAAGGCAAAGAGGGTAGATTTTGAAATTTTGTTGTGATTTAATGATAGGCCAAAATAAGTTCAGTGCTCATTGCAGGTCCTGTAGATGCCCTTGATTTATTTCTGTTTTTTTTTTGGTTGTTGTTGTTGTTGTTTTTTAATTTTTGGAAAGAAATTATGAAAAGTCGTACCTTTGGAAAAGGTAAACAAACATTTTGAATTAGTGCCCATGGACACCTGGTTATTACACTAATAAGAGAGTCTTGGTGTGAGACGTGGGGGATAGGATTCATGTAAGGACACTCTGGGTCGGGGGGCTGGGCAGCGACACTGGCACGGAGCTCGCTAGTGCTCCTGCCCCAAGTGCCGAACTACGGCGCGGGAGAAGGGTGCGGAACCAGGAACGGTCCTGTCCCCGTGGGGGGTGCACAGGGCGGGACTTCCGCCCGGCCAGGGCTACTTCCGGATCAGCTACGATCGCGGCTCGCTTCCAGTGAAAACTGAGCTGGCCGACCCTTACCTTGTGTTGAGGCCAGCTCGCTGGCAGCGATGCCAGGGGGCGGCTCCGGAGCCTGGGACCGCGAAACAGAGGGCGGCGGGGAGGGGGCCGTGGCCGGGCCGCCCGCTATCGACTTCCCCGCCGAGGGCGCCGAGCCCAAGTATGATGGTGAGACGCGAGAATGCCGCGCGCATCTCTGCGGCCCTGTGTCCACCTGTGTTCCGGTGCAGGTGCAGGTCGGGCCAGCAGTGGGGTCGCCTGGGACCTGGGCTCATTCGGTGCCTCCGGTCTTGAATGTGGGGGCGGGGAAGCAGCCGCGCTGTGAGTCGGGGGGTGGGGCGGACGGGCCATCGAGCTAAGATAAATAATATTTATTGAAAGAGCGTCTGCTACCTGTTCGTTTGCTGAGGTTCCTGTTCTTGGGGCTGAGGCCATTGGCTGGGGAAAACTTCCTTGAGGCCACTTTCCAGTTCCTAAACCATATGATTTTGTCAGTCGTTGAGAATGATCTTCGTTCACTACTAAAATTGGGACTTTGGGGCCGGGGATATAGCTCAGCGGCACAGCGCCTGCCTGGCAAGCGCAAGGTCCTGAGTACGATTCCCAGTACAAGGAACAAAAAAAAAAAAAAAGGGGACTTTGCAAACTATACGCTCAACAGCTTGGCTAAGAATTTTAATGTGTAGCTTCTTTTGTCTTTTGATTCATTGTTAGTTTTGGTAATGATTTTTTTTGGGGGGGAGGGTGATGATTTCTTATAGTGAGGCAGTGTGGAAAAGCTCAAGTTTTCTTGAGACATTCGGTTTTTAGGACATGTGGCATAATTAAGTCAAGTTACCAGTATGAAGTGAGAGGTCCCTAAAACAACGATCTAACCAGGTCAAGATGTTTAGTGTTTTACTGAAAGTGCAGGAAGGTCGTTAATTGCTACCAGTTGTTTTGGCAATTTAAAAAATTAAATTGTGCTGTCAAGAGTAACTATGTTGGAGTTGTATCTGTAGCTCAGTGGTAGAGGCTGTGCTTAACATGGATGAGTAAGGTGCTGGGTTCCCTATCCAGCACCAAAAACCAAACAGAAAGAATGAATAGATCCATTCAAGGAGGTTTTAACTATGCAGTTGTCTTAATGCAATGATTACAGAGAATACACATTCAGTCGAAGCATGAAATAAATATTACTGTGTTGTAGTGGAATTAAAGGTGCATACAAGTTGAAAAGGTTTTGGAAAAGTTCTTCCAAAATTTTTTACATAGAAAAACTAATTGTAAGATAACTTTTTAAATGGATATGTAGATTTTCCCCCACACACACATCAGGTGGTATGTTACAGCAACTCAGTACTAAGGAAGGTTATGTCATAGGAAAAGTCCCAGCTGTAAACATGCAAGTCTGTCTTTTCTGTGATAAGAGTTTCTGCAAACTAAAGATTATTTCTTGAAAGGAGTGATCTTAGATAAACCTTTAAATTTTTTCTTCTGAGTTACTGATAATACTGTTGTGCCTAATATTGCCTTTTCTTCCAAAGAGGCCTAGAGTGTCCAGACACAGTTGTTTTTAATGAAAAGTAAGGTCTGTGAAAAATATCATTTCTTTTTTAAAAATTAATTTATTAATTGATTGATTAAATTTTCGAGATAGGCTCTTGCTGTGTTGTCCAGGCAGACCTGGAACTCACTAGCCTGCTGCTTCAGCCTCTAGGAGTGCTTTCCTCTGCTCCTCTTAGCTTCTTCCGTTTACCTAGGGCTTGGGGCATACTGTGCAAGCACTCTACGGCTGAGCTACTTTCCCAGCTCTTTTATTTTGAGCCAGTTTAGCTAAGTGGCTAAGTTGTCCAGATAGCTTGAACTTGCCATCCTCTTGTCTCAGCCTCCCAGAGTGCTGGGATCACAGGCCTGCGCCAACACCATCCAACTTAGGTTTTGTATTTTAGACCTGATTTTATATTAGCATTTCCTTTGTAATAAATTAGCCTTTTAAAACATTAAGACTTTATGACATTCATACTATCATTTATTTAGACTTTTGCTCTATTGTTGAAAATAGATTTGAGTCTTTTAATGAGTTGGACATCTATCTATATATCCAAATTTTTGTCAGTTTCTGATTATTTCTTTAGAATAAATCTACAGAAATAGGGTTGATGAGGGCTGGTGCGATGGCTCAGCGGCTTAAGTGCCTGCCTTGCAAACGCGAGGGCCCGAGTTCGACTCCCGGAACCCACATACGAAAAAGGGGCAGGTGATATCGCTCAGTGGCACGGGCGCCTGCTGGCGCGCGAGGTCCTGAGATCGACCCCCCGGTACCCACAAAAAAAAAAAAAGAAATAGGGTTGATGAATTGAAGAATAAGTTTTTAAAAATTTTTTGATATAGTGATGACCAGAAAGGTTGTATTGGTTTATTTGCCCACCTATGAAACCATCTCACCTCATTTTCATTAATATTGTTACTTTATACTATGCTTCTTTGACTTAATAGTATTTACGAATGTCTTTCTGTACACTATGATTTCTAACAATTGCAGTAGTGTTCTCATTGTATGTATATGATTTCTTTAACAATTGTTCTATATTCTGAACAGCATTATGCTGAAAATCTTGTGCTTTGTTTAATTATTTCCTGGGTATACATTTTCAAAAGTAGAATTAGCAGGTCAAAGTTTGCATATTTTAAGTTCTACAATGTATTGCTGGAGGTTGTAAACACTTTTATACCTCTTATGTTTTAACATGTCTGCTTTTCTGTACTCTTGATAATACCAAGTATTCCAGCCTTTAAATAGTTACCAATCTGATTGGCAGACTATGTTATTTTATTTGTTATTATTATTATCATTTTGTGGTAGTGGGGATTGAGCCCAGGGCCTTTGTAGTAAGTTACAGCCCTAGTCCTTTTTAGTCCTTTTTTAGTCTTTATTTTGAGACAAGGTCTCCCAAAATTTCTTTTTCTTTTTCTCCAAAGTTTCTAATTGCCCAGGATGGGATCCAACTTGCTCTTTTCCTGCCTCAGGTCTCAGAGTGCTGGGATTATAGACTTGTGCCAACATGCCTGGTTTATCTTAGTTATTTTAATATATATGCCATTAATTACTAGTTATGTTAAATCCATTTGAATTTTTAATTGTGCTTCATTTTATTAGCTTTGTAAGAGCTCTATATAAGTTTTATTTTTTTGGTCATGTAAAATACAGATATATGTGCTATATCTGAATTTGTGATTCATATTTTTAACTTCAAGATGTTTTTACATAGAGAAGTTTTTACCTGGCCACATGATTCATTTTTTTTCTTTCCTATACTTAGACAGTTAAGCATTTATTTAAAATGAGTAGCACATCTGCATATATGCAGGTCATGCTCCTCTCCCACAACCCCCCTTGGCTACCTGTATGTCAGAGAGGAAATTGATGAATGAAGCCTGGACTTGAAATCCAGGACCCTGGGGGTTGGACATGTAGTTCAGTGGTAGTGTGCTTGCATGAGGCCCTGAGTTCAATCCCCAGTACCACAAATCAATCAATTGATCAATCAAACTTAAGTAAAGATACAAAATAATTTTTTTTTAAAAAGAAAGAAATCGGGCCGGTGAGATGGCTCAGCGGCATAAGCGCCTGCCTTGCAAGCGTGAGGGCCCGAGTTCGACTCCCGGATCCCACATACGAAAAAGGGGCCGGTGATATCGCTCAGCGGCACGGGCGCCTGCTGATGCGCGAGGTCCTGAGGTCGACCCCCGGTACCCACAAAAAAAAAAAAAAAAAAAGAAAGAAATCCAGGACCCTTAGTAGTTGGTAGAGGAAAGTGGAATAGACTGTTTGAAATGGGGCTATCATCTGTGATGTAGTAGATACAAAGATCGTCTATCTACGTTACGTTTCCAATTGAATGGATTCCCAACTCTTGATGGTTGATGTGTCTGTCTTTCCTCTGACAGTTTCCATACCAAAGTTCATGCTCTTTAACATCTCCACCCTCCATTTCTTGTGTTTTAAATCTTGGCCAGTCCATTTCTTTCTTGTTATCTTTGGGATCTGTTCTTTCTTCCATGTTTCTGTAACTTACCTCATTTACACAGCTCAGCCTGACCTTTCCTTATTTACTCTACGGCTCTACCAGATGTTCCTAGAACAATTTCTGCAAACATTTTTCCTTTATGTTTTTTACCTGTTGAGTAATCCTCAAGTGAAAACTTGAGCTTTGTGTGCCAGCTCATCTGCCTGCTTGGGCTCCCCTAGTGGAGAGGACCAGCTTGGGAGTTAAATCTGATCTGCCTGACTGACTAGCTGCTTAACTGCTTGAAGATTGGCATACTCATCTATAAAATGCAGATGGTAGCACTTCTTTATATATTATTTTGTGAGGATTAAAGAAGTCATACTTGTGAAATACCTGTGCATAGATAGCACGGGCTCAGCTTAAAGTTTCCATCCTTCCTTCCTTCTCTCCCTTGCTAGCCTTCTTTCTTTATGCCTGGGCCTCAAAAGAAGAAAGCCAGGGCCAGTGATATAGCTCAGCGGCATAAGCGCCTGCCTGGCAAGTGCGAGGTCCTGAGTTCAGGACCCACATATTAAAAAAAAAAAAAGAACAAGAAAGCCATCTCACTCCCCTATGCTAGCGTGCTTGCTTTCATATTAATTGTTTTGTTTCATTCTCCCATTGCATACATTATCACTACCCCGACTATTTTCCCTCTGCCTTGTGGTATCTTGCTGCTGGTCCTCCAGCTTCCAGAACTCAACTCACGCTTAACTTCCAGAAAGCTTTAACCCAACTTGGCATAGCTACTTTAACCCAACTTGGCATAGCTAGTCTTTTTTTTTTTCCCCCTACAGTGATATCTGTTTTATTAATTAAACTGTGCTCTTGTGTTACGTGAAACATGCTTACCAGTGTATTTTTTCTTTTTTAATTTTTAGAATCTGATGTTCCAGCAGAACTCCAGGTGTTAAAAGAACCTCTGCAACAGCCAACTTTCCCTTTTGCAGTTGCAAACCAACTCCTGCTTGTCTCTTTGCTGGAACACTTGAGCCATGTGCATGAAACAAATCCAGTTCGTTCAAAACAGGTGTTTAAATGTAAGTAAGAATAAGTTGATCTTGCTAAATAAAGCTTTTTAAAAAATACCATATTGTTTAATGCCGTGGGTCTGAGAAGGAGATAGTATATAAAAATTGGGTGTGAAGAATTTACACTCCTTAAATTCATTTCATATTTTTCTTTGGATAATTCTTCGTGAATATAATCACTGATAACTCCAGAATTATATGTAATTGAATAAATAAAACGTTATTTTGCATCTGTGCTTTGATGGTCATGTGCTTTTTGAAGGCCTATTATGGTTTAGTCAGTGAGCAACTAAAAGAAAATCCCATGTACTCTTCCTGAGCCACTTCTGAACCAGAGGACTAGAACAGCTGCATCTTGTGGTGCTGCATATGTTTGTTGTTATTCCTGCCATAGGGTACTTATATGAGAAACTTGAACCCCAACATGAACAGAATTATGGATTCTGATATTTCTGGTTCAGCTTATTAACTGAGACCATTGTGGTAGCTTCAATATCTCCAGCCACAGATTCTGAGATTCTTTTCTACCAAAAAGTTTTCGCAAGTTTTGTTCAGTGTTAGAAATCCTCAAACTTATAGATACCTTTATGTGGTCCTAGAACTTTGTATTATTATCATTATCTGTATTACTATTATTTTGATGTGGTACCAGGGATCAAACCCAGGGATACTGTAATACTGAACTACATCCCCAGCCTCCCCTTTTCTCTTTTTTATTTGTTTGTTTTTGTGATAATGGGTGTTGAACCCAGGACCATCATACTGAGCTACTGCCCTAGCTCTTTTTTAATTTTTTAAAATTTTGAGACAAGGTCACTAAGACCAGCCAGGCTGGGCTGGAACTTGTGACCCTCTGAATCAGCCTTCCAGAGTGCCAGAATTATAGGGGTGTACCACCACACCCCACTAAAGGTGTTTTTAAATAAATGTTTGTACTGTGATCCAATCTGTTCATCATCTAAACAGAGTTTTTGGCATGGAGAGAATGTCCTCTGTGGCAGTGATGGTGAGTGAACCTTTTAGAGACTGAATGCCCAAACGCAGAGTGCCAACACTGCAAATAACCTGAATACTGAGTGCCAACACTGCACTCAAATAACCTGAATACTGAGGTTTTAGTTTAGAAAAAAGAACTCATACAACTCATGATGTCATCGCAGAGAGGGCTCTGTGTTCTCGCTGCAACACGGGTGCCATAGGTTCACCATCATGGCTCTGTGGTATCTGATTTTTCTTTTTTGAGACAGAGTCTCACTCTGTTGCACAGCCTGTCCTGGAACTAATGCATTCAAGTGAATCTCCTGCCTCACTGTCACTAGTAGCTGGACTATAGGCACCCACCACCACCACCACCACCACCGTGCTGGCTTATTTGTGTTTCTTGAGTGAGTGAAAGCCAGAACACCTCTGTGGAAACAACCTTTTCGAGGAGCCTGGTATTTGATCTATACACACATCAAATATGTGCTTTTTATATGTTGACTAAAGATATTCATAATAGAAGAAAACAAGTAATGCTCACTTTGGGGGGTGGTACTGGAGGTCAAACTCAGGTACACACTACCACTGAGCAACATCCCCAGTCATTTTTATTTTGAGACAGTGTCTGGCTAAGTTACACAGACAGGACTTGAATCTGTGATCCTTCTGCTTCAGCCTCCCTCCGTGTTGGAATTATAGGCATGCAGCACTACACTTGGCATAATGCTCACTTTTATTGCTGCTGCTTATATATTTCACTCCAGCTTTTATTGTCACCTTGCCTGCCACCAGAGTACAGTGTCTGAAATGTCAGAAGACTGTGTTTATATTTTTTTCTTGCCCTGCCCTTTTAAAACGGAGTGCTTTCATGACTAGGTGTGATAAACAAATGGCTGTACAACATAAGATAGGCACTCATTACAGATGTTCTCCTATCTGTGGGTGCACCAGCTGCTGCTCCTCATTTAGAGTATCCAACTAAGTTTTTTCTTACTGAGGTTTCTTTGCATATTGTGGTTATTATGTTTTGTTCTGAGGATACTCTTTAAAATTGCCATTTTATTGATGACCTTTCTAATAATGACTTTCCATATTCTTTTTATAGTACTTTGTCAGACCTTTATCAAAATGGGGCTGCTGTCTTCTTTCACCTGCAGTGATGAGTTTAGCTCATTGAGACTGCATCACAACAGAGCTATTACTCATTTAATGAGGTCTGCGAAAGAGAGAGTTCTGCAGGTAAGCCCAGACACTTGTACTTTGTGTAGCACCAAAATAGATTTTAACTTCAAGAGAAGTACTTTTTTTTTGGTTTTTTTGAGACACAATGTTGCTATGTAATTTAGGCTGGTCTCAAACTCACTATGTAGTCCAGGCTGGCCTCGAACTCACAGCCATCCTCCTGCCTCAGCCTCCCAAGTGCTGGGATTCCAGATGTGCACCACCAGAGAACTACTTTTAAAGCACATGAAATTTTATACAACAGGTTTTTAAAAAGAAAAACTTTGTTTATTCAGTGGTATTTACTAAGTGATTACTGGGTGTTAGACTCTTTTGTAGGTGCTGAGGTAAAAGCATTAAACAAAATAGAGGAAAATCCTTCTCTTCATGGAGCTTATGTTCTGATGAGGGGAAAATAAACAGTAGGAAAAAATGTATAAAAATATATGAGTTTTTAGGAGGTGGTAATCTATTTGAGAAGCATGAAGTAGTGAAGGGGCTTGGTAAGTGTTGGGAGGGGCTGCATGGCTTTCACATTGGGTGGCCAGGGAGCCAGTGCCTCACTGAGACTGTTAAAGTCAAGAGCTGCAGTTGTCAGAATGAGCCATGCATGTACATGGAGGAAAAGCATTCCAGGCAGAGGAGCAATAAGTGCAAGGGCCCCAAAGTGGGTGTGCTAGTAGTAATGTGATGGTGGAAACCACAGGCAGTCATGTTGCTGGAGTAGAATAAGCAAAGGGGAGAGTTTAGGGGGAAGGGAGTAGGGAGAGAGAACAGATGGAGCAGACTCTTAAGACCATTTTAAACCGTGCTTGGTTTTTACTGAGTAGGATGGGGAACTTTGCAAGATTTTGAGCTGTGGAGTGACAGTAATCTGACTTACATTTTTTTTTTTTTTTTTTTTGTGGGTACCGGGGGGTCGACCTCAGGACCTCGCGCGCCAACAGGCACCCGTGCCACTGAGCGATATCACCGGCCCCCTTTCTCGTATGTGGGATCCGGGAGTCGAACTCGGGCCCTCGCGCTTGCAAGGCAGGCGCTTACACCGCTGAGCCATCTCACCAGCCCTGACTTACATTTTAATGGGATCACAGCTCCTAGTGCTTTGAAAATAGACTGAAGGACTCAAGGGCAGAAGCAGGGAGACAGGTGCAGTCATACAGGCAAGAGGTGATGTGGCTTGGGTGGTAGTGGTAGAGATGAGAAGAGTGCTGTTTCTGCATGTATTTTGAAGGTGAAGTCAACATTTGCTTATGGAGCTCCTTGGCAAATTCTCAGCTTTAAAATATTTTCAGTTTTAAACTCTTAAAAATGCTATTTAAAAAAATATTGTTTGAGCATTTGGAGCTGTTAATGAGCCATTGAATTTTGATAGATTCCTTGTTCATCAAACTTTTTGAAATGGTTTTTTAAAAATAATTTTCTGATTTTAGGGTTCTTGTGAGGATAATTCTTACATGCAGAAAATCAGGTATGTGTTAAATACTTTTTTTTTTTTTTTTTTTTTTTGTGGGTACCGGGGGGGTCGACCTCAGGACCTCGCGCACCAGCAGGCGCCCGTGCCTCTGAGCGATATCACCGGCCCCTTTTTCGTATGTGGGATCCAGGAGTCGAACTCGGGCCCTTGCGCTTGCCGGGCAGGCGCTTAAGCCGCTGAGCCATCTCACCGGCCCTGTGTTAAATACTTTTAATTATGCAAAGTCTGCACTATTAAAAAAGTCAAGATTAAAGAAATATTAGTTTTGGGGTTAAAAATAATGTTGTTAGGGTACTTTATGAAACTTTAAAAAATTTTATTTTCAGTATTTAACATAGTTCCATGATTTACTTTACCTTTTTTTTATAGTATTTCCTTCCTCTTTGATCTCCTGTCCTCCATTGAATATGGAATTCCCTAAGCCCCACTATTAATTCATTCTGTTAATATCTGGTCTTAGGGGTACACTGATGATTTTTGTCTATATTTACGAAATGTTTAAAATTTGTAATTGGTCTGCATCATTAAGAATTTTAAGGGCTGGTGAGATGGCTCAGTGGCACAAGCGCCTGCCCAGCAAGCGCGAGGTCCTGAGTTTGACTCCCGGAACGCACATAAAGGAGAAAAAGGGCTGGTGATATCGCTCAGTGGCACAAGCACTTGAGGTCCTGAGGTCGACTCTCGGTACCCACATTAAAAAAAAAAAAAAAAAAAGAAATTTAAGTAAATTTATTGCTGAGCTTACATAGTCAGCTGTTACCTGTTAGTCTTAGTTTTTTGTTTTTTGTTTTTTTTTTGGTGGGTACCGGGGGTTGACCTCAGGACCTCGCGCACCAGCAGGCGCCCGTGCCGCTGAGCGATATCACGGGCCCTTTTTTTGTATGTGGGTTCTGGGAGTCGAACTCGGGCCCTCGCGCTTGCCAGGGAGGCACTTATGCCGCTGAGCTATCTCACCGACCCCAACCTGTTAGTCTTAGGATTTCTTCTGTAAAGCACTGATAATAATTTTTAATTGGAGCTAGTTTAGTGACCTGCTTTCTATTACATTGTTGATTGCTTAGCCAATGTTTTCTGAATAGAGAGTGAAAAATTGCATTTTAGCTCATTCTTTCCAAATTGCTGCAATTTAGTAGTAAATGAGGCTCAACAGTTTGGTAATACAGTGAGCATGGACTGTCCTAGAACATTTTTATTCTCTCATGTTTTGATATCAATTACATGTTTGTATTTAACTTCTAGATCCAGGGAAATAGCCTTTGAAGCACAAACTTCACGTTACTTAAATGAATTTGAAGAGCTTGCCATCTTAGGAAAAGGTGGATATGGAAGAGTATATAAGGTCGTTTTCCACTTACTCATTTTGACCTACTAGTCTATAAATATTTTGAGAAGTTGTTTTCATTATTATGCTGTAAAGTGCTCAGAGAATATCTAGGCATTATGCATATTTACTTTTCATTGTGATATATCGTTTATAGGAAAGTGGACATGTTTTAATTTTTTCCTAACCATGTTGGTCATTTAGGTGGGTTCTGGGAATTTTACATTTTTGTGCTATAGTTCATTCTTTTTTTTTTTTTTTTTTTTTTGTGGGTACCGGGGGGACGACCTCAGGACCTCGCGCACCAACAGGCACCCGTGCCGCTGAGCGATATCACCGGCCCCTTTTTCGTATGTGGGTTCCGGGAGTCGAACTCGGGCCTTCGCGCTTGCAAGGCAGGCGCTTAAGCCGCTGAGCCGTCTCACCAGCCCTATAGTTCATTCTTATTCAAAGTGTTACCAAGAAAAGTTGTGCTACTGTCTTTTCCATCTTATATTATTACAGTTTTGCTTTTATTCCTGTTCTTCAGACCTGGAGCTTCTGGGAGTTGGAGTTTTTACAGTTTGTAGAGGTGGTGGTCCAGCTGATTAGAGCTGATGTCCCAGAAATAGAAGAAAGAGACATGGCTTTAGTTTCATTTGATCTTTTTGGCGAGTTTGGATTATCTAAGCTCAGATTAGATGAACTTTATTCAGTTAGAATTTAATGGAATTTAACACTTAGTCTTTTTTTCTCTTTAGGTCAGGAATAAATTAGATGGTCAGCATTATGCAATTAAGAAAATCCTGATTAAGGGCGCAACTAAAACAGATTGCATGAAGGTATGAGTCTTAGAAGTGGTTTGAGCTGCGTGTGGTGGTGGTCAGCAGCGGTTCCTGCTAATGAGGAAGCCAAAACAAAAAAAGTCACTTGAGCCCTAGAAAGAAAGAAATTGAATTAAAATAATTATGTATTTGGTAACTTTTAAGAGCTGTGTCTGTACTTGTATATATTTGGCAAATAATAGATGGTATGAATTGACAGTTTACTAAGCATCAAGTTATAGTAAAGTACAGTAAATACCCAGACTGAAGTTTTATTTAACATAATTTTATGGCAGTGCAGACTGATCACATTTCATTGATTGTCATTACTGGAGAAATTAATTTTTTAGGGTAGTCATTTACTTTTTTGCCCACACTAGAATGAAAAAGTTCTTTTGATTCATGTTTTCTATTCATATTAATTGTTAAGAAAATTGGTTCCAGTGTGGCATTCTTGTATCTGCATATAACATGTTTTTACCATATCCATCCCTCTTATTACCTTCTCTTATACCTTCTTCTTTCCCGGCCAAAATTCATTTTTTAAATAAATGACTAATATATAATAGAGTGTGTTACAAAAACTCAAGAGCCCAGTTCAGGTCCAAGTCTTCTCCCTGACATGCTCTGTGGCCCTGGGGAAATCACCTTGTTGTCTCTCCTACTTAGTCTTTCAGTTTTTTTTTTTTTTTTTTTTTTTTCGTATGTGGGTTCCGGGAGTCGAACTCGGGCCTTCGCGCTTGCAAGGCAGGCGCTTAAGCCGCTGAGCCGTCTCACCGGCCCTAGTCTTTCAGTCTTAAAATAGGAGTGACAGGTCGTACTTATCTTGGAGTAATGTAGGAATCAAATGAAAGAATACTGATAAATGAGCTATAAAAATATAAAGTGTTATATAAATATAAGCTGTTTAGTTTCTATAACAGCTGTTAGGAACTCTCCAGAATATTCCCATTATTATTTTTTTTTGTTTTTGTTTTTGTTTTTGTGGGTACCGGGGGGTCGACCTCAGGACCTCGCGCGCCAGCAGGCGCCCGTGCCGCTGAGCAATATCACCGGCCCCTTTTTCGTATGTGGGTTCCGGGAGTCGAACTCGGGCCCTTGTGCTTGCCGGGCAGGTGCTTAAGCCGCTGAGCCATCTCACTGGCCCTATTCCCATTATTTTAACATAGTTTGTATTCCTTGTTCAGAGGGGTTATTATTATTTTGCTCTGCAGCTGGAAGTATTTGATACCATGACTGTTTAGCAAATTGTCAGAAAAAAAATCAAGTTATTTCTTTTCTTTAGGTATTACGGGAAGTAAAGGTGTTGGCGGGTCTTCAGCACCCCAATATTGTAGGGTATCACACTGCGTGGATAGAGCATGTTCATGTGGTTCAGCCCCAAGGTGAGTTTTTTTTTGTTGTTGTTTTTTTTTCAATATGCGGGTACTGGGAGTAGAACTCAGGACCTTGTACTCGCCAGGCAGGCGCTTATGCCGCTGAGCTATATCACCGGCCCCAAGGTGAGTTGTTTTAATGATACAAGTTGAACATCCCTTGTCTGAAAATTCAAAATCCGAAAAGCTACAAACTCTAAAACTTTTGGAGCATTGTGGAAGTGCTCAAAAAGTTGATTAGGGATACTCAGTGGCCTACGCTAATATTCCAGAATCTGAAAAAAAAAAAAATACAAAGCCTGAAACACTTCTGGTCACTGGCATTGTGGATAAGAGATACACAACTTGTATAGTCATGTGTCTGGCAAGCTTCCACAGATGGGCCAACGTTAGCCTGCCTTTCTTTTTGTATCTCCTATAGGCCAAGCATGGCCTGTACATTTTTAAATAGTTAAAAGGAATCAAATGACTATTTTATGAAAGTTACGTGAAGTTCAACTTTCAGTGTCAACTAAACGAGGTTTAGTAGAACACAGGCTTATTCTCATAATGCCTAGGGGTGATTTTTTTTTTTTTAAGCTGTATCAGAATTGAGGTTGCAGCTGAGTTTCTTAGGGTCCTGAAAACCTAAAATATTTACTATCAGTTCTTCTATAGAGAGTTTACTGACACCTGGTGTGGTTAAACAGCTCTGGTTTTTTTAATTAATTTTTTTTGTTTTGTTTTGTTTTTTTTGGTACTGAGAAGCTCTGTTTTTATAGTTCCTAAAATGTGCTAGCTATTTGAATAAAGTTGTATTAATTTTTGACTTATCTTGATATTAAAAATATATTTTAGCTCTCTTTTCACTATACTTGGAAAAACTGGGCTGCTCGCAGATTTTTTTTGTTTGTTTGTTTCTGTTCAGCAGACAGAGTTCCTATTGAGTTGCCCTCTCTCGAAGTGCTCTCTGACCAGGAAGAGGACAGGTATGTGGACTGCTGGGGGTCTACACTTCAGACATTGTATCCTGTCACTGCAGTGACTTGATTTTGGGTTTTGCTAATAGGAACTTGGGAGGAATGTATCTGACTTTCTTTTTTCTTGTTTTCATTCTAAAATATTCACTTACTTCTCAGATATTTTCTGTCAGTGTTTTAAATAAAGGTTGCAATTAGACATACTTGATACCATTTCTTTTAAGAGTTTCTCTATGAGATTCATATAGTCTTTTTTTTTTTTTTTTTTGGAGACAAGGTCTCACCTATATAGTTCAGACTCGCCTTGAACTCACTGTGTAGCCCCGGCTGGTTTCAAACTCATGGTGATCCTCCCATCTCAGCCTCCTGAGTGTTGGAATTATAGGCATACACTACTGGACCTTCCTTTATATAGTCTTGAAAGAACAGTTGTTGAGTTACTCTTGCTCTTTCTTTACATTCACTATTTTTTTTGAGACGGGGTTTCGCTATACAGTCCAGGCTGGTCTTGAACTGGCTGCATAGCTCAGGCGGGCTTCAAACTTCCAATACTCCTGGCTTACCTTCACGTGTGTCTTTACTCCTTTTTAACTCCAGAGATAAATATGGTTTAAATGATGAAAGTAGCAGTTCATCCATTATCTTTGCTGAGTTCACTTCAGAAAAAGAAAAACATGTTGGCGAACCTGACATTGAAAATCAGAATAACAAATTGGTGAACTACACCACCAGTTTAGTCGTCAGGAACAGCAGCGAATTTGAGTCATCCATTGGGTTCCAAGAAAATGGCTTGGTTGATTTGTCTGCTGGATCAGTTGTTAAGCATCAACCCCCACTGAGGCATAACCCAGACCTAGAAGGAAACTTCACAGCCACCGAGGAATCTTCTGAAGAAAACTTGAACTCATTTGGGCAGACAGAGGTAGAGTACTTTCCCAGAATCTAGCAATATGATGCTTACCCAGAGTCATTATATAAGATTGTGACTCTGTGTGGCCGTCCCTGTTCCTCAGCTGACTCCTTGGTGTTCCTGTCTCTCTGCTGTGGCTCTTCTGCCCTTTGTTCAGACTCTTGGACTCAACTGCGCTCCCTCTAACCATATGTGTTTGTGTTTGGTTTTCCCTTTCACTTAGTTAATGCCTACTAACCCTTTTACCACCTCCCTGATGGGGCATCGCTCTGTACATAGTCTTGAATGTGTGCCCCGGGACTGGAAGCCTCATTTACATTCTATTTCTCTTGTATGTTAGCATCATGCTATAAAAATATATTTATGCAAAAAAGATTTTCTATTCTTGGAGCATGACTTTAGGTGAGTCCTGTAGGATAACCGGTCAGTTTCAGGATAGCCTTGTTGAGGGTTATGCTAATATGCTCATCAGATTCCCACCATACTTACCAGTTGTCTTAGTTACTTTGTTGTTGGGACAAATTACCTGACACCACAAGTTAAAAGAGGAAAGATTTATTTTTTCTCACAGTTTGTAGATGTTTCAATCCATAGTTGACTGGCTTCAAGGCAGAGCAGCATGACAGAGGAGAAGCAGTCTGTGGCATGGCAGGCAGGAAGCAAAAGTCTTCCTTCTGCTTTCCCTTTTATTCCATTCAGGCTACAAGCCTATAGGTTAGTGCCATCCACACCTAGAACCATGCTAACCAACCAGCAGACTAAGTCAGTATCCCACATCCATGATCCAGTCACTCCCAAAAGCCCCACCTATGAGCACATGAGGCTTTGGGAGGATGCCAAGATATAAACCATAACACCAGTACTGAGTGTTAGTATTAAAAAACTTGAACATTAGCAAGAGTACCCATAATCTGTCATTTTAGGATTGCAAAACTGCATGTTAATCATCTCTATATATGCAACACAGAGTTCTTGTCAAGGAATATTTGCCTCTGCCTGTCTGTCTTTTTTTTTTTTTTTTTGTGGGTACTGGGGGGTCGACCTCAGGGCCTCGCGCGCCAGCAGGCGCCCGTGCCGCTGAGCGATATCACCGGCCCCTTTTTCATATGTGGGTTCCGGGAGTCGAACTCAGGCTCTCGCGCTTGCCGGGCAGGCGCTTAAGCTGCTGAGCCATCTCACCGGCCCTGTTTTTTTTTTTTTAATGAAACAAAACTGACCAGTTCATCTGAATCCAAGAGTTGAGTTTGGGGAACATTTAATAAAAATTGCTTTATTTCTCTGGTATTACATTTGGAAATTTTTCTTTGATGCCTAAATAAATGGCCCAAAGTATTGTTTTCCTCTGGCTCTCTTTCTTTTTCCTTCCTCCCTCCCTCCCTCCCTCCCTCCCTCCCTTCTTCCCTCCCTTTCTGCTGTGCTGGGAATTGAACCTAGGGCCTTGTGCATACCAAACAACCACTCTGCCACCAAGCAACTTCACAGCTCTTCATAAAATTTTATTTTGAGATAGAGTCTCAGTAAGTTTCTCATGCTGGTCTAGATCTTGGAGTCCTCCAGCCTTAGCCTCTGAAGAAACTGGGATGATATAGATGTGCTGCTGAGCTCAGCATACCTTTTCTTTGGATAAGTTATTAGTGATGTACAATGTGAAGCCAGCCAAAATATATACACAGTGGTACCTTGGCTCATGAACTTAATTCTTTCCATGATTCTTGTTGCAGAATTCACTCCACGATTTGGTTGCCACCAGAACTGTAGAAAGAATTACTGTAAGTTCGTGAACCGAGGTGCCGGTGTACTTTGGAGTATATTGAGAGTTGTAGAATACGGCAATTCTTTGTTGTTTTATATTGGCTTTAAAAACTGTTTTGTGGGGCCGGTGAGATGGCTCAGCGGTGTAAGCGCCTGCCCGGCAAGCGCGAGGGCCCGAGTTCGACTCCCGGAACCCACATACGAAAAAAGGGCCGGTGATACCGCTCAGTGGCACGGGCGCCTGCTGGTGCGTGAGGTCCTGAGGTCGACCCCCGGTACCCACAAAAACAAACAAACAAAACAAAACTGTTTTATGTAAGCCAGGTGGCATGGCACATGCCTATAATCCCAGCATTCTGGGAGGCTGAGGCAGGAGGATCTAAAGTTTGAGCCCAGCCTAGGCAATTTAGTGGCTTAGAGAAACCTTGTTTCTTGTCCCAAAATAAAACATAAAAAATAAAATTTCTGGGAATATAGCTCAGTGCCAAGGCCCTGGGTTCAATCCTTAGTACCACAAAATGAACAAAAACAACAAAACCTGTTTGTGTAGTGAGCACACCAAAAAGTTTCAGCACCAGTTCCTCAGTTTCTGCCGTTAGACCCCTGCCTTCTTTTTTTTTTTTTTTTTTTTTTTTTTTTTTTTTTGTGGGTACCGGGGGGACGACCTCAGGACCTCGCACGCCAGCAGGCGCCCGTGTCACTGAGCGATATCACCGGCCCCTTTTTCGTATGTGGGATCCGGGAGTCGAACTCGGGCCCTCGCGCTTGCCGGGCAGGCGCTTAAGCCACTGAGCCATCTCACCGGCCCACCCCTGCCTTCTTGTATCAAGATACACTGTTTTAATTATTGCTGTGCTTACGTGTCTCCAGGGGACATTGGGCTTCTTGGGCAGGCCTGTGTTCTCAGCAGTAAGATGTAGTGTTGGCCTAGAGTTGGACTTATGCTAATGAAGTCACCTTTTGGTCTCGGGATCCAAAGCAAGAGAGTTTCAACTAAATGAATAATGCGCGCAAGCCATGGAGATGGGAGTTCACCATGTGTCGGTTCTGTGTAGGTGCCGTATCACCTGATGCTGCACATTCAGATGCAGCTGTGTGAGCTCTCCCTGTGGGACTGGATCACCGAGAGGAACCAGCGGGCCCGAGAGAGTGTGGATGAAGCTGCCTGTGAGTGCACTCTGTGTCTGTGCATGGTGGAGTGGGACATAAAGATGGGCAGTCTTCTCTGTCTAATGTAGGAATTGCCTTCTGGAGCTTTAAGTTTAAAAAGCAGGGGCCAGGGATGTGGCTCAGTGGCACAGCACCTGCCTGGCAAGCACAGGGTCCTGAGTTTGATTTCTGGTACCAAAAAAAAAAAAAAAAAAAGTTTAAAAAGCAAAACAAAAGAAAAAAGCAACCCCCCCCAAATTTGTGCTTTTTTTTTTTTTTTTTTTTAGCATTTTCAAAAACAGGGAAGTATTTGGAAGAGCTGAATTTCTCTGTGATAGAATTTGTTGATATTTAAATAGTAACATGATAAATTTAGGTTAATGGTTTTGGGCAGAAATGTACTTTTCTTTTTCTTTTTTTTTGAGGCAGGGTTTCACTGTGTAGCCCAGGCTGGCCTGGAATTCTGGAACTCAATGATCCTCTTGCCTTAGCCTCCCAACTGCTGGGATTACAGAATGAGCCAGCCTGCTGCCTAGTTTTTTTATTTATTAAGAGACAAAATTTAAATATTTGTTTGTTTTTTTCTTTTTTAAAGCCTGAGCTGGACGTGGTGGTGCACGCCTGTAATCCCAGCACTCGGGAGGCTGAGGCAGGAGGATCGCTGCGAGTTCGAGGCCAGCCTGGGCTACAAAGTGAGTTCAAGGCCAGCCTGATCTGCATAGTGAGACCCTACCTCAAAAAGACAAAAAAATAAAAGTCTGAAACTGTGACACTCAAGAAAAAAAAAATTCCTTATATGATCCAGGTTTCCCCAAATACCCCACAGTTCTATATCCTTCTACAAATACTTTGTTAGGTAATATATTAAAAATATACCACTGGCTCTCAGCCTTGGCTGTGTATTACAGTCACCAGGGAACTTTTAAAGATATCAGAGAAAGAACTTTGAGGAGCAAGTAGCAAGATGTAGGAACAAAGGAAGCCTGGCTGTTGAGCTGTGGACTGATTTTTCTGGTAGCCGGAAGCATAGCCGCTAGAGCTGCAGTATCCCCTGTGGCTCAGAGTAGGAAATAATTGAGCAGCACTGAAACATCTAGAAACACAACTTAAGGAAATGGTGCCAGTTTATGAAGATAGCTGTGGAAGTTGAAGGGCCCATTGCTTCAATCGAAAGTAATTTTCCTTGAAAGAAGAAGAACAAGAATCAGAACCACTGAAGAAGCACGAGAGAATCCAGCCAGAAGGACAGGCACGATGAAGATGTTCAGCTGATCTTCGTTGGGATGGAACATGTAAATGATTCTGAAATTCTCTTTGTCAAGGCGATTTCAAATTCAAAACCAGTTATTTCAAACATTTTGAACAGTGTCACCCCGACTCATATTAAAAAAGAAAGGCCGTCTCAGTGAAAACTCTGCTCGTGTGTCTCAACCTGCAGTTCATGTGACCCCAATAGCCAAAGCAGTGGCTGTCATGCCAAATTCTCAGTCTGAATAGAGATCAATTGATCGTCTATTGGTACTGAGTCTTCATCCAAACCTGCTTATAAAATCAGCTCACCACAAGTCATTCCTCCCCATGATTCAAAGCAACTTTTCACTGCTGATAAAAACAGCAGAAATCTTAAAAGGTCTAAACTGTGGAATGAAATTCCAAGTGCATATTCTTTAGCCATGACCCCTTCTGGTATCTGTTCTATAATGGACACAAGTACACCATCAAAAAGCACCTGCTTGTCAAGCCATGTTCAGAATGGAACAGCCTTTTCTTGGCCTTATGCTAATGAAAAGTCACCTTTTGGTCTCAGGATCTGAACCCAGAAAATAGCTCTGAAGGTTTGGTAAAAATAGGCTTATCAAGTCTAATAGGTCAAAACAGGACCTTTGACCCCAAGAAAGGAAGCCTGATCCTGTTACTTAGCGATTTTTACTGTGGACAACATAAAGGGGAGATGGGCAGCCAAAACCAAAGACTGTGTTGTCTGTGAAATCTGTGAATTGTCGTTTGAAACGGATCAGGTTTTCCTACAACACGTGAAGGACAACCATAAACCTGGGGAAATGCCTTACGTGTGCAAGTTTTGCAGTTACCGATTATTGACCTTTGCAGATGTGGAAGCACATTTTAGAACAAGCCATGAAAACAGTAAGGATTTGCTTTGTCTCTTTTGCCTTAAAATTTTCAAAACTGCAAATCCATACATGTAGCATTATTGGAAGCACAGGAGCAGGAGGAGAGTCTTCCCATGTTCCAAGTGCCGGCTACAGTTTTTCAGTTTGAAGGAGGAAATAGAGCACAAAACCAAGAATCATCAAACATTTAAAAACCCAGAGCTACTTAAAACAAAGGTTGTTACTCAGACTTCAGTTCATGCATCAAGAGGTACAGAATCCATTATTGTGAGCAATACTGACCCTTGCCTGTCACCTGTGAAAACTAAAAAGTCTCCATGAATCCTAGATATTCTGGACTCCTTTGCAGCCTGGATTCTGGCTAAATATATGTTCTACCTACTTCCATGGATTCTGAAAGGCAGGTGTGAGGCTAGGTCATCTGTACATCATGACTGATGGTAGCAAGCAGTGTCACTGACTGTCTGATTTTACAGTCATCTCGTTACCTACTCTAAAGAAGCAGGTCAGAAATTTTCATGCCCTTTCTCCACTCAAACTCCTCTACAAAAAAAAGTAAGCACTATTCTGACATTAGTTTTTACTGTTTTTGAACTTTAAACTTGCTAAATCACTTTAAATAAATGGAATCGTACAATAAAATAAATAAAAAGATGTCAATGAAGGCTGAGCATGGTGGCACATACCTATAATCCCAGCACTCAGGAGACCAAAGGAGGATTGCTGTGTTTGAGACCAGTCTGAACTACAAAGTGAACTACAAAAAAAAATGGAAAAAACCAAAAATAAAGCCAGTTGTAATGGCACATGCCTGTAACCCCAGCACTTGGGAGGCTGGGGCAGGAGGATCACTGCAGGTTCAAGGCCAGCCTGGACTACATAGCAAAACCCTGTATCAAAAAGACAGAAAACCTAGTAAGAAAACAGTTGAAGGCCAGGCACGGTGGTGCACACCTATGAGACCCTGTCTCAAACCCCCCCACCCAAAAAAAAACCTCCAAAACAGAACAAAAACAAACTTAACCGTGGAGGAACCTGACAAACACTGCCTTAGCCAGAGATTGTAGTTATCATCAATATTGATAAATCATATGCCTTCCCGATGTGATCTGATGAGAATTATAGTTTATGTCTGTGGATTTCCTCACCCCAACCATAATCCCAGTGTAGTCAATTGGAAAAACATCCAGTCCCTATTGGGACAAATCTGTTAGAGACATTCCATAAAAATCCCTGACCGACACTTTTCATAACTGTCAAGATTATCAAATACAAGGACACTTATGATATTGTCACAGGCCAGAGGAACCTAGAGAGACATGGGCATTCAGGATAGTGTGGTAGGTATATCCTGAATGGGGTCCTGGAACAGGAAAAGGAAACTGGTAAAAACTGAGGAAATCTGAATAAACTGTGGACTTCTTGATATTAACATTGGTGCACTCATTTTGACAGTTGTGCCATAGTAATGTAAGGTACTAATGATTTTAGAACCAAGTTAACATTTATTTGTCAGTGTAATTCATGAAAATTGAGAAACGAAACTGTATGTATGTATATGTATATATGTAAATATATATATATATTTATTATTATTATTATTATTATTATTTTGTCTTCCAGGTCCTTATGTTATAGCCAGTGTTGCAACAAAAATTTTTCAAGAATTGGTGGAAGGTGTTTTTTACATACATAACATGGGGATTGTACACAGAGATCTGAAGGTAAGTGGGTTAACTAAATCCTTGAAATTAGTGAGAGATGATTTGATGTGGGCTCATTGAATTTATTTATTTATTTATTTATTTATTTATTTATTTTTGGGACAGGGTCTCACTATGTAGTTCATGCTGGTCTTGGACTCACTATGTAGTCCAGGCTAGCCTTGAACTCACAGCAATCCTCCTGCCTCAGCCTCCCGAGTGCTGGGATTATAGGCATGCACCACCAAAACTGGCTAGGGCTCATTGAATTTAAGGAGATGTTGTACCCTTGATAATTTACTTAGGAGGTTATTATTTATATAAATCAGCATTTCACAGGTCCAGAACATGAAACCCTTAGATTGAATTAAAAGCAGTAATTTTGGGATGTTTGAAAATTCTCCATGGCTTAATCTTATACTGAGTAATGTTTTTCTCCAAAAGGTATTTGTACATTCTCTAATGCTTGAGTTTGTTAATACAGGAGAATGTTTACTTGTTGTCTTTGAAAAAAAAAAATAAATAAATAAAATTAAAAAAAATAAAATAAAGATAAAATTCTCGGAGTATGAATACTGTTTTACTAGTAATGTGCTCTGAATACTAATCTAATTGGTGGTGTTAAGTGTACTTAATACCATAAAAAATGCTCAGGTATTACTGCAGCCTTACAGCTAAAATGTATTTCTGGAAAATTCTACCTTTTGCTGTTTTAAAAACTATATAAGGAAGTAGTGGCATGCTCCTGTAGTCCCAGCTACTCAAGTTGTAGGAAAACCACGTGAGCCCAGGAGTTTGAAACCAGACTGGACAGCATAGGACGACCCCATCTGAAACAAAACAAAACTATATATATATATATATATAATAAATAAATAAATGTGTGTGTGTATATATGTATATATATATATATATATATATATATATGTAAGTATGTATACATGTATGCTGGTGGCACATGCCTACAGCACTAGAACTGTGGGTACCCGAGGCAGGAAGATAGCAAGTTTGAGCCCAGCCTGAGCAACTTAGTGATTTAGTTATACCCTGTCTCAAAAATTAAAAAAGGTTTGCAGATATAGCTTATTATGTAGATTATTGTGTAGGACTTGATTCAGTCCCCAGTAACCTCCACCAAAAATATGTATATACATGCATACACACACATACACACATACACACATACACATATACACATATACAGGATTATTCCAGCTTTTATCCTCAAACAGTATCAAAAAAGAGAGAAAATGTATTTTCTTCTTTGGCCGATTTTAAAGTAATGTGCTTACTTTTCAGGCAAAAATTAAATCATGGAAAAAGGATTTAAAAGAAAATTCAGGAATATGAGAGTTAATGTGTAAATCCTTTTATTTTTTGAAAAAGCTTTAAGAACCAATAGTTTGTACATTGGGATATAAAGACAATGGGTTCAGTATTTTCAGGTAGGTCTGTAGCCAGAAGCTGCAGCTTGAATTGCTGGAATTCTCTGGGACTGAGGAACTTGGTCTTACTTGAGGTAAGCTAAGTCATAACAGCAGTAGATTGAGTTCCATATCTTTACTGGGAGAAGTTGCTTCAAATGATGTTTGTGTTTCTCACTGCAAAGATTTCTGATGGCTTTTTTACAGATATCCTCTAGGGATAAAGGTTTTTGAGATAAGTTTATTAAGGCTTGCCTTAAGGAGTAGAATTCTTGTGGCATAATTCCTGTAGGTAGCATTCCTTGCTTATTGGTCAATCTCAAAGGGTAAGTGCGACAAAGTAGCTTAGCAAAAAGAGTCTTGTCTCTGAGGTTGGAGCTGCGCTGAAGGTACATATAAATCGGAGATTCCCCATTTCTTGTTAAAATGTTAACATTTGCCTCAAATTCTAGCAAGAGATTTATTATCGCCTCTCTACCTCCAAAACATGCCTCATGGAGAGCTGTTTGACCTTTACGGTTCTGGGCATTGACCTTGGCTCCATGCATTAACAGCAAATGGATGCAGCTCAGCCCTGCCGCTAGCAGGCGGCCTGCTTTGCTTGACGCAGTGCACACTGCCAGCATCAGGGCTGTGTTCCCCGTGGACGAGACGGCACAGTTAACATTCGCACCATGCGCAATAAGCGTTTCTATCATGTCCTTACTCAGTAGATCTGCAGCAATGTGAAGGGGTGTCATGCTGGCTTCATTAATAGCATTGACCTTTGCACCATTTTGGACCAATATGGAAAGAACTGTATGGGTCCCATATGATATAGCCAAGTGGAGGGGGGAGACTTTGTCACTGTTGTCTGCTTGGGCATTAACTTGAGCTCCGTATTCACACAAGATGCGGAGACACGTTTCAGCATTATCCTGGTCTGTCAGGATCCTCTGGATTCTGTTACCTGGTTTTGTCCATGTGGTAGAAGTGATTGGCCAGTGCAGTATCATCAGCTCGAGAGTGGTGAGGCCTCGTGTGTCCCTGGAAGGTATTTAATACATGTCACAGGAGATTCATGGTGAGAACAGCTCTACATTGCGGAGTTAATGCTTAAGAAGGCAATGTTTTTATAAAGTGATACCTTTAATTATAGTATTTCAAGATCTGTATTGCTGGGCAGTTTTTCAGGATATCACAGGGGTTTTGAGGTGACAAGGTGGCACGCAGCCCTGCATGATGGGTCCAGCTCTTTAGAGAAGCCTATTTCAGCTTTGTTGCTGAAGGCAGGGCCCGACCTTGCCCGGTGCCGGGTTGGGTTACTGGACATTTGATGAAACTGTGGACTTGGGTATGAGCTGTTAATATCTGAGAAGTGAACCCTAAAGGACCAGACTCCATTTACTTAGTTTTGTGGCTCTGTGTCTGTCCCCTCCCTGACATGTTCCTTTATGAGTGTAGGTGGTAGGAAAGATGACAAGGGTTGAATCTGGGGACATTGGTCATTCTAAAGTTAGTGAAACCAGTTCATCTTTTTCCCCTGCTCCAATCCAAGTGGAATGAGCATTTTATGGGTTGGTTCTCAGCTCTCAGGACTAACTCCAAAATTTCTTTAAGAGAAAGAGGAAGATTTGACATCAAAATCTGACTGCTCCACTGATATTAGGAACTGATTGCAAATGTGGGGTGGGGTTTGGTATGTGTAGGGAGAAGTAAGAACAGGACATATAGGGCCGGTGAGATGGCTCAGTGGCGTAAGCGCCTGCCTGGCAAGCGCGAGGGCCCAAGTTCGACTCCTGGAACCCACATACGAAAAAGGGGCCGGTGATATCGCTCAGTGGCACGGGCGCCTGCTGGCGCGCGAGGTCCTGAGGTTGACCCCTGGTACCCACAAAAAAAAAAAAAAGAGCAGGACATATTAGGTTGGCTCTTCTGAGCAGGGTAAGGATTTGCACCCAGAAATTGTATTATTTTTATACTGTATAATTTCTTCAGTTCACTCAAACTGCATTCATTGGGCACTTAATAATAGGTGTTTAGTTTAGGTGCTAAGGACAGTGTAGTAAGCAAGATAAATTTCTCTTTCATGAAGCTTACCTTCTAGTGGAGGATAATAAGAAAAGCCATTGGCTGTTTTTTTTTTTTTTTTTATCTTTTATACTTAAGTTGTTAAACTTCTTGAGTGCCTTGGCCAGGACTTAATACATTTTCCACAGCACTATTGCTGAGCTCAAGATGCAGTAATGTGGCTGGTTGTTCCTGTGTTATTTCCATGACTTCCAGAGAATCTCATCTAGTCAGTAAAGAAGTGGGTTCACTGGAAACATGGTTTGTAGGCCATAACCCATGAGGAATGAACAAACTCAGACATAACGGGATAAGGAACCTCTGTGTCACACACACCCTCATTTAAGATGGGATGCTGCATTAACTTACCTTACTTCGGGGTCAGCCCCATGTTCTAACAAACAAAGCAAACTTCGGTGATTGTGGTATTTGACAGCCAGATGAATGGGGATGATGGAACGCGTTGGCTGCAGGGAAACCAAAGTGAATTACAGTCATACTTTATAAAATAGTATTTATGTTAGCCTGCCAGTCCAAAGAAACTAAGTATGTGAGTATTGTATTGGTTCAGTATTTGGTATGTTTATTGAAATTTTCCTTCTCTATTGCCTGTTTTCAGAGACCAGGGAATTTCGTATTGTACAATTTACATTTTACAGAAACACAGGTTTACTAAGGCAACAGAAATAACACCTGAAGCTTTGGAAGTTGCTTCTTGTGAAGAACTCATGGTGTAAAAGTAATGGTGATTGCTGTGAAGTCCCTTAGTCCTTAAACTGACCTACAGGGTGATTGATAAGTAGATGTTACAATTTTTAAGGCTTTGCCAAAGTCATACTATTAGCAGTAAAACCTGCATTTTCAGGGCTTTCAAAAAGACAACACAGCATATGTTCTGTCTATGATAAGCAGAACTGTTTATGCCAGTTCTTAAAATATATATATATATATGTAAGTAGTGGTTTTACACTGTATCTGTACAATAAGAGGAGATGGAGAAAGAAGGTGACATCCTTCTTGAAAAAAAGTAATTATAAAGGCAGTAATAATTGTATAAAAATTTAGGAATGAAAAAGTATATACTGTTAGGGAGAAAAAGTAATTTCCACTACACAGACATAATCCCCACTAGCATATTTAAGAGCATGGCATTAATGTTCTTCTCGCCAAACAAGTTCTAGTCTTTTTCTCCATCTGTTTGTGTGTGAGGAGTGGAAGGGAGGCATTGCGGACCTTGGGACTCAACCTCAGGGTACACTGCTCCATGCGTGGGATGTGCATGCTGGAGCAGGGCTGTTGAGTTGCATGTTTTGTGAGGAGCTTAGGGAGTTCATAAGCGTTAGGTTGTGTTCTTCACTAAGCCTCTTTTTTCTAAAAGTAACAGCAGAAAAGCAGGTACCTGGCACAGGGGTGATGTGTAGCAGGTGTGGTTGTATGGAGTGGTCAAAGGCTGGTCAACTGGGTGATTTCTGAGGAGTGCCTTGATGGCAGTGCAGTCTTCTTTGATTATGGCCTCATAAAGCTTAGTGTGCAGTGTTATGGGCTGGTTGTCCTCCAATAACTGGGCACTGTCAGCCACCAGTTTTCTCCTTTTCATTATATTTCCCATGGGAAAATCTTTAGCGTTCAAGGGTAAATGCTGTTATGGAATTGGTCAGTATCATTCTCTTTATGATGATTCTTTCAGTTTAGTTCTAGAACTTCCCTAGAATTGTGAAGAATTGTATTTCTAGCCAGGTGTAGTGATACATGTCTGCAATCCCAGTACTGTGGGAGGCTAAGGCAGGAAGATTGCAAGTTTGAGCCCAGCCTGGACAACTTACCCACTTAGTAAGACCCTCAAAGAAAAGAAAAGAAGGAAAGAAAAGAGCTGGGGATGTAGCTCTGTGCAAGGCCCTGAGTTCAATCACTAGTATCAAAAAAAAAAAAAAAAAAAAAAGTTGTGAAGTGAACACAATTCGTTTTATACTGGTGCCACACCTTTCAGACTTTATTCCCTGATTATAGAGTGCCAAATATCAGCACAGATTTTTGGGTTTTCTGCTTAGGCACAAAAACATCCAAACTGTCATCTTGTACCTAAGATTATTTCTGTTTTCTCTTCCATGTCAACTGTAGTTCAAACTACTAACTGATCTAAAATGGGAATTTTTATATTAACATAAATTACCACTTAAATGCAAAAACAACTTTTTTTTTTTTTTTTTTTTTGTGGGTACCGGGGGGTCGACCTCAGGACCTCGCGCGCCAGGAGGCGCCCGTGCCGCTGAGCGATATCACCGGCCCCTTTTTTTCGTATGTGGGTTCCGGGAGTCGAACTCGGGCCCTCGCGCTTGCTGGGCAGGCGCTTAAGCCGCTGAGCCATCTCACCGGCCCAAAAACAACTTTTAACCTAAGTACTTTTTAATTTTTTAAAAAATTTTCCTCCCACCAGTATAGGTGCAGTTTTTCACAGGTATAGGAGTAGGCTGGGAGCTGTTTTGGATCTGCTGTGGTTGCTTAAGTAGAGCCAAATGCATATCTTCATATTGTGACCTAGTCATTTCCCACACTGGCTAATATATGAGTCATCTGTGAGCTTTAAAAAATATCAAAGATGCTTGTCACAGTGGCACACAAGTAATCTGAGCTACTTGGAAAGCTAAGGCAAGAGGATTATGAGCGGAACTGGAGTTCTAGCTCAGTAGTACAGAGAGCACATGCTTATCATTTGCAGAGTCCTGGGTTTTATCCCCAGCACCAAAAACAAACCCCGAAGTTTTTCATTAAAAATGTCCGTCTTTGACTGTTGGAGAAGACAGATTTTAAAAGCTTCTCAGGTGGTGATGCCCCGTCAGGTTTGAGAAATGCTTGTGTATGGAGCATGTTTTACGTTGATGCTTCTCAAATCTGAAATAACTTTTAGACTTTTAAATAATAGTGATGCTTGTGTCTACCCCAGGAATTCAGATTTTGTTCATCTGGGGAAGGCCTGGACATTGAGATTTCTCTTAAACTCCTCTGATGATTCTAATGTACAGCCAAACTTGAGAACTGTTGGGGCCGCTTGCCCCTGAGTTGGTAACTCTTAACACCCAAGTTTTTATTATTAAGAAAATTAAGGAATTGATTTGTTATGTTTGTTTATAGCCTAGAAATATTTTTCTTCATGGCCCTGATCAGCAAGTAAAAATAGGAGACTTTGGCCTGGCCTGCACAGACATCATACAGAAGAACGTGGACTGGACCAGTAGAAATGGGAAGGGTAAATTTTTTTGTTTGTTTTTTGATTTTACATTCAAAAGGAGACATGGGGGCCGGTGAGATGGCTCAGCGGCTTAAGCGCCTGCCCTGCAAGCACGAGGGCCCCAGTTCGACTCCCGGAACCCACATACGAAAAAGGGGCCGGTGATATCGCTCAGCGGCACGGGCGCCTGCTGGCGCGCGAGGTCCTGAGGTCGACCCCCCGGTACCCACAAAAAGAAAAAAAAAAAAAAAGGAGACATGGTTAAACATACCAGTATTTAAAGAGAATCGTAAGTCAGGCATGTTGGTGCATGCTTGTAATCCCAGCAGTTGGGAGGTTGACGCAGGAGAATCACTGCAAATTCGAGGCCAGCCTGGGCTACATAGTGAGTTTAAAGCTAGCCTGAACTACATAGCCAGACTCTGTATCCAAAAAAAAAAAAAGAGCAAATCATAAAAATGTAATGATAAAACTAGGACAAAAGCAACCGCTGTTCCCCTAGGACAGTCATGGCAAACGTTTTAGAGCTTTCAGTGATAATAAACAGCTGGCTGTGGCACATGTGCCACAGGTTTGCCACCACTGTTCTAGGAGCTAAAGAGCCCTGCTCACAGCAAGAGGTCCTTAATGGTTTCTGTGTTACTACTGCAGTGTCTCACATGTGCCTTTCTAAATTCACAGGAATATCAACACACACTTCCAGAGTGGGAACCTGTCTGTATGCTTCACCAGAGCAGTTGGAAGGATCTGAGTATGATGCCAAGGTATTAGTTGTTACTTTTTCTGCTTTTGACTTCTGTAATTTTAACAGTACTGCAAATGCAGAGTTCTAGGTAGGGGTGTTTTTGGAGATAACTGAGTCCTATAAGTGATCTGTTGATGAAACTCTAAGAGGAAGCATAATTTTAGCTCACTTTGGGGTGGCCCATACCTGTAGTCCTACCACTCTGGGAGGCTGAGGCAGGAGGATCACAAGTTCAATCCCTGCCTGGTTGGTTTAGCAAGACCTGTCTAAATATAAAAAACTGGCCAGGGATGTAGCTCAATGCAAAGGCCCTGGGTTTAATCCCCTGTACCCTTCCATTCCTAAAATCTCATTTTTTAGCCAAATCTGACTGCATTACCCTTTAGGCTACCTCACTATTTCTGAATTCATAGATGTTGCAAGTTGTTCCTGAAGTGAAATTACTTAAAATGTCACCATTCATCTCAGGGAACTAGAATCCATACAAACCTGTCTTTAGCCTTTTATTATTCTCACTTGAAGCTTAGATAAACACATGCTACAGGGAAGCTTGCTATTCGATTCCCCTTGTAAGAGAATGAAGATACTCTAAAGATACTCTGAATAAATGCTGAAGTAAATCCTCTTTTCAAAATAACAGCCTAGTACATTTTCTTTTAGGATGACTCATTCAGTTTCTTAGCGATTGGGAAAGAACTGCCAGAAAAGACCACCTAAAAGCCAATGTAGTGAACTCTCCTAAAAACTACTTTTAGGAAAGCGGCAGATTTTACACAGTTTGTAAATGTTATCAAGAATGCTTAATTACAAATAGAGGCAGAGGTGAAACCAGAGGAAGAGCTGGGGATGGTCCCTGACCCTAGCACGAGCAGTCATGAGCTCCTATCACTGTGCTTGGATCAAGCCTAGATTGTCGTAGAGTGGTGAAGACAGTGGTAGGGCTGGTGACTGCTGTGGGTGGTGGGAGATATCTTTGTCGTTCATTCTGCAAGCCCATGGATTCCCCTGCTGGGTATTAAAGAGACGGGAGTTGCTGGGCATGGTGGCTGCACATGCTTGTAATTCCAGCACTCTGGAAGGCTGAAGCAGGAAGATCACAAGTTCAGTCCCAGCCTAGATAACTCAGTGACTTTAGCAAGACCCTATCTCTAAAGAAAACACATAAAAAGGGCTGAGGATGTAGTTCAGTGTGAAGGCCCTGGGTTCAGTCCCCAGTACTGCTCCCCCTTCCCCCACAAAAAAGAGACTGTCATGGTCATCTCTTTTAGGGCAGACACCTGTTTCTGTGAGGCATGTGCCATCCTTCCGTGTTCCCTTCTTTGTAGGTGATTAAGTCCTCATTCATAGAAATCCTTGCTTGCTGGAGGATGTACACAGCAATAGTTATGTTAGTCTAACTTCATATTTCACTCTTGAACCGCCTTTGTCCTCCTTTTCCAGTCAGACATGTACAGCTTGGGTGTGATCCTGCTCGAGCTCTTTCAGCCGTTTGGGACAGAGATGGAGCGAGCAGCAGTTCTAACGGGTGTAAGAACTGGTCGGATACCTGAGTCCCTCAGTAAAAGGTGCCCCATGCAGGCCAAATATATTCAGCACCTCACCAGCAGGAACGCAGCCCAAAGACCGTCTGCTCATCAGCTGCTGCAGAGTGAACTTTTCCAAACTCCTGGAAATGTATGGAACTTTTCTTAATACTGGGGGACTATAAAGTTTTTAAAGTAGAATTTGTTTATTAATCCTATTTCATGAAGAACAGTCAAGCTTTGAATAAGGCTTATGTTTCAAGAAACAAAATAGTTCAACCCAGCGTCGGCATTCCTTAACAATATATCTAGTACTTACTAAGTTTATACCAAAAGCACACTTGTATTTGTAGTTCCCCAAAACCAGTGACTCACTGCCAACTGTCTATTCTAAAAGAGATAATATAGCTGAGCATAGTGGCACACACCTGTAATCCTCTGGGAGGCTGAGGGAGGAAGATCACAAGTTAAAGCCCAGCCTAGGCAACTTAGTCACTTAGCAAGACCTTGTCACAAAAAAAAAAAAAGGGGGCTAGGGATATAGCTTAGTGCAAAGGTCCCAAGTTCAATCCCCAGTGCTGCCCCATTTGTGTTTGTGTGCTTCACTTCCTTTCTAAATTGTTACAAAAGTACCTCCTAGTAAAATGGGACACACACCAAAGGATAAAATAAGAGTAATAATTCTGAGGAGGAATTGAAACAATGGTGGCAGACTGCCACTTTTTTTTTTTTTTTTTTTTTTTTTTTTTTGAGGTAAGGTCTCACTGTGTAGTTGAAGCTGGCTTTGAACTGACTATATTGCCTAGGTTGGCCTTCAGTTTGTGGCGATCCTCCTGTCTCAGGCTCAGTGCTGGGATACACCACCACACCTGGCTGCCTTCACCACTGAGAGCTTTCAGAGTTCAACTGTGTTATGCTGGTTTTCAGTCCTCTGGTGTGGTATTGCTTCAGGGTGGCGCATTCCCTTCCTCCTTCCAGACATGAGGTTCAGTGCCAAGTATATTATCTAGTCTGTGTGTACTGGAAAAGGTGGGTGACTCATTCACTCTATTCCTCCAGAAACTGTTAAGCTTTAATTAAAGCTTGATTCTAAGGTGTATTCACAGATTCCCTAGTACTTTGCTACATAAATTATGGTCCTAGACCAACTGCAGCAGTGCTGCCTGGGGCTCCCCTCATGTTCTGAGTCAGAATCTGCAGTTGAGCAGGATTCCCAAGTGATCTACAGTGTTTGATCAGCAATGCTTTCTGGGTCAGCAGAAGCCCCCTGGGAACTGATGAAAGAATCATCAGGCCCTCTCCTGTCTCTCAACCTATTAAGAGAAATTCTAGGGCGAGTGGGGGCAGCAGTCTGTAGCATAACAACCCTTGAAGTGATGCTGTCATGTGCTACTTTGGGACCACGAGTGGTGACTATGGAAGAGGCACCAGGGGTGCAGCGTAGTGGTAGAGACTTGCTTACTAGCATGGGTTCATTCCTAGAATCCCTCAGGAAAATCAGATAGTTGATTTGTCTTTAAGGCTTATTAATTTTCAAGTAAAACATTTATAAACTTAATGGTGAAGAGGTATATGTAATACTTCTCTTTCTTTGAAATGTTTTTTGAAAATTGCATGTATGATACAGTTCTTAACCAGCTCATTTTTCTGAGACACTAACTTCAATTCATATTTGCTCCTAGCATCATCCCCTTTTATTACTTGCTGCGCTTTCGTCTTTGCTGGCCAGTATCCTCTTTTATTTATCCATTCTTTAACCACTTACCAGTCCAATCATTTAAATACAGGATGACCAAAAACTGCGTATTTTTTTGTTATTTTTATAAGGTAACAGGAAATACAAAAACAACGATTTTACGAAATTTATTCAATACAAAAATCAATTGGTTGAAATGACACCTGCCAGAGCAGTGCGTGGGATAGTCAGTACGTAAACAGATGTGCTGCCTGAGTGATGCTCAGGGTAAACTGTGAAGTGGTTAAAAATCTCACATAGGCTGTACGCTGGAAGACATGGAAGCAGCATAGTCATGTTGCCATGAACTAAAAGATGCAGTGACCAAGCACGGACAGTCTTTGACAGAAGCCACTTGATTGGCCTTAATGATAATGTGCTATGGTTATTTACATGTTTTGGGGCTGAGGGCAGCACACAATTATAGTAAATATAGAGGTATCTCTGTTCACAAACTTAATTTGTTCTATGATCTTGGAAAAGATGGCCACATTTGTGTTTGTGTGGGAAAGATGGCTGTGGTCGTGTTTGTCACCTGATGCAGAGTTTACAAACAAAAACAAAATTTTGCAAAATGCTTCTGTTTGTGAACCAGATTGTTTGCAAACAAGTGTTCATGAACCAAGGTACCACTGTAAGTGACAGCTGACATTCCAGCCATGCAGTTGGGTGGCTGGTGACATTTAAACTGTGATGACTGGAATTCATGCATAGAGGAACTGTGCAAAGTGAGTACTACCTGTGTATTTAAAAGAGAAGTAGCTATTTTAATGAAGCTTAAAATTTTCTCTCTTTACAGGTTAATCTCACCCTACAGATGAAAATAATAGAGCAAGAAAAAGAAATTGAAGCACTAAAGAAGCAGCTAAGCCTCCTTTCTCAGGACAAAGGGGTAAAGGATGATGTGAAAAATGAAGACATACTGTCCAGCCTTAATTAGGCTGTAGAAGTAACATGAAAGTGGACTCTCAGAATAGTCAACTGGAATGTAAATTTTCAGTCTTTAGTGTACAGAATATAATTTCTTGATTGTATTTTGGCTACCTTTTCCTTAAGTAGCTCTTTTGGGACCTAAGACTGCTCAAAATGAAGCCTACTCTGATTTATTATTACCTATTTCAGTGTCCCAGGAAGTCCCTGCCATAATTGGCAGTCCTCATGGTAATCTGCAAACGATCATGCTGAATAAACCCACATAAACCCAAACTCACAAATTATATGATGATTTTATTGGTACTTGACAACTGGCCTAAATAAAAAGACTAATTCTGTTTATAAGTGTCTTTACTGACAGTAGGCATGAGCCAGCATTATTCTTAAAATCGAAACCCTTTAAAACCAGTTACTGAAATTCACTTAAGCAGCTTGAGGGCAGTGTTGAAAGGGGCCAGGTTTTCACATGACTTTAGCCATCGCTGCACGTTGGCAGGTGCTGCCACATCGCAGTCCCCAGTCTGCTGGAGCACAGACCAGAGCACCACGTCTGCCACGGTGAGCTCGTTCCCGACCAGCCATGGGCTCTTCCCCAGAGCAGAGTTCATGGAGTGGAAAACAGCTGCTTTTTCTTTACTACTTCCCTCTTTTAGCTGAAAAATAGCGATATCTACCCAGCTATCTATGAGGGTTAAGGTCACAGCATTGTGGTTCTGGCCAAAGAAAGAGAACAAGAAACGTGCAATGTTCCCTTCTCCTTCGATGGGGCACATCGTCTGGACACTGAACTTCATCTGAGTCTTGGGCACTGAAAAGGAAAAACACGCCATGTAGTATCAACCAGAGTAGCAGCTGCTGAGGGACATACTTGTGCTGTGTGGAAGGGGAGAGTCAGAGATAATCACCAATGTATTTTCCAAAACATTACATTTTTCATCTGTCTCCAAGAGGTTTAATATGCAAGAGTCTTAAAATGCTAACTATGATAAAAAAAGTAACCAAGTAGCCCTTTAAGTTTTCAAGCTAGAAAGGGACCTCAGACCATCGTTTCTAACCCTTGTGCTGAAGGATTTGTAGGCTGAGGACAGGAAACCAGGAGTCCCATGCCCCAGACTGGGGACAGTCTGCCCTTATGAATTCTCTACATACGTGGGGCTGAGGGCAGTTCAGGCATCACTGGAGGATGTTAACTCACTGCTGTCTGTATAAACCTCACCGGGTGAGGTTTATACCTCTGGGATTATGAATAATGGGATTATGAATAAGTGATATCCTGCCATCCTTTGAGGCCCATAGGAAAACCTCAGTGTCCCTGAAGCAAGTTCTAGAATGTGGAGGCCAGAGGGCTATGCCTGGTTGAACAGAAATCCCTTCTCCAATGTTCAGAATTCCCTGTAACTGTGTGTTGGAGAGGATTTGACTTGACAGCGAAGAGCTATAGCCTGTGTGCAGAACGTCTTAACTCTGCTGCCTCTTCCCAAAGCCACAGCATGCATCCCGTCACACAGTAAATTCAACCTGGTCTTCTCTACTTACCATTCTTCCAAATTAAGGTGAAGCCCAGCTGATACTCGTGACGGGCCTGTTTTCTAGTCTGTTCCCCGAAGCACTTGAGAAGGTTCTCAGGCACGCTCTTGACTGATGAATGTGTGTGGACTGTGGACAGGACCCTGTAGCGCTCACAGAGCAGCCTGTGCAGCACGAGCAGGGAGAGGGGAGGCGACGCCGGGTTGGCATTGATCACAATGTCTTTCAGCGCCCCATCATCCTGAGGAAAGACCAGAACCGCACAGCCAATGTGAGCAATCTTAAGTGTGGTTTTACCAGGTGCTACCCTAGGAACTTACCCAGGGTCATTTAACTGATACCTTGGCTCCCGTGGGGAAGGCGTCATTAATACCCTCACTTAACAGCTGGGAAAATTTGAGGCATGGGGAGGCAAGTAACTTAACCAAGGTTCGCTGAACTCTATAAGTAGGGGAGCTGGGATGTCAGCTGACTCCATCTCCTGACCCCTCCACTGCTGGCTCCCCACAAAGAAAAAGTGGACTTCACTATCAAATTTGCATAACAGCATGTCAGAGATGACACTTCTGTTTGTCCTTTTTCTCCTCTGAGATGAAACTATGTTAAAGACGTACACATATAATTCTTCCAGCCACCAAATCTAACACTGACCACCTGGCATCTACATCAATTTGTGTTCATCAAAGTGTTTCAACGAAGAGCCTCTTGAAACGGTCTTGATTCTAGAGGTCACTGGCGATGAGGGAAAGGACAGTGTGCAGCACAAAGTGTTGATGGATTTTGATTTCTATTCTTTCACTCTAAATAATGAACATCGTGTCGGGCGTTGTGGCATGTGCCTATAATCGCAGCACTCAGGAGGCTGAGGCAGAAGGACTGCTGCGAGTTTGAGGCCAGCCTGAACTACAAAGTGAGACCCTGTCTCAAAAACAAACAAACAAACAAAACACTGCTTATGCAGACAAACAGCAGTGCTTTAGCCTTTTTAAACAGCCTACCACTCTTAATACCCTTCATGCCAAGTGAGGCTGAATGCTTTGAAGTTCCCTGAACAGATCACATTACTTGACACTTTGCCTCTAAGGTATCAAGATTCACCTTGAACACCATGTGCTCTGAGAAGCCTTTCCAGCATGATGAGAAATCAGTGCATGCTCCCAGACTCACCTCGAGACTATGGCTCCCGGGGGGCCTGGTCAGGTCTTGGCTGAGTCCTCAGTACACAAAAATGCATATAGGATGAATGCATGGGCAGGGGAAGGAATACTCTTAAGGCAGGGGCACTGACATCAGAAACAGAACCCTTGGGTGAGACATCACAAGCTTGCTTCTACTTTTTAGGTGTTTGATTTGTACCATTCCATCACCAATTCTACAGGAAGGTATTATAGGAAATCTTGGGACAAACCCTTTGTACCCTTTGATATCTGTAAGATATTTTACAGTGTAAGACATTCTTTGTATATCGGCTTGTCCCCTAAATTAGCTGAAGCCTGTAAACAATCATGAAGGCTGGCTGACACACCTTAATAAAGCAAATTGAATTTAAGCAAAAGACATCCGAAGTATGAGTGACTTTCAACAATGTAGTTCAAAAGGATTGATGGGATTTCTGTGCCTGGGCAACCAAGGCAGTAACAGATGGGCTTCTCTCAAACAGAGTCAAGACCGCTTCTGCTGAGCCAAACCAGCTGGGACCTGCTCCTCCCAGGTTCAGAGGCTGCTGGACAGACCTGAGATGGCAAGGGGCTGTGACTCTTGACTCCCTTCTCTGCCTCCTGCTCCACCTTGTTCTCCACTCTGACTGAGAAGTCAAAGAGGCAGCTTTAGAGCGTGCTTTGGCTTCACTCATGCCATGCAAATCTGTTGTGTGCCGAGGCACAATCATTTAGGGGCAAATAAAGAACAAGTGCTCCACCTTTGGGGACCAGAAAGCCAAAGCAAAATCACGCTGACACAATTTTCTGACACTAACCACCATCTAGCATACAGATGTCTCTCAGCTTTTGAAACAAACCTACCTTTCCAAGCACTGAATTCAAGTCCAACGCATTGGTTGTCAGAGCAGTGGGCTCATCTGCTTGGATGATATTGGTTACATCCACATCTGCATCAGGAGTGTGAATCATCTTGGAGAGACCATCAACTGCAGCTTTCAACTCGTATAAACGTTTTAAAATATCATCTTGGCGGGACTCGAGAGCTTGCAGAGAGGGGTCTAATGCTTCCTAAAGAAAACAACAACCGAGCAGTCATTTCCTCTCACAAAGCAGTCTAAATTTGATCACTTTTCTTACTTTGTCCTATGCACTAACAAACCTCCCTCCCTTTAAAAGACATCACAAGTCACATTACAAGCATTACAAGTTTAAACATCACAATGTTTAAAAGACGTTATAAGTAATCCCAGCACTCTGGGGGGACTGACGCAGGAAGACTGAAAGTTTGAGCCCAATCTGGGCAACTTAGTGATTTAGTGAGACCCTGTCAAAAAATAAAAAAGGTCTAGTGATGTAGTTCAGTGAAAAGGCCTTGGATTTAATCCCCAGTAGTGTAAATAAGTACATACATACATAATTACATCAAAGTGGCAGAGTTATCTCATTTTTAATAGGTTCTGCAAATAGACCCACGGATATACTAGAATAAATAAAAAATGTGACTGAAAGTCACTTAGAAATGACCTGATTCCTATTTCAGGTAATTTAGTTTAAGAACAGAGGACAGTAGAAAATAAATGCAAATCAGTCTTTAGTCTTTATTTTATTTTATTAATTTTTAAGAGACAGGGTTTTACTGTGTTGCCCAGGTTGACTCCAAACTCCTGGGCTCAAGGGATCCTCTGCCTCAACCTCCTACTGCCCTGAGTATTCTTTGTTCTTTGTAGTACTGGGGATTGAACCTAGGAAGCACTGAGCTACATCTCTAGCCCTTTTTATTGTTTTATTTTGAGACGAGATCTTACTAAATTGCCAAGACTGGCCTCAGACTCCTGAGTAGCTGGGATTACAGGCATTTGCCCCCAGGCTGGGCCAGCATTCTTTGTTTTTAATAACAAAGCAATTCGAAATACTTTGTTTAAGTAAGTAGAGAAAGATGGGGGGGTACCAATGAGAATAGAGCTTAATTATACAAAAAGAAGGGGAAAAGCTTAGACAAGTTTAAAAGAGGTCTCCTTCAGCACAGCAGCAGATCGCTGGCACAGGAAACTGATTTCCTAAGTCATTTTGAGGCAGCACTGGCACCCTCTTATTTTAGAGTCATCTAGAACAGTGGTGGCAAACCTATGGCATGTGTGCTGCAGCAGGCATGCACAGCCCTTTCTGTCCACACACAAACCAAGTCATCCCAGCATTGCCCCAGCAGCCGAGCATTGAATAGCAGCACACACTGGAGCCATGTGCATGCTCGGAAAGGAGTAGCGGTGCCAAGCTATGATATCAATGAGCTGCAACTCATCAGTTGCCACTCATCCAAGCTTTCGCAAGGCTGGTCAGTATTCAGGTTTAATTGCGGTGTTGGGACTTTGTGATAAATAAGTGGGTCTGGGGTTTCAGTTTGGACACTCAGTCTCTAACAGGTTCACCATCACTGATCTAGAACATTTTCACTACTGAAATGTGTGACTTCATGAAGTAGGAACACTTATGTCCCTTAGTCAATGAATCTGTGTCCTTCTTGCCTAGTAGTCACTGGCACACAGTAAGTAACCAATAATATTTGCCTATGAATAAGTCTTAAATAATAGACTTAATTTAAAAAAAAATTTTTTTTGTGGGTACTGGGGGGTCGAACTTAGGACCTCGCACGCCAGCAGGCGCCTGTGTCGCTGAGCAATATCACCGGCCCTTTTTTCATATGTGGGTTCCGGGAGTCGAACTCGGGCCCTCGTGCTTGCCAGGCAGGCGCTTACACTGCTGAGCCACATCACTGGCCCCTAGACTTACTTTAAAAAACAATACCTAGTAACCTCCCAATAAAGTCAAATTGTATAACCTACATCCGATTCATGAGCTATCACAACAGGCAATCCACTTTGAGTTGAGAGAATAAATACATTAAGCATGAGGAAAATGCCCACAATCAGGCAGAAAAGTCAAGAATATGGCAGTGCTCTTGAGTTTATTATAAAAAAGTACTCACGAAACAATGGGAGTAGAGGAGTGCAGTAGTTGTTCACATTGTGTGCAGGCAAGTCCAGTGTTTTTGGGACATTTGTTCCTCCACTAGTCATCTACACTTCCCTTTCACATTTCCAACTGATCACCAGGTATTAGGAGTTTCACCTCCCAAATATTTTTGGAATCCCCTGGCTTTTAAGTGTGTCCCCACTATCAGTGCCCAAGGACAGGCCCCATTTTTCACCTGGCCTATTTTACTGGTCACTTGTACCCAGGCTGGTCCACCTCTGTAATCCATTCCCTTAAGAAGCCAGCCAGAGAGATTTTTAAAAACTCACCCTTGTTACAACCTTCTCTGTGCTAACTTCTTAGGCTCTTAGGATACAACTTAAGGTCTTAACGTGGCTTAATAAATACCTGTATGACTTGAACCCTGGCTCCTTCGCCTTATAATTCTCTCCCTTGTTCTGTGCTCTAACCACTGTACTGTGAGTTCCTAAAACACCATGCTCCCTCCTACCACAGGACCTTTATACATGCTGTTCTGTCTTCTCTGGTTTGGTTAACACCTATTTATGCTTGAACTTAATCGCCACTTTCTCACTTCTAGCCTGCAGCTCTGAAGATTAGAAAGGAAAGATAAGTAAGCCCACTGACTTCTGGATAGAACAAAGAATAAAAGATGCCAACTAAGTAATTAGGTGCTGACTGGAAATGTTTAAACACAAGATGTGTGATAGATAGGAGTAGTACCTGTGTAATAGTAGTCTCATGTTACTCAATGGTGGTCAGCTTGCATAATATTTCCAATCTCATTTACCCAGCCTATATTTGTGTATTGTTCCTGCACAATCTTGTTCGTTTGTACAAATGGCAGCAGGATGCCTACCCCACCAGGGCCAAAGCAGCAGCTGCCAGATTCAAAGCACAGTCAGTACACACTGAAAATGCCTGGGGTGAGAACTGCACATGTAATGTGGTCTGTGATTTCTCAAATGGCTTGACCCAGCCCCTCTTGATGTGGGTAATACCAAAATGCTTGAGGTATCTGCTTTATCTCATCAGTACCTTCTTATGTTTGGCCTGTAGTTGTTCTTGCTAGGACTACACTGTGACTTGATATGTATATATATATAGATAGATATGTATATATGTATAGATATGTATAGATAAGTATATATGTATATATAGGTATATATACATATATATGTATATATATATATACATATATATATACATACATATACACACATGCTGCTGATTTTTTGTGTTGCTCTCATTTGCATCAGATTCACTTGATTTCTAATTGGTTATCTATATTGTCATGTGCCAGATAATTGCTAGAGCAGCAGGACTGTGTATCTTTTTTTATTTTTTTTTGTGGGTACCGGGGGTCGAACTCAGGACTTCATGCACACCAGCAGGCGCCCGTGCCGCTGAGTGATATCACCAGCCCTTTTTTCGTATGTGGGTTCCGAGAGTCGAACTTGGGCCCTCGCGCTTGCCGGGCAGGCGCTTACGCCGCTGAGCCATCTCACCGGCCCGGGACTGTGTATCTTGAGTCAGAAGTTCAATCAAAACCCAAAGGAGGGGCCAGTGAGATGGCTCAGCGGCATAAGCGCCTGCCTGGCAAGCGTGAGGGCCCGAGTTCGACTCCTGGATCCCACATACAAAAAAAAGGGCCGGTGATATCACTCTGCGGCACGGGCGCCTTCTGGCGTGTGAGGTCCTGAGGTTGACCCCCGGTACCCACAAAAAAAAAAAAAAAAAAAAACCCAAAGGAAGTCAAGCAGCAGACTTAAAATAAAACTTTGTCATGAATAATAGGTGACATCCCCCACTCTTGGGTTTTCTTTTTGGTTCCTTGGACTGTGCAGTTGAAGGGGCACTGGCCCATGGCTCTGTGGCAGTTTCTAGTTGAAGGATCATTGAACCATATCTGCTATTTTTGTCTGTGATGAAACAACTGTTAATGTCACTGGGTTTCAAACTAACTTAACCACCTCCCTTCCAATCTAGACAGAAAGCTATGAAGACAAATGATAATACCTAGCAGGGAAACTGACCACAAAAGAGATCCATTCATTTCCTGTCCCAACATTTCTCCATTGGAAACTTCAGATGTGCATTTGCAATAAATAAAAGAGCGAAAGATCTGAGTGAAAGACGAGAAGGTAGTTACAAAAGATGTAATCAAAATGGCCAGGAAACATGAAAAGGTGCTCAACTTGGAAAATGAGGAAATCTAAACTAAAACTACATTAGGATGACTACAGTATGCCCACCAGCTTTGCAAAGAGTGCAAACGTCAGGAGGAATTCTCCAAGGCTGGTGAGAGCATAAACCAGTATAACCACTTTAGGAAGTAATTTATCCAGTTAAAGTGGAAGACAGACTCCACTGGGCCAGCAATCCTGTTCCTTAGTATATGCCCTATGCCAGCTCCTAAGAATATTCACTGCAGAATTACTCATAACACCATGAAGTGGAAAACCACCCAGCGCCCACGAGCAGCTGGAGGGATAAGTAATGGTGGAAGAGTCATACAGTGGAACAGCATACTGCACAGAAAAGGATGACTTCCTTGTTGTAACAAAATGACACAATGAAGTCTACAAAAAAAAGCCAGCCATAGAGATATAAGAAGGCTTCCACTTACATCAAGACAACTGAAGAGGCATAATTAGTTGCCAAAATAATAATAGAAAACCAAGTAAGGATCTTTGGGGGCACAGTTGTAAAGGTGAGGCGCTGACAATGTGTATCCCTCTCGGTGGTGGTGACCCTGAGGTTTGCTCTGTAATTCCTCAAAATGAGTGTTTATGAATTATTTGCTTTCCTGTGTGGCAAAACTTCGTAACAAAAAAGTTTAAGTAGCTATATGCCAAAAAAATAAAGATTTTTTTTTATAAATGTTAGGGTGTCTCGTTGGTTGGCAAGCTCACAAGGCCCCGGTGGGGCTGGAGGCCGGTCTGGACTGCGCACCCCCAGATGGTTCCAGCCTGGCGAGATCCGTTGGCCAGGGACAGGGGTACCTGGGCCCAGGGTCCATGGCCACTGCGACGCCAGCACACTGGACCTGCGCGGGGTGATGGGGGAGGTCCCGGCCCCGCCACGGCGCGTGCGCACTGGGGAGAGGCCCGCACTCCTACCTGCACGTGGCCCGCGTCCGGCGCGGGGCTGCTGGTCCTGCAGTGCACGCTGGGGAGCCGGTACATGCAGGTGGGAAGCTCTACACGCAGCGGCGCACCGCCCCCGTGATAGGGCTTTACCTGGTACATCGGCATCGTAGGAACCAAAGGAAGGAAGGTGGCGACGGGTGGGACACGTACGTTCAGAAACCGCCCACAACCACGACGGACTGCGGCCACTTTTCCTTCTGACACTAGCTACTGGCGTTCGAGAGGACGCAGTTCCTGCACTGTAATTGGCTCAGGTGTTCTCGACGTCACTGAGTCGACCTTTGATATAACCAATCAGCGAAAAGGAAATGTGGGAAGCATTTTTTTCCCCACCTCTCCCGGAAGGGGCGGGACTCTGACGAAAGCAGCCAATGAATGAGCGGAAGATACCGCCCTTTTGTGGGCGTGGCAGCGAGAACTCTCGCTTTAGCGGATGCGAGAGGCGTCTTAGTCCATGGAGCTGTCTGAGAGCGCGAGGTGAGCGGCGCTGCGGTGTCCTTTCGGGTCGCCCTCTCTGAGGCCCGTGGCGTTTCAAGCCCCAGGAAAAGTCGGGAAATGGCCGAGGCGCGTGGCGAGCCCAGGAGCGGCGTTCTCAGCCCGTCTTGGCGCCCTCGGGCTCCGGGTGAGGGGTCGGCACCTTGAGGTGCTGGGTTCGGCACGCGTCCAGAACTCCTCAGACGCCGTCAGAGGGCGGTGGACCTGAAGCCGGAGCGGGACATCCTCTTTACCTGGAACCTGTCTCTTTAATTGATATTAGGGGAAGAGGGATGCTTCAAGGCGCACGCTAGTTTACATAGTTGCACAGGTTTTAAAAATGCAGGGACCCGCGTCTGGGGCCCAGTGCCGGGGATACCACAGCACCTGCCAGAGAGCTCTATGGAAGCGAGGCCTAGTAGTCGCTTGTAATCCTAGCGCTCTTGGGGGCTGAGGCAGGAGGATCACAAGTTCGAGCCCAGCCAGGGCGACTTAGTAAGACTGTCAAATAAATAAATAAATAAATAAAAAGAAGAAGAAAAAGAAAAGAAAAATCCTGAAGATGTAGCTCTCTGCAGAGGACCTGGGTTCAATCCCCAGTACCGGGATGGGGGCGGGGATTGTATTGCTTCTGTATCTGTTTGAGTATTTCATTTCTGGCAGACAAGCAATACCGAATTCTGTTTAGCGAATCTTCGACCAACACAGGTGCGCTCAGTATTCAAGAAATTAGCTGTCAGTATTTAAATGTTGTGTCCCGTGCCCAGCTCAAAATAAATATAAAAATGGACCTGTAGCCTATAGTGTATTACTAGATAAGTTAGTTTTCAGAGATATTTCCCATTTTAAGTGAGATCATCCGCAGGTTCACATGATAGACAAACTTAAGTGAGATTCTTTGCAAGTAGAATGAACATTACAGAGGTTTGTTTATTCTCTTACTGTATGGGGTTATGAAGGCTACCTGTGTATTGGATGTTGTGCAAAATGCGCAAAGATTTCCAGGAAGGCGCCTATGTTCCATGTTGCCCAGGTTATGGGATAATTTACCAAAAAGTGCTACATTAATGAAAATGTGGAATACATACCGGAGATGAGCAGGAGTTAGCCAGGCAGAGGAGGAAGGGGGAGCAGTCGAGACAGAGTTATTTAGATACAAAGCAATGTCTATGAGCTTGTCCTATTCAGAAAACAGTTGTTCACTGTGATTAAAGTGGGAGACTTGGGGAAGGGCAAGAGAGAATTGGGGCCTAGTCATAACTAGATTTTTTCGGACTGAGGATTTGCACTGAGCAACCCCCTACCCCTTTATTTTAAGACAGAGTCTGGCTGAGTTGCTAAGCTGCCCAGAGTTGTTGAATTACAGGCGTGTGCCGCCACTCCAGGCACTAGTAACTTTTTATTTGACCAGATTTGTGGTTTTAGAGGCCTGGATACAAAATAGTTGTAAAATTCTGAAAGCCAGTACAGGAAGAACTTGGAGGGCTTTTGCCAAATCAGCACTGACCTTGGATTTGGATTAATGTTTCAGAGTCAACTGCGGGTATTATTATTTTACAGTTGGCACTGACTTTCTTACATGGTTTGGCATAAACACTCTTTCTCTTGGTTTTTTAAATTGTGTGGGAAATGTTGCTTTCACTTTTCAAGAAAAATCCAATTGTTGTAAAAGATTATGTAGCTTGAGGGATACAGTATGTTTCTCCCAGGTGAATACATGTGTGATTGCGTTTTAAATATTGAATGTGATGCATCTAGTCAAAAGTATTTTTGACAGATATTTAAGGATTGTAAAACAATACGTTTGTGAGCATAATAAATGGTTATGCATCTAGTCAATAAAGGGATTAAACCCACTAGTGGTGGATGATTCATTTCCCACTGTTAAAATCGGGATGAAAATACATTACTTGCTTTGTTTGAATGCTTGCTTTGTTTCTTGTAACTGATTTCTTCAGTACAGAACCTGCCAAGGCCATCAAAGCTATCGATGGGAAGTCAGTCCATCAGATTTGTTCTGGGCAAGTGGTACTTAGTCTCAGCACTGCTGTGAAGGAGTTGGTAGAAAATAGTGTGGATGCTGGTGCCACTAATATTGGTAAGTTTAGGAAAGTATTAAGCCACAAGTTTATGCTTTTTTATTTAAGAAACATTTGTTACAGTAATAAAACAATCCAGTGTTGGTATGCCAATAGATTATTATTTTAATGTTAGCAGTTTTTATGTCCCTAGTACTTGACTAGGTGGCAAGAATACTAATAGCAGTTAACTTTCGTTCTGTTTTTACTGTGAGCCGGACAGGCATTGTGCTAAGAATTACACATGGGTGTGGTGGTGCACACCTGTAATCCCAGCACTCTGGAGTCTGAAAGGCAAGAGGATTTCTGGGAGTTCAGGGCCAACCTGGGCTAATAGTGAGTTCAGGACCAGCCTGGACTACGTAGTGAGACCCTGTCTCAAAAAAAAAAAAAAAAAGAAAGAATTACACAGGGCCGGTGAGATTGCTCAGCGGCATAAGCGTCTGCCTGGCAAGCACAAGGTCCTGAGTTTGACTCCCGGTACCCAAAAAAAAAAAAAAGAATTACACGTAGAATATTTCATATAATATGCAGAATAACTATGAGTTAAGAGTTATCACCCTTATACTAATCAGCAAATTAAGGCATAAGGAATTTACTCTGAGGTTATAAAGCTAGTAAAGTATCATCTAGGAACTATGATTCCAGAGCCTGTTCTCTTTAATGACTGTGTTAAAATTATTCCTTTGAAAGAAAAATTTTAAAATACTGTTTAATTTGGGTTAATAAATAGCCCCAATGACTTAAAATATACAGAATGACAGCAGTACATTTAAGTAAAAGTATAGTCATGACTTCTATTGTGTGTGTCATTATAAAATTTTTTTTTTTTTTTTTTTACCATGGATCAGTCTTTGAGAAGTAAATACTTTATATCTTTTAGATCTAAGGCTTAAAGACTATGGGGTGGATCTCATTGAAGTTTCAGACAATGGATGTGGGGTAGAAGAAGAAAACTTTGAAGGCTTAGGTATGTTGAATTTTTCTAATCCTATTAAACATAACTGGGCCAAATATCCCAGAACTTTGAGTAACACTATCTTGGGTAATAGAAAAGCAGCTTTTTAAAGCCAGTTTCTTGGTAGGTATTGTGTATATTCATTGCTGTGTCACTTAAGTCATCTTGGGCCTTACTTTACACTCTCTTTCAGCTTTGAAACATCACACTTCTAAGATTCAAGAGTTTGCTGACCTCACTCAGGTTGAAACTTTTGGCTTTCGGGGGGAAGCTCTGAGCTCACTCTGTGCACTGAGGTGATACAATGTTTTTACTCATTAACTTGACTCCTTTCCCTTGCATTCCATCCAGGCTGCAAGCCTATTGATTTGTGCCATCCACACCCAGGGTGGGACTTCCCTCTTCAGTAAATCCATTCAGCCACACCCAGAACTATGCTAACCCAGTTAGGGTACTGATCCATATACCACACACCCTTAATTTATATTCATACGCCCTAGATCCAGTCACCTCTGAAAAGCCCCACCTATGAGCACATGAGGCTTTGGGGGGACTTCTAGATATAAGCTGTAACACTTTATGTTTTTGTTTTTTTCTGCAGTATTGGGGATTGAACCTAAGGCCTCAAGCAAGTGAGGCAAACGCTCTACCATTGAGCTACACACCCCAACCATAATTATTTGTGAATAAATTTTGAGATTCTTTGTTGTCTTGCAGTATAAACTTAAAAATTAAAACTTTTATCAAAACAAAGCATTTATAGAAGTCTCTGTCTCGCTAGTTTTTAGGTGCTAAACCTTAGATTTTAGGATGACTCCTTACCCATTTAAACTCACTTGATTATATCAGAGGGATTGATACCGTTCAAAGAGTTTTGAGAGAAAGAAAAATGGGGAAAAGAGTATTCTGTGTCTAGTCCTGTCTAACCAGACAGGCCATGCCTGCATTCTCTTATAGTGATGTAACTGTTTCTACGTGCCACACATCTGCAAAGGTTGGAACTCGACTTGTGTTTGATCACAATGGGAAAATTGTCCAGAAAACCCCCTGTCCACGACCCAAAGGGACAACAGTCAGTGTACAGCAGTTATTTTATACGCTACCTGTGCGTCACAAGGAATTTCAAAGGAATATTAAAAAGGTATGCTAAATTTACTCTCTGTCTTCACAAGCATTAATAGTATAGTATACATGAATAAAAGGTTTATTAACGATGTTATTCTTCAGTTGATTCTATTCCTTTGATTTTCTTTTTAAAGAAATGATTTCTTTGCTTCTTTCCATCAAGACTGAACTTAGGATGATTTACTGTTTTATTTTGTGTTTTGTTTTTTTGGGAGGGTCTTGTTATGTGGTTCAGGCTGGCTTTGAACTTACTGTGTAGCCCAGGCTTGTCTTGAGAAAATCACAGTGATCCTCCTGCTTCAGACTCCCAAGGGCTATTATATTTATTCTGTGTGTGTGTGTGTGTGTGTGTGTGTGTGTGTGTGTGTTTGGAGCTAGGAATTGAACACAGGGCCTTGTGCATGCTAGGCAAGCATTGTACTACAGAGCTATATCTCCAGTCCTTTTACTTATTTATTTATTTTTATTTTTATTTTGAGACAGGGTCTTGTTAAACTACCCAGGCTGGCCTCAGATGTGGGATCCTCCTGCCTCAGCCTCCTGAGTAGCTGGGATTGTAGATGTGCACCATTGCACCTAGCTTGTACATATATTTTTTATAATCCAAAGAATTGCTTAAGCGTATACAGCTAAAATCTTTTTTTTTTTTTACTTATAAAACAATTTGTGCTAATTTTAACTTGATTAAATTTTATAAAAATAGAGAAAATAACTTTTTTTTGCATCTTAGGGCAAAAAATCAGAGCCTCAGAAAAATAGCTTGCCAGCAGTGGCCATTATTAATAGTTTGTATGTCTTTTTATTTTTTTATTTTATTTATTTATTTATTTATTTATTTTTGTGGGAACCGGGGGGTCGACCTCAGGACCTCGCGCGCCAGCAGGCGCCCTTGCCGCTGAGCGATATCACCGGCCCCTTTTTCGTATATGGGTTCCGGGAGTCGAACTCGGGCCCTCGCGCTTGCGGGGCAGGCGCTTAAGCCGCTGAGCCATCTCACCGGCCCTGTATGTCTTTTTATATACTTTTCAATTTCATATGCTTATAAAAAATTCAAGATAAATACATCAATAAATATAATGAAAGCAAGAAATATAGAACATGCAGCATTGAAGTGATATAAAATTGTATGTGTTAGAAAGTTGAGGGCCAGTGAGATAGCTCAGCAGCATAAGCGCCTGCCTGGCAAGCGCGAGGTCCTGAGTTCGACTCCTGGTACCCACATACGAAAAAAGGGCCGGTGATATCGTTCAGCGGCACAGGTGCCTGCTGGCACACGAGGTCCTGAGTTCAACCCCCAGTACCCACAAAAAAAAAGAAAGAAAGTTGAAACCATTTCTCCCTACTCTCTTGAGTTTGGTTTATATCCTTTAGACTATAAATAGGCCTGTGTATATGTAGTCTTTATATAGTTAGATGTTTCTGAAATAATTAGGATCATGTCATACCCTGCGTGTAACTGACTTTTCATTTAGATATTGTAATTATCTTCTTTGGTCAGTGTGCATTATCGTATTCTTTGTCATTCCTCCATGATACAGATATAATATCATAATTTAGCTCTTTGCTGATGGTTGCTTAGCTCGTTTCTGATTTTTCACAGTTACAGATTATTTCAGTGAACATTTTTGTAATATACCTTTGTATGCTTGTCTTTCTACAAGGATAGATATCTTAAAAAAAAAAAAAGAAATTTTTAGGGCAGAGATGACAAGGTCAAAATGAATGTCCTTTTTGATGCTTACATCAGGGACAAGTGAGAGGACAGCGACTAGGAGCCAAGGCCTGAGCCGCCTTTCACAGCACATAGAGGGATACTTCTTTATAATTTATTCTGTCATAATTTTTTCCCTTATTTTCAAAATGATATGAGAATCTTGAACTGGATCTTGTAACTTGAGCCATGTAATTCATGTACAATTAATGTTGAGTCTTGTGTTTGTTTTTTTAAACAGGAGTATGCCAAAATGGTCCAGGTCTTACATGCGTACTGTATCATTTCAGCAGGCATCCGCGTAAGTTGTACCAATCAGCTCGGACAAGGAAAGCGGCAGTCTGTGGTGTGCACAAGTGGCAGCACCAGCCTGAAGGAGAATATTGGCTCTGTGTTTGGGCAGAAGCAGGTAGTGGTGGCCAGTTACTGAAAATACTTTATTGTTCTGAGTATGACAGGTTTCATTGTCCTTTCCAGTAGAGTGAGAATAAAATACAAGAATTGTTTTTTTAAAGTACCTGTCACAAAGTTAATGTTTGAGGGCTGCATCCTTAACTTTCTCACTGAACACAACAAAGTATCATGGGCATTGTGTTGATTATGAACAAGAAGAGCTCATGTGTTTCATGTTTTACCTTACTGCAAGGCAGTTGTCAAGATTCTTTGATGAATTTCTTTGTACTTTTAAAGCAGGTAGCTTGACTGGAAAGAAAACACATGTTATCTTCTCTGAAGGTTGGTCTGTTCTGTGTTTATTAGGAAATAACCATGGCTCTTGGTTTCTTTCAGTTGCAAAGCCTTATTCCTTTCGTTCAGCTGCCCCCTAGTGACTCTGTCTGTGAAGAGTACGGCCTGAGCTGTTCCGACGCGCTGCATAATCTGTTTCAGTAAGTAGGCTGCTGCCAAGAGAAGACAACCAGAGGGGATTGTCCTTTTTTTTTTTTTAATAGTGATTTTAAGGCTTATATATATATTTTGTGTGTGTGGTCGACCACAGGGTCGACCTCAGGACCTAGCGCGCCAGCAGGCGCCTGTGCCGCTGAGCAATATCACCGGCCCTTTTTTTGCATGTGGGTTCCAGGAGTCGAACTCAGGCCCTCGCGCTGCCAGGCAGGCGCTTATGCCGCTGAGCCATCTCACCGGCCCTAAGGCTTATATTTTTTATGTCCTATGTAAAACTGGGCATTCTCACTGCTATGAAAGAGGATTTATGTGAAAGACTGAGTTACTTAATTCAAACAATATTTTGGCTAACTAATGTATTTCAGAGGGGTTCCTGCTGAATTAGTCTTCGTTAAGGCTGGTCAGTTAGAATAACTTTTAATTTATTTATCTACAGTGTTGGACTTTTTGAGGATTTGGTGAAGGTAGTCCAGGTAGACACTGTACAAAAAATAGATACTTCCTGAACAGGACTGGTCCTGTGAAGATCCATGTCCCTTACTATTTCTCTACCTACTTTTGGCTCATGTGTAAAATTACAAGGTGGAAATTCATTTCTTTATGTTAAAGTTACGAAAATGCAAGCATCCCTGGGGTGGAGCTCGTATAGAATGAGCATGTCACCAACACCTTCATAGATGTAAGTTTTGCTGATTAAAGACAGAATTTGGGCCGAGATCCTGTGTACAAGTGGTTAGACTCCATCGGCAAGTCAGTTGGCACAGCACCGAGGTCTTGCGAGTGTGTCGGGTGTGAGACCCAGTCCTGACGTGGAGACCAGGGTTTAATGGGGAAAGTGAAAGGAGGGCTTGGCCAAGTTCATTGTGAGCCCACTGCATTGCCTCTGAGGGAGTTTTGACTATGTAAGCTTTGAGGCATTCAGAACATCTGGGCTGTCTGTGTGATTGATCAGGATGGAGCCAGATGCATGCGAACAGAAGCAGGAATATTCACCAGCACATCAGCAGGTGTTTTTAGTTGATTTTAAGACTGTGCCTGCCCTATGCTCAGTGTTCTAATCCTGTGCACTCTGGAACAGAATCTCAGGCTTCATCTCACCCGGCACGCATGGCGTTGGAAGAAGCGCAACAGACAGACAGTTTTTCTTCATCAATCGGCGTCCTTGTGACCCAGCAAAGGTATTTACACATGTTTTGTATTAGTTTATGCTTATGTCTTCAAGTTTTTGTTACTGAATTATTTCATGACTTTTTCTTATACAGGCAATTTACACAGATCATGGGACTGACTCAGAAACATGATTTTAAAATCGTTTAGGCATTTAAGAAAGACTACTATATGGTTCTTTCAATTGTGTGTGTATTCATGTACATATGTGTGTGCATACATACATAAATATATCAAGTACGTATTAATTACCAGTGTATTCATTATCATAGAAACTATCACTGTTTGATGAAAGGAAATGTTTCAAAAATTTGCTGTCGTGTAGACTTTTCAGTATAGATTGACCATGTGCATATATTTCTGTCTTTTCTTTTTCTTCTCTCCATTTTCCAGAAGAATAAGGGCCTGGATTACCTCTGCCTCAGACTAAAAACTGATCATCTTAATATAGTTACATTCATGGGTTTTAAGTGGTTCAATTTTGCCTTTTACATCTTTAGCAGCACTGTGTCTCAGAGTATTTTTCTGTTTTATTGTAGCAGAGGAAGGAAGGAAGGGTAGGAGGGAGTGGGGTGTAAGGGAGGATAGTAGGGGGATGGATATGATCAAAATATGTTGTATACATACATGAAAATGTCAGATTGAAACTCAGTATTTTGTAAAATTAATGGGCACTAATAAAAATATATTTTAAAAAATTTACTTATACCTACCAGATGTGATTTAGCCCCTAAAAGTTTACAACCTATATTGTAATTAGTGTGATTTTATGATTTATCTCTAATGCTATTTAATCTCATTATAATGTCATGAAATATGTTTCTAAGTACATTTAAACATGCTTTCTGAACATTTAAACTGTACCTGCATTTTAGTAAAATTTCATGAAGAGCATCTTTAGATTGGAAAAAGATTCTGTTTTAGGAGTCTGTGTTTAAAAAGTATCACTTTGAGAGACATGAGGAAACTTTGAGTACTGGATATGTATTTGATTATGGGATAGTTTTGTGTGTGTGTGTAGTTATCAAATTGTACATTTCAAATATGTGCAGTTTACCTTGAGACTATGTTAAATAAAATATATCAGACACACAAGTGTGTCTCTTCTATGAGAAACTCATAGAATAAAGAGCAAAGGAAAAGACAATAAACAACATATTTTGATCATAGATCTAGGTCTTTTGTAAATGGGAAGGGGATCTAGAGATGAAGAGAAGAGGAATAAAAAGAATTAAGATGTGTTATGTACATGTACCTGTCCCTAAATGAATGTAATCTTTATGTACTACAAGCATGTACTAATAAAATATTAAATATGTGCAGTTTGCATATAAATCACATCTTACTAAAGCTGTATAAGTTTAATAAAATTTGATCCATTTGGTGATAGGTTAGAACAGCATGTTGTTAGAACAACGAGAGAAGGGAATATTTATTCTTTGCTCATTGTTGTTTCTTGGCCAGGTCTCCAGACTTGTGAATGAGGTCTACCACATGTATAATCGACATCAATATCCTTTTGTTGTTCTTAACATTTCTGTTGATTCAGGTAAGTTCCACTGAGAATAATGAAGTTTATACTCTATAGGTGTCTTTCTTCTGGTTGCTGAAATTCTGATTTATCATCATCATCTTTATCTAGACTCTAAGAAATATATATATATGCTTACCTTAAAATACACACACTACACCCAGCCTTTGAGGTGTGGAAATAATTTGGTATCCTGCTCTTTATCCTTAAATGTGAACATTTTCTTTTCTATGTCATTAATATTAAGAAACATGACTTTAATACCTATATTATATTCCAATGGGCCAGTCCATGGTTACACTTTGATTTTTAAGATCTTTTTTACAGTGCTAGGGATCAAACCTAAGGCCTGGTACGTGCTAGGCAAGTGCTGTACCACTGAGCTACATCCCCAGTCCACCAATTCTTTTGGTTTTTGATATTTGTTTTCAGGTTTTGGAAATTATAAATACTGTCCTTATAATTAAATCATTGTCTGTAACTTTAAGGTAAATTCCTTATGGTGTAATTATTGGGTCAGTGAATATGATAATTTTAAGGCTTTTTCTGCAATGCATTCTAGGCACATTGTACCAGTTCACACATTTACCAAAAGTGTACTAGCTATCATTTTTTTTTTAAACTAAATTCAATAGAGGATAAAATACTTTGATTTGCACTTTTTCTTATACATTTTCATGTGTTTTTCTTCTATGATGTACCCACTCAACTTTTTTTTTTTTTTTTTTTGGTTTTTCGAGACAGGGTCTTGCTCTGTAGTTCAGGTTGGACTTGAACTCATGGCAATCCTCCTGCCTCAGCCTCCCAAGTGCTGGGGTTATAGGCATGCGCTACCACACTGTGGGCACAGCATACCCATTCAAATCCTTACATATGTTGTCTGTTTAAAAAATAGTTCATGTTTTCCTTATTTATTTGAAAAAGCTAATTTTATTTAAAAATTTTATTCATTCAGTATGGTATTGGGGAGAGAACGCAGGGGTTTGGCACTGAGCTATATCCCCACCCTTTTTTATTTTGAGGAGTGTCTTGCTAAAATGCCTACGCTGGTCTTGAACCTGCGATTCTTCTGCCTCACCTTTCCAGAGTGCTGGCATTACAGATGTGAGCTGCCATACCTGGTGCTAATTTTATAATCTGTGAATATTAATCTGAATACTGTATTGTTTTTAATAATGTTTTTAGTAAGAATAAGTGAATGAAATAGTAGATGGGTAAATTTCTGTTGTTAAAAGTGAATTTAAACATGATAATGTGTGTTCTTTTTGTCCTTAGAATGTGTTGATATCAATGTTACTCCAGATAAAAGGCAAATTTTACTACAAGAAGAGAAGCTTTTGTTGGCTATTCTAAAGACCTCTTTGATAGGAATGTTTGATCGTGATGTAAACAAACTTACTGTCAGTCAGCAGCCTCTGCTGGATATTGAAGGTAAGAAAAATGCAGTGATGTAACAGTTTCTAAAACTTTCAGCTATAGTGATTCCCTTTGTTCCCCCCAAGGTAATTCTTCTGGACATGAAACAAAATTTCTTTTAGAAAAGATATGTCACACTAGAAGATATATAGCTGCAGATTTAAGGTAATCTGATTAGAAAGAGACATAAATGACCACATTTTGCATACACAGTGCTATTTAGTGATGTGTTTCTTAGGCCATCATGGCCACTCAGGTTTTTCTGATTGTAAAGAAATGATGTAATATCAGATAGACGATGAGCACAAGTCTGTAGTGACTGTGCGTTCTTAACTTTCTTGTCGTTGCCTTTACTATGTATTTTGAGTTAAGTTCTTAGTAGTAATCCTGGAGATTACAATTAGCATAGCAGTTTAATTCAGATTAATAGCAACTTCATTTCAACAGTATATAAAACCTTGCTACTATATAGCTTCCTTTTTTGTTTTTTTTTTTGAGACAGAGTCTTGCTATATAGTTAGGCTGTCCTTGAACTCACTATGTAGCCCAGGCTGGCCTCGAACTTGCGGCAGTTCTCCTGCCTCAGCGTCCTGAGTGTTGGGATTGCAGGTGTGTACCACCATGCCTGGCTCCTACACAGTTTCTGATGAAAAATTATCTCTAAACCTTACTGAGGATCCCTTGTGTGTGTGATGAGTCAGTTCTTGCTCTTTGAAGATTCTCTCTTTGTCCTTCAGTTTGATCGTGATGCATCTAGGTATGGATAGATCTCTTTGAGTTTATCTTGGTATTTGTTAAGTTTCTTAGATGTATAGATTCCTGCCATATCAAATATGGGAAGTTTTTGGCCATTATTTCTTTAAGTAATCTTTCTACCCCTCTGTCTTCCTCCTTTCCTGGGATAGCCACTGTGGGTGTGATGGTACCTAATGGGTCTCTCAGCCTTAGTTTGTTTTTCTTTGTTCTTTTTCTTTCTGTTCCTCTGACTGGGTGATCCCATTAGCCCATCTGCAAGTTTGCTGTTCTTCTGCCTGATGAAATCTGCTGCTGAGCCTTTTAGATACACTTTTTCAACTCCAGAAATTCTTTTTTATGATTTCTATGTATTGAGTTCTTATTTGACAGGATATTATTTTTATGCTTTCCCTTAGTTTTTGTCTTAGTCACTTTCTCATTGCTGAGACACAACACCTGACACCCACAATTTAAAGGAGAAGTTTATTTTGGCTTGCAGTATGTAGAGGTTTCACCCATAGTCTGTAAACTCCAGGGCAGAAGTGGCCTGGAAGGGCCTGAGTGGAGGGAAACTGCTTACATCATGGCAGCCAGGAGACAGGGCCAAGGGAGGAGCTGGGAAGGGAGATAAACCCTTCCAGGTTATTCCCACAGTGATCCGCCTCTCCTGACCAGACCGTACCTCCTAACAGCCAGTTAGCTATAACATCCTCGTAAAGCAGTCACCTCTCAGAAGCCCCTTCTACGAGTGCATGAAGTTCTCAGGAGACATCTAGATATAACAATTACTGAGATGTGGTTTCCTTTAGCTCTTTGAACACATTTGAAATAGGTGATTTAAAATCTTTGTCTAAGCTGGTGTGGTGGCGCAAACCTGTAATCCCAGCACTTGAGCGGCTGAGGCAGGAGGATCACTGTGAGTTTAAGGCCAGCCTGGGCTACATAGCAAGTTCAAGGCCGGTCTGAACTGTATAGTGAGACCCTGTCTCAAAATAAATAAATAAAAGTAAAATAAAATAAAATCTTTGTCTAGCCTAGCATGGTAGAGCATGCCTGTAAAAATGCTACTTAGGAGGCTGAGGCAGGAAGATCACAAGCTTGAAGCCAGTTTGGGCAGCTTATCAAGACTTTCTCCAAAAACAAACAAAAAGGGCTGGGACTGTAGCTCAGCAGTAGTGTACCCTGGTTTCCATCCTTAGATGGAGGGAGGGGATGGACTCTTTTGTCTAGTCAGGTCCCCATATGAGCTTCTTCAAGGATAGTTTATATTGGCCACTTTTTTCATGTGTATGAGCCATACTTTTTTCCTTTTTTTTTTGGTGGGTATCGGGGGTCAACCTCAGGACCTTGTGTGCCAGCAGGTGCCCGTGCCGCTGAGTGATATCACCGGCCCATTTTTTCATATGTGGGTACCGGGAGTCGAACTCAGGACCTCGTGCTTGCCAGGCAGGCACTTATGCTGCTGAGCCATCTCACCGGCCCTATACATTTTTCTTTGCAAGTCTCTTTTTTTTCTTAATGGTGGAAAACTGAACATTTAAGTATTAGGATATGGCAATTCTGGAAGTCAGATTCCCCTTCTGAGGGTTTGTTGTTGCTGTTTGTTGTTTATTGATTGACTTTTCTGAGAAAGATCTCTGCAGAGCCTCTGTTTCTTGTTATGGCCACTGAAGTACCTGTCCCATTAGCTTATTGGTTGGCTAATTATTGGACAGGGATTTCTGTAAATGCGGAGCCCACCAAGTCTCTGTGTCTTTGCTGAGGGGCTTGACGTGCCATTGGGACACACCTTCAACACTTGGCCAGGAGGTTCACAACTATGCTTCAGTTTCACTTCCTGTTTGTGCTAAGTATCAAGGTCAGCCGCAGGTCAGAGTTCAGGGCCTTTTCAGGTCTTTCCTAGACATGCAAATGGCCACGTAGATTCCCAAGTTGATATTGGAGCTTTTCAAAGTCCCTGGGAAGCTTTTATGGTTAGTCTGTTTTATGCTCAGCTCCTATCCAGTCGCAAGCAGTGAAGGCAAAGAAACAGTTGCCTTGAATAGATTTCACAGGGTGCCATCAAGAAAGGAGCTTTTGGGCCGGTGAGATGGCTCAGTGGCGTAAGTGCCTGCCTGGCAAGCGCAAGGTCCTGAGTTCGACTCCTGGTACCCACATTAAAAAAAAAAAAAGCTTTCTACAGTGAGTGAATTCGAGTCAGGACTAATATGGACAGCCTTGCAGGTGGGTGTTCAGGAACCGCCAGACAGGGCAAATAATTGTTGTTCCCTGGGACATGAGGATGTGAGGTTTCCATAAACTCCAGTTACATCCTGTCTTCTGTGGTGGCTGCCAGACTGTTGGAGTTTTACTTTGATCTTTGTTTGTCGTCCCTCCCACCCCTATACTAGGAATTGAACCGAGGACCTTTGCACTGAGCTACATCCTCAACCCGTTTTTTATTTTGAGACAGGTTCTTGCTAAGTCTCCCAGGCTGGGCTGAAACTTGCAGTGCTCCTGCCTAGGTCTTCCAGAATGCTGGGATTATAGGCATGGAATTAAAATCATGCCCAGCTTCTGTTGGTTTTCAAGGATAGTGCAGGGCTGGAAAGGAGGGACTGAGACCAGGCCAACTCAGAAAGCCACAAAGCTTGCTTTTCTTTTTTAATTTTTTGGGTTTTGTTTTGTTTTGTCTTTTTTTTTTTTTTTTTTTTTTTTGAGACAGGGTCTCACTATGTGATTCAGGCTGACCTTGAACTTACTATGTAGCCCAGAACTCAAACTCGTGGCAGTCCTCCTGCCTCAGTGTCCCAAGTGCTGGGATTATAGGTGTGTGCCACCAAAATCTTGCTTTTCTTAGGAAGAGTTACATTTTCTCTTGAAGAAACACTTCCCAGTTGCTGCAACCCTTTTGTTAATTTCCAACATTCTGAAAAAGTTAATTCTGACAATTTCTGCTGGTATTTTCATTCCTTGTATGAAGGAGGGAGTTTTTGGAGGCCCTCATTCTGCCATTTTCCCTGATGTCACTCCTGTGCAGCTTTTACTGTGTCATGTTGAGTTGAGAGTTGCCACAGATAGTGTGACATCTGTAATGATGTGCACAATCGTTATTTTATTCTCTGGTCATATGTTCTCCGCCATTTGTTGAAGTAGAAAGTCGTGTTTTTATTCATTTGAACCAAGTGCATCTGGGTGACCTGCGAGGGGAGGGCACAGTGGAGCCCCAGCTTCCTTCCTTGGCCGAGGGAACAGTTGGCGTTGGCCCTCTGGTAGCCAGATACACTCTTTGGGTAGATAGTATCCTCACTAAGATCATTAGCCAACCTTCCCCCAGTCAGTGTGTCAGGATGTGGCCAGATGGAAGTGGGAACACGTCATTGTGTCCTCAGTGTGGGGAAAGGCCAGAGAGCTGCTGAGGAGGTAAAATAGGCTTTGGTAGAAAGCTCCGATGAGATACTCTCCTCTCTTTCCCAGTGAGAGGAAAATGCGATGAGACTTTATACACCAAGAGTGCTGAGAGTCAGGTCTTTCCTAGGCATGCAGAGTAACTAGATCCCCATGTTTAAAGGGAGCAGGACACAGGGCGGGAACTGAGGGGCTGGTGTTTTAACATTTCCTAGCACCCCATGGGTGGGGTAGGTTCAGAAGGAAGGGCTCTTGTGGGATGGGCTCTTGTAGAGCCCATGGTGGGGAGCTGGGAGAATCTGAGGGTGTGGTGGAGGCCAGAGGCTCCTGAGGGTTGGGTGGACTGCTAAGTAGCGGGAGCGGAACATGGGAAATGAGCATTTGTGTGGCAGAGCTGCTGACTTGTACATGGAAAGTGCACACCTCTCCCGGCTGGGGTCTGCATGGGAGCGTAGGGATGTAAGGTCCGCATGTGGGGTGCGGTAGAGGGTGGTTGGCAGCGCACATCACTGTGGAAGGGCCAGCTGTGGTGTCTCTGGCTCTCTGTAGGACTCGACTCGAGAGGCCGCCCCGTAACAAGAAACAAGTTGTTCAGAAGGACTACGGTGTGAAACTCGGTTGACTCTGCCTATTTTTTAGCCATTTTATTGATGCGTAGTGACCACACAGAAACACACATGCCATAGTGTATGGCTTAGAAATATTTTAGGTCTGAGATCAAGAAACAGCTCCCGGGCTGGAGGTGTAGCTCAATGGTAGAGCATTTGCCTAGCATGCACAAGGCCCTGAGTTCAATCCCCAGTACCATCAAAACAAAAACAAAAAAAAAAGGAAAGAAAGAAATGTGGCTAATCCAAAGAAACAGCTCCCACAGGACTGCCCTCGTGCCTCTTTATCCTCCACCAACCCCCAGTGGTACCCACTTTGCTGACTTCTAACAGCCTAGTTCTGTTTTTAATTTGAAGTCATTCATTCTTAAGGTTTGTTTATGGAATTGATTCAAATCATATGTTGGCCGTTCACTCATTCATTCATTCTTGTGGCTGTACAGTATTCTGCTGCCTCAGTGTCTTTGTGGGTATTTGGGTTGTTTTCAGCTTTGGCTACCATGGAGAAGGCTGTCCCGAGCAGCCTCAGGTGGGTCTTCTGGTGAGCAGAGGTGGGCATTTCTGAGTGGAGCTGCAGCACCAGGTCACAGGCATGCTCACATTTAGGGTTAGGAGATGCCCATAGAGAGATTTACAAAGTGGTTATAACAGTTTCACTACTGTTGTGTAAGATTTCCACTTGATCTTCATCCTTGCAAACATTTGTTGTTTTCAAAATTTGACCCATTCTGGGTCAACATATTGTGTTTTTATTTTGTAGTTTTATTTTGTGGTTTATTTTGTGGTTTATTTTGTGGTTTTATTTTATATTGTGGTTTTATTTTGTGTTCCCTTTATGATTAACTTTGGACCATGTTCATATGCTTAGCCTTTTGGACGTCCTCTTGTCCCACTTCAGTGCAGTCCCTGACACTGTTCTCTGTTTCTGTTTGCTTAGGTAACTTAATAAAGATGCGTGCAGCAGACATGGAAAAGCCTCTGCTGGAAAAGCAGCCCAGTTCCCCTTCACTAAGGACTCGAGGGGAAGAGAAAAGGGTTGTGTCTGTTTCCAGGCTCCGAGAGGCCTTTTCTCTTCGTCACAACACAGAGATCAAGTCTCGGGGCCTGGAGACTGCAGATCCGAGATGGAATTCTCTGAGACAGAAAGGAGGTGCACCATCTTTTGTCACCTCAGATCCTATCTCTGGCTGGGGCTTGCAGGGCTCTCAGGAAGAGGTGACAAGTCTCAAGAAGGGCCCTGGTGATTCTGTGGACAGAGCAGAAACAGAGAAGGACTCAGGGCATAGCAGCACCCCAGCTGGCTCCGAGGAAGGGTTCAGCACCCCAGAAACCAGAAGTCACTGTAGCAGTGACCAAGCAGCAAGCTCCCTGGAAGACAGATTTCCACAGGACAGTGTGGACTCTCATGAGCAACTACTTGAAACCGACCAGCACCCTTCTGACATGAAATGTCATTTAGACCAAGAAGGTGTTGGATATAAATTGAGAGCTTTGCCTGTGCAGACTGATCTCTCATTCTCAAACACCAAGCGTTTTAAAAAGGAAGAAATTCCTTCAGCTTCTGACACTCCTCAAAAGTTGGTTAATATTCAGGACATGTCAGTGACTCAGGTTGATGTAGCTGTTAAAATTAGTAAGAAGATAGTGCCCCTTACCTTTTCTATGAGTTCTTTAGCTAAACGAATAAATCAGCTACATCTCCAAAAACAACAGAATGAAGGTGAACAGAATTATAGGAAATTTAGGGCAAAGATTTGCCCTGGAGAAAACCAAGCAGCAGAAGATGAACTAAGGAAAGAGATCAGGTAAAATTTGTTCTGAATGGTATTTTGGTCACACCTGTGATTGGTTATTTTGAGTGAACCAGAAGCTGATCCTTAGAGACTCAGCTTTGGGTGTGTTGTTGTTACTGTTTTGTGGTGCTGAGGATTGAACCCAGGGCCTTCACGCTGAACTACATTCCCAGCCCTTTATTTTTTATTTTGAGACAGTCTCGCCAGGTTTCCTTAGCTGGGCTGGAACTTGTGATCCTTTGCCTCAGCCTCCCAGAGTGCAGGGCCCACAGGCATGTGCCACCACCCTAGCTCTTGGTGTCTTTGCCTGTTTTCCTTCACCCTCCACTTAGATGGCATCTCCTGTCGGGCTTGGGTTTTGGTGTGGCCCTCCCTCTGCACTAGAATGGATCACCAGGATTTTGTTCCCTTTCAGGACAGGCCTGTGGGGAGGGGCCTTCCCTGCTGCACAGACTCCACCCCTTCCTGATGGACTTGCTGGCCTCTTCCTCCTTCCTCTTTGCTCCCTCCCTCAGATTCTAATGTTTGGCTTGGTTTTGACTCCACAGATTGGTTGTTAGCTTTGCCAGTGCATCCTTGGCCGTGCTTTTTCCATCAGCCACTTCTCTGCCTCTCACATATGTGAAGGACTTTCTTTCACCATACTCTTCTGCTGCTTGGAAACATTCAAGATTTTTTTCCTTAGATTTTCTCAGAGTATCTTTTTTAGATGAACCCAAATTAAGCCTGGGCTTCTTGACCCCAGTTTCATCACTCTTCCTGAAAGTTTTCAGCTCATAGTGACTTCCAGGCATTGAATTTATGGCAGTTTTGGTAGACGTCACCGTTTCCCATTTTTCATTTTAATGTGCAGAGAGCCGGGGGTGGCACATGCCTGTCATCCCTGCATTCTAGGAGGCTGTGGCAAGAGGATCCAAGTTCCAGCCCAGCCAAACCAAGTTAGCGAGAGTTCAAATAAACCAAGCTATGAAGTTTTGTTTCTTTTCCATTGTTTGTTTCAGCCCTATGCTGGTTTGTTTGTTTCATTACTGGGGATTGAACCCAGAGCCTTTACATTGAGCTATACCCTCAGCATTTTTTTTTTTTTCCCCTTGAGGCAGGGTCTTGCTAAGTCACTAAATTGGCCGGGATAGGCCTGAACTTACAGTCCTCCTGCCTCACTCTCCCAGAATGCTGGGATTTCAAGTGTGTGCCACCATGCCTGGCACAGATACTTTTTTCTATAGAAGACAGATCTACCAAAGACACTGACAACATGTGTCTTTAGGCCAGCACAGGTTCTTCCCAAAGGTCATCCTGCTGGGCAGCCAGAGACAGTTCTGGAAGAGGTGGAATCAGAGGCAGGGGAGGTGATCAATCAACCAGTCTCCAGTTTATTGGCTGGCAGTTCTGCATGCACCTGTCTGCGACTGTGTTTCTCCTTGAGCACTGCTAAATTTAGAGGTGTACCAAAGTGTTCAGGGAGAACCTTATAAGACAAAGCAGAGCCTCCCTTCTGGCTTCTAGGTGTTCTTTTCTTTTCTGTCACAGTGCAGTCACCATGAGGAGCAGGAGCCCCTGTGTGTGGTTGCAGTCCAGTCACTCTGCATCCATAGACTGTAGACTGCATCCACTCCTGCTCTGGTGGGCTTTGGACTATAGCCTCCACAGTGGTAGAGAAAGCAGCTACCCTGAACGTGTTGTTTTCATACTTCTTAGTTTAGTAGTTAGCCACCTTTTTATGGATTCATAACTTTAGTATACATTTTCCTGTTCACATCACTGGTGTGTTTTTGTCTCTTGATTGGACTCTGACTAATAGGGAATTGGTATCCAGAATGGTCCCAGGAGACAGATCCTCTGGGCAGGATTTGTGGATTGGCTTGGTTGTGATGTGGGCTTAAACTCAGTGCTGAACTCTCTGCCTGTAGGGAATAGAGGGCTAGTCCCTGTGGCATGCAGAGGGTCCACAGCTAATCACACTGTCACCTGTGGGTGATTATGATGAGGTGCTGACCTGCCCCCTGCCCCTGAGCCCCTGTAGTGGCTGCAGGAGTGACGATTGCCAGTGCTGGTGGGCAGGTCTTCGTCAGTGCACTGGAGCACTTTCAAAACAAAAGGGCAGACTCAGCTCCTTTCATTCTCTTCTCAGCCCCTGCCCGAGAGCTGGTAAGTTCCATGGCACCACTATGACACTATGAGCAGTGTCACTGCTCATAGCCATGGGGCTGACATTGAGGAAAAGCTGTTTCCACAAAATTTAATTGTGTAGATTGCAGGGCTGCCGTGTTGACTTTTATGTGAAAGTTGACGTGGTGTCTGTCTCTTGTCTGCATTGACCTCTGTAGTGTTTAAAGTACTCTTATATATTGTGGGTGGGAGTGCAAACTTTGACAGATTTCTATCCAAAAAAGTGTATAATTCTACTTCTAGGGATTTATCTCACAGAAACATCCCCACAAGTGAGCAGGTTTTCTTGCAGCTTTGTGCACATTACTGAAATTGGAAACAATGGAATGTCCTTCAGTAGAGAATTTGTCAAATTGTGGTCCATCCATGCAATGAATTCCCATAGAGCCATTATAAAGAATGAAATGCCTTATCTACTGTAGCTACAGGGCTGAGACTGGTAAAATTACATGTAGAATCTCATCCTGCAATTGGCTGAATTATAATGCAGTTGAACTCCTAGCCCAGTGGTGGCAGACCTGTGGCACGCATGCTGCAGCTAGCTGTTTTATATCATTGAAAGCCATAAAAGGTTCACCATTGCTGTCCTAGCCTCTCTTGATATCTACTATTAAGAAAGAAAAGAAGATAGCTAGAGAAAAAGCTTCTATCTGCTAAGAAAATACATATATAATCATGACCTGGATGTTGGTAGGGCTATTGCTGTGGTTTGAATCTATGAGTCCCTGCAAAATTTATAGGGTGGAACTTCACGTGTTCCCCCGTCTTGAACCAACAGTGGTATGTGCATGACTGTCTCTGGGCAGACAGCTTGTGTTACTGGATGGGGCTGTCCCACGCCACCCGATGAGATAGTCATGTGTGCATCATCAGTGGTTCAGCGCCGCCTGGCAATGAGACATGCGAATTACAGCCCTGTTGTGAATGTGTTAACGGTAAGGGTTGAGGCCTTTGCAGAAGTATTGAAGAGGGCTCGTCCCTCATGAGTGGATTAAATTGAATGAAGTATCCTAGTGCATTTGCCCTCCCACCTTCTGCCATGCTAGGACAGTTGACAAGGCAGCTTCTTGGAAGCAAGGAGGGCAGCCCTCAGCAGACACTAAGTCTGCCAGTGCCTAATTCTTGGAATTCTTATCCTCCAGATCTGTGATAGATAAATTTGTTGTTAATTTTAAAAAATGAAATGCATACATATATAGTATCTGTGATGTGTTAAGTGATGCAAGGATAGTAGTATGAAGAATTAAAATTTCATTTTCTTTTTTTAAATTAAAAATGTATAAACAAAGTGTATCTATATATACCTTGCTTGCTATATATACACACATACACATATATATACACACAGACACATCACACACATGTTCACACACATACATATGTACCAGATTGTTAATAGTAGTAACTGATGTCATGTCTGGAGAGCTGGATGAATGGATAATTAGAAATTGGGATTGTTGGAATTATTTTGTGTATTATATTGGTTGATTTTTTTAATGGTCTTCTGTTTTATAATCAGAAGAATAATCTTTTTTTTAATTAAGTTTATTGGTACATTTTAGGTATATAATGACCACATTCATCATAGGGAATTTGTACCTGTACGTGATATATCATGATATATCTTGATTCAGAAGAATAATCTTTTGAAATGTCTCACAATTAATGTTTTCTACATGCAGTAAAACGATGTTTGCAGAAATGGAGATCCTCGGTCAGTTTAATTTGGGGTTCATAGTAACCAAGCTGAAGGAGGACATCTTCCTGGTGGACCAGCACGCTGCGGACGAGAAGTACAACTTCGAGATGCTGCAGCAGCACACTGCACTGCGGGCACAGAGGCTCATCTCGTAAGTTCACACGGGGTCCGGAATTTTCACTGCTGTTTCCCAGGTTTCTCCTCACTGAAGATTGAAATGCTATATGTGTGTCTATGTGAATACTTATGTATCTTTTTTTCCATAAGTACCTATAGAGCAGGGTTTTTATTTATTTTGCTGTATGGGGTTGAACTCAGGGCCTTCACACTGAGCTACGACCCCAACCCTTTTTTTCATTTTGAGGCAGGTTCTTGCTAAGTCACTAAGTTGCCCACACTGGATTCGCACTTGCAGTCTTCTTGCATCAGCCTCCCAGAGTGCTGGATTACAGGTGTGCCCGAGACACCCGGCTCCATATAGCAGACTTTTGTACTTTGTACACACTAGCGGTCAGTTACAGTTTACTGAGTACTTCTTATGTGCCTGGCACTGTTGAAGAAACTTACAGGCATTAGCTCACTTAATCTTCATAAACCTGCAAATTTTACTGTTGCCATTGCCATTTCACAGGTGATAAAGCTGAGGCACAGAACAGCTGAATAACCTGCCCACTGTGTTCCTTAGGTAATGAACCTTTTTAGGTGTTTAAAAATGTTGTTCACTGGTTGTCCAGAAAATCATTTTGGGGGTGAAGGGAATTGGGGCATAATTATGTAGTATTTGTATGTATAGTGTGTAGGATTGACATCAGAAAGGCAGCCCAGCCTGCAGGTCAGCCTTTGCATGTGTAGCAGAGCAGTTTCAATGGGTGGATAGGATAGTCCCTGCAAAACTGGGTATTCCTCTGTCACATTGAATGCTTTACTGACTTTGTTCAAGGGGACATGATGGTATATCACATAAACCAGAAGTCTTTTTTAAAGAAAAGTTATAAATCCAAGCATTGTTGTCCATGCCTGTAATCTAGTACTTTGGGAGGCTGAGGTAAGAGGATCGAGAGTTTGGGCCCAGCCTCAGCAACTTGGTGAGACCTTGTCTCAAATAAAAAAAGGGGGACTGAGGATGTAGCTCAGTACAGAGCCCTGGGTTCAGTCCCGAAGTAACACACACACACACACACACACACACACACACACACACACACACACGTAAGAGGACGTCATGGATTTTCATTGGGTGGAACTAAACTATGTGGAGAAATAAACTCAGACTACAATGGATGTATATCTGGTCTAGAGAAATACGCCACCAAGTAGTAACTCAGCTGGGAAAATATATCGAGTTTACTGAGTACTCTATTTCTGCAGAATGTTTTAATTGAGTTCATTTTTAGTAGGAGTAAATGGTAATGAAGTCATTTGCTAAACTACTTTATAGCTCTGAGATATTGCTGCTGCTCTCAGAGATTTCTTTCTTAGCCCTTTTGCATAAATAAGGTCTCGTGTGTGGCATTTCAAGTTGACCCAGGTAATTATGGGGCCACTTTGGGTCCCAGGTGGGCTATACCTCAGGATTAAAGGATGAAGGCCAAAATTCTACCCTGGCCCACGGCCTTGTGCAGTTTGGCACATTGACTTCCTTAGCATTTCATGTTTATCCCCTATATGTAAGCCTCTAGGGCCATTAAGAATGAAGTATATCTTTTATGTGTGGTGCTGGGAACATCAGCAGTCCATTGGAGGGAGCGATTTTGAAAAAGTTGTCGGGGCTGGTGAGATAGCTCAGTGGCATAAGCGCCTGCCTGGCAAGCGTGAGGTCCTGAGTTCGACTCCCGGAACCCACATATGAGAAAAGGGCTGGTGATATTGCTCAGTGGCACGGACACCTGCTCTCACATGAGGTCCTGAGTTCGACCCCCGGTACCCACCAAAAAATAAGTTATCTCTGCCTAGAACACTCATCTTGTACCCACTTCCTCCCCCTATTATCTAAGTTGCTCCCTTATTCCCAGAGCTCAGTTCAAAGTTTGCCTCCTCAAGGGGAGAGGGATCCTTCCTTGATCCCAGGGCCAAATCTCACTTGTACAAGTATACCCTTCCAGCACTGGTGGTGTGTCTTCCTGATTCTCATGTTGCTAGTAGTTTTAGTTGACTTGGCTGTTTGGTATCTTTCTTTCCCACAAATCTAGGGCAGAGACTGAGTCATTCTGTTCACCATGCTGTGTCTTGCCTTTATCGTGCTTTTCTTAGAGGGCCTTCCATAAAGCTAGTAGGGAGATGGATGGATAACTAATGCAGGCAGAGGAAGGAACAGGATAGCAAAATACTTGTTCTCTATTCAGTGTTTTCAAATGCTGGTAATGAGCTAACCCAGCTTTTCAACTTAGCTTTATTGTAAAGAGGAAAAATAGCATTTTGGTACATTGTTATCCTTACAGAGAGGATCTGAAAGAAGACCAGGTCATTGATGGGATATCAGATTGAGAAGAAAGCAAACTACTTTTGCGGCAACTTTAACCTCTTAAAAACCTTATAAGGAGAAGAAAACCAGCAGGAACTCTGTGACACTTAGCTGAATATTCAAAGGCATAGAGCTGAAAAGTGATTTTCATGTTGTATTTTTGAAATGAACTTAAAGTATCATAGTATTGTTTCACTTTTCTTTTCTGCTTTATATGTAAATGTTTGACTTCAAATTGTAGTTTGAATCTCTTGTTTTTCAGACCTCATACTCTCAATTTAACTGCTGTCAATGAAGCTGTCCTGATAGAAAATTTGGAAATATTCAGAAAGAATGGCTTTGATTTTGTCATTGATGAAAGTGGTAAGTTATTAATTAGGGCTATAGAATTGTCTTTTTAGAGCTGGGAATAATCTTTAAGGTCATGTAGATCTGTCTCTGTTTTATAAGAAGTGAACAAAGTTCCCCCAAAAATGCATTTTGGGTCTGCCTCTCCTTCAAATGTTCATTGTAAATAACACTCAAGTGACACACATTTCTTAAATAATGCACTTTTCTCAAAATGTTATTCTTTTTAGCTCCAGTCACCAAAAGGGTTAAATTGATTTCCTTGCCAACTAGTAAAAACTGGACCTTTGGACCCCAAGATATAGATGAACTGATCTTCATGCTAAGTGACAGCCCTGGGGTCATGTGCCGGCCCTCCCGAGTCAGGCAGATGTTCGCCTCCAGAGCCTGCCGGAAGTCTGTAAGTAGAGTGAGCCCGGCTGCTAGGCCCGCAGGTCTGCTCAGGCCTGTGGTCCAGGGAGGCTCTCAGTTCAACTCCTGATTTGGTCTGGACCCCCATGATTGTCGTGGGTCATTTTATATAGAGAGCTGCGTTGTCTCTGTCAATACAATGTAGCAGCTAGCAGGTCTGCATTATCTTTGACCTCTAAATCATACTTACTGCTCTTTCTCTACTTCTGAGGAGTGGTGTTTCATCTCAGAGCTTTCATTTATCCAAGCACAGTTAGCTCTGTGTACACCTTGTTCATCCTGGCCCTTATGAGTAATACCAGCATTGATCAAGATTTGTGGCTGCCAGGCTGAGACGACATAGCACACACTCCTGCAGGGTCAGTGAGCAGGTGTTCTATGGGGGCCATGTGAGGGCATCAGTGTTGTGTCCCTGCCACCACTCAGATTGGTGGTGGAGAGTGGTAGCAATGGCTGGGCGTTAGCCTAATGTCCTTTAAAGTAAGTGACTCTGTCACCTGGCCACATTTCTTTCTTTATTTGACAGATATTTCTTGAGCTTCCACAGTAGAGCTTGCCTGTGTTCCCGGGAACACAGAGGTAACCAGACAGGTGAGGTCCTTACCCATGTGGGGCTAATAGTTCAGTGGGGAGAAATAGACACAAACAAAAATAAATGAACCTCAGAGGCCACCAAGTAAAGAGAGTTAAGCAGCACATTGGGGTAGGGAGTGACCATAGAATGAGGCGAATGGGGAGGTGGGCAATCGGGAGCAGCTGTCTGAGCAGCTGTGTGAAAGGTGAGGTGCAATCCCCTTGGGCAAGGACTTCCTGGATAGAAGAAAGCAAGTGTCGACGCTGGGCATGGGGAGGCTTTGAGCAAAGCCAGAGGTTGGCTGGAGAGGGCCAGGTGAGAGTGTGGTGGCCAGAGGACAGACCACACGGGGTTGCTGCTTGTGGGGGCACCCAGATGTGTGCCTCCTGTGCTGGGACCTGCCAGGGAGAGAACTGTCATGTGGTGCCAGCCCCGGTGGTAAGGCTGGGGAGGGGTGGAGGAGGGGGTGAGAACTCTGTTGTAGATGGGTGGTAGGTGAGGCCACATTCAGCTGCAAGTACAGTATCTGCAAGGTAGTACATATGTGAGTCTAGGGCTCAAGGGAAATATTGGGGCCACAGATCAGATTCAGGTAGAATTCACAACCTCAAGGTTGAGTGAAATTACTCCACAGAAGAGTTTAATTAGAAGAGTGGCTGGGCATGGTGGTGCCTGCCTGTAATCCCAGCACTTGGGAGGCTGAGGCAGGAGGATCACTGGGAGTTCTAGGGTAGTCTAAACTATGTAGTGAGACCCTGTCTCAAAAAAAAAAAGAGTGCCCCAGACCTGACTTGTAGGCACAGATACTTGTTTGACGAAGACCTCATACTGACCTTCCGGTCTTGGAGTCTGAGTGGGCATCAGCAGGGGTGGCCAGTGCTCATAGCCAAGCGCTGTAACACTCTGTATCTTGGTGACTCAGAGGGCTGTGGAGCCGCAGCTGCTCCACTGCTCCTCCCCTCCCATCCTGCTTTAGTTCTTCCTATCTCTTGTGCTGGCCCTCATGGGCTCTCTTCTGTCACACTGCTCTACATTCTGCTCCAGGCATGCCGGCTGCCAGCCATCTCCGCAGTCACTCATCTCCTGCCTACCTTGCACCCTTTCTGCTGCTGTTCCCCTGCCTGGACCCATCATCTCTGCTCCTCTCATGTCTGGCTTCCTCCGTCCTCAACACCCCCCACAATGTGTGACACTTATCTTGCCTCTGTTACCTTGTTTGTTGTCTGTCTGCAGTGGGACAGGGCACTCCTCTACCTGCAGCCTTAGGACTGGTGCTGGTGCCTAGTGCTATAGGAGGAAAGATGGTGACCAACAGGTTTGGGCTGGTCTGCCTCCATCTGTCCCTGTTCTTCAGGGTTGCAGCGTCCGGGTCTATGTTGTGTTGTCTGTTCCTCTCCATGCACATGTCAGAGAGAGAGCGGGGCTGGAGTGAGGGACAGGCATGCTACTCCTTTGAGAGTGGGCCAAGCCCTTTGAGCAGGAGCCCAGGGGAGGAGGGAGTGTGGCCCAGGGACAGCCAGGTCCATGAGGAACAAACAGGGCACCGCTGTGGCTCAAGGGGAGCTGTGCATGCTGGGAGATGCAGGCATGAAGCCAGTGAGGGCACATTAGTGGGTGACGAGGGAGCAAGGGAAGAGCCCGGCAGTGAGCCTTTTAACAAGCATCCCTGGCTGCTGAGTGAGAACACAACATAGGGGTGCTGCTGTTGGCCAGATGCAGGTGAGAGGTGCTGCAGCTGCTGAGAGCACTTGGCTTCTGGATGAGTCAGGTTGGCACCTCCTGAGAGAGGCGGTGCCGCTGTGCCAGAGCCTTGGAGCCACTGAGTCCATGGAGGCCGGAGGCTTTTGGAGAAAAGTGTTTCAGAGATTGTTGCTGAGCTACTGTAGTCTTGTCCAGTCTCAGAGAACAGTGCTTCTGAAGGGCACTTTAAAACTTTAAACTGTTGTGTCTCGTACTCAGGTGATGATTGGAACCGCTCTTAACACAAGCGAGATGAAGAAGCTTATTGGGCACATGGGCGAGATGGACCACCCCTGGAACTGTCCCCACGGAAGGCCAACCATGAGGCACATTGCCAATCTGGAAGTCATTTCTCAGAACTGACATGTCTTGCTTCCTAGAATTAGAAATTTTGGGCCGGTGAGATGGCTCAGCAGCATAAGCGCCTGCCTGGCAAGCGCGAGGGCCCGAGTTCAACTCCCGGAACCCACATATGAAGAAAGGGCCAGTGATATCGCTCAACAGCATGGGCGCTTGCTGGCTCACGAGGTCCTGAGGTCGACCCCTGGTACCCACAGGAAAAAAAAAAATTTTTTTATTGCAGACTTTTCTGTTTTGAAAGCCAGGGTCTGAAGTAACCTTTTGTTTTATTTTTTTGTTTCAAAATTAACCTGCTACTTAAAAAAAAAAAAATGCACCATATCAATTTTAAAACGGTCTTAATGCTGGATACAGTGGCTTGTGCCTATTGGGAGGCTGAGGCCACAAAGTCCAGGCCAGCTGGGGCAACGTAGTGAGACCCCACCTCAGAAAAAGAGAAGACCTTAGAATTTTTCAAACCATGTGAAGCATTGCTTGGAACAGTTCTTGTTCTGCATTTGAGTGTGTGTGTGTGTGTGTGTGTGTGTGTGTGTGTACATGCAAGAACATGTTTTAAAAATACAAGAACACTTTGGAAGTTACCCAGGCCTCTCCTGTGGCTGGAAGTATTTTATTCTGCAACTTTGAGTTCTCAATGATAAATTCATATTGGTTTAATTTCATAAAATTATGGTCCTTTTAGTTTAGTGCTTATCAACCCTGATGCACATTAAATTTTAGAAAGGAATAATTAAAAAAAAAAAAATCTAAGGGGTTTCTCGGCTCAGCTGGAAGGAAGTGACTGGATGGGCCTGCAGTCACTATTGTTCCCCAGTGCAGCCAGAGTAGAAAGCACTGTTCTAACCAGGAAAGAGGATTTTGGCTTTTCTGTAACTTCATGCTGTAATTTGGTTTCCTTGCGGGGTGAACTGTAGGAATCTGGTATCATTTGAACTGTGGCAAAAGTGGAAGTAAAAAATGCCCTTAGTGGAGTCCAGATGGTAGTTGGGTACAGGGATGACAAGTGCAGGCAACCCCATGGCCACCCCATCCCCTCTGGGGGGAGCAAGGGCTTCCCAAGGCTAGAATTCCTCAGCTGTCAGGAGACAGTAAAGTGATAGCTGTTGTCATTCATGGCATCGAGCTCTGTGCTGGTGTGCAGTAGCATCTACAGGATCTCATTTAATATTCACAAGAACTCTGCAAACTGGGAACTGTGGAGAGGATGATAATGGGCCCCCAAAGATGGCTGTGTCCTAATCCCCAGAACCTGTGAATACATCACTTTATATGGCAAAAGGGATTTTACAGATGTGATTAAGTTCTGGACCTTAGGTGGGGAGATTGTCCTCTACTGTCTGATGGTTGCAATCGTCACAAGTTCATCAAAGTGGAAGACTGTCCCCTGCTGGCCCAAGAGATGCACCAGTGCTGATTTAGAAGACTGAGAAAGGCACCATCAGCCAAGGGATGCTGGCAGCCTCTAAAGCTGGAAGGGCAAGAAGACCGGCCTTCCCCTGGAGCCTCCAGAAGGAACCAGCCCTGTTAGACCCATGGAACTGTAAGATAATAAATGTGTGTTGCTTCAAGCCACTAAGTTCATGTTAATTTCTTTGGGACAGCAATGGAAAACTAATGTATGAATTTTTCCTACTTTATGGAACAGCAGAAGGAGGCAGTCTCAGGTCAAGTGCATCTGTCTGCAGCCAGCCTGCCCCCCAGCGTTTTCCTTCTGGCCTCCAAGACTAACAAGCAGGGGCTGTATGCCATGCTCAGCTGCTGCTTGCTGCTGTGGCCCCTTTAAGAGTGATGGGGGCGGGGCTTGTGGCCGGGGAGACAGACCAGCCGTTCCTGACTCCCGGCTCCTGCGCCCTCCTAGCTCTGGGGCGTCACTGAGTATCACAGTGGCTCAGTGCCCCAGGCCGGCCCCATAGCTCACGACCCGGAGGACCAGACCTACTCTTGGGACCTGAGGCCGTGCGTATGGGTGAGAGGGTCTGAAGTCCCGCAGAGAAAAAGCTCACCTTGGGGCTTTGTTAGCCTCTGAGGACGGAAAGAATAACTGGGAAACACTGTGAGGAAGTTTGCTTTATTTGTACTTCGGTAGACTAAGACTGAAAGCCTATCCAAGGCTTGTCCAGGTAGGGAGGTGAGAACAGCTTGGGCTGAATTACCCAGGAACCAAAATCAGGGCCCTGGGGACCTGGTAGGGGTGGGAAGGATGAATCAAGGAAGAGAGAAACCTGGAGGTGGGGGCAAATGGGGTACCCAGGGGATGCTGTCCTGACAAAGGCCTGCAAGGAGCACCACCCCCACCCCAGGGTGCTCGAGCAGGAACCTGACTTTGCACCTCGACTGTGCGTCTTGCCTAAAGGACTAGGATGTTTTCTTGGGGCCTATTTTTCAGGGTCATGAAAATTAATACCCCTTTCAGAACCCAGCCCCAAACCCTGCGGCCCCGAAGCAACGTTTAGCACATCTCCTCTAGCTTGTGAGGTGCACTCGGTGTTGGCACTAGAGACTAGGCAGCCTCTGTTTTCAAGTTCAAAAATGAAAGTGACAGGTTAATCCCTCCCTTTATTCACTGCTGTGTATCAGTGATTTTTCTGTGCTTCATCCATTGAATCCTCACCGTGAGCCAAGGTACTGTTACACCTATTTGCTATCTGAGGCAGAAGGAGCGTGAGCAACTTGCTTACAGACACGGAGCTGGTAATAGGGGATGGAGGAGCCTGAATCCAGCTCTAGAGCACTTTACCACGCTAGCATATTAGGAGAGGAGCTGCTAAGCTGAATTCATAGCATGCAAAAACTTAGAGGTTATGCAGTCATTTCATGAAGGGTTACTGTTCTTACTGTAGCACTGTGAAAAATAATGTTAGATGGTGGTTCTAATGTTAAATTTTAGGAACAATCAATGTAATATTAACATTTCAATAAACTCATACTTGTAATTATTTTCAGGCTTTAGGAGAATGATAACGATGGTTGTGTGCTAACCCTAAATTTTTTACAAGTGAAAAGTATTTAGAGATTGAATTTTTGTTTTCCAGATAATACTCCATTGGGTAACAAACAGCTGTCAAGCAAAGGAATCATTGGATATTTACATGTATAAAGCAAACTCTAGAACTTCCAAAGACAATGGTGAAAGAAAAGAAAAAAGTAGACAAAAAGGGAGATAAATCATCTCGCTCTCCCTCGTCTTTCTCTGATTATCCAGAGTTTTCCAAGCAAGATACCAATATCCCTCAGCAAGAACTATCCCCAGTTGGCGTCCAGCCACTGGAAATACCACCAGAGCCCCAAACTGTTCAGGAGGATGAAGATACCACCCAGTATGAAGAGCCCATTCTGACCAAACTCATAGTGGAAAGGTGACTTCCATGGTCCGACAAGATCGGGCCCTGAGAACGGGGCTTTCTTGAAAGTGGGGTTTACCACAAGCATGTGATGCCTCACACATTTATGATCATTACACAGTGTCTGTGCTCTGCAAATGACTCCTCTCCCAGCTGTGTCTCTGTGTGGTGCTGGTTTTGTCCCACTGAGGTCTCTTGGGGTGAATCTTCGGTCCCCCATTTCTATCGCTTTCAGACTGTCTTGGCAATCTCTTGCTGTAGTTTTACCTGCCATCCCCCCAGACGATGGTAAACATCTTTTGTTTTTGTGCTGCTGGGGATTGAACTCAGGGTCTTGCACACTAAGTAAGTGCTATACTACTGAGCCACACCCACAGGGCCCCCTCACCCCCCCCTTAAAGTTTTTGAGACAGAGTCTTGCTAAGTTGCCCAAGCTGGCCTCCAATCCTTCTGTCTCAGCCTCCTGAGTATTTGGTATTACAGGCATACACCAATATGCCTGACAAAATCTGTTTGCTTTTGCGTAGTGCTCCTAGAATTTCAGATTCAAACTTTAAACTCTCTACTGGATATTGCAGCTGGACTCAAACTCCCGGTGTCCAGAAGTATCAGACTGCTGAACTTGAAACTAAGTCTGGATTTGAGTCTTAGCTCTGTAACTTCAGCCCAACCTGTGACCTTTGCTGAACCTTAGGTTCTTCACTGGGGAAAGTGAAAGAAACCATGCATCTTAGGAGGTTTCTGGGAATGTCACTATTTCTCCCCTGTTAGTGTTTCCCGTGTTCCCTACTGCAGTGGTACCACCATTTTCCACATCTCCAGGCTTGAAACCTTAGAACTCCTCTCTTTCCCCGAGTCTTCATGCTTCTCTCACGCTTCTCTCATTAGTCTTTTCCCTTTGCATAGACTCTATTCTACTTGATGAGGTGATAAGACTGTTTCCTAAAGACTTCCCTGCTCCCAACCCCTCTCCCAGGCCTTCCTAGAGCATGGTCATTTATGCCTCTCCCTGTGTGATTTACCTACCACCTTGTAGCAGATCACCCCAAAGCCTTGTAATTTACAGCTTTGTACCTTGTAATTACAAGCTGATACCTCGGGTGGTTGCTGGGGTCTGGGTCCACAGTCAGATGTCTGAGGTCAGGCCTCTTAAGGTTCCAGTGGAGATGTTACGCCTGGGTGGTGCTATGTGAGGCTTGCCTGACCTGGAGGATCTGCTTCCCAGGGGCTCGCTGCCATGGCTATTGGCAAGAGGCCTGGCCTCAGGACTTCATCCCATGGGCTGAGTCCACAACGTGGCCGCTGCCTTCCCCAGAGAGGATCTAAGGGTGATCTAAGGGCAGAAGCCAAAGCATAAATACATCTTCTGTGACATACTCTAAGACTTAGTCTTGGAAGTCACCCTCATCTTTTCCACAATATCCTAGTGGTCACAAGGTCAGCCCTATTCCGTGGGGTGTGAATACAAGGGGAGAATTACAGGGAGCCATGTAGGACCGCCTCCCCACTCACCTTCTTTACCACCCTTGAGTTTCTTCTCATTGTCTACAGAATAGAATTCCTTGGCCAGTACTCTGATCCCCACCCACCTCACTGCCCTCCCAGCATGGAGTCCAGCAAGTATCTTGGTGGATTCCACTTGGTCCTGTCTGCTTCACAGGCTGCCCTTCCTGGAAAGTTCCCTTTTTCTGTAGACCAACTACTACCTGCTCTTCAAAGCCCAACTATTCCTGTTCGTTATTCCTTAAAGGACTTTGCTTAGAACTTCTTTAAACTTTAAAGCCCTTCAATCTTCTTATCACCTCTGTTATTCATCACTGTACTTATTGTTTTCTTTTATACGCATACATGTGACTGGGACCCTGCCATAGCATCCAGCACCAGAACTTAGGCCCTAGGCCTGGGAGGTGCTCAGTCAGGATTTATATAGCTATTGTGTACCTGCCTGTTCATAGCTGTAGCTGAGCACGACAGAGGGGTATTAAAAAGTATGAAACATGGTTCATACAGGCAGTAATTCTTTTTCTTTTGGGCTGTTTTTAGTGAAGCTTTGAGACCAGCGTGTATGTTAGTCTGAGAAAGTGGGATCTACAGTTACATTCAGGCAGAAGCCCCAGGAAAGATGTCCTGACACAGCAGGGTGTCCCCAGCCAGAGCATCTGCATGTATGAGTGTTTTGGGGGGAAGGGGAGGTGTTGATACTGCTATATGGAGCTGTTAGTATTATTAGAAATCCTTTGCATTTTCTTCATTCATTGTTTTTAATTCCTGAAGCCATGTGTACTCCTCTTGACAAGTGAAATAATGCAAAGATGTGTTGAGTTAATCATCCCCTTCACTCTATTCAGATTCCCCTCTCCTTGTCCTTTCCCTGGTTACCACAAGTTCTTTCATCTGGGGTCTTCTGTTTTTGTTTTTGCTGTGCTGGGGATGGTACCCAGAGCCTCATGCATGCTAGGCAAGTGCTCTACTGCTGAGGCACACCCCAGCTCACTCAAATTAATTATAATAAAGTTGTTTGGACTTTATAGGTAAATAATCATACAACCGTCAAAGTAAAATAATTTTGTATCTCTTCAATGCTGATATGAGTTCTTTAAATTTCCTGACGTTGGCATTGACTAGAACCTCTAAAACAGTATTAAATAATTGGTGGTAAAAGCAGATGCCATGCTCAGTTCTTTTTTTTTTTTTGTGGGTACCGGGGGGTCGACCTCAGGACCTCACGCGCCAGCAGGCGCCCGTGCCACTGAGCGATATCGCCGGCCCCTTTTTCGTATGTGGGTTCCGGGAGTCGAACTCGGGCCCTTGCACTTGCTGGGCAGGCGCTTAAGCCGCTGAGCCATCTCACCGGCCCCATGCTCAGTTCTTGATTTTAACAGAATTGATTTCAGTATTTCACCCTTCAAAATCATACATGCTGCTTTTTTGTCATAAGTAGTCTATTATGTTTTAAGTAGTTTCCTCATATTATAACAGAGTTTTTGTTTGGTTTTGTTCTGTTTTGTTTTGTTTTGGTTGTACTTGGGATTGAACCCAGGGCCTGTTCACTAAATTACAGCCCTTTTTTATTTCTTGAGACAGGGTCTTGCTAAACCACTAAGTTCCACAGGCTGGGTTGGAACTTGGAGTCCTCCAGCCTCAGCCTCCCAGAGTGCTGGATTACAGACATGCACCACCATGTTTGGCCAGAATTTTGTTTTTAGAAATGATTGATAGAATCTATGAAATAGCTTTCTATCATTGTGATACACACATGCGGTTTTTCTTCTTTAGTTTGCTGATGTAATGAGTGTTTCTATAGATTTTTCTCATGTTTAATCTTCCTTGGATTCATAGAAGAAGCCCATTTTGGTCACACCTGTCACAGGCTTGTTTTCTTCTCATCTCAGAGCCCAGAGATGACTTATGTGACAAATCACACATTATCCCTTTGGATCTGAGCTAAAAATCTGGTCTGCCCTTTCCCATACTTAATACATCCTTTCCTCTCTGTCCTTTCCTTTTTTTATTTCATTAATTTTGAGACAGGGTCTCAGTAGGTTGCCCAGGCTGGGCTCCAACTTGCAGTCCTCCTGCCTCAGCCTCCCAGAGTGTTGGGATTACAGACATGCACCACCAGGCCTCCAGCTTCTATTTCCTAACTACATATTTTAGCCTCCTGTCCCTTGGGGTTTTTTGCATTACTGATTACCTCCAGCTTCATTTCTTCGTAGGTATGAAGGGGAGAAAGTCTGTGGACTGTATGAGGGAGAAGGCTTTGCAGTCTTTCAAGGTGGTTCCATCTACCACGTGAGTCACGTACTGGGACCTGCTGAGTTGGGAGGAAGGTGTGGGATAATAGTTTAATTTATTTTTCGGTACTGATAATCAAACCCAGGGCTTTTGCACTGAGCTACAACCACAGCCCTTATTTTTTTGAGACAGGGTCTCCCTAAGTCACGAAGTTGCCCAGGCTGGGCTGGAATTGGAACCCTCCTGCCTAAGGTGACAGTTTCAGATTTGCAAGGCTTCAGTCAGTGTCACTGATTATTCAAAAGGAATTGTAAAGACTTCATGCTAATTTTATTCTGAATCCTGACTACATACTTAAAGTCCAAGTATGGCTTAGTATAACTGAAGAAGTCATTTGAGCTTTTTTCTTTACTTGATTTGTATCTATTTTAGTTCCATCACTAAAGTAAAAACAGTTGTCCCTTGGTATCTCTGGAGGATTGGTTCTGGGATTCCCTCTCGGACACCGGAACCTTTGGATGCTGTGGTCCCCTATGAGAAATGGGGTGGTATTTGTGTAGAACCTTCATCCTCCCATTGACTTTATGTCACCTCTAGATGGCTCATAGTACGAAGTACAGTATAATGCTGTACCACGTAAATGCTGTACCATGTAAATCGTTGTTATGTTGTACTGTTTAGGGAAGGAAAATGTTCATGTTCAGTACTAATGCTACCTACCATTGTATGCCTAGCTACATTGTAGACATCACCAACAATGTAACTGTTTTTCTAAAAATTTTCTCTCTGCTTTTGGTTCTGTGCCCAGATTATAGATTCAGAAGTTGTGGATTAGAAGGTCAACTGAAATCCCAGTGTTGCTGTCATTTTGCCATAAATATGTTGAATTTGCCATGTTTCTTGCAAGCCTTGAATAGATATGTGAATATTTGTACATGAGCTCCCCCTTGCCCAAGTACTAGGGATTGAACCCGGGGCCTTTTACCTGAGCTACATCCCCAGTCACACACCCCCCCAACCCTGCCCTTTTTTAAGACAGGATCTCACTAAATTACTAAGTTTCCCAGGCTGGGCTTGAACCTGTCATCCTCCTGCCTCAGCCTCCCCAGGTACTAGGATTACAGGTGTACACCACCACACTTGACTTTTCTGGGGATTTTTAGAAATGTACATTCTGTGACCATGGACCAAACCTGTTCATGAGTGGAAAGCCTGGGTGGGCCCAGCAGGCTGCATTTTAAGAAGCCCTGGTGATTGTCATGCACAGCAGCATCTGAGAACCATCCACCCTGCCTCTGACCAGGGGACTCCAGGAGAGAACCAGATGTCATTTTCTCCTTGTTTGATTGCATTTAGACATGCAGGTGTGTTGAGTTTTTTCCCAACCAGTTCCTATAGATGAGCGGTAGACACTAGATGTAAATTAACTGTCCTTGGCTGCCCTGCAGCTGGCCGTCTGTATGTGTGGGTTCCACATCCACAGAAGCAGCCAGCCACAGGTTGAAGGTGTCCGTGGGAGCAGTTGTGTCTGTGTTGAACAGTACATCCATTTTCTTGTTGTTATTTCCTAAATCATACAGAACAGCTGTTTCCATAGCATCTGCAGTGGCTGGTGTCATCCACAGTCTAGAGGTGATTTAAAGTATGCGGACGGGTTTGAGGGTGGCTCAGTGGGAGAGCTCGTGCTTAGTATGCATGAAGCCCTGGGTTTAATCCCCAGCACCAAATGAACAAACAGGAGGATGTGTATGGGTCACATGCAAATACTCCACCATTTTCCACAAGGTACTGAGCATCCGCGGACTTTGGGTCTGTGGGTGCAGAGAGATAGCTGTATGTTGTGTCTCCATACGTCTGTCGGCACGTGTGTGGTGTGTGTCCACATACACACATGAATGATTCCCAGTGAGGGAAAACAGATGAGAGTGTGAATCTATAAATGTGGTAATAAAAAATAAAAAAGGACTGGGGATGCAGCTCAGTGTGAAGAACTGGGTTCAATCCCCAGTGCTGCCCCGCCTCCAAAAAAAAGCTCTGTAATGTTTGCGCTGGTCGTGGTGGCCCACACCTGTTTCCCAGCACTCTGGAAAGCCGAGGCAGGAAGGTCACAACTTTGAACCCAGCCTGGGTAATTTATCACCTTAGTGAGACACTATATCAAAAGATAAAGGGCTGGGGATATAACTCAGCACAAAGGCTCTGGGCTCAATACCAGTACTGCTAGATAGGTAAAGAAATAAAATTTAAAAATTAAAAAAAATAAAAGAAACTTCGACATGCAAGATCAAAATATTTGAATTCTGTTGGGCTTCAGAGTCTTTTAGTCGCTTGCTTAGGAGAGGAGGACTCTGACTGCCGCGTGTCCGTTGTAGGGAACGCTGTTTTTGATCTTTCTGAGCTCTTCTTTAGACCGAGCAGGACACAGTGCGGTGCGGGCTGTCGCACTGCGGCCCGCCGGTGCTGCTGCGCCCTGGCGAAGGGCGGGCGCGGCTCCCGGCTACCAGCCGGCCCAGGGCAGTGTGCGCTTTGGACCTGCGGCCTCCTCCTCAGGGCTCGCCATTGTTTTGTTTCGAAGGGTCTGTTCTCAGAAGGACTCATGCATGGACAAGGGACTTACATCTGGGCGGACGGATTAAAATACGAGGTAAGGCGTATAATGAATTATAGTTCTGCACTGTCATTTTGAAATCAGTGGGCAGGTTCCCACGGTTCGCCTATTGCGGGAAAAGCACGGGAGTCTTAAGGAAACGCGCAGGACCAAAGGACGGGTGATGTGTGGCTGCACAGCGCCCTCTGGGAATTGTGACTGGTTTCTTCTGCAGCTCTAGAGGTGTCCTGTGTGTTCTGTGCACACGGCGCACATACATGTGCCTTTGTGGAGTTCTGTGCATACAGAGCACGCGTACATGTAGTTCTGTGGGGTTCAATGCGCACACAGAACGCACACATACATTTTACCCTCCCGCTTTTTACAAACACACACACAGTCTATTATACATTCTCTTCTCTGTATACTAGATACAGGCCACATGTTTTCCATTATGTGGATTTTGCTTAACCCCTCTTCTTGGGTTGAAGGGAGTATGTCAGGGTTTTTTATTTTTATTTTTATTTTTAGTGATACTTAGGATTGAAACCAAGGCCTTTGCACTGTGCTTCGTCCTGTCCTTTTTTTTTTTTTTGTACCGGGAATCGAACTCATAACCTTGCACTTGCCAGGCAGGCACTGTGCCTCTGAGCTATATCCCCGGCCCCTTTTTTGTTTTGATTTTAAGACAGTTTCTTGCAAAGTTGCTAAGTTGTCCAGGCTGGGCTTGACCTTGCAATCTTCCTGCCTCAGCCTCCCAGAGTGGTAGAATGATAGGCATGCGCCACCACTGCCTGGCTTGAATGTATCTTTTATTTTTTATTTATTTATTTGTTTATTTTTTGGTGGGTACCAGGGGTTGACCTCAGGACCTCATGTGCCCAACAGGCGCCCGTGCCGCTGAGCGATATCACCGGCCCTTTTCTCTTATGTGGGTTCCGGGAGTCGAACTCAGGCCCTCGCACTTGCCAGGCAGGCGCTTATGCCGCTGAGCCATCTCACCGGCCCTGAATATATCTTTTAAAAGTGATTGTCAGGCCAGATTTGTTCTTCAAGAGATTGTGCCTTTTCAACACCCACCCATGAAGTGTGAGTGGCTGAAACACCATTCTAAAAATCTCAGTTGTAGAGCTACTGGCAACATGGTGTTTATAAATGGCACCAAAGACATTTAAACAGGTGCACAGAACACACTGACTCAGACACCAGCCAGGCAAGCATGGAAATGAAGGCAAGGCTGGACCCAGAGGGCAGGAGACGTCCTGCGGAGGAGCAGGGAGGGACTGACCATCGGGCCCAGGGCTGCCTGGGGATTGGGCCCCAAAAGTGGCTGGGGGCTCCCTTTCCACGTGTCGTCCTAGCTCCTCGCCTGTGGCTGACATCTAGGGGTTCTGACCATTGAATGGCAATTTGCCATGGACACCCCCTCTGCAATCTCTGGGATCCCGGTCCTGCCATGGGCGCAGAGCCCTGCCCCAGCCCAGCAGTGTGGTCCTCAGGCTCTCACAGAAGCATTCTCAGGCAGGTCAGATGACACAGCTCTGTCCTCTTTCCTCTGCTGGCTTGGCTGTGACGCCCAGTAAGTTCAGATTCCTGGGAGAGACAGCTGGTGGTGCTGCAGGTGGACAGACATCCCGGGCCGCAGAGCCAATGCTCTGGAAGGTGCCTGTGGGTGGACTGGCCGCTTGACCTATCAGTAGAACACTTGGATGAGCCGCAGGCAGGAGAGTTCCCACTGGTGACCTGGCTCATCATCCAGCCCCCTGGGGGCAGACCAGGAATTAGCTTCCTTCTGGTGAGTTCCAGGAATCTACAGTTCCCAAGGTCAGGGTGGCGGCCACCACTTTACCCTAAGCAAGCAGGGAGCTTGCTTTCTGAGCTTTGTCTGCACATAACCATAACCACCCTAACATTTTATTGTGCTGGGCATCCACCTGGTGGAGGGCTCGGGAGAGGGGATGGAGCTGCAGAGAAGGAAGGAGGAGGGAGAAGCCAGTGGCACGGCCCACTGTTTCCGTGGGAGAAGAGCCAGGAACAGAGTCAGTGGGCAGGTGATGTCCCCGACAGCCCACAGGATGAGGGGTCCCTGCACTGCCTTCTTCCTGGCACATTTGTCTTCACTCAGCATGCTGCATCTATGTTGTAGCATGTGTCAACTTCATCCTTTGCTATGGCTGAGCAAAACTCCATTGTCAGTATTTATTGTCATTTGTCTATTCACCCACCCACCGATGGACGTCTGGGCTGTCTCCATCTCTGGACAGTTATGAATATGTGTGCAAGGGTGCGAGTGTTCTCTCAGTTCCTGGGTAGCCACCCATCTTGCCCTAGGGGGACTTCGTGAAGAACATCCCCATGAACCACGGTGTGTACACATGGCCGGATGGCAGCAGGTATAAAGGAGAAGTGACAGACGGCCTGAGGAACGGATTTGGGATCTTCTGGTGCAGCACGCGGCCTGTGTCCTACATTGGCCACTGGTGCCATGGCAAGAGACACGGGAAGGTAGGTGAGGTGGCCATGAGGCGGAGTCCTGCGGGGATCAGGATTGCAGACGTGGTGGGTGGCAGTGTGGAGGGAAGGGTTAACCTTTTTAATGTTTAAGTTATGTTCAGTCCATTCACAGTGTCATGTGACATCACCACTGTCCAGCCCCAGACCTTTTCACCACCCTAAAATAAAGCTCCATCCGCCAGAGGCAGCTACTCCATCCCTTCCTCTCCATGTTCCCTGCCAATCGTTAGCCTGCTCAGTGTCTCTGTGGGTTCACCCACTGGACATTTGATTTTCTTTTATTTTTTTGTGATACTGGGGCTTGAATGAAGGGCCTTATACATGCCAGGTGCACACTCTACTACTGAGCAATGTCCTTAGCCTTTTCAAAAATCTTATTTTTAGAGAGGATCTGACTGAGTTGCCTAGGCCGGCCTCAAACATGTGATTTGCCTCCACCTCCTGCCTCAGCCTTCAGAGTAGCTGGGATGACAGATATGCACCACTGTTCCCAGCTTGATATTTTATATAAATGGAATCATATAATATGTGACTTTCTGTGTTTGGCTGTTTTCACTTAGTGTAATATTTTCAAGTGTATCTATGTTGTATCGTGTGTCAGTACTTCTTCCTTTTTAATGGCCGAGTAATATTCCACTGCCAGTATTTATTGTTTTGTCTATTCATTTGTCTGTGGATGGACATTTGCACTATCTCTATTTTTTTTTTTTTGTTGTTGTTCTTTCGTTTTGGTTTTTTGAGACAAGGTCTTGCTATGTAGTCCAGGCTGGTCTTGAACTCACCATGGACCCAGATTGGGCTCAAACTCATGGAAAGCCTCCTGCCTCATTCTCCCAAGTACTGGGATTACAAGCATGGACCATCACCCTGATGCTATTTTCTTACTATTATGAATAGTGCTGTTATGAATAAATGTGCAAGGATTCAAGTGCTTCCTTTCAGTTCTTTGGGGGAAATACCCAGAAGTGGAATTGCTGGGTCATATAACAACTTTATGTTTAATTTTTTGAGGAACCACCAAACTCTTTTCCACAACCGCACTGTTTCACATCCACACTAGCAATGGAGTAGAGATGCTTCTTTTTTTTTTTTTTTTTTTTAAGAGATGCATTTTTAACTGAGGTTTCTGGTTTTGGTATTATTGCTTTGCTTTTGTATAGGATGACAAAATACTGTAGCAATTTTTAGACTCTTTAAAATTTGTAGTTTAGAGACACTTCCCTAAGAAAAAGTCTACCGTTCTAATCCTCCCTGGCCAACTACTGACGGATTAGAACATGTGCCTGGTGAGGTAGTGTTCCTTGGTCTACTGTTGCCTTCCTGAGGTCCATGACTGCACAGTATTCACACACGGTTTCTTTCTTTCTTTCTTTCTTTTTTTTTTTTTTTTTGCTAAAATATATTCTATTTTTGTATTTATGCTATAAAAATAGGCTAAAAACGTTTTTTGTTGTTTTGTAGTATTAAGGATTAAAACCAGGGCCTTCCCCCACACATGGTTTCTCAACAACTAGAGACTCCTTTTTTCTTTTCTTTTTTTTCTCTTTTCTTTCCTTCCTTCTTCCTCCTCCCCCCCTCCCCCTCCTAGTCCTCCTCGTAGTCATCGTCGTCTTCCTCTGTCTCCACCTCTCCATGTCTGTCTCTCTCTGTGTCTCTCTCCTTTTTTGGGTACTGGGGGTTGAACTCAATGGCTTCATACTAAGCTACATCCCCAGCCCTTTTTAGTTTTTTATTATGAGACAAGAACCTCACTAATTTGCCAAAGCTGGGCTTGAATGTGTGATCCTCCTGCCTCAGCTTCCCAGAGTGCTGGAATTACAGGGGTGCATCGCCACACCCAGATGACTCTTTTTCCTTTTCTCTCTCCTCCTCTCCCTCCTTTTTATAATTTCTGACTGCCTACCAATATAAGGTAAGTACTCTGGTTTATTTTATTTCTACACAACATAGAAGGGTGGAATCTGATGCATTATTGAGAAACTCCGAAGAAACCAGTGCCTCTTGTTCAAGTGGTGCTCTATGAAAAAGAGAAGCAAAAGCAGAAACAGATTTGGGGCCAGCCCTGAGGAACCCAGGAGAATTCTGGCTCTAGGAGGCTTTGCATCTGAACAGCACAGATAATTAAACCCCATCGTCCGTCTGCTGCTCCCAAGGAGACCTGCCCTGTGTGTTGATTTTCTTGGCAGTGGAACCACCAGGCCACTTCCTTCACAGGATGCATGCTGGTCTCAGGAAGTCACCGCAGGCCTTGGCAAACCAAGGAGGCTTTCCAGATCTGTGTAAAGGAAGATCTGGGTTTTAGAGTTCAAATGGGGGGCTAGGGCCAGATGTACCACATGCCTGTAATCTCAGCAGTGAGAGGCTGAGGCAGGAGGATCAAAAGTTTGAGCCCAGACTGAGCAACTTAGTGAGACAAGGGCTGGGGATGTAGCTCAAGGCAAAAGACCTAGGTTCAATCCCCAGTACCACAAAGGGGGGGTGGGTGTAGCTCAGCAGTAGAGGGCTTGTGCTGTGCACAAGGACCTGGGTTCGTTTACTTGTTTCTGCTTTGGTGTTTTGCTTTGCTTTGCTTTGTTTTTCTAGACAAGGATCTAGGTTTAATCCCTAGCATGGCAAAAACAAATACCTAGAGTCTGATCAGGCCAACCTTCTTCCTTAATGGCTGCAGGCCGGGAGAGGAAGGAGAGGGCGAGCTGCCCTCGCACCCACTGCAAGGCGAGCACTACTCAGGCCTCTTGAGATCACCTCCCCTCCTGCTCTGTGCAGGCTCTGTCCCTCTGTCACCGCATTTGTGGTGTTTTAAGCTCACGGCAGGTCGGCTGAGGTGTTGATGGGCTGGGGCTGGCGATTTCTGGACAGAAGCACCTGCGCGTCTGCAGGAGCAGGGCGGCCAGGCGATGAAGAGGGGCAAAGCTGCTCAGCCCAGACCCGCACATACTGCGAGGGGCAAGGCCTGCCACTCACAGGAGCCACCTAAGGGAGGCTGCCTGACGTCACTTACACTCAGAGGTGGCGTTGAGTAAGATGTCAAAGTGGATTAAACAAAAATAGCTTTGGTACATAAAGGACAGTGACCTCAGTTACAGCAAAGGCACAGCTATTCACTGTAGGGGGCAAGGACGTGATTTCGTTTGGTGTTTATTTGACTGACAGTTACTGAGTATGAGAAGAGTCATTCTGTGCCTTAGGGTGGTACTGTGTTATGCAGGAGTACTCGGTCTGTGACACGATCTCCCTGTCCTTTCCTGGGGACACATCACCATTTTTTTAAAAATTGCAAAACAGAAACTTGAAGGGTCATGCGTCTCATGTAAGTATGACATTGACTTCTGCAGAGTTTATGCTTCTTAACTTTGTATTTTTATCTTTACATTTAAAAATTCAGCTGGGGCTGGTGATATGGCTCAGCGGCGTAAGCGCCTGCCTGGCAAGCACGAGGTCCTGAGTTTGACTCCCGGTACCCACATTAAAAAAAAAAAATTTTTTTTGGGCTGGTGAGATGGCTCAGTGGCATAAGCGCCTGCCTTGCAAGCGCGAGGGCCCGAGTTCGACTCCCGGATCCCACATATGAAAAAGGGGCCAGTGATATCGCTCAGCGGCACAGGTGCCTGTTGGCACGCGAGGTCCTGAGGTCGACCCCCCGGTACCCACAAAAAAAAAAATTCATCTGTATTGAGGCTTGATATTTTAGAAAATGGTATTATTTGTTTCAGGGCTCCATTTATTACAATCAAGAAGGCACTTCCTGGTACAAAGGCGACTGGGTACACAACGTCAGAAAGGGCTGGGGTGTAAGATGGTGAGTGGGGCGCAGCCACATGTGGGGTGGGTGCACAGGTGTCTGTGGGTCCAAACAATTGTCACTTAGTCTAAAAGTGAGGTGAAGAATCTGCAGAGAACACATTTTCTGTCTAGCCAGAGTGGGATATTTAAATTAATCCCAGTATAATCTCCGTAGTGATGGGAGATTTATAAAAGCACTATATTAAATGTCATACTGTTTCACTTTATGAGTCAAAACTTCCTTTCCTGCCTCTGTGTTAATCATAGACCTCCATTATTAGTTGTACACTTTTTGAAGAATGCTGACACCTTTGCTTGATTTTGGATTGAACTGATAATTTTAATCCTTAAAATATTTGATAGCAAAATATTAACTATAATACAATGGAGAATTGATTCTAGCCAGGTATGGCAGCATGTGCCTGTAATACCAGCACCCTGGGAGGCTGAGGCAGGAGGATTCCAAGTTTGAGGTCAGCCTGGGCAACTTAGCAACTTAAAGAAGCCTGTCTAATAAAAACAAAAATAAAGGGCTGGGGATATAGCTCAGTGTGAAGGCCCTGGCTTCAGTTCCTAGTACCGGAAAAAAGAAGTTCTAAAAGATGTAAAACACTTGTTGTCACTGTTGTAGTCAGGGTTTGCAAGGGAAACAATACAACACAGGACACATAATTTATAGAGTTATTTTGTAATAGTCACCCGAAGAGTCATATACAAAAAGTGCAGTAAATCTGTCCACACACTAAAGACCCAAAGAATCCAGCTGAGGGCCTGGATCCTACAGCAGTGTCCAGCATGAGTCCAGCTGAAGACCTAGAGCCCATGGCAATGCCTCCACGAATCCAACTGAAGGCCTAGGGCCCACAACAATGTCTCATGCAAGTATATTTCATGGATCTGCATCGGGAAGGCCCAAAGGTCAGTGGTGGAAGCTAGAAAGTCTGCACCAGCAGGATGAAGGATCTGTGCCAGCAGGCTGAGGGATCTACCCCGGAGCCAGGAAGCAACGCTCAGAGTAAGAACCGGAGCTCCCCCGAAAGTCACCACAGCCATCCTCAGCGACAACGAGGTCCCGAGCTCCTCCGACGATGAGAACAGCCAAGTTCCTATCAGGAAAGCCAGCGTGACAAGCTCCTCGAGGAGAACCAACAGCACCAACTCTTCCTCTCCAGTTCTCCTTTTTATGTTGTTGGCAACAGTCCTCAGGTGGGCCCTCCACACCAGGCACCACACTGATTCAATTCAGCTGGGTTTTACAAGTTGACCACCAATTGTCAATCCACCACAGTCACCCACTTGGTTACCTTACTAAATAATCAGCAGGTTTAATAAAGTGATTTATTCTGCTCCCTAAGATGACTGTTTTTACCCACCACATGCCCACACAGTGAGTTTCAGTATTGAGGAGTGTCTGGACCCAGGACTGGATTTCTTCACAGGTATTCACAGGGAAAGTTAAGAATCTTTGTGTGTGTGTGGGTGGGTGTGTGCGGTGCTGGGAAATGGAACCTGGGGCCTCATGCATGCCAGGCAAGTGCTCTATCACTGTGCTAAACCCCCATTTAAAATTTTCTATTTTGAAATAGGGCCTCGCTAAGTTGCCTGGGTGACCTTGGGCTTGTGATCCTCCTGCCTCAGCCTCCTGAGTAGCTGGGACTACAGGAGAGTACCACTACACCTGGCTAAGAATCTTAAAGACAAACATCGTATGTGAGACAACTGATTGTTCCTCCTTGGTTTCTTTTGTCCCAGTTACAAATCCAGAAACGTATATGAAGGCCAGTGGGAGGACAACATGCGCCACGGGGAGGGCAAGATGAACTGGCTGACGACCATGGAGGAGTACGACGGCCACTGGGATCGGGGTGTCCAGGTGGGTGCCGCGCTCATTCCGCAGGTCACACGCCGACTCTGAGCCTGTGCACCTGGAATCGTATCGTGTACTCATCTGGAATTCAAGCTATGCTAAACTTAGAAACTCAAATGCTGGTCGAGGGGTCGCAGTTGCACTTTCGATGTCACTGCTCATTTAGTCCTCATACTGTCTCGCAGATAAGCTAGGTGCTGCCACTGGTAAGTCAGTAAGTTCATGTGGCTCCTGTAAAGGTAGAGATTGCTGTTTATATTTAGAAACTATGGATTTCCTGCACAGAACAGAACAACTTCAGATGGCTAATTTAATATTGTTTATAAATCCTGAACTTCCTTTTTTCCGTTGTGGTACTGGGGCTTGAACCCAGAGAGCCCTGAGCTACACCCCTGCCATTTTTATGTATTTTGAGACAGGGTCTTACTAAGTTGGCCAGGCTGGCCACAAATTTACAATCTTCCAAGTGGCCAGGATTACAAAGCTTGAATTTTCTAATGTTTTTGTTTTGTTTTGTATTTATTTGTTTGTCTTTGCAGTACTGGGGATGGAGCCCAGAGCTTTCTCATCCAGCCTTTTTATTTTTTTAATTTTTATTCTGAGACAGGGTCTTGCTAAGTGGTTAAGTTACTTGGGCTGGGCTCAAACTTTTTTTTATTTTGAGCATACAGTCTTATTAAATTGCCCAAGCTGGCCTCACATTTGCAATCCTCTTACCTCAGCTTCTCGGAGTGCTGAGACTACAGGTGTGTACCACCTATCCAAGCTCTAATGGTTTATATATTAATCTCGTAACTGGTTACCTTGCTAAACTCACATAGTTCTTTGTGTGTGTGTGTAGTACTGAGGATTGTAGGTCTTTTCTTTTTTTTTCTCTTTTCTTTTTTTGAGACAGGGTCTTGCTATGTAGTTCAGGCTGGCCTTGACCTCATTATGTAGCTCAGGCTGCCCTCAAACTCACGGCAACCCTCCTGCCTCAGCCTCCTGAGTGCTGATATTACAGGTGTGTGCCACCATGCCCTGCTCCATCTTGACTATTAACTGTACAGTTCAGTGGCATTAAGTACATTCACACTGCTTTGCAACCATCACCATCCACCCACGGATCTTCTCATTTTACAAAAGTGAAACTTTATGCCTATTAAACAGTAACTCACTCTCGAGTTCCCCCAGCCCCTAGCAACGACCCTTCTACTTTCTATCCCCATGAGTTGGACCATTCTGGGTCCCCCACAGAAGTGGAATCGAAGAGTATTTATCCTTTTGTGACTGGCTTACTTCACTGAGCATAATGTCCTCAAGGCTTATCTGTGGTGTAGCATGTACCAGAATTTCTTTCTTCTTAGGGCTGAATAATGTTCCATTGTACAGATGGACCACATTTTGTTTATGCGTTTATCTAAAGGACACTTGTGGTGTTCCCCTTTGAGCTATTGTAAATAATGCTGCTGTGAACATGGGTATACAAATATCTGTTTGAGTCCCTATTTTCTATTCTTTTGTGTATACAAGGTGTGATTAAAAAAAATATGGTGAATTTTTTTTTTAAATTACAGTAAAAGAAACATTGCTACAAATCCCCCTCACCTCAAACACACTTATCCCATCATTCATGCCACCTTCTGAAGCAGCTCTGGAAGTCCTCTTTTGTGAGTGTCTTTATGAGGTGTGACAGAAAACCCAGTAAAGGCCATTGTTAAGTGCCATCTAGTGGAAAGACAGGCTTGTAAAAACATGGCAGTGCATCCTCATTGACCTTATTCGCCAAATCTGGCAACGTACAACTTCTGGCTCCTCCTCAAAGCGACCATGAAAAGTAAACATTTTGAATCAGCTTAGGACATCAAGGCAGTCACAACAGCACAACTGAAGACACAAAACAGGATTTCTGGAACTGCTTCAGAATGTGGCAAGAACTATGGCATAAGAACTATGGGAGTACTGTGAGGGGGATTCATGGCAATATGCTTTTACTGTAATACTTTATTTAAACAACACACCAAATTTTTTGATCAGCCTTTGTATAACCAGAAGTTATAAAATGGTACCTATAGTATGTTGATTTAATATGTCTGACTGCAGGTGACTGGGACCAGGCAGTTGGATTCTCCCAGGCAGATGGGACCAGGCTAGTGAGTTGCCTCTGCACAGTGGGTCTGAGGAGTGGGTACTTTGATCAAAGTGTATGCTTAAAAAAATAAAAACTTAAGACACTAATTAAAAGTAATTCTTGTCAAGCCACACACTGTATATACACTATCTTAGAACTCCGCATCAACCCTGGAGGGTAAGGTGTTTTCTCCACTTTACAGCTGAAGAACCTAAAGCCTTCAATAATTTGCCTTAGGTCAAAAGACTGTTCAGAAATTGCCTGAGCTGAGATGGAACTCAAGTCTCTATGGTTCCTGTTCTTTACTCCTTCATAAAATTGTATTTGTCCTACTTTTAAATGGATTCAGGTAAAAGGAGGAAATAATTTAAACATTTCTGATGACTCTTTGTTTTCTTTAAATTTACTTTGTTTGTCTCACTGTGTAGTCCAGACTGGCCTCAAATATGTGATCCTCTTGCCTCAGTGTCCAGAGTGTTGGGATTACAGGTGTGTGCCACCACGCCTAGCTAGCTTGTTTTCTTTTCAGAATGGTTTTGGAACACACAAATGGTTTATAAAGAGAATCCCCAACTCCCAGTATCCTTTGAGGAATGAATACATAGGACAGTTTGTAAATGGATGTCGCCACGGACATGGGAAGTTTTACTACGCCAGTGGAGCCATGTACGAGGGAGAGTGGGTTTGCAATAAGAAACACGGCATGGTGAGTACAGACCTGTGAAGGTCACCTCCTAAAGATTAGGTAAAGCAATATAAGGCGGGGTCATTCTCTAGTAAATTGCATTATCTATTTTACATAGATAATTTACTCTTTGTTGAAGTGATTACCTGAATTCTTAAATATTTCCAACATATTATCCAATTTCTGGATAGTAAGAAGTTATTTAATTATTTTGTGTTACATGAGTGTCTGCGTGTTAGGGTGATTTTGGTTAAAAATAACAATCTAGCTTAATCTGCCATACATTAATAAAGGATAACGTAGGTTTCTGGGGTGGTTTGATTTGGTGACTCAGAGAAGTTAGGGTTTCTCTTCCGTCCTCACACAGTATCTCCCACCATGTCAGCTTCATTCTTGTGTTGCCCCTTTCCCATGACTGCACGGTGGCTGCTGTGGCTCCGAGCTTCACATCCACATCTGCACTAACTAGAAGAAAAGAAACTCTTCTCCCAGAAGCTCTCTACAAGTCTTTAATTTCACAGAGCTGAACTGGATCATCTTCCCATCTCTGAGTCAGTGACTGACCACTGGCTGGAGCTTGACAAATGGGAGCGGAGTCCCTATCATGTGACAGGCACTTTGTAGGTCACTTGCCTCCTTTGATAAGATCCATTTTGTGACCAGAGCCTCAAAGATGGGGAGAGGTTTGGGATAGATACAGAAAGAAAGGAGACAGAAGAGGAGAGGAAGGGTGAAGAGAAACAGGAAGAGGAGAGGGGGCTGACACAGTGAGGCGAGACCCTAGGAATCTGGTAGTGTGGACCGAGTTTGAAGCTTCAAATCAAATGAACAAGCTGGGCGTGGTGGTGCACACCTGTAATCTCAACACTGTCGAGGCTGAGGCAGGGGTATCACAATTTGAACCCAGCCCAGGCAACTTAATGATTTAGTGAGACCCGGTCTCAAAATGAAAAATATAGCCTGCTTCTTCCTACCTTTAATAAAGGTGAAACTTTGCCACCATTAAAAAAAAATTAAAGGGCCGGGGATATAGCTCAGCGGCACAGCACCTGCCTGGCAAGCGTGAGGTCATAAGTTCAATTCCCGGTACCAAAAAAAACCAAAAAAAAACCCAAAAAAATTAAGCCAAATATAAAAAGGGCTGGGGATGTGGCTCAGTGTGAAGGCTCTGGGTTCACACCCCAGTACCAAACAAGCAAACAAACAGCTCCCAAACCTTGAAGAAACTGCTGTTGCACGTTTACCGATGGTTTTACAAGAAAACTTTTTCCAAACAGAAGTCCTTTTCCTACCTGCAGGGCCGATTCACTTTCAAGAATGGGCGTGTGTATGAAGGGCTGTTTTCCAATGACCACATAGCACAGTTTGTGAACCCTAATGATGAAATCCAGAGTCACCTGGACCTGCACGCCAAAGGGGTCTGCACAAGCAGTCAGGGCAGACCTTCCGTCAATGCTGGTAGGGAGCCTTCGCCTGTCAGGTGGAGACAAGTTCATCTGCTTGTTCCAGGTGTCCATTCACAAAAAGCACCCGATTCCTTGGGAAACAGGAGTTGCCTGTGAGCAACTGTTCTCTCTCCCTCTCTCACCCCTCCTATTCCTTCCCTCCCTTTCTTTCTTCCCTTCCTCTTCCCTCTCCTTTTCTTTCTCTTCATTTCCCTTCTTTTTTTGCAGTACTGGGGATTGAACCCAGGGGCCTTAACTGAGCTGCATCTCCAACCCTTTTTTTAAATTTTGAGGCAGGGTCTGACTGAGCCACTAAGTTGCCTAGTCTGGGCTTAAATTTGCCATCCTCCTGACTCGGCCTCCCAGAGTTCTGGGATCATAGGTGTGCACTACCGTGCCTGGCTTGCAACTGTTTGCTTAGTAGGTTTTCTGAAGGCTCTTGTATCACCTTGTGGTAGGGAATCATTCTGACATAACACTGAAAAACTTTAACATTGCTTTTCACGGTTATCTCCTGTTTTGCCTCTGTTTTCTAGAAATGATCAGAAAGCTTGAGGGCACTGAGAATCCCTCCACGCTAGGACTGAGCATGGAGCTGGACCTCAGCTTGCTGGTGAACATGTACCCTAAGGAAGAACAAGCGGAAGAAAAGAAGCAGGTCAAACCCTTTCGCACTGTTATAAATTTGTATTTTAGGCTTAACTACTAATAGTGTCCCTGGCCCTGGGAGTGACCGTTGGTAGTCACTGTCATGTGTCCCGTGACAGATGCTTTACATAGATCATCCCACTTAATTTCCAAGGCAATCCTGGGGAGCCTGGATGGAGGGTCTTGGTGAGGTCCCCAGAGCCTCAGAGCCCCTAACAGTCACACTGCTCTCAGAGTGGCTTGAAGACCAAGGCTGTTGCCACCTCCTCAGTGAGACGCTACTTCTGCTGTGATTATGATCTACTAGGGTTCAGCAGAATTTAAAGCCCTTAGAAATCACTGAAAATCTGGGTGTGTTGGTATTTTTCTATAATCCCTGCTACTTGGGAGGCTGAGGCAAGATGATTGCAACTTCAAGGCCAGTCTGGCCACCATAACAAGATTCTGTCTCAAAATAAAAAATAAGGGCTGGGGTATTGTTCAGCAGTAGGGCACCTCCCTAGCATGTGCAAGGATCTGGGTTCCATCCCCAGCACTGCAGAAACCAAAACAACAACAACAAAACCCAAGCAAGTAAAACAAGAAGTCACTGGAAACCTAAAACCCCCTAGAGACAGAGAAAATGATGTAGTTGGGCCTTACTTGATTCATACCTGGCAAGTCACAGCAAAACGATGTTTCAGTACCACAGCCCCTGCTTGGACTGGGCTTGGTATATTTTGCCATCCCCACGCATCTTCGCCCTTCTCTCTTCCTCCTCCCTGAGCAGCTGGCTCCTGGCTCTTAGGGCCTCCGAAGGGAAGAGTGTCCATCCTCCCTCTCCTCTTCTGGCTCCCAAGGCCCACACTGTAATTCAGGTGCCCAGGATCACTTACCTCTGCCCCAAAGTTCTTGTTAAAAATAGGAGTCTTCACCACTTCCTCTAATTAGAAAAGTAGAAAATGTAGAAAACACAGATAAGGAAAAAGTGAGTTTCTACCCAGACAAAATCTTGTGGCTTTCTAACTTTTAATATGCACGCACACGTAGAACTGGGCTCATTCTGTTCACAGAACCTCTGTTCTGACGTAGAACCTACTAATAGCCAGTCAGTGCCATTCGATATGCCCTATAATGTAATTTTTAGCTAAATACACTATATTGGTTTACCAAGAAAAGTGAGATTGCTTACATTATTCTCCTTCCCCATATTATTATTTTCTATACACACATACATACACATATATTTACACACTATTCATTTTACAGTTTGGAGTTCTATGTCAAAGCATGTGAAGTTGGGTGTGGTGGCACACACCTGTAATCCCAGCACTCAGGAGGCTGAGGCAGGAGGATCATCACAAATTCAAGGCCAGCCTGGGCTACATAGTGAGTTCAAGGCCAGTCTGTGGTACAAAGTGAGACCCTGTCTCAAAAAACAAAAAAGCATGTCAGTCTTATTAAAATCATGTATTTAAAATATACATCTATATTGAGTGTTTTATAATCACAAAGGAACGCATGCTTTTACCAAAAAATTCAAACATTATAGAAATATCTGAGACAGAAAGGGCAAGTTTCCTTTAAGGAACATTTTTAATGACTATACTTCTTAACACGGACGCACTACAGTTTTGTTAGCAAGCTGTCTCTGGTTTTTCTTTACTTTTACTTTGGATGATTTTACACTTACAGAGAGTTGAGTAATCACAGTCTCCATAGGCCTTCTTCCCAGCTTCCCCCTCGTGGGATCTTCTGATGACCCTGGCACACGATGGGCCCCGGAACTGCGCATTGCGGCAGCTGTTACCTAAACCAGACTTCTGCATCAGAGTTCACCTTGTTCCCTCCCAAAGCCCTTTCTCCTTTCCAGGCCCCACCCTGTACTTACTCATCTCTTTTATTCCTCCGGTCCATGACAGCTCCTCTCTGTTGTTCATGACCTTGAGACTTGAAGCATATTGGTCAATTATTCTGTAGAATGTCCCTTAACTTGGGTCTATTTAAGTCTTGCTATGATTACATGTATTGCCTGTTATTGGTATCATTTTGGTATCTTAAATCAAAATGTGGGATTTTGGGCCGGTGAGATGGCTCAGTGGCATAAGCACCTGCCTGGCAAGCGTGAGGGCCCGAGTTCGACTCCCGGAACCCACATACGAAAAAAGGGCTGGTGATATTGCTCAGCGGCTTGGGCACCTGCTGGCACTCGAGATCCTGAAGTCGACCCCCGGTACCCACAAAAAAAAAAAAAAAATGTGGGATTTTTTTAGTAGAAGTCCTGGAGCATTCTAGGGTCAGCTAAATAAGCTAAGCAAGCAGGCAGGGTCCTGTAAGCCTTCAAGCTATCCTATCCCAGTGGTTGCCTTTGCCTCAACTCTATGGGATCTGACATCAACCCCTCCTCCCAGCCAGCCTCCGCTAGTCCCCCTCCTGACTGTGAACTCACATGATGACGGTGCTTGTGCTTGCTGAGTAGGCCCTGGTCCAGGGTTCCAATGCCTCAAGTCCCTGGATCATCCCAGCAGCCTCTGGGGCGGTGTTTTCACACAGGAGAGATGTGAGAGGGATGGTAGCCTTGCTCCTGGTCACACAGCCCTGTTGGTGTTCCTGGAGCACCCCCACCCCATCTGCCCCAAGCCTGGTTCCCCGTGGGCGCCTGCTCTTGGTGAAGTCCTGTTCCTCCTTCCCTTCTCTGAGCCCTGCAGGATTCCCCTTGCTTAGATCCACTCTCCCTCTGCCTATGCTCTGCTCTCCCAGCAATACCTCCTTTTTGTGTACAGTGCATGTCTCAGGTTCTTTAGTACATTTTAGGGTTCATGAAGACAAGTTCTGTGTTGTGCTCTAGAACGGTGTTTTAGGATAGAGCACAAATGTTCGTTGAATTACACTAAATCTTACAAGGCAATAGGTAATGGTGAGTGTAATGTGCCTGATGCCACTACTCAGGTGGCCTCTTTGGGCTCCCTGGGACCCCAAATGCTGTTCTTCACACTCTGGATGTTGAAGAATGTGAGACACAGACACCTGGAATAGAAGGGGACACCGTACAGGCTGTCGGGTTGCATGAGTGGGAGTTTAGGGCAGTGTAAGGGCATTTGGAACCTGGGGACATAGAGGTTATTTAACACGATCAGTGTGAACACTGCTGTTAGCTGTGTTTTTGTACAAGCTGTTTATCAGGTTAAGGGCTCCTTTCCATTCCTAATTTGCTGAGGGTGTTTATCATGAATAGATGTTAACTTCTGTCAGATGCATCATTTGGTTGATCATATGGTTTTTCTCTTTTAGTTTACCAATGTGGTGAATTACTTTGAATTTTCTAGTGTTGAAATCAGCCTTGCAATTAAATCCACTTGATGTTGATGTCCTATTTTTTTTTATATATTGCTGGGTTCTGTTTATTTTGTTGCACACTTTTCATCTATGGACTGACTCAAGGGGTACTGATTGGTAGGCAACAGAATTTTATTGTTGCCATTGAGACACGATACGATCACATAACAATATGACAGTAACTCTGTTTTCCAGAAAACAACATATTTCATTACTGTTGGTCAGAAATTACATTTTATTGACTAGAGGTGAGTAGGCAGGATAAGATACGTATGGAGAGGTGGAGGTACAGACTGCTGTTGACATGCCATCCTCATTTAACCTGGAAAGCAGGCACTGTGTCTTTTATTCTTACAAGGTCGGATAAGCATGGCTTTCTTCTCTTCAGGTAGAATATGCTCTTTTAAGAAGCATTACAGAATTAAGAAGAATCTACAGCTTCTACAGCAGCCTCGGATGCGATTACTCTCCAGATAATACCTTCCTGATGACAAAGTTTCAATTCTGGAGATTTCTAAAAGATTGCAAATTTCATCACCACAATGTAACTCTTGCTGATATGGACAGGATGTTAAGTGGTGAGTATTCCAGGTCCGTCACTTCTTTTGGACTAGAGGATCATCAGCATTCCATAATGTTATAGGGACATTAGATGTTGGGAGGGCTGGGTGTGTGGCTCAGTGGCACAGTGGTTATCTAATGTGTCAGGTCCTAGGTTTGACCCCCAGCACTGAAAAAAAAGAGTTGGGCAAGTAGGGAATGCACAGGTCGGGAGAGGTGTTACAGAAGTCGATGTGTGGCCTTGCTTTGCAGAGGTGACGCTGTGCAATAGCAACAGTACAAGACCATCAATGAAGAGGCCAGCAAAGTATGGTCGTGGCCAGCCCCACCCGCCACCCATTCTCCTAACTAAGCCTCCCTGGAATATAGTCATGCCTATATCTGTCTTCTGCATGTGGCTGCTTTTGTCCTATACCACAGAGCTGAGTAGTCGTGACTGAGCCAGCCTAGACCATAAAAACCTCATTTATTTATTTATTTATTGGTTTTTTGAGACAGGGCCTCATTATGCAGTTCAGGCTGGCCTTGAACTCACTATGTAGCCCAGCTGGCCTCAAACTTATAGTGATCCTCCTGCCTCAGCCTCCCAAGTGCTGGGATTACAGGTGTGCACCACCACACCTGGCTAAGCCTCATTTATTTACAGTCAGGTTTCTTACAGTAAAGTGTCCCTGCCCCCAGTCTATAGTGGGAAAGCATGAAACTGTCAGGTCAGAGGCAAGGAGGTTGAGGGAGTACTTGGGATAGTCTAGAAAAGGCTTTAGGTAGTATATTAGTCAGCCTTCCCATTGGTAGAAACAATACCTGACACCGACCACTTAGAGGAGAGGTTTGATTTGGCTCATGATTCAGGGAATTCAGTCCATGGTCAGCTAGCTCCAGTCTTAAGATTTCAAATTAGAAAGTCCATGAGATGAATTTAACAACCTTGAAGGTTTTGCTTCTTTCAGCTAAATTCTGAGAGGCAGAACTGAAAGCCTCAAATTAGCTTCTCAAAAAATAAAATACTAATGTGATCATTATATATATCTAAAATATTAGAAAAATATTTTTTAACACATTCATGACAGGACCATAATTCATATGACCACTACCAGGCAGCTCTGATTTAATTTGTATGTCTCACTGTTGGGCAGCTTCTGATTTAATTTAATAAAATAAATTTGTTGATTATTATAATTTTAAATTGGTATGAATACTGTTAATATTTATATTTGGGCAGTAATTATTCAGATTTAAGCAACTAACTAGATTTGGTCCACTTATAGACTTTTTATTACTTTTAGTAGAAAAAAGATCAACAAAAGTGATTAGATCCATTTGTACCATCAGTGGTACGAGCTGCCCAATGGGACAATCATGCGTTTACCACTAGTGGTTCAAGCCTGTGGGAATGTGTTAAACCCGTTTACAATTAGCAGCATTAAACTGTGGTTCAGATGACTTTGAAAAATATGGGGACAAAGTAAATTAGAAGTGTCTTGTAAAGTAACCAGACAGAATGCTTCCCTTGCGGTACTTAGTTTTTGGTTGGATGTTCCTATATGTTCAGAGTCCTCTCGAGGAAGCAAGGACTCCCTCATAGTCAGTTCTTTGGGTTGTGTACCAGGAGCAAATGACACGGGCACTGCTGGAAGTACAATGCATACTCTCCAATTTTCTTATTTTAGCCAGTAACGATATACCAGTTGAAGAAATTCATTCTCCGTTTAGAACAGTACTTCCGAGAACATTCTTGAGTTATCTCCTGCAGTTGGCTTACCACATTCATCACAAAGAATACCAGTAAGTGCCTGGTATTGAATTCCTTGTGGGGGACCTCATGGTCATGTCATCATCATTTCTCCAGTGATCAGTGTTGTCTCCAAATGGCCTTGAGATGAAGGTCTAGAAGCAAAACTTTCCCCAAATTTCAGCCATAAAGCCATAAAATATTATAGGAAAACTCGAACATCCTGCACATTGGAGCCATTTCAGTGTTGCATAGAGCTATTGGAATTTTATTCAGCAGGAGGCATGGCCAACTCTTATTTCTTAGGTCAGAATTTCCTGCCTTAAAACAAACATGATACCTTCTTTTCCCCAAAATTTTTTAGATTTACAGAAGTTTTGTTGAGTTACTGTCTAGAGTTCCCATACACCCTTCACCCAAATTCCCCTAATGTTTATATCTTAACACGGTACATTCATCAAAAGCAAAGAATTAATATTACTGTGATTCTGTTAACCAAACTACAGTCTTTTAAAATATGTCTCCAATTTTTCCCACTGTCCCCTTTCTGTCCCAGGGATATGTCCAAAATGTCACCTCACATTGAACGATCATGTGATTATTTCTCAGACTTTGTCTGTCGTGATCTTGACACTTAAAAAAATCTTGGCCAGCTAGTTTGTGAAACTTCTCAAGTTTCGGTGTGTTACAAAGCTGTCTCATGATTCTACTGAGCTTGTGGGTTTGGGGGAAGAATACCATGTGGGTGAACGGCCCCCTCATCCCATCACACAGGCGGTACATGCTGTCAGATGTCTTGTTAGGGGCAAGGTTAACCCTGCTCACAGATTGGAATGGGGCCAAGCAGGGTTTTCTACTGGAAACTCACAGTTTATTCATTCTCCACTCCATTAGACACAGTCCAGTTATTAAGTCTAATCCACACTCCAGAAGCGGGAACTTAAGTCCATCTCCTGGATGGAATAACTGTGATGTCTTTTTAATCACAGAAATCGAAGCCCATCACTCTTTCTGTGTTTTACAAAGCTGATGAATGAAAACATTCGTCCAAACGCCTGCCAGGTAAAAGGTAAACATAAAAGTAATAGGATAATACTCACTGTCATTTTTCAAAATTTAATTTTATAATCAGTTTTTGAATGTTATATTTTCAGGTAACTTATTCAGTGAGCGAGAGAGGGTGTTTTATACAATGAAATATATTGATAAATGCTGGGAGATTTTTATAGCTTACTGCAGACCGAATGCAGCTCCTCCTGGTGAGCTTACGATGAAGAGGAGACACTTCCTGTGGATGTTGAAAGTAAGTTTAATGCCACTTGGGTTTGATATTGGCTTTATATTTACAGGGATCTTTACATTAAAGAAAGGCAAGATATTCTAGCTATAATATATAAATACTGAGGTGACAGTCAGGTATGAATTGGGGGGCAGTTCTGGGGTGGAACCCAGGAACCTATGCATGCTAGGCATGGGCAGATGCTCTACCCCTGAACTACACCCCAGCCCCTTTCGAAAAAGTTCGAACAGGCTCCCACTAAGTTGCTCAAGCTGGCCTCAAACTTGTGATCCTCCTGGCTCAGCCTCCTGAGTAGCTGGAATTACATATATGTGCTACCATGCCCAACCTGGGATGAATTTTCATGAAAATTGAATGTTTAACTGAGTTTCCTTTGGCAGAGAGAGTGATGCAAGTGGTCTGTGATAATGGGAGGCACAGAAAGAGGAAGCACCGGTCCCTGTGCTCACAGATTAGGGGCTGGGGACAGCTTCACTCCAGTGTCTACACTGCTGCAGACCTGGCCACTGACAGGTAGATGACAGCATGAATGGCCTTCTTTTTTATTATCATTGGATTTCGTGGCAGTGGGAACCTAGGCCTCGTGCATGTGAGGCAGATGCTCGCCCACTGAGCTACATCCCAGCCCTGAAAAGCAGTGACATCTTATTTACACAGTGCTCTCATACTACTGGGAGTCTGTGCTTCATGATCCCTTTTTTAAGGGGCTTTTTTTTCTTAATATATGCGGGTTCTGGGAGTTGAACTCAGGACCTCGCGCTTGCCAGGCAGGCGCTTATGCCGCTGAGCTATATCACTGGCCCCTGTTTTTTTTTTTTTTTTTTTTTTTTGTCTTTTTATTTTATTATTTTCTCTTTTGGTACCAGGAATCAAACTCAGGGCCTCGCGCTTGCTAGGCAGGTACTGCACCACTGAGCTATATCCCCAGCCTTATGATCCTTTTAATTTGTACTTGTGGGAATATACTTGATGAAGCTGAAGGAGTCAGGTACTAGTGACAGAGTACTTTAAGACATTTAGCAGTATTGCATGTATGTGAAAAGCAGACAATAACCATGTCTTTAGAAAAATAAATTTATAAAAGTGTATGGCTGGGGGATGGAATATTTTACAGCTATTTGTTCCCCTTGGCTCCCTTTTTGTTTTTTGTGGTGCTGGGGATTGAACCAAGAGCTTTTGAGATGAGCTACATTTCCAGCCCTTCTTTAAATTTTGAGACAGGGGCTTGCTAAGTCACTAAGTTGCCCAGGCAGGGCTCAAACCTGGGATCCTTCTGCCTTCTGCTTCCCAGCCTCTGGAATTGTGTGCCTATTTTCATGCCTGGATCATTTACTCTCCCATTTTCTCTGACCTGTGTTTGTGTTAAAAAAAAAAAAAAAAAAGCTTCGTTATTTTTTTTAGAGGAATTGGGAAAAGGATAGAGAGGTAAATATTCATGTTAGTCCAGAATACTGCTCAAGATGATCAGTTTTTGGTAGCTGGACTTGGTGGCACACACCTATAATTCCAGCACTTGGGAGGCTGAGGCAGGAGGATCGCCTCAAGTTCAAGGCCAGCCTGAACTACAGAGTGAGACCCTGTCTCAAAAAACAAAAATCAAATGATCAATTTTTAAGATAATGACTTCTGGTACATTTTTAAGAAGTAGGGCTGATGAGATAGCTCAGCGGCATAAGCGCCTGCCTGGCAAGCGTGAGGTCCTGAGTTTGACTCCTGGTACCCACATACAAAGGAAAAAAGGGCCAGTGATATCACTCAGCGGCACAAGCGCTTGCTGGCAAGCGTGAGGTCCTGAGTTCGACCCCCGGTACCCACACACACACAAAAAAAGTAGTTTATTGTATACACTGACATTAATATATATATATCTCTTTCTAATTATAGCAAGTTATAGTTTGGTTGGTTGTTTCTTTTACAGGACTTTAAAATGATAAATAAAGAATTAAGTGCAACCAAATTTGTGACAGTAATAGAAGAGGATAATCCTTCCATCCATGATGGAATTGACAGCAACTTGGAACTTGAGGTTTGTAAAGCTGTGTCAAAATGGTACAAATCTGATTCAGGGAGTTTGTTTTGCTCTGGATAACAAGAACCAAGATTGATGGAAAATAATATGAGTCTAAATACATAAAATTATACACATACATACACACATGTATATGTACTTATATCCTTGATTGCACTAGAATACTAGAGATTAATATTAGAAGATTATTGCAATAATTTTTTTCCACATTTTTTGAGAGGGTCTCGCTGTATATTCCAGGCTGGTCTTGAACTCATTATGTAGCCCAGGCTGGCCTCAAACTCATGGCAATTCTCCTGCCTCAGCTTTCCAAGTTCTGGGATTACAGGCGTGTGCCACCATGCCCAGCAGAAGTGTATTGCAGATGTCAGAGATGATGACTAAAAAATGAATTCCCAGATCAACTGCCGGTCCACCTCTTAGTGCATCAGAATGAGTGAGACTCCTGTCATTTCTTATATTTCAGCTGGTTTTCCTGGAATTCTTTGAAGCTCTCGTATCCTTCTCACTCACCCTTGCTCCTGACCAAAGGACTAAATTCTCTTTAAATGTTCCACATGATGACTTGTCCAGAAGCAGATATGGAAGTACTCATATACTAATAAATCAGGTAACAATACCTTAGAATTTACAAAGCAAGGGACAGTTGTATTTTGGAATGGATGAACCTTCATCAAATGATCTTGCATTTTTGTAATCCTTCCAGGAAATAGCTTAAGACTTAAGAAAATTTGTGATGTACATTCACATTTTGAAAGTAGAGTGCTGTTTTTTATTTTTTTATGTGGGTACCGGGAGTTGAACTCAGGACCTTGTGCTTGCCAGCAAGTGCTTGTGCCACTGAGCGATATCACTGGCCCTTTTTTCCTTTATGTGGGTATCGGAAGCTGAACTCAGGACCTCGCACTTGCCAGGCAGGCGCTTATGCCGCTGAGCCATCTCACAGGCCCTGTTTTGTTTTTTTAAAGTTAGGAAGAATGTATTTCCTGGTCAAGGCCCAGGAAGGCGACTCCTAGCCCCAGCAGTAGAAATATCAGTGAAGTCTGTGTGCTCACTGACGGCACCGGGCTAGACGATCTGAGGTGGGTTGTTATACGTAGCATTCATACAGTGGAAAATCTGTCCCAGAGCACAGCTGTCAAGAAACAGGTCCCCAAGGCTGGAGCTTGCTCCAAAGATAGACACCCTAGGTGCCACCACGGGACCCTGGCAGTACAAGGACTGTGCTGAGAGTTTTAAGAAGGATCCAGAATCTGGGTCAAATTCAGACCAAACGGTGTTTTGCTGGGGATTTCAGCTTAGTGGGCTTGAGGGATTTCTGAGTTTTGAGACATTCGTCTGGAGTCACAGGGAGAGCCTGGGGCTCCAGTGAGTCCCCGAGCAGTGAGACCCTTCAGAGCCTCTCAGTGGGGCGGCTTCTCACTGTGGGCCAAGGAACGTCTCTTTCCACACATCCTTGGCACATGCCTTGGATTTCTCGTAGGGAGGCTGGGGGCTTTGTGTTCTTTTCTGTACCTCAGTGCCACCATGTTAGCCAGCTAGGCTCTGACTGACGGCTTCTCCAGGTTGTCTGGGGCTCTTTTCTGAGGGAAACGAATGTCCACCTTGAATTGATTCATAATTTCACGGATGGTGTAACAGCTTTTCTTACTGTGATGAAACACCTGAGGCAGGATAACTTTCTAAATTAAAAGGCCCTAGAGGTTCAAGGGCTCACATCTGCTGATGGCCTTCTTGCTGGCAGTCGCAAGGTGGCACAGGGTATCACATGGCAAGAGACAGCGTGTCTCTGTGTGTGTCTGGTCTGTCTCCCTCTGCATGTAAAGCCACCAGGCTCAATCGTGGGGCAGTGCCCTGTGACCGTAACCAATCCTGATCACTTTCCAAAGGCCTCAGCCCACACGGTCTGACTCCATAGTCAGATTGAGTTTCCACCCTTTTCATCCCTCACAACGAGGATTAAATTTCAACACACGAGGCCTTGGGGGACACTCAAGCCCCAGCCAGACCACAGTAGATGGCATCCCCGTAGCTTCTGAAAACATGTGTGAACATCTGCAGGAACCTTCTGCTCAGGGTCACTCCCAGTTTTCAATGTCACTTCACGCAGTTTCTTTTGTTTGCAGCACTGGGGACCATGTAGTTTCTTTTTATAATGCATTACAGTAATTTGGTCCAGGGGTTAGTTCTCCTCATTCTTTTCTGGAAATGGAAAACTCATGTCATGTTCCAACTCTAATCACTGCTCCCTTTTGCTGAAAAATTTGGGAATTGTAAATTTAAAATTAAAGAAAGCTCAGTCTTCTTGCTCAGCTCACAGGGACTTCACGTTTCAGTAGTCTGGGGGAGGTCCCAGGGAGGGCAAATAAGCTGTAGACATCTGGAAAAGCTGCTGCCTGTAGCATTGTCAGCTGAGTATACCAATGTGTGCATCCATGTAGGGAACTCCTGGAAAGAGTCACCAGAAAGAAGTGGAATAGTCCCTGGGATTCACATGGGGCTGGGAATAGTTTGCATTCCCAAAAGCTAGACTAGAGAATCCTTCTAATATGTAACAGTGCTATAATTTGGATCTGAAATGTCCCCCGAAGGCACATGTGTTAAAGTCTTGGTCCTCAGCCCATGGCACTACTGAAAGGGGGTAGAACCCTTGAGGTGAGGCCTAGTGGGAGAAAGTTAGGTCACTGAAGGGGATATTGGGATTCTGGCCCTTTCCCTCTCTTTGCCTTCCAGCCACCACCAGATGAGCAGTTTTCCTCCCCCACGCACTCCCACTATGATGAACTGTCCCACAGTGGGGGCCAAGTGACCATGGACTGAAACCTCTGAAACTGTGAGCCAAAATAAGCCTTTCCTCCAAGTTGATTCATCTCAGGTATTTTGCCACAGTGACAGAAACCTGGCTGACACAAAGGGGCACTGGACTGAGTGCTTAGCATACTGTGTCACTGTTTGTGTCAGAGGTTAAACGTTGTTCTGGGCACATCTAACAAAGATTAAGGTGAGGATCAAACTATTTCCAACCAATTTAACTGCTGTATTTCTGAACAAAGTAAAAAGATTTTTAAAGGAATGCCCAAATTTTCTGGTACATAACAGTGTAAAATATACAGTGTCTAACATTTAGTCAAAATTATCTGGTAGGTAAAGCAGCAAAATATGGTCAGTCAGACTCAGTCAACAGAAGCCAAGAAATGACATGGATGATAGAAGGAGTAGACAAGTTTTTCTTATATAGTCCATGTGTTCAAGAAGATCAAGGAAATCGTGAATATGTTAAGGAGAGACACTGATGAAAAACATTCCAGATAGAGTACACTTATTAGACTCTACAAGAAAAAAGATTAGTAAACTCGAAGACGTAACAATAGAAATAACCCAAAAGCAAAGTAACACAGGGAAAAAACCCAAAAAAACCAAGCATCAGTAAGTAGGCTGTAAGATTTTCAGCAGCCTATCACAGTTCCTGACTTACAGTGGTTCAACTTACAATTTTTTGATTCTCTCGCATTGCAAAAGTGATATGCATTCAGTAGAAACTCTTTGAATTTTTATGGATGACTCTCTCATGCTGGCCCATGGCAGCCGCCAGGGTTCCCATTCAGCCATGTGATTGCGAGGGCAGACATCCAGTGCTGTACTCTACAGTGTACCATGTTCAACAGAGGAGATGACAGTCAACACTTCCTTACCAAACGCTTGGTGTTAGCTTATTCTGCACAACTATAGGCTACGGTAAGTGGTCTGAGCATGTTTCAAGTGGCCTAAGCAATGATGTTTGGTAGGTTAGGTGCATTACATGCATTTTTGACTTTTCAACTTTGGGATATAACCCATTATGAATTGAACATCTACTGTGGATATATCCCAGCAGGAGGGAGGAAATACAAAAGTTATTTGAAGAAATAATGTCAAGAAATTTCCAAAATTTATGAAAACCATAGGCCTACAGATCCAGGAGCTCAACAAATCCTAAAAGAGGAAATATGAAAACTACATCAAAGCACATCATAATCAAATTGCTTTAAAACAGTGATAAAGAGAAGATCTTAAAAGCAGCCAGAGATAAAGACCTAAAATGTACAGAGGGACAGATTTCTTATTCTAGTGGAGTCGTATCTTGAAAATACCGGAAGACAAAACAAACTGGTCAACGTGGAATTCAATACCCAGCAAAAATATCTTTCAAGAAAGTGAAGGTGAAGCGAGTGGATACTGGAGAGATAGTAGTTGGAAGCACCTGTAATCTACCCACCTAGGGAGCAGTTTCGCCAGCAGAATCTGATGTAACTCTTTGGAACTCTGGGGTCTCTTGAAGGCCTGCAACTTCTGGGGGCAACTTTAGAAAGTAAATTTCGGTCAGTCCTGGCTCTTAGCTCAGGTGTCAGAGCAGGGTCTGGGAGCAAGGGGAGGCAACAGGACCCTGTCCTGCAAATATTTGGGTCTGCTTTCTGACCCTCAGTTTCTGCTTCTGTCACAGAGGTGCAGATGCAGAGGCAGGCAGCCATTGGGGCACCCCCTACCCATTTTTGCACGCCCCCCAGCTTCTGGTTGTTGTGACTTCCAGGGCATTTAAAGGGCCAGCACTCTCCCACATTTTTCATTTTTTTCCTTTTCCCCATTTTGGGAGCCAGACATTAAGGACCAAGGCATTCAAAAGCAGCTACATATATGGGGGAAATCAAAATGCCCAGAAAAAGAGGAAGGCACCAAAAAGGGCCTGAGATGAACTTCAGTGTACACTGCAGGCTCATCCTCAGCATATCTACAGCCTATAAGAAGCCAAAGCAAAACCAACAAACACCAGCAAATTCTGGGGGAAGGGGAGAATCTAATTTAGAGTTGCTGCATTTTTAGGTTCAAATATTCAGTTAAAAAAAAAAAAAGACATACACAAAGAAACAGGGAAGTATGTTTCATTTAAAGAAAAGGTGAGGGCCGGTGAGATGGCTCAGCGGCGTAAGCGCCTGCCTTGCAAGCGCGAGGGCCCGAGTTCGACTCCCGGATCCCACATACGAAAAAGGGGCCGGTGATATCGCTCAGTGGCATGGGTGCCTGTTGGCGCGCGAGGTCCTGAGGTCGTCCCCCTGGTACCCACAAAAAAAAAAAAAAAAAAAAAAAAAGAAAAGGTGAACCAAGAGAAAACACAGTGGCAGACTTACAAGATTTTCAAACAGAAGTCTTTGAGACACTGGGAGTACTAAAGGAAGACATAGAGAAAGTCAAGAAAGTGTTATATATACGGAGTGGAAGTATCAACAAAGATACAGAAAAATTCTAGAGCTAAAAAGTACAAGAACTGAAATGGGAAGAAAAATCACCAGTGTGATTCAAAGGCAGATTTGAGCAAGCTGAAGAATTAGTGAAATTGGGCTGGGGTACAGCTCAGTGGTAGAGCACTTACCTGGCATAAATGAGGCCCTGGCTCTACCCCCAGTACTGGGAAAAAAAAATCAGTCAACTTGAAATTAAGACAAATGAAATGGTAAGTCTGAAGAATAGAAAGAAAAAGGATTGAAAAAAAGCGAACAGAACCTAAGGGACATAGGGAACACCACCAAGTGGACAACTTATGTGAGTCCTAGAAGATGAGAGAGTGAAAAGAGCAGAAATTATTTGAAAAAAAAAATGACAGAAAACTTCCCATATTTTAACAAAAGACATGAATATAAATAAACATCCAAGAAATTCAACAAATTCAAGCAGGATGAATTCAAAGACCCACACAAAGGCATATTACAATTAAGTTGTTAAAAGACAGAGAATCCTGAAAGCATCAAGAAGGAAGTGACTTGTCACATACAAGGGACTTGTAAGATTGTCAGATTTCAAGTCAGGGTGATGGTACATGCTGCTAAGCCCAGTACTCTGGGAGGCTGAGACAGGAAGACTGCAAGTTCAAGCACAGTCTAAGCAATTTAGTAATTTAACAAGACTCTTTCTTAAAACACAGGCCTGAGGGAAACAAACAAACAAACCAACCCACAGGCCCAGGGATATAGCTAAGTGCAAAAGCCCTAAGCTCAACTCCTAGTGCATGTAAAAAACAAAGATTGCCGGGGAGGTAGCTCAGAAGCACAGTGCCTGACTGGCAAGCGTGAGGCTGACAGTTCGATTCCTGGTACCAAAAAAATAAAAAAAAAGATGATCAGATTTCTTATCAGAGACTTTGAAGGCCAGACAACAGTACACTGATACAGTTAAAATACTAAAAGAAAAAAATACCCTGTTAACCAGATATCCTATATTCAGCAAAACTGACCTTTAAAAGTTAGGGAGAAATGAAGACATTCACAGATAAGAAGTGGGGAATGAGCTCCCACTAGGCCTATCCTGCCTGAGATCATAAATGGACTCCTGCAGGGTGAAAGGACACTATCTGACTGCTTTACAAAAATCAAAGTTAACCTGTAAGTGTTGTACAATAAAAACTTCTCTGCATCAAAGGGCACTGTCAGCTGATGGTGTAGGAGACCATGTATCTGATAAGGATTAAGGCACAGAACACACAGAGCACTCCTGAAATTCAACAGCAAACCAGCCAATTAAAAATGGGCAGATGTTCTGAATACACATTTCTCCAAAGAAAACACACAGATGGCCAATGAGCACATGGAAAGATGCTCAGCATCACTAGTCACTAGGAAATGCAAATCAAAAGCACAGTGAGACTGTCTCATACCTGTTAACAGGGCTGCTAACAACAAGACAGAATGATAAATGTTGGGCCGGTGAGATGGCTCAGCAGCTTAAGCGCCTGCCCCGCAAGCGCAAGGGCCCGAGTTCGACTCCCAGAACCCACATACGAAAAAGGGGCCGGTGATATCGCTCAGCGGCACGGGCGCCTGCTGGCACTCGAGGTCCTGAGGTCGACCCCCTGGTACCCACAAAAAAAAAAAAAAAAAAAGAATGGTAAATGTTGATGAGGGGGTAGGGAAACCTAGATATTTGTGTACAATAGTGGGGGAGGTAAAATGGTTCAGCTGTGGTGGCAAATAGTGATATGGTTTAGATCTAAAGTGTCCCTAAAAGTCCTGTGTGTTCAGAGGTGATTGGAGCATGGGGGCACTGTACTCATCAGTAGATTCATCCGTTGATGAGTTCAGAGCTGAATGTGCTGTTAGGGGTGAGGCACTGTCAGAGGTCATCACTGGGGGCCAGGAGCTGCAAGGCTGTATTGTCTCCAGCTCCTCCCTTCTCTGCTTCCTGGCTGCCACAGGGTGAGCTTTCCTCTGTCATGCCCTTATCATGCCGTTTCTGCTGTGGAGCCAGCTGACTGAACCCTTTGAAACCATGAGCCAAAATAAACCTTTCCTTTAAATTGCAGGTGTCTGATATTTTGTCTCAGTGATAGAAAAGTAACTAATGCAAACAGCAGTTCTGCTTTTGGCTATACAGTAGTACCTCAGTTCAAGAATGCTTTTGTTGGTGAACAATTTGGTTTATAAACAGAAGTGTTTGGCAAAATTTTGTTTTTATTTGTGAACTCTTCATCAAGTGGTGAACATGACTTCGGCAATCTTTCCCAGAATCGTAGAATGAATTAAGTTCGTGAAGCAAGGTACCACTGTACACCCAAAAGAACTGAAGGTAGGGTCTTGAAGGGTAATTTATACACCCATGGTCATAGCAGCAGCATTCACAATACTAAAATATGGAAGCATCACTGATGTCCACACAAATGCATAGAATAAGCAAAATGTAGTATATACATATAATGGAATATTACTGAGCCTTAAAAAGGAAAGAATTTTGACATATGCTTTAACATGGATGAATCTGGGGACATTAATGGTAAATGATATAAATCAGTCATAAAAGGACAGCACTGTGATTCCACTTATACGAGGTACCTAGAATACTGAAATTCATAGGGATAGAAAAGTAGAATGGTGGTGGCCAGGCGTTGGAGGGAGGAAAAACAGGAAGTTATTGTTTAATAGAGTTTCAGTTCTGCAAGATGAAAAGAGTTCTGCAGATGGATGCTGATGGTTGTAGGGGACTTGGCAAGGAATGGATGGTTAAACTGCAGGACAGAAGCATACAAATAATTAAACCATGAGGCAAAAAGCATGCAGGCTGTATAAGAAGTAAATAATTAAACTGTGGAGCAAAAGCACACAGGCTGTGTGAGAATCAAATGGTTAAACAACACGAAGTTATATTAACGAAGCATGTTGTGTCCGGCCATGGTCCTTCCCCTTTCCCCAAGAAAGCGGCTTAGCCTTGAGACAGCTCCTGGCCCAAGCTGCTTTTCTCCTGCCTTTTTCTCTTATACTGATATTCTAAATAAAAGCCTGAGCATTCTCAGCTTGGTGGCTTTTTCTTCTCCAGAGTCTCTCTGATGGCCGGGCACTCTTGGTTTAGATAGCTCCTCTGGGCCTCTTGGTGACTGAACCCAGTGTCATCTCTGAATAATCTTTTTCACCCTCTACGCCACCTGTGGTTGCTCACTGTGACAGATGCTGATTACACAACTATGAATGCCACAGAACTGTGCAACTAAATATGGTTAAGATGGTAAATTTTTATGTATATTGTACCACAGTGTAAAAAATAAAGAACCAGGCATGTAGGTGCACGCCTATAATCCCAACTACATCCTGGCTGAGGCAGGAGGATCAAAGTTCAAGGCCAGCCTGGGCAATTTAGCTAGACCTTGTCTCAAAATAAAATAACAAAAGGGCTGAGGTATATGCTGCAAACATATACTGATAAGAAAAAAAATTAAAAATTGAGTAACTAGCTTTGAAGGCTGGGAAAAGAAAGCACTGGAAATGTAACTCAGCACTCCGTGGGTTCAATCCCCAGTACTACATACACACACACACAGAGAAAAGTGAAGATGAGATAAAGAATTCCCAAACATACAAAAGTGAAAGGATTCAGTATCAGAAGACCAGCCACAATAAGGAACAGTAAAGGAAGTCCTTTGAGCAAAAGGAAAATGTCACTGGATGGAAATCTAGATCCATTCAAAGGAAAGAGGAGCATGGGATAGTAACTTTGTGGATAAAATTAAATTTTTTGTGGTACTGGGCCTTCACACTGAACTACATCCCCAATCTTTTTTTGTTTTTTATCTTGAGACAGGGTCTCACTAAGTTGCCCCGAATGGGCTCAGACTTGCAATCCTCCTGCCTCAGCCTCCCAGAGTGCTGGGACTACAGATGTATACTACCATGCCTGGCTTAAATTTTTTTAAAAATCCTTAAAAGGTAGTTTACTGTTAAACATGAGGGTAACAGTGTTCATGAAGTTTATAATATATGAAGAAGGATGAGAACAGCCCAAAGGCTTTAAATGGAAATGATGTACACATCTCAAATAAAGCATAGGTTGTCAGATTTTTTTTTTTATGTGGGTATCGGGAACCGAACTCAGGACCTCACGCTTGCCAGCAGGCGCTGTGCCACTGAGCGATATCACTGGCCCTTTTTTTCCTTTATGTGGGTAGCGGGAGTCAAACTCAGGACCTCGCACTTGCCAGGCAGGCACTTATGCCGCTGAGCTATCTCACTGGCCTGGTCGTCAGATTTTTTAAAAATAAAAACTTACAAAATGTTTATAATGAACCCATTTCAAATATAAAGACAAAAACAGGTGAAAAAAGTATAGAAAATTATATACCACACATGATCAATATTAGGCAAAAAAGGTCTCAAGAGTATTACAGGGACAGGGTGTCATTTCACGGTGATAGAGTGCTCAGCTAAGTAAAAGGACACAAACCTAAGTGGGTAAGCTTCAAAGTACATGTGGAAACTGATAAAAAGGAAGAGAAAATAGACAGATCCATAATTAGATGTTCTCTGTAATTGATAGAGCAAACAGATGGAATATCAGTAAACATCAGATTTAAATAACACTATGAAGCAACCTTATCTAAAGGCCAACAGCAGAATCCTCACTGTTTTCCAGTACACATGAAATATTTACTACGATAGACTCTATCCTGGGTCATAAATCCAGCAGTCAATCTACACACAGCTCACAAAGCTTAAGGGATGTTATATCCGTCCAGGGGAGGACAGCTCAGCAAGAAAATCACCGTGATTCCTGCACAAGACTCGGGTGAATCTAAAAACAGTTATGCTAGGTGAAAGAATCCAGGCAAGAAAGGGAGCATAGTGCATGATCACAGTTTTATAAAATCCGGGAAACTGATGGAAAGCAAATCAGTGGTTACCTGGGCATGAGGTAGGGAAGGTGGTATGTCTACTGTGTATTTTTGTGTGTGTGGTCCTGAGGACTGAACTTAGGGCCTTTGCATTGAACGACATCCCCAGTCCTTTTTATTTTTTGACACAGGGTCTCGCTAAGTTGCCAAGGCTGGGTTCAAACTTAAGATCCTTCTGCCAATGTGCTGGGATTATAGGCGTACACTACCATGCCTGGCTATGTTCACTGTCTTGACTGAGGTGGTGATTTCACAAGTGTAGACATATCAAAACTCACCAAACAGGACGCTTCATGTGTAGTTTACGTTACATCGGTTATACCTCATTAAAGAAATGTGTGGCTGTGCATACAGACATGTGTGTACCTCTGTGGAAGCCAGACTCTCTGTGCTTGTCCTTGCTTAGAGCGCCCACAACAGGAGTCCAAATGCAGTCAGAAGTCAGGAGTCGGACATCATTCACTTCACCCGCACCAAGTCTTCTTTGAGCAAGTTAGGACTCTTGTCTGATTTTAAAACAAGGATATCTGAGGTTTGTATTTACAGCTTGCCATGTCAGTTACATGACGCAGCTGTAGTGGGGAGCACTTTCACGTATCTGTCGTGTCAAGAGAGCTCTTCTTGCCAGGCGTGATGGTGCAGGCCTGTAATCCCAGGACTCTGGGAGGTTAAAGCAGGAGGGTTGCCAAGTTTGAGTCCAGCTTGGGCAATTTAGTGAGAGCCTGTCTCAAAATAAAAAAAGGCTGGGGATGTAGCTCAATGTGAAGGTCCTGGGTCAATCCCCCCAGTACCACTAAAAAACAAAACGAAACAAAAAAAAAAACGAAAGAAAGAAGAGCGTGCTCTTGTACAGCTGTGGGCCTGGCAGTAGAGAGAAGCCTGCCTCATGTGGACTGCACACGCTGAGGAGGGGAGGGAGACTCTAGCAAGTGAACAGCAGCAGCTCACATTTAGTGGGGCTTTGCCAGCAGCCAGGCCAGGTGTCAGCTCACTGAATGCCCTGTGAGCTCTGGAGGGGACCGGCTCAGAACGGTTCCCTCAGTGCCCGGGGTCACATAGCCAGTGAGTGTCGGAGCTGGGGGCAGGCACCAGGCAGTGTGACTCCAGGAAGGTGCCTGCTAGCACATGCCAGACTTGTCACACTCAGGAGGCACGAATGACGGGAAGGGCGCGTGGCTGATCCCGAGCCAGATGGGAGGGAGGAGGCCTCTGCGGCTTCGCTGTTGACTAACCAGTCAGGAAGCTCTTGCAACCATCCTGGTCAGTGGAGGTGATGGTGGCCAAGGCTGAGGTGGGCAGGCAGCCTGAGGGCCACGGGGTTCTGGAGGGTGGGGTGTGAGAGGGAGAGGGAAGGAAAAAGGTGAGGCTGAAATGTTGGTCTTGAGCAACCAGAGAAACAGAGTTGCTATTTACTAGGATGGGGACAGACTGGGGTGGGGACAGGGATAAGGTTTGGGGGCAGAATTAAGGGGCAGATTCTGGGCATGTGTGAGGTGCCCGAGTAGACATCAAGTGGTGATGGGAAGTGGCCAGGCTGGGGACAGAGCTGCAGTCATGGGGGAGCTCCAGCTAGAGATAGGGGAGGCTACAGCATAAATATGGTCATGAAACCATGAATATATGAATCTAAGTTTGGTTTGTCATATATAATAAATGATCTCCCAGCAGACCCAGGGGAAGATTTTTAAATCTTTGGGTTTTTTTGGGGGGGCGGACAGAATCTCTCAGTAGATGCAGTAACTGTTGTTTCTCTCCATAATAATACAAATCTCAATATTTTATGCAGGTTAAAAATAGTTAAATTAGCTAAAAGGGGAAGGCCTCTATTTTCTAATTATTTATAATGTAGAAAACTAGTTTTAACTCATAATGATGTAGAAGTAATATTTTGCTTTATGATTTTTTTTAAAATGCAAAAGCCTCAGATCAAGAAGTCTCTCTATGAGGACAGAAGTTCCAAAATGAATTCTAAGCCTGCAGGGAAAGGTCTGGCTTTTTCACCTGAAAATGGTGAGTATTTTAACTGGAGAGCTGTAACATTTATGAACGGTTGTTTATAACTTACACATAGGCTATGAAACTTAACGAGCAAAAAAACAAACAAACAAAAATAAATAAATAAATAAAGAAACTTAACGAGCATCTTTCTTATCAGCTGAGGCAAGAAACTGAAAAGGAACATTCAGAAGTCAAAAAGAAAACAAAAAGGTTTCAAGACAAAGTAAGAGATGAAAAATAGGTTAAAAAAGTCTTAACATGGTAGGAATTCCCTAAAAGACACTAAAGCAACAGGATAAATACTAAAATCTCTACATTGAAAACATGTTCAACTGAAGAGACTTAGAATTTGCACATATTCATAGGATATCTGTAAACCTGGGGAAATGACCAGAACTACACCACCAAGAGAAATTCTATAATAAAAAGTACTAGGAAATTTTATATATGTATATGTGTATGTGTATGTGTGTGTGTATGTGTGCATGTGTGTGTGTGTGTTGTGTGGAGAAGACCAACATATGAAAAAAAAAGTTACAATTATATGTATTTGTCAGTTACAATTTAAGAAACCCAAAGTACTGAACTTTACAGATCTTAGAAAAGACTTGAGCAGACAGAAATCCCACTTACCTGGCAACACTCAGTACTGTAGCAGGGAAGCCTCTCCCCAAAATAAGGTACAGATTTAATTCTAACTCCAACTAATCCCAATCCCAGTAGTTTTATGTATTTGACTAAATTATTGTAGTGTTCATCTGGAAAAAAATAAAAAAAAGTAGAAACAGATATAAGAATATAAAAAGAAATTAAGAGAATAATTTTAATTTTAGATATTAAAACATACTGAAAATGTAGAGCTACAAATTAGTTCTGACAAAAAATAGGCAGACCATGGTAAACACAAATATAAGTATTTCATATATGTAATAAAGTTTATTTCTCCCTAGTAAAGATGTATTGCTTAATAAATGGTGCTGGGATTGGCAAAATTTGAGGAAAAGATTCAGATGGATTAAAGAGTTGTTACAGTAAAACTTGGAACCGTAGAATTGGAAGTATATACAGGTGAACATTTATATACTTAGTGTTGAAAAGTCCTTTCTAAGTATAAAAACCAAGGCAAAAACTATGAAGAAAAATACTGTTAAAACTAACTACTTAAGGGCTGGGGATATAGCTCAGTGGCACAGTGCCTGCTTGGCAAGCCTGAGGTCACGAGTTCAATTCCCAGGACCAAAAACAAACAAACAAAAAAACAAAAACACACACACACACAAACTAACTACTTAAAAATCAGTTTTTGATAGAAGAACCAAGAATAAAATTTAAAGTCAAACAAATTGAGAAAAAGTTGAGAAAAGGTAATATTCTTGAAATACTAAGAATAAAAAAAAGATAAACAGGGAAAGTTTTCACAAAACCTAAGTGACCCATGAATATATTTTTAAAAATGCTCAACTTCACTGATAACCAGGGAAATTCAAATTAAAACAACAAAATAAAAGATTGTCAAAAGAAAACGGTGCTAGGTATGGTGGCACATGCCTGTAATCCCAGCACTCTAGGAGGCTGAGGCAGGAGGACTGCCAAGTTTGAGTCCTGCCTGGGCAACTTGGAAAGGGCCTGTCCCAAAAAATTAAAAAAGGGCTGAGGATATAGCTTAGTGGAAAGACCCTGGGTTCAATCCCCTGTACTGCCAAAAAAAAAAAAAAAGAATAGAAAAGACAGAGAAAGATAATGGTGGTTAGAGTAGTGATATGAGAGAAAAGTATTTTCGATCATGCACTGCAGGTGGGATTAGAAAGTGGTTCAATCTTCCCAAAAAGCAGTACAGAAATAAGCTAATAGGATGTGCACCAGAATGTCAAGGACATTTTGACTGCACTAGCAAAGGCAGATGTTTTTGCTTGCTGTATTTCCTGCAGTGCTTGGACAGGACCTCGTACATAATAGATTCCCAATGAATACTTTTTTGTACAAATCTACTGTTTTATACAATGGGCAAGCTTGTCTGCAATAGTTAGGATTCACACTCAATAAATTACCTCTCATAAAAGATTTTCATCTCTTGCAAATCTTGCATCAGTCCATTCCATCCTCGCCCCCTTGCTTAAGTTTGTGGTTTCAGTCCTTTAAACAGACTTTTCCCACCTCAGTGTTACCGAGCGCCTCCTGTGTGCGGGGAGCTCAGAGTTCCTGTGCGCTGACACATCCAACCTTCATGCCACTTCTCTGAAGCTGGCACAGTCATGGCTCCCCTTTGGCAGGAGAAGAAACTGGGCAGAGGTGCTACCTTGCCAGGCTTGCTAGGGAGTGGTCCGGCTGGGCCCCAAGGCTGACACAGTTGAGGTCTGTAGGGAGCAGAGGCTGTGCAGGACCTTTGGGCACCAGCCCACGACCTGCCACCCGTACCTCTATGCACCGCGCTCACCCGAGCCTGGGCCTGCCGGGGTCCGTGTGGGGGACGCACACGCAGGTCTCCGTTAGTCTCTGAACACCGTGGTATCAGGCATCACGGCTCTTCCTGCTCTTCTTTCATTCCGGGCCCATCACATGGGCTCCTGCAGTGGGAGGTAGACGGTGGGGTCCATTCAGATCCCACCTTCCCGTGGCACCCAGTCTCACCTCCTCTAGCGGAGCAGCCCAGGTGGAGACAGAATCCACTTTCCTTCTTACTCAGCTCAGAGTTAAAATCTCTCCAAAGACAGTGTAAGCGAGAGCCGAGAGAGGTTTTCCCCCAATACATGGAAGACAAAGCTTCTGACATTTTCATTTCAGAATCCAAAATACTTAAACTATTTAGGACGAAAGGTAAGGACAGGTAGGAGGTGGCTCCAAGGCAGCACTGACACAGTCACGTCCACCGCACGCCCACCTCGCCCCACGTGGCCACGATGTGTTCTGCAGGACCCCGTGTCCTCACCGCCCCCAGCCCCGACTGGCCCCGCCGAGACACAGCCCACCACGCTGAACTGTGCCAAACAGTGTGAGGACGGCCTCACACACGGCAGGACTGCGTTCACGCTCATGCCAATGAAATTTCATTTCAGAGAAACATGAAAAGTCCAAGGAGGACCAGAAGGAAAAGCTCACCATGTGCTACAGTGACATGTACATCTTCTTTGTGAACATCCTCTTCCACGCCCACGAACACCAGGAAATGCTCAAGGAGAAGGTGAAGGAGCACCGCTTGCAGGAGGCCGCGCTGGCTCAGCAGAGGCAGGCGGAGAACGAAGAGCTGGAAGCAAGGTACAGGTGTCAGGCGCCCCTCCTCCACAGCATGTGCTCATCCGACTTCCATCGGAAGCATCGGGACTGCATACAGTGTCTGAGACCCAAGGAACAAATACAGCCCTACATGGTGGTGCATGCCTATAATCCCAGCACTCTGGGAGGCTGAAGCAGGAGGACTGCAACTTTGAGCCCCACCTCAGTGACTTAGGAAGACCCTGTCTCAAAATAAAAAATAAAAAGGGCTGGGATATAGCTCAGCCCTGGATTCAATCCCTAGAAACAAATAAACAAAACAATAAATATCTGGATTCTGCTCCCACCATACTGTCCAGAGCCTTTAGAGCTTCTGGAGTGATAGGAGCATCTTTTCTTGTAATATTGGGTCTTAGCGCCTGGTTCGACACCAGGGCTTCTCAGACCCTGCCGTGTCTGGGGAACAAGAGTGTCTTTGGTACACTAATGGCCAGTAAGATGACAGTAGTGGGCCCCTAGATCGCTTTGCACAAGGTAGGGGCAGGGGAAGGTTGGCTGCCAAAGGACCCAACTATGCACTTGGAGAGTTGGAACTTTCCACCTCGCCCACTTGACCACTGGGGAAAGGGTGCTGCAGGCTAAGTTTTATTACTAGTGGCCGACGATCTCATCAACCACGCCTACGAAGGAACCGCCACACAAACGCTGAACAGTGGCTGTGGCTGGATAGTTCCTAGGTTGGTGAACACATCCTCATGATGGGGGGAGCATCCCAAACTCTGCAAGGACACAATCCCCCATGCTGGGATCCTTCTGGACCTTACCCTTTGTATCTCTTCATCAGGCTGGGTTTTTTTTTTTTTTTTTTTTTTTTTTTGTAATGGGGACTGAACTCAGGGGCTTCACATTGAGCTATTTTCCCAGCCCTTTTCATTTTGAGACAGGGTCTCACTAAGTCACTAAGTTGCCCAGGCTGGGTTTGAACTTTCCATCCTCCTGCCTCAGCCTCCCAGAGTGCTGGGATTACAGGCACGTACCACCACCCCTAGCTTGGCTGCTCATTTTTATTCTTTAGAATATCCTTTAAAATAAACCAGTAAATATGTGGTTTGCTGAGTTCTACGAGCCATCCTAGCATGTTATGGAACCTGAAGAGAGGTTCACAGGCACTTCCGATCCACTTGTGAGCCTGCTGGTCACAAGTACAGGAGGCCTAGACTTGCCACTGGCACCTGGGGGGTGGCCCGGTGGGGTCTGTGTTAACCCCAGGTAGACACTGTCCAAATGAACAGAATGTGGGATGCCCCACTGGTGGACAGCTGGTGGGCGTGGGGAGAAAACCCTTGTGGCATCCGTCAGAAGCGCTGTGGCAAGTCAGTCCTCACCTGGGCCTGAGAGCGCGTGGTCACTGTGACTGCCAGGGCTGCACTCGGTGTCTAGGCAGTGCGTGCATCTTTCGCAGAAGCGCAAATGGAGAGGTAACAGGAAGCGTGGCCAAGAGCACAGCCCGTAGACGAAATCTGTCCAACTGAAACGCAGCCCTGCCACTTGGTCGTGCGGGACCTCAGGCAGGATATCTCCTTCACTATGTGCCTCCGTCTGTTCACCTGTACCATGAGATGACGTCTTGTGGGGTTTGTCAGACGTCAGACACAGGCCTGGGACGCAGTCAGCACCCAGAAACGTGAGCTCACCTTCACGGAGTCACCTCGGGGGCTCAGCATTGTGTGGCCACGTGGGTCCCAGAGCAGACACCTGGCCTTGGCCATGTGCAGAAAGTGTAGCTCTGTGGCAGAGGGAGATTATCCCAGAGGCCTTTCACAAGGCCATAGAGTGCCGCACAGATCACATTAGATACACAAAGCCTGGATCTAGGCTTTGGACAGAGGGCTTCACTCACTAAATTCAGGCAAAGTGATTGTGATTTAGTTTTGCTCACAAGCACTGCTGAAATACAGGAGTGAATGACTTTACTTACCAGCTTAGAGCTGGATTTGGAATTTCAAAAAAAAAAAAGGTTAACTTCTCATTTTTGCCTCTTAGGCTGAATATCTTAAGGGAGGAAGAGGCCAGGAGACAATACCTTGAGATTGACATCACTGTCATCAAGGAGCCCACGGATTTGCCGTCCTCGTTCCCACCCCTCAAGCTGAGCCCTCCCAAAGAGGATGCGGCTGTGTCCCAGGCCACCAAGTCCACCCCGAGCAAGAAGAAGAAGTAAAGGCATTCGGTGCTGCAGGCTGGCCACGAGGATTGGCCAACAGAAAGGCTCAGACCCATGAGAAAACTGAATTTTACCTCTGCTCCTCATGGTCTGAAACACTCCTGTCTTGGTCTGCTGCATCCAGGTGTCTTACACAGCCAATCACTGAAAGGCCTGCATTTTGAAAACTCAGACAAATGAACACACACACTTATGTACATTAATGAGTGTGCATCAAATATATGTTTTAAAAAAGTGAAGTAGTGATGATTAAATTCAGAATCTGATAAAACAGATCAGAGGCAGTGCGGCATGGAGGGAGGTATTCAAACGTTTATTCAGATGCCTTTGCCTTCTTTGTCCTGTAACCACCTCTGTCCTTCACATGCCACCTCACGGGCCTCTCCCCGGTCCTTTTCCACCAATGCCCATAGCACTCTTTGTCCCACTTGAAAAGCGCTACCCAGTGGCAACTCTGGGTAGCAAGATAAGGAGCAGGTGGTCAGTGGGTGATTCAAAGAACACTTTCACTCTCTGCCAGAAAATTTTATAGTTAGTAATTTATATTAAAGTTTAAGGGCAACCACTGAAAGAATAAGAACATAATCAAAAACTTCCACACCAGCAGTAGGAATAGAGGAAATCATCAATCCAACAGAAAGCTAGGGGGAAGATCCCAAGGAAAGGGATGCAAACAGGAAACACAGAAGACGGTAAAGTGCATGTATACCAGTCACTGCCAAAGCAAGCAGATTAAACACTGTCCCCTGCTCCCTCAAATAGAGATAATTACATGGCACTAAGAACAAAACGTGCCAGTGTCACTCTTTCCAAGGGAAACATTTTAAAACCACATGGGGTGAAAATAAATATACACCAAAAGATGTGCCAGGAGCTGACTGGCATAGCAAGTAAGATTACAGACAGACAAAACAAAGCAAATACCTGCACTGCATGGAAATCAATGGTAAGAGGAGCAGCTTCATGCATGCACATCTCATCAGCCATGCACAGCTGACAGAATCCCAGGGGGAGCTGCCATCATGTCAGGAAAGATAGCAGGAGACATATCAGCAAAGGCACAGATAATGTAAGCAACAAAACTAAAAAGTATGAGTACATAGCTAGGAAACACAATGCAACAGAGAACACTGACGGAAACACATTTTAGGTTAAAAAGTATAATTGCAAATGCTGTATCATGGACCATGATCTAATTCCAAGGCAGTAGCTGAGTCAGCAGAAAACGCACATAATAAGCAAAGCTCAGTATGAGTGGAAACTCAAAACCGAAGCTTTAAACTGGCATGATGCCGTACGCCTGTGATCCCAGCACTTTGGGAGGCTGAGGCAGAAGGATCCCAAGTTCAAGCCCAGCGTGGGCAACTCAACAACTTAGCAAGACCTAATTTCAAAATAGAACACTGTAAAAGGGCTAGGGATGTAGCTCGGTGTGAAGGCCCTGGGTTCAATCCCCAGTACCACGAAACAAAAATGAAACCAGCCAAACAAAAACTGTAATCATAAGGCAAAGATGAAATCATAATGGAAACTCAAGATTATTTAGGACCAATGAAAATACTACAAACTGATGAAGCTGCTCCTCTTCCCTAGCATGAAGGGCCCACAAAGCTTAGGTGAAAGGGACTATAGAGTCACTTTTCACCCATGCCAAAAATTAGGTTAAGTAAAACTCAGCCAGAATTCATCTCCACTGCAAGGAGACGTGCAGCACTGTGGCTCCGCAGAAGTCCCTGCGACAGTGAGGAACCTTTCTGTTCCGACACTGGGCAGTTTGAGTTCTCTGTAGAAGATGTGGTCTAAAAGTCCCAGGTAGCACTGAAGATAAAAGTCAAGTCTAGCAATTATTTGGGCAAATGCCTGGTTTTTGTGGTATCGGGACTGAGGAAAGGACCCCAGCTCTAAGCAAACGCTGACTGTGTTTTTAAATCCCCAGGGCAGGAGCCAGGAACCCAGAGGCCAACGTAGACTACAAATCAGCTACAAAAGAGACTCACTGCAAAACCAGAATTTTAAAAACTTTTTAAGAATTTATTAGTCTTATTTTCCAGTAAAATATTCAGATAATGTCAAAAGAATGAAATGATATATAGCCGACGATCTTTAATCAATTCCACATAAATATTTAAAATCTAAAAACCTCAGGGGATCATCAGACTGAGTAGAAATTTGATTCTTCAAAGCAAGTATTGCTTTACTATTGTCATTAATCCAGTCAATAATATGACCAATAACTTGCAATGGTTAACAAAATGTTCGCTGAGTTTTTTAAAAGATGTTTTCGGTGCACCACTGTCAGTCAATCCAAGAAGAAGATGTTATTGAACTGTGTGGCACAAAGTTTTTTTACTTCTTCTGCAAAGAGAACAGAAAACTGTGTGTAAGCAATAGAGATTTTTTAATTAAAAGGTTACATGATATGCACATATTAGTATTTTAAATTCTTTAGGAATAAAATATCTGTGTCGATTTTGACTCGAAATTCTAGAAGCCTAGGCAAAAAAAGTTAACAGATTTGGATTTGGAGATCCCTCAGTACTCCCCAGTATGCTGCAACCCGGCTTCTCTGGGCCTGAGGAACTTAATCTAGTGAGGAGAGTACTGCAACTGAGATGCCCACAGGCCGGGGTGTTAGGAGCGCAATACTGAAGATACAGCAATCTTGAGAAATCCCAGGGATATCACAGCAACTCTGGACCCAACCTTAAGTTGGATCAAGTGCTCCACAGAGGTTATCATCTTGATTTTACTAAATTTGCAATTAATTTTATTTTTTAGTCCTGGGGTGTGACCCTAGGGCCTTCACACTGAGCTACATCCCCTACCTTTCCCCAGGCTGGGCTCAAACTTGTGATCCTCCTGCCTCAGCCTCTCACAGTGCTGGGATTACAGGCATGAGCCACCAAACTCATTTTAAATTAAGCATGTACTACTGATGTTTTTAATGCACACAAATACCAATACAACTATTAACATAAAGAGAAAAATTTAATAAGCCCTAGAACATAATGAGAGGGAAAAAAACCCCTCACACCTCACTTTCCTTATCGTCTGTTTGTGGGGTGCATCTCCCCCACCTGCAGGCTGCTTGCTCCAGGTCAAAGGAAGAGCAGCAAAGTGGCCCAACCACCACCCTTCCCCCAGGGCAATGGTCCTCAGGACCCCCAAGAGCAGCTGCCGGGCCACACTGTGGAGATCAGCACAGCCACTCTGGCCAAAGGTGGAGAAAACCTGTGTGTTCCACCCTGCTAACGCACAGACGCACACAGCTGGGGCTGCCATGTGAATCCATCTGCTCTGCACAGAAGTGTTTCCACCTCTGGATAGAAAAAGGGTATTTTTAAACACAGTACACAACACCATGGGATTTTTCTTAGCATCAGAGAAAATAATTTTCTTTTCACCACTATCAAGTTTCTTGTACTACAGGGGAAAGAAAAACATACAGTGGAGGCATTCGGTTAAGATTTCAAATCATTTGATCTGTTTATCATGCTTCTTGATATACTAAGGAGTCAAAAACAAAACAAAACAGTAGCACTAAAATTCTGCTCAAATACCAAATCCTGTTTACCATTGACTTCAATCAGGTTTGCATTTTTTTGATTCAAAATAACATACAGCTCCCGCTGATCTGACTTTTTCCCAACCACCCAATAATCACTCATGGCTTTCACGATGATTTCTTCATCTTCATCTGCTCTGTAAGACACAAGTTTCAGAAGGTTTATTACATACGTAGCCAGACAGTGAGGAAAAAACCCAACATTCCAAAGCAAGGAACAGGACGGGATGGTCATCCCCGAAGCTCGGGGTGTTGCGTGGGAGTAGACAGGGACTTCTGGGTTTGGGGTGTGTCTGGAAGCGGTGCCCTGGAAGGCAGCCAGGCTTGAGCCCCTTGAAGGGCCTATGGGTCACTGAGTTTTGAAGATGATGCCTTTAATATCTCTTCTTAGAAAGGGGACAGCTAGGGCCGGTGAGACGGCTCAGCGGCTTAAGCGCCTGCCTTGCAAGCGCAAAGGCCCGAGTTCGACTCCCGGAACCCACATACGAAAAAGGGGCCGGTGATATCGCTCAGCGGCACAGGTGCCTGTTGGCGCGTGAGGTCCTGAGGTCGTGCCCCCGGTACCCACAAAAAAAAAAAAAAAAAAAAAAAAAAGAAAGGGGACAGCTAATTTGAGTGGTCGGAACTACCTGGTAAAATCACTGTTGATGTCACCTAGAATCTTCATTAGATCCGGGTGAACAGAGGTAAGCGACACACTGGGCGTTTTCCTCATGTGAATCGTACTCTTCTCTGCCAAGTTCATGTGGTTGAAGTAGATAAACTTAAACTGGGGCTCCTTCTCAGACCTATAAACATATGTCATGGAGACGGTGACATTCTGTAAGAATACTTACCCACACTACACAGCCACACTGTGACTTTACAACCAGATGGCTCAGGCCTTGTACTTCCAATGACGGGGCATCGAATCAAGAATCTCCGTTCATTAACACGAAACAGGCTCTTCATTCAGTAGTAATTTATGCAATATCCAATGTGACAAAATTTTCTAGAGAGCTATTTTTTAAACACTAAAAATATTTTAACCATTACATGATGATTTGCTAAATAAGACTATGTTTTAAAATGCAAATGAAATCCATATAGGCTATTTCTCATCTAGTGGAAAAGTCAGCAAGCCATGGCCCTGTGGCCAAATCTGGCCATTTTCTAAATAAACTTTTACTGGAACACTCCCGAGCCCATACACTGATATGATGTCTATGTTGCTTTTAAGCTAAAATGAGAGTTGTGTAGTTGCAACACATACAGCCCATGAAGTTTAAAATACTTACTATTCGGTCCTTACAGAAAAAGTCTGCTGACCCAATTTAGGACAGTGCCATCATTTAACAGTGCTGGGGAATGAACGAGATGTTCCCCATATTTTGAGCTGCATGCCTGAAGTTTACAGTAACAAAACAAAACTTTCCATTAAGTGGAATGTGGGTCACATGTCTGTAACCCCAGCACTCAGGAGGCTGAGGCAGGAAGATCTAGAGTTGGAGGCCAGCCTGGGCTACATTGTAAGACCATGAACCCAGTGTGGTGGCGCATGCCTATAATCCCAGCACTTGGGAGGCTGAGGCAGGAGGACTGCCACTAGTTTGAGGCCAGCCTGGGCTACACAGTTCAAGGCCAGCCTGAACTGCATAGCACCTATCTCAAAAACAAAAAACAAAAAAACAAGAACAAAAACAAAAACAACCCCAAAACAAATCATCCAATTAACATACAAACTTTCACATCATTCTCAATGGAAATCACAGTAAAATAACATTTTAATTGGAATCTCCTCTTCCCCTCCCCTTCTATCCCCACCCCACACCCTCTGTGGTGGTACTGGGAACTGGACCCAGGGCCTTCACACTGAGTTACATCCCTAGGTCTTTAATTGTGTTATGTTGACACAGGACCTCATCAAGTTGCCCAGGCTGGGCTTGAACTTGTGATCCTCCTGCCTCAGCCTCTCAGAGTGCTGGGATTACAGGTGAGGGCCACCACACCTGGCTTCCTTTTCTTTTCTTTTTTTTTTTTTTTGGAGACAGGGTCTCACTATGTAGCTCAGGTTGGCCTTGGACTCACTGTATAACCCAGGCTGGCCTCAAACCCACGGTGATCCTCCTGCCTCACCCTCCTGAGTGCTGGGATTTAAGGCGTGCACCACCATGCCTGGCCTCCTTTTTCATTCTTAAACTTACTGGGGGATGCTACTACAGTTCATCCCAGATCAGAGCCTTGACATTCTGAGGGAGCCATGGGGACAGCTGGGCCACACAGCTCGAAGGGCGCCTGTCCCTCCCTCTCACTGTGCTCTCGTGTACATCCTGGGCTGCAGAGGCTGGAGCTTGGCCTGCACTGGGCTCAGCAGCCTCTCCGCTTCCTTCAGGGCCAGCAGCTATGCTCTGGAGAGCTCAGGGTGCCGGAAACCCAACAGTGGACAAGTAGGTTACTACTATAATACTTCGCATCTAGGCAAAGAAAGAATGTGGGTGATTTGGTTTCCAGGACAATGAAAGTAAAGTTTTATAAAACCAGAGTTTGTTTTTGGTAGGCCCCTAACACTAAGAAGAGTAGGTATAAGTACCTGCCTGGCAAGTGCAAGGTACTGAGTTCGATTCCTGATACAAAAAAAAAAAAAAGAAAAGTAGGTATAAGAAAAACTGGTTAGGGCCGGTGATATAGCTCAGTGGCATAAGCGCCTGCCTGGCAAGCAAGGTCCGGAGTTCGATTCCCAGTACCAAAAAAACAAAAAACAAAAAATAAAAACCCCAGAGTGTTACAATTTAGCTGTCTAGATAGACAAGTAACTTAAATTGCTTCTGGCTGCTGTGTTTAACCCCAAACACACTCTGTGGCTTTCCTCCTTCACCCATTTGTAATACATGAAATGTGTTTATTTCTTTTGTACCCCTAGGTTGGAATTTACATTAGAAATATTTAGGGCCGGGCCTGGTAGCACATGCCTGTAATCCCAGCACTTGGGAGGCTGAGGTAGGAGGATCATGACCAACTGAAGGCCAGCCTGGTCTACACAGTGAGCTCAGAACCAGCCTGAACTACATGGCAAGACCCTGTCTCAAAAAAAAAGAAAAATGTTCTTTAGGTAGTTAAGATGGGTAAAGAAATGTGGAATCTTCCTAATCTCCTTTCTACAAAGTATAGTAAAAACACGTCTGGAAAACTGCTATTTACAAAGTACTACTAATGAAACAAGAAGACACCTGCTTGCATTCAAAACTCAAGGATAATTTCTCAACCTTTGGTCTTACTAGTGATAAAAATTAAGATCCAATCATGTATTGATTTTGAAATAGCAATAGCTGTATTTACCTGGTATCTTTTCCAAAGAGTTAAAACAAAACCTTTTAACCACCTTTTAAGCACCAGAACATTTTTTTGAAAAAGCAAAATCATATACATGTCTTGCCTTAAAGAGCACACGATACAGTTAACTGGGTCAGTGTAGGAAACGCTGAACAGAAAAACAGCACAGAATCCTCTGTGATGACTTCGGAAGCTTAGGATATAAAACAACTGTAGCACAATGATATCTTCAAAACACACGGAAGTCTCTCCAGTGGTCATGTTCTGTGCCTTTTCAGTTTGTGTGGCCACTACTCTTGAAGAGAGACTCCACGTTTCCTGAGGTACTCATCGTTTTTTGCTGTGATGGATTCCTTGGCTGGTTTTGACCTCATATACTTTTCCTTCTACTGTAAGCTGAAAACCCAGGTAGAGGAGGTCTTCAGTGTGGGCGCTGAACCTATGGATTTGATCACCTAAGGACCAAAAACACTGGAGACAAAAACTCCACAGGTACTGAACATCTGTGGACTTTTTCTTGTCATCATTCCCCAAACAACACAGTGTAACAACTACAGAGCATCTCTACTCTGTCGAGGTACAGGTAACCCAGAGGTGACTTGGGGTATATGACGAGATGTGCACATAGGTTCTACAGAACACTCTGCCCTTTTATTTAAGTGTCTTGAGCATGTGGTATCCATGCGGGGTCGTGGAACCAATCCCCTGACCCTGAGTGATGACTAACTGTGACTGGCAGGCATCAGAGAAGCCACAAAATCTCCTGAGTAAACAGCATCAGTCTTACAGAGACGCCGGAGATTTAACTGTGGACGGGCTGGGTGTATTAAAACCTTCCTGACTTCCAAAGCACGCCGAGAAGGGTGGGGTTTGGGGTAACCCCGGCAGCTCTGACACCTCAGCAGACGACGGGCGGTTCAGCACCGACTGCCTGCGAGGTCTCCCATGCACTTCAGCGGCTGCCTGGGAGCACGGAGGTCACCTGACGGCTTCAACCTGTTCTGGGCTCTGCTCCAGAGCGCCAAGATCATCACATGTGTGATTTCTAGATCAGTGTGGCCCTGGGCTGTTTCTCACTTACTAGACCTGATTAAGACAAAGCAAAACTCGGAACTGAGAACTCTGGGCATTGTGAAAAGGAAAGCTGGACTTGAGTGCTGAGTTACACATTACAGCTCCTTTACCTCTGCCTCCCCAGAGCAATGAGGAAGTAGAAGGAAGGAGCCGGGACTCCTGGGAATGGCGTGCTCCCTCTTCCAGAGGCCCCCCCCACCCGCTTCCCCATGACAGCCTGAGCCACCTTCCCGCCCCTGTCCTCCCATCACGTCCGCACCTGTGTCTGCTCATTTCCAACTCCAACTGGGAAAGCTGGTAATTGTTTCTTGCGTGAACTCAAACCTAGGCAGCCTCCTAAGCAACAGGGTAGTTTTACAGATGTATTCAAAGGGCTAATAAAGGGCCACAAAAAAAATTGAGGTAGATTAGGGTGGGGCAAAACCAGATAAGCAAGCAGGTGTGACCTGTCGGTCTTGGAGACTCAGGGCACATACGCAGAAGACAGGATCTGAATGGCTCTGCAGCACCTGGGACCAATCAGAAAAGTGCCATTTTTGACTCTTCATTTGTATCAGGTGGGAAACCAAACAGGCTTTTGACAGGACAGCTTAAGTCTGATCTCAGGCCAACTGAGTTTCTGATAGGACAACCATCCCAAATGCTTTATTTGCATGAGGGAGAATTAACCTAGGAACTGGAGATACAAAAGACCTGGGCCATTATCCTCGGTCCACCGTGAGCCTTCTCATTGCCCTCTCTCACTCTCTAGAACCTCCTTCTTTTCCATCTTCAATAAATGTAAATCCTCACTACCTTTTCCATGTGTCTTTTCCAACTCATTGTTCAGGACACCAAGAACCTAGAAAGAATGTCTCCAGGACCCAACATTGTGGCTAGCACATGCCTTAATCCCAGCACTCTGGAAGGCTGAGACAGGAGGATCACAAGTTCAAGCCCAGCCTGGGTAACTTAGTGAGACCTTGTCTCAAAAAATAAAATGGGCTGGGGCTGGGGATGTAGCTCAGTGTGAAGGCCCTGTATTCAATCCCCAGTACTGCAAAAAAAAAAAAAAAAAAAAAAAAAAATCAATCACTGGCCGGGGTGTGGCTAGGCTGTCCAGCATGCACAAAGCCCTGATTTCATCCCAGCACCAAAGTGATCACAGGAAAGCACTCCCTTCTGATCACTATGTAGTACTAAAATTAGCTAGTGAACAGGGACATGTGAAAGAAATAGAAACCAGAGTCTCAAACTACTGAAGAAAAATTTAAAAGTTAGTACCTTCCTCCACACCCTTAAACATTCCAGGTGAACTGAAGATTTAAATACACAAAAACAAAACCAATGATGTTAGAGATAAAAGATTGTGTTTTTAGAATTTTTGGGTGGAGAGCTCCAAGTATGACACTTCGGACAAAGGACCAAAGATCATGATTTAGAAAACTGAATACACATAAACCCTAATCCTGTATACTATACAAAACAGCAAAATCAAAGTTAAAAGAAAATGGTGCACATCTCTAATCCCAGGACGTGGCCTGGAAGGGCCTATCTCCCTCCTCCTCTGCTTCCACTGCCACACCACGAGCTGTTTCTCCTCCGCCACGCCACCCCGGCTTGGAGCCAGCTGACTATGGACTAAAACCTCTACAAATTGTGAGCCAGAATAAAGCTCTCTTCCTTTAATTTGTGGGTGTCAGATATTGTGTTGACTCCAATGTCGTTGAGAACAATTCGGTAAGATTTCCAATATTTGTATTTTTTTAAAGAAAGCTACAATCTTTTATTAAAACCTGTGGAAATCTGATATTACTTACTATATTTAAACAAACGTGACCCAAATACAGACATATCTTCAACTCCAGACTTCATGTTCAAGCAGAAGCCTTTAAGAAAGGGGGGGAAAAGGTATCTTTGTGTGTCACAACATGAAAATTGGAATACTGACTCTATAGAGCTGAGCTTTTGCTCAAATCCTGTGCTAAGTAACAACTCTTTCATCTCAGAACCAACTTGAATGGTTATCAACAGCACCCATCACTTTAATTTGTATTAGGTATAATTTTTTGTTTTTGTTCTGTTTTCTGAGACAGAGTCAATATAGTCCAAGCTGGGCTCAAACTTTTATTTCTCTTGCCTCAGGAGTGCCAGGTTCACAGCCATATATCACTGCATCTGCAGCAATATTCCTTCTTATATGTATCAAAATTCATACTGCACAGTGAGTTCTGGGTTGCAAAAGAGGATTTATTTTTTACACCTGTCCATAAGTTTTAGTCCACAAGTTAGACCAAAACAGACACACGTACTACTATATTTTTAAATTTTGTTTAAAAATAAAGGCATAGGGTCGGTGATATAGCTCAGCGGCATAGGCACCTGCCTGGCAAGCGGGAGGTCCCAGGACTGGGGCATAAGTTGGCCTGATTTAGGTCACAAGAATCCCTAGAAGAAAAGCACATCTTTTGTATCCAAAACCTTTTATCTTGAGCCAATTAGTAACTGTTGTCTGGCAAGCAATGGCTCCTTATGTGTAAAATCTTGGTGCATCAAGAACTATCTTAAGGCCAATTTTCAATGAGAACATTTCTAAACTTCCTGCTTTTGCACGCATGCCCCTTAATTGTACCACGTTTAGTTTACCATGCCGTTTTCCATGTACCCTATCTTTCCATGGACTAGTGACAATGTATAGAGGTTCTCTTAACAGTCAACAAACCCTGTTCTCTATGATAAAGAGATGTACAAAAAAACATGCAGAAACTTGTTAATTGTAGAATCTAACTGGGAGTTGATGTGTGTCCAGTACAATGTTCATAATAAAATGTCAGAGAGAGAACTGCTTAAGACAGGATAATTAATACCCAAGACCCTCTCTTCAGGTGCAATTGTGAGGAGGGTTAAACCTTACTTGCAAAGTAGAAGGTCCTTGAGGGCAAGTTTTACCCCTGGACAGCTGACTCGGGACTTGGGACATCTACAGAAGGCACAGGCAGAACAGCTGCCATGTGCAGTGACCTCACCAGGGCTCTGGGGATGGTGGTGGAAACGCTGTACTACTCCATCAATTCATTCATAATCTGCATGATCCAAATCAGACTCAACTCACTTGTGACTCCTTCAAGAAAGAAAACCCGGCAGTTGCATGGTCAAAATCAAACAATTAAGCAGTACCGTCAAGAGGCGAGTGAGTTAGGCACTCTTGTCTTCTGGCTGTATCTTTTGCCAAAGCCAAGTAAGCTGCCAACAGACAACAGCAACAACCACACATTGTACCAAATCTAAAAGTGCCTTCACTTCCACTTGTTTTGAGTGAGAAAGGCTGCTTATGAAAGACCACAGACACCTGACATAGGAAGGCTGAAGACATTATTATATACAAAGTCACAGCATTTGAGTAACGGCCTAAACAGATGGAAATCCCCGATGCGCAGGTCTCGCATCTCTCGACAAGCTTTCCCTCCGCGCACTTCGCATTTACAAGAGTTCTATTTTACACTGAGAAAAGAGAAGCAGAAAGAGGCTCAGTGACTTTTCAGGGTTTATAGAAGATGAATTAACTCCTAGTCTCCTACTGCAGCCACACTTGACACCAGCTCGGCACCTCCCCTGCCACACTTCAGCACAACGAGGCAAAGTGCCCTCTGCCCCCACTGGGCAACACTGCACTGACCACACCACCAGCTGGAACACACCAACCTGCCTGCTGACCTGCGGCGGGTTTTGTGGTCCTCACAAGGCTACGCCACAGGCAGATGGCATTCCTGACCCCAACCATTCACACCACTGCTGCCCGGGGAGAGCTGAAGCAAAGTACCAGGTGGAGACCCGGCCCCAGCCCCAAGGTGGGGCAGAGAAGCTTGGGTGCGGTTCCCTGGGGGGCCCCGGGACAGGACTCAAGAGCCACCACTGCTCTTCAGCATCAGAGCAAACACAGAAATGTTCATGCTGCAATTTCTTAAGTAAAAACCATCCTTATTCTTCCACAACCAATTAAACGCCTAAAAGTACATGTGAAATGAAATACGAACCCATATATCCTTTTGTTGATGTTAAACTGCTCACAGATGTCCGAGGCCAGCACCGTGAGCTGAGGCCCCACGATGCTGTCCAGTCTTCGGCAAAATTCCAACGTCAGCTGGGTGGAGGCTGGGGGGTGGAAAGAGAGCGTCCAGTGTTGTAGCACTCTGTGTCAAGCGGGTCCATATCCATTTTACTGTCCAGTACTTAACAGTATCTAAACGAAAACTTTACAATTTTATGATTAAGAATGAAACAGAAGCATTACAATTAATTGTATTTAAGAAGAAAAACGATCACACTGTCTTGCTGTGAAATGTTGCCCTGCACACGCCCTGAGGGGTAATGAAATGGCTGCATGCCCCAGGCAGATCTAAGGTCATACATATATATGTAGGTATGTGTGTGTGTATGTATATATATATATATAATTTTTTTTTTTTAATGTGGGTACTGGGAGTTGAACTCAGGACCTCGCGCTTGCCAGGCAGGCACTTATGCCGCTGAGCTATCTCACTGGCCCAGGTCATATATTCTTAAAAATCCACGAGGCAGCACTCAGGGTCCAGGTGCCACTTGATGCTTTACAGGTATTACCCTGTTTAATCCCCCCAGTCCCCCTGCAACCCCACCACACAGTCAGGGAGGTACAGAGAGGCACCTGCATCCTACTGCAGCCAAGGGGAAGGCCAGGCCTTTGAAACCTCAGCAACGGCCAGTTAAGGGGCAGAAGTCCCAGATAGGGAAGAATCCTTAACACGGCCTCTCTGTTGCTTGTGACTACATGCTTATCATTTAAGAGGATAACAAACTGCAACAGGCTGATCTCCTTAGGTTGTAGTGAGACTCAGACATGCACCTACCATCGATCATAAAGCACACAGCCGCACTCATTGCCTGGGAGGAAACAAACCAGCAGTTAGAAAATGGCACAGAAATGAGGCTTAAATATAATAATCGAATGCAGTAAACCTGCTTAAGTCTTGATGTGAACAAACCAACTGTATAAAAAGATCCTTTTCCGTGACTGGAGCAATGTGGACACAGAGTAGATAGCAGATGGTGCTGAAGAAGCATTGCAGACTTTGTCACCTGTGATCCTGGCACGGTGGTTATGGCACAAGAAATGTCCTCACTGGTCAGGGAGGCGGGTGAGACTTCACAAGCGCAGCGACATGATGATTTAAAGTGCTCAACAAATAAAGCACACATCAGTGGGGAGGGGTGGACGAAGGATTAGCATCTTACTAAGTGAGCACTGTGATGGTACCGTGGGTTCATTGTGCTAGTCTGTGTGTGCCTGACAATTTCCATTAACATGACTTTTAAAAGACCACAAATCAACGCCATCTTGTCTCACTTTATCCTAGCAAACATTACAACATTAGCAAGTAACAGCAACCTACGACCAAGACTATAAACAAACAAACATGTTTCAACTCACATAAAAATAAGATCTCAAATTAATAATCTAACCTTCCATCTTAAGATTCTGGAAAAGAGCAAAATGAACCAGAAGCGCAAACAGAAGGAAGAGAACGAGAACACTCAGAGCAGAAGTAAATCAGACGGAGAACAGAACAGTAAAAGAGACAATAAATGAAACCACAAGTTAGTTCTCTGGAAAGACTGATCAATGAAACTGAAAAACTTCTCCCTAAAGAGAGAAGACTCACATTACCACAATGAGGAATGAAAGAAGAGACATCAATACCGACTTTACATGGAAAGAAAGAAAGAAGTGTAAGGCTATACATGTACTACGAAAAATTATATACCAACAAATTAAACTAACAGTGACACGTACTATGGGAACTGCCTCAAGAACAGAAAATCAGAATGGACCTATAACAAATAGACCAATTAATAATTTTATTAGTATTATTATTATTTTGTGATACTGGGGATTGAACCCAGGGCCTTTGTACTAAGCTACACCCACAGCTCGAGAGAGAGTTTCACTGAATTGCTCAGGATTGGCTCAAACTTGCAAGCCTCTTGCCTCAGATTCCCAGGATGCTGGAACTACAGGTGTGTGCCACCACACCTGGCTAATTAATGTTAAAGCTTCTTATGAAGAAAGCCCAGGTTCAATGGTTCTACTGTGAATTCTCTCAAACATTTAAAGAAGAATTTAATACTAATCTTTCACAAAGTCTTCCCAAAGACAGGAAAGGAGGGAATACTACCCCACTCATTCAGCAAGGTCAGTATTACCCTAATACCAGACAAATGGCATCACAAGAAAACTGCAGGCCACAGCCTTCAGGGCACGCTCCTGCAGTACTGGTGCTACCTCTGCGGGGCTGCAGGTGAAGGTTAGTGACACAGGGGCCGGCTGGCTCTATGTGCTCCATCCTGGTACAAACCTGGGGTGTGGAGGCATCGTTCCACATATTCGTCATGCATCACTGTGGGGAGAAGCAGGCCTGTGCTGTCCACAGGATTCTAGCACAGGGACAACTGGTGCTCAGGCTTGGTGACTTCCAGACCCTGCCACATGTGTGAAATCTCTGGGCTGATTTTATCTGTACTCTTCAACTGTAATTAACCAGAACTGTGACTATGAAGGCTTTTCTGACCTTCTAGTCCTCTAAACTACCGAACCTAAAGACAGGCGTGGGGACCCCTCAAGGAACAGCTGGTGCCTAAGATCAGGGGGATTCTGGGGAACTCCTGCATTTTGTAACTAGACATCACTGAGTTGACCCTTGACCACTTTAAATGGACAAAGTACACGGGATGTGACTCAGCTCAATAAAGCTGTTAAACAAGATAAAGGACCTTTACCATGACCATAATGCCATCACCACACCTAAAACTGCACCTAAAAGTGGAAATCCAACACAGGCTGTGCCAGGCTCACTGCAAATCCACTGTCCTGGGCACTCGGAGGAGGATTTTAGCTTGACAGTGAGTGGACTTTTGCCCTATTCCGACGACTGCTCAAAGTAACGCCTCGGTTTAGTTTGGCTCATTTTGAGACATCTTTGTGTTGCTTTCCCTGGAACGCCCCACTTGGCTGGCGTTATCCTACCCCACATTTAACTGAATCTCTCAGACGCAGACTCTTATGAATGAAACACCTTCGTATTCTGCACCAAGAGCTCACCTGCCGGCTACTCTGACACGGAATGTCTCCGCTAAGTGTGCCAGCGGTCTTCAGAGGCCTGTCCTCTTGTGACTTCCTTTGATTGTTCAGGTCACAACCACAGGTTTGGATCCCAAGGTGTGCCTTTTCTCAGTGCTCACTTAGTTCTGCCCGAACAGGAGGCATGGGCACAACCTTTTTGACTTCTCATGTTTGATACATCTGTCTGCCTCACCCACAGCAAGACAGTTTGGCCTGGGAAAGAAGTCTACCTTGAGAACCATTTTCACACAGAACTTTGAAGCCTCTCTTGTGCGTCACTTAGTATCAGGTGCGAGACCACTGGGGCCAGCTTTACTTTTGTTCTTTCTCTGGTGACTGATTTTCTTTCTGAATTTTTTTTTTTTTTCTTTTCTTTTAGGGTCTTCCCTGTTTCTGAAATTGTCCAGTGTCGGGTGGAGGTGGTGGAGACGGTCACAGGGTCTCTCCAGTCTAGAACACAGTGTTCCTCTCCCGCTAGGCATTTTCTGAGCAAATGCTTCACTAGCTTCCCCCCACTCCACTGCCTGCTAATCAGATGGAGAAATTCAGAAATCAATCCTCCCTGCTCATCTTTCCTTCCATACTTTTCTTGTCATTTTATTCTAGATCCTGGGGCAAGCCAATTTTATCCTTTGAATTAATTTCAGAATGTCAAAAAATTGTATTTTCAGGGTGGGGGAATGAAGAGTCATTGATTAATGGGTATGGAATTTCTGCTTGACATGATCAAAAGGGAGGGCCTTTGCACTGAGCTACATCCCCAGCCCCTTTTTTATATTTTATTTTGAGACAGGGTCTTGCTAAGTTGTGAAGGTACTCAAACTTGTGATCCTCCTGCCTCAGCCTACCAGAGTGCTGGGGTTACAGGCGTGCACTACTGCACTGGAGCTCATCTGCGCCCCTTCTTCCCATGCCCACTTCCCACCTCTCGCCCTCTGGTGACCAGCTCCAGGTTGGGAGTATATCTGGGCTTGAGGACCCATCTTAGCACACTGCCTGCTCTCACACCCTGGCTGGAGCTTCCTCCACTCTTCTCCCCTCAGGCATCGTTCTCGCGTCTCCTTCATCTTCCAGACAGTTACAGGGTTTTCTCATTCTTTGGTGAACCCCTTCCTATTCTCCTGGGGCATCATTTCCAAGCCTTTATGAATTAAAACTGAATTTAGTTTCAGGCAGGAAAGATAAACACCTGTGTTCAGTCTTCCTTCTGGCACAAAAAACTACCTTAAAAAAAAAAAAGAAAGAAAAGTAAAAACTAGCTGGGTGTAGTCCCAGCACTCATGAGGCTGAGGGAGGAGGATCTGGAATTCATGGCCAGCCTGGGCAATATAGTAAGCCCCTCTCCCCCGACGAAAGAAAACAAAAACTCAACTTAATACACATATCCTCACGGGATAGTACCTTGACAGAAGCAAAATACTACCTCCTTACAGAACTAGCAAGTCGACAGCTTTAAAATCAGAGCAAAGGCAGAATCTGCTGGAATGTGGCCACAGCCAGAAGGCATTCAGCTGCCAGACAGCCACGACCTGAGCGCAGCCTTTGGCCCGTGAGCAGTCTAGAAGCCAACACCTTAGCCTCTAACTCCCCCGCTAATAGCAAAGCGGTTTCAAAAGAGCTGCAACAAACCTGCTCTCCCAGAAAAGCACCCATTTGAGCTTTATATAATTACAACTCCCAACATCTTCTCCAAGAAACACTTAAGAACTTTGCATCATAGCCATGTACACATGCAAGAAAGATTTACTTTAGTATTAAGCTGCAACACTGGAGGAAAAAAAACAGCTGTTACCTTATAAACAATTAAATGGAGCTCTTCGTAAGTGTCATCTGTATTTACAAAAATTTTTGGGAATCGACATTTTGCTTCTGGATCATTAAGGTTCAAGGGTCCAGTAAGAAATCTTAAAAGCAAGCACAGAGACTCCACTCAATGAGGTAAAGTATAAAGAGGAATATATAGACAGAACATTCTGACTCAATAAACATCAATTTTTTTTGAACCCAGAAGCTATCTGGAAAACACTAACCAGAACATGATAAAGTAATAGCTGAAATTCATTGGAAACCATAGGACTGCCTTTGTTGATAATCGTCTGAAATAGCACAAGGGTAATTCAATGTTCACGAGTTTACCAGAAAAGATAATGAAACCCAATCTTGTAAAATCAAAGAATGAAAGTCCTACCTCCCATAATGTTGAAGATTTCCTGGCATTTCTGCCCTTATTGGAGAATCCCTTCCCGCCAACTGCAAACATATTTAATGTTGAAAAATGACTGATTAGATTTTTTTACTTTCAAAATGTTGACAGTTTTCCTATCTGCTACGAGTAAGAATCTGCTAGAACGGCTGGTTCCATGCCATCCTGCATCAACGATTTCCTGCATTCCTCCCCACCAAAACAATGGCGGTGGATTACCAAAGTTTAGAACTGACTGATTTTAATGAGAATGGTCAAAGGACAACTGCACCCTACCCTAAATCCACAAGCTACTCAGCGCCTTCTGCAGAGTAACTGAGACTTCCCACGCGGCACACATTACTTAGGGACACCTCACACCACCCTGTGGGGAATGTTCTCGTCCCGCTCCCTACATGCGAGAACTGGAGCGTGTGGGAAGGTGCCAATGTGCACACAGCTCCTGAGCAGGTCACACAGCAATGCCAGGCCTGTGTGTCCGGTGCCAACGTCTCTGCCTTTAGCCGTGACACCACATCTCCTCAAAGACTTGTATCTGTCACACATGCCTAGTCGATACTGCTGAAAATACACTACTTCAACATGCATGAGAAATGAGAAAAGCCCTAATCCAATAGTCATCTTAGCTGAAACTTGTTACTTTATTAAAGGTGTCTGATGCCCTTCTCGTTTATATAAAGTTTTGGCACATAACCTTAGAGGACCCAAATGCACCGTAAATCCAGCGGTGAAAGCCCACAGCCCAACTCTCATCCCTGGGAGCCGTTCTTAGAGAACAGACCTCAGGCATGTGGGCTCACACCGCCACACTGCACGTTGTGGCTTCCTATTGTACACTCCTTGCTCTTCAGGCATACACTAAATTATCAGATAGAGTCCTCTGGTGAGACGGTGGCACCATCACAGACTGAAGAACACCTGAAGTGACCTTGCAGAGCGTGCGCACAAACAGATGTCTGGGGACTCAACAGATACTGAGGTCAAGTCCTGGCTCTGCCGCGTCCTTGCTGGTGACCCTGGGAAGGGCTCTGAGGCCCCCTAAGCCCGAGCAGCCTCATCTGCAGGATGGAGGTAACAGACTCAACTCCTGAGACTGCTGTCTGAGGTCACACAGCAGGCTGGGCACCAGGGACAGTGGCTGTGCACACTACACTCTCCGCACTGCCAGCCGCTGCTTTCACCTGCCTGGGAAGCAGCTAAGTGCCGCTGAGGCCCTTCTCGAAACCCCTTTTGGGTTCTCGAAGATTTTTCCTGTTGTTTCTAGTCAAGACCTTAACAATACAGAGAGGAGGAAGGTGGGAAGGAAAAGAGGAGGGAGAGAAATAGCTTGCAAGCAGACAAAGTGCATGCATGCACCTGAGCAAAAACGACGGTTTTATGGGCTATGAACATCTTTCCCTTCCAGCCCAATGAAAGCTATAAAAGGACAGTTTGGGGCAAATATTGGTATTATTTAAGGTTTTCTGCAGAAAACTGGGAAATTAAGTACCAGAGTGGAAAAGCCAGGCAGGCAATATACCATCTACTCAAAATTTACACAATTCTGCCTCATAAGACACTGCAGGGTTAACCAAGGTTTGTCAGAAATCCTTGGCATTCACAGAATTCCCCAAACCCAACCCAAGACCCAGTTTTTCCTCTACCTAATGAATTACTCCTCTTAAAATATACCTTTGTTTTAGACAATTGAATGCTGATAACTTGTACCGAGTAACTAATTTAAAGATAACAATATGGAATGTATTAACCATCGTTACCCTCCTATTATGTTGTTTTGAAATTTTGTTCTATTTTTTTCTCTTTAAAATTAAAAAAAAATACATATATATAGATATACCTTTGTTACTACATTCGAATGCAACGAACTGGAGAAAATCTAACATGCATGGTTTTCCATGCTACTAACTGATGCAACTAACTAAATATCACTAAGTAACACACTACTGATGTCAAATACAGCTCAGAAATACCGCTCGCACCCTCATCCCCGATCCAAAGAGTATGTGCATGTGTGTCACGCATACAACCCAATCATACCTCAGGCTCGATGTGTCTGGGAAAGAGAGAGGTGGTGAGGTATTTGTATAAAATTCTCATGTCATCTTGTTCTAATCCACTCCTGAAACAACAGAAAAATGTTGTGTCACGAATATGGAATTGGGCTCATCTTTCCATTACTCTAGGACAGAGGTCAATCTTTGTGACAGAGGTCAATCTTCTCTTCCTTTATGTCATATGAAGAAGTTCATCCCTTGGGAAGTGCACGAAGAGAAGGAGTTGAGACCTGCTAAAGCCCGCTCCTCCAGTCTTGCATCTTATATGCCCTCTGAAATAAAGAGTCCCTGCAGATCGGACTCTCAGAGTGAATTCCACGTAGGATTTCTTAAGAAGCCTTAATGGCCACACTGCTGCCCCCCAGCAGCAGACGTCCCCTGGCTTCCTGGGCAACACGGTAACACCAACGCATCCCGGAAAGACACTGGTTTGCTGGAGACAATCAGCTTGGTCCTAGTCTCAGAAATTCGCACGGATTTTTATTCTCTGGGTCTCCATGGAGACAAAAAGGAAGAGAAAGCAAACTTTCAGGCAAAGCATCTAACCTCAAAGGCGGCAAGAGTAAGGAACATGTAGGAAAAGTGCTGAGAAGCTAGCAGGCATCAGACAGTCTGTCTGAAATATTTTTTAGGAAAAGAGATAGAGAATGAGGTTATATATAGCGTTTTTCTATTCAAGATTATCAAAACATCCTGAGGAAATCTCACTTTAGGTGACTGAGGCCTTTACACGATATTTGAGATATTCTCCCTTCTTTTCCCTGTAAGGTCATTTGTTGGAAAAAGTTCTGGCCTGGCCTGCCCTCTTCTCTAGGTCCCTCCACTTTGACATCCTACCTCCTCCTCTTCTGATATTGCCTCTCTGCTTTCAAGGTTCGGTTTTCATGAGTGCTGGCTACAACTAAAACTCCAGGGAAGCTCTACACTCTAAGGCAGGTTTGTCTTCTGTCAAATAGAAATCTACTTTTGGGGTGAAAAGTGAAAGAAGAGGTAGATCAAAACTTTTAATTTGTGGCCAGGGATTTAGCTTAGTGACGCACGGCCTGCCTGGCAAGCGTGAGGTCCTGAGTTCAGTTTCCGGTACCCAAAAAAAAACCTTTTAATGCTGTTTTGTAATACCACCGGGAGTCTCATATGGCCAACGAGACAAGACTGAATTTCCAAATCAAACATAGGGAAATTTACCAACTTTTTTGGGTCGAAATATTTGATATAAAAGAAAAAGGCAACAGTGGTGTATGCCTGTAATCCCAACACTCTGAGGGGTTGAGGCAGGAAGATTATGAGTTCTGACTGGGAAATGTAGTGAATGAGTGAGATCTTGTCTCAAAAAGGGTTGGGATGTAGCTTAGTGTCAAGGCCTGGGGTTCAATCCCCAATACCACCACCACCAAAAAAAAGAAAAAAAAAAAGTTATAGGATGAAATGGAAGACAAAGTTTATGAGCTGCAACAGTGTGCACTGTACATACTTAGGGCTTTCTTTTAACTATTTCACTTAAGACCAGCTAGGCATTAAACACTTTGGTATTTAGGAAATAAGGAGAAAAAAGACTGAGTGAAGTTGCAGCCAGTTGCTCAGAGCACAGAACCCCAAGTTGGTGGATTTCTACTATGCTTAAGGAGAGCCCTTCCTTCCTCATCAGGCCTCCATTAGCTCTGGCCATGGCCATGGTCACTTTCTCTCTAATATCTGTCCCCCTACCACTAGGCCTCCTCCCCTACAAAAATAAACGAAGGAGTATCACATTATTAGGTAAGATGTTACCACTGGGGGAAATTCCTTACAACTGCACATGAATCTTTAATGATCTCAAAATAAAAGGTTTAAAAAAATCACACAAGAGCCAGGTGTGGCAACACATGCTGTAATCTCAGCACTCAGGAAAGCTGAAGCAGGAGATGGCAAATGTGAGCCCAGCCTGGGCAACTTAGTGAGACCCTGCTTCAAAACAAAAAATAAAGGGCTGGGGATGTAGCTCAGTGCAAACACCCCATGTGTACACGGCACTTCTGCTCTGTCAAGACTGATTTTTCTTTTCTATCCAATTTTGAGCTACTTTTACTTCAATGCTAAATGGACTATCTGGTTTATGGAGGGGGAGGCGGGCTTTTTGTTTTTTTTCCCAAGTGCTGAGGATCAAACCCAGGCCTTATGAATGCTAGGAAGTGCTGTACCACTGAGCCGCTAAATAGACTTTCATTAGTTACTCCAACTCCATCTCTGGTGGAGATACCAAGTTATTTGAGAACTACTTTAGCAGAAGCAATACCAAGAATAAAGTGGTTATCATTCAATGCAGCATCTTTCCTATCAGAATCAGTTTAGTCTAAAATAACAGACTGAAGCCCAGCGTGATGTCACATGCCTATAATCCCAGTACTTGGGGAGGCTGAGGCAGGAGGATTGCCACAAGTTTGAGGCCAGCCTGGGCTACGCAGTGAGTTCGAGAACAGTGTGAACATAGTGAGACCCTGTCTCAAAATAAATAAATAAAAATAAGTAAATAAAATATAGACTCTATTAGTGTCATATTGAATATAAAATAATTTAGCGCAAGCAAAGAGTATGGTCAACTTTCAGTAACTTCATAAATTTTTGAGACATTCACAAAAGTATTAATTCCTGAAAAGTAAATCAATACACTAAAAAGAAAAAAAAATATAAAAACTCTGGACAAGATAGTCAATTCATACCTCTGCTCCCAGCAATAAATATCTAACCCAGGCAATGGCTGCTATAAAAACCGAATCCATTTTTTTAATACATAAACAGTACCCTGAGATAATTTTCTACCCATTACTTGGTTCGAACTGTCAATATTTACTGAACACCTACTATGTGCCATGCTGCAGTCACGTGCCAGCACAGAAAGATGTGTCTAAGTCAGATCATTTAAAAAAATATATAAACTGGGCATGGAGGCACACACCTGTAATCACAGCACTATGGGAGGCTGAGGCAGGAGGAATGCAAGTTCAAGCCTAGCTTGGGTAATTTAAGAGACTTAGCGAGACTGTCTGAAAAAAACAAAACTTGAGAATGTAGCTCAGTATGAGGGTCCTGGGTTCAACACCCAGTTCTGAAAAAAAAGAAAAAAATAGGTAGTGAAAAAGGAATATACTCTGCTCGTGAAGTATAAAATTCTCGGTAAAGATACCAGCAGTGGAATAAGCAATTGCCTGTCAAAATGTGCTACTGCCACTTCCTGGGACCAACCTTCCCCTATTGGCAGGACGGATGGACCATGGAGCTGTGTGCTGCTCACTTCTAGCAGATGCCACTCACACACCTGATGATGCTGAGGACCCCTGTGGTGGGCAATAGTAGCTGTGGGAGCCCAGGCTTCCAGAGCCCAGCCCTGTTGGTCACTGTGCAGCCAAGGTCTCCGAGCACAAGTTGCTGAGCTTGAGAGGCCCCTCTGGCTTTGGGCCTTCCCACTCTGTCACTTCCAGAGTTCATTCACACCCACATCAGGGCCGCGAGCTGTCCTGCAGATCAGAATCTGAGCTGCCCTCTGCTGACAGTGGGGATGAGGCCATGGGCCACTGCTGCTGCATTTCCTTATCCCTAGGAGGCTGTTACTGCTCCATCATCTTGAAGCCCCTGCAGGGCAGCACCTCCCTCTGCAGACCTGTGCTGGGGAAGCACCACGAGGCTTCTACCTCCTTCCTTGTATGGCCTGATAAACAATGCAGTAAATGAAAAAGCAGATTTTCATCTGGGATTTGTTATGCTGTCCTCATAGGAGACAAAAGTCCATATAGAAATGCACCATGTTCTTTACCAAATGCATTCAAATTTCTTTCTTTTTTTTTTTTTTTTTTTTGCACCGGGAATCGAACTTGGGACCTTGAGCTTCCCAGGCAGGCACTGTGCCACTGAGCTATATCCCTGGCTCTCGAATTTCTTTAGATCACCTTGTTTCTCTTCCTAAAACAGAGCTACAGGATTTTGGCAGAGGTTGGGAAGGGTTTCAGGGCAACTAGTATTGCCTTTTCTATCATCTGAACTCAAGTTTTTTGTGCTAAAATATGGCCACACCCCTAATTTAAGAAAGTGGGTTATGTTAAATAAAAACACACAAATTGAAACAATCCCAAAGTAGCTGCTAGAGGGACACTGGCCAACCACTCCCTGATAGGGCTCAGGAGGTCACCTCAGCCGGGTCTGGGCCCCAAGTGACAGGCTGGGCTGCCACACAATTCTTTAGGGTCACCTCTGCTCCACAGTCTTATGGTCACTCACACGGTTTCCCCAGTTTGGGCTTAGATAAATTTTCACATTTACTAACAGTTTATCTTTTCTTCTTCAACGCTGACGCTTTTTTAAAAAATGTTTTTGTTCCCACTATAATATACAAACATACTTTGGTAACAGTAGATAATTCCTTATTTTAACAATGGTTATACTGGATATTCTTAAAAATTGAGCTTCTTTTAAAAGAAACATTAAAAAGGATGCTTTCTACATTTCTGAGGTATGACTGAAATATACAATAGATGCTTAAATTCTAAAAATTATTCCAGTAAGACACAGTGCCATTAATTCCCTTCAAAATACTCCCCCTTGACTTCACTGTCTTACGTGCCAAGCCTCAGGGCATACCTACCAGATGAGTTGATCATTATAGAGAAACGCAGTGTATTTGACTATATTCAGGCTTTCTTCCATTCTATTAATAAAGGACTGGATTTTCAAATAAGTCATTTTATCCAGTGGGAAGAAGCTGATTCCTCCAAAAATGTCAAGTAAGTCACATGACTGCAAATGTAGTGTTTGCAAATACTGTAAGAAAAAATAAGACATATAAGTTACTAATAATACATTCAATGTAGTACTCATCAATAATGGAAAATAATCTTATTTTAAACTAATATTTATGGTACAGTTATATACTGACGAACAGCACAATGACCACTGAGCAGGTGATCTATGGGTAACTGGACTTGAAATCAGTACCTATTTTAAAACAAAGGTTGCACCTAACTAGTTAGTATTCATTCGGTATATGTTTTATCTCTTTGAAGTAGTTAAATATTCCTATTAGTGGGCAACCCACTTGGGGCCCCTCCTGCCTCTCGGGAGTTGTATCTCTTCCCCTCAATAAATATTTCCTACTCTTTAAAAAAAAAAAAAATATTCCTGTTAGTGCTCCTCAGATTAAGCTCTGGGATCCACACAGTAACACCATGGCCAGACAGTACCTTCTTGAAGGACATTAGTCAGGATGCCAGTTGTACCCATCAACAAGAGAGTAATGAGGACAAAAACAGGAATGACTAATTACAGACACTGAAGTGAAGAACCAAAAAAATTAATTCATAAAAGCAAAAAAGAAGCCAAAGGAATTTTAAAAAGAAAAGCTGAATTCAAATTAGATGAGAGGGATTTTAGGGAGAAAATAGAATATTATTCCTTTAAGATAAAACTGAATTTGACAGAGGTAAGGGTCAGATATGCACAATTCAATTTACAATGAAAGACAACAGCAATTATTTAGGGACATCGTTATCTGGGACAAAAAAACACTAATGTAAGTCTAAAGGGATGTCTTTCTATGGTCTACTGGCCATTTCAGAACTTTAGAAATGTAATGATCAATTTATCAGAAAGAAGCAGATTACTAAAAAAATAAAGCCAGGTGTGGTAGTGCACATCTGTAATCCTACCACTTGGGAGGCAGAGCCAAAGGACTGCTGTAACACCCATGTTTATAGCGACACAGTTTGCAATAGCTAAATCTTGGAAACAGCCCAAATGCCCATCAAGAGAGGAATGGATAAAGATGTGGTTTTTTTATACAATGAAGTACTACTCTGCCGTAAAGAAGGATAAACTTGAGATATTTCTAGCTACATGGATGCACCTTGAGGCCATACTCTTAAGTGAAATAAATCAGACACACACATGTAAATACCACATTGTTTCTGTGGTATAAGAAACCGGAAGTCTACATAAGGACCAAAATGTATAATACATACTCAGAAATGGGAAGAAAATGTTCAAATGGGAAGGGGAACTAGAGACGGGAGGGGTAAAAGAATGAAGGGCAAAGAAAAAAAATGAGAAAAGTAAAAAATGGAAACAAAGCTTCTGTAAATAAGGAGGGGAAGAGGGGTTGAAGGGAGGGTAGGAGAATGGGAAAAAAAGAATCAAGTTATATCATGTACAGGTGCAACTTCTCTATTATGAATGTGATCATTATGTATACCTATAATGTAAAAATAAACTTAATTAAAAAAAACAAAAAAAGGACTGCTGTAAGTTCAGGGCCAGCCTGGGCTACATAGTGAGTTCAAGGCCAGCCTGACCTACATAGTGAGCCCCTATCTCAAACAAAAAATAAAAAAAATAAATTACATAGTTTTACATTTATTTAACAATATACAAATATCAAAACTATAAATTAAAATTTTGTTAAAAAAGTAACACTAGGGCTGGTGAGATAGCTCAGCGGCATAAGCGCCTGCCTGGCAAGTGCGAGGTCCTGAGTTCGACTCCCGGAACCCACATAAAGGAAAAAAAAGGGCTGGTGATATCGCTCAGTGGCACAAGCGCTTGCTGGCAAGCGTGAGGTCCTGAGGTCGACTCCTGGTACCCACATTAAAAAAAAAAAAAAAAAAAAAAGGTAACACTAGTGTATCACAACCAAAACTTTTTCCTTGAGTCAACACACATTATGCCTCTTTAGAGAACACAATCAATGCATAATAATGTACAACTGTCAAAACTGTTTAAATTTTGCCAATTCACTAATTCAACACAGTGAGATGTGTGTGTATGTGTGTACAGTATTAGGGATTGCATCCAGCATGTTATACCATCGAGCTACATCCCCGGCTCTTTTTCAAATTTTTTTTTGAGATAGCACTTCACTCAGTTGCCCATGCTGGCCTTCAACTTGTGATTCTCCTGCCTCAGCCTCCTAAGTAGCTGCGATGACAGGTGTGCACCACCATGCTCAGCATAAAACTGCTTTTGAGAAAGCCCAAATGGACAGACCCTGGTAGAACAAGGAGGAAGCCCAAAGATGTCTCCGAGATACAGGCATGGGCAGAGACAGGATGCTCTGCTCCTACACAAAAGGCTGGAAGAGAGCTACCAAGCACAGGCCCCTCACTGCTCGGGTTTTGCCACTGTGCCTCTTAGCTTCTCTGCCATGTTCAAGTTCTGAGTTTTTGTCTGTAAAAAACAAACTTGTCTCCATTTATATTTCTCTAAAGATCTGTTTGAATGCTACGAAAGTTATAAATAAAATTCGAAATACTTACCCGATGGAAGAATTTCTCTAATCTTTCTTTCAGCAGCTTGACACCTCCATCTTCCATAGCTTTCAGAAATGTCCCATTAAAAAGCTAATGGTGCAAAACATTGGGACAAAAATAAATTTCCAATGTCCGTCTATTTCTTAGTATAACAAGTTCTTCCCTTTAACCCTTCAGAAGTCAAGGCCAATGTCAGATACAAACTCTTCTTATGTATTGTTAGGGGTAACACCTGACCCTCAACCCCAAGCAATTAATTAATCAGTTAATTAATTCAGGTCACTAACCTCCCCTTCTTTTCAAACAGTTTTCTATATTTACAAGAGAAAGCTTGAGTCATAAAATAAATTATACAAATAATCACACTGTTAAGTGATGCTATCATTTTTATGAAACCACCTAGTTGTTTTCAATGTATTTCTTTATGATGGAGTCTTTCTATGTGGCTCAGGCTGGTCTTGAATTCCTGGGCTCAAGCAATCCTCTTGCCTCAGCCTCCCAAATAGCTAGGACTGTGCCACTGCACTCAGCTAGACAGTTTTTAAAAATGTCTATTTGATTCCTGGTACCCAAAAGAAAAAAAAAGTCAACTGATACCTAAGTTTCACTTTACGTAAATAACATCAGTAAGGACTCATTTGTTCACAAACAGGGATATATTCCTACTACGAGACTAGGAAAAAAGAAGGGGATCCAATACTTATGTAATAAATGTATGCGCACAAACTTCACTACCTGTTTCAAAGGCCCCATTGCTTTCTCCCCTAAAACAGACACACGGGAACTTTGTAGTCTAAGAATTATTATTATTATTATTATTATTTTATTTTTTTTGTGGGTACCGGGGGTCGACCTCAGCACCTCGCGCGCCAGCAGGCGCCCGTGCCGCTGAGCGATATCACCGGCCCCTTTTTTCGTATGTGGGATCCGGGAGTCGAACTCGGGCCCTCGCGCTTGCCAGGCAGGCGCCCGTGCCGCTGAGCCATCTCACCGGCCCCTCTAAGAATTATTTTAAAACAATTTTCAGGCCTGTAAATGGGGAACTGGACAGAATTGAGAAAAAATGTCCCGCTTACCTTGTACATGCTATAGCACTGTTGCAGCACTGAGCTGTAGACCTTGTCCTACGGACAACAAGAAAGGAGCACAGGTTTCAAATCGGGAGGAAGTACTGACTGTTGGTGAAGTAATGTAATCAGTGTGGCCCTACAAGAGTTGTGAACTGAAAGGAAGAGGTATTTAAATCCACATTTTCAAACCAGTAAGCTTAGTTTCGGAAGGGCTTCATACACAGATGATCGGTGGAAGGTATTAGTGAGGCAGGATGCAAATACATTTTTAAAAGACTGTGTTAATTTATAATTTAAATAATAAATATAAAGGTTTCCTCCTGTGGACACCAGAAACATCTGTAAAATGCACCGTTTACATCCAGCTAAGTCATTCAATATATCTGATAATACGTTTTTTCTAAAAATATAAAACAAATAATGACACATTACCAACAGCTCCTCCTCTTGGTATTCAACAATTGGTTTTCCATCCTTACTTTGCTTTTCAATGATAGGATTCCGAACTACCTACAAAGTAGAATAAATTGAGATTATACAATGAAGTGATAACAATCTCTTTAATTTTGCCTTAATTTAAAAAAACCGGGCCGGTGAGATGGCTCAGTGGCATAAGCACCTGCCTGGCAAGCGTGAGGTCCTGAGTTTGACTCCCAGTACCCACATATGATAAAAGGGCTGGTGATATTGCTCAGCAGCACGGGCGCCTGCTGGCATGCGAGGTCCTGAGGTCGACCCCCAGTATCCACAAAAAAAAATAAAAATAAAAAATTTAGAAAAAATAAAGAAAGAAACCTAGGGCCGGAGCGGGAGCTCTGTGGTAGAATGTGTGTCTAGCCATGTGCATTCAATCTCTAGCCTCATAAAAAATAACTGAAATTAAATTTAAAAATATAATTTCTTAAAACAGCCCCAAGAACAAATATACCAAACAGGAATTTGATTGTAAAATAGCAATCAATTCTACTGTAATTTGACTTTAATGCAATAGCCAGAAGACTTTCCTAAATTTATAACAATAAACACCACCCATATTTTGCTATGCAACTACAGAAAGATATACTGTGTATGTAAATACCATGACCATCCAGAAATTTTCTTCTGGTTCATTGAAGAACTGTCTATTCTTCTGTGTATGTAAAGATTTTGCAGGTTTTGATGGACTAAAGGTCCTAAAAAAGGTAAAAGAATATTTTTGAAACACTTCTCCAGCATAAATCACAAGAATTCACCGAGCTCTACAAAATCACATTTAAAGGCATTACCTTGTAAACTGTACAATAGCTTCACATAGGCCAACATTCCTAATTTTTTCATTCTTTTCTACTTCATTTGGATGATAAAACAAAATTTTATTTTCCTCCTAAAGTATGAACAGAGCACAACATTAACATATGCATTACTTCACTTTCGCTGTTGAAAGTGCTACGTTTAACACTGACTCTCCAGTCATACATGCTAACAACAAAACTCCAAAAATCCTTTCGGCAAAAACAGGAATTAGGGCCGGTGAGATGGCTCAGCAGCGTAAGCGCCTGCCTGGCAAGCGCGAGGGCCCCAGTTCGACTCCCGGAACCCACATACGAAAAAAAGGGCCGGTGATATCGCTCAGCGGCACGGGCGCCTGCTGGCGAGCGAGGTCCTGAGGTCGACCCCCGGTACCCACAAAAACAAAACAAAACAAAAAACACAAAACAGGAGTTATCTTCTCATTACTGGGTAAAATCTGCCCACCAGTCTGGAAGGTAACTGTGACACTCACTAAGCCACATTTCCCATTTCCTCTGAAGTAGTACTAGATAATTTTAATGAAAATGTCTGATTTCTTTCCGTGGGCTAATCTGTACTAAATCAATACTTACTAAGAAATAAGCATGTGCCCACATGCATAGGAATACAACTCCCTGAACAATTACATCCAGCTGGTAACCAGGCATGGTGGTACACACCTATAATCCCAGAACTCTAGGAGGCTGAAGCAGGAGGATTTCAAGTTTGAACCCAGCCTGGGCAATTCTTTAAGCTCTTGTCTCAAAATTAAAAATAAAAAAGGGCTGGGGATGTAGCTCTGTGCAAAGGTCCTAGGTTCAATCCCAGCACCACAAAAATAAATAAAATTTTATTAAAATTTAAAAATGAAGCTGTTTCATGAGCATTTGGACAGACAGCCCTTTAATACGACTGTGATTTGCTGGTAACAAAACACAGCTCTGGACATCTTTTCAGGAAGTCACCATGCTCACTTCAGAACAAACAATTCCTGTAATTTATTATTAATTTTTGGGGAAAAAACCTTCCTGTACACCCTCCAAGTTTGCACTATTTCAGGGCCACAATTCAGCACTCTGATTCCGTACTTCTAGGTCAGAGACTTTCAATAACAAAGACAAGTTCAAAAAACAATGTTTTTCCGGTGCTCGGGACTGAACTCAGGGCCTTCGCACTGAACAACATTCCCATACTTAAAAAAAAAAAAAAATTAATTCTTAATTTTGACACATGGTCTCAACTAAATAAATAGCCCAGACTGGGCTGGAATTTGCAATCCTGCCTTTAATCCCTAGAGTCCTGGGATTAAGGCGGTGCGCCACCACGCCCGGCTGCGTTCAATTTTAATTCTCCAGAATTGCCGCAAAGCGAAAGAAGCCTGGACCTGCGCGGAGCGATCCACCTGCCGCACCTTCGCTCTGTAGACGGCACCGATCCGGAAACTGAAACGCGCTGCCTGCGTCACCAGGTCCCTGCCGTACCCCGCCCCCCGGCCCGGCGCACACCTGGCACACTGCAGGATCGATCAGTGCTGCTCGAGGTGGGCAGAAGGATAGGGGCCACGACCCGAGCGCACCCCACGGCTCCCGGGTACCCACGCACGCCGGGCGCCCCAATCCCTCCTCGGGTGCCACCTTATGCCGAAGCGCAGCCCCCTCCCTGTACCTCTCCCTCGCGTGGCCCAAAGCGCGGGTTGTAGATGAAGAAGCTTAGCAGCGCCGGGGGAAACTGCTTCTCCTGAGAGGTCCAAGACCCCGTGCCAGCCCCGGCCGCCGCTGCCGCCATCCCGGCCCGGCCCCCTACTTGGGAGCCTCCCTCGGCCCGCCCAGAGACAGCAGCTGTGAGCAGACCGCACTTCCGCCTCGCTCCCTGTCAGCCCGGAAGTGGTCGCAGCTAGCCCGGAAGGAGAATACACAGCGCGGCGTCACCTTTTGATGCGACCGGGTAGGCCTGGTTCTTATCTGATTCCTGGGCTGCGGAGTTTCTTGTACACTACAATGGAGTTCGGGCGGAGGTGAAATTTGTTGTTGGCACCAGGATTTCTGTCATCGCTAAAGGCTAAGGCTACGAGTTTCAAGAAAAATGCGACAGGTACAGGGTTTTTTTGGAGAAGAGAATGTGAAAGTGCTAGCGAAGGCCTGGCTTGTAAATGAACCCATTTAGGGGGTGGATGTGCTTGCAGCCTGGCGCCTGGACCATCACATTACCTCTGCAGAGTCCCTATTAGACCGCAGGTGGCCGCTGGATCAACCACCCGCTTTCTCCAGCTGTGTGTTCAGCAGAGGTGGAATCAGACGTAGCCTTCACCGCATGGTGCCCATTCCCAAACCTTGACGCCCCTGGGATTACCTTAGCCTTTGAGTCGTGTGGATTGTGACAGTTGAAAGGGTTTGTTGTGTCCCGTATTTGGAGCTCAAGCCCTTAAAGCAGACCACATGGTCAACCTCAAGAAGACCTTGGTTTAGGTTGCCTGGTGTCAACAGATGAAATGTAGAAAGACCACTTCCCTCATCCAACCTCATAGACCTGGCTTAGGGAGGAAATGCATTGAAATTTGGACGAGACCGATCTGGGTATGCATCTAGCTCCGCCACTCAATGTGAGACCTTGGATCAATCACACAGCCTCTCTCCCTTTGCTCTTTTTTGCGAAATGATTAATAATTAATTCCTACGTAGTGGAAAATTGAACTTTAAGAGTTAAATGGGATTATGAATGTACATTAAGGGTCCAGCATGTAATCATTATTCAACAAATGCTTGCTACCTCTCCTTGCTCTTGACTTTACCAACTAGTGTACTGTAAGTGCATGAAATCCTGTCATTAGATATACATGTTTTGGCATTAAAGCAATAATCTAAAAAAAAAAAATTAAGATTGCAGAACGCTCTCTTTTACACATCTTTTGTTTCTCAAAAAGTCTTGGCGGGGCCTGTGAGATGGCTCAGTGGCGTAAGCACCTGCCTGGTAAGCGCGAGGGCCCGAGTTTGACTCCCGGAACCCACATACGAAAAAAGGGCCAGTGATATCGCTCAGCGGCATGGGCGCCTGCTGGTGCGTGAGATCCTGAGGTCGACCCCCAGTACCCACAAAAAAAATAAAAGTCTTGGCGGGAGGGACTTCTAATAAGTAGACATAGAACAACCAAAGTTGAATGAAGGTCCGGGTGATAGACTATAGACTGAGGCCTAAAAGTACAGACCTTCCTCTGGCCTTTTCCAGGAACTACCCACCATCCCCATCTCCCCTGGGGACGCTAAAATACAGACACGGAACTCTGGGACTCCAGAGAACATAGTCTGAAGAACTCTTCTGTCTCAGAGCAGATATTTCAAGAAGAGTAACAGAAGAGCCAGAGCTTGGGTCAGAAAACCTGTGTTTGAGTTCTGGCTTTGTTGTTTACCATTTGGGTAATCACTTACCTTTTTTAATCTCAATTTCCTCCTCCATGAAATGAGATTAATACTTGCCTTACAGGATTATTGCAAATATTAGATTAGATGATACAAATGGGAGCCCTTTGTAAAGGATAAAGTACTTTGTAAATGTGTGAGGTTAACAGAGTATTAGTCATGATTTTTTTAACAATAACCTAGAGTCTAGACCTGCAGATGCCCAAAGGGCAACTAAAAGTAGGATGAAGCTTTGCCTCTCTGCCTTCACTTTTGCCTCCTTTTTTGCCTTAAACATTGGGGTCAGATCCCTCTTCAACTGCATATAGGGATGTTAATCACTTAAGGAGTATCTGTAATACAAGATTTGAGAGTTTTAAATTTACCTAACCTACCTTATCTGCCTTCAAGACTGAGGACACCAAGACAAGTGGAAGTAATTTTCAGAATTTGCAAGGACATCTAATTGCTAGCTTTTACCCCAGAGCCTCACAGACGACCCCACAGTGAGGTCACACCCCTAAGAGGGAGTAGTTACTTCAGATACAATGGGAACCAAGTTTGTCCCTTCTAAGCAAGAACAGTCTTCTCAAAGAAACTGAATCACTTCCTCAGGACATTGGGATTTCTCCTAAGCTATAAAACCGGGAATGGGACAATGATCAAACAGACCCAAGCACCCCATAAAACTAGTACCCCCTCTTTTGTTAAGGGGCCAGTATGATACTCCTCTTCAGAACTATGTCCCCTTCAGTTCCTCAAGCTAAAGTCTCTTCTATTTTCTCTTACTTTCCTTTGTTAAGGGGTCAGCTTGATCATTGTCACCAACTCAAGCTAATGCCCCTTACCATTCTATCTTACTTTTCAATTAAAGATTTTTCCTGTAAATTCATACTAATTGCTTCAGTTTTAATTTCTGTCATTACCAAAGCATGGACCCATGCTGTCTGGTGACATTTTCTGCTCTGTTTCCTTGTACACTTTGCCCTAATCCATACAATTAGTGACAATAATCATTGCAAGCAAGAGGTGATAGAAAATACCCCAAAACCAAAGAAAATACTTCGAAGTTTCCAAAGCCAAGGAAGCTTAGCCATTGATGCAGCCTCCTGTCCTAGCATACGTCTAGGGTGTGCACAGGTGCAAGAGAGCGGTAGTGATGAGAGATCCCCACATAGGTTTGGAGAGCTCAGCAGAGAGAGGGTGCGCGTCTTGCTTCCCTGTGGAGCTGGGGAGCAGCGAGTCTTGTGGAGTTTCCCTCTGTGTCAACAGTGAGTCGACAAAAGTGGTCACAGCAGAGTAGGCAGTAAGCCTGTACTTGGTGTAGGAAACAGCCAAATGTCATTCTTGGGTACAGCAATAATTCAGAAAAATCCAGAGCCAAGAGATCTTACAGTCAGGATGAGGAAGAAGTACTGTAGTCCGTGGCCACTCAAGACCACAAGACTAGGGAGGAGTGAGGATGATTCACTCTGTGACCAGGCATGAACTTAGCAAACCAATACTCCTTTCCCATCCTGAGCTCTGCCATGCGAGCACCCCACCACTCAAACGAAGGGAGAAGAGGCCAGATCGCCTGACATAATCCTGAACTATGATTCTGGTATCCAGCACAATAGGAATTCGATGAAGTTTGGCTGTAGGACTCCTATTTTGCACAAAGAATTTGTGAACTCAAAGTTTCAAGGGGACAAGATGTGGAAAAGGCACATTTTCAAGTAGAAGTTCACAGCAGTTCCAGAATGGGTGGTTCTGGGACAAGATGCCATATACTGTATATCTCATCCTTCAAAAGAAAAGCTTCTCCAAGGTAGGGCTGTATTGGCATCATCTTCTTCCCGTTGTCTAACACAGTACCTGCCTCAAAGTGCACAGTAAATGTGTGTTGAATGAGTGAATGATGACATTATGGAAGCAGGGAGCAGAGAGGGTGGAGAAGCAGACCTTGGAATTGGACTTTCCTCCTCCAGAGTTCTGGCTCTGCCCATGGTGCTGACAGGGTGCTGTCCACAGGGCAGTCTGTGGATTCTCTTCTTGTGAGTTCTCTACTCAGGTCTGTACTGAGCTCCAAGAAGAAGCTGCTGGATAAAGGTTTGTGCACAACACATACCTATCAGACCACCTGCACAAAGGACCACTTCATCTCACTTTGTTGGCAGGAATAAAACAGAGACCAATCTTTTCTCTGTTGATTTAGAACTCAAAACCCAGAAACCTTGTGTCATTCAGAGATGACCTTCATCATGAGGCAAACAACTCTCTTAAAATTGTCCTCAGTCTCTATCTCTTACTGTGATCATCTAGAAAGGATCTTAAACACACGTGATTCCTTTTATTAAAAAATTTAAAAAATGGGCCAGGTGTGACAGCACGAACCTTAATCCCAGCTACTCAGGAGGCTGAGGTAGGAGAATCACTTAAGCTCACAAGTTTATAACCAGCCTGGGCAACGTAGTGAGATCATATCTCTAAAACAAAACAAAAAAGTGGAGACAAGTTCTATTAATTAGGGTTCAACTGGAGAAGCAAAACTACTAGAAAAAATGTTTATAGTACATGTAATTATATAATTCTCAGATGTCAATTACAGGTATTATGCAATGATGTCATCATGTAATATGTGAAAAAAAATGCAGGTATTGTCCACTTGCAGGAGCTGATCAAACAGCCTCCTCTGATCCTGAAGTTTGGTGCCTGCAGAGCAGGAAGTCAGGAAAGGGAGAATAAGGACAAACTGGAAAGGAGAGACTGGAACTCTTGCCATTCCCCCACTGCCTCCAGCTCTGATGATGAGGGGCACCAGGAGGAAGCTTGTGTCCATCACAGAGAGAAATGCATATCTGAGATGGGGAGCTACATGGGGATCCCACACCAAAGAGGTGAGCCAGCAGGAAGGACCACCTGCACCTAACTCCCAAGAGTAAAAAACTAGTTGGGTGTGGCCTTGCATATATGTAATCCTAGCACTCAGGGAGGTTGAGGGAGGAGGATTGCAGATTTGAGCCCAGCCTGGGAAACTTAGTGACTTAGTCCCTGAATCAATCAGTCAATCAATCAATCAATCAGTCAATCAGGCTAGGGATGTAGCTCAGTGCAGAGGCCCTGGTTCAATCCCTAGTACAGCGGGAGGGAGGGAGGAGAGGGGAGGGGAGACGAGACAGATAGACAGATATGGAGAATGGGTTCTGCTTCACACTGCCCCCCAGATCTCTGGCAACATATCTTCAGCCACCCTAATGGATCCAGAGGAGGTGCCAAGATTTGATAAAGCGAGACACGCAGATGTTGATGATGCTTGGCTTCTCCTCTGTTTGAAATATTTTATGACTTAAAAACAATTTAAGGGGTCGGGGATATAGCTCAATGGAACAAGTGCCTGCCTGGCAAGTGCAAGGTCCTGAATTCGATTCCTGGTACCCCCCCAAAAAAAAACAATTTAAGGTGGGAATCCATTTATACTCATTGTTAACCCCCTAGGACAACAATGTCAAAAATCAATTCCCCATCACCATCCCCACCAACAACAAAAAAAAAGTTACCTTTTTGAAACTATCAAAAACATTATGTAAATGTATAGTCTTTCCAGTGAATAAATTAACAGGCCAGGTGGAAACTATCCTGGTGATTCCAATTTCATCTGTCTTCTTAAGTGTTTGCAAAGTGATACCATAGCTAAACATTAGCAGAGGAGACAGAAGATCGGTTTTTGCTTGAAATTGGATATCTAAGTACTCATTACACAAGATTAAACTGTAGTGCTTACGTCAAATTAACTATGTATCTTGTAAACCTGAATAGACAAATATTTCCCATATCTGCTACACTTTGTTTTTGAACCAGAAATACCTATTTTGAAAACTTGTTTTAAAAATCTTACAAATATTTCATAATGTGCAGACAGTGAAAGAAAACACTAGGTCATGTTTGAGGTATCGTAATCCATTTAGTCTCAACAATTATGGACATTTACAAAGCTGGCTTTGAGGTCTATTAAATTATGAACTACTAAGCTACAAACTAAAAGTGTGAAGGAACAATAGTCCACATTAAAGCTAGAGTTTAAAAATAAAGCCAGAATTGCAGTCCTATTTTATAAACAATTAGGAAAAAATGATTTTTCAGCTCTGTAACCTATTTAGGCTTCCTTTTTAAAGTCAAAATACATCATTTTAGTACTGAAAACATTTTTTTTTTCAGTACTGGGTATTGAACCCAGGGCCTTCCCACTGAGCTACATCCCAGTCTTTTTTTATTTTTCATTTTGAGACAGGGTCTCATTAAATTTCTCAGGCTGGGCTCAAACTTGCAATCCTCCTGCCTCAGCCTACTGGGATTACAGGTGTGTGCCACCATGCCTGGCAAAGAGAATGTGTCTTTTTGAGGTAGGTCTGTGGTCATCTGCAAATTAGGTAAAAATATGGAAGGCAAGCGTACAAGTAAAGCTTTTTATATGCTTAAGTCTTTTCCAGGATTGTTAGATCTTTCTTTGGAGAGTTTCCGGTTTTGATTTAATTGTGGATATGTTATATTTAAAAATCTTTCTACTATGTAAAATACAAATGATTAAAAATGAGCAGAATTTCAGGAACAGAACATTATACAAGGCTTTCATTAAATTAGCATAGGAGAGGTGTAAGTTTTTTAGAATCAGAATTTATTGCTACTTTGGCTTAGTGACTATAACTGGGTAGATTCTACATCTTTGCTCTATATTTGCTCTAGTCACTACGCTCCACTTTTTAAAAAGGCTCCAACCTGAGCTCGTTGTTCTATGATCCTCCTGGCTGGAGGGAGCCACTGTTAATGTTTTCCTCTATATCTTTTCATTCTTTTTTCTGTGAGATACATGTTGATTATGACACATTTTGTTTTGTTTTGTTGGAGACAGGGTCTCACTACCATAAAAAGGGAAATTTTAAATTACCAGGGGAGGAATAATAGAATGAAATGAAAATAAAGGACCAGAATCCAAGCGTATGGTATGAAGTCAAAATGCGACTGTTTCGAGAACTAAGGCCCTTAGGGCAAGAGTACAGAAAAGGAAGGTCCTATTCTCGTCTGTGTTTTGAAGGATTCACAAGCGCATCCCGGAGACATTTTCATGCACCTGGGGAAGCTGGTAGTGGAGGGAAATTAGCTGGGTTCCTGCCAGGAATGGGGCACACGGGGGGAGATGAGTGTGCAGGGACACTCACAAGAGGCAGGGACAGGCACAAGAGAGACTGTCAAGAAATTAGTTCCATTCTTTGGCTCTCCCCTAGAGTTCTTCATTTTAAAGCTGAATTTCCCAATTTTGGCTCATTTGAAAACTACCTTTATGGGTTTTGTTGATCCAGATATTACCATGTCTAGTATTACTTCATATTCTTCAAACTGATACACGTTCAAAAACCTGGGCTGGCACTTGTGATCCTCCTGCCTCAGCCTCCCAGAGTGCTGGGGTCACAGGCATGGGCCACCAAGCCTGGCTGAGGCCCCTTTCTAATAGTTCCCCCTACTTTGAAAACTGCTTTAAATATGACCTTCCAAGAAACAAAGGTTCAAATCTCACTAGCTATTTAGCCTGTGGGAAGCAGTTTTGGAGACCTTCAAGACATGGCAGGGTTAGCATTGGGTAAAAGTGTGAGGTTTTAAACAAACATGCAGGAAAATGCCTCAGCAACTCCTAGGAGTCCTCATCTCTCAAGGTCAGCAAGAGAATAGCTCTGCCGGCCACCTGGAAAGCAGCCTAGTGAGAATTTCCTGGCTGAGGCTGCCCAGCTTTCATGACAACCCTGTCACAGGGCCCCGCGGGCTGGCCTGAAGGTAAGGCAAGGTCTCTTGTCACTGGTTCCAGAGGTGTTGCCTAAGAGCCAGGAAAATGGTGGCAGAAGGTTGGGTGAGGGCAGGCAAGTTCGAGAGCTTGTTTTTCTAAGAAAGGAGGGAGGGAGGGAGAGAGGGAGGGAAGGAGAGAACGGAAAGGGAGAGAAGGAAAGATGGACCTGACGGTGGGTCTGTTTGTGCTGAGCTGGCCTAGCCAGAACCCTAGCTTCGAAGCCCTCTCCAGCTCTCGCCCTTCAGTCTTGTCCTGTCTGCTTTTACTTAAATCTGTCTTGTGGCAATCGAACCCCCGTGGCAGAAAGCACATCAGGAAGAGTGACTTTACGCTGTCTAAAAATCTCTTCATATTAATTTCAGAATCAGATGGCTGTCTAAGAAAAATCCTAGCTCAACAATGCCATTTATTTGTGACATTCTTATTTTTAAACCTGATTTCCCTGCCTCTTCCATACAATGTCAGTGTGGCTTGCTTGGTGGCTGAGATGACCTGAGATCTTTGGAAGACTCCTTGATCCCCACTCACTTAAGTCCCAATTTTTTTTTTTTTTTTTTTTTTTTTGGCAGTACTGGGACTGAACCCAGTGCCTTCACACTGAGCTACATCCCCAGCCTTTTAAAAAATGTTTTATTTTGAGACATGGTCTTGCTAAATCACTAAGTTACCCAGACTGTTTTGAATTTGTGATCCTCCTGCCTCAGCCTCCCAGAATGCTGAGGTTATAGGCGTGTGCCACCACACCCAGGTTGGTCTCTCTACCTTGCAGGAAAAAAACCACACCCACACATCAGTCAATGACAGGAAGCTGTCTTTATTGGGCGATTTTTAAAGGCATTGCCTGCAGGGGGCCTTACAGGGTTCATCGAGGCATACCCACCACCAAAAAAGCTGTGGAGTGTGTCTTATTTCCTCACTCAAGCAATGAGCAAATTTCAGAAGTGTTTTGGGGGAAATTAATAAATTAGTTTGTGGTAGGATGTGGGGTTTCCCATTTCCAGGGCTTTGGAGGCTTTCCAGCTGAGTGACCCTTCCTCTCTTTTCTCCATAGACTGGGGCTTTTAAGAATGCACCATTTCCTGGAATTCTAGAACAGAAGAGGTGAGAACAGGGTCAGTCGGGGTGGCACTTTACAGCTGTGTTGTCACCATAAGAGCTCTGAAGAGGGAAGGAAAGATAAAGCACATTCTCACATGACAAGCATGGTCTCCTTGGAAGGCACAAAAGGAAGACAACTGTGGGTAGCTCATCTCTATAGCATCTAGTCTCTCTGCATAATCTTCCTTAACAAATGTCTTCGTCTTTAGAACTCACCAACCCAATCATTTCTCTCTACCAATGAAGGGATTCTGGGTAACTGTGTATTGCAATCTGTGAACATTAACCTTTTTTTGCCTGGTCAATTTAAGACAGAAAAGGGAGGTCTTCTTCCTCTATTCTGTAGCAGTATATTGCATTTTTAAGAAATAATAGGCTGGATCTTTGAACACACTTTTTTCTATTGAACCCTCAACTTACCCTGGAAATTTATATTACTAAAAGAAAGATGATGCTAATAATAGGATGTTAGTGCTGCAGGTTGAAATTGAAAACTGGGATTTGCTTTACATTTGTCATTCTTTTCTTTTTTCTTTGTTGCAGTGCTGAGGATTGAACCCAGGGCCTTGCACATGCTAGGTGAGTGCTCTACCACTGAGTTACATCTCCAGCCTCTTGTACTTGTTGGTAAGCTTAGTCTCTTTGGAAGTCTTTTGTGGTTATGTATAAATAAATCAATCCTCGCATGCCTAAACTATTTTTCTGAGCTATCTGTAGAAGCTGCATTAGCCTCTGTTGTAGTAAGGTATAGTGATATATTTTGAAGGGTCTAAGGTAACACATTTGAATTTCAAATTAGTGCCACCCCAGGTTCTCCTGAGTTGGCACAAAGTCCCTAAAAAGCATATCAGCAACATGGCAAAATCTAGTGACAACAATTGCACTGATGATAACATTTCAATCCAGGGCTTTGCACATAGGAAAGTCCATAAGTGGTGTCTTTAAAAAAAAATATGGTCCACTTAGTGGGTTAATGACTAATAAAATGTATGTACTTTTTTAAACCCTTGAAAGCTAAGAGGATTTTGCATGTAAGCAAATAGATCCTTTAATGTGAGACACACTGGAGAATGCCAATCCATCCCTCAGTTGGAGGGCTCAAATCCTACTAGTAGAAGCCCTTGCTTTATTTTCAAGGTACATCAGAGCATCTTGCAGGTAACTGGCCAGGTGATTTAGCTAGTGTCCTCATCAGGTGAAGGAGTTCTTCTAGTTCATAGATAATGACCAGAGGACTAGCTGCTATCATACACCCCAGGCATCACGCCAGATTTTTGCTGCTGTTGTCAGCAGTGCTGAGAATGGAGCCCAGGGCCTTACACCCGCTAAGCATATGCTATACCCCAGACCTATAGCCCAGCAATGTCAGAATTTTTATTCTCAACGTTGGCATCCTCACTTTCAGTCCCATTTTACAGACGAGAAGACAAGAGGCTCAGCAAGATTAAGAAAGGGAGCTTTAACCCTCATCTGCCTAATACCATGGCCCAAGCCCCTATGGGTGCTCCCTGAGCTAATGTGTTTTAAACTATGTATAGTTGTGGACATACCATCAGCCCCAATTTTTCCATCTCCATCATTGTCTGCAGCAGCCATCAAAGATTTGGTTTCTGACTCGGTGAGTTCTCTAGCACCACTCTCAAACTTCTGGAGGAAAAACCTACAGGATAATAAAGATTGATGGGAATTTTCTAAAAGACCATGCATCTCTGTGTTTTCCTTCCTCCCTTCCTTCCTTCCTTCCTTCCTTCCTTCCTTCCTTCCTTCCTTCCTTCTCTTCAAGCCCACCACCTCTTTCTAGTAGTTGTAATAATCAATCAATGTCTTAGCAAGCAAAAATTTCCTGTGCTGTAGAAACCCGTGGCAGACATTTGTTTTTAAGAGTTTTAAAAGAGTTTTGTTAAGTCCATTTACCAAAGGAAATCTCTTAAGCTAAGGACTCTACCTAAGTCTTCAGCACCATGTTTGGTGCTTTGTGTGGGGGAAACGAGGTCCACTGACTCTGTTCTCTGCTTCCACAAGGTGCAGCCAAAGGCTGCCACTGAAGAGCCCTCAAACTGGGCCCCTGTGCCCCCAGATGCCTAGCAATGTTGGTGTGCCCAGGACAAAGCTTACTTAAGCTCTTCTTCATCCAGGTATCCACTCTGGTCATTGTCTATGAACCGGAAAACATCCTTCACCTGACTGGCTGACATCTTGGAGAGGCCTGACGTCTGGAAGAATTTTTGGGGCTCGAAAGTATCTGGATCTGAAGAACAGAGAATGTATTGGTTACTCTGATGCTCTAAGGTTCTATATTTGGGCCATGGTGCTGAAAACGAAGATTATTAAAATGACTTTCATAGTATCCTTGAGCTACAGGGATGTGTGACTGGCTCAAGACTTTGAGATGGCCAAGATGGGTGACTCCATGATGTCATCTCCTGCTCTCACTTCCCCAGCTGCCCCTCTCCACTTGATTTTGCCCAGCTCTCTTTCTCTCTCCTCTGCCTCTCTCCCCTCCCCAACAGGCTGTGCATCCTAGTCCTCCATGTTGCTGGTCCAATTGGTGGAGGAAATGCAATCATTGGATTCAAACAGGCTTAATTTACTCTACGCCCGCTTCTCCTAAGTTTCTTTCACCTTACAGTGATGTGACCACATGCTCAGATCCCACCTTCCCGTCACTGTAGCTATCTAATTCCACGCAGTTTCATCCTCTGATTCTGTGGCTCATTCAGCACAGTTCACATGCTCATTTCCGTTGTTTCACTGGAGGTGGAATACGGGAGGACACCCCACGACTGTCCCACGTGCCCTTTACCTTGGCATTCCTGCAGGGCAGCTGCAATGTCGTCAGCACTAAGCACGTCTGTGATGCTCATCTTTTACCTAGTCACACAGAATAAATGAGATGTGATAAATGGCAAACAGGAACACACACATCTGGGGGGATACACTGACCATGCTCACCCAAACTGTGTTACTTGTCTACAATTTCTCTCTCTCTCTCTCTCTCTCTCTCTCTTTCTTTCTTCCTTTCCTTCTTTCTTTCTTTATTGTGGTGCTGAAGATTGAACCCAGGACCTTGTCCGTGCCAGCAAGTGCGCTACCACCAAGACACATCCCAGCCCCTGTCTAGAATTTTTAAAACATGATAAGCACTTGTGTATGAAGTGAGGGGACAGGATATCCAAACAAAAACCAGACGAGGGGAAAATCCCAGCCTTCTCATCTCCCTGCCTTCTTCTGAGCAGATTCCGAAGATGACATTTTTAAACATGACCCAAAGAACTACTTGATTCAGTTTTCTTATAAAAAATATGTGCACATAACCAATCACTTACATAGGCAGCTGCAAAGCACTCAAAAATAAGCCACGCTGTAAATGTAATAGCATTCTCATACATCAGCTAGAGAATGTTGCAAATTCCATGTGGGAAGGGAGACAGCTGAGGCTACTGCTGAGCCATGTCGAAGCCACGCTCTGTCCTGAGGGTGGGACTCGATGAAAGAAAAGCCACCAGAGATGAGAGTCTTCCCAGGTGTCAAAGCCATAGGAAGAGAGAAGTCTGAGTGCTCACGACCCTCACATGAATGCTTGGAGGGAAGAAGACCTTGGGGTCTGGCAAGGCCACCAGCTACTTACCCTTTCAGATTTTCCCCCAAGAAGAGTCAGGGGAGAAAAACAGAGTTGAAGGAGCCAAACACAGATGTGCTTTTGCTGCCTTACTGACCTACCTTATATAGGATTGAAAAAGTGATAGTTACAACCTCTTAGGTTTCCTTTTCAGGGATCAAATGGACATAGATCAGATGTCTTACCTTACTAATTAAACTTTTTTTTTTTCTATTTATAGCTCAAGGGACCATGGGTGGGAACAGCCAATTTTAAAAAACAAACCTCAACAAACCTTAACTAAGGTTTCAGTTCTGCAAATGAGCCCCGCTGGCAAAGAGTGGAGAAGATACTGGGAGGCCTAGTGAGGAGGAGGAGGAGGCGGTGGCTGAAGGGAGATCACCACACGTGGGGGTGCTCTATGAACGGAAAGGGCTCCCCAGATGTTAGTGGGTGTCATTGAGGCAGGTCTGTTTTCAGCTGCTGAAACTGGGTGTGTGAGGCTGACCTCAATCCAGGGTTGAGGAGCTCGAAGTCAGAGGCCCGCTGTGGACACCCAGGACTTGTCCAGCAAAGGAAGCGGCTCTGGCTGGGTGACTTTCCTACAAACGTCTTGGCTTTGACATTTCCCAGCTAAATCTGCACACACTCAAAAGACAAAAGGGGGGCAGGAACGTAGCTCAGCGAAAGTGTATGCCAGGCTGTGGATTTGATTGTCAGCACCAACAAGAAAAAGAAAAAAAAGGAGAAAATCAAACAACCTTTCCAAACCCTAAACTAATATTTGTAGAAAAGCTTTTTATTTTCAGGAAATATATATTGAATCCCTATGTGGCTAGCACTATGCTAGACTCTTCTTTGTTTCTTTTCTCTTTTCTTTCTTTTCTTTCTTTCTTTCTTTCTTTCTTTCTTTCTTTCTTTCTTTCTTTCTTTCTTTCTTTCTTTCTTTCTTTCTTTCTTTCTTTCTTTCTTTCTTTCTTTCTTTCCATGCTGGGGATGGAACCTAGGGGCTCAAGCACAGCAGGTGAACACTCTACTGCTGAGCTACTTCCCCAGGTGGATGCTTCTTTTTTATATTATTATTGTCTCACACGCACACACAGACACACACTCACACACAGAGCCAGGTGTGGTGGCACACGCCTATAATCCCAGTACTCTGAGAGGCTGAGGCAAAAAAATTGCAAGATGAAGCCCAGCCTGGGCAACTTAATGATTTAGAGAGACCCTGTCTCAAAAAAAAGGGGTGGGCGCTGGGGATGTAGTCAGTGGGAAAGCCTGGGTTCAATCCCCAGTGCTGCAAAGAAACAAAACAAAACTCCCCCCCAAAAAAACCGCATACCCTAAAATGTACCAAATCAGCCATTTAAGTGTCCGTACAGTACAAGATGTCGGTGATATACCGCTATTGTGTAACAGCTCTCTGTAACTCTTTCATTCTGCAAAGGTGAAACTGAACCCCTCGAATGTCTCACTCAGCCCCTGTCAACCACCGTCCCACTTTCTAAGAGTTTGACCACTCTAGGCCCCTCACATAGCCGGCACCACGCAGCATTTCCCTTTGGTGCTTGGCTTCTCTCACTCGGCGTAATGTCCCCAGGGTCATCTGTGTTGTAGCACGTGATAGAATTCCCTTCTTTTCAAAGGCGGGACTCCAGTGTGCTATTTTCTTAAGTGCAAAGGTAAGTCCCGTCTTACAGTCAGGAGCAACCAGCAGCTTAGAGTCAGGAGCTCCAGAGCAGGGCCTCGGACTTTCCCTGGATGCTACCCTCCGGAAGCTCATTTTCAGGTACCCCAAAATATATTCCTTTCCTCCACCCCAGCACTGTATGTGTCTTGGTGCCACCAAAGAATAGTTTATCTCAGGGATACCTGGAGCATCTCATAGATGACCAAACCTCAGGCCCGCGCCACATCCATCTCGCTCACATTTTATTTCCTAATGTAAGGCATGCTCAAAATATAGGGTGAATATTTAGATTTTTTTTTCGTGGGTACCGGGGTTCGACCTCAGGACCTTGCACGCCAGCAGGTGCCCGTGCCGCTGAGCGATATCACCGGCCCTTTTTTCGTATGTGGGTTCCGGGAGTTGAACTCGGGCCCTCACGCTTGCCAGGCAGGCGCTTACACCGCTGAACCATCTCACTGGCCCTAAACTTTTAAAAAAATTTATTACAATAAAAGATACACAGCCTTTAAACCCCTTCAAACTATTCCCCCTTGCCTCTAACACAATTGTGCCATCGTTCTCACCACTTTCTGAAGCCATTCTGGAAGTCCTCTTTCCTGAGTGTGTTTACAAGTTGTGATAAACAAAATACAGCAAACGCTGCTGCTGAGTGCTGTCCAACAGAAAGGCAGACTTAAAAAACATGACAGTTCATCCATGTTATTCACCGGTTCTGGCACTGTGAAATGTCTGACCCCAGAGTCAAAATGACCATGAAAGGAAAACTTTTTGAAGCAGTTCAGGACATTGAGGCAGCCATGACAGCACCACTAGAAAGAAGACTTCCAGAACTGCTTCAGAAAGTGGCAAGAATGATGAGATAAGTGTGTTCCAAGCCAGGGGGAGTACTTTAAGGGGAATTGATGACAATGTGTCTTTTACTATAATAACTTTTAAAATTTTAAGCATTCACAGAATATTTTGATCATCCCATGGGCCTAGCACAGGCCTGACCTGGGTGGATGCTTAGTAATTCTTTGATAAAAGAACGGATTAAAACAGTAAAAAGAACTTGAAAACACTACTCCCATTCCAGCACCAACCTACCCAGATCTTTAAAAAATCTTCTGAAAATAAGTCTCAAGAGTTTTGAACTAGATTTCCAACATTAAGTTGCCATAGAAACCGCCAAACACTTTCTTTCCTCGGAAGTGTTTACAATTGTCCATAGAGATAGAAATATCAAAGAAAGCTGCCCACTTAAATAAAAATATCACATGGGTTAAAGCAGACACTTCAGATGCTCTTGCTGGTTTTTTTCTGATAGAAAATAGAGGTGACAGACATCCAGTAAACATGCTTGGAGGTGGGCCTAATTGGTTAGGACAGTGTATTTGGCTTTCTCTCGTTGGGCCTAGGTAGAATTAGAGACAAAAATTAGGCATGCTGAGTTGACCATGATGGGTGCACACCTGTAATCCCAGAACTCTGGGGGGCTGAGGCAGGAGGATTGCAAGTTTAGAGCCCAGCCTGGACAACTTAGCAACTTAGCAAGATGCTTTCTCAAAATAAAAAATTTTAAAAAGGGCTGGGGATGCAGCTCAGTGTGAAGGCCCTGGGTTCAATCCCCAGTACAAAAAAAAAAAAAAAATTAGAGAAGCTGTCAGTTATTAATGAAGTTCTGTCTCTCTGGGGCTGACTGTTGTATTGGTTTTATGTTTGGCTTCCTGGACTATTTGCTAGAGACAGTGACCTGACTTCCTGCAAGTTCAACCTGTAAATAACAGGCTCACTTCTTTGGCTGGCTGCTGCAGATAATGAGTCAGGATTCTATTCTGGCCGTCATCCAACTTTGTATTCAGCCTCTCATTAGGACATTCCTAGTCCCATTGTAAAAATTCAACAAGAGCGTTCATGGAATAAATGGACTGACTCTCTATGCAAACTTAAGCAAGTCTCTCACCTTGAGTCTCAATTCCCCTCTTTAAAAGTGCTGACAATATACAACCCACTCATATAACCATTGTGCCTGCTGTACAGGGCATGAGCTGGCATTAATGGCAGCTGTTTTTCAGGCTGTTATTGGTCTCCACATGTTAGGCAGGCACTCTGCCACTGAGCTACATCCTCACCCTGCATTTCAGTCTTTTAAAAATGAAGATATTCCAAACCAGGCATAATGCTGCCCACTTGTAATCCCAGAACTTTGGGAGGCGAGGCAGGAAGATCTCAACTTTAAACCTACCCTGGGCAACTTAGAGACTCTAAAAAAAAATTGCAGGCAAAACTCATCTGTTGTACTAGAAGGGAGTAGGAGGCAGGAGTTACATTTGAGGGGAGGGTAGAGGCTGGAAGTGGGGAGGTCCTGGGGTATTGATAATGCTTCATTTCTTAATATGAGTGCTAGCTACATGGTTGTGTTTATGGAAATTTCTCAGGCACTTTTCTGTCAGGTGGGTTTTACTCCAAAAAGCAAGTTGACTTAAAAAAATATAAAAGGTGGTTCTGCCCTGTGACCTTGGCTTGGGGTGTGGTAGTTGGAGGTGGTGGGTCAGACACTGGCCTGCTACAGCTGCCTTCCTGTACCTGGGGTGACTGATGGCAAGGCTTTTCCAGGCTCCCCTCAAGTGAGACCTAGACACTCAACTCAGGGCTCCTTGTAGACACATCAGGCTTGTGAATGGAGTTGCCTCATGGGACTCACAAAGTGGCCATGCCCTGTGACCAAAGCAGGTTACCCTGCTGTGCAGAAAGGGAACATCATTCTGGCCCATCACAGAGAGGACCCCTATCCTCCCCACCAACCTCAGCCCTCTTGGTTTTCTCTCTAAGGCACCTATCATGCTCTGAGATGAGCTGGTTTGCTTACTTGCTTGCTTGTTTATCATTCTTCTCTTCTTCCAATTGGAAGCTTCTGGAAGGTAAAGACTTGGTGTGCTGTAACACTCAGTCCCCAGCACCTGGTGTTTGATACCCTGGAGGCTCCAGCGCAGGGATGAGAGGCCATAAGGTAGACATGATGAGGGTCTGAAGTCTCATTTAAATAACAGCTGGTGTGACTTGGGGCCTCTCATGCAGAGAGAGAGAGAGGGAGAGAAAAAGAGAGAGAAAGGAAGGAAGGAGAGGAGGGGAAGGGAAGAGGCACCAGGCTTTGTGTGGGATCCCTGAATCATGCAAGTTCCTGACACTGACAGAAAATGGGGACAGTTCCTAAACATGTTATCAGAATAGCTAGAGAGGCTGATGTGGAAGACAAATTGCAGAGGAAACTCTTCAATGTTTTACAGGGTCATAGAAAAATTATGAGAGAACATTAAATCCTGGATTTGGGGGGGTTACCGGGGATTTGAACCCAGGGCCTTTGCGCTAAGCTGCATCCTAGCCCTTTTTTAAAAAAAATTTATTTTGAGACAGGGCCTCACTAAGTTCCTAAATCTGCCCAGGCTGGGCACCAACTTGTGATCCTCCTGCCTCAGCCTCCCAGAGTGCTGGGACTACAAGCATGCGCCACCACGCCCAGCTAAAAGCCTAGCTTCTTAAATGTGGGTGATGAAATAGCAAGGCCCACAGAAAAGAAGCTTCTGACTGACAAGTTAGAAAAGCTAAAAAGAAAAAAATCTAAATTGTAGCATCGAGCATCTGATGCCTCTGTGTGGTGAGATGGTCGGGGGGAGATCTAGAGTTACAGGAGTGTGTTTATTTATAAATGAGATTCTTCTCTAGAAGGGATTTCCTTTCCCACTCAAAGAGACTCGGCACTGACTTGTTCAATAAGTTGACACATAAGGGCTTGGGACAAGCTCCTTAGCAAGGCAAAGATACTACTTTTCACTAACAGAGACTGTAAAACATGTCGGGGCTCAAAAAGAAGGGCAGATTGCAGTTTTCCCAAGTGAATGAGTAAATAGCAGAGGGACAGTGAGTCCCCAAGAGCACATGGCCCATGTCTATAAGGTCTGACTGCTCCTGGTTTGACCGTTCTTATGAACCCTGGGACAGCATGCATCCCTTGTCACCTCCTGAGGGTCAGCAATGAAAGAAGGCTCGGAATGACCACGGGTTACATGATCTGTGTGGCCAGTACAAAATGATGCGAATCTCCCCATTCAGAGTTATTAAGAATTTCAAGCCAGTTTTGATTGAGCACACCTATAATCTCAGCACTCTGGGAGACTGAGGCAGGAGGATCACAAGTTTGAGCCTAGCCTAGGCAATTTAGCACCTTAGTGAGGGCCTGTCTGAAAAGGGGTTGAGAATATGGATTAGTGTGAAGACCTTGGATTCAAACCCTAGTACCAGGGGGGAGAGAGAGAGAGAGAGAGGGAGAGAGAAAGAGAGAGAGGAGAGTTTCAGCACCATGGTAACAGAGCGTTAAGTATGGTCCTTCTAAGTGCAGGACCCTGAAGACTATAAATCTCACACCCACAAAGCCAGCCCTGTTCATGATTTATAACCATAAGTACAACAGTATCCAGTTTACCAATAATATGTCATTGTGTCATTTAATTATTGCAACAGCTTTGTGAAGTCTCATTATCCCTATGAGGAAAAGGGAGGAGAACAGAGACTCCAGTAGCTGGGACCATAGCTCAGTGGTGCAGTGCTTGATCAAACCAAGGCCATGGGTTTGATCCCCAGTACTGAAAAAGAATTAAAAGAAGAGTGACGGTGACAGTGAGAGCAAGACTTCAGGTCAAATAGCTACCTAAGCAGTAGGGCCAGAACTCATCCTTGGAATTTTCCTTGCTGCTAACTAAAAAATTCCCAAGATGTTAGGCTCCTGGATTCCTATAACCCCTTCTTGACCTTAGAAAGCTAAAAGAGGACAAGTTTGCCTTACCATCCCTGGACAAAGAACAATAAATAGACTTTCTGACAGACCCATGCCCCTCATCCACCAAACACATGGGCCTTTGGGAGACATTTAAGATCCAAATTGTAAAACACAGTCTCTCTCTCTCTCTCTCTCTCTCTCTCTCTCTCTCTCTCTCTGTGTTAAGTAATTTTGAAAGTATTATTGAAAGCGTACCACTTGCACATTATAAACAAGCAAAAACAGAAATAGAGGACTGAAGAGAAGGGAAAAACACAGGAGACAGAAAACAAAAAAAAGGAGAAGAATAATCACATGCAGCCCACCACTATAAATGATGGATGCAGCCAGGCATGGTGGCGCATCTCTATAATCCCAGCATGCTGAGAGGCTGAGGCAGGAGAATCACAAGTTGGAGTCCAGCCTGGGCAACTTAGCAAGACCACGTCTCAAAATAAAAAACAAATAACAAACAAAAAAAAAGCTAGCGGTGTAGCTCAGTGTGGAGGCCCTGGGGTCAGTCCTCCATTCCTAAAAAAACCAAACCACAACAAAAAAATTATGCTAACCTTGCAGTGTCTCTCCTTGCAGATATATTTTTAAAAAATACTTAAAACAATGAAATGGGATCATAATCTTAACAGCTTGATTTGTCACTTAACATATTATGAACCTTGTCCCCTGTCAGTAAGTATGAATCTATATACAGCAATATGATTTTTAATGACTATGTATAATTCTCTTGTGTAGGGGTAGAAGTGGCTATAACTAATGTCATCAATCCCCTATTATTGGACATCTAAATTATTTTTGTATTTTTACTATTACAGTGAGCAATAGGAGAAACATCCCTATAGCTAAATCTTCAGGCCCAGCCTTAGCTATTATATTTCGGGTATGACTGCACCAGAAGTGTCTTCTAATACTTGTTGATTCAACCAATATTGTTGAATATCAGACATTGTGCTAGATGCGGGGTTTAAAACAATGGGTAACAAATTGCCAGGTTAGTTGAATCTGATGTCACACTCAGTAGTTGGTGTGTGTGGCAGAATTTCTAGAATGTCCCTCAATATCCCACATCCTGAACCCAGACTGGTAATTATTTTTTAAAAAAAGCAAAAATATAATCACACTAATCATTAATAAATGTACAGAGAGGAATTACTTGTACGACCTTGGGAAGGATTTGCATTTTAGTCATTAGAATAAATAAAGTCCCCTGAAGATTCTAAGTGGGGGGTGGGAAGCAATTAGATTTGCATTTTCAAAAGGCCCTTGGACTGTGTTATGGTTGAGATCTAAAAGGTCCCCTGAAATTCTCATGTGTGTGGAGAGTGGTTGGATCACACAGGTGCTGTACACATCAGTGGATAAGTCAGTGGATTTATCCAGCTGAACGTACTATTAGGAGGTGGGCCTGGCTGGAGGTGGTCACTGGGATCGTGTCCTGGAAGGGTATGTTCTTGTCCCCAGCTCTTCCCTTCTCTCTGCTTCCTGGCCACCATGAGGTGAGCAGCTTTCCTTCACTATGTCCCTCTGCCATGCTGTTTCTGCCTTGGAGCTGACAAAACATGGACAAGAAACATGAACCAAATAAACTTCTCTTCCTTTAAATTGTGGATGTGGGGTATTGTTGTCCCAGTGACAGGTAAGTGACTAAGACTGGCTGCTTCATGGAGAAAGACTGGCAATGGCCAGTGCAGATGCCAGGAAACCAGCGAGACAATTACATTGTCCAGAAGAGAGATGCAATCCTGAAGCAGGAGGGAGTAATAGAGATGAGAAGGAGTGGATAGAGTGAGAGCAATTTAGATGGTTAAATGGGCTGAATTTGGTCATGGATTAGAGCAGTGAATTAGCCTGTTTTCCATTACTATAATGAAATACCTGGGGCTGGGTCACTTATAAAGAAGAGATTTATTTAGCTCACAGTTTAGAGGTTCAAGCACATGCACCATCAACAGCTCAGCTCTAGTAAGGAACTCATGGTGTGGTGGCCAGCATCACATGGTGGGAATGTGTGAGAGGAGGAGATAATGTAGCTGGACGGGAAGCCAGAGTGGGAAGAGGCCAGTCTTACTCTTTTTATAACCACTCATATCATGAGAACTAATGGAAATCCCAGGAAAACTACTTAATTCCTTTTGAGGCCACGCCCCCAAGGACCACTCACTAGGCTCCACCTCTTAAAGGTCCCATCACCTCACTGAAGACCAAACCTCCAGGGCCTCCAGCAGAGGAGGATGAACCTGAACCAAAGACAGAGAGCCACCAGGAAGGATGACAAAATGAGGTGAATGCTACATCAGTGACCTAGTGTTGTGGGCTGAATTGTGTCTCCCCTAAATTCATATGTTGAAACCCTAACCCCCAATACCTCAGAATGTAACTGTACTTGGAGTCAGGGACTTGGAAAAGATCATTAAGTTAAAATGAGACCCTCAAGATATGCCTGAATCCAATCCAACTGGTGTCTTCAAAAGAAGAGGAGACTGAGCCAGGCATGGTGGTACATGCCTGTAATCCCAGGACTCTGGGAGGCTGAAGCAGTAGGATCTCAAATTTGAGGTCTGCCTGGGCAACTTAGCAAGACTTTATGCCAAAATAAAAAATAAAAAAGGGGACTGGAGTTGCAGTTTATTGTGAAAATTCTGGATTCAATCCCCCAGGAATGGAAGAAAGAAAAAGAAGAGGGGACTGGGGCTGGGTGTGGTGACATACACCTGCAACCCCAGCTACTTAGGAGGCTAAGGTGGGGGGATTGAAAATTTGGGGACAGCCTGGGCAACTTAGTGAGACCCTGTCTTAAAATCTAAAAAGAATAAATAAATAAATAAATAAATAAATAAATAAATAAATAAATAAGCAAGCAAGCTGGGACATACCAAGAGACACGAGGGACACATGTGCACAGAGGAAAGACCACGTGAGGACACAGCAAGAAAGAGGCCACCTGTAAGCCAAGGAGAGAGAACTCAGGAGAAAGCGACCTTATTGACCCCTACATCTTGGATTTCCAGCCTTCAGAACTGTGAGACAATAAATTTGTGTTGTTCAATCCATCCAACTGGTACTTTGTTTTGGCAGTGCTAGCAAACAAACATCCCCAGAGAATGAACAGCTGGTCCTTGCAACAGGCAGGGGGGCTTCCCCACCTCCCATGGCTACATTGAGGTGCCCGTGCATCACAAGCACAAGCAGAAATGGATCAAAGAATACTCAGCCCTTTGTCACTTGAGACCAGGACAACATCAGCTCTCATGGGTAACACCGCCCAGGCCCCAGGGAGAAGATTCTTTACATCTCTTGCTCTATGTCCTCAAAATAGCAGATGACCACATCCCATGCCAGCAAGATCTGTAGGTTGTGCCATTCCCAACCCCAGACATTTTCTCTCAGACCCATGGAATACAATAGATTCTTGTGTCATGAAGTATCACTTTTCGGTAGTGCTGGATGTCCACTTTCCCCTTCTTTTAGTCTTTAAATTTGTGGTTCCAGAGTTACCCAGAAATTAGCATGGTGTTTGCCAGAACTACCCATGGTGGCATGAACAGTGTAAGATGTCCCCCCAAAACCTCATGTATTCATAGGCAGGGCTTCTGGAATGTGATTGGATTATGGGACTTATAGAGCTGGCTTGCTATTAGGAGGTGGATGGAAGAAGATGGGGGTCACTGGGAGCATGACCCGGCAGGGTTTATCTCCCTCCTGATTCCTCCCATCCCTCTTTCTGTTTCCTGGATGCCATGAGGTGAGCAGCTTTCCTCCACCCTGGCCCTTAAACCATGCTGTTCCACATCGGAGCCAGCCAACTATGGACTGAAACCTCTACTAATGGTGAGCCAAAATAAACCTCTCCTCCTTTAAATTGTGGGTGTCAGGTATTGGGTCTCAGCAATGAGAAAGTAACTAAGACAGACAGTGAATTTTTATGTCAATATGAGTGCGCCAGGGGTGTCCAAATAAAATCTGGCTGCTGGGTTATGACTGTGAGTGTGTTTCTGAATGACATTAGCATTGAATTGGTGGCCTCAGTAAACTAAGTGATTGCTCCTCCCAGTGCAATAGGGCATTGTTCCATCTTTTGAGTATGCAGAGAGAACAAGAGGTTGAGGAAGAAAGAAAGAACTGAGGAATTGGTCCTTCTTTTTTTGGCACTGGAGATTAATCAAACCCAAGGCCTTCACACTGAGCTTCATCCCCAGCCATTATTTTATTATTTTATTTTATTTTATTTTTAAGACAAAAGGTTTTTATTCAAAAATGCCAAATATAAAAAAAAAATTTTTATTCCCCTGTACAGTATTTCACTCAGATAAAACCAGTAGGCCACATGCTGCTCGAAACACAGTATTTTTATTTTTTTTATTTTTATTTCATTTTATTTTTTGAGACTTAGGTCTCCCTAAGTCACTAAATTGCCCAGGCTGGGCTTGAATTTGCAGCCCTCCGGCCTCAGCCTCCTAGAATGCTGGGATTATAAGTGTATGCCACCATGCTCTGCTAAATTGTTCTCTTTTTTCCTACCTCACTACTGGAGCTAAAACATCTCATCTTTTCTTGCATTTGACTGGGATTTGCATGACACCCCCCCACCCCCCACCCCGTCAATGCCCAGCTAAATTGGATCAGCATAGTTCTGGGTGTGGCTGAAGGGATTTACTGAAAACAAAAGCCCCCTACCTTGGGTGTGGGTGGCACCATCCAGAAAGGGTTGTATCCTAGATGGAATAAAAGGCTTCCTGCTGCCACCTTCTGCTTGCCACACCATGGACTGTTTCTCCTCTGCGATGCCTCTCTGCCATGCTGACCTGCCGTGGAGCCAGCTGACTACAGACTGAAGCCTCTACAAACTGCTGAAATAAACCTTTCCTCCTTCAACTGTGGCTATTGAGTATTTTGTCTCAGCAATGAAAAAAATAACTAAGACAGATTTTTGGTACTGGGAGTGGCTCTAGAGAAACAGAATTGTAAAGACGAAATTCTTTAATGGCTTTAGGGGTTCCTGGAGTTGGCTCTCTAATTTGATGAGACCTAAAGATGCCATGGTCTCTCCCGATACTGTGGGAAATTCTGAGAGTCCTTGGTGTGAACTGCTTAAAGGAATACACAATGTAGATCCACTGGATTATCCTAATCCACCACTTGTGAGATTAGGGAATTTAGCAACTCCATACATGATACTTCTGAATATTTTTGGCAGAGTGGAAAATAGAATGATGCTGGCTGGTTGCTCTTAGCATCTCTGGACAAACTAGTGAAAGAAAACAATGGGTTCAAAACATGCATAGGAAATCTAAAGTCTAACTGGGAGGGCAAACTAATAAAGGAAAATAAGGAGCTCAAAGATTCAAATTCCCAGCTCCAGACACACATAAATATCTAAAAGTTTCTAAGTGTGTCCTGAAAGAAAATCTCTTTTTTAGCCACGAGGCTGAAAATTCAGAAATTTAAACACAGTCCCTCATAATTCGATTGGCTGAAATACAGCCTAAGTTTAATGGTGAGCCTCGAAGGGTATCTGAAGTAAAGGTGAGGACTCTGATCGGAAAAGAATGGGATCCCATAAACTGGGATGGAGATGTTTGGGAGGATCCTGACGAGGCAGAGGATGTTGAGCTCCTAGACTCTAATGAGATTATTTTGCCAGAGGAAAGGGTTTCCCTACCCACAGTGGTGAGGCATCCCCACCCCCTCCCCTTGTGGTGTTGGCCTCTCCTCCTATACCTGAGGAAACTACTCCTGCGTTGACTAAGAAGGATCAGCTGACACTCCCCAGGACCCACCCTCACCACCATGTTTGCCTCTAGACCCATAACCACGCTCAGATTGCAGAAGGCACCTAAGGATGAGGTACATGGTGTGACGCCTGAGGAGCTCCACTATTCTCCCAAAGAACTGCTTGGGTTTTCTAACTCCTATAAGCAGAGGCCTGATGAGCAAGTGTGGGAGTGGAGTTTACGAGTGTGGGATAATGGTGGCAGAAACATACACCTGGATCAGGCTGGGTTTGTTGATATGGGCCCATTAGGCAGAGATTCTGAATTTAATGTTGCAGCTCGTGGAGTAAAGAAAGGTGCTAATAGTTTATGTGGCTGGTTGGCAGAAGTATGGATCAAAAGATGGCCCACTGTGAATGAGTTAGAGATGCCTGATAGTCCATGGTTTACTGTTAATGAGGGGATTCAGAGGCTGAGGGGAATGGGAGTGCTGGAGTGGACTTGTCGTGCTAAATCTAATCTGCTACACTAGGATGATCCAGAAAATGTACCCTTCACTAACACCGTGAGAAAAACATTCGTGAGGGGAGCATGGGCATCCCTGAAGAGCCCTGTTATTGTTCTCCTCTGCATGCCAGAGCTTACGGTGGGGGCTGTGGTTACTCAGTTGAGAAACTTATGGGCAATGGGTTTAATTGTGTCCCAGAGTGGCAGGGGTCAAGTGGCAGCACTTAACTGGCAAAGGCAGTGTCCATGTACTTACTATAACGGACAGCAGAGGCAGAACAATGGTCAGAATGGTCTGACACATGTAGATCTATGGTGTTGGCTGATTAGCCACAGTGTTCCTGAAAGTGAAATAGAAAGCCTACACAATTTTTACTAGATTTATACAATCAAAAATATTTAAAGGCAAATAAACAGAACCCTACTTCAAATCATGGTAACAGGGAATCACGGCCCCTCATTTCCCAGATTTGAGCCAGTTTATAGACCCAGAGCTCCTTGAATGAAGGGGAGCCTAGGTATCCTTGAGGAAGGACCTGGTGTACCACCAAAAATTTATAGTCAACCTTTCTTCCATCCTTCCCCAAAGGGACCTAAGGCCTTTTACCAGGGTAACTGTACACTGGCAGAAGGGAAATGATCAGACATTTCGGAGACTACTGGACACTGGTTCTGAACTAACACTGGTTCCAGGGGATCTAAAACATTCATGAAGCCCTCCAATAAGAGCAGGGACCTATGGAGGTCAGGTGATCAGTGGAGTTTTAGCAAAGGTCCAATTCACAGTGGGTCCAGGAGGTCCTCGAATCCATCCTGTAGTCATTTCCCCTGTTCCAGAACCCATAATTGGGATAGATATACTTAGTACTTGCCAGAATCATTACATTGGTTCCTTAACCTGTAGTGTGAGGGATATTATGGTTGGAAAGGCCAAATTGAAGCCATTAGAGTTGCCTTTACCTGGTGAAATAGTAAACCAAAAACAATATTGCATCCCTGGAATGATTGCAGAGATTAGTGCCACTAGCAAGGATTTGAAGGATGGAGGGGTGGTGGTTCCCACCATATCTCCATTTAATTCGCCCATTTGGCCTGTGCAGAAGATGGATGGGTCTTGGAGAATGATGGTAGCCATGAACTGAATCAAGTGTTGACTCTGATTGCAGCTGCTGTACCAGATGTGTTTTCCTTGCTTGAATATCTCCTGGTGCTTGGTGTGTGGCTATTAATTTGGCAGATGCCTTGTTCTCCATAAGGCCCATCAGAAGCAATTTGCTTTCAGCTGGCAAGGCCAGCAATACACATTCACTGTCCTACCTCAAGGTTATATTAACTCTCTAGCCCTGTGTCACAACTTAGTTTGCAAGGATCTTGATTACCTTTCTCTCTCACAAGGTATCAAACTGGTCCATTACATTGATGATATTATGCTGATTGGACCAAGTGAGCAGGAGGTAGCAACCACTCTGTTTTTGTTAGCACTTGAGAGCCAGAGCATGAGAAATAAATCCAACTAAAATTCAAGGTCCTTCTGCCTCAGTGAAATTTCTGGGAGTCCAGTGGTGTGGGGCATGTAGAGATATCCCTTCTAAGGTAAAAGATAAGTTGTTGTATCTGGCTCCCCCCACAGCCAAAAAAGAAGCACAATGCCTAGTGGGGCTATTTGGATTTTGGAGGCAGCACATTCCTCACTTAAGTGTCTTACTCCGGCGCATTTACCGAGTAGGAAAGGTGCTGGTTTTGAGAGGAGCCCAGAACAAGAGAAGGCTCTGCAACAGGTCTAGGCTGCTGTGCAGGCTGCTCTGTCACTGGGGCATATGATCGAGCAGATCCAATGGTACTTGAAGTGGCAGTGGCAGATAGAGATGATGTTTGGAGTCTCTGGCAGCCCCCATAGGTGAATTGCAGTGGAGGCCTTAAAGATTTTGCAGCAAGGCTCTGCCATCATCTGCAGACAACTGCTCTCCCTTTAAAAAACAGCTCTTAGCCTGCTACTGGACCTTAGTAGAAACTGAACACTTGACCATAGAACACCAGGTTACCACACGACCTGACTTGCCCAACATGAGCTAGGTATTATCTGATCCACTGAGTCCTAAAGTTGTATGTGCACAGTCCACCATTAAATGGAAATGGTACACACATGACTGAGCCAGAGCAGGTCCAGAGGGCACAAGTAAGTTACATGAAGAAGTTGCCCAGATGCCCATGGCTCCTACTCCTGCTATATTGCCTTCTGTTTCCCAGCATGCATCCGTGGTCTCACGAGGTGTACCACTCCATGTACCATATGGGTGCACCATATGATTAGCTGTTAGGAAGAGAAGTCTAGGGCCTGGTTTACAGATGGCTCTGAACATTAGGCAGGCACCACCTGCAAATGGACAGGGGCTGCAGCATTACAGCCCCTGTCCAGGACATCCCTGAAGGACAGTGGTGAAGGAAAATCATCACAGTGGGTAGAACGTCAGGTGGTGCACCTGTTAGTACACTTTGCCTAGAAGGAGAAATGGTCAGATGTGTGACTGTATACTGATTCATGGGCTGTAGCCAATGGTCTGGCTGGATGGTCAGGATCTTGGAAGGAACATGACTGGAAAATTAGTGGCAAAGATATTTGGGGAAGAGATACATGGAAAGACCTCTCCATATGAGCAAAAGATATAAAAATATTTGTATCTCCTATAAACACTCACCAAGAAGTGACCTTAGCAGACAAGGACTTTAACAATCAAGTGGATAGGATGAACCGTCCTATAGATAACTGTCAACCTCTTTCTTCAGCCACCTCTGTCATTGCTCAATGGGCTCATGAACAGAGTGGCCATGGTGGCAGGGATAGAGAATATTCAGGGGTGGAGTTCAGCTCTGTGGTCTCCCATTCGCCAAGGCTGACAGCCACTGCTGAATGCCCAACATGCCAGCGGCAGAGACTAACACCGAGTCCCTGGTGTGGCACCATTCCCCAGGGTGATCAGCCTGCAACCGGGTGGCAGGTTGATAATATTGTACTGTTTCCACCATGGAAAGGGAAGCATTTTGTCCTTACTGGCATAGACACTTATTCAGGATATGGATTTGCCTTCCCTGCACGTAATGCTGCTGCCAAAACTACCACCCGTGGGCTCACGGAATGCCTTGTCCACTGTCATGGAATTCCACCCTGCATTGCCTCTGACCAAGGAACACATTTTATGGCCAAAGAATTGAGGTAATGGGCTCAAGTTCATGGAATTCACTGGTCTTACCATGTTCCTCACCATCCAGAAGCGGCTGGATTGACAGAAAGGTGGAATGGTCTTTTGAAGATGCAGTTACAGTGCCAGCTGAGTGGCAACAGCTTGCAGGACTGGGGCAAGATTCTTCAAAGAGCTGTATAAGCTTTGACTCAGCATCCACTATATGGTACTGTGCCTCATAGCCAGGATTCACGGGTCCAGGAATCCAGGGGTGGAGGTGGAATGATATCACTCACCATTACCCCCAGTGATCCACTAGAAAAATGTTTGCTTTCTATTCCCATGACAGGGAACATTGCCTTAGAAGTCATATGCTCTGTTGCCTTAGAAGTCTTAGTTCCAGAGAGGGGGAAAACTTGTGCAAGGAAGCACAACAATAATATTGTTGAATTGGAAATTAAGCCTTCCCCCTGGTCATTTTGGTCTCCTCATGCCTCTGAAGAAACAAGCTAAAAAGAGAGTCACAGTGTCAGCAGGGGTGACTGACACAGTCTATCAAGGGGAACTTGGACTACTACTCCACAGTGGAGGAAAGGAAGAATATACTTGGAGTGCAGGAGATCCCTTAGGGTGTCTCCTAGTGTTACCATGCCCTGTTATTAAAGAGAATGGGAAACTACAACGACCCAATCCAGGCAGAATGACAAATGGTCCAGAACCTTCAGGAATAAAGGTATGGGTCACCCCACCAGGGAAAGAACCAAGACCTGCCGAGGTGCTTGCTGATGGCCAAGGGAATACAGAATGTGTAGTGGAAGAAGGTAGTTCTCAATACTAGCTACGATTTTGTGATCAGTTACAGAAATGCAGATTGTGATTTTAATAGTTCTCTCTTAATATGCTCCCTATGTAATATGTTGATAGACTTGATATTGGTTCTTAAGTATTGTTAAACCTATGTTATCATGTTCAAATTATGAAATGTTTGGAGTAAGCATCACCCAAAGAAAACTTGCCTTTTATTCTGGGAGGGAATTAGTGTGTTTCCATTTGTACACAGGATAGTTGTAACACATTAGGCATAATTATGAACTTGTCTTTGTATCTGGAGACTATGGTTTAAGGAAATGTGTCTGGTTGTCAAATTGACAAGGGGTGGATTGTGATAGTTAATTGATTGTGTCAACTTGAGTAAGAAATATCCAATGACATTGGATCGGCGTAGTTCTGGGTGTGGCTGAGGGGATTTACTGAGGGCAGAAGCCCCACCCTGGGTAGGCTTGCCGCCTGATGGAATAAAAGGGAACCAAAGAGGGAAGGCTCGCTTCCGCTTCTTTGGAGGAGCTCCAGTCTTCACCTTCACCTTGGACGTCGTCTCCTGGCTTCCATCGCAGACCCTTCAGTCTCCTGATAGGGACTCGCACGGGACACTACTGTGAGCTCCAGGGCCTGGACTGGATCCCTCGGGTCTCCAGCACATAGATGGCTCTTTTGCACTCTTCCATTAACTGACTCTGCAGGCAGCCATTGTAAGCCAATCTTGTAAATTTTTGTATATCTTGTATTAAATCTGTTTCTCTAGTAAGTATCCCTCCACTCCAGGTTTCCAGATTTTCAGATTCAGATTGGAACTGTTCCACTGGCTTTTCTGAGTCTCTAGCTAGCAGATGGCAGTTTGTGGGACTTCGTAAGTGTCTGACTCAATTCTTCATAATCGCTGTGATATACACGTACATCCAGTTGGTTCTCTTTCTCTGGAGGTAACTGACTAATACAGTGACTCAGGAAACTTTTGCCGTATTTACCTCTTTTTAATTTGCTTACATCTAGGTCTCGGTAACATGAGAAAAGCATGCTATCAATTTTTCACACCAGGGCCGGTGAGATAGCTCAGCGGCATAAGCGCCAGCCTGGCAAGCACGAGGTCTTGAGTTCGACTCCCAGAACCCACATAAAAGAAAAAAAAAGGACCGGTGATATCACTCAGCGGCACAAGTGCTTGCTGGCAAGTGCAAGGCCCTGAGGTAGACTCCAGGTACCCACATTAAAAAAAAAAAAAATTCACACCAGCAACTATTTGGATAGTGAATGCTAGATTTGCAAATAACTTTTTTTTCATGTGGTGCTGGGGATGGAATCCAGGGCCTGTGCACACTAGGCAGGTGCTCTGTACAGAGCCACACCCCAGGCTTTTAATTTTTTATTGTGAGACAAGTTCTTGCTAGGTTGTCCAGGCTGGTTTAAACTTGTGGTCCTCCTGTCTCAGCCTCCCCAGTAGCTGGGATTACAGTCATGTACTACCATACCTGGTTGAGAAAAGTTTAATAAGGTTTAATGGGTTTCAATGATCATTTGAAAATACTTTAGCTTTATTTAAACCATTTTGATTGAAAGTTTTAATATTCATTAACTAAAGCTTGTATTTTAACCCTTTAATTTTAAAGGGTTGCTGATTCAGAATATTTTAGAAGATAAATCATCTCATGAAAATATAATTTTTTTCAGTGTTGGAGATCAAACCCAGAGCCTCACACATGCTAGGCACATACTCTACCACTGAGCTAAACCTCCAGTCCATAAAAATACTTTTGATTTATAATTTTTTTGCCTTTAATATATATTTTTGATGAAAATATATTTAAATTTATACAACTGCATTTTATTTTTTAGTCCTTTAGGCCATTAGTGACAGTAAACCACTACGTGATATTTATTTATTTGTTTGTTTATTTATTTATACTGGGGAGCGAACTCACAACCTTTGCACTGAGTCACATCCCAGAGTTTTTTTTCTTAATTTTGAGACAGGATCTTGCTAAATCACTAAGTTGCCCCAGGCTGAATTGAATTTGTAATTCTCCTGCCTCAGCCTCCTGTAGTGCAGGGATTGTGGTACATGCATGCAGCACGCCTGGCTTGTGAAAAATCTTTATCATCACATTTATGTAACAGATACTTTCTGCTAAAAAAAAAAGGGAAGAAAAATAAGTTTTGTGTGCTTAAAATGTATCTATTTATTGAGTACATGTGTCTTTGTTTTATTTTGCGTCCAAACTATGCCAAGCCAGCAACACAACACCTTGACATACAAAATAATGAAATTCAGTTATCTTTGATATTTGGCCTATTTTGTTCGTGCTAAGAGCTGCATCTTACAGAGGCTTGACATTTTTGTTAACACCTGTCAGGTGTCCACACTTATCACCTGTGTTAAGTACTTACGGCTCAGCACGGTAGCGAGGATTTTACACAAGATATCTTACCACTCAGAACTCTCCCGAAACACTGATGCCCTCATTTCAAAGATGAAGATAAACTAAATTTCAGAGATTAGACAGCGATTAGCTAGGAGGGGTGGCTCACACCTTAATCACAGCACTCTGGGAGACTAAGGCAGGAGTACTGCAAGTTCAAAACCAGCACCCCGGGAAATTTAGTAATCTAATGAGACCCTGGCTCAAAATAAAAAAAATTAAAAGAGCTGGGAAGTAGCTCAGTGTGAAGGGCCTGCGTTTAATTCCCTGTACTACCAACAAAAGGAAAAAAAGAAAAACGTTAGACAGCAAGAATGTACCAGCCCTTAGATTCATTCTAAAATCTTTCTGGTTCCCTTCTTTTTCTATTCTGCCTGGACTAATTGCATATTTGTGAGATACAGAATACGGAGTCCCAGTGAGATCAAATCATTATTAATAAGCGTTTGTCTGGCCCCAGTCAATGGACAGGCTGCTCTGAAAGTGCATAAGGAATTCTGCAAATGTTAGCATGCTCCTGGGCCAAAACCATAAATTAACAAAGAAAGCAAAGCAAGCAGTCATAGTTATGACTCTGTTGCTATGAGAATACTCATTAAGGTTGGAGAACAGCCCCAAATACTGTGTTTAACTGCTAGTTAGTGTCACATATAATTCACACATCTGGTGCATGGCCTGTGTGCTCTTATCCAGCTCAGCCGCCATCAGTGGCAGGATGGAAGCCAGAGACCTTGGAGAAGCAAGGATGAACAGAGCTGTGTTAAAGCTTCCGAGAAACTCCAGTTGTTCTGGTGCATGCCTGTAATCCCAGCACTCGGGAGGCTGAGGCAGGAGGATCGCCATGAGTTTGAGGCTAGCCTGGGCTACATAGTGAGTTCAAGGCGAACCTGAACTACTTTTGATCCTGTCTCAAAAAAACAGAAACAAAGAAAAGCTTGAGAGAGGTTTAGATGAGGCCACAGACTGGCCATCGGGTTTAGCCTGTGTTGGTGATGTTTCTGACTAGTGCAGAAAGAGGCTTTTTTTAAAGATGCTGTCAATGATCTTGCAGGGAGTATAGGTTCATAAGCAGGTCTAGGAGGACCCAGCACCCCACTTGTGGGGAACACTAATGCTTCCTGTTTTTTTTGTGTTTGGTTTTTGCTTTTTGTTTTTGAGACAAGGTCTCGCTGTGTAGCCCAGGCTGGCCTTGATCTTGTGGCGATCTTCCTGCCTCAGACTCCGGAGCGCTGGGATTACGGGCGTGCGCCATCACTCCCAGCCGGCTTCCTGGGTTTTAGTTTCTCTCTCTCTGATCTTCCTCCAGCCTTCTGTCAGGACCACATTAAGACTGCAAATGGTCCTGAGTCAGCCCACCTGTTTAGAAGTTGAACTCAGCAACCTTATTTGAGTAATAGCTCAGTTAACTTTTTGGGGTACCCAGATTCCTTCTGGGAAGCCTTCTTACTGGCTCTCCAAGGAATGTCTAAGCTACATCATTTAAAAAATTTTTTTTATTGGTACATGTGTGCAGTACATAATATTTACATTCATCTTAGGGACTAGGTACATGTACTTAACATATCTTGATTCCTTTTATTCCCTTTCCCCTCCTCTCCCCTCCCTCCATCTCTAGATACCCTTTCCCCTTTTTCATTTGTTTTTAGTCCATATTTGTGACACATAATGATTATACTCATTGTGGGTAGTTTGTACAAATACATGGCACATTTTTAATCAGTTTATGTCCCCTTCCCTACCCCATCTCTCCACACTTCATCTCTTCACCCATCATCTCCCCTTCCCATTTGCAAAAGATCTTTCTGTTTCCTTTTTATCATTCTTTTATTTTACTCTTTATTTTATTTGTACTTTGGGTTTCTCATATGAGAGAAACCAAATGGTATTTAAGCTTGTGGGTCTGATTTATTTCACTTAACATTATGTTTTCAATATGCATCCATTTTCCTACAAATGTCTCAAACTTATCCTTCTTTATAGCCAAGTAATATTCCATCATGTATAGATTACATATTTTCTTAATCTATTCATCTGTTGATGGACATATAGGCTGCTTTGAAGATTTAACTATTATGAAATGTGTTGCTATAAACATGGGTATTCATGTATTACTGTAATATGATGTCTTTAACTCTTTTGAGAACATACCCAGAAGGAGAATACCTGGGTCAAATGGAATTTCTCATTTTAGTTTTCTGAGATGTCTCCATACTGATTTGCATAATGGTTGTACTAGTTTACATTCCCACCAGCAACATGGGAGGGCTCCTTTTCACTGCAGCTTGCCAGCAACTAATATTATTCGATTTCTTGATGATAGCCAGTCTCTCTGGACTAAGATGAAATTTCAGTGTTGTTTTAATTTGTATTTCTCTACTGGCCAATGAAGTTGAACATTTTCTCATGTATTTATTGGCCATTTGTACTTCTTCTGTGAAGTGTCTATTCATTCGTTTTTGATTGGGTCCAGTTTTTGATTGGATCTTTTATTTGGGGGGGTCCTAACATTTTTAAGTTCTTTATATATTCTACATATGAGTGCTCTGTCCAATGTATAGCTGGCAAAACTTTTTTCCCATTCTGTAGGTTGTTTTTTCACTTTGTTGATTGTTTCCTTTGCTGTGCAGAAGCATTTTAATTTGATATAATCCTTTTGTTGACTCTTGCTGTCATTTCTTGTGCAATTGGAATTCTGTTCAGAACGTCCTTGCCTACACCTATGACTTCAAGAGTCTTCCCTATTTTATCTTCCAGTGGGTTGTGTTTCTGTTTTAATATTTAGATCTTTGATCAATTTTAATTTTAGTATAGTACATGTTGAGAGATAAGGGTCTCTATTCAATCTTCTACATGTGAATAGCCAGTTTTCTTAGCATTGTTGTTAAAGAGGCTATGTTTTGGGGCCCTTTGTCAAAGATCAGGTGTTGAATGTGTCTGGGATCGTTTCTACATCCTCTGTTCTCCGCCACTGATCCATGTGTCTGTTTTGCTACATCATTTCTTATACAAATATTGCAGAAGAGGACAATGCCTTCTCTCTGCCTTTCCTTCTAGTGCCTTAAAATGACCCAAGAGACTATAGGATTTATACGTCTTTTTTGTTTTTCATAAAGACTTGCTCTAAATTCCTAGTGGAATTGATGGCAAATGCTCTGCTGTTCCTTGGTGCATAAACCTGTCTGGCTGTGTGTTTAGGGGTTTAGCAGAGCATTACAAAGGGGAAGAAATGGCTTAAATAAAGACAAAAGCGAAGCTAGAGGTGACAAATACAAGGATGGGATTAGCAGATTTGATATTGAAGGAAAAAAGAGTAATGAACTTGAACATAGCAATAGAAAAGATACAAATGGCAACAAGGAGGAAAACAGTTCTGGGGGAAAACCCAGCCAGATGTCAATGAGCTATTGGACAACTTCAGGCAGCCCAATGTATGTGCAATTGGTGTCTTAGAAGAAAGGACAGAGCTGGAGGGGCCAGAAGACCTTAAATACTTTTTATGCCCTCACCTTTCTGCGGTAGTGAGGGTTGAACACAGGGCCCACACTGGGCTACATTTCTGGCCCTTTTTAACTTTTCATTTTGAGACAAGGTCTCACTAAATCATTAAATTGCCCAGGCTGGGCTCAAACTTGCAATCGTCCTGCCTCAGCCTCCCAGAGTACCAGGATTATAGGTGTGAACCACTATGCCTGGCTTTTTTATGCCTTTAAAGTTCTTTTTACACCCAGAACTAAATTTATTTCATTTTAATGTACAATTTCAATTCAAATATGACATCCATACATACATGAAGTGCATAGATCATGTATATATGTCCCCAAATAATCACATCTATATAATGTAATGTTACCAGAACACCAACATCTCATAGTCCCTTTCCTGGTCACCATTTCCTATCATCTCCTGAAGACAGTCACTATCCTGAAATCTAGCATCATAAGATCCTCTTGGAACGTCAGGTAGGTGGCATCTTAGGGTCTGTGTGTGTTTATGAGTGCGTTGATGACTGTGGTTTCTGTCTCGTATATTTGTGAGGTTCTATTTGTGTTGCTCAGGTAGTAGCCATTCATTTATCTTCTTTGCTACATCAGTGGCAGAGTCTGGATTAGCCTCAGGACTTGTTTTTCTGGATAGGATGCAGAGGATGCGGTGCTGCCTGAGTTTCAGTCCAGGGTTCTAAAGAGGTCTTCCAACTTCTTCACATCCCTGGAATTCTGAGACTGCCAGGCTGAACAGAATCCCAGATTAGCCTCCATAAGAATGACAGCCCATCTGGGGAGGGAGGCCCAGGCATTCTGGCAGTCTCCATAGTCGTTGCTGGGGCTGCAGACACGTTGAGTGTGCTCGGTCACCATGCATGGAGCACGGATGAGCCAGCCCAGTGGAGCTCGGCCCAAATTACAGACCCACAGAATTGAGAGTAAATAAAATGGTATTGTCACCAGCGTGGTGGCACACGCCTGTAATCCCAGCACTTGGGAGGTTGAGGCAGGAGGACTGCTGTGAGTTCGAGGCCAGCCTGGGCTACATAAGCGAGTTCAAGGCCAGTCTGCACTGTGTAGTGAGACCCTGTCTCAAAACAGAAACAAAAATACAAACAAAAAAAATGGTATTGTCAAAGCCACTAAGTTTATAATAGCATCAAGACACTCATAACCATTGCATTTAAGAAAAGATGCACTTTAGGAAGCTAGGTGTCATGCCACATGCTGTAATCCCAGTACAGAGGAGGCTGAGGCAGGAGGATGGAGAGTTCAAAGCCAACCTGGACTATATGATGAGACCTCACCATCCCCCCAAAATATGTACTTAGGGTCTTTGCACATATTGTTCTCTATGTCTGGACCACTCTCTGATGTCATCCACCTCCCAAAACTCTTCAAGTCCAACACCTTTGCCTGGTTAATCCCCTGCACATCTGTTGGGACTCAGGTGAAATGTCACTTTCTCAATGAAGCCATTGCTGAACTCCACCTGTTATTTCTATCACATCAGCATCTTTGCCTTCATACCACTCATCATATTTATTGATGCATTGATGGTTAAATGTGTGTCTCTCCAATCAGCCATTAAGCTCCATGAAGTCAGGGTCCTTGTCAATTTTCCCACTATATTTCCACCAATGGGAAACAAGCACGTGGCACTTGGTTGGTGCTCAAGCATTTTTTAAAGTTTTATTTATTTGCACTACTGAGGTTTGAATCCAGGGTCTTTTCATTGGGCCTTTTTTTTTTTTTTTTTTTTACTTTTTATTTTGAGAAAGGGTCTTGCTAAGTGACTAAGTTGTCCAGATTGGGCTTGAATTTATGATTCTCCTGCCTCAGCCTCTCAGAGTGCTGGGATTACAGCCTACCCCATCTAGCCCAGCTTCAACAATTACTTTTTTTTGTTGTTGTTGTTTTGTCTTTAAAAGTTTCAAATATTTATTGTTGACCCCCTAGTGCTGATCATGGAAAAGGATTAAGATTCCTGGTTAAGCATGTTCAACTGTCCAGCCAATGGTATTTTTTTCTTTTTTTTTTTGTGGGTAGCGGGGGTTTAACTTGGGGCCTCGTGCTTGCCAGACAGGCACTTATGCTGCTGAGCCATCTCACTGGCCCCAGCCAGTGGTGTTTTTTAAACTTGATATGGTGATGTAATCTTGACCATGATGAAAAAGGTATCATCTTGTGATCTGAGAGAGTAAATATGCTGCAGCTCATGTGCAATTCCTTACAGTCCCAGCTTCATCCTCCTCCAGTGTCTCCTCTTGGAGTTGTACCTGATTTTTTTACCAGTCTTCACCCAAACCCATTGAGGAATGGGATGATTCTGCTTTTGCTTCTTGGCCAGGAATCACTTGCTTCTGAAAGTCTTGTGAGAAGACATGGTTAGGCTCGGAGGCAAGAGCATGCGCACGATGGCGGGCAGAAGCAGAACAATTACTTTTGAATGAAAGAGTGTTGAGTACCTGGAGGAAGAGTATACGCTAAAAAAAATTAGGTTGCCTTTCGCTCTTCTAATCAAATAAATAATTTGATTTTGTGTTGGCAGTGGTTTTGGTGTGTCAGAAACTACTGAAGCACGGCATCAGAGGAACAGGAAATTCATGAAAAGCTGATTTTAGTTCAGAAAGCATAACCTGCTTATTTCTAAATTCAGTTTGGACGAGTCTTCTGATGCGTTTTTACACTTCATAAATTTCTAAACATATGTGAAAGTAAAAAGAATAATAAAACTAACTACTGTGTATTCATCACCCATAAATATTTTCTAGGAATGTTTCACTTATTCTTGGGGCCCCCATTTTTGGGGTAGATAATAAAGCAAATCCTAGACAGAATGTCATTTCATCTGCAAATGCTTCAGTATGCACACGATGCGTTCTTATCCTAACACTCTGGATCTTTAGAAATTCTTGAATGCAAATCAGGAAAGCCTAGTATTATTATACAGAAGCTTTAGCCATAGAATTTTGAACAGATACCTATATTCCTCACAAATAGTCTTTAAACTGCCCTGCAATTATGAGACTAGATAGCTTTATCCAAATGGAGACCCAAACACAGGAAACCAGAGGGGTGTTGGGGTATACACCTGTAATCCCAGCACTTGGAAGGCTGAGGCAGGAAGATCTTGAGTATGAGACTAGCCAGGGGTACAAAATAAATTTAAGGCCAGCCTGGACTACGTAGAAAGACCCGTCTCAAAAAACAAAAACAAACAAACAAACAAACAAACCCCCCACAACTATATTATTATTAAAGATTGGTATATTTTCCTCACATCTAGATGTGCATATTTATAGTTTCCCCAAAATGAATAAAAGAACAAAGGGCTTCAATATTGTCCTCATCTTTTTACCTGTATGTATGGCAAAGCTCACTTTTTCTAAATGTGTTGGCCCAGGTGCTCACAATTCTCTTGGGCTCCCGGGTCACATTTAACATGGTTTTTTCCCCCTGAATTTGATTTTCTTCCACTGCTAGAGGTGATTAATGTTTATTTTTAAAAGTCTACTCAGCTTGACAAGGTCAGGGAATGGTATGGCCTCCACTGACTACTTTCCTGATCATTATGGTTTGGATCTGAAGTGTATCCTGCTAGCCATGTGCTGGCTGGGTGTCTTGGTTGCTGGCAGACGGGATTTGGGGTTGTGATTGGAGTATGGGTCAATGATTTTATCACTGGATCGATGCATCGATGGAGTTCAAGTTTGATAGCATTATCGAGAGATGATGGGGCCACTTTAGAGCAAGCGGAGGCAGGTGTGCTGGTACACACCTGCAATCCCAGCACTCTGAGAGGCTGAGGCAGGAGGATCACAAGTTTGAACCCAGCATGGGCAAACCTAGTGATTTAGTGAGACCTAGTCTAAAAATAAAAAAATAAAAAAGGGCTGGGGATGTAGCTTAATGTGAAGACTCAGGGTTCAATCCCCAGTACTGCCAAAAAAAGAAAAAAAGGAGTGGGTCAGGGGGGCATGCCCTCAGGGATTATACAGTGTGTAGGGTCCCTAGCTCTGTCCTCTATCTCTGGCCCTCTCTCTCTCTGCTCCTGGCTTCCATAAAGGAAGTGGCTCCCCCTTCATGCCCTTCCACCAGTCCACAGTAGTTAAGCCAGTGGCCCACGGACTGAAACCATGAGCCAAAAATCTTTCCTCCTTTAATTAATCATTCTCAGGTACTTTGTCACAGAGTCACAAAGCTGACTAATGGACCATGAATTCTCAAGAGGCAGTGGGTTCCCACTCAGGTGGAAACTTCTGCTCTTTCCTCATCTAATTAGTGGGGTCTCCTTTCTCCTCCCTGGTCTGTGATGTTAGCACCACTCGGCATCACTGTCTCATTTGGGGAGCAGTCAAGTTGTTAGGAAAGGGCAAAAATTCCTTTCAAAAGCAAAAATTTTCAGTAAAAAAATTCACTGTGTCCTGGTTTTCAAGACAGCATCCTCACACCAGGTGCTTAATAATTTAGTCTTCTGGGCAAAGTTCTTGTCAGAATAGGTCAAAACCATGAATAATTCAGACATTCTCGAATCGTACTCCTCAGTTGTGCTGACACTGGCCAAAAAGTACTTACAAAGAGGCTCAAGGTGACAAGATCCGGTGACTGGGTCATGATCACACCAAATTTGGTTAATGGGATTCCCAGGTCTTAACTGATGCTATCAAACTACTGCTGCTGCCTGTTATATTTTGCAGGTCTTTTAAGTCTGAAATTTTTTGAGCAAGCCAAAATTCCTGCCAGGAAATTAGACTCCATGTCCCTAGTCCTATCTCTCTCCCAGTTGCCAGGCTACTCCCTCATTCCAACACTTCTTTATTCTCAGGAAATAACCTTGCTTCCTCCTTCACTGTGAAAGTAGAAACAACCAGAGCAGAGCTTCCCCCAAGCTCCTCAGAGCACATCTGCTCACCACCGGCATCTGCACCCACGTATTTTCCTTCCTACTTCCTGCTGCTTGTTTCCTATTATCTATAGAATGAATCCTCCCAATCCTGTCTAAAGCCATCTCCTCCATGTCTACACTGGATCCTATCCTTTCTTGCTCACTTGAGCACATCTCTCCACCTACTCTCTCTCTCCCTCCTACATCATCAATTTTTTACTTCTGAATATATCTTTCTTATTAGTTCACAAACATGGTGCATTAGTTACTATATTTAAAATGAATTCTCCCAATGGATGGCAAATGAGCAAATGAAAAAATGCTTAACCTCATGAGTTATTAGTGAATTGCAAATTGAAAACACAATGAGGTGGTACAGCATACAAATGAAAATGTCCAAAATGAAAAAGATGGGCCAATGTCAAGTGTTAGTGAGGGCATGGAGGACCTGGAACTCTCTCTCCTCTGAGTAGGCAAGAAAAAGCATTTCTCTTTGTTCTCTTCTTGTTCCTCAACACATTCTACTTCCGGAAATTATATTTTCTTTGGAAAACAAGTTGGTAGTACCATAAAATGTTAAAGATACAACCATGGCATAACCCAGCCATTCCTCTCCAGCTTCTCCCTTAAGAACTGGGGTTCCAAGGACACATCTTCCTTTCATCTGGTTAGAAATGGTGCATTGGTCAGCTTTCCCAGTGCTGGGACAAAGTAACCACTCCCACAATTTAAAGGAGGAGTGGTCAAATTTGGTTCATGGTTTCAGAGGGTTTAGTCCATGGTTGACTGGTTCCAAGGCAGGAACATCATGGTGGAAGGGTGGAGCATCGCTGCAGGAAGCAGAGCCCAAGGGAAGAAGCTAGGAGGGTGCCAGGGACCTGATATAGTCTCTAAGGTCATGCTTCTATAGACACACCCAGAAGTGTGCTTTACTAATCTCCTAGGTGCCTGTGAAGCTAATCAAGCTGACGATCAATATTCACTGTCACATTTCCTCACTTGGTGCACACCTGTAATCTCAGTACTCTGGGAGCTGAGGTAGGAGGATCACAAGTTCAAGCCCAAGCTTAGGCAATTTAGCAAGAACCTTTCTTAAAATAAAAAAATGAAAAAAGGCTGGGGATATAGCTCAGTGAGAAAGCCCCAGTTTAATCCCCAGTACCAAAAAAAGGAGATTAACTGTCACAAACAGCAATGACAACTGCACTCGCACTACCTGTACATGCACATTTGGTGTCAGCAATGACTTAAGGAGACTCCTTGCCAAGAAGTGCTCGAGCAGTTTTTACTTAAAACTTGTCTTTGGAGCCCCCCTGTCATCTGACCAACTCTGTGGCCTTTAATTAATGTATCAATTTTTGACCAAGAACAAAAAATATTGGGAGAGCCCAAACCTGCTCAGCCACATAGGAAATGCTATAGGAGCAAAGAAACGAAATGCTGCAAGAAGCTGATTTTTTCATGAACAAGAAACGTGAGCATCTTTGTCTCAATTTACAGATGGGCTGAAGGTACCATTTAACAGAGAGACTCAAGTGAGTTAATTAAGGAGAAATCACAATGCAACCCAACAGGACGAGAAAGCCTGTCTCTGTTACTCCAGGGTTTCTTTCTCATCTGCCTGCTTTATGGGGTTATCGGGCAGATCCGGCTCCAAGAATGAAAACCCAGGGAAAATCATTCCATAAAATGGCTTCGAGGAGGGGGTGTTGTCATCCAAAAATTCCACAGACCTGAGATGGCATCAGTGCCTAATCCAGAAGATCACTTTAAAACCCCAGAAGCCCCTCACATTCTGAACTCAGCATGGCCTTGAACAGATGGAAGATTAAGTGGGATGGAATCCCATCCTACTCTGACTTTTCCAGCTCTCTGGCCTTAGGAAATTCATGTAATTTCTGAGAACATCACTTTTCTTATTCATTTAACTCAGTGATTTTTTTTTTTTAATGAAGTGTCTATTGGGTGCTTGGCACTAAAAGAATTTTTTTTTGTTCCGGGGATCGAACCCAGAGTCTTCTTACTGAGCTATATCCTCAACCCTTTTAAAATTTTTTTGAATTCTGAGACAGTGTCTCACTACGTCACTAAGTTGCCCAGGCTGGGTTCAGACTTGCGATCCTCCTGCCTCAGCCTCCCAGGGTGCTGGGATTATAGGCATGCACCACCATGCCGGGCTAAAAATAAAAATGATTAATTAATTGGCTGATTCACAAAATAAATATTGCTGTTATATAAATGATAAATATAACATGAGTGTGTTTCACACAGCTCTGGGACCCCCTTGTATAGAGGATTCTGCTAAAGAAGAAAGTACAGCCCTGTGAATTTCGAAGGGGCTGAAAGTTCAATTCAGGTCTTCTGTATTCTTTCATGCTTCCTCTTAGTTTCATATTTTCCTCTGTCTTCTCAAACATTTCAAATATAGTTGTAGAACTGTTTCAATGTCTTAATTTTATTTTATTTTTACAGGACTAGGGATCAAACCCAGGGGAGCTGTACCACTGAGCTATATCCCCAGCCCATTTTATTTTTTATTTTTTATTTTTTTATTTATTTATTTTTTTTGTGGGTACCGGGGGGTCGACCTCAGGACCTCGCACGCCAACAGGCACCCGTGCCGCTGTGCGATATCACCGGCCCCTTTTTCGTATGTGGGATCCGGGAGTCGAACTCGGGCCCTTGCGCTTGCAAGGCAGGCGCTTACGCCGCTGAGCCATCTCACCGGCCCCATTTTTAAATTTTAAAAAAATTTTATTTATTTTTGTGGTGCTGGGATTGAACCTAGGACCTTTGCACAGAGCTACATCCCCAGCCCTTTTTTATTTTTAATTTTGAGACAAGAGCTTAAAGAATTGCCCAGGCTGGGTTCAAACTTGAAATCCTCCTGCTTCAGCCTCCTAGAGTTCTGGGATTATAGGTGTGTACCACCATGCCTGGTTACCAGCTGGATGTAATTGTTCAGGGAGTTGTATTCCTATGCATGTGGGCACATGCTTATTTCTTAGTAAGTATTGATTTAGTACAGATTAGCCCACAGAAAGAAATCAGACATTTTCATTAAAATTATCTAGTACTACTTCAGAGGAAATGGGAAATGTGGCTTAGTGAGTGTCACAGTTACCTTCCAGACTGGTGGGCAGATTTTACCCAGTAATGAGAAGATAACTCCTGTTTTGTGTTTTTTGTTTTGTTTTGTTTTTGTGGGTACCAGGGGTCGACCTCAGGACCTCGCTCGCCAGCAGGCGCCCATGCCGCTGAGCGATATCACCGGCCCTTTTTTTCATATGTGGGTTCCGGGAGTCGAACTGGGGCCCTCGCGCTTGCCAGGCAGGCGCTTACGCTGCTGAGCCATCTCACCAGCCCAAAAATATACATATTCTTGAGCTTAGTTGAGACATAGTTAAATTACTTCTCGAGATAGTAATTTAACTCCACCCCCTTTCAGCACTAGGGATTGAACCTAGGGCCTTTCACTGAGCTACATCCCCAACCCTCTTTCTAGTTTTTATTTTGAGACAGGGTCTCACTAAATCATTCAGTTACTCAGTCACTCAGGTTGAGCTCGAATGTGCCTCCTGCCTCAGCCTCCCAGAGTGCTGGGATTACAGGCATGTACTCCCAGGCCTGGCTAGTTCAGTCGTTTTGAGGTCAGCTTTTAAGATATGCCGGGCAGAACAAGAGCAATCTTCAGTCTAGGGCCACCTTTGCTCCACCGTGGAATCAATACCCTCCTGAGCACCTGACTTACTGCTACAGCTGTTGTGAGGTTTTCCTCCTGTCTGCTGGGAACACAGACTTGCCAGTTCTTTGTGGGCTCTGGGATTATCCTGCTTGCTTCGCCTGTCTTAGGTGGCTCCTTCACATGCATGCATTGAAAAGTCAAAAGGGATCCTTTTACAGCAGGGCATGGAGGTGCATGCCTGTAATCCCAGCACTTGGAGAGGCTGAGGCAGCCTGGGTGCATTAGCAACTTAGAAATGAAAAATTTCTAAAAGTGGGCGGGAGTGGCTAGGGATGTATCTCAGTGCTAAGGCCTGGATTCAATGCCCAATGCCACAAACAAGGGGGTGCCTTTGAAAATTTCAGGTTTGTTCCCTATGTTTTCGGCACTCTCCCCTGCGAATTCTAGCTGCTAGAGTCTCCCCGAACTCTCACTTCATCTGAACAGCTGGGCTTTTCCTGGGCCCCTGCTGCGCGGCAGCCCGCAAGCCCTTTGCCTCGCTGGTTCTGCTTCTGTTAGGGATCGCCATCCTGCGACGCCTGTTGCCATATCTAAACGCTGCCATTCATGTGCTTGGTCCAGTTTGGCAGGTGTTAGGCAAGCGGGTTAATCCATGATGGCCACAAGGGAAGGGACTTTCCACAATTTTTTTTTTTTTTTTTTGTGGGTACCGGGGGTCGAACTCAGGACCTCGCGCGCCAGCAGGCGGCAGCTGAGCGATATCACCGGCCCTTTTTTCATATGTGGGTACCGGGAGTCGAACTCAGGACCTCGCGCTTGCCAAGCAGACGCTTATGCCGCTGAGCTATCTCACCGGCCCCACTTTTCACAATTTTTAAAAAATTTTAAGTTCTGGAAGGAGGGTTTTGGCTTAAAATCTGTATAAAATATTAAGGCTTTTGATGAGGAAATAGGACATTTCTTTAAAAACTTTGGATATGTGTGCAGCAGAATATTTATCTCCAGTGGAATCCTGACTCCTGCAGCGTCCTTGGTCTTTGTGAGCCTAAGTTTTGCAGCTGCCTGTAGATGTCACTAGAGGAAGGCAAGTCAGAAGGGACAAAAATCGCAGCATGGAAGCCACTGCACTGCAGCAGAGCGCTAGAGAAGAGTTTTGTTTTAAATCAAGTCATTCTGCCTGCAGAACCGAGATTTGCAACAAGGATAAAGTAAAAAGTTAACCCTTTTTGAGCACTGATAGAACACCCCAAGTGGAAAACCCCACAAAAGTTTGTTTCATGCACAAAATTCTTAAACATGTTTTTGTATAAGACTACCTTCAGGCTATGTGTATAAGGTGTATATGAAATATAATGAAGTTTGTGGTTAGAGTTGGGTCTCATCTTAAAGATATCTCATTACATATATATATGAAATGCTCCAAAAACAAAAGAAAAAAAATTTGAAACCCAAAACGCTTTTGGTCCCAGGCATTTCTGATAAGGAAAGAACAACCTGGAAGACCCTGCCTCAAAGTACAGTATGTAAAATTTGAGGAGCATACAAAATCATGAGCATGAGGCAACTTGGGTATTGTATGGCTCTCTACACTTCTGTATGTGTCTTTTACTTTCTATTTGTTCTCCTGTTTGGGGCAGATCAACTGCTTTCCCTAAATCTCAGTTTTCTCATCTTTGAAAGATATTTTCTCATGTAGGAAGCACCACAGAGAAGCACTATCAATAAATCGTGCTTGCAACCTGGACTTGCACCCTCCAGGCCCTCCTGATGTCAACGGGAGACCCCTACCCTCTTCCCAGGCTCTAGCAGAAACATTGCTGTACCCTGTGCCTGCTCCCTGCCTCGGTGCTGCCCCAAACCACAGCCTCTTTTATTTATTTATTTATTTATTTATTTATTTATTTATTTATTTATTTATTTTATTTTTTTTGTGGGTACCGGGGGGTTGACCTCAGGACCTCGCGCGCCAGCAGGCGCCCGTGCTGCTGAGCGATATCACCGGCCCCTTTTTCGTACGTGGGTTCTGGGAGTCAAACTCTGGGCCTCACGCTTGCCGGGCAGGTGCTTAAGCCGCTGAGCCATCTCACCAGCCCCAGCCTCTTTTAAAAATTAATTCTATTAGCTGGGCATGGTGACACACACCTGTAATCCCAGCCCTCTGGGAGGCCGAGGCAGGAGGATTACAAGTTCAAGCCCAGCCTGGGTGTCCAATTTAGTAAGACCTTGTCTCAAAAATAAAAAGAGTGCTGAGGATGTAGCTCAATGCAAGGGACCCTGGGTTCAATCCCCAGCACTGCCAAAAATATTACATGTATGTAATTCTATATATAATTATATACTTCTACAAGGAAATCGGGTATTTACTTCGCTTGTTCATTGTAATATCCAAACAAATGTCCAAATGTCTCACAATCATTCAGAAAGTATAAAACTTCCAAACCAGTCATTTTAGACATAAGAAAAGGAAGTTCGCCAGCCTTTACAAAGGATTCATTTGAATAATATTTCAGATTATTCTCAGTGCAGACAGTAATTGGTTGTGGAGCACCTACCATCTGTGAATTGTACAGGATTTGTAAAATCTACATTTGGTTTTAAGCATTAATTATTCATTGAGGCGGGTGGTGGCAGTGTGTATATGCAGTACATAGACACATTTTTCTGAAAATAGAACCTCCAACAAAGTCCTCCTGGATCTCAAAGCCATCCACAGAAGGGCTCAAAGAGAGGGTGACATGAGGAGTACCTCAAAATTCGATTAGGACCAAGGTCTTTGGGGACTGTATTAGTCAGCTATCCCATTGCTGGGACACAATACCTGACACCCACAGTGTAAAGGAGGAGAGGTTTATTTGGCTCACAGTTTCAGGGGGTTCAGTTCATGGTCAGCTGGCTCCAAGGCAGGAACATCATGGGGAAAGGGCATGGGGGAGCAAAGAAGTTTAATTCATGGGAACTGGGAAGCAGAGCGGAGGAACAGTGGCAGACCGGAAAGGGCCAGGGAGCAGATATTGTCCCCAAAGCTGCTTCTATGACCCACCCAGAAGAATGCTCCACCAATAACACCATCAAGCTTAACTGTCACAGGAGTTTACATCACAAAGGGAGACTTCTGAGGAGGGAGCCCCAAAATGAGGAGACACGGCTCCTGCCCTCAGACTGCTTAATCTACAATTGGGCCAGGCATGGTGGTGTGCACCTGCAACCTCAGTACTTTGGGAGGCTGAGGCAGGAGGATCGTGAGTTTGAGCCTAACCTAGGCAATCTAGAGACCCTGCCTCAACATAAAAAGTAAAATAGGACTGGGGATGTAGCTCAGTGGTATAGTACTTGCATAGCATGTGTGAGGCCTTTTGTTCAATCCCCAGCACCAGGGGAAAATAATAATAATAAAGGTTTCCATAAAAAAGAACCATTTATGGTGACTCACCAGTTCTCATGGACTAGCGTAAAGGATATTGATGAAGGCTGAGGAAAGAGTTAACGATTTATGTTATTCATAGTCCTCCTTCCCCAACCTTATCCTCATCACATAATTCTATGTTTTTATGGGTTGAATTGTGTCTCTCCAAAAAGATGCATTCGAATCCTAACCCCTAGTACCTCTGAATGTGACTTTATTTGGAGACAGATTCTTTATAGAGGTGTTCAAATTAAAATGAAATCATTAGGGTGGTCTGTAATCCAATAAGGAGAGTGATTTTATGTAAGAGCTAGTTTGAGCTGCGTGTGGTGGCACACATCTGTAATCCCAGCACTTGGGAGGCTGAGGCAGGAGGATCATTGTGAGTTTAAGGCCAGCCTGGGCTACATAGTGAGCTCAAGCCCAGCCTGGATGACATAATGAGACACTGTCTCAACAAACGAACAAATAATCAAAAGAGGGGGAGGGTTTGGACACAGACCCACACATAGGCAGAAGGCCAAGGGAAGACAAAGATGGCCATGCCTCTGCAAGCCTGGAGCCATCCTAGATGATCAGAAAAACCCAGAAACCAAGGGAGAGGTCTAGAACAAGAACCTCAGAACCTCAGAGGGAACCAGCTATGCTGACACCTTCATCTTGGACTTCTGGCCTCCAGAACTGTGAGAGAATAAATTTCTGCTGTGGAAGCCTCCCAGTGTGTGGTCGAGTGACACCAGCCCAAGCACACTAACACACCGTGCACAGGGCGTTCTGAACCCTGCATGCACATGGACTCATTTGGTTGTGACAACTACCCTGGGAAGGGGTGCTAGGATCATGTCCCCATTTCACAGATTGAGACGCTGGGGCCTGGAGCACAGGTCGGTGATCTGCCAGAGGTCACACAGCTAGGTAGTGATGCAGCCCTGGACTTTGTGCCTTAACTGCTTGGCTACACAGCCTCTCAGTCAGCTGGGGGAAGACATGTGGGCATTCCAGGGAAGACATGAGGAGTGGGAAGGAGGAAGCACCTGCTGTGGGGCATGGAAGAATGGCAATTAGGGAAGTGCCTTAAGAGTTAGTAGAGCTGGATGCAGTGGTATACGACTGTAATTCCAGGACTCAGGGAGGCTGAGGCAGGAGGATCCCCAGTTCAAGGCCAGTCTGGGCAATTTAGCAAGACCCATCCAAAATCCAAAAAGGGGGGGGGGCTGGGGATGTGCCTCAGTGGTAGTGCACCCCTAGGTTTGATCCCCAGTACCACCATCACCAAAAAAAAAAAAAGTACTGCAAGATGATGTTCTTGGGGGCCAGTGAGATAGCTCAGCAGCATAAGCACCTGCCTGGCAAGCGCGAGATCCTGAGTTCGACTCCTGGTACCCACATATGAAAAAAGGGCTGGTGATATCACTCAGCGGCACAGGCACCTGCTGGCGCACAAGGTCCTGAGGTCGACCCCTGGTACCCACCAAAAAGAAAAAAAAAAAAAAAAGATGTTCTTTTAGCTGGAGTAAGGCTTTATACTGCTGCCCAAGGGCCACCGGGTTCAGCCTTTGACTTAATTAAGCAATTGGCCACGAGGGGAATTTCTTTCCCAACCTCTCCTCACCCCCCAGGTGGGCTCTGATGGCCACCCTGTTGATTGAGCAGCAGAAGGGCTGTGGACAGTGGTCATCTAGCACAGTCCCCTCAGCGGGGCCAAAGTGACCAGGTGACCAGTGCGGCACCTCCTGCCTGAGCCTGGCTGGTGCTTCATGAAAAAGCTAATCTCCCTGGGCCATGAGAGGGTTGAGTCTCGAAGGCCGGGAAAGGGTGACAGAGACGCGGCCAGCAGAGCTGAGGAAGGAGAGCCGGGCTGTCCTCTAAAGATGGCCGCTTTCATTCATTTTGGGGATGAGGTCTCTCTGTGCTGCCTGGGCTGGCCACAAACTGCTGGGCTCACAGATGCTTCAATTTAAATGGAAGATTTCTTGGCACACTTGTTTGTACCCATGGCCCAGTGATTTTGGAATGATAGGCGAGTAAATTTCTGTGGGAAATCTTACCCTGAACTGAACTCCAGGGGAAGAGAGATTATATTACAGCTCATCCTCTTTTGCCCCTGTTCCTAGCTCCACTGGACACCCTAAAGTTTATTTTCCTGTTTTCCACTTCTAATTTATACCGTCTTGCTGTATGCTGTGTGAATGGCACATCTCAGAACACAGCGGAGCCCCATGGAAATAAAGAAGCGAATCCCTGACAATCACGTGGAGGCAGAACTGCCACTAGGGTGCCATCCTGATTCTCTCAGTCCTGCCAGGCCACTGAGCATGCCCATTTTATAAATGATAAAACTGAGGCCCAGAGAAATCAGTGTTCCAGATTACTATAGCAACAGCTAACTTTAATCAGCTGCTCTCTCTTGCACCCTCTCTCTCTCTCTCTCTCTCTCTCTCTCTCTCTCTCTCTCTCTCTCTCTATATATATATATATATATATATATATATATTCTGAGCCTTTCTGTGCATTAACTTCTGTGGAGTAACTCTCCCTATAGGAAGGTGTCAATATTGTTCCTATTTTTCAGATGAGGAAACTGAGGCAGAACGCGTAGCAGCAGATAGTAGGGCTGGGATTGGAGTCAAAGCAATCTGTCTCCACGGTCCAAACCCTTAAACCCTTCAAATGTTAGCAAAATGTCAAGGGAAATAAATATCTGAGCTGGGGGTGGTGGCACAGGCCTATAACTCCAGCACTCTGGGAAACTGAGACAGTAAGATCTCAAGATCAGGCAGTTTAGTGACTTAGTGAGACTTTATTTCAAAACAATTTTTTTACAGGCCTGGGATATAGCTCAGTGTGAAGGTCCTGGGTCCAATCTCCAGTACGATGATAGATAGATATCTACAGAACAGAGATAAAGGAACATGGTCCTATCTGTGAGGCCTCTTCCATGTTCTCTTTTTGTCATCTCTGGTCTATTGTTTCCTTCGGCTTATTGTCTTTATTTGGGCACCCCCCAAAATGAGACCTTGAGATGAAGATGAAGGTGCAGATAGTTCAGTTGGGAAGTCGCTGGGGCAGTGAGACCAGAGGAGAGGAAGCCAAGGAGGGTGCAGAATGAATGGGCCACAGCTCTTGGCAATTGGGAGGGCACTGTACTCTGCTGGGCTATGTAGGACACACCTGAGAATTGTCACCCTGAGGATGGAGGAACCAGGGGATTTAGCCACCTGCTGCCCCACCAGCCTGGAAACACTGCTTCCCTCGCTCTTCCAGTCTGCCCTACATGTGTAATAGTCCCAGCCACGTCCTCTAGCAGGGACTTGGGGACAGAGCGGGACACCAACAGTACCTCCTGTGGTGTTATGGTTTGTGTCTAGATGTCCCTCTAAAGCCTCATGCAGTCATAGAATTTTTTGGAGGTGGCTGAATCTAGAGTGTGTGACTGATTCATGGTTCAGTGCTAGGATTAAGGGTGCTGGGATTAAGGCTGGGTGATTGCTGGATCAGTCCACTGACTGGATTTCCACCACCCTAATCCTGGTAGACAGGATATAATATAAGGGACAGAAAGAGGCTTCTCTCACTCTCTCTTGTTGCTTTTGCTGTCTTCTGCTGCCATGAACTGTTGTCCCTCTGCCATGCTCCACCCTGCCTTGGAGCCAGCCCATTATGGACTGAAACCTCTGCAAACTGTGAGCTAAATAAACTTTCCCTCCTTTAACTGTGGGTGTTGGGTATTTTGTTTCAGCAACAAGAGAAAAGTAACTAAGACCTATGGTATCCCTTGGTCCTTTCTTGCCCTTACTTCCTCTCCATATTCTCTATTAAAGTGCCTTCAAATTGGAAGAGAAAAAAAGTATGCATCGTCTTTACTTCATAATACAGCTGTCCCTAAGCACCAAGGGGGATGGGTTCCATGATCCTCACCAATGCCCAAACCCTCGGATGCTCAATCCTTGATGGAAAATGGCAGCGTATCTGCATATAACTTATGCACATGCACCTGTAGATGACTTCTAATATCCAATGCAAGGAAAACAGTCAGTATACTGTATTTTGAGGGGCTAAGAAGAAAAAGTCTGTACATGTCCAATACTGATGCATATTTGGAATATTTTCAATCCATGGTTGCTTGGATCTGAGTACACAGGGATAAACAGAACTGCCTGCAAGAACAATATTTATTAACAGGCTTCCTCTGTGTGCAGCATATACTTGTACTCTGCCAGCTACTCTATGCATGACCTAGTGATATTTGTTATGTCCATTGTTTTTCAGATGGGGAAAATGAGGCTAGTTAATAAGTGACAGAGCTGGAATTGAAGCAATCTGATTTTAGCACATTCATCTTACAGGTACTTCTTGGGAAAGGGTGCTCAGAACAGAGAGGCCTCGCTGCCTCTGGGAATGAGGAAAGGGAAAAAATCTGGGTCACTTAGCTGGTTGTGGTGGTGCATACCTGGAACCCCAGTACTCTGAGAGGCTGAGGCAGGAGGATCGCAAGTTTGAATCCAACCTGGGCAACTTAGTGACCTAATGAAAGTCTGTCAAAATCAAGTGGTGGTGGGGGGCGTGCTGGGAATGTAGCTCAGGTGAAGGCCCTGGGTTCAATTAAAACAAACAAAAATCTTGTTCATTCTTTTATCTCCGGGAACAAGAGCAAGACCCAAATTGATATTTCATAAGATGCTATGATTTTGTAAAGTAGACGTAGTTGCTGTTCTGTGGGGGATTAACTAATGGTCAACCTGTAACACGCAGCTGAACTGAATCAGCGTGGTGCTGGGTGTGGAAGACCCACCTGAGGATTATCGCCAACAGCATAAAAAGAGAACTGGAGGGGAAGATGGTGTGCTGTTGATTCTCCTAGAGGAGCTTGTCGCTCTGGCTTTCCTGATATGAACTCAGCTGTTATCATCGGAGGAGCTCAGGACCTCCCTGTTGCTGAGGACGGCTGTGGTTTTTTTGAGGGGAGCTCTGGTCCTTACCTTGAGCGTCGCTTCCTGGCTCCAGTGCAGCCCTCAGCCTGCTGGCACAGATCCTTCATCCCGCTGGCACAGGCTTTCTAGCTTCCACCACTGACCTTTGGGCCTCCCCAGAGCAGATCCTTGATACAGACTTGCATGAGACATTGCCATGGGCTCTAGGCCTCCAGCCGGACTCGTGCAGGACATTGCCATGGGATCCAGGCCCTCAGCTGGGTGTTTGGGTCTCTAGTGCATGGACAGATCTCCTGCATTCTTCTGCATTTGACTCTTTGGGTGAATATGATAAAATAATCCTGTAAATTATGTGTCCTGTATTAAATCTATTCCCTTGTAAACCCTGACGACAACATCTTTGCTCATGGGTTTTTTTTTTTTTTTTGTGGGTACCGGGGGGTCGACCTCAGGACCTCGCGCACCAGCAGGCGCCCGTGCCGCTGAGCGATATCACCGGCCCCTTTTTTCGTATGTGGGATCTGGGAGTCGAACTCAGGCCCTTGCGCTTGCCAGGCAGGCGCTTACGCCGCTGAGCCATCTCACCGGCCTGCTCATGGTTCTTAAATGATGGTGTATGCGTGTGACTTTCTCACCAAAAGAGTTTTCTTTAGGAGAAAAGAGTGTTGGCTGTTTTACATTTTAAAAGTTGCCACTTCATTGAAAATCAGGTCAGAAAGGAGCATGTTGAGGCAAAAATGTAAAACACCGTAGCTGAATCAGGCAAGGCAAGGATGTAATTGTCCACACTCTGCAGAGGATCCTTGGATCAAACCATCGATGCAGTGGCTGGCTTTGAAAGGATCTGTGAAGAGAAAACCCCCTTCATCAGAAACACCCGTGGGCCCAGAGGCCAAGTCCCCGCTGCCCTGGGGAACTTCGTGATTATGTGTTCCCCCAAGCTCGGAGCAGATCTGAGTTCCATGTCCACTCTGCCAACACTCAGGGCTGGGGGCCTGACCTCTCTCTCCCAGGAGAGCTGGGGTGGAAGAGAAGGTGACTCTGGAGAAGTCACTTGATGCACATGGCTTGGTCACAGGTTGGCCATCATAGCCGGGAAGGAGGTCCTAACACCTATACTTCCCTGAGCCCCGAGCTGGAAGGACAGCTTGGAATGACAGAATTCCTGCTCTAGGGGAATGGATGGTGACTCTACCATCAGCTTTGCCAGAACATGAACTACTTGGGAACACCGGCAGCAAAAGTCTGTCTCTGCAGGTGTCCTAGGCCAAGAGAGGACAGAGAGGCTGGCTGGCTGAGAATTGTTCGGCAGTGTGAAGAGAAAGTAGAAGTTCCCAAGATGGGAAACCAAAGCCATATGCAAAGAGGAAGGTGGGACATGATGGAGGGGCCAGAGGGCCAGGGCAAAGGAAGGGAAAGTGACATGGTCAAAGTCCTGGCCAGCACATGTCCACTTAATGACCAGAGGGGAGGCTGAAGCAGGGTGTGGGTAACCAATGACTTGAGAGGGCAGCTAGGGTGGGCAGGTGCCCTTCCTCACTGTGGAGCCTGGGCAGGACAGAGGCTGGGCAGAGCTGAATCTACTCTTGGTTTGTTTGTTTCTTTTAGTTTCTAGGGATTGAACCCAGGATCTTTACACTGAGCTACATCCCCCACCCCTTTTTTAAACTTTGAGACAGAATCTCTCTAGGTTGCTAAGTTGCCCAGGCTGGGCTTGAACTTGAAATCCAGCTGTTACCCATCATTCTATTTCCTGTCTCTATGACTTTGGCTACTCTAGGGCTCTCATATGAGTATAATCATAGTGTTTGTGTTTTTCATTTCTGGCTTATTTGACTTAGTATCATATCCTCAAGCCTTGTCCATTTGTAGCAGAGATCAGAATTTCTTCTTTTTCATGTTGGACAATATGGACCATGTTTGGTTTAGCCATTCATCCATCAATGGACACTTGGGTTGGACACCTTTTTGACTACTATGAATGACACTGCTGTGAACATGGGCATGCAAATATCTATTCGAGCCCCTACTTTCATTTCTTTTGGGTGTGTTCCCAAAGTGGAATTGCTGGATCTACTTTTGTCTTTGAGTTGGGTCAGGGGTCAGCAGGGAGCCGGGCTGTCTCATCACTAATCTTGGTACTGTCCTGGAATGTGATAAATCACTTTTGTTCTCAGATCTTGGGTCTCCTCCACTGTGACAAGGAATCGTGATAATAATAGTAATAATCACAGGGTGGTTGTGAGGGACAGTTAAATTTTGTAAAAATAGTCACACAAACCAAGCATTGTGGCACATGCGTGTAGTTACAGCTACACCCAAAGCTGAGGCAGAAGGATCGTTTGAGACGTTTGAGGCCAGCCTGCGCAACACAGCAAGACCTTGTTTCAGAAAACCAACCAACCAATCAACCAACCAGCCAACCATGTTTTTGTACATTGAATGCTGCCTGGTACCTACCCTGCTTTGGATCATTTTCGCTGGGATTGCTTTTGTCATAAAATCCCCAAAGAGGAGGAGTAAGCTTCATCAAGTCCACCAGGGGTCGCTACTGTCCGCAGCTCTGAGTATTTTCCTGCTCTCCTCTCCCACCATTTCTGCCCCTCCAGGAGCAGGCTTCTAGTTCTCCCTCCTCACCACATCCCCTTTACTCCATCACGCCAGTCTTCCTCTGTCACTGTTTTCAACAACAACAAGAAGTAACGAGAAATTCCCAAAATTATCCTGGTCACATCATCTTGTTCAATTACCTGTGCTCCATCCTCTTGGGGTTAGTTCTGCTGCCATTTTGGCCAATTATAATAGCATAGTTATTTGGCCCAAATGATCTCCTGCTGTAGGTAATTACCAGGTCCGTGTTCCCCCTGGGGGCTTTCACAAGGGTCAGGTGAAGTCGTGTATGGGAAAATACATCATAAACTCAACCTGGGGTGGTAGTGGGTGGGGAGAGCTGTGGTGAGTCTCAGGCCTACGGTCGCTCCCCTGGGCCCCTGAAGAGGTCTTCTTTATCAGAACACATTGGGAATGTTGTAATTATCCAGCAGGGTGGCACATTTAAGTGTCCACAGGGCCTGAGCAGGGGAGGCTCTAGGGAGAGGGGCCTGTGGGCATCATGGCGGACACAAGGGAAGATAGCTGCTCCTGAAGCTTAGGTAATGGATGCTTGCCAGACTTGAATGTGGGCTGTGATGCCAGATATCCCAATTTTGTAAGAGAATCTGAAAATGTGGATTGTTTTTTCCACAGGAAATCGCCAAATGTTTTCTTTTGGCAGTTAGTTACAGTTTTTTCAGGCTCTGAATGAGCCACCAAAACTGTCTCTAGGCTGGTCTCGGCCTAGGGGCACCATTTTGCAGCCTCTGTGGAGTCTTGGTGAGGAAAGACACTCTTCAATGACTGAATGAAAATGGTGGGACACTGACTGGGAGAGTGACCTAAGTTGTGAGCTGGCTAGGGTCTCCTTGATTTCTACCTTTTTGAGGATGAACCAGGACCCATGGCTTCTCCTCCAGGAAGGTGGTGGTGGGTGCATCCTATTGTATCTCCCCCAGACTCGTGCAGGACAAGTGTCCTAAAGAGATGCAAAGCCCATCCATGCCCCATCTCCCCTGGGCTGTTTGGCTTCACTCCTCCTGGAAGACTCTCCCCGACCTCCAGCAGGGGGCAAAACTTTTAGAGACCGAGTTCCCAAACTGCAACCCAAAACCCCCTTATTTATCACACAGTGCCAACACTGTAATTAAACCTGAATGCTCAGCCACTGGGGCGATCCTGGGGCGACTTGGCCGGAGTGCTGACAGAGAGGGTGCTGCATGCCAGCTGGGCACATGTGCCATAGGTTTACCACCACTGCCTTACGCCTCAGTACCAGGCTCTTATGAACAGGATCAGATTCTCTCTTCTGGCTGCACCACGGCGTTGCTGATAATCGCAAGGCACTCACCAAATGCCTACTGCTAATTGCACGCTGGTGGTCCAGCCACGCTGCGAAAGGTTGCTGACCTTACTGTCCTGCTGGATGGTGTGCTGGTCCTTCCAAAACAGGGGAGGGGTTGTCTTCACAGCTCTGGTGACAGGAGCCTGGGGCTAGAGTTGGGGGTTGGCTGGAAAAGTCCTGGGTGCTCAGCTTTCACACCCACCAGGGAGCGTGATTGCGGAGGCAGGATCTAAAATAGATGTGCTTGGTGGAGGGCCGCTGAAGGTGTGGAAATGGGACTTCACGGGCCCGGCTGAAATGTGTGTACAAGGGGGAGCCAGACACTGCACCCCCCGTATGTATCCAAGGGACGGGGCTGACTTGTGGCAGAGGCCCTCTCTGCCTTCTCTTCTGACCCCAAGCAGACAGCTGGACCAAGCAGTCCTGAGGAGGTGGCCCCTACCCCTAATTTAAGAGTGTAAAGTGCTGGGTGCAGATACCCCAGGCACATTTATTCCCTACCCCCTGCCCCCACTTCACTTCCACGAAATGAATCAGGTCAGACTTTAATCAAGATCACTACAGCCAGGGGAACAATAACAATAATTCTGGTTCCTTCTCTCTGTAGCTTCCCGAAGAGCTAACTATACACACATGTGCCCACGCCCACAGCCACATCCATACGTGCACACATGAGCCTCTTGTATCACTGTAGCTGAATTTTAGAAATGGAATTCCTCAAAATAGATGAGGTTAAAAGCAGGCTCTGTGTGTGCATGTGTGTGTGTTACTGGGATTGAACTCAAGACTTTTGCTTTGAACTACATCCCTAGCCCATTCTCTCTTTGTTTTTGTTTTTATTTTTTTGTTTGTTTATTTTTGAGACAGAGTCTCATTTTATAGTTCAGGCTGGCCTTAAACTGACTGTGTAGCCCAGGCTGGCCTCAAACTCAGGCAATCCTCCTGCCTCAGCCTCCTGAGTACTGGGATTACAAGTAAGTGCCACCACACCTGGCTCATTTCTGCTAACTTCTCATCATCCAAGTAGGACCAGTCTCCACCAGATCTCACTGTGGAAAGCTGGGCAGACTTGAGGGTCAGCACAGAAAGATGGCACAAGAGAGAGAGCTCGGGAGACGTTTTTCTTTATTTGATTTTCCTGCTCCAAATCCCACACGGAGTCACTGCAGCAACTTGCCTTTGGCTCTGCCTCTGTTGGGACTTATGGCCGTGACATCCAATACAGCAGTGATTGATGCCACGCGATGATGGAAAATGTGCAGAGATGAGTCTGGAAGAATGACGAGGACTTGGGGGACAGAAGGCCGAGGTATGGCCTTACGTGCATTTAGGCTGGAGCTATCTAAGCCTTTACTGTGGCTTCGAGGTCGGACAAGAGAAGAGAGAACACGCTAAAGACACCATACGGAGGGAAGTTACACCGACCAAGTCCTTAACAATCAGGCACACAAGAAGCGAGGTAGATCTGGGGAAGAGGTGACCCCAGATTGATCCCCGGGCTGTACTCCAAAGCTTTCTGATAAGAACTTGATGTGTGTCACATCCTGAGATCCTCAAAACCAACCTTTGAGAGAGACGACTCTGTGATCCCCATTTTACAGATGGGTACACTGAGTCACTGGGATACTGAATGACTTGTGCAAAGTTGTATCTGTGTGAAAGGTGGAGAGAGGATGGGATTTCAGACCCCAAAATCCATTCCCCATTTTACGATTGCTTCTGTATCTCTGATCCATCAATCTGTCTCTATCTCCTCTTCCTAACTGAGCCCTCCTGTTCCTTCTCATTCATCCTCTTTCTTTCACTCCCTCCACAGACTCAGTCCAGATCTTGCTTCAGCCTCTGTCCTCTGCATAAAAGGCAGAGGATGGTCCATGCCTATGTGGGTGGCACTCTGGGAGGCTGAGGCAGGAGGATTGCAAGTCTGAGCCCAACCAGGGCAATTTAGTGACTTAGTGGGACTCTTTCTCAAAAAAAAAAAAAAAAGAAAGAAAGAAAGAAAGAAAAATAAAAGAAGTACTGGGGATGTAGTTCAGTGCAAAGGCCAAAAAAAAAAAAAAAATGCACAGAGTGGGCAGAAGGGGTGAGTCCAAAGAGGGAGGCCTGGATGGCTAATAAACATCAACATTAATTTGCCACTCTGAATCAGGCATTGTGAAAAGTTCTCAGTGTCTGCTCATGGGTTAAATGGATTGTTAAATTATAGCAATCCCAGGAGGTAGGGAGTATTGCTAATTCTTTTACCATGGAGAAAACTTTGGTAAAACTCAGGGTCATATGATTTGCTCCAGTTTCTATATAATTTAGCACGTGGGAAGCTGGGATTCAAACCCAGGCCCAGGCCCTGGTCCTACCCTAACCTGTGATCTACTGCCATTTTTTTTTTTTTTTTAGGGTTGAGCCCAGGGACTTCATACTGAGTTACATCCTCAGCCCTTCTTGATTTTTTATTTTGAGACAGATTCTCACTAAGTTGCTACATTGCCCAGGCTGGGCTCAAACTTGCGATCTTCCTGATTTAGCCTTGTCAGAGTGCTAGGATTACAGGTGTGTGCCGCCTTGCGAGCTCTACTGCCTTTTATCTCCCCCATCTCAAGTTGGTCTGCACAGTAATTCAGAGACTTAGAGGTCATTCTCCCCACTCTACAGAGGGATACACCAAGTCCCAGAGAGCCCTGGAGGAGTGGACACCAGGCCCATTGGATCCCAGGGCTGCTTTTCCCAAGCTCTAGAAATCCACAGAATTTCAGAGCTCCCTGGGGATCTCAGGTTCACCCAGCTAGACCTGGGTGTCACCGAGGCAAGGGAAGTACTCACGGTCACAGTACCTGGGGGCCAGCTGGAGAACCAGGGTCTACTGTATTTAGGGGAAGTCACATCTGGGCCTTTTAGCCTCTGATACACAGGTATGCTCAGTCTCAAGGGGGCAGAGTTCTGAGGCTTGGTTTCACTTGATAAACCTGGGACAGGAGGTAGAGAAGGGAGGAGGCCCAAATACACTCCCAGCTCCTGTGTGTGGCCAGGTGAGCTGCAGTCCTAATGGGCACAGGTGGGAGCCAGGTGCCCATTCAGCTCATTCCACGTCCAGAGTTTTTCCAATTAGGGGCTGATACCTCTACGAGACTTTCTTAAATTCTGCTCTAATTTTTATATTTTTTTCTCTTATATAAAAATACTATGTTTTCATTTTAGAATCATCAATTATTGCCATACTAGAAAAGGGGAGACTAAGTTGGGTGTGGTGACACCCACCTGTAATCCCAGCACTCTGGGCGGCTGAGGCAGGAGGATTGCAAGTTTGAGCCCAGCCCTCTCTCTACCTTCTCCGGGAGTTTTACCTGACAAAGTTTGTACCATGTACATCATATTCTGCTTCCATCATTTTCCTGGTTGTTTGCTTGTTTTTAACTGAGATGCATACATTTTGATAAACTCTTTTATACATGTATGCCCCAGATCAAAATCTAGAATACTGCTATCACCAATTAAGGTGGCAGGGTTCCTTTCCTGTCTGTTCAATAATTGTCTTAGTAGTTTAAACACCCAACCTTTGCTCTTTTTTTTTTTGTGATTCTGGGGGTCGACCTCAGGACCTTGCGCCCCAGCAGGTGCCTGTGCTGATGAGCGATATCACCGGCCCTTTTCTCATGTGTGGGCACTGGGAGTCGAACTCAGGACCTCATGCTTCCCAGGCAGGCGCTTATGCCGCTGAGCTATCTCGCCGGCTTCAACCTTTGTTCTTTAAATTTTTTTTTTTTGGCAATACTAGGGGATGAACCCAGGGCCTTCACACTGAACTACATCTCCAGCCCTGTTTAAAATTTTGACACAGTTGCTTATCTCTGGCATTTTGTTACAGTGATGCAACAGTCTTGCTAAGTCTTTGAGTTACCCAGTGTGGACTTGAATTTGCAATCCTCCTGCCTCTGCCTCCCGGAGCACTGGGATCGCAGGTGTACACCACCATGCCCAGCTATGCCCAACGTTTGTTCCAATGATACTTTGCAGTTGACAGATTTTCACTGAAGGAGAGATTAGATTCTAAAATGATTGCTTCTCAAACAGGAGTCTTCAGAGCTTTAAATCTGCAAGTAAATTCTCAGGGGCCCCACCCAAGACTTCTTTAAAAAGGTCCCAATTTACTCGAGGGGGAGGAATCAGCCTGGATGCTCTCTCAGCTCATCAGCTGCACCTCTTTCCTCTAACTGTGACAGCTGCGAATGTCTGCAAAGGGGCAGAGAGTCACTGCCTCAGTAAGGTCTGGAGAAATTAAAGGGCCCTCAAATAAACAGGACTGGGACCTCTGGGATCTTCTGTCATTACTTTATGACAAAAAGTAATAACTTAAGCAGTGTGGATTTGGCGGGGATCCCTGGGAGCCGCTGCAGGGAATGGGAAGAGCTGAGCAGGTGGGCAGGCGGACAGGTCGGCAGGTGGGCGTGAGAAGCCTGAGGGCGGTGCAGAGGGTACCCAGCCCGGCTCACTCACCATCTACTCCTATCTTGCCGTCTCTGCCGGCTTCTCCGGCCAGCAGAAAGGTTTCCATCTCCCCTTTGGTTAGGAGCCTGGCCACGGAGGAAAAATTTTGCAGGAACCACTTGGGGGAGCAGGGAGGCCTGGCACGGCTGCCGGGAGGGACCGGCACAGTCCTCAGCGAGCCCCCAGAGGCTGCTGCTGTTGCGGAGTTCCAGGGGACGCCCCGGCAGGGACAGTGTTGAGAGAGGCCCGGAAAAGCAAATCACCTGTCTGAAAGGCTGGGATTCAGGGAGCCATTCTCAGATCCCCAGAGGGGCCACAACCCCTGTAGTCCTTTAACTCTGGGTTTATCCATTTTTCCCCCAATAACATGTTGAAGAAAAGTCTTACTGAATTTCTTTTTTTTTTTTTTTTTGTGGGTACCGGGGGTCGACCTCAGGACCTCGTGCGCCAGCAGGCACCCGTGCCGCTGATTGATATCACCGGCCCCTTTTTCATGTGTGGGTTTCGGGAGTCAAACTCGGGCCCTCGCGCTTGCCAGGCAGGCGCTTATGCCGCTGAGCCATCTCACCGGCCCTGAATTTCTTCTTCTTCAATGAAATTATTCTTGTTCCTGTCTACGATGGAAAATACTTTCCCAAAGTCATTCCTGTTCTTCTTGCATAAACCCAGTATGGAGAAGAAGGTTTTGTGGTTGAAGCTGCCAGGTTCTGAAAGATACAAAGACCTTTAAGGATTGTTTATTTTCATTTGGTTTTAATGAAGGATACAGCCCAACCTAAATGAGTGCCTGCTGTGTGAAGTGAAATGATAGGCTTTGTCCCTAGCCTATGGTGCTATTGGAAGGTGGTGGAATTTTTCTTTTACCATCTCTCTTTTATTTTGCTCTTTAAATTATTTATATTTTGGGTTTCTCATATGAAAGAAATCATGTGAGATATAGCTATCTGTGTCAGATTTATTTCACTAAGCCTCATGGTCTCAAGAGCCACCCATTTTCCTACAAATGACTCAAATTTATCCTTTATGGCTGAGTAGTGGAACCTTTAAGAAGTTGGGCCTACTGGGAGGAAGTTAGGTCATTGGGGGTGTGGTCTTGAGGGAGATACAGGAACCCTGGACCCATCTTGTCCCTCTCTTTGCTTCCTGGCTGCCATGAGGTGAACAGACCTCCTCTGTCACATGCTGCCACCATGATGAACTGCACTGACACAGGCCTAAAGCAACAGGGCCAAAAAACCATGGACAGAAACCTTTGAAACCAAGACCCCAAATCAATCTTTTCTCGAATTAAGTTGCTTATCTCTGGTATTTTGTAACAGTGATGCAACACTGCATTGACTAACGCAGTGCCTCAGGTACTGGTCTGCACCCTCAGGTATATTCCCTGCAGATAGGTTAGGGATTTTCATGGATATACGTGTTTCTGCAGTGAAATTCATATCATGTGAAATTCACCATTTCAAAGCAAACAATTCCATGGCATTCACATTTGCTATCTAGTTTCAAAATATTTTCACCACTCCAAAAACAAAACAACAACAACAAAAAAGCCGCTCATTAACCACTCCCCATTCCTTACCTTTTCCCCTCCCTGTCAGGCACCAAACTGCTTTGAGTCTCTGTGGATTTGTCTACTCTGGATTTTCATATAAAATTACACAGCAAGTTTCATCCAGGTTGTAGCATTTATCAGTACTTTATTTTTAATGGATGAATACTATTCCACTATATGGATAGACCACATTTTATTTACCCATTTTGCCCGGTTTTGGACATTTGGGATCTTTCTACCTTTGGGCTATTGTGAATAGTGCTGCTATGAATATGGATCTACAAACATCTGCTTAAGTCCCTGTTTTCAATTATTTGGAGTATATGCCTAGGACCGGAATTGCTGGGTCACATGGTAATTCACTGTTTAACTTTTTGATAAATTGCCAAACTGTCTTTGTTACTTTGTCATCACCGGGACACAATACCCAGCACCCACAACTTAAAGGAGGAGGTTTATTTCAGCCCATAGTCGCTGGCTCAAGGCAGGATGGCATGGCAGAGGGGCATGGTGGCAGTGGGAAACAAAGAAAGAACAGGAAAGAGATAGACCCTTCCAGGCCACCCCCACTGTGACTCACCTCCTCTGACCACGCTTCCACCTCCTTCCACCATGTTTAGTTGTAAACGAATCCATGGACTAACCCACTGATGAATATCGTAGCCCCATGACCCACTCGCCTCCCCAAATCCCCACCTATGGGTGCCTGAGGCTTTGGGGGGACATCTAGACAGAAACCATAACACTGTTTCTACAGCAGTTGTACTATTTTGCTTCCTCACCAGCAATGTATGAGGGTCCCAATTTCTCCACAACCTTGCAACACTTGTTAGTTTCCATTAAAAAAAAAATGTATAGCCATCCTATTGGGTGTAAGGAACTTGGATTTTTATAGGATATATCTGGTATACATCCTCTAAGGAGGAAATCATATTGAATAGCCTCTTTCAATGAAGTCAAAGTATGTCTGGAAGTAGTCGACACAAATAGCACTTTTTATTTACACATTATCGCTAGATATGATTGGATGCTAATAGTGAATGGAAGCAATTCTTCAGGTTTGCACACCTGACCAGAGAGAGCAAAGGCACACTCTATTTTTATTCCTCAGCATATCAACTTGCTGTAATTCACAATGGACCCCATGAAAGATGTCAAAGTCAGTAATAATAATATCTAAACTGTATTTGTCTTAACCACATGTCAGAGAGTGGGCATCTATTTATTGTAGGAAGCCACTTCTATTTGTAGCTCTGTCTACAAATGGATTCTCTGAAGTTAAATAGCTATTAAGTGAGAGTTAAATGGCTCTTTGGTGTCCCAGGGCTGGTAAGTGGCAGAGCAGAGGCTGAGCCCAGTGCCTATGCCCTTGTGGACACCCTGTGCATCTCCCAGGAGAACCCATTCCCTGACGTCCAGATGTGGCAGGGAGAGCCATGGTCACTGCACTGTGGAACAGGACCTGGGAAGCCCAACTGTGGCCTTGGGAAAACCCATTCGCCTTCTGAGGCTAAGTTTCCTCATCTGAAAGCAAGAGGGTTGGAGTGAGTGATCTGAGGGTATGTCCACCTGGACACCTCAGGAGACACCACAATTTGAGATGAGAGAAGACCCTTCACCTTTGCAGCCACCCAGGGCAGCCTTGATGTCTTTGGAGTTGAGAATGTCGGACATCAACATGGCTCAACTAAAACTCAAAAAGCAGGAGTGAGTGAGTCCCCAGCTGGCCTCTGCCACACTTGTCGATGAAAATGAGCCAGAGAACTCAAGATCTGGAGAAGAGGGAGGAGGGGAGGGAGGTCCTGCAGCTGGGGCCAGTCCTGGTCCCCACACATCCAGTCTGACAAGCTGTGTGCTCCTGGCCAACATCCCGGGTGCTGACTTGCAGTGGCCTCCTGCCAGGGGACACCCAGACTCCAAATCTAGCCCAACACCATGCCTGGAACCTGTAATTTCCAGAAGGCAAATGCATCTTCTCGTTTAATCAAGAAAAGTGAGTCCCTGGACCCCAGCGCTTCCACTAAGCTAATGCTTTGAGAACAGAGATTAGATTCTTGGTCATGGAGGATGCCAAGGAAAAGCCCTCTTGCTTCAACATTAGCGGAAGCCTGAGATACCCAGACTATGAAGGGGGTCCCCACAAAGTCCATATGACCCTTCTGGGGTATGCATCTCTGTGTGTTTAACCAGAGCAGCTCCTTCTTCCTACCATGAACTAACCCATATCCCTGAGATGCAGACAGGAATGGACAGAAATGGACAATGGAAGGCTGAGGCAGGAGGATCGAAAGTTCAAGCTTACCCTGGGCAACTTAGTGTCAAAATAAAAAAGTTTAAAAAGGGATGAGGATGTAGCTCAGTGCAAAGATCCTGGGTTCAATTCCCACCATAGTAATCAATCAATGTTACTACAAATCTTATAAGAGGTTAAACCATTCATGGGTTAGTAGATTAATGGTTATTATGGGGGTGGCTTTGTTGTAAGGTGAATTATCTCTGGCTACCTTGGTCTTCTCACCATGTGATATCTGGCACCATCTTGGGGCTCAACAGAGTCCCCACCAGCAAGAAAGCTCTCACTAGATGCAGTCCCTCAGCCTCGGACTCCTCAAACTTTAGAACCATAAGAAATACTTTTCTTTTCTTTATAAATTACCCAGTGGGTGGTACTCAATTATAGCAACAGAAAATGGGCTAAGACAAGGTGGGTCCCACCAATATTCCCATTTGACAGAGGAAAACACTGAAGTTGGGAGAGACAAAATGATTTGCTCAAGGTCACAGGCCCAAGAGTGAAACCCAGTCACAGACTCTAGAATCTGCGTCTTAACCACAAGCCACGCTGCCTCTGAAGACCAAGTCACTCATCGTCCCAAGGCAGCACCTGGGCTGGGTGATGTTCCGGAGTGTGTTTTTTGACTGATTCCAGCATGAGGAACCAGAAAGCAAAGGGACGCAGCTGTAGCTCTGCGTGCTGAACCCCCGTCCTACACAGATGCTTTTCCTGTCTGTTCATTGCTGGGCTCTGGCTCCAGGTCACCTTTGGGTGACCCTAGGGTGGCCAGGAAGCAGGTGTTGCCACCTGTGGGACTCACAGGAAGCGGAGTCCACACACAGACTCCAGCTTGGCTCCTGGCTAGGGCCTGTGTCACATGAACCCTCCACAATCACCTCGTGCTATTTTTCTCTCAAGAGAATACATACGATCTTTGCACACGAGATAAACTAAGTGGCTTAATCTGGGAAGGTGCTTGGCTGGATCAGATTTTGTATGATTTATGCAAAAAGTTTCAATTTCTCTTTGAGCCCACAGCCAAGGACAAATGTTGAGCTGTGCCCCGGGATGAAGGATGAGCATTTCCCTGTGCTAACTGGTCCCTGCTGCATGCAGACAGCACCTGAGGACAAGGCTCGTCTGGCCAGCGACTAGGCAAGAAGTCACCCTGCAATATGCGGCTCATGTTTTGTTCCGGGGGAAAGTGTCCAGGAACCGTATATCGTCAAGATGTTTTCAAAGGAACAAACCAATAAGATAGATGTAGAAATAAATACACGAGAAGGCTGAGTGTGGTGGCACATGCCTATAATCCCAGCACTTTGGAAGGCTGAGGCAGGAGGATCTCAAGTTCAAGATCAGCCTAGGTGACTTGGTGACTTGGGAGATCCTGTCTCAGAAGAAGAAAAAGGACTTCAAATGTAGCTCAGTGTAAAGGCCCTGCATTCAATCCCAGTACTACAAAATAATAAATAAATAAATAAATAAATAAATAAATAAATAAATAAATAATCGCGACGGAATTTACTAGGGGAATTGGTTTACAAGATTATGGAGACTGAGAAATCCCACAATTGTGTTGTGTTGTCTGACAGTGTGGTCCAGTTCAAGTCCAAAGGGCTGGCGCAAGCCCCAGAATTCGAAGGCTGGTGAAATTTTAACTCTGGCTTTTAACTCTGTACGGGAGCTCAGCTGATAGGCTGAAGCCTGATCCCCTTGGATCAGAGCAGAAATCCTTAATCCACTGGTTTACTTGCCGATACCTTCTGGAAACATCCAGACAAACATACCCAGAAGGAATGCTTTGCTCGGCCCCTGGGCATCCCTTAATGTCATCACACTGCTACCCCAAACTCGCTCTCATGCAGAGCGTTGATTCAGATGTTCCAAAGCGGGAAACGGGTGGGCTTCCCCTGGTTGTTTTCCTCCTCGTGACCAGGGGAGGGCTGTCTAATGGTCAATCGGGGTGACTTGCACATTTCTGTCCTTGAAGCTGTTTGCTGACTCTTCTGTAGATAGGTTTCTAGATTTTCCTGAATTTATGAAGGAATCATGTGCTTGTTTTCTTTTAAAATTCAATGGTTATTTATTTTTAAAAGAATATTATGATAAAATGTACATAACATGAAATATACTATCTTAACTATTCCTAAATGAGCAGTTCAGTGGTATTAAGCACATTGACCAAGCGGGTGTGGTGCTGCATGCCTGTAATCCCAGCATTCTGGGAGGCTGAGGCAGGAGAATTGCAAGTTGGAGCACAGCCTGGGCAACTTAGTGACTTTTTAAGACCCTGACTCAAAACAAACAAACAAACAAACAAACAGGACTGGAGATGTAGCTCAGTGCAAAGGTCCTGGGTTCAACCCCAGTACCAACAAAAAGTTTTTTAAAAAGCATATTTACTGTCACCACCATATATCTCCAGAGCTTCAGAACTTTTCCATTTTCTCAAACTAACACTTTGTGCCCACCCCTTAGCACACACCATTCCACTTTCTGTCTCTGTGAATTTGACTGCTCTGGGGATCTCCTATGAGTGACATTATACAGCAGTAGGCCTTTTGTAACTGGCTTGTTTCACTTGCCATCATGTCCTGAACGTGCATCCATGTTGTTGTTTGTGACAGGATTTCTTTCCTTTTTCACAGCTAAATAACATTCCATAGCATGCAGATACCACATTTTGTTCATCCATTTATCTGTTGATTGACACCTGGCCTGGGTACACCTTGTCGCTATTGTGAATAATACCACTAAGAACATGGGTATGCAAATACTTGTTTGAGTCTCTGCTTTCAATTCTCTTGTGTATGTACCTAAAAGTAGCATTGTTGAATCATAAGGTAGTTCTTTTAATTTTTTGAAGCACTATCGTTATTGTTTTCACAGCAGCTGCACTACTTTGCCTTTCTACCAGCAGTGTGTAAGTTCCAACTTCTTCATATTCTCACCAACATTTGCTATTATCTGGATGTTTTGTTTTGGTTTTGGTTTTGGTTTGGTTTTAAGTTTGCAGTACAGGAGATTGAACCCAGGGCCTTCACAGTGAGCTGCATCCCCAGCCCATTATTATTTTTTTTTATTTTTGAGACAGATTCTCAAGTTGCTGAATTGTTCAGGATGGGCTTGAATTCGCAATCCTCCTGTCTCAGCTGCCTACAGTGCTGGAGTTACAGGCCTATACCACCATGCTAAGTTTCTCACTGTGATTTTGATTTTCATTTCCCTAATGAGGAGCAATGTTAGGCATCTTTTCTGGAGGAAAGCGTGTATTTATTTAATCATTTGTTTATCTTATTTGAGGAATAGCTATTCAAGTCCTTTGCCCTCTTCTATCAGGTTTTTTTGTATTGTTGAGTTGTAGCAATGCTTTATATATAATCTGGACATTAAATCCCTATCAGATACATGATTTACAAATATTTTCTCCCATTCCATGGGTCGCCTTTTTACTTTGTTAGTAGTGTCCTTTTATACACAAAATCCTTTAATTTCAATGTAACCCAATTTGTCTATTTTTTCCTCTGTTGTCTATAGTTGTGCATAATTTTATTTTTGATTTTTTGATTTTTGCAGTACTGGGCATTGAATGCAGGGCATTCACACAGAGCTACCTCCTCAGCTCTTTTTATTTTTTATTTTAAGACAGGGTCTCACTGAGTTGCCCAGGCTGGGCTTGAACTGGTGATCCTCCAGCCTCAGCCTCCCAGAGCACAGGGATTATAGGTAGGCACTGCCAAGGCAGGCTAATTGTGTGCATTTTTTAAAAATCTGATTTTATTTTCTGTGGTGCTAGGGATTAAATCTAGGGCCTTGCGGACACTGAGCAAGTGCTCTGCTACTGATCCGCGCTCTCAGCCTGCTGTGCAGTTTAAAAAGCCATTTACTTAGTAACCACCCTGGCTTTTCTCCTGCAGTCCTTAGAAGCGCCCATAGGCGAATTGTTGTGTTCTCCTTACAAGTGATTGCCTGGGGTTCTGCCTGCAGTTCCTCCTGGGGAGATGGATTTCTGGAACACCAGGCCGTTTTAGAAGCAGGTTTCTCCAGCAAGGCCACAGCCCCCTGCACCCCTCTCCTTGGCCCACGTGGATCCTTGAAATCTACACTTACCACTGCTCGGGCCTGCGTGTCTGTGTGTTCCCCAGAGGGCTTTGAAAAACTGGCTCATTTTGGTCCATTTTCTCCATTCTGGCACCAAGTCCTTTTCTGCTGTAGACAGAATCTATTTTGAGCCGCCTTTTTTCATCTACTGCTTCATACGTGTGGGTCCCCCATGGGTTTCACATCTGAGATGCTTCCCTCCCTTGCAGACGCTCAGGAACAGAGCCAGGCACAGGGAGGGCTGTCTCAGGCGCAGATGGCAACTGTGGCGGGGGAGGCTCTGGTTTCTCCGCCCATGCTGGTGCCCGAGTCCCAGAGCAAAGCCAACTCCAGCCATCTTCAGCATCAGAAGGAGCTGACCACAAAGATCCTGCTAAAGCCGGAGGCCAGATGCCCTGGTCCTCAAAAACACATTACACAGATGTTCCTGTTCCCTGGATTGAGATTTTTGGTAGTTTGATGTCTCATTAAATTCAGATTTCTATAGGAGGAATGATCTGAATTATGGCGAATATTTAAATTTTTAAAAATGTACTACAGTGGAAGACAAACTGCCATGAATCCCTCTCAAAATCCTCCCCATCCCTTTGAACATACTTATCCCGTGTTCTTGCCACTTTCTGCAGCAGTTCTGGAAGTCTTTCATGAATGCCTTTAGTTGCACTGTTGTGACTGCCTCCATGTCCTGAGTTGATTAAAAATATTTCTCTTAGGTGGTTATTTTGACTTTGGAGAAGAGTCAGAAGTCACAGAATGCCAGATGTGGCGAATAAAGTGGGTGAGGATACACCACCATGTTCTCATGAGCCTGCCTTTCCACTGGATGGCAGCAGCATTCACTGTATTTTTGATCATAGCTTGTAAAGACACTCACAAAAGAGGATTTCCAGAGCTGCTTTAGAAAGTGACGAGAACAATGGGAGAAGTCTGTTTGCATCAAAGGGGTGTATTTTGAAAGGGATTCATGGCGATATGGCTTTTATTGTAATAAGAATTTCATATGTTTTTGATACATAATAATTATTCATCATGGGGAATTGGTACATGCACGGATCACAGCTTGATCCTTTTTATTTCCCCTTCCCCTCCCCCTCTCCTGTCTCCTCCATCCTCAGATCTTCTTCCCATCTCCACAAAGTCTACCTCTCTCTTTCCTATCACCTTTTATTTCATTCTTCAAATTATTTATACTTTGAGTTTCTCATATAAGAGAAACCATTTGATATTTAACATTCCGTATCTGATTTATTTCACTTAGCATTGAAGTTTTTAAATTTAAAGTTTCAGGCCGGTGAGATGGCTCAGCGGCGTAAGCGCCTGCCTGGCAAGCGCGAGGTCCCGAGTTCGACTCCTGGAACCCACATACGGAAAAAGGGCCGGTGATATCGCTCAGCGGCACGGGTGCCTGCTGGCGCGCGAGGTCCTGAGGTCAACCCCTGGTACCCACAAAAAAAAAAAAAATTTAAAGTTTCCCCGTATTTTTCAATCACCCCCTTGTCAATCGCACATTGCTTTCTGTTCCCCAGGCTGAGTTTGTAGACTGACATCTCCTTAAGTCCAGAATTCTCTGTGTCTACATTCCCTGCTTCGTAGGTGTCACCTGGTAATGCTGTGTAAGTGGCCCTGGGACTTGGAAGGAGGGATCGCAGGCGCAAAATGAACTTGCTGAGATGAGGATTTGGGGAAGGCAGGGGTTGGGGGAGTCCAGAGCCAGGGAGACCAGGGGTTCTCTGTGAATTCACCAGGGCCATCCTGTCACTCTTAAACTCTGCAATGACATTTTTTGCCACCCATATCTCCTTTGGCCTCTGACCCCTGTTTCTTCCTTCCCCCTTCCTGCGTGGTGGCCTCACTTCCCACTCCGAAGAAGCACTGGGCCGCGGGCTCTGACTCTTCTTTTCCAAACACAGACCTGCCGTCCCTGTCATTCCTCTTCAACTGCCCAAGCCCGCTCCCCACCCACGACCTGGACCCCCCTTTCTCCCTCGCACCGTGTCTCCCGGCAACTGCACCCTCCCCACGTGATTTGCAACACGCGTCAGCCCGTCTCCTTAGAAACACAGCAAAACCCTCAGAACCTCTTGGGACCCCTTCTCCCTCTCCAGCCACCTCTTCCTTTCTCTCTTCTCCTCTGACAGCCGAACTTCCCAAAAGATGCCTCTTAATTCTCTACCTCCCACCCCTACTGGAGCCCTTCTTTCTGTGTCCACCTCTTGAATCTGGCTATAGATCAGGGGGATATGTCTGCCCTGTCTTCTTCTTTTTATTATTTATTTTTATTTTTTGGTACCGGGAATCGAACTCAGGACCTTGCGCTTGCCAGGCAGGCGCTTCTGCCGCTGAGCTATATCCCCAGGCCCTGCCCTGTCTTCTTGGCTGGAGAGACCCCAAGGTTGTCTTCTGTGCATGGGTGAAGTGGCCCTCGCCTTGTTTCAGCTGCCAGCTCGGTTTGCTTTGCGCAAAGTCACCCCGCTGCACACGCCCCCCTCACTGGATTCTCTCTCGATTCTCCCACACTCTCACCCACCCAGGGCCTCGGTGCTGGTCACTCCACCATCGTGTTCTATCAAGCGCCATGAATACCGGATTAGTGAATTCGGAACCCTTGCTCCCAGGGCAAACACAGGGTTGGGGTCCCAAGAGTGTCTGGTCTCAACTTTGTATTGACTAAACAATATGTAACACATTTGCATGTGTTTCTGTTTAAAGGCATCTTATTTAATACATATTGTTGATTTGTTAATACAGCTTGTGTGCCCTGCAGTCATATCACTTATGCTTGAAGTTTATTTAACACGTGGGTTTTCTTTTCTATATTCTAGATACCCAGTAGCACCTACAGCATTTCTATTTCTTTCTTTCCTTTTTTTCTTTCTTTCTCTCTCCCTCTTTCTCTCTCTCATTCTTTTCTTTTGCAGTACTGGGGATGAGACTCAGGATCTTCTACCTGAGCTACATCCCCAGCCCTTCTTTATTTTTTATTTTGAGACAGGGTCTCACTAAGTTACCCAGGCTGGGCTTGAACTCCAGATCCTCCTGCCTCAGCCTCCCAGAGTGCTGAGATTACAAGCATGCACCACCACACCGGGGTTTTAGTTTTGCTTTCTGTAGTTTCATTTACCCACTGTCAATTGAACTTCAAAAATATTAAATGGAAAATTCCAGAAATAAACAAATAAACAAATAGTGCTATGTGATGAAAATCTCACCCCGTCTGCTCCCATCTAGCCAGGACGTGAGTCATCCCTTTGGCCAGCACATCCACACTGCACACACTCATTCGTCACTTGTAGCCATGTCGTTATCAGAGCAACCGTCAGGAGTCACGGTGTGTGTGTTCGAGTAGCTCTAATTTTACCTAATGACCTCTAAGCACAAAAGGAGTGAGGCTGACAATTCCAATATCACAGAGAATCATGGAGTGCTTCCTTTAAGTGAAAAGTTGAAACTTCTCAACTTAATAAGGAAAGAAAAAAAAATGTTTGCTGAGATCACTGAGAGCTATGGTGAGAAAGAAAGTTAATACGTAGGGTTCAGTACTCTCCATGGCTTCTGGCATCCTCTGGGGGTTTTGAAATGCATCCATTGTGAATAATGGGACACTAATACACAATTATTCTATATGCAAACATTTACTTCTTGTTCTTTTTTACTTGCCTTAGCTAATATTTCCTAAACAAGATTTAATTATCTGAGGCAAGTGGCCAGTCTTTTTTTCTAAAAGACTTTTTAGAAATTACTTTTTCTAAATTAAAGTAGTCTTTTTTTTTTTTTTTTGTGGGTACCGGGGGGTCGACCTCAGGACCTCGCGCGCCAGCAGGCGCCCGTGCCGCTGAGCCATCTCACCGGCCCTAAAGTAGTCTTTATTCTACTGATTTAATTTAATTTAATTTTTGCAATACTGGGGATTGAACCCAGAGCCTTCACACTGAGCTACATACACAGCCTTTTAGGTTTTTTTGTTTTGTTTTGTTTTCAGATAGAGTCTTGCTAAATTGCTAAGTTGCCCAGGCTGGGCTCGAGCTTGTAATCCTCCTGCTTTATCTTACCATAGTGTTTATTCCTGCTTTTAAAATATAACATTTCTAGTGTTTCCTCTCTAAGCATTATGATTACATACCTGTACATAGTCACTTTAGGGATGAGGCCATCCAATTCTAGCATTCGGGGAGGCTGAGGCAGGAGGACTGCAGTCTGGACAACTTAGCATTTAGTGAGACCCTGTCTCAAAATAAAAAATTACAAAGGGCTGGGGATATAGCTTAGTGCAAAGGCCCTGGGTTCAACCCCTAGTAATGAAAAACAAAAGTAGAACTTGAACGTGGCCAGATGTCTCTTTTGCCTCTATTCAGATGATTCTTAGGCTCTTCAGAGCTTTCAGACTCAATGTTTTCTCAGACACTGAATTGGCTTTGCATTCTTGGAATGTACTTTTTAATGAAATGTTAAATTCTGATTTTCCCCCCAAATTTTGCACTGATACTTAGAAGTGAGATTGTTCTAAAGGGTTCTATTTTGGGAGCTATTTTCATTAGGTTTTTAGTCCTGGGGTTAGACTCCTACTGTAAAAAGAACTTGGCAAAATTTTTTTTAATGTTCTGGAACTGTTTAAGTAATAGTAAAACGTTTCTTTCTTTTTTTTTTTTTTTTTTTTTCAAATTTTCAAACAAACATAATAGGAGGGTAACAATGGTTAATACATTACGTATTACTATCTTTAAGTTAGTTATTCAGGACACCAGACATTAGCATTCAATTGTCCAAACATTATTGGCACAAACCTTACTCTTCAATGAACTAAGTAAAAATGGTAGTGTATCTATCTTAACCATCTTATATATATATATATACAATTTTTTTCCCTTTCCCTTCTTTCTTTTCCCTATTCCAGTCTCTCTTTCCTTTTGACCAGTTTCTTTTTGATTCACCATGTCTATTGTACATTTTGGATCTTATTTACTCTTTCAGTTTCTCATACTAGAGAGATAATACGATGCTTACACATGTGCTTCTGGTTTATTTCACTTATGAGTATTTTCTCGAGTTGCATCCATTTACCTATAAAAGTCTCCAGTTTATCCTTCTTTATGGCTGAATAGTACTCCATTGTATAAAAATACCACATCTTTCTTATCCATTCCTCAGTTGATGGGCATTTGGGTTGTTTCCAAGATCTGGCTATTACAAATTGTGCTGCTATAAACATGGGTGCACATATATCGCTGTGGTACGATGTTTTTAATTCTTCTGGGAAGATGCCCAGAAGGGGAATAGCTGGGTCAAATGGGACCTCCAACCCTAGTTTTCTGAGGAATCTCCACACTGACTTCCACAGTGGCTGTACCAGTCGACACTCCCACCAACAGTGAAGAAGGGTTCCTTTTTCCCCACAGCCCCTCCAGCATTTGTTATTAGTTGATTTCTTAATAGTAGCCATTCTTTCTGGGGTGAGATGGTATCTCAGTGTTGTTTTAATTTGCATCTCTCGAATGACTAGTGATGTTGCACATTTTTTTGTATATTTATTTGCCATTAGTATTTCTTCATCTGAGAAATGTGTATTCATCTCAGATGCCCATTTTTGGAGTGGGTCTTTAAATTTGGGAGGTCTGATTTTTTTGAGTTCTTTATATGTTCTCGATAGTAATCCTTTGTCTGAGGAACAGCTGGCAAACATTTTTTCCCACATTGTGGGTTGTCTCTTCACTCTGTTGGTGGTTTCTCTTGCTGTGCAAAAGCTTTTTAATAAGATGAGATCCCAGTTATTGATTCTTTGGGATAGTTCCCGTGCGGTTGAGTTTTTATTCATAAAGTCTTTGCCTACACCAATGTCTCCAAGGGTTTTACCTATCCTACCTTCCAGCAGATTTAATGTTTCTGTTTTAATATTTAGATCTCTGATCCATTTTGAATTTAGTTTAGTGCATGGTGAAAGATATGGATCTAGTTTTAATCTTCGGCATGTGTAGAGCCAGTTTTTCCAGCACCATTTATTAAAGAGGCTATCTTTCTTCCAGCGAATGTGTTTGGCACCTTTGTCAAAGATAAGGTGGCTTAGTATGTCTGGGGTTGTTTCAGCATCTTCTAATCTGTTCCATTGATCTTCAGGTCTGTTTTTTTGCCAGTACCACACTGTTTTTATCACAGTAGCTTTATAGTATAATTTCAAGTCGGGGATTGTGATGCCCCCTGCCTTGCCTTTGTTGCCCAGAATTGCCTTTGCTATTCTAGGTCTCTTCTGATTCCAAATGAATTTTAGGATTGTTTTCTCTAATTCTGTGAGATATGCTGTTGGAATTTTGATTGGAATTGCATTAAATCTGTATAACAATTTTGGAAGTATGGCCATTTTCACTATATTGGTTCTTCCTATCCAGGAGCAAGGGATATCTTTCCATTTTCTGATATCCTCTTCAATCTCCTTTTTCAGAGTACTGTAGTTTTCAGTATAGAGGTCTTTTACATCCTTCGTGAGGTTGATTCCTAGGTATTTCATTTTTTTGGATGTTATTGTGAAAGGTATTGTTTCCCTAATTTCTCTTTCAGTAAGTTTGTTATTTGTGTACAGGAAGGCTATTGACTTTTGAGTATTGACTTTGTATCCAGCTACACTACTGAATTTGCTTATTAAATCTAGCAGTTTTTTAGTGGAGTTTTTGGGGTCTTCTGTGTAGAGTATCATGTCATCTGCAAATAATGATAATTTAACTTCTTCCTTTCCAATCATTATTCCTTTTATTTCTTTCTCTTGTCTAATTGCTCTGGCTAAAGTTTCCAGAACTATGTTGAATAAGAGTGGGGACAGTGGACATCCTTGTCTTGTTCCTGATTTTAGAGGGAAGGCTTTCAGTTTTTGGCCATTTAGTATAATATTGGCTGTTGGTTTGTCATAGATAGCTTTTACCAGATTGAGATAAAGACCCTCTATTCCAATTTTCTGTAGGGTTTTTAAAACGTTTCTTTCTTGAAAGCACCTTTTAGTTTAGGTTTTTTTTTTTTTTTTTTTTTTTTTGGTACTGGGAATCAAACTCACAACCTTGCGCTTGCCAGGCAGGCACTGCGCACTGAGCCATATCCCCGGCCCTGCACCTTTTAGTTCTGCATTTTGTGATGGAATCATTTGGGTTTGAACCTATGTTCTGCAGTTTCTGTGGTTCTAGTCCCAGCAGCATTCGTGGTTGTTAGACGGGAATCTTGCAGAGAGAGGAGAGGCTGCCAGATTCATGAAGGGGCTCCAGTTGAAATTCTGGGATGAACGTTAAAGTCTTGAGGAGAAAAAAAATTGGATGGAAGCTCTCTACATCTGTAGACACTATCGCCTAAGAGCACCAGCCCTTGGGAAGGCCTTGGAAGGCTGTTCGACATGGCCCCCACCTATAAGCCTAGCACTGTGGGAGGCTGAGGCAGGAGGATCACGAGTTTGAGCCCAGTCTGGGAAACATAGCAATTTAGTGAGACCCTGTCTCAAAACAAAAAATAAAGAGTAAAAAAAGGGCTGGGGATGTAGCTCAGGGAGAAGGCCCTGGGTTCAGTCCTCAGTACTGCACATCTGCACGAAAAGGTCCATTTTCCCTTCTCAATATGCCAATGAAACTTTGTTCCCTGCCCACCACCCTCTTGGGGGTGGGGTTCTATTGTCAAAAGGTGTCTTAGCCTTGCACGGTGGCTGTGACAAATGAGCACAAACAGAACAGTTTAAAACAACAGGGAGAGAAAAAAAAAATCTCGGGGGGGACCTCAAGATGGCGGATGAGTAAGAAGCAGGCAGTGAAACTCTCTCTAAAAGTTACCATTGGAACACGGGAATATAGCGATCCGGAAAGCGCAGGAGGGGGGGAGATGCCTCCCCGAAACCCAGAGAAGTTCTGAAGCGCAATCTGGGACCCCCGGCACCAGTGACGGGTGACTTCCAACAAAGAAGAAGGAAAGAAGGAGCAGACCGCGCGCGTGCACCTTCTAATATCCCGGGAGTTGGAGCGCCGGCGGAGGCTCAATTCTACGGACCCACGGTGGCAGCTGGCGCCCAGGGAGCCCCCACGGAGGATCCTGAGACAGCGGCGGGGCAGGGGAGCGGCGGAGAACGGCGCAGACCGGCGGTGAGTGTCTCTCAGCCACAGCTGCCCCGCGCCAGAGAGCGACCGGCCGGGCGCCATTCTGGGGGGTGTGGCGAAACTCAGAGCGGCTCGGAAACTGCTCTGGGAACTTGTGCTCCGGACAGGGCAGCACGGGGCCTCTCAGGCCCACGAAAGTGTGCTGAGGTCAGCAGGCGAACGAGACTAGACTCTCAGCCACACCTGTCCCGCGCCAGAGAGCGACCGGACGGGCGCCATTGTGGGGGGTGTGGCGAAACTCAGAGCGGCTCGGAAACTGCTCTGGGAACTTGTGCTCCGGACAGGGCAGCACAGGGCCTCTCAATTGAGCCCACGAAAGTGTGCTGAGGTCAGCAGGCGAACGAGACTGGACTCTCAGCCACACCTGTCCCGCGCCAGAGAGTGACTGGCCCGGCGCCATTGTGGGGGGCGTGGCGAAAAACCAAAGCGGCGGGAACCAGTGCAGGGAACCCGCGCTCCAGACAGCGCGCTGAGCCTCTCAGGCCCAGGGATCGTGAAAGGGCGCTGAGAGCAGAGGCGAGCTAGACTGGTCTCTGCCTGAAAGTACGCGCCTCTGCTCACCACCCGCCAGAGGGCGCTCCTGGCTTACTGGGACGGACCTGCACAGAACAGGACTCTCTCACCACAGGGTAACTGCCTACAGCAGAGTCAACACCTGGAACTGATTCTTTTTATTTTTTTTATTTTTATTTTTATTTTTATTTTTTATTATTATTATTTTTTTCTCACTGATTCGTTTTTTGTTCTGGCGAAGGGTTTTTTTGTTTTTGTTTTGTTTTGTTTGGTTTTTTGGTGGGGTTTTATTTTTGATCTGTCTGTTTTATTGTTTTTATCTTCGTTTTTGTTTCTGTATGTGTATTTGCTCTTTCCTTCATTATTCTCTCTGGTTTTTTATATGAGTGTAAACAGCGCCTCTCACTTCTTTCTGATTGTGGTTGTGATCTGTTCTTCCTTTTATCCCTTCCTTCTCTTTCTACCACCTGTCCTCTGCACTAGTGTCCCAATTTTAGTGGGATCCCTCTTGGTCCTCTAACCTTACATCTAATTTCTTCCTCTTCTCCCAATACTCTATTTCCTCCTTAACTCATTTTAAATTTAAACTCCTCAGGGGAAAAATTGACATACACAGGACTTGTATACTGCATATAATTTTTCTGGTGTGTTTTAGATTTTGTTATATAACCGCAACTCTATACAGCTAAAAGTGGTAAATAACTGGTTAGCTCAGTCTGTCATTTTCTAGGCTGTGTTTGATGCTTTAGTTAACATTATAGCCAAATGTGAAATAATTGGTCTAAACACCTTTCCTTCCTGATATTTCATGATTGAGATTGACTAAGGGACACAGAAAATACAGTGGCACACTACCAAAGAATCAAGGACTGGGCCAAACAGGTAGCAACTTCGCATACCCAACGAATTGAAGAGGTAGGATCTGGCAGAAAGCTCAAAACCTAAAAGCAAGCTCCACTTGGAAGATACTGCAGAGAAGTAGTCATCTTCTAAGGATCTTAAACACTAGCAATAAAGTAACCTACTATAGGTAATTTGCAAACATCACCCCAGGAATTAAAGAAAGAAAAAATGAGACGACACTTAAACAAGATGCAACCCCACACATCCAATTCACCAAAGGCAAACCTAGGGAGCAACGAGGTGGGACAATCTGAAAGCCACCCACCTGGCCTATCTGAAGTGGTAACAACAAAGCAACTGAATGAGGTTCTGGAAAAAATTAAAACAGAAATAATCTCACAGATAACTGCAGAGATAATGTCTACAATGAAGACCATGCTTAAGGACACTATAGCTGATACAGACAAAAAAATAGATGAACTTAAGAAAACTATAGAAACCATGAATGCTCAGCATAGGAAAGAAATGGAATCCATAAGGCAGATTCAAGCAGATACCCAAGAGATAAAAAATTCCATTGAAAGTATTTGTAGCAGAATAAGCCAATGCGAGGACAGGATCTCAGATATAGAAGACAGGCTTGCAATTAGTGATCATGAAATGGAAAAATTCTTAAAAATAGCAAGGGACCATGAAAAATCAATTCAGCAGCTGCTAGATGACTCAAAGATAAACAACTTAAGAATAATTGGAATAAATGAAAAAGCAGGAGATAGCATCAACGACATTAAAACCTTGTTCAAAGACATAATCAGGGAGAACTTTCCTGGAAGAGAAAAGGAATTTGACACCCCTATAAGTGAAGCTTTTAGAACACCAACTAGACATGATCAAAAAAAAACTTCAGCCAGGCATATTATAATCAAGATCCCAGAAATTCAACAGAAGGGCAGAATCTTAAAAGCTGTTAGGGAGAAGAGACAAATCACTTATGAAGGAAAACCCATCAGAATCACAGCTGACTTTTCAGCACAAACCCTCAATTCAAGAAGAGCTTGGAATGATGTATTGCAAGCTCTAAAGGAAAATAATTTTCAGCCCAGATTGATGTACCCTGCAAAACTATCTTTCAAAATTGATGGAGAAATAAAATACTTTCATGACAAAGAACATCTGAGAAAATTTATGACCACCAAACCAGCACTCCAAAACGTTCTGAAGGACATTCTAGAAAGAGATAGGAACCCCAACAGAAGGAATCCACCAGACAGGGCAAATAATTAAATAGCCGGAAAGCAGAAAAACAAAGAGTGGGAACCAACAACAGGAAAATATCATGACAAGTCAATACATATCAGTTTTAACCATCAATGTTAACGGTCTCAATTCACCAATCAAAAGGCACAGACTGGTGAAATGGATCAAGAAGCAAGATCCAACAATATGCTGTATACAAGAAACACATTTAATTCAGAAAGAAATTCATAGACTGAAAGTCAAAGGATGGAAAACAATACTCCATGCCACAGGAACCCAGAAAAAAGCAGGGGTAGCTATTCTTTTTGCAGACAAAGTGAACTTCAAGCCAAGAAGGATTCAGAGAGATAAAGACGGTCATTACATCCTTGTAAAGGGAACAATCCAAGAGGAAGAGATAACGATCATAAATATATATGCGTCAAATACCAATGCACCCAGCTATATAAAACAAGTACTAAAGGACATGAAAAATCAAATAAGCACTAATACAATTATATTGGGAGATCTCAATACTCCACTGTCACAAAAAGATAGATCAACTGGACAGAAAATCAATAATGAAATAGTAGAACTGAACCAAACTTTTGAACAAATGGACTTAGTAGATGTCTACAGAGTGTTCCATCCCACAACATCAGAATACACATTTTTCTCAGCTGCACATGGGACGTTCTCCAAAATAGACCACATACTAGCTCATAAAACCTGTTTAAGTAAATGCAAAGGAATTGAAATTATCCCATGCATACTATCAGACCATAGTGCAATGAAATTGGAAATCAATGGCAAAAGATCCCACAAAAACTCCCTAAACACATGGAAATTAAACAGCATCCTCCTGAACAACCAATGGGTCACAGATGAAATTAAAGAAGAAATTAGTCACTTTCTACAACTGAATGATAATGACAGTACAACATACCGGAACTTATGGGATACAATGAAAGCAGTCCTAAGAGGGAAATTTATAGCATTAAATACTTATATCAGGAAAATAGAGCAAGCGCAAATAAACAACTTAAGGGTGAACCTCGAGCTTCTAGAAAAAGAAGAGCAGGTTAAGCCAAAAGCCCGTACAAGGGAGGAAATTATAAAGCTCAGAGCAGAAATTAACGTATTGGAGAATAAAAAAACAATACAAAGAATCAATGAAGCAAAAAGTTGGTTCTTTGAAAGAATAAATAAGATTGACAAACCCTTATCCAACCTTATTAAAAAAAGAAAAGAAAAGACTCAAATCCATGCAATTGAAAATGAAAAGGGTGATATCACGACGGACCCTGCAGAAATCCAGAAGATCATCTATACCTATTTTGAAAATTTATATTCTACTAAGATGGAAAATGCAGAAGAAATGGACAGATTCCTAGATTCGTATGAATTACCAAAGCTAAATCAAGAAGATTTAAAAATCCTAAATAAACCAATATCAACCAATGAAATTGAAGATGTAATTAAAAACCTCCCAACAAAGAAAAGTCCAGGCCCTGATGGATTCACTGCCGAATTCTACAAGAAATTTAGAGAAGACCTAACGCCCCTACTTCTCAAACTTTTCAATGAAATTGAAAGGGAAGCAATACTCCCAAATTCATTCCTGGAAGCAAGCATTACCCTGATACCAAAACCAGAGAAGGACCCAACTAAGAAAGAGAACTACAGGCCAATCTCCCTAATGAACATAGATGCAAAAATCCTTAATAAGATACTGGCAAACAGAATCCAACAAATCATCAAGAAGATTATACACCATGACCAAGTTGGATTCATCCCTGGGATGCAGGGATGGTTCAACATACGTAAATCAATAAATGTAATACAGCATATTAACAGAACCAAAGACAAAAATCACATGATCATCTCAATAGATGCAGAAAAAGCTTTTGACAAAGTCCAGCACCTTTTCATGATAAAAACCCTACAGAAAATTGGAATAGAGGGTCTTTATCTCAATCTGGTAAAAGCTATCTATGACAAACCAACAGCCAATATTATACTAAATGGCCAAAAACTGAAAGCCTTCCCTCTAAAATCAGGAACAAGACAAGGATGTCCACTGTCCCCACTCTTATTCAACATAGTTCTGGAAACTTTAGCCAGAGCGATTAGACAAGAGAAAGAAATAAAAGGAATAATGATCGGAAAGGAAGAAGTTAAATTATCATTATTTGCAGATGACATGATACTCTACACAGAAGATCCCAAAAACTCCACTAAAAAACTGCTAGATTTAATAAGCAAATTCAGTAGTGTAGCTGGATACAAAGTCAATACTCAAAAGTCAATAGCCTTCCTGTACACAAATAACAAACTTACTGAAAGAGAAATTAGGGAAACAATACCTTTCACAATAACATCCAAAAAAATGAAATACCTAGGAATCAACCTCACGAAGGATGTAAAAGACCTCTATACTGAAAACTACAGTACTATGAAAAAGGAGATTGAAGAGGATATCAGAAAATGGAAAGATATCCCTTGCTCCTGGATAGGAAGAACCAATATAGTGAAAATGGCCATACTCCCAAAATTGTTATACAGATTTAATGCAATTCCAATCAAAATTCCAACAGCATATCTCACAGAATTAGAGAAAACAATCCTAAAATTCATTTGGAATCAGAAGAGACCTAGAATAGCAAAGGCAATTCTGGGCAACAAAGGCAAGGCAGGGGGCATCACAATCCCCGACTTGAAATTATACTATAAAGCTACTGTGATAAAAACAGTGTGGTACTGGCAAAAAAACAGACCTGAAGATCAATGGAACAGATTAGAAGATGCTGAAACAACCCCAGACATACTAAGCCACCTTATCTTTGACAAAGGTGCCAAACACATTCGCTGGAAGAAAGATAGCCTCTTTAATAAATGGTGCTGGAAAAACTGGCTCTACACATGCCGAAGATTAAAACTAGATCCATATCTTTCACCATGCACTAAACTAAATTCAAAATGGATCAGAGATCTAAATATTAAAACAGAAACATTAAATCTGCTGGAAGGTAGGATAGGTAAAACCCTTGGAGACATTGGTGTAGGCAAAGACTTTATGAATAAAAACTCAACCGCACGGGAACTATCCCAAAGAATCAATAACTGGGATCTCATCTTATTAAAAAGCTTTTGCACAGCAAGAGAAACCACCAACAGAGTGAAGAGACAACCCACAATGTGGGAAAAAATGTTTGCCAGCTGTTCCTCAGACAAAGGATTACTATCGAGAACATATAAAGAACTCAAAAAAATCAGACCTCCCAAATTTAAAGACCCACTCCAAAAATGGGCATCTGAGATGAATACACATTTCTCAGATGAAGAAATACTAATGGCAAATAAATATACAAAAAAATGTGCAACATCACTAGTCATTCGAGAGATGCAAATTAAAACAACACTGAGATACCATCTCACCCCAGAAAGAATGGCTACTATTAAGAAATCAACTAATAACAAATGCTGGAGGGGCTGTGGGGAAAAAGGAACCCTTCTTCACTGTTGGTGGGAGTGTCGACTGGTACAGCCACTGTGGAAGTCAGTGTGGAGATTCCTCAGAAAACTAGGGTTGGAGGTCCCATTTGACCCAGCTATTCCCCTTCTGGGCATCTTCCCAGAAGAATTAAAAACATCGTACCACAGCGATATATGTGCACCCATGTTTATAGCAGCACAATTTGTAATAGCCAGATCTTGGAAACAACCCAAATGCCCATCAACTGAGGAATGGATAAGAAAGATGTGGTATTTTTATACAATGGAGTACTATTCAGCCATAAAGAAGGATAAACTGGAGACTTTTGTAGGTAAATCGATGCAACTCGAGAAAATACTCATAAGTGAAATAAACCAGAAGCACATGTGTAAGCATCGTATTATCTCTCTAGTATGAGAAACTGAAAGAGTAAATAAGATCCAAAATGTACAATAGATATGGTGAATCAAAAAGAAACTGGTCAAAAGGAAAGAGAGACTGGAATAGGGAAAAGAAAGAAGGGAAAGGGAAAAAAATTGTATATATATATATATAAGATGGTTAAGATAGATACACTACCATTTTTACTTAGTTCATTGAAGAGTAAGGTTTGTGCCAATAATGTTTGGACAATTGAATGCTAATGTCTGGTGTCCTGAATAACTAACTTAAAGATAGTAATACGTAATGTATTAACCATTGTTACCCTCCTATTATGTTGTTTTGAAAATTTGTTCTTCTTTTGATTTGTTTTGTTTTTTTTCTTCTCTTTAAAAAAAAAAAAAAAAAAAAACAGGGAGTTATTTCTTGGTTTCTCTCCTTAGCACATTTCCCCACTGGAATACTACGTTTGGGAAAATGTCTGTCTCCTCCAATTAGAATCTTAGCACTGTGGTAGGAGGGACTAATTTTAGTCTCTAGTCCCTAAAATAATGCCTAGTGATAGCAGGTGCTTAAGTAATATTTGTTGAGAGAATGACTTGCTGCATAATGTTCAGGTTTAGGGTCCCACCCTAAACCCTAAGTAACAATCCACACAATGTATCTAACTAGTCTTTACTGCTAGTAGCAATGTTGTGATGGATTTCCTAGTAGTTAGTTGTTTTGTTTTTGCTGGCACTGGGGATTGAACCCAGGGCCTTTGTACTGAGCTATAGCCTTGGTCCTATTTATTTTCTTTTTTGAGATAGGGTCTTGCTAAATTGCTAAGTAACCTGACTGAGCTTAAGCTTGAGATCCTTCTGCCTCAGCCTCCCAGAGAGCTGGGATTTCAGGCAGGCACCACCAGACCCTGCTCCTATTTAGGTCTTTGAGTCCATGTTAGAGCATGCCTCTGACATAAATTCGCAGAAGTGAAACTGATATACCAAAAGGCATGTGCATTTTTTTTGGATGTGATATATGTTACCAGATTGCCTTCCAAAGATGGCATCGACCATCTCTGGTTGACTGTCCCACCAACCACAAGTTCAAGCCCAGCCTGGGCAATTTAGTAACTTAGTGGGACCCTGTCTCAAACTAAAAAAATTAAAAAGGGCTGGGATGTAGCTTAGTGCAAAGGCCCTGGGTTCAATCCCTAGTAACACAGATACACACACACACACACACCTACATATTTTGGGTAGTTAAATAGTCCTCCAAATAGTCTTCCAAAGTCTCTTCTACTTTATTCCCACCAATAAAACACGAAGACATTAGTCTGTCTTCGGGAGAGATTCTAACCATTTATGCTCCCAAAACAGAGCTTGAGAAATCCTATTTCTTTGTACTCTCCCTGCTCTGGTGTTTGTGAGTCTTTTTGCCATCTCAGAAGTGTTATGTGTTGCATCGTGCAGTAAAGAATGCTGCCTTAGGCAGGCATGGTGGCACACCTGTAATCCCAGCACTCTGGGAGGCTGAGGCAGGAGAATCACAAGTTCCAGCCCAGCCTGAGCAACTTAGCAAGACCCTATCTCAAAATGAAAAATTAAAAAAGGGTTGGAGATGTAGCTCAGTGCAAAAGCCCTGGGTTCAATACCCAGTACCACTGCCCTTCCCCCAAAAGGCTGCTTTACCCAACAGAGGTCTGACTTTTGCCTTCACCTTGGAAATGATTGAACGGTGTTATGGCTTATATCTATATGTCCCCCTCAAAGCCTCATGTGCTCATATGTGGGGCTTTTGGGAGTGCCTGGACCATGAGCATGTGATACTGGATTAGCCCACTGATTGTTTTAAGCACAATTCTGGGTGTGGGTGGTGGACTTACTGAAGATGAAAGACCCACCCTGGATATGGGTGGCACCAACCAATAGGCTTGCAGCCTGGATGGAATAAAAAGGGAAAGAAGAAGGAAGTCTCGCTGCTTCCTGCCTGCCACACCATGAGCTGTTTCTCCTTTACCATGCCCATCTGCCATACCACCCTGCATTGCAGCCAGCTGACTGTGAACTAAAACTTCTACAAACTGTGAGCCAAAATAAACCTCTTGGCCGGTGATATAGCTCAGCGGCATAAGCGCCTGCCTGGCAAGAACAAGGTCCTGAGTTCGACTCCCGGTACCCACATATAAAACACAACAAAACAAAACAAAAACAAAAATAAACCTCTCTTCCTTTAACTTGTGGGTGTCACGTATTTTGTCCCAGCAGTGAGAACGTAACTAAGACAAGCAGTCCTTGGGATGTGCGGCTTGATAAGAGCACATTCATTTGCTGGAGGGCCTTGGGCCATGCCAGATAATCTCTCAGTGTGATTTGGGGTGAAGGGTTTGGGCCCGAGGTCATCAGCTTATGCTCTGGGCTGGCAAGAGACTGAGCACAGCCATGTAAATGGACCCTCCTGGACTCTACTCCATGCACCTGTCCCTCTGGCTTGTTTTAACCCGTGTCCTTTCACTGTAATAACCATAAATGTGAGTCTATTGGTTTTGCTGGTGTCTCTGAGCCCTTCTGGCAAATTATTGAATTTGAAACTGGCCTCAGGGGCCCTGACCTAGTACTTTGTGCAAAAATGTGGCCACATCCCATGTGGCCCACGTGGGGCAGCAACATCTGCCTCCCTGCACCTGCCTTTTGGGGGCCTTAGCGGTTCGGGTCTTTTCCCGCCCGTAGCTCTTTGAGATCCTTTTCTACTCCTGAGGTTCTTGGAGCTCTCTTGGGACATGGCTGAGGTGTCCTGTTGTCTTAGTTATTTTTCTCATTGTTGGGACAAAATACCTGACAGCCAAAGTTAAAGGGGAAAGGTTTATTTAGCTCACAGTACGTAGAGGTTTCAATCCATAATCGGCTGGCTCCAAGGCAGGGTGGCTAGGCAGAGAGCCATCACAGAGGAGAAATAGTTAATGGTGCCCACAAGATAGCAAAAGCAACAAGGGAGAGAGACAAGCCTCTTTCTGTCCCTTATATTATATGCAGGCTACCCACCCTAGGGTGGGTGTAGCACTCACACCCTTAATCCCAGCAATACACACTCTAGATTCAGCCACCTCTGAAAAGCCCACCCCCCATGACTGCATGAGGCTTTAAGGAGACATCTAGACACAAGCCATAACACCCCTGCCATGCTGATTCGAGACTGAAGGACGAAGATTGGAAGGGTCAGGCGCTCAGCTGACCAGGCCACCACTTAAAGTTGTGGAGGGAGAAAACAGACCACAAAGTAGGAGAAAGGCAAAATGAATTACAGTATATCTTGCATATGGAAGGGTACACAGCTCTCAAAAATAACAACCATGAAAGGGAGATATATATATATTTATATATATATTTATATATAATATTATATATAAATATATAATATATTCATTTATTATATATTCAGGTATTATATATTACATATTATATATTATACATTTACATATATTATATATTTATATATTATATTATATATTTATATATTGTTTTTATATTATATATTATGTATTTATATATTATGTGTTATATTTATATATATTTATATATTATGTAAAATATATTATATATTATATTTTTTATATTATACATTATATATTATATATTTATATATAATATAATATATATTATATATTATATTTTATATTTTTATATATTATATATTTTTATATATTTTATATATATTTATATATTGTTTTGTTTTGTTTTGTTTTTGAGACAGGGTCTCACTATGTAGTTCAGGCTAGCTTTGAACTAACTATGGAGCCCAAGCTGGCCTTGAACTCACAGTGATCTTCGTGCCTCAGCCTTCCAAGTGCAAGGTATATATTTTTTAAAAGTCCATGATATAATTTTAAGTACAACAAGCAGAATCCACAATTCTATCTGTGCTGAGTAGAACTTTGCAAAAATACACATTCAGGTGAACAGAGACTGGGTGAGATGTATAAAATGTAGAAATTGGTGTGGATAACCAATCCTCTTCTCTCTCTCTCTGATTTTATTACTGTGGGTTGAACCTAGGGCCTTTGAACTCAGTTACACTCCCAGCTCTTTTTAAATTTAAATTTTTGTTTTTGTTTTTATTTAATGTAATTTATTTATCTATTTGAGACAGGATCTTGCTAAGTTGCCCAGGCTGGGCTCCAATTTGAGATCTTCCTGCCTCAGCCTCCAGAGTGCAGGGATTACAGACATGTGCCACCATTCCCGGCAACATTTCTCTTTGTTTTGTCCTTTGCTGTTGGTGGTGCAATCCACACAGATTGAGAGGGGAGCCATCAAAGGGTTCACAAGAAGAGAAAGGGACAGGTGCCTCATGTCCCTGTCTTGAAAGGTTGTTGGGGAAATGACAGGCGCTCTTTGAAGCTCTCTGCACCCACAGATGCTGGGCTCCGGGTGGGTTGTGCCAATGTACTCTCAGGTCCTCAGATGTCCAGGGCTGCCATCGGGACCTGTGTTTCCCAAGCTGAAACACGACCCATCCAAACTCAGGACAAATGGCTTTTTTTGTTCTTGTTGTTTACTGAGGAAATACATTTCTGCTCTTTATAGCCACTTGGTTTGTGGTACTTTGTTACAGCAACTGTAGTATTTTTGTTTTTGTTTGTTTTGTTTTTGTTTTTTTGAGACAGGGTCTCACTATGTAGCCCAAGCTGGCCTTGAACTCACTATATAGCCTAGGCTGGCCTCAAACTCATGGCAATACTCTTGCCTCAGCCTCCTGAGTACTAGGATTACAGGCATGCACCACCACACCCTGCTAACAGCTATAGTATTATGGGCTACATTGTGACCCCTCCAAAACATTATGTTGAAGCCTTAACTCCCAGTACTTCAGAATGGGACTGTACCTGGGACAGGACCTTTAAAATATCGTTATGTTAACACAAGCCTGTCCAGGTGTGCCCTAATCCCATCTGACTGGAGGACACCAGGAACACATGTGCACAAAGGAAAGGCTGCATGAAGACACCAAGAGGCCATTGTAAGCCCAGGAGAGGACTTAGGAGAAACCAGGCTGTTGACAGCTTCATCATGGACTTCCAGCAAGCAAAACTGAGAAAATAAATCACTGCTGTTTCATCCACCCAGATGGAGGTGTTTTGTTATAAAACCCCTAGCAGGCTAACATGCAGGAAATGAAAACAGGAGGAATCCTTTGTCACTAGTGATAGAAAGTACAATCTGACTTTTGCAGAAAGGAAATTTATGATGACTCCCTTTTCAAACTCAAGTCTATAAACTGGCTATCACTCCTATAAATAGGAAACAGCAATCACATACCCAGGAAACCCTGTGAACACACAGGAATCATTCTGTCTTCAGGTGGGGCTTGATCAAGCATATATGCAACTTCACCAGGAACTGTGTCTCATCTCTGTATCCTGAGGTTGGTGCCAGAAAGGTTTTTCCAAGGTTGACATTTGAAATCTTGCACTTGCCATCTTGTGCAACTTGCTTCTTTCCCCACACTTTTGTCATATAACAAACAAGGACTGCAATGGTTCCTGCTTCATGGCATCATTATGAAGATGAAATTTGGGGCAGTTTTGATAGGAGCCATTGGAATCTTAGTCTGTTCCCAAAGGCAGTCCCTTCCCACCACATTCACCCTTTTATACTCGAACATCTAAGAAAGTACCTCTGCCTGATTCCTACTTGTTATCTACTTGAATGCCATGCTGGAAGTATTTACATCATGGACATTGGCAACTGCTATAAAATCAGAGCTTGTCCTAGAGGAACCAGTGAGCGTTGATACTAGGGATGATCAAAATACACAGTGAATGTTTAAATTTTTTAAAATTTATCACAGTAAAAGACACATTGCCATTAATCCCCCCCCCAATAATCCCCCTTACTTCAAACACACTTATCCCATCATCTTTGCCACTCTCTGGAGCAGTTCTGGAAGTCCTCGTTCATGAGTGTCTTTACAAATTGCGATAAAAATGTGTGAATGCAGCTGCAGCATGCCATCCAACACAAAGGCGGGCTTGCAAAAACATGACAGTCCTCATCCGCCTTATTCACCAGATCTGCACCGTGAGACCTCTGGCTCTCCTTCGGAGTTGAAATAACCACGAAAGGGAAATGTTTTGAACCAATTCAGGACATTAAATCAGCCATGACAGCACAACTAAAGACACAAAAGAGGGCTTCCAGAACTGCTTCAGAAAGTGGCAAGAATGATGGGATGTGAGTATTCAAAGAGAGAGGGAAGATTTTGAGGCAGATTAATGGCAATGTATCTGTTAATCATTTTTAAAAATTTGAGTATTCATTGTATTTTCCTATCACGCTTCATAAATACCAGCTATCGCCTTTGCTCCTTTGGCTGTCCACCCTTTGGGTCCTCCAGCTCTGATCCCACAGATGGATCATGAATGTTTTAATTTGATCTGAAGGCTGTAAGTGTGATGTGAGACAGACAGGCTTTGGCTAAAATCCAAAAAGCTACCGGATGCGAGAATAAATGTGAAAAGAGCAGCTTCTCCTCCAGAGAATGGAGACGATACCATCAAGAAAGAGATGGTGGCTCTCCTGCCACTGGGCGTTCTGCAGTCTTCATTCCTGGCCAGTTGCTCCCTCCTGGGCCTGGGCAGGTGCTATGGTGCCCTTCCCCTCCCAGCCACTCCAGGGCAGCCCTGGCCTGCCTAGTCTCCTCCTTGGCAACCCACTTGTTTGCTGGATTTCTCTGAATTCTTCCATGACTGTCCTGTATACACAAGTCTTGGCAATCAGGCAGGATGAGCTGGGATCAGATCCATGCCCTAGACTGGGACAAAACCTGAAACTCAAATTTACTCCTGGTACCATACCTCTGTGCCTTGGACGATGAAAATGTTCTGTGTTTATACTGGCCAGTTTATTGGCCCTATCTGCATATGGTTATTGAGTACTTGAAATACGGCCAGTGAGACCGAGGAACTGGATTTTTAGCTCATTTACACAAACTTCATTTAAATGGCCACATGTGACCAGTGGCTACCATATCAGACAATGCAAGTTTACAGAAACACTCCCTCCTCGACACACAGACGTGTCCTGTGGTAGCTACAGCGGATGTGTTCCAGGAACCCCTCATATTCCCAAATACAAGGATGCTCAAGGCTCCAAAATGGCATAATATTTGCATGTAACCTACACATATCTTCCTGTATACCTTAAATCATCTCTAGATGATTTATAATACCTAGTACAATATAAATACTGTGCAGGTAGTTGTTATACTATATTGCTTAGGGACTAACAAGAAGGAAGAAAGTCTGTACACATTCAGTACAGACACAATTTTCTTCAAATATTTTTGATCTGTAGTTGGTGAACCTGCAGATAGAGAATCCATGGATATGGAGAGCCAAAAATCTATATCCCGCCAAAAAATGTATACATCAAGGGAAGAAAAACTTGTATAAATCTTTTGATACTAAATTTACTGAGACATCATGAGACTAATACAAGTTACCTTTGGCCTTTGCTCTCTACAATTACAAGAGGTGCTCGAAGTGGTGAACTGATGAAGCGTGTGTACACGTTCTGAGGGACTCTGTATATTCATTGTTCTATTGTTTAAAATAGAGGAAAACTGTAATCTCAATACACTGGGAGGCTGAGGTGGAAAGAGTGAAAGTTTGAGCCCAGCCTGAGCATTCTGAGGGGGGTTCATGGCAGTACATCTTTTACTGTAGTAAGATTTTTAAAATTTAAACATTCACCATTTATTTTGACCTCTCAGATTTATTTTTGCTTGCTTGTGCCTGTTTCTTCCCTACCTCTGCTAGGATATCTCAGCAGATTTTTACAGCCACTGCAGATGGAAATGTTTACTGGCAGCCATCTCCCTGCCAATCCTCACCTCATAACTGCCAGGAAGGCATTAACTGAAGGTTTGTTCTTTTCCATTTAGCCAACAGATATTTCCCTCTTCTCCTGGGTCTTCGAATAGAGACGAGTACTGCTGGCTGGGACCTGTCTGAACAGACTTCCCACCTCACGGGTATACTGGCATTTTCCAGAAGTCTTGCCAAGCTCATGAGGGTGGCTTTGGAGATGGTCGGCCTGGCTTCCTGTGTGAGGAGTTCTGAAGCCTCAGGCTGAGAGAGTGTGGCCACCATCCCGAGCCACCTCACTAACCACCTTTCCTCCTGATCCACACAAAGACCTGGATCCACAAGAGGCTGGGGTTGGGGGTCCCACAAATCAACACCTCTACCCATTCCAGAATCAGAACCTCAAAATAACAGGAGAAGGGGGTTGTTACAGGCTGACTGCATCCTCCAAATTTCATATGTTGAAGCCCTAAGCCCCAGTACCTTAGGACATGACTGGTTTTGCATAGAATGTCTTTAAAGAAGTGATTATGTTAAAGCAAAGCCATCAAGCTTGGCCCTAAACCAGTCTGACTGGCAGAAACTGGTTCCGTCACTGGCAGACATCACCCTGGGAAGGGATTAATGTAGTTCTTGTGGGACCTGGTTAGTTCCCTCCAGAGTAGATGTTCTAACAAGAAGAGAAGATTAGGACACAAACACTCTCAGAAGGAAGTCTGTGTGAAGACACAGGGATGAGTTAGCTGTCTACAAGCTCAGGAGAGAGGCTGCAGAAGAAATCAACATCACTCACACCTTGATTTCAGACTCCCAGCCTCCAAAATTGTGAGATAGTAAATGTTTGTTGTTTAAACCACTGGGCGGCATTGCTTTTGGAAAGGATTAATGTAGTTCTTATGGGACCCCACTTAGTTCCCTCAAGAGTAGTTTGGTATAGAAGAAACAAGACTGGCCCCTTCCTGGTCTCTGGCTTCCCATCTCACCAGGTGATCTTTTCGACAAATGCCTCCACCGTGAGGTCATCCACCACAGATGGGGCCAGCCAGTCTTGGGCTTTTAGGCTTCAAAACTGTAAGTGAAATAACCTTTACTTTATAAAGTATCCAGCCTCCAGTATTTTGTTATGGCAATGGAAAACAACTACAACATTCTTCACTGATATGGTGGAGATAGTAAAGACTACACATGTTTCACACTGGTACTGTGATGAATAAATGAGATAGAGCCAACATTTTTTGAACACTACACAAGCTCCATGCACTTGCTCGTGACTTGGTATGTGTTTGTCTTGTTTAATTCTCACAACACTTTATAATAAATTCTGTTGTATCTATTTTTCAACTCAGGGAACTAAGGCTCGGAAAGACCAACTAACTTGGTCACACAGCTGATAAGTACAGTGCTGTAAGTTGAATCCAGTTGCCTGGCTTCAAAATCTGGGTATTTTTTATTTAGTCAGGACCTCACTATGTAGCCCAGGCTGGTCTCACACTCACAGCAATCTTCCTGCCTCAGCCTCCCAAGTGCTGGGATTACAGGCATGCACCACCACACCTAGCAAAAACCACAAAGCATGGATGTGCTTGGTGTACAGGAGAGCCCCCAATTGTTAATTCTATTCTCCTTTATAATAGCCTGGGCTATATTATAAAGTCCTTGATTTCTGATGTTTGAATGTATTTCTCCAATTCCATGCGTTAGAAACTTAACCACCAAATTCATAGGTTAATAGCATTTGGGGGTGGGACCTTTGGGAGGTGATTGGGTCACAGACTCCACCTTCACAAATGGATTCATCCATCCATGGACAGTGGCTTAGTTATGAAAGCAAGGTCGCTGGCACACTTGCTCTGTCTCACCACGCGATGCCCTCTGACATGTTATGGTGCAGCTAGAAGGCCCTTGCTAGATGCTGAGCAGACCCACAGCCATGTTCTTGGACCTCCCAGCATCTAGAACCACGTGCTAAATAAAGCCATATTCTTCATAGCTGCCCAGTCTTTAGTATTCAGTTACAGCAACAGGAAACAGACTAAGACACTGGCTTAGTTACTTTCTCTTTGCGGAGACACAGTATCTAACACTTAAATGGGGAGAGTTTTATTTTGGCCCTCAGTTGCAGTCCATGGTCAGCTGGCTCCAAGGCAGATACAGCATGGCAGAGGGACATGGCAGAGGAAAGGCTGCTCATGTCACGGTGGCCATGGAAACAAAGAGAAGGGAGGAGCTGGGGAGAGGATTTACCCTTCGGGGTCACACCCCAGTGACCCACCTCTTCTGACCAGACTCTCTTCCAACAGCAAGTCAACTGTAAGGCCCCTGATTCAGTCGCCTTCCAACAGCCCTGCCTTTGAGCACATGATGTCTTTCGGGAATGTTCTCATTCCAAACCATAGCAGACACTGCTAGTGGATGTCACTTTGGTAATTATTAAAGAGTTGAAAATGACATGTGTCACTCAGAACATCATAATTCAGGTTTATAGACAGTTATTGAGTATCTAGTATTTTCTTAGCAATATTTTCAGTGCTTTGAGAAGCTCTGTCCTTAAAATTTGTAACTTAATTTCTGGAAAAGACACATATTCTTTGGGGTTTCCTGCAAAGCAGAAGAGCCTATCGTATAAGTTAGCTATTGCTGCATAACAAATTACTCCTACATTTAGTGGGACTGATTTCTGTGGCTCTAAAATTTAGGGAGGATAGTATAGGGATGGATTGTATTTTGCTTTTTTATAGGATTTTTGGTTTGTTTGTTTGTTTTGAGGCAGGTTCTCACTATGCAATACAGGTTGGCCTTGAACTCACTTCTGTAGCCCAGGCTGACCTCAAATTCACAGTGATCCTCCTACCTCAGCCTCCCGAGTGCTGGGATAATAGGCATGCACCACCATGTCAGGCTATAGGATTTTTTTTATTGTGACAAAATATACATAACATAAAGTTTATCATTTTAACCATACAGTTCAGTGGGATTTAGAACATTCACAATTTATGCAATCACCATTACCATCCACTTCCAGAACTCTTTCATCATCCCAGATAGAAACCCTGTACCTATTAAATAATAACTCTCCATTTTTCCCTCCACTCATTGTCTTTCTTTCTTGGTCATTTGATATTTTTGTTTTTGTTTTGAAATGAGTGTGCTATGTTTCTCAGGCTGGTATGGAATTCTCAGGCTCAATGATCCTCCTGCCTCAGCCTCCTGAGTCCTGGGACCTCAAGGAGGTGCAACACACTCTGCTTTGTCTTTGCTTCCTGATATCTGGCTCCTCAGCTGAAATTCGGGAAGACAAAGGGAGTGAGAGAAGATGAAATCATCTCATTTTCTCACAGGTCTGTCAGGTGACCCTGGCTTGGTACAGCTGGAATCTCAGGTGGGATTATAGGCTGGGGCGCCCTCATACATGAACTCCCCATATTGCCTGGACTATTGCTGGATTACAAAGGAGAGAGAGAGAGAGAGAGAGAGAGAGAGAGAGATTATATTAAGCAGAAGCTGTGTCATTTTATGACTTACTTGCAGGTGTCACATAGCATCATTTTGTCCATGGTCCATTGGATGAAGAGGACACAAGGCCACCATGAAGGTTCCTGCAGAGGGCACCCAGACCCTATGTCTCATGTTGGTCAATTTGCAAAAAGAGCACCTAGGAGTATATGGGTGAGGCCATCTTTGGAAAGTAAAATCTGCCACATATGGAGAGGCTGAGCATAAGTACTATTGAGAGAGCTCCAAGTCTTGGGAATGACCATGGAGACATATGACCAAGCATAGAGAAGGTGAATTGGGACTTAACAGAAATATAGGATTTTACATGGTGGGGAAAAGGAAGTAAAAGCAGCAATGGTGGGTGGAGAAGAGCCCAAGGATTGCCAATTCCTTGGTGACATAGGCAGCCAGTGCTGAAAGGCAGAACTTTGATGGGGCCCAACAAAGTGGTCTGTGGCCAACAGAACTCCAAACAAATCCAACATGTGCACTTGGGAACCAGAGCTATGAACCGAACAGAGAGCCTGTGCACAGGCAAGTTCAGAACCCAATCAAAGTGGCCCAACCAGGCATAATGGCACACACCTGTAAACCCAGCACTCTGGGAGGCTGAGGCCAGATGATCACAAGTTTAAGTCCAGGCTGGGCAACTTAGCAACTTAACATGATCCTATCTCAAAACAAAGAACCAAAAGGGCTCAGGCTGTAGCACAGTGTGAAGGCCCTAGGTTCAATCCCCAGTACAAAAAAAAAAAAAAAAAACAGAAAAAGAAAAAAGAAAAAAGTAAAAAGTAGCCATAAAGGAACTAAACATCTAGGAAGATGTTTATCTGACCCTGAGGAGGGGAAGGTCTTTCTGAACATAAGCCTTATGAACCAACAGTAAATCAATAAGGGATTTCACTATGGCATGGTTTGGAAAAGTAAAAAATTCAGGAAACTCCCCACCTTCAGATCTCATGATGGAAAGCTAGTAAAATAAGTTATTGAGTACATCCACACATTGAGTTATGTGATTATTTAGAATCATACTCTTTTTATATTTATGGATATAGGGAGAGTATTCATGATATATTATGCTTAGAAACTGGATTTTAGAATTTTATAATTATACCATGCTATGCTTTGCTGCTATAATCATAGCAATGTATGAGGTTCTGCTGATTACTATATGTTCAGCTCTGTGCTAAGTATCTTACCCATGTTATGATATTGAAAACTACCCAATGACCTTATGAGGTAGATAATTACTATTCTCATACTACAGGTCAGAAGACTGAGGTGTAGAGAAATTCATTCATTTGTTCCAGGGGTCCCAAGCCTCTTTCCACCTGTCTTGAGATCTGTGGTTGAAAGTCACTCTGAGGCTAGGAATTTCCAATTTTGCAAGAAACCAATTCCTCCCAAATGAAGGCAGAAGGGGGTATTGAAAGGATAAAGACCCAAATGTTAGCTCAGCTTACACATGGGTGCTGAGATGATTGTCCACATTTTCTACAGATTTATGTTGCTTTTCAAGAAAAACACATGTATAAAACATTTTACAAAAGAATAGGCATGTAGCTCTATAGTGGTGCATATTGGTAGGCTAGGAAGGCTTCTCTCCAGGGATCTGCAAGTGAGTTGCCACATGAGCTCTGAGGGTTCCTATGAAGTCACCCATGATAAATGCCCTGAGCAGGGCGGGACACCAAGAAGCGCCCTGCAAAATCCTTGAAGGTCAATGGCTGCATCTGAAAGTTAATGATTCTGAAATGACTTGCAGATGTCCAAGGCACAGCAGACACAGCCATAAGGGACGGACCCGGGGGAAGGGAAGACGCTGCTCTTTATTTCGAAGGAACATCCCCCAGACTCACACCTGGGGACCCCTTACGGAGTGCGGCACTCTTAGGCTCCTGCTTTGCCTGGCAAACAAGACCTGGTTGCCATAGATACAGCTGGGCTGGGTGGAGCCAAATCGGATCCCGGAAGTGGGTAGCTGGTCTCCTCTCCCTGCCACCTGCCTGGTCTCATCCAGCACCCCATCGCTGCCCATCCTGTTGCCCCATCCCCACCCCCTACAAGCTCCTGTTTCCCTGTCTTTAAAAGGCAGGGTCTGGGGAGGAGTGGGTTAGAAAACTTAGAGACACTTTTTAGAACTGCTGCTTTTTAAAATTATAGAATTGTTCATACAGAAAACTATAGAAATAACAATAAATATCCATATAGTTATTTATTTATTTATTATTATTTGCTTTACATGTTTCTGAGTTTTGTCTTTGCATCCCTTGGGATCTAATTCCTGGAGGTGACCCCTATCCTGAAGTTGGCATGCGTCCTCTCCACGTATTCACACTTTGCTACCTATGTAGGTATCCATCAGCAATGGAAAGAATTGCTGAGTTTTCAAATGCACATTTTCATACTGAACGGTTTTCAAATTGCTTGCTACCCACAATGTTATGCTGCTGGGATTTACTGTTGACAGATGCTTAGTTTAACTGTCTTACAGAAGCCATTTATTTATTTAATACTAGAGATTAAATGTTGGGCCTTAGCACTGAGCAATATCCCAACACTTTTTAGTTTTTATTTTGAAACAGGGTCTCGCTAAATTTTCCAGGTGGGACTTGAACTTTTGATCCTCCTGCCTCAGCGTCCCAGAATGCTGGGATTACAGGTGTGTGCCATCAGGCATGGGTAGAAGCTCTTTGTTTTAATATATCCATTTGATTTTTTTTAAAAGATAGTCACTTATATCATTTCCAATTTTTTTTTTTTGATATTACAAATATCTGTGATGAACATCCTGGATATTTTTGCTGCTGATTCTCGGTGCAGGAGCCTGTCTTTGGAATATATCCAGAAACACAGTATCTGGGTTGAGAAGTCTGAGCATCTTGGGGTCACTAGGGATTGCCAATTGCCCTGTGAGTGAGTGGGGCCACTGACACCCCACCAGCAGAGTGGTGATCCGACTTCCCCATGCACTTCCTTGTGGAGTGAAAGGCTGGGGACATAGAGCAACCACTTTCCTTCGCTCATCTTCCGTGCTCTGGACTATCACCCTGAAGCAACTGGTTTATCCTCCCCTTTTCCTAACTGACTGACCCTAACCATCTTTACTCTGGATTGTCCAAAGTGATTCAAGAGAAAGAGAATGGAAACATGAGCTGAGGACTGGGACAACATATTTGTAAAATAAGCCAGGCATGGTGGTGCATGTCTGTAATCCCAACACTCTGGGAGGCTGAAGCAGGAGAATTACAAATTTTGAGTACCACCTGGGCCACTTAGTGACTTAGCAAGACCTGTCTCAAAATAAAAAAATAAAAAGGGGCGGGGCTATATAACTCAGTGTGAAGTCCCTGGGAGTGATCCCCAGTTCCATATACTTACAAAATACATATCAGATAAAGGGCTTGTGTCATCATTATACAAAGAACTCTTAAAATTCAACAACAAGCAAACAAACAACCCAATTAAAAAATGGGCGAAAGACCTGAACAGACATTTCACGAAGAATAGACACTGAGGGCCCAAAGCGTGTGAAAAGATGAACCACACTGTCTGTCATTAGGAAACTGCAGATCAAAGAAGCCACGAGATAGTGCCACGTGCGTGTTAGCGTGGCCTGACTCCACAGCCTTGACACCCCCAGAGGCCGGTGAGGCCAGCGAGGACATCATCACTGGTGGGAATGCAAACTGGTCCTGCCACAGTTTGGGAAGGCAGTTTGGCAGCTTCTTACAAAATGACTCAGGGATCAGTATACAAGCACTCTAGCCATTTAATATGGATGCATAACAGGTTCGTCTCTTTGTCCCCTCTAATTGGCCCGATGCAATGGGGTGGGGATAAAACCATGAAGGTCTGTTGTTAAAGGAGCATTGAATTGGGCACTGGTTGAGTGAGGACATAAGAGGGGTGATGGGGTGTTTCCTGGAGAAAGAGGCTGGCTGCAAAGTAATGCAATGGGACTCAAGGGATCCAGGACCTGGTTTGGAGGGAGTTTTCCCAATCAGTGCCGGGCGAGTGAACTCCAAGAAAGATGACCACACAGGACACTGCTCAGTGCCCAGAGGCCCCTGGGACTGTATCAAAGCCAGTGCCCATGCCTGGATCTGTAGGGTGGGGACACTGGCTCCATGCTCTGTGCCTGTGAGGTAGCGCCAACCATAGTGCACAGCTCTGCAGCTTTCGTGTCTTGTCTTGTCTTGTCCTGTCCTGTCTTGTTCTGTTTTGTTTTGTTTTGACCATACTGGGAATTGAATCTGGGGCCTTTGCACGGAGTTACAATCCCAGCCCTGTTTTTATTTATTTATTTTTTATTTTGAGACAAGGTCTTGCTAAGTCAGGGACATCCAGAACTGCTTCAAAAGGGCAAGAACAATGGGACAAGTGTGTTCTGAGTGAAGAGGATTTTGAGGGGGATTCGTGGCAATGTCTTTTACTGTAATCAATTTTTTTTTTTTTAATTTAAGCATTCACTGGAAGATTGGGGCCATGAAGAAAGTAAAGACGGTGACTTCAGAAGAGGTATGCACAGTGTGCTCAGGGAGCTCTTCTTTGGGAAAATGGCTTTTCAACTAAGGCCCAAAAGGCAAGAAGGATTGAGTCATGGAAAGATCCAAAACTGGATTTCTCAGCTTGGCACTGTGGGTGAGTTGGATATGCAGGATGAAGAGGAGCCTCCCTGACCTCAACCCGTCCTCCACATCACCACTTCGCCATGCATTGCCTGGAGGCAAAGTCAACCCTGCTGAGATCCACTGACCCAGAGGAAGGACATCCAGCCAAAGGGAGAAATAACTGAGAAGGTCCCAATGGACCACCGGGAGCAAGCTAAGCAGGTTTTCTCAGAACAGAAGTCTCCTGTAGGGCCGGTGAGATGGCTCAGCGGCATAAGCGCCTGCCTGTCAAGTGCGAGGTACTGAGTTCGACTCCCGGAACCCACATACGAAAAAAGGGCCGGTGATATCGCTCAGCAGCACGGGCGCCTGCTGGCGCTCAAGGTCCTGAGTTCGACCCCTGGTACCCACAAAGAAACAAAAAAACAAAACAGAAGTCTCCTGTAAGGAAAACTTTCAAGGCCAGGAGAGTGAATGGGTGGGTTCAGTGAGAGGGGTGAGGAAAGAATTGGGAAGAGGTGAAGGTAAGGGAGAGGAGGGCAAGGCCGGAGCTCCAGAGACCAAGGCTATGGGAAGGAGGGTGGATCCTATCCTGCACATCAGGAGACCCCAGAGGGAGGGATGGCAGGGACAGATGTGACCTGAAAAATCCCTCCAGCTGCTGGGTTGGGGGCAGGGGTGACAAGCACACGAGCATCATGTAACCACTGTAACAACCCCGAAGGTGGTGGCTTAAAATAGAAATATATCTCTTATTCTGGAGGCCACAAGTCCAACCAGGTGTGGGCAGAGTCAGTCTCCCCCAGAGGCTTTTGAAGAGGAACATTCCTGCCTCTTCCAGCTTCTGGGTGCTCCAGGCATTCCTTGGCTTGTGGCTGCATCACTGGGATGCCTGCACAGTGCTATCTTGGAATGTCCTCCCTGTGTGTCCCCTCTTCTCATAAGGACATTAGTCACTGTACTTGGGGCACAGGCTAAATATAGAATGATGACCGTTGTCACCTCTAGGCCAGAGATGGTGGGGCCTGGACACACAAGAGGTGGAGAGCCATGGACAGCAGATCTGATCTTCAGGGCTGTGCCAGTGCCCTGGCCACCACTGACCTCATATCAAGCTTTTGGTTCTGGGTCTGAGGCTTTCCTCCTCTCCCTTCCAGGGTGCTACAAAGCTTCTGCAAAATGACAACAACATAGTCCTTGGCCCCGGCTCAGTCCTAAGTGTCTCACGTGAACATTCAAAGACTGAGATTAGGCACCATTCTCTGTGGGCCAAGGGCCTGCATCGAGGCACGCTGCCCTCCTAAGTGTGGGGCTCAGCTTGTTTTACAGGATTTCTTTTTTCCAGTGGAGGATTTTTGTCCTGTGACAACTACAACTAAACCACAGGCCCTGGGTCCCCTGTTCTGTTGGGAGACAGTGAGTATTGCTAGCCCATCAGATGCAGGGACCACTCCATTTCAGCCCCCCATAATGGGGGCCTGGTATTCTTGGTGCCCTCCTCTCCCTACAAACACACCCAGAGCCTCAGTGCCTGTTGGAACGGGGAAGTGACCTGGTTCCTGAGGTGACGGCTCCAGGAAGGAATGTGCCAGCAGTGAGAAGCCTAGCACTTGCTCTAGGCCACTTCAGTGGTAATAAGCAGGGCTTGAGGTGGGTGGGGACCCTCAGGACTTGCTGCAGGCAGGTCCTGGCAATAAAGATGTAGAACTGGCATTGGGACATAAGAGGGGGAGTGAAGAACAGGGGCAGGCACAGGAGGGAGCTAGATCACTAATGACACCCTGAAATCTATGAGTTCAAGTCACTGATGGGTCCCCCAAATGCATCATGTGTCCCACTGTGACCTGCAGGCTCCATGCGGGGGTCTGTGGAGGTGATACATGGGGTCCTTGTGCCTGGAAGAAGGCTTCTGCTGCTCCAGGCACCTGGCATTTCTGGTGCTCAGTGCACTGGGTGGGGACAACTGTGTTCACTGCCTGTATCTGCCATCGAGAGACTGCGCAAACCGAGGGATAGCAGAGCTCTGGTCACATCTGCAGCAACCAGCCAGGAAGCCAGCACAGCACTCCCATCAACCCCATGTGACCAGGACTAGGTCAATGACAGCCAGCTGCCCTACTTTTTCCTGAGTTTCCATCATAAGACACAGAGAGAAAGCCAGTCATGCTCCCCTAACCAATCACAGAGGATGCCTGGCTTCTAGTTAGCTCCCTGAGTTTCCCAGGCCAGCAGCCTTCCATCAGGACACACCTGTGCCTTCTCATTTGTCCACCCTCAGTCAGTGACAGGACACTGGGGACACACTTGCCCTGCTCCCATTTGTTATCCTGACTGTTCTGTCTCTTCCACACAGCTCACGTGGGTTCTTTCTTTTTTATTAACATAAAATTTGTATGACATCAAATTAGTCATTTTAAAGCATACAACACACCCAGGTGCAGTGTCACATGCCTATAGCCCCAGCTACTTGGGAGGCTGAAGCATGAAGATCTCTTGAGTCTAAGAGTTCAAGGTCAGACTGGGCAAAATAGCAAGATGCTGTCTCAAAAGGGAAAAAATAAAAGAGGCAATTTGGTGGTATTTAATATATGCACAACATTGGGCAACTGTCTTAGTTACCTTTCTCTCATTGCTGAGACAAAATACCCAACACCCAAAGTTAAGGAAGGAAAGGTTTATTTGGCTCACAGTTTGTGGAGGTTTCAGTCCATAATCAGTTGGCTCCAAGGCAGGGTGATATGGCACAGGGGCAACACTTCGAGGCAGCAGAAGACACCAAAAGCAACAGGAGCAAAAGGGGAGAGCAAGCCTCTTTTCCTCCCTTATACTGTATGCAGGTTACCCGCCCTAGGGCGAGTGTAGCACACACACCCCCAATCCCAGCACTAGACAATGAACCAATTGCAAACTCTAGATTCATCCACCTCTGAAAAGCCTGCCCCCCCGTGACTGCATGAGGCTTTGGGGGGACATCTAGATACAAACCATAACAGCAACCAACACCCCTACCTAGTTTCAAAAACATTTTCATCACCCCAGAAGGACCTTGTGAGCCTAATAAGTCAGTCCCCACTTCCTCCCTCCCAGCTCCCTGTGCACACCCATACCAAATAGCAAGCCCCCGGTCTCTGGCCTTTGCTCCCAGGGCCTGGTGGGCAAACAGCTATGACAACAACTGGATTTTTTTTTTTTCCCTGATTCTGGGGATTGAACCAGGGCCTTTGCATTGACCTATATCCCCAGCATTTTTGTTTTGTTTTGTTTTGAGACAGGGTCTCATTAAGTTGCCCAGGCTGGAGTCAAGCTTATGATCCTCCTGCCTCAGCCTCCCAGAGTGCTGGGATTGCAAGCAGGTGCCACCATGCCCAACTGGACTGGATTATTATTATTATTATATTTTTAATGTGGGTACCGGGAGTCGAACTCAGGACCTCGCGCTTGCCAGCAGGCGCTTCTGCCACTGAGCGATATCACTGGCCCTTTTTTTTTTCCTTTATGTGGGTACCGGGAGTCGAACTCAGGACCTCGAGCTTGCCAGCAGGTGCTTGTGCCACTGAGCAATATCACTGGCCCTTTTTTTTTTCCTTTATGTGGGTACCGGGAGTCGAACTCAGGACCTCGAGCTTGCCAGCAGGTGCTTGTGCCACTGAGCGATATCACCAGCCCTGGATTATTTTTTAACACTGTCCTTCTTAAGGAGTTGTATGTCTTCAGTAATAATTATGTAAACATTACCTGTTAGGTTTGCTCCTTGGTTTTAAAAGCAACAATTTAGGAGAGAAAATATATCCCTGTTGTTATTGATATTCAAATGTAGTAAAATATTCCACCTGTGAACTAGAAGCTGCTCCTAACATAAACTTCACACCTCACAGCTGGCATTGTGTCTTATTACCTCGGATTTTAAACACAAATGAAAATTGCAGTGGCAATGGGAGAGGAGAGCTCTGTGTCTCCTCTATGTTCACAGTGCCCAGTACCACAGGTGCAAGAGGCACAAACTGGTCCACAGTGAGTTCCAACAACACGGAACCCTCACAAAGGGAATCTGAAAGGGTTTACTGTGTAACTGAGAGCTCTCAGAGTTAACCTCCTTGTAGAACACAAAGTTTGTTACAGATCAAGAAAAACAGATGTGCAGATTTGAATTTAAATGCAAGGGTAGATCATAAATGTGTGTGTTTATCCCAAATGCCCATCAACTGAGGAATGGATAAAAAAGATGTGGTATTTTTATACCATGGAGTACTATTCAGCCATAAAGAAGGATAAACTGGAGACTTTTATAGGTAAATGGATGCAACTCGAGAAAATACTCATAAGTGAAATAAACCTGACGCACATGTGTAAGCATCATATTGTCTCTCTAGCATGAGAAACTGAAAGAGTAAATAGGATCCAAAATGTACAATAGACACGGTGAATCAAAAAGAAACTGGTCAAAAGGAAAGAGAGACTGGGATGGGGGAATAGGGAAAAGAAAGAAGAGAAAAGAAAAAAAAATTGTATTTATATATAAGATGGTTAAGATAGATACACTACTAATTTTACTTAGTCCATTGAAGAGTAAGGTTTGTGCCAGTAATGTTTGGACAATTGAATGCTAATATCTGGTACCCTGAATAACTAACTTAAAGATAACAATATGTGATGTATTAACCATTGTTACCCTCCTATTATGTTGTTTTGAAATTTTGTTCTTTTTTGATTTGTTTCATTTTGTTTTTTCTTCTTTAAAATAAAAAAAGTGTGTGTTTAAATAAAAAATTATTACAGTAAAAGACACATTGCCGTTAATTTCCCTCTAAATATTCTCTTTGCTTCAAACACACTTATCCCATCATTCTTGCTGCTTTCATGACCATCTTTATGAGGTGTGATAAAAAATTCAGTGAATGCTTTTGCCACCCAACAGAAAGGCAGGTTGTAAAAACGTGACAGTGGGTCTTCGTCCACCTTATTTCCTGGATCTAGTACCATGCGCCTTCTGGCTCTTCCCCAAAGTCAAAATGACCATGGAAGGGAAACATTTTGAATCAAATTAGGACATCCTGGCAGCCACAACAGTGCAGCTAAAGACATTCATGAAAGAGGACTTCCAGAACTGCTTCAGAAAGTGTCAAGGATGATGGGATGAGTGCGTTTGAAGCAAAGGGAATATTTTGAGGGGAATTACTGACAATGCGTCTTTTACTGTAATAAATTTTTAAAAATTTAAACTTTCACTATATTTTTCGATCACATCTTTATAAAACTGAAACCAACAGTATTATTTTTGTAGAGAAGTACAGATGCTGTCTGACTCACATGGTCCAACTTGATGATTTTTTTTGATTTTCAACTTTACAATGATGCAAAAGTAATAAGTATTTAGTAGAAATGTACTTCAAATTTTGAATTTTAATCTTTTCCCAGCTAGTAGTATTCAGTGCAATATTTTTTTCTTTTTTGATGGGGGGTGGTACTGGGGATTGAACCCAGGGCCTCCACATGGAACTACATCCCCAGCTCTTTGTTTATTTTTATTTTGAGACAGAGTCTCACTAAGTTGCTAAACTATGCAGGCTGGGCTCAAACTTGTAATCCTCCTGCCTCAGCCTCCCAGAGTGCTGGGGTTACAGGCCTGTGCCACCACCCCTGCCTTTAGTAAAATATTTTCTTGAGATTCTGGGCAGTGGTAATGAGGCAACCCTCTGAGGACAGGGAAAACACCTGGCAACCTACTGCTAAACAAGGATGTTCCCCAGTTTGGTATTGAATGCACGTTGGACTTATGGTGGTGTTTCAGGACATAACCCCATTGTAAATTGGAGAACATCTGTCTTTTATCACTGATGTTTAAGATTGCTGGCACGGGGTCATAATAAAAAGCAGATGAGCTTTGGGTTGAGTTTATTATTGTTATGAAACTCTCGACTGATAGTGCATCTTTTTATTACCGTACTCAGGGTGGTTTTTTCCCCCTGCTCTGCCCTCTGGCCCCAGCTGGGGATCGTGGGAGAAAAACTCTGAAAGTAGCCTTCTCCCTCACTGGACATGAGATGGAAACACGGAACCCTTCATCCTAATCCCCAGCAGTTGTGGGTTGTTTTTGTGCATACTGAAGGAAGAGAAGGAAATGCCGAGCCCCTGGATCAAACCAATCGCGAAGCAGGAATCAATCCACTCTGCAGATCCAAGCAGATAATGACAGGTCCATTTATGACATTAGAACTCTACACACAGCCCTGGCAACAACCAGCCCAGGAAGCCCAACCACACTGCAAGGACTGCATCTGTTGGTCCAGAATGGTCAGGACTTAACCAATGACTGACAGCTTCTCTAAATTTTGTCCCTTCCCCACCAACATATTTCTAACCTAGGACCAACCAGAGAAGGCCAAATATGCCCCCCCAACCAATCACATAAGACCTCTCTGTTCTAGTTAGCCCTCTCCAGTTTCCCCAGGCCCACAGCTTCCAACCAGAGCACACCTGACATGTTTCCTTTTTTCCTCCCAGTACTGGATATTGAATGCACAGTCTTCACACTGAGCTATGTCTCCAGCCCTTTTTTATTTTGAGACAGGATCTCCTTAAGTCACTAAATTGCCCAGGCTGGGCTCAAACTTTCAATCCTCTGCTCAGCCTCCCAGAGTGCTGGGATTATAGGTGTGCACTGCCATGCCCAACTCCAGGAGGTTGTTTTGTTTTGTTTTTTTACTGAAATGAAAACGTGAAACCACATTGGATTAAATAATAAGGATATTCATTGTCTCACCTAGCAAGGTGTGTGAAGGGATAGTAGCTCCAGGGTGAACATATCCAGCCATTTAATAGGGCCACCTTCAGTGTGTTGGCTGAACCTTGTGGGACTTCAGGTTGGCTCCCTGGGGGATTTCAAGATGGTGACACTTAGTGTCCCTTGCAGACACACAGCATCTACGAATAGAGTTTCTTTCTTTCCTTCTTTCTTTCTTTTTCTTTCTTTCCTTCCTTCTTTTCTCTTTCTTTCTTTCTTTCTTTCTTTCTTTCTTTCTTTCTTTCTTTCTTTCTTTCTTTCTTTCTTTCTTTCTCTTTCCTTTTACAGGCTGGGGATGGAACCCAGGGCCTTGCACATACTAGGCAGGCATTCTACCACTGAACTACATCTCTAGCCCCTGTTTCTCCTTCTGAAGGAAGAGATAGGAATAAGACATCTCACTGGACAGAACCATACACCATGTTTGTGCCAGAGTCAATCACCGGCAAGGGCACTGGAATTATCATTGTTCTTAGGACTGGCTGAGACTAATCAGAACTAACCCCATGGAACTGGGTTGGGGTTGGATGGCAGTTGGGACTCTTGATGCTTTTCTATTTGGATTTCAGAATTGAGTAAATAATGTGAATAACAAGGGGCAGATCTTGCGGGAAGGGAAAGAGGGTGGGAACGGACGTTGAGGAGTAAGTATTGTACTTGGGCAGTGTTTGCTTCAGATCCATAATGAAGAGAAGCATGCCCAGTGTTCCTTGGGTGGGTCCCCATGGAGTGGGGACAGTGTCCTCCCTGAGGCAGGAGATAAGGGTATGGTTAGCTGACTTGGCAAGTGGGTGTGACCTGTCAATCGCAGAGATACAGGATACATGTGCAGAAGACACTTCTCAAGTCCTGCACCTGGGACCAATCAGAAAATGCTACCTTCAATTCTTCTGGTGTAAGATCAAGCAGGTTCTTGATAGAATGGCATAGATCTGACATCAAAATGGACGATACAAAAGATGGTCACCATTAACCTTGTTTCCATGTGTTCTCTCTCTTCGGTGGCCCATTCTCACCCTGCAGAGATTCCTTCTTTCCTAACTTTAATTGGCCCACACTTGCTCTGCAGAGCATATTTCTTTCCCTACACTAAATAAATGTAAAACCTAGCTATCTTTTTCACTTGCTTTGTCCAATTCTTTGTTCAGGACAACAAGAACCTGAAAAGAATCTCTAGAAGGAGCCCATAGCACCCCAGAGCCCCGCTAACATCCCACAAAGGCCTGCTCTCATCCTTGGGTCATTTATATACAGGTGAGATTCTCACCACAATGGGCATTTCTTCACTTTGATAAGAAGTCCGTGGGAAAGCAGAACACTGAGTCCAGGAGTCCCTAATGTCATGGGACTGGGTCTGAGAGGTCCCCGAGGCTCAAATAAGGCAACTCTCTCACGCTTTTGTAGAATGAGTTTGCAGGTCTGCTGATTTCCATCATGGAAAAGAATTTTCAGGACGCGTCAGTAAGAGGCACGAACAGGGTTTATTAGACAGAGATTGTAGGACACACTCAAGAATGGAGTGCAGACGCTCAGAGAAATGAGGCACGTTATGAGCTGGAGTTGGGTATATTTATGGGGCCTTGAGGGTGTCTTCAAGATGGGTGATCTAGGATGTGTATTCCTACTGTCTGTCAGGTTGCCTGTCTGGCAGGTTATGTCAGACTGCAAGCCATCTACATGTGTTTGAAGTTGAGGTATGCTGTCCATCAATACCGCCACTTTCCCCAGGGTGGAGGAAATGCAATTTACAGGTGAAAAGGAAAGGTCCAGACCCTGAATTTACAGGCTTATTATGTCTTCAAAACCCCTAGGAATCCACTAAGTTTCCAGGAAGGAAAAAAGGACTGAGTAATGTTTGGGTCTTGAAGCTGCAGGGTATTGTTTTTTGTGTGGGTACTGGGAGTCTAACTCAGGACCTCGCACTTGCCAGCAGGCACTTGTGCCACTGAGCGATATCACTGGCCCTTTTTTTCCTTTATGTGGGTACCGGAAGTCAAACTCAGGACCTTGCACTTGCCAGACAGGTGCTTATGCTGCTGAGCTATCTCACCGGCCGGCTGCAGGGTTTTTAAAGGGACAATTTTGAAATTTTAATTTCCTTGTCTCATTTCTGCCTAGTTTTATTTTTAATTTTATTGGTATAGTTTATTTTTATTTTTATTTTTTATTTTAAAGAGAAAAAATAGAACAAAATTTCAAAACAACATAACAGGAGGGTAACAATGCTTAATACATTGTGTATTGTTATCTTTAAATTAGTTACTCAGAGTATAAGATATTGGCATTCAATAGTGCAAACAATATTAGCACAAAACTTTCTTTTCAATGAACTAAGAGAAATTAGTAGTATATCCATCTTAACTATCTTTTATATATATATATATTTTTTTTTTTGCTCTTCCCTTCCTTTTCTCCATTCCCCCATCCCAGTATCTCTTTCCTTTTGAACAGTTTCTTCCCATTTTACAGTATCTATTGTACATTTTGGATCTTATTTACTCTTTCAGCTTCTCACGCTAGGGAGACAATAGGATGTTTACACATGTGCGTCTGGTTTATTTCACTTATGAGTATGGTCTCAGGTTGCATCCATTTACCTATAAAAGTCTCCAGTTTATCCTTCTTTATGGCTGAGTAGTACTCCATTGTATAAAAATGTCACATCTTTTTTATCCATTCCTCGGTTGATGGACATTTGGGTTGTTTCACAGATCTGGCTATTACAAATTATGCTGCTATAAACAAGGGTGCACATATATCACTATGGTACAGTGTTTTTAATTCTTCTGGGAAGATACCCAGAAAGGGAATAGCTGGGTCATATTGGTACATTTTAGATATACATAATGCTAATATTTATCATAGAGAATTTGTACCTGTACATGATATATCTTGTTTCTTCCTTTTTTTTATTCCCGTCCCCTCCCTTCAAGCCTTCTTCCCCTCCTTATTTACAAAAGATTTGTTTCCATTTTTTACTTCTATTCTTTTTTCCTCCTCCACCCCTCCATTGTTCCTCTTCTCATTTGAACATTTTCTTCTCATTTCCCAACATCTATTATACATTTTGGTCCTTGTTTACACTTTTGGTTTCTCATACCAGGGAATCAATGTGGTATTTAAACATGTGTGTCTGATTTATTTCTCCTAAGAAAATGGTCTCAAGGTGTGTCCATTTACCTAGAAATGTCTTGAGCTTATCTTTCTTTATAGCAGAGTAGTACTCCCTTGTATTACAGTAGTACTCCCTTGTATTACTGGCCCTCCCCAGCCAGTATACTTCAGTTTCTGTTAGTTGCCCAGGTAACAGTTCCTATTACAGTTCCTGTTACTTCTGTTTCTTAGAAACAGCTGGTCACTGTGATGCATAGCGTAAGAACCAATCAAAGACAGCCAAGTACTCTGCTTCTGTATACTTCCTGCTTGAAAACTCCATATAAGCCCTAATCCACCAGAGATCAGGGCCTGACATTTTTTTCTTGAGGTCAGTGCCTGTTGACGTAAATAAATCTGCCTCCAAATCCTGGGTGTCATTTTGGTGTTTCTGTTTGTCGTAGCAGTATTTTAAAAAGCCATATCTTCTTTATCCATTCATCAGTTGATGGGCATTTGGGCTGTTTCCAAGATTTAGCTATTACAAACTGTGCTGCATTAAACATGGGTGTGCATATATCATTGTGGTATGATGTTTTTAATTCTTTTGGGAAGATACCAAGAAGGGGAATACATGGGTCAAATGGAACCTCTAGTCCTATTTTTTGAGGAATCTCCACACTGATTTCCACAGTGGTTGCACCAGTCTACACTCCCACCAACAGTGGAGAAAGTTCCTTTTTCTCCACAGTCCCTTCAGTATTTGTTATTGGTTGATTTCTTGATAATAGCCATTCTTTCTGGAGTGAGATGGAATCTCAGTGTTGTTTTGATTTGCATCTCTTGAATGACAAGTGATGTTGAATTTTTTTTCATATATTTATTTGCTGTTTCTACTTCTTCATCTGAGAAGTGTCTATTCATTTCAGGTGCCCATTTTTGGATTGAGTCTTTAAATTTGGGGGGCTCTGATTTTTTTGAGTTCTTTATGTAGTCTAGGTATTAGTCCTCTGTCTGAGGAACAGCTGACAAAAGTTTTTTCCCACACTGTGGGTTATCTCTTCACTCTGTTGGTGGTTTCTTTTTAAATTTTCTTTTCTTTTCTTTTCTTTTTTTTTTTTCTTTTGGTTTTCTGAGACAGGGTCTCACTATGCAGTTCAGGCTGAACTTTAACTCACTATGTAGCTGAGACTGGCCTTGAACTCATGGCAATCCTCCTGCCTCAGCCTCCCAAGTGCTGGGATTACAGGCATATGCCCCATGCCTGGCTGGTTGTGGTTTCTTTTGCTGTGAAAAAGCTTTTTAATAAGATGAGCTCCCAGTTGTTGATTCTTTGTGAAAGTTCCTATGCAACTGGGGTTTTGTTCATTCAGTATTTACTTACACCAATGTCTTCAAGAATTCTACCTATTCTATTTCCAGCAGATTTAGTATTTCTGTTTTAATATTTTGATTTTAGTTTAGTGCATGGTGAAAGATATGGGTCTAGTTTTAATCTTCAGCATGTGGAAAGCCAGTTTTTCCAGCACCATTTATTAAAGAGGCTATCTTCCAGTTAAGGTGTTTGGCCCTTTGTCAAAGATAAGGTGGCTGAGTATGTATGGAGTTGTTTTTGAATATTCTAATCTGTTCCATCTGATGCTTTTGCCTGTACCATGCTGGCTTTTTTTTTTTTTTTAATCACAGTAGCTTTGTAGTACAATTTCAAGTCAGAGATTGTGATGTCCCCTCCCTCGCCTTGGTTGCCCAGCATTGCTTTTGCTATATTTCTTCTGGTTCGAAGTGAATTTTAGGATTGTTTTCTCCTAGTAAGATATGCTGTTGGAATTTTGGTGGGGATTGCATTAAATCTGTATAACAGTTTTGGAATTATGGACGTTTTCACTATATTGGTTTTTCCCACGCAAGAACAAGGGATATCGTTCCATTTTCTGATATCCTCTTTAATCTCCTTTTTCAGAGTACTGTAGTTTTTTGTTTTTTTTTTTTGGTGGGTACCGGGGGTCGACCTCAGGACCTCGCACGCCAGCAGGTGCCTGTGCCGCTGAGCGATATCACCGGCCCTTTTTTTTTTTTTTTCGTATGTGGGTTCTGGGAGTTGAACTTGGGCCCTTGCACTTGCCAGGCAGGTGCTTATGCCGCTGAGCCATCTCACCGGCCCCAGAGTACTGTAGTTTTAATGCAAAGATCTTTTACTTCCTTCATTAATTGATTCCCAGGTGTTTCATTTGGGGGGAGATGCTATTGTGAAAGGTGTTGTATCCCTAATTTCTCTCTCCGTGAATTTGTTATTTGTGTACAGGGATGCTATTGATTTTTGTATGTTGAGTTTGTATCCAGCTATGCTATTGAATTTGGTTATTAAATCTAGATGTCTTTTGGTGTATTTTTTGGGGTCTTCTGTGTAGAGTATCATGTCATCTGCAAATAATAATAATTTAACTTCTTTCTTTCCTATCCTTATTCGTTTTATTTTTATCTTTTGCCAAATTGCTCTGGCTAATGTTTCCAGAACTATATTGAATAAGAGTGGTGACAGTGGACATCCTTGTTTTGTTCCTGATTTTAGAGTGAAAGCTTTCAGTTTTTGTCCACTTAGTATGATGTTGGCTGTTGTTTTGTCATAGATGGCTTTTATCAGATTGAGTAAAGACCATCTATGCCAATTTTCTGTAGGGTTTTTATCATGAAAGGGTGATGGACTTTGTCAAATGCTTTTTCTGTATCTACTGAGATGATTATATGGTTTTTGTCCTTGGCTCTGTTAATATAATGTATTACATTCATTGATTTGTGTATGTTGAACCATTCCTGCATCCCTGGGATGAATCCTACTTGGTCATGGTGTATAATCTTGACGATTTGCTGCATTGTTTGCCAGCATTTTATTGAGAATTTTTATGTCTGTATTCATTAGGGAGATTGGCCTGTGGCTCTCTTTTTTGGCTGGATCCTTCTCTGGTTTTGGTATCAGGGTAATCCTTACTTCCAGGAATGAATTTGGGAGTATTGCATCATTTTCAATTTCATTAAAGAGTTTGAGAAGTAGTGGTATTAGGTCTTCTCTAAATTTCTTGTAGAATTCAGCAGTGAATCCATCAGCTTGTGGGCTTTTCTTTGTTGGTAGGTTTTTAATTACATGTTCAATTTCATTGACTGATACTGGTTTATTTAGAATTTTTATATCTTCTTGATTCAACTTTGGTAATTCATATGTATCTAGGAATCTGTCCATTTCTTTTGTGATTTCTATCTCATTAGAATACATGTTCTCAAAGTAGGTATTGATAATCTTTTGGATTTCTGCAGGATCTGTTGTGATTTCACCCTTTTCATTCCTAACTGCAATGGATTTGAGTCTTTTCATTCCTTTCTTCATAAGGTTGGCTAAGGGTTTGTCAATTTTATTTAATCTTTCAAAGAACCAACATTTCAATTCATTGCTTCTTTGTATTGTTTTCTTAGTCTGTGCTGCATGAATTTCAGCTCTGATCTTTATAATTTCCTCCCTTGTATGAGCTTTGTGCTTGATTTTCTCTTCTTTTTCTAAAAGCTTGAAGCTCAACATTAGGTTGTTTATTTAAGCTTACTCCATTTTTCTGATACGAGAATTCACCACTATAAATTTCCCTCATAGGACTGCTTTCACTGTGTCCCATAAGTTCCAGTATACTGTATTGGCATTATTGTTTAATTGTAGAAACTCTCTAGTTTCTTCTTTAATTCTATCTGTGAACCATTGGTTGTTTAGGAGGATGTTATTTAATTTCCATGTGTTTGTGAAGTTCTTGTGGTTTCCTTTGCCATTGATTTCCAATTTCACTGCACTATGGTCTGATAATATTCATGGGATAATTTCAATTCCTTTGCACTTACTTAAGCATGTTCTATGAGCTAGTATCTGGTCTATTTTGGAGAACATCCCATGTGGAGCTGAGACGAATGTGTATTCTGATGTTATGGGGTGGAACACTGTAGACATCTACCAAGTACATTTGTTCATAAGTTTGGTTCGGTTCTGGTATTTCTTTCTTTCTTTCTTTCTTTCTTTCTTTCTTTCTTTCTTTCTTTCTTTCTTTTTTTTTTTTTGTCTATTTGACTTGTCTATTTGTGACAGTGGGGTATTGAGGTCCTCTATTACAATTGTATTAGTGTTTATTTGATTTTTCATGTCTGTTAATATTTGTTTTATATAGTTGGATGCACTGATATTTGGTGCATGTCTATTTATGCTTGTTATTTCTTCTTCTTGGCTTGTTCACTTTACAAGGATGTAGTGACCTTGTTTGTCTCTCTTAATCAATCTTGGCTTGAAATCCACTTTATCTGCAAATATAATAGCTACCCCTGCTTTTTTCTAGGTTCTTGTCAGATGGAGTACTGTTTTCCATCTTTTGACTATCTATGATTTTTTTTAATTAAATGTGTTTCTTGTATGCAGCATATTGTCGGATCTTGCTTCTTGATCCTTTCTTCCAGTCTGTTTCTTTTGATTGGTGAGTTGAGACCATTAACATTGAGGGTTATAACTGATATGTATTGACTTATCCTTGTCATGTTATTTTCCTGTTGTTGGCTCCCTTTCTTTCCCCTCTGTTTAATTGCTTGCCTTTTCTGTTAGATTCATTCTGCTGGGGTTCATGGAGTTGTAGTCCTTTTTATCTCTTTCTAGAATGTCCTTCAGAACATTTTGGAGTGCTGGTTTGGTGGTCATGAATTTCCTCAGGTGTTCTTTGTCATGGAAATATCTTATTTCTCCATCAATTTTGAAAGATAGTTCAATCTGGGTTGGAGTTCATTTTCTTTTATAGCTTGAAATATTTCACTCCAAGCTCTCCTTGACTTAAGGGTTTGTGTTGAGAAGTCTGCTGTGATTCTGATGGGCTTTCCTTTGTAGGTGATTTGGTTCTTTTCTGTAACAGTTTTTAATATTCTGTTCTTGTGTTGAATTTCTGGAATCTTGACTCATATGACTTGGTGTAGATTTTTTTGCTTATGGCTAATAAGAGTTCTATATGCCTCACTTATCTGTATGCCCAATTTTTTTTTTTTTTTTTGGTACCACAAATTGAACTCAGGACCTTGTGCTTGCCAGGCAGGTGCTTCTACTGCTGAGCTATATCCCCAGCCCTGTATGTCCAGTTCTTTTTCCATGCTTAGGAACTTTTCTGTCATCACTTCTGTGAACAGGTTTTTTATGTTGTTTGCGCTATCTCCTGCTTTTTTATTGACTTTGATCAATCTGATGTTATTCTTCTTTGTATCATCCAGCAGCTGTTGGACTGGTTTTTTGTTGTCCCTTGCTATTTTTAAGAAATCTTTCTTTTCATAATCACTAACTGCAATCCTGTCTTCTATATCTGATATTCTGTCCTCATATTGGCTCATTCTGCTGAGGATACTTTCAATGGAATTTTTAATCTCCTGCATATCTGTTTCATGGATTCCATTTCTTTCCTATGTTGGGTGTTCATAACTTCCATCATTTTCCTAAGCTCCTCTATTTTTTTTTTTTTATCTGTATCTGCTCTAGAGTCACTAACCATATCTTTCATTATGGTCACCATCTCTGTAGTTACCTAGGAATTATTTCTGATTTGATTTTTTCCTACAGCCTCATTCATGTGCTTTGTCATTTCTGCTGTTACCACTTCAGAGAGTCCAGGTGGGTGGCTTTCAAATTGTTCCACCTCATTGCTCCCTGGGTTTGCCTTTGAGCTGAAAGTATGGGGTTGCATGTTGCTTAAGTGTCTTTTCATTTTTTAATTATTTTATTTTTTAGTTTAATTAATGGGGTTGATGCTTGTAAATTGCTTATGGCAAGTAGCTTTATTGCTAGTATTTAGAACCCTTAGGAAATGACTACTTCCATTTGGGTTTTGTGTCTGTTGCTATAACCTACCTCTTCAATTTACTGGGGATAAGTTGCTGCCTATTTGGCCTAGACTCTGGTTCTTTGGCACTGGTATAGTATTTTTTCTGACCCTTAGGCAATCTCAGTCTTGGTATACCAGGGAGACCAACTGATTAGAACAATTAGGTCACCTTGGGTAAAGTTGTACAATCAGTAATAACAATACCATCAAACACAGCCAAGAAAATGACAAACTGTGGTAACTATTAATTTGCCACCTTTAACCATATGAACTAATTTTGTAGTTATATAATAAAATCTAAAACAAACCAGAAAATTGTATACAGTAAATATGCATTCAGTATGGTAATTTTACTCTCAGGGGAGAAAATCTAAAAGGGGATGGGGAAAAAATAGAGAAACACAAGAAGAGGACAAGATTAGAAGCAAGGCTGGAGGACAAAGGAAGATTATGCAACTTTGGGAAACTGGTGAATAAGACAGGAAGAAAAGAGAGAAGGAAGAAATAAAAATAAGAACAGAACAAGACAACAACAACAACAAAAAAAACTAGATACAATGTTTGTGCTCATATAAAAACAAGAACAAACAGCTTATTTGTTCTAGCCCTTCCAGAAGCTGAGCTGATTCTGCATGGCCAGAGCCATGACCATTAATCATGTTCTTAGACTGCTCAATGTGGCCTAAGGCCCCCAGGTAAAGAAAGACATTCTTATCAGACTGGACATTCCAAGGCCTTAGAAGTTACCTCCCAAGGGCACAGGGTAAACGACAGATCTCCCTTTTGGATAAAGTTAATTCTTTACTACACACAGGATATTTAGCAAAACGCTATCTTTGCAGGTTTAGAAATCACTACTGACTTTCAGAGAAGAGGCAGGGAAAGGTCTGAGAAAGTCTACATGGAGTGGGCTTCACTGGTCTATAGTCCTTGTCCTCACTTGTCTGTCCCTGGGCTTGGCCATCAGTGCCTCCCTGGGCATTGTCATTAAGGGGGCTTCCCAGGTAAGAGTTTGGGTTGGTTAATCAAAAACAAAAGGAAAAAGCTGGGAGTGGTGGTGCATGCCTGTAATCCCAGTACTCAGGAGGCTGGGGCAGGAGGATTGCTGTGAGTTTGAGGCCAGCCTGAGTTACATAGTGAGTTCAAGGCCAGCCTGAACTACATAGTGAGACCCTGTCTCAAAAAACAAAAGCAAAAACAAAACAAAAAAAAAAAAAAAAAAAAAAGGAAGAAATTTTTTGGGAAAAGGAATCTCATTTCAGCCCCAAGAGTTTCATAGAATGGTGAACACAGAACTGAATGTTGGCACTCATCTCTGATTAACTGTCGTTTTTGTTTTCCAAGGGACATAAGCTCATTTTCCGGGTAATTAGGTGAAAATTCTGTGGCAACCACATCTGTAATTGCTGTGCTAACACCAAAAGGCAAGACTGAATAGCCAGCCCTTGAGAACTCAAGCCCACTTCCCTGCCAGCTTCCCAGGGGAGGGAGCCATGGTCTTCTTTTACCTCAGGTGCCAAGGCTCAGGGCTCATGCCTCTGAGGATCGGGGCACCACTTGGGTGTTTAAATATGGGCAGTAAGAGTTCTTGACATCCAGGCATAGTGGTGCACACCTGTAATACCAGCGCTCTGGGAAGCTGAGGCAGGGGTTTTGCAAGTTTGCAACCAGGCTGGGCAGTTTAGAGATTTAACAAGACCCTGTATTGAAATTAAAATGGGGGGTGGGGCTGAGAACCCAGCTCAGGGCAAAGGCCCCAGGTTCAATCCCCAGTTTAGAAAAGAAAAAGAAGTAATTCTTGATTAGTTTTAACAATGGCAGTAAAACATATCCTGTTTTTAAAAGTTTCTCAAAAAAAAAAAAAAGTTTCTCTACTGAGGCTTTTTATTCTCCCTAAAATGTCTTTTATCTTTTAGAGACACACTATAGAACTTTTGCAAATAAAGTAGTAAGACATGTGGATGATTATTCTTCCTCCTCCTCCTTCTTTGTCTTCTTCCTTCTTTCTTCTCCCTCTTCTACTCCCTCTTCCTCTTTTTTGTGGGAGTAGAGATTGAACCTAGGGGTACTCTACTACTGAGCTATAAATCCCCAGCCCTTTTTTTTTTTAATTTTAATTTTTTATTTAAGATGGCATCTACTTAAGTTACCCAGGGTGGTCCCAAACTTTTGATCCTTCTGCCTCAACCTCCTCAGTAGCTGGAATTACAGGTATCCACCACAGTTCCTGGCTTGGGATTTTTACTCAATAACATGCAGGTGGAGGTGTATTGAATAGAGCTGTATTGCTAGAGCTGGTGGGAGGTAGAGGGGAGCTACCCTTATACTCTACCATGTATGTTTGAAATGTCCCCATCTTAGTCACTTTCCTCATCGCTGAGACACAATACCTGACATCCACAACTTAAAGGAGAGGTTTATCTTGGCTCACAGTTTGTACAAGTTTCAGCCCGTAGTCGGCTGGCTCCAAGGCAAAATGGCATGGTAGAAAGGCCTGGGCAGAAGAAAGCTACTCACCATGGCATCCAAGAAGCAGAGAGAGAAGGGAGGAGCCAGGAATGGAGATAAACCCTTCCAACCACCCCTCCAGTGACCCGCGTGTTCTGACCAGACCCTACCTCCTAACAGCAAGCCAGCTACAAGTCCCCATAATCCAATCGCCTTCCAAAGGTCCAGTCTATGACAGCATGAAGCTTTCGGGGAACATCTAGATATAAAACCTAACAGTCCCCTGCAAAAAGTTCCATGAGGAAACACTGCGGGGATCCCTGACAGCAACTGGACAGAGTCCAAATCCCTGGATTCCGGACCCAGCCTGTTATGTCCTTGCTTGTGCCCCACCTCCCCAGACTGAACAGATGTCCTAGAACACACCCCACGCCAGCTTCTGATGCTTCCTGCTTATCTTCCTCTTTAAAAGGGACACTGGGGCCGGTGAGATGGCTCAGCGGCTTAAGTGCCTGCCCGGCAAGCGCGAGGGCCCGAGTTCGACTCCCGGAACCCACATACGAAAAAGGGGCCGGTGATATCGCTCAGCGGCACGGGCGCCTGCTGGCGCGCGAGGTCCTGAGGTTGACCCCCCGGTACCCACAAAAAAAATAAAAAAATAAAAAATAAAAAATAAAAGGGACACTGTCCTTCAGACAAGCCCAGAAATAAACTACTTTGTCCAATATCCCCAAGCTGCTTCCATTACTCTGTGCATTTACTTCCTTTGTAGCAAAAATCACATTGTGTTTCTAATGCCCATTTCCTCATGTGTCAATCAATCGATCAATCAATTTTTTTTGGCAGTCCTGAGGATTGGACCAAGAGCCTTCACACTGAGCTCCATCCCCAGCCATATTTTTTATTTTTTGAGACAGGGTCTTCCTAAGTTGCCCAGGCTGGGCTTGAACCTGCTATTTTCCTGCCTCAGCCTCCCAGAATGCTGGAATCACAGGCATGGACCACCATACCTGGCTTTCATCAATCTTCATGGAGCATGTACAGAAAACATTTATTTCAGTGGTTGGGGCCGTTACCAGGTTGTATCTGTTTACCCTAGCCCAAGGTCAACCACATTATAGCCATGTGATAGAATAACAGGCCTGAGATGGGGGATGTACAGTCCATACTGATGGTCTCTCCATGGCTGGCAGAAATCATAACAGCAGGAATCAAAAGGAACATGAGTGACATTGCCTGCCCGTGAGTGAGCAAGTTCAGAGCCAATCCTCTATGTGTCTCAAACACCCTTCCCAGCACAGTGGTGACCCAATGTGGGCCTCACTGTGAACGGACAGAGTCATCTCTAAGAGTCCCTGAGCAGGGTGGTGGTTCCTTCCCTCTGCAGAGCTCTGGTTCCAAGGCTGCAGAATCCAGACTCCTTAGCCGCAGCCAGTCTTGAAGCCATAAAGGAGAATCCTATAGAAGCCTTGCAATGTGGGCTATAAAACCTTCCAATACTGCCTGTCTCAGCTGCTGCATATCCCAGACATATTCTTTTAAAAACTATGAACTCAAGCAAATTTTGGCATGGGGAGGGGTGTGTGTGTGTAAAAAAAAAAAGCAACAAAAAACTACTCAACGTTAAACCTCACAATCTCTTCAAATGATTTTTGCTCTTCCTTGCAGGCCGTGGGTTTTACACAGTCATCATCAGCACATATAAATAGTTTGGGTTTTTCTCTTTTTCTTCATTGGACACTAACTGCAGTGAATTAATGCAGTGTGGTGGGCTGGTTTAAAGACTTGGAACTGAGCTGGTGGTGCACACCTGTAAACCCAGCATTCAGGAGGCTGAGGCAGGAGGATTGTTGCAGGTTTGAGGCCAGCCTGAACTACATAGTGAGACCCTGTCTCAAAAAACAAACAAATGAACGACCAGACAAAACCTAAAACCTAAAGACTTGGAACCAAGGTGGGTGTGATACATAGGCAGTTGCTGTGCAATCCTGAGGTTTAAGGTCAAGGTTAACATGCAAGGGTAGAAATGGAAATTTGGGAATTGCTAGTGGAAAAATATCTACAAATATACATCTGGCTGATAGCAACCAGATCAGCACATCAATAAGAGAAGCTAAGAAATGAGGCCATTAGGCCCTCTAGGCTGAGAGAATGGGATGTCCTGGGTGGCTTGGCTTGCGTCACGGTCCCCTTCTGGAGGTGAAGTGAAACCTTTCCTGCTGACCAGGGTAGGCAGGGAACTGGGGGATGCTCCCCAAAGGAAGGGGACTGCCACACAGAAGGAAATACAGACCTCCCTAATGAGATCATGCAAAGCCACCAGAGCTTGCATTGGGCGGGGACTCCAAGGCAGGCAGAGGTGTGGGAGAGCTGCATCGAGACAAAAGGAGGACCCAGGAGTGCCCCGGCAGGATGGAGGTGGCCAATTAAAAGCGGGGCTCCTGTGTGATGGCTTTAGAGAACGTATTTGGCCTTCTCTGGTTGGTCCTAAATTGAAGTGGGAACAAGAATTAGAGATACCGTCCGTCACTGATGTAGTCGTGGTGTTTGGGGCTGATGGTGCAGAGAATGTGTTCTGGCTTCTGGGGCTAGTTACTGTGGGTCTGGATCAGAGTTCTATTATCATGAGACTCTCAGCTTTCAGTTTAGCGTCCCACAACATCTGTAAAATAAACCTTTTCTTGGAGAAGTTGTTTGCTTTAGGTTTACTATTTCTTTATTTTGTTCTGGTTTTTTTTCTCCCTTTTTCCCTCCCTTCCTTGTCTTTCTCTCTCTCTCTCTCTCTCTCTCTCTCTCTCTCTCTCTCTCTCTCTCTCTCTCTCTCCTGTCAGTACTGAGAATTGAACCCAGGGCCTTCACACTGAGTGCATATCCAGCCCTTTTTATTTTTTATATTGAAGCAGAGTCTAAGTCACTAACTTGCCCGGGCTGAGCTCAAACTTGCAATCTTCCTGCCTCAGCCTCCCAGAGTGTTGGGATTACAGGTGTGTGCCACATGCCAGCTTTCTTTCTTTTTTGTTTTTTTCTGATTTATTTTTGGTACCCAAATGAAATGTACACATTTCTCAACAAGGTTTTTGAGAAACTTTGTTGTGCTGTTTATAAGGAAAACAGTCATATTCGGTCTACATTTCCAAAACTCAAAAATATGTTTTTCAGAAAACAAAAAAGAAGTAGACGAGGGTCCAGGAACATTGGTAGGATGCCAGAACCTGCTGCCCCTAGGAAGGACATGTGACGGGAAAGCCACTGGCCCTTGGACAGGATGAAACTTGACAGGCATCTTTGGCAGTTGGGTGCTTTCCGTAAGGTCTTTCCTGTGTGGCTTTTGTTTTCATCTAGCTATGTACAACGAGTCTCCCAGAAGTTAAGAAGACGATGAAGAAAATTATATAAAGGAACCTAGGAGGTGGGAATAGTGAGGACAACATAAGAGAAAATATTGGGCCGGTGAGATGGCTCAGCGGCTTAAGCGCCTGCCCGGCAAGCGCGAGGGCCCGAGTTCAACTCCCGGAACCCACATACGAAAAAGGGGCCGGTGATATCGCTCAGCGGCACGGGCGCCTGCTGGCGCGCGAGGTCCTGAGGTCGACCCCCCGGTACCCACAAAAAAAAAAAAAAAAAGAAAATATTGAAGGCAGAACAACTGTGTTGTTAACAACCTGTGCTTGTCCACTTTCCTTCACTGTAAGCAATTCCTGAGGTAACCAATTTACATAGAGAAGAGGGTAATTTTTATTTGTTCATTGTTATTTTATTGTTGCTGTTTTGCATTGGGGATTGAACCCAGGGCCTTCCATGTAGTTACATTCCCAACCCTTCAAAAAAATATTTTTTGAGACAAAATCTCCCTAAGTCACTGAGTTACCCAGGCTGGGCTCAAATATGCAATTCTCCTGCCTCCGTCTCCTAGAGAGCTGGGATCACAGGCATACGCCACCACACTTGGCTGAGGACAGATTCATTTTAGTTCAGAGTATTACAGGTTTTAGTCCAAGGTCAGGTGGTTCCATTGCATTGGGCCTGGAGTGAGGCAGCACATCACAGTAGGAGTCCATGGTAGAGCAGAACTGTTCATTTCATGAGGAGGAAGTAGAAAACAGAGACAGAAGGGGCCTGGGTCCTACTTTCCCCTTGAGAAGCATGCTCTCAATGACCTAACATCCTCCCACTAGGCCCTACCTCTTAAAGGTTCTATCATGAGCTGGGCATGGTGGTACACACCTGTAATCTCAGCATTCTGGGAGGCTGAGGCTGGAGGATGGCAAGTTTGAGCCCAGCTTGGGAACTTAGTGAGACACTGTCTCTGAAATAAAAATAAAAATGGCTGGGGATGTAGCTCAGTGTGAAGGCCGTGGGCCCAATCCCCAGTACCACAAAAAAATTTTTTTTGAATGTTATATATTTTCTGTGTGGCATGAAATATTATTCTTTTTTGATTTGTTTTTCAGTCAGCCATTCTTACTTGTGGACCACACCAAAAATGGATGAGAGACCAAATTGGGCCTATGGCAGTGGCTTGCTTACCCCTATTCTAGGCTAATCCATTTACCTAAAGAGGACAAGACAAGACAAAAACAGAACAAAGAAGTCATTGTCTCCACCTGTTATCCCAGCACCAAGGGAGGCTGAGGCAGGAGGATTACAAGTTTGAGTTTTGCATAGGCAATTTAGCAAGACCCTGTCTCAAAATAAAAAATAAAAAGAGCTGTGGATAGAGCTCAGGGGTACAGCACTGCTGGGTTAAATCTCCACTTTTTTTTCTTAAGTCATTGTCTCAAAACAACACTAGTTTTGGAATCCAAGCTTTGCAACAAAGGAAGGGGATTTTCTAATTTCTTTTAGTTTCTATTAACATTTCTAAAGCCAGAAGTGATTTTATTGCTTTACCACAGGGTTAGACAAGAAGGCACAAATGTCCCCTTCCAGGGCATAGAAGGGAGTGGATGAGAAGAAGCAGGTGATAACACCCTTGAGTGGTGACCTAGCTTTCCCAGAGCTAAGCCCTTGAAGGGGACAGCTAAGACTGAGGGTCCTGCTAATGTGTAAAGAAAAAGTGGCTGCCCTCAGCATGCAGGGTATGTAAATGGAGCAAAACACGCTTCTGCTGCACACAAGAACACATGTGGAGGGCCGGGGAGATGGCTCAGCGGCGTAAGCGCCTGCCTGGCAAGCGCGAGGGCCCGAGTTCGAGCCCCGGTACCCACAAAAAAAAAAAAAAAGAACACGCCTGGGCCAACGACAGGTTTCCTCCTAGCCAGTGTCACAAATGGGCCTTGGCGACAGTATTTGCTCTGTGAACATCAGGAAACACTACAAATTAGGCCTTCCAATTTTCTGGAGACCTTACTGTCTTTCCTTCCTTCCTCTTTCTGTCCTTCCTTCCTTCTTTCCTTTCTTCCCTCTTCCTTTCTGCCTACTTCCTTCTAACACTCCCTCCCAACTGTGACCATTTAGATTTAAATGCAAAATTCAGTGTCTTGATGCTATAGTTTGGATAAGTATTCCCTGAAAGGCTCAAAATTTGAAGGCTTGGTCACCAACTTGTGGCTCCATCAGGAAGTTAGGTCACTGAGGGGCATGCACTTGAAGGGGATGCTGGGACCCTGCACAATTCCTGTCTTTTTTTGCTTCCAAGCTTCCATGAGATGAGCGTTGTCCTCTGCCATATGTACCCACCATGATGTGCTGCCTCACCACAGGTCCCAAAGCAATAGAGCCAAGCAACCATGCACTGAAACCTCAAAAACTGTGAGCCAAAATAAACTTTGCTTCATTTTAAACTTGATTATCTCAAGCATTTTATTATAGTAATGGAAAGCTTGCTAACACATGTGGTATTGTAAGAGCAAAGTTACAAAGTAGCAAACTTATACAAATTTCATAGCAGAAATTAGAAATCAATTAGTAGCCTCTGACTAAGCTCCTGCTGCCTGTCACAAATTTAGACTACTAAAGCTCAGACAGCCTTGAGTGTCTGAGTGCAGCTGCAGTTTCTAGATAACGTGCCAGGTCAGCCTGACTGAGTCCAATTGTAATGTCTGTGTTTTCCTACCCAAAAGGATATGTTTGTAGTTTTTCCAGATTGCTTCAAGGACTTTGGGCTCAGAGCACACTAGCCCACTCAAGGACACACTTAACTTTACCTGCTCAGCTCAGACCCCCTCCTTTCTTCCCAGAATGTTATAAACAATTCCTTATAAGTAAGATTACTTAGAAAAAGCCTACCTGGCAACCTATGATTTAATTCATGTAACCAATCATGTAATAACCTGCAATCAGCTTGTACTTCCTGCTTGCTAAAATGTATTTAAACTGAACTCTAAACTGACTCGGGGCTGGTGATTTGGATTTGGTTCCCACGAGCCCGCTAGCATTAAAATAAAGTTGCCTTCCAGCCTCCTTGGTGCGCAGCATTTTCCTTTTTGTCCTGGTTTGTTTTTCTTCCATAACAGTATGATGATTCACCAAAAAATTAAACACAAAGCTGCTGAGGCGCTCATGGCTCTTGAACTTCCTGGGGTGAGGACCATGAAGGGCGGTGAGAAGATGAAGAAATGAAGACAAGATACAGAAAGCTGGGATCAGGTGAAGCCCTCTCTCCTGATGGGAGAAAAGGAACTGCTCAACCACCGCAGCGCGTTTATTTATACACTTTTGCAGGTTGGTGTCATGTGACACCCCTTTGCCTAGCAACCTTGAACTGCAGCAGCTTGTTCACATGGCTTGCCTCAGGTGCTCTTTGTTCTCAGACCGACCTTACTCCAGCCTCGCACATGTGATCCATCTCCAGCTTCAGCTGCTCCCCACACAGAGCTATATGTGGTGGTGCACACCTATAATCCCAGGACTCTGGGAGGCAGGAGGGTCACGAGTTTGAGCTCAGCATGGGAAACTTAGTGATACCACCTAAAAATAAAAAAATTTAAAAAGGCTGGGGATGTAGATAGTATGAAGGCCCTGGGTTAAATTCTCATTACTGCACATACATGCCCCCACCATGCACGCACGCGCGCACACACATACACACACAATTAAACACAGAATTACCATATGATCTGGCTGAAGGAAGGTTGAATTAGATTATGGGGGTTTATAGCTAATTTGCTGTGAGGAGGTAAGGTCTGGTCAGAACAGGTGGATCATTGGGGGTGGGGCCCAGCAAGGCTGCATTTCCCTTCCTAGCTCCTCCCTTCATGCTCTACTTCCTGTCCACCATACCATAAGCAGCTTGCCTCTGCTATGGCCCTCTATCATGGAGCCAGTGAACCATGCAAGGACTGAAACTTCTAAAATGTGAGCTAAAACAAACCTCTCCTCCTTTAAGTTTGGTGGGTTTTGGGTAATTGTGTCCAGTAATGAGGAAAGTAGCTAAGACAGATTTTGGTACAAGAGAAGTGGGGTTGTTTTGTGACTTACTTGACAACCAGAAGGCTTTGGAACTGGCTGTAGAAAGGAGTCTGGAAAAATTTGGAGCTGCCAGCTGGACAAGCAGCATGAGAATGAGAATTCTGTAAGTTGAGCTTGATGGGAGATTCTGATCAGAGCTCAGAAGACTAGAATGCTGATAAAAAGGTAGACGGTAAAGATGAGGTTCAGGGGGCTTCAGATGGGAACAAGGACTCCATTGGCAGTTGGATTCCAGGCCATGTGTGTTAGGCTGGAGCGAAATATTTGTCTACGTTTTGCTTATGTCCTGAGACTTCTCAGGAGACTGAGATTAAGGTTGGTAGACTAATTAATCTAGCAGAGGAAATTTCAAGGCAGCTTAATGTTCAGGCTGTAGCATGGACATTGCTTGCTGCTTTTGGCCAAGTTTATACTGAAAAACAACAGGGAAAAGGCTGTTTGAAAAGTTTTCAGTTTTGCCAGAAAGAAAGGGCCTGTAAAGTTGAAGCACAGCAAAGCTTGGTTACTGAAAAGATTAAAAAACCAAGTACTTTGAATTACAATAGGGAAAATGGCCTGAGGGCATGTAAGAAATCTGCAAGGCCTTACCCTTCCCATGCTCAAAATTGCAGAAGTGAAAGATTCTGCTTGGAAAAGAGAGCCCCAGGGTACCATGCTCCAGAATGGCCACCTGGGGAATTTGTTCCCAGGGATTTGTTACACAGTGTTCAGCCATCCAGGCACTCAGAGGCCTCTACAGCCATGATTCAAGGAAGCCTGGAAACCGCTCAAGCAGGTGACAGATCATTCATGAGCTGCTGATTTTATCGGCATACAAAATGCAAAAGTTGTGCAGTTAGGAAGGCTGCCACCCAAATTTCAGAAGAAGGCCCAGGAGCCCAGGCAGTGGGTCCCTTAGAGGGCAGTGCATGAAGCTGTGAGAATGAACCCAAAAATGCAGTGGAGACCCCAGGAAGCTGGAAAAACTAGGAATGTAGAACATTAGCTGAGGAAGCCCACAGGCCATGAGTGGAGCTGCCCCAAGAGAGAAATCATGTGGGGTGCAATTGGCAAAGCTATACGGCCAGGACAGCCCCAGTCACTTGGAATTGGCATCTCACCACAACTTGCCCTGGGGATGCTAGACATTTCATGTTTACCCTCCTGGGTTTTGATCTTGCTTTGGTTCCAATGCTTTGATTTTTACAGGGGCTCATGACTAAGAGTTTGCCTTAAGACTCAGAGGAGATTCTGGACTTGGGCTTTTCAGCAATGCTGGAACTGTTAAGACTGGCAACTTTTAGAGATGGACTAAATGTATTTTGCACAAAGAGATGCCCATGAGTCTTTTGGGGGTAAGGGGCAGAATGTTATGGTTTACAACTGGACATCCTCCCAAAGCCTCATGTGCTCAGAAGTGAGGCTTTTGGAAGGTCATTTGATTATGGGGACTTACAGCTGACTTGCTGTTAGGAGGTGAGGTCTAGTCAGAAGAGGCAGGTCACTGGGGGTGTGGCCTGGAAGGATTTATCTCCCTCCTCAGCTCCTCCGATTGCTCTCTGCTTCCTGTCTGCCAAGAGGTGAGCAGCTATTCCTCCACATGTCACTATGCCATGCTGCCCTGCTTTGGAACCAGCTAATTACGGATTAACACCTCTATAAACTGAACCAAAATAAACCTTCTTCTTTTAACTTGCAAGTGTTGGTTATTGTGTCTCAGTGATGATGAAATGACTAAAATAGTCCTCCACCCAGGGCCCAGCCTATTAAATTTCACCGTTCTTAGTTAACTGGGATCATAAGAAACTAGAAGGACAACTCTTCATGTGAATGCAGGCATCCATTTCAGAACTCTGACTGGCATGTGAGAGCTAAAGGATAAAACACTTAGGATAAGTGTTTTAGGATACCTCCAGCAAGAGATAGCCATGTGTCTAAATGCTGGGCTTTGTGGGGGGCAGTACTGAGGGTTGAACCCAGGGCCTTTGCACTGAGCTACATCTCCAGTCCTTTTTTTATTTTGAGACAAGGTCTTGCTAAATTGCTAAGTTGCTTAGGCTGAGCTCAAACTTTCCATCCTCCTCCCTCAGCCTCCCCTGGTGCTGGTATTATAGGCCTGAGCCACCAGATTGGTTTTTTTTTTTTAATTGAGATATAATTTACATACAATAAAATACAAAATTCACCCTCTTAATATGTACAATTTAGGAATTTTTCAGTGCAATTCACAAAGCTGTACAACAATCACCACTATCTAATTCTGGAAGGGCCACTGAGTTTTAAGTGTTCAGGAATCTTTCTTAAAAGATGGCTGTTCAAACTCTTTATCTCTTCTTGTCTGTCCTCCATTTTTAAAAAACTTGGAATGTGAATGTGCTGACTGGAGTTTCAGCTTTCATCCTGGGCCACAAGGATGAGGCCATACCTGAGAGACAGCAGAATGAGCAACTAGAAGGATCCAAGAACCTGAGGCCTTTGGGCTGCTGGATCAGCCAAGACCAACTGCCCCTCGAGTTGTGTGTGTGTGTGTGTGTGCGTGTGTGTGTGTGTGTGTATTGAATCTAGCTATGTTCCAAGTTCCCCACTTTAAAAAAAAAATTTTGTTGCAGAATCCAAGAGCTCAGAGAGACCAATGGGAGAAAAGAAGGATTTATTTCCAGGATTTTAGATGCACATCGACCCAGCCGAACTCACATCCAAAGTGCTGGGTGTTGGAACAAAGGAAAGGTTCTAGTTTTATACATTTGGCTGAGGAGGTTGGTCTTTAGAAACTGGGGGTGGGGAGTGAGGGCACAGAAGCAAGAAAAAATAATTAATAACTTAGCCTTGAAAGAAGACAGAGCCTTACAAATCCTGGGAGAACGAGATGACATAAACTCTGTTTACAGGACATAGTCGCCAGTCTTATCTGACCAGAAGTTATAGCTGCAGGGGAGGGAGTACCTCGAGAGGGATTGTTCTTTAAGTCCCACTTAATTCCCCCTTTGATGCTTTCTATAATAAGTTTTAATAGAGAGCATCACCATCATTAACATTTACCTTGTTATAGGGGGTTGGCTCCCTATTGCGTAGAGGGAGAATTATAACAAAAAGGAAAAGAGACCTATGTTGTTGTTGTATCCTGATGTTGAGCCTCAAGGTTTGGCCACGCTTAGGCCGGTCAGCTTCCGGAGTGACAGGAGCAGAGCTGTTGTTTCCTCAAGGTTGGGCCATGCGTACACTGGTCAGCTTCCAGGGTGACTACAGCAGGGCTGCTGTCTCTGGTGATGGCCCAATCTTGTTGCAGGATAAGCTGGTTTGGGTTGTCAGGATCCTGCTGGCTGGTGCGCCTGTCTTGGGCCATTGGCTTTTGTCAACTGTGGTGGATCTAAGGCACAGTTTCTATAACTTTAACAGCAGTAGGGGTAGACAAGATTACAGTATGAGGCCCATCCTTTATGATCCCCAGAGTTGTTAGATTTTATTATTATTTTTTTAACCAAAACAGATCCCCAGGTTTGAATGGGTGCATTGGGTCTGTCAGGCCTATGGGCATTTTTTCCTGTACCCAATCATGAATATTCGGTATGGCTATTTCCAAAGCCTGTATCTGTCTGCTCAGAGACAATTTCCCTCGTTTACAGAGATCTCCTTTAATTTGACCTATGATTGGGGGCGGCTGGCCAAATAGAATTTTATAAGGGGAATACGCTGGGGTGTATTAGACATGGAGGAGGACCATGGGGAGGACTTGGTCCCATCTCAAGTGGGTTTCTTAGCAATACTTTTTCAGCAATTGTTTGAGTGTCTGGTTTACGTGTTTCACTTTTTCTGAGCTTTGTGGCCAGTAAGCTGGGTGAAGCTTTCATTTTATCTTTAACATCTGTGCAAGCTCCTGGACTATCTCAGCTACGAATGTGGGTCCATTGTCTGACCCCAAGGTCAGGGGGCAGTCCAAATCTTGGAATGATGTCTCTTAACCTCTCATGTCGTTTCTGTTCGGGTAGGGAAAGCTTCAACCCATCCCAAGAAGGTGCAGACAAGCATCAACATATATCGATAGCTTCCTGTTCGAGGCAGTTTAGAGTTCTCATTAGAGTCTCCATAATCCTCCCTGGATACAATTTCCAGATTTCCAGGCAATTCATGTCTTTTTATTTGGAGAGTAATCTGGGGTCTCCGGGAGAGGAATCTCCAGGATGAGGGGCATAGTTAGGGTCCTCCCTTTGTGGGGCTGTCATAGTGGCCTGCTTTGTTTCTCTTTTGTTTTTTTCTGGCTTTTAATATTCCAGTCCTCTGGTGCCCCTTACAGTGTATAATGGCTACTTCCCCTACAGCCCATACAGCATCTAGGAGCTGTAAAATTTTTTGTACTTTATCTCTTTTTTCCCAGCCATCAGGATTTTTTATGTTTGGAGTCGGTATGGATGTTAACCTTTTTGTCCTTTGCCAGCAAAAGATCCTTTGTGAAGGCTGTTAGTCCTGCCTTCTGGGCTGAGGTTCTGGTAGGTAGAGGCTGGGCCCATACCACAAAGTTGAGTCACCATTGCATATCCTGTTTGTTGGACCCCTTTTAGCACAACTATACAGTCACGAAAGGGGCTCCCGGTTAAACTGGGAGCAAAGTGGCTGGGTCAAGGGTGTTCATTTTTTCCAGTGTTATGTGGGGATTTTCGCATAAGAGCCCCTGACACAGAGTCATCATCAGATTTGACATTCAATGGTGTTCTCTCTGGTCCATTAAGGTTATAACTGAGGGTGGTACTTGAATGGTCAGTTGGTGTCCTAAAGTCAACTTATTAGCTTCCTGTGTCAGCAAGGTGGTGGCAGCAAGTGTCCTAAAGCATGGAGGCCATCCTAGGGCTATAGAGTCTAACTGTTTTGACAAGTATGTCACCAGACAATGTCAGGATCCCATGACCTGGGTTAAGACTCCTATGGCCATTTTTTTGTTTATGGACATATAGGAAGGAAGGCTTGGTTATATCTGACAGTCCTAAGGCTGGGGCCTGAGTTGGGGCCTCTTTGATTTGTTTAAATGTTTTCTCCTGGTCAGCATTCTAGAGGAGGAGCTCCTTTCTCCTCTCCTTTGGTGGCTTATCTGAATACAGTCTCCATTTTTTTTGTTGTTGTTGTTTTTGTTTTTGGCTTTGACGTGTGTCAAGCTTTTCTGTTGTGTTACCTCTGCTTGTAGCCGTAGCCTCAATGTCTCATTGTCCTATAGTTGTCAGCACTCTAGTCCCCGTTCAGCCTTTTCATGAGCATGTTTAGCTTTTGTCTGCTGCTGTGCCTGCCACTTTGTTTTCTCTTGCATCTGGGCCATCATTACATGTTTTTCCTGTGGGGTGTGATTTAGTCCTGTAGTCTTTTTGCAAAGGAGGCATGCTTGCCTTGTAGTTTTGTCTCTGTTACACTGAGTTGTCTCTAGGGTTACCTGTACTTGATGTGTTTGTTTTGTCTCTGTTGCAGTAGCCTCTCTGCCTCCTTGGCTTGTAGTTGCAGTTCCTCCAGTGACCGTAGAGCCCTTTGTTGTTGTTGTGTTTTTTTGTTTGTTTGTTTTAGTCATCTCAGCTTCACCTTTCATACACAGGGCCAGTTTTGCCTCTGCTTGATGCTTGTGTTGGCTGTCCTCTGACATTTGTCTCCACAAGCACTTAGCCTCCTCTCGTGCTTATCTCTTTTGGGTTTTTGTTTTCCCTGTCCATGTACAGAGCCCGTAGTTCATCTTTAGCCCTACCATGCTGGCGCTCAGTTGTCTCCAGCCGTAGTCATAACATGTGGATTTCCTTTCTGATGTGTAGGCTGTTGTGTGTGGTTGTCTCCACCTGTTGGTCTTGGCTTGGATCTTTGCCTCTGAACTCTGCTGCAAACGTTGTAGCTCTTCCTAGCTATTGTGTTTTTCAATGTCTACTGTTGTTTCTTTCCCATCATGCTATCTCCTCTCATATGTGCCCATACAGTTTTTTATGTCTTTAGTTACATTTGTACCTTGGTTTGGGCATGTGCCTCTGTCAACTGTTTTAGTCACTCTATTTCTTTCATCTGCCAGTGAGAGTGTATTGGCTTATGTTAGGCAAGTTTTTGAGCCAACTTGGCCTCTTTGGTCCCTCACCAAGTTGCCTGCATCTCATCATGTAGTCATTCTAGCACGCTCATTGTTTTCTCCTTTGTCTGTAGTCTCTTCCGAACAGCCTCCTGAGCCAGCTGTAGCTGTTGAGCTGACTCTTGTTCTGTCCACTCCTGCAGGCGTTGGGCCTGTTTTACCTTGGCCTTGAGTCATTTGACTTCCTACAGTGCAGCTTGTGCTGCCTTGTGGCTCATTCCTTAGTTGTCAGGCCAACTGGGACCAAGAAGCCCCCAGTTTTGTCTGTTTCTTGTTGTGAAATGTGTTTTCAGCATTGCTGCAGATGTGTCCCCAGCTCTAGTTTTAGCTCTGTCTTGTCAGCATTAGCTTTTTCAAAGCTCACCTTCAGTGCGAGGATCTTTTTTATTTGTTGCCATTGCCTCGGTGTGTTTTTTATTAGCCCTTTTTGTTGCTTGAGTTTACTCTTTGATGTCTTGTGCAGCTGGGTGAGGCACTCTTCAATGTCAGCCTTGTGCTGTGCTGTCTTTTCTTTATCCCTGTGGCCCTAAGGTAATTTGGGCCTATAGTTTTGGAGTAGGGCCCTTTTTAGTAGGGGAACCAGACAGTTGGAAGCTACAGAAACTTATGTTGGAATATATATACATATATTCCAGAACATGGCCTCTTTTTGGGACTCCAGTGGCTCTAACAATAATCACATGATTTTTGGATAACGGCCCAATGGGCTGTGTCATTACCTAGTGTTTAGTTCTACCGTCTACTAGAAAGTCCATCAATTGGCCCCCTACTGTCATTGTGACCATGGGCATCTGGATGTCTAAGGGGGTAGAGCTTGGTCTGGCCTAGTCCTGGTAACTTTTAGTTTCTGTCAATCCAATGAGGCCAGCATCTGGTTTTGTTTGTTTGTTTGTTTGTTTGTTTTTTCATTCGGGGGTGACAGCCTTTTACAGGCAGCCTCCTAGTTTTGGAATTTTTATCTTCTCTGTTATCATTTTTGGGCATTTATTTTCCCAGTGTGCATAGTTTTACATCATGCACATTGATCACAATCTAGTTTTGGTTCACTGGCAGATCCCTGTTTTGTCAGTGTCCTTGTTTTTGCCCCTTAGTGATTTCTGGGTTTTTTGTTTGTTTTTGGTTTTAGGTTTTTGTTTGTTTTGTCCCTGTGAGTGTTGCTGTCAACAGATCTGTTTTTTTTTTTTGTTCATTTGTTTGTTTTCTTTCTATCAGCTTTTTGTTTGGCCTCCTGGTCATGATTTACATACACTTTGGTAGTCACCGCTGAAAGTTGAGTTGCATTCAAGCCAGCAAAACCCTCTAGTTTTTGTCAATAAGCAGCTAGAAGGAGTGAAGCCATGTGCGTCTAGTCTGAACTATATTTAGCCATAAGTCAATGTAAGGAAATGGATCCTGATGTCCTGGCAGTCTTCTGCTCCCAGTCACTATCCTATACATACACCCAATTATTTCTTATCAATTGTCCCCCCATCCCCTGGCTGGCCATTTATCATCAAAGGAAGGCCAATCTATTTTATAAAGAGTTCTTAACCTCAGGGGGGGGTCAGATTTATTTTATAGTTTTCTGTATAGTCTCTTTTAAAGTTAGCCAACATACATTTTAATGAGATGTTTTTCCTCCCATATCTACTCTGTTGTGATGCAAATCACCTTCTTAAGCATTTTTATTTTATGTCAATTGGATCATTTTCCTCATGGGAGTTTTTAGAAGGAACAATCTGAGTTCCACCAAATTAACAAGTAATTATGCATTTTTATAAATAAACCACTTCCACAAACTTTCCTTGATGTACGTAAGCTTCCCAGTATTGTCATTATCTCTCTTTTTATCTCTATCAGGATGGAACTTTTATCATACAGAATTCTCTCATATCAAAAGAATATCTCTTATATTTACAGCCTTCTTAATATTTTTCTCTCTCACTTACTATAAACCTTTTAAAACAAACTTGACTGTAGCTGTTTGAATTTTTTAAGTGTCCTTTTTTTCCTCAGATAGTAAAATTACCAACTGCCAACAGACCTCTGAATAACCTTGAATCATTGTTCTTATCTTAAACCAACAGAGAGCAGAGAAAAGAGCAAGTTAACCCTGTAATTCCAATTTAAGAATTTGCAATGCACAAGAAATGTTTTATACACATCAACTCAAACTGGAAACCAAAAGTACATTTACCAACTAGTTAAAATTTGTAATTTGATTTCTCCTGTAAAATTTCCTTAGGCCCAACAGGACTTTCTGGCCATTCAGCTCCAGGCTGGAGCTGCTCCAGCTTTCAGCCACCTGTAGGCAGCACCAGGCTGGTGATACCTTGAGGCTCCCAAAGCCAGGAGGAGACCCCGGGCACTGTTTCACTCTGTGCTTTCTTTGAAATGAAAAGACGACCTGTTTTGCCCTTCCAATCTTGGTGGGCACAGCTGGGCTTAAGTCTCTTGGGCTTGTGCCTCTGTTTCAGCCTAGCTGCTGGACCAGCTGGCTGCTCAGGCATTTTTAGTCTTGGTTCCCATCTGGGCTATTTGCTGTCATCATCCTGTTTTACAAGGTGTTTCTCCTCTTTTTTTCTATCAGCTTGTCCATGGTGCCCTGCCTGTATATCGTGGCACACTAAAGCTCAGTAGCTTTCTCATGTCTTTGCCCTTTATAGTGCAAACCATTTTTTTAATCACTTTCATTTCAGACCGATTAGACTGCTTTCCTCCCCCAGTCCCCAGCTGAGCGCAGGTGACCTTGGACTCACACATTTTATTTTTTTTACACCCATACACATGTTAATACACCTTTTCTTTCCCAGTTGTTTTCATCCCAGTGTGGGATTCTCTAGCCCCTCCCATTGCGGGCCACTCCCACAATTCCAACGCTCTCTGCAAGCTTTTCTCTCCCTGCAGACCACTCCCCCATCCCACCTGGCACTCTCATTGTGGGACTATCCCAAGAGTCTATCCTGGGAGTTGTTTGAGAATCACCTGTTAGCTGCTTTTGGTGCAGGCCTATCCTGCAAGTTGTTAGCAATTTTCACTGTGGGCCTCCCCTACATTCCTTCCCTACAGTTTCATCTAACCCAATTCACATCAGATTACTAGGTACACCCTCCCGCCAGGAGGTGATGAGGCCCCCCTTCTGTCCTAATGGGACAGGTTTTCCCCCTTGGGCCCCCAAAATCTTACCGCAGTGCTGTAGCATGCTGTTGTTCCAGAATAGTCCTGAATCCTCTCAGGTTCTGTTTGTGCTGACAGGGGAGAGGTCTCCAGGCTGTGGGAAGGCCAACATTCCCTCTGAGCTGGAGTTTCACCCAGTGGCACCAGAGGTCTCAGGATTCCCGCAGCTCTGGCCCTCTCGGTCCTGCAGGCAAAGAAGATAGCAAATCTTTCATCTTCAGTTCCTTTGTGGTCACCAGAAATGTTGCAGAATCCAAGATATCAGAGAGAACAATGGGAGAAAAGGAGGATTTATTTCCAGGATTTTAGATGCACACCGACCCAGCCAAACTCACATCCAAAGTGCTGGGTGTTAGAAAAAAGGAAAGGTTCTAGTTTTATACATTTGGCTCAGGGGGTTAGTCTTAGAAACTGGGGGGGGGGAGGTGAGCAAGGCTACAGAAGCAAGAAAAAATAATTCATAACTTAGCCTTGAAAGAAGACAGAGCCCTACAAATCCTTCTAGAACAAGATGATATTAAACTTTTTACAGGACATAGTTGCCAATCTTACGTGTAGCAGAACAAGAAGTTATAGCTACAGGGAAGGGGGAAGAAGTTTGAAGGGAATTGTTCTGTAAATCCCACTTCATTTTGAGACAGGGTCTTACTAAGTCACAAAATTTCCCAGGCTCATTTTGAACTTATGATCCTCCTGCCTCAGTCTCCCAGAGTACTGGGGCCACAGGTATGCACCACTGTGCCCACTATATCCAGTCTTTTAAGTAGGAAAGACATAAACTTTCTTCTATAAAGCACTCTTACTTGGCAGATATGGGGGGGAGGGCCAATCTTTACAGCTGAACTTAATGCTAACTAATAAGAAATAATCTGATGAATCAGTCTAGATTTTTTGTTGTAACCACAGGGATTAATTTTAACTGGTGTGATCAGAAAAGGAATGCATGAAAGGATTCAGGTAACTCAGAGTCTCCAGGAAAGCTGGAGAAACTGGCTTGAAGTCTACACAGGCAGAAACAAGCTTGAAAGCACACAATAGAAGTGGTTTGAGGGAGCCACCACTGCTAATGCTGTTGGGAGCCAAGAGCAGCTTGGCTAATTCCTACTGTAGACATCACATGCAGCTGTGTTCCCTTCTTCGACATGGACTTGCCTGCTCCTGCTCCTTTTTTACCCTAGCCTTTGGTTGGTCACATGGCAGGACCTCATCTTCGAGGAAGGCAGAGAAAGTGATCACCAAGCTTCCATGACCAGCCAGAAGGATTGCTAAATAGCCACTATGTCCATCTCTAGTCTTCTCCATAGCTGCTGCCAAACCAGAGTCAGCTGGATGTTTGCTGGACAGAGCTTTATGTTGGGATGGAGGAAATCCCTGGCAGACCGTAGCTTAAATCCATGACTTAATCAGCTCCACCTTGAATGCTTTATACTGCCTGTCACTTTGGATTTAATGAGACTGTGCGGTACCTCTTGAAACCCCCTGGGCCATCCTGAAGGGAAGCCTGCAGAGGCAGCCAGTAGTAGTTCCTGACCAAGCAGAAAATCTCCCCTCCAGCTCCTTTTCCAGATTAGCTGTTCCATTTTCTTAGGACTCAGTAGCTTCTGAAGACCCTTCCAACTCAGACTGATGGTCTGGGTTTGCTGCTGCTGTGTTTTGTAAAGCTCCCTGGAGTTCCCCCAGAGGCAGGTATTGACATCAAGAATCAGGAGCCAGAGGACTTTCCAAATGGCCTAGTTTCTGCTTCCATTGAAATCTGCTAGTCCAGCAATCCCTGATCTGGGTATATCCACCCCAAAGAACTGAAAACAGGGACATGAACAGATATTTACACACCAATGTTCATAGCAGCATCTTTCACAATAGCCAAAAGGTAGAAGCAACACAAATACCCACTGATGGGTGAATGGATAAATAAAATGTGGAATATATATCCAGCAGAATACTATTCACCCTTAGAAAGGAAGGAGGCACTGGTATGTGCATGGTACAATGTGGGTGAGCCTTGACAACACTGTGCTAATGAAATCAGCCAGACAGCCAGGCGTGGTGGTGCATGCCTGTAATCCCATGCCTGTAATCCCAGGGAGGCTGAGGCAGGAGGATACCTGTGAGTTCAAGGCCAGCCTGGGCTACATAGTGAGTTCAAGGTCAGCCGGAATAACAGATCAAAACCGTCTCTCAAAAAAAAAAAAAAAAAAAAAAAAAAAAAAAAAAAAGTGAGACACAAAAGGTGAGACACTGTATTATTCTAGTTATATGAGATCCCTACAGTAGTAGCCAAATTTATACAAATGAAGTAGAAGGGCGGGTGCCAGGGGCTGGGGGAGTGGATGGGAGTTAGTGTTTAATGTGTACAGAGTTTTAGTTTGGGAAGATGAAAAAATTCTGGAGATAGGTGGTGGTGATGGCTGCACAATAGGGAATACACCTAATGCCTTGGAACTGTGTACTTAAAAGCAGTTAAAATGGTAAATAGTATGTGTATTTTACCATAATAATAAAATTCTGGCTTCCTGCTCAGAGCAATGTCTTCAAAGACTCTCTCAGTTGGATCTTATTAGCAGGAGTACAGTCAAGTGACATATTACCAAAACACCCCATTGGTTCACTCACTTCATCGATAACTGTAATCAATACAGAGGAAAATAGCCAGCCAGCATTTCCCCCACCGCCCAGCCCTTCTACGAAAGCAGCCAACTGATGCACTAATGTCTGTGAACTGACTGATGGCACCTAGAGATGGAAACCCCCTAAGCCATCAGACCCAAACTGTGAAACTCAGACATTCCCAAATCACCCAAATTTCTTGTCTCCAAACAAGCCGGCTCTTCAAGGACTCCAGCTTCCTTTTGAATGCAGATACACACACACACCTAGATTTGAATAAAAGCACGAAGAAAAGAATTTCTTCTCCAGGCACCTGTACCTTGCTCAGAAACAATGCAGAACAGCAAAATCGAAAAGCTATAAACTATCACCAGATGGTAAAGATTCTTCAAGTAAAATTTAAAAAGACTGTGTGGAATGTAGCCAACCATCCCCACCAAAAATAAAACACTCCACTTCCCTCAGCCGATTCAATTATCTCTCTTAAAAAGGGCTTTTTTTAACACCTCCCAGCAGGCAGCAGATCCAGTAAGTGAGCTGGTGAGGATAACAGTGAATAATCAAGCACCCAGAGCCTAAGGTGTGAAATAAAACATGGCCTGGCTCGGCCATGAATATAAATGCTTAGAAATGAATATTATCGTTTTGGTGCCATCTGGAATCACTGCCAGAGTATAAAGCATGTTTTTAAAAAATTCCTTAATGACTTTCTTTTTTTTTTTTTTTTTTTTTGTGGGTACCGGGGGGACGACCTCAGGACCTCACGCGCCAGCAGGCGCCCGTGCCACTGAGCGATATCACCGGCCCCTTTTTCGTATGTGGGTTCCGGGAGTCGAACTCGGGCCTTCGCGCTTGCAAGGCAGGCGCTTAAGCCGCTGAGCCGTCTCACCGGCCCCTTAATGACTTTCTAATCGTGAGGCTACGCTGGTGACAAAGTCTCTGTCCTTGACATGATATTTGCTGGGAGGTGAAAATCTCATCTGTAAAATCTATCCATTTAAAAACAAATATACAAACAGATCCTCCCTTTTGCTCATCAAAGAATTCAGGTTCATTATAAAACAACGAGAAAACTTTGGAAAAAAAAAAAGAAGAAAAAAAGAAATAGGCACAGTCCTTCCATTCAGACAACCACTGCTAGTGGTCTCATGTTTTGATGATTTCTTTCCAGTCCTATGAATATGCATGATATGAATATAAATATGCACACGCATATGGTCTCATGCTGCCTCCTCTTAACATGGCAACACAGGCATTTTCCTTGTTAACATGATCACTCCCTGCCTGGTCATATTTGCGTGATTCTCCTTTCTTGCATTTTGAGAACTTTTGACCTCACGCTCTGGCTGGAATGCCTCTCCTGCTGTGTACTTCCTCAGTTCCTCATCTGGCCACACCAAGATGTGATTCTCTGTGACTCACACCTCCCTGAAATGACACTGACTTCAGTCAGTGTCTGCACTGGAGTTGCTGTGCTGCGTCCCTAATCCGGGGATCGGGCCCTTCTGGGGGCCTGTTAGGTCCTGTTGGACTCCAGCTCCCTGGCCAGGCCTCTTGCCCACCTAGCCAGCCTCTGTGGGTGGTCATCACTCACCACCAGCTTTGTAGGGGGTCAGGTAGGAGACAGGGCCTGTAGGTCAATGCAAAGCAGGAGATATGTTAGAGATCCAGTGCCCAATTTGAGGACTCTATTTAAAATTATATTGTATTTGGGGGCTTGTCACGCTCACACGTGGAGAACTATGCGATATGATGGATATGTTAATTTGCTTGACTGCAGTAACTGTTTCACTGTATATGTATCTCAAAAAACATGTTGGATACCTTATATATACAATAAAAAATAAAAATAAAATTTTAAAAGGCTCGTGAGGCCTTGTGTCTTGTTTTTGAAATACTTTGTTATAGCGTAAAGGTGTTTGCAATCAGTTTTCCCCTTATGAATAATCGGGGTACACATTTTTCATTTCTTATTCATCTCAGTCAGAGGAAAGTCACAAATGGTCATTCTCAAAGGAGTCTGGGGAAGGGCTGTAGAGCAAGACCCATATAAATGTCCCACACACCCTTTGCCACCTGACACCTTCCAGGGTTATATTAAGTCCCGGTTCTGCACTGAGGAGCTAGCTGAGTTAGTCTGATTTGATCCCTGGTGTCCAGGCCCCCTCCGCCCCATCCTTCTTCAAGGTCCCCAAGGGAAAGCCTGGGTAGACTGAGGCCCAGCCCTTATGAGGAGAGGTAAGCAGGTGGGATGGGGCCGATTTCCCTCAAGAGGACACAGTCATTGGATGATCAGCTTCCCTAAGGCCCCTTCAGGTGTCAATCAGACCCTGACCTAAGCCATATTATCCTCTGGGGGGACACCCCAGTCCCTGCATCTGGAAAACAGACTTAGCTCCAATCTCAGAGGAGTGATGACATAGCACCTGTGGGATGCCCACTTGTGCCCTGGGACATGCAGGAGTCAGAGCGTCCTGAGCGGAATCTACAATTGTGTGCGGTCTACTGGGGAACCCCAGAGATAGGTACCCACACATCCTCCTAGCAGAAGAGGTATGACCTGGGTGTTCAAAGAGCAGGGAAAAAATCCACTTCTAATTAAAAAAAAAATAGCCACACCTCCCTCTGCTATTAAATAATAAAGCCATTGAATATTATGGTGGAACCGCATGTTCCAGCCGGGCCTGTTGGCAGATGCTGGAGCAGCCCTAATGAACACCTTTGGGCCCAAACAGGTGGAGCCAAGGGAGGTGCAGGAAGTCACCTGGGACCTCCTTGACTTGCACCGCAGCAGTGCGGTGGGGAGGTGCTCCTGGTGAGGCCTGGCTTCCTACTGGGCTCTGTGCCCAAAAAGCCACTAGCAGGCTCCAATAGCAGCCGGAAATGGAGGCCCATGGCCTATTCAGGTGAACTTTGACCTCAGATTCAGGGCAGCTGGGTGGCAGCGGAGTCACTTCCTTCTTTTAGGAGATCATCTAGAGATAAGGGCAGATAGAACCTGCCCCCTTTTCTGAGAACTCATTTTTTTAGTGTTATTTTTTAAAGGAAGCTTTATTATTTGCATACATAAACTATACTATACATATTTATATATGGCCCAAGACAATTCCTCCTCACTTAAAAAAAGGGGGGGGGATCATTTTGGGTCCAGCATGACTGTGGCTACATAGGTGTTCATATAAATTTGTGGTTGTTAAAGAAAACCTGAGTTTTGTCAAGTCATTTCCAGCTTCTTTTACTGTTGCTTTTAAAAAATAAATTATTGCCAGGTGTGGTGGTGCACATCTGTAATCCCAGCATTCAAGAGGCTGAGGCAGGAAGATCGCTGCAAGTTTGAGGGCAGCTTGGGCTACAAAGTGAGTTCAAGGCCAGCCTGCACTACATAGCAAAACCCTGTCTCAAAAAGACAAAAAATAAAAAATAAAAAAATTATTTATTGAAACATAAAAAGACATGAAAGCCAAAAATGGTGGGCCAGAGGTAAGACCCACCAGCCCTAGAGAAGCTGGGGGACAGGGGGCTTCAGATCAGGCCAATGCTCACAGAAAAAGGCCCCGATCCTCCTTCTTGCTGGATTCCTTAGGACACCGTAGCACCTCAGATGGGATAGGGTGGCATCCCAGGAGGAGGTGGAGAGCCAGGCTGGCCTTGCAGGAACTTGCTTTGCTGGTAGTTCCTGCCCAGCCTCCTGAAATCCCTTCTGGTCCAGTGCCAGGGAAGGGCCAGAGAATGACACTGCAGGGGCAAACTGGTCTCCATGAGCCAAGGAATCCAGCCCCACCTGCCCACGTGCCAGCCTGCACCTGCCCAGCCCTGCCCAGCTGGCCTGGCAGGAACTGAGAAGGCAGTGACTCCTGACTTGGGGCAAGTGTCTCATGACTGACAGGTGGGGTTTTCCACAGCTCCTGGCTCTCCCTGTACTAAAAGTGACATCCCTGAGAGCAGGGACCTCAGCTTGGGCCACACCCTGATGTCTGGGCCACGCCCAATGCACCGCAGGTATGCCCCGTGTAAGAGAAGCCTGAAGTCCACAGACACACGAACAATGGCCACACAGATGAGGAGTTCTCTGTTGCTGCCGCGTGAATCTTAGGAAAGGCAGGGTGGCTGAGCCAGGGCAAAGTGCATGCAAGACAGAGACAGGCAACTTCCTCCCTCCTGGAACCTTCCACCTGGGCTCCAACTCACAGCCCACAGACTGGAGGCCCCGGAGCTGTTCCCTTCCCACGTACAGACAGCCTGACTCCAGGGAACGGTGTCGGGAAGGAAGCAAGGTATATGGGCCAACAGTCACTGTGCGCAGTGTTTGCCCTGAGGCTGGAAATGGATAGGGAACTCTCCCACCCGCTATCACCCCACCTCTACACCACACTCAGGCCAGACTCCTCCATCCAATGCCCCATGTCACACCCAAGTTTTGTCACCTATAATGGACTCTTCCCTTTCTCCATCAAAACTTACCTCTTGCGGTCCTTCCACCAGACAGTGCTGACCTCCACTTTGACACATCAGAGATAAAGTATTAAGGCCGATGCTCCTTTCCTCCATCTGGAACTCTCCCTCCCTCCTCCCTTCATCCAACTACCCCCTGCTCATCCTCAGGACTGCAGCTCAAATGTCACCTGCTCAGAGAAGCCTTCCCTGATGACCAGGGCCAGGTCAGGTCACTTTGCAGACATACCCTTCAACATCTAGCAGATCAAAACAGTGCATTCACAGTGACTTGCGTAACTGGCTGTGTGATTTTGGTGCCCAGCCAGACGTAAGCCCAGGAGGACAAGGACTGAGTCTGTCTTGTTCATCATGGATCCAGGTGCCCAGCACAGTGATGTGCACATAACTAATGCTTTGTGAATACCCAAATGGGGAGGAGGTCAGGTGAGTCCCTGCAGGATTCCTCCAGAGGGCCCCGTAGCCCTGGATACAGCTCCAAGAAGGAGCACTCAGGGATCTTTGCAGAAGCTCAAAGTAGCAAGAGCTGGTGATGAGAATCATGTGAGCAGGTTCAGAAGTGGCTGGGGAGCAGGGAACAGGCACAGAGCTGGGGGCTCAGTACATGCACAGCACCCAACTGGGCTGGGCAGTGGGGTGGTCACCAGGCCCTGGCCTGGGAATCATGCGGCTAGTGTGACACCTTGGACCACAGGGGTGGTGCCCATATCCTGGCTCCTGGGGCCTCAGAGGGTATGCCCAGCCCTTAGTCTTGTTAGTGGGACAGAACATTCCTACTACCAAGATTATATTGCCCTGAGGCTGGAAATGGAAAGGGAACTCTCCCATTCCACACCCTGGGGGACAAGTGGGAGGAGTCACAACCGGACCCCACTATTACCCTACCTCTACACCACACTCAGGGCCAGACTCCTGAGAAATTCAGCTCCTGGGCAGGCCAAAGAGATTTAAAATACAAATGCTCATCCCAGGGGTAGATTCTATCTTTGTTAGGAGACAAAGGTTTAATGAGCAACTACCACCCTCTGAGGAATACTTGTTTTCTCATTTCCATTCTCCAACCCCTCTGCCTCTGGCCCCATCAGAAGGCAAACCCTAATCTCTTACCTGATAGGCTATGCTGAGCTATTTGGCCCACACCTCATATTCACAAAAGGTCCTTAACTTCCACTTTTGACATTATTCAATTTTGACTGTTAGATTTAGCAAGAACTCTGGAGCCAGGCTGCCTGAGTTTGGATCCTACTTCTGCCACTTCCTAGCTGTGTGACCCTTGGTCAAGGTAATTAACCTCTCTGTTTCTGTATTCTCCTCTGCAAAATGGGAATAACAGCAGGTCAAGCCATGTACCGTAGTCACAAAAAAGCCATATATTGTAGGATTTCATTTATACAAAAATATCCAGAATGGGTAAAACCACAGAAGCAGGAAATAGATAAGTGGTTGCCAGGGAGAGTGGGGAATGACTGCAAATGGGTAGAGTTTCTTTTGTGGATGATAGAATATTCTAAAATTAGATAAAGATGACTATAAAGTGCTTAGAGCAGTGTCTGACACATCAAAAGTGATCTGTAAGTCACTGTTAAATAAAACTTACCTCCCAATGAAGGCATACGTACTGATGAGCTTGGAAAAAAATCTGTTCATAATATGATTTGAAAGTGGCATTCCACTCCTGAATGTTACTGTCTGTTGTATAGTTTTTATAAACCCTAAAATTATGTTATGGATAGCATCATTATATTGCAGTATAAATTATGTATATTAAAAGTGTTAATTTGTGGGCTATGGATGTAGCTCAGTGATAGAGTGCTTGCCTAGCATTGCAAAACCCATGGTTCAATTCTCAGCGCTGCACACACACACAAAAGTGTTAATTTGTCAAATGCGGTGACACACGCCTACAATCCTAGCACTGGGAGGCTGAGGCAGGAAGATCATAAATTTGAGGTCAGCCTGTCAACTTAGTAAGACCCTGTCTCAAAATAAACTTTAAATCAGGGCTGGGGATGTAGTTCAGTGCTCCCTGGGTTCAAGCCCCAGTACCCAAAAAGAAAGTGTTAATTTGTTAGACATAAAATTTAGCACATTATTTTTATCATAGTGGATCTCTCCCACTTTCAAAGGAGGCGGCTCAGGGATCTGAAAGATACTTAATGAGCTGTCCCTGACTCACAGTTTTAAACAGAGGATCTAGAAGGCAAAGGAGATGAGGACTTCACACTAAGGTATTTAGAAGGAAAGCCAATACACCATGCAGATACAGACTTCCGGAAGTGGTATGTGGCCTTGCATTGGCAGATAGGAAAGAAGCAGAGGACTTTTAGCCTCCTTTGTCCCCTTATTTGCCTATGTTTGGATTTAAAAGATGCAACCACAGGAAGGATTCAAGTCAAAAAAAGACTCCAGTCTTTGGAGTGGGACAGGACTGTCCTTTGTGAACAGACAGGGCATCACGGCCCAGTCCCACTGGTGTGTTAGGGAATAGGAACACGTGGCTCTCTGGGGGGAAAGAGCCCACATTAGCAGTGTCTGCCAATTTCTGTAGTGTAAACACCTGACACTGGGGTGTATTTCAAACTACAGACTGGGTGTCCTTGAACCTAAAGTTACAGTGATCCACGATACAGAAAATAGATGCAAACAATCTCAAGAACATAGATAACAGTAAGACATGTATAGTGAAATAATTAGGAACCAATAGCTTTTTAGTCTCCCTCCCCTCCCTCTCTCCTCCCTTCCTTCCTTCTTTCCTACCTTCCTTTCTTCCTTTTTGGTGGTACTGGGGATTGAACCAGGGCCTTCTCACTGAGCTACATTCCCAGCTCCTTGTATGGTTTTTTTTTGTTTTTTTTTTTTAATTTTTGAGATGGGGTTTTGCTAACTTGCTAAGTTGCCCAGGCTGAGCTCAAATTTGCTATCTTCCTGCCTCAGCCTCCCATGGTGCTGAAACCTTCGTTTTTTTAAAATAAAAATTTCACTGAGATTTAATTTACAAACTATAAAATTTCCTCCACTTAGAAGTAGGTTTTAGTGTAGTCACAAGTTGTATAACCATCACCATTATTTAATTTTAGAATATTTTTATCACTGCAAAAAAAAAAAAAAAAAAAAAGGCCCTATCCTCATTAGCATCCCCTTCCTTGCCCCATTCAGCCCCTGGCAACAACTAATCTATTTTCTGTCTCTATGGATTTGCCTAGACAATTCAGAAAAATGAAATCATACAACATGTGACCTTTATGGCTTGCTTCTTTCATGTGGCCTAATGTTTTCAAGGTTCATTCATATTGTAGCAAGTGTCAGCAGTTCATTCCTTTTCATTGCAAAATAATATTCCATTGTATGATTATACCCCCTTTTGTTAACCCATTCATTAATGGATTGGGAAGTTTTCGGGTTTGGGCTATCAGGTATAATACTTCAATGAACATTCCTGTATAAGTATTTGTCTGAATGTCTGTTTTCATTTCTCTTGGTCATAACTCTAGAAATGGAATTGCTGGATATAAGGTGACTCTCTGTTTAACATTTTGAGAAACTGCCTGGGTTTCAAGGCAGCTGCATCATTTTATAGTGTGATGGGAAATGAATGCAGTTTCTTGTTTCTTTGCATTTTCACCAACATTAGTGTAGTGTCTCTTTTATTATTATTTTTTTCAGTCATGGGGATTGAACCCAGGGTCTTGCACTGTTATATCCCCAATCATTTTTATTTTTTATTTTGAGTCAACATCTCACTAAGTTGCCCAGGCTGGCTTTGAACTTGCAACCCTCCTGCCTCAGCCTCTCAAGTAGCTGGGATTTATAGACAGTTGCTACAACACCTGGCTTAGTGGATCTTTTAAAAGTCATCCTAGTGGAGATGAAATGGCACTGATTGGCATTTCCCTGATGCTATATATATGTGTATATATATATATATTTTAACATTTTTGTCTATTATGTCCAACTTCTCAGCTTCCTCCAGGAAAATTTTTATTGATTGATTTTTCAGCCTGTATACACAGACGTACATTTTCTTGTTTCTTTGCATGCCCCATAATCATTTCTGATAACCAGACATTTTCAATCCTATAATGTGGAAACTCTGAAAATCAACTTTCCCTGATATGTCCCTTTCCCAAGGGATTGTATTGTTTATGCTGCTTGTTGTTATAACTGCTGCCACCATTCACTTTTTTAGTGACTTTCCTGCACTGATTCTGCAGGCTCTTTTTAAACTGCACATGGCCACCAACTTCTCTGTTCTGTTATCTTAATGGTCAGCTAATGACTGTCCAGAGATTTCCTTAAATGCCTTGAACCAATTTGCCTCCCTGGTGTGGTATGTGTGTTGGTGCACACATCCAATGCTCTTAAAGCCTACAATTCTGCCTCAGTCCTTACTTCCTGCTTGCATAGTCTCAAGGTCAGCCAGGGATGAGAAATGAGGGCCTTCTCAAGTCTTTCCTGGGCAAATTCATAGCCTTATAACATGCATCTAGATTTGCAGGAATGTAGTGGAACTTTTCAAAGCCACTATCAACATATTATTCCCAAGACTTTTCTTTTAAAAATTTTTTTTAAAGATGGATTTTATTTTACTTTATTTTGTGGGTACCAGGGTTCGACCTCAGGACCTTACATGCCAGCAGGCGTGCATGCCGCTGAGTGATATCACCGGCCCTTTTTTTTTTTGTATGTGGATTCCGGGAGTCGAACTCGGGTCCTCGCGCTTGCCAGGCAGGCACTCATGCCGCTGAGCCATCTCACCAGCCCTCTTTTAAATTTTTTAACAGTTAATGGATGTCACTGGCTTGAGCAGCTGCAATGTTAAGTAATTGTCACTGATTATTTCCAACAAACTGAGCATAAAATGGTGTCTTTCCTGGGTGCTGCCAGACAGACCAAATAGTGATGACCATCTGGGAATAGAGCTTTTGGTGTTGCCCCAAACCTGTTCTGTCCCCTCCAGTTGCTTATCTTCACAGTTACCATGGTTCTGAGGCTGCTGGTTTTCAGGGCTACCACAGAGGTGGGATGAGAAAAATGGGAGTAGGGCAAGAGAAAAATTCCACAAAGCTCATTATTTTTACTGAGACTAGCCATTTTTGCAAACTTTTGACTAATTTGTAGAGCTCTGAAAGGTTCATTATCTCAATTTTTTCCAATTCTTGTTGCTTTCTATTCTGGAAGCTCTTCTCCTCCTTACCTTTGTTTTTCATATAATTTATTTAATTGCAAATTTATATAATTTCATTTTTAATAATGGCTGTGCTTAACAGCTGGCATGCAAATTCCTGAAGCTCTAACCATTGGCTTTTATGAGCTGGCACAAGCTTTCTCCACTACCCACCAACAACGGGACCCTCTTGGCTGCCCCATTTGACCCAGCTAAGCTCTGCAAACTTTTAGCATATCTGGTGGGTGCCAGATTTCAGAGGTGCAACTCACCTAGTACTAAACTAATTCCATATCCTTCAGCATGCAGATCTCTGCCAGAGCTTCCTGGCGGAACACATATAGCCAGTAGGGTCTTCCATGTGATGGCTTGGCATGGAACAAAACTTGGAAAAGGCAGTGGCACATAAGATCAGCTATAGAAACACTGAAATATATTACATCAAATTCCAGGAATCTAATGCCAAATTGTGCTAAAGGCTGTTTTCTGACTCTTAGGTGAAAGTTAACAAAGGAGTTTTTATTTGTTTTATAAAATCCCTAACTACAAGTCTTCAAGGGAAATACTGGCCAAAGGTATACAAGGTGAGGTAGGTGGTAGGATAAAGGTTTCCATTAGACATTGTCTGAGGAATGTGTACCTTAACCCCTGCTCTGTGCAAGGGGAAAAAAATTGTGTGTGTGCATATGTGTGTATTTAAAAAAACAACTTTTGGGCTTGTTCGAATAATAACAAAACCTGCTTTGTGATTGTAGAATGACGTGTTGTTGGGGTGCACTAGAATTATGACTAACTACCATGAGGATTATGAGGCAGGCCCTTCCCTGGGCCAGCAGTGCTGCAGACAGTCATGGAGTGTCTTCACAGGTTATAGTGTGAGTGTTGCCTGGCCTCTTTGATTAAAAAGGCTTCCTCATAGAAGTATAAGCACAACAGAGTGATTGTATCTATTTTCTAGATGTTTTCCAACCTTCCCTTTCCCACAGAGTGATCAGCAGAAAGCCATGGAGCCTCTGGCTCAGGGTATCACACAGCTTGAGTGTGCCAGCTCAGCTTAGATATTTAGTGGCTTGCCTCAATCATTCAACAAAATGTTCCCTGGGCATTGTCTCTGTGTCCAGTGCTGGGTTAACACCACAGATAGCTGGCATTTAGGATAGGTATTTGCGGAGTTTGGAGAATTCGGCAGGTGCCTTTATGGCCAGTTGAAAAGATTCAAACAGTTCCTTTCACGCACAAACTGGACCACAGGGGTTCTCCAGAAAAGCTGGATATTTTCCCAACCCCAAGGCTTCTGACCACAATGTCATGCATGATTAGAAAGTGCTTCCTCCATTCCTACCGCAGGATGAAGGTTCCTGCCTTACTTGAGAGCTGCTCCTGACTGGCATCCAGGATCAAGTCCCAGCACCATTCCTTTAGAAAACACCTAACCCAAGCTAAGCCCTGTGCCAGCTCCCAGGCACTCCCAGCTGAATCAGTCGGACACAGCTGCTGTCCTTAGAGAGCTTACAGTCACAGGAACAATAAAACATGGCAGAGGAGTTCCAGTGCGTGCAAGGGCCAGGGCAGGGCACTAGGAGACTCTAGTCATTTGTCCCCGGGGGGCTGGGGAGGAGCTTCCTAGATGAAGTCATATTTCAGGTGTGTCTTGACAGATAAAAGGCAGAGTGTCTTCCAGGTGGATAAGAGGGGACAGGAAGGGGGCTCTCTTGACAGGATTTGAGTCAGTGGTTGACAAGCTAAGAGGCATTCTGTTCCTGTTGAACTGAAATAAAAAGCCCAAAGCTACTTGAAGACTGACAGGATGTGTAGGTCAAACCACGAAGAACCTAAAATGGCTTTGACAAGTAAAAAAGGCAGAAGACAAAACAGGCCTATTTTTTAGTGGTAAAAATACTGAGGAAATCAGGATGAATTTTGGATGGATTTTTATGATCTGTTTTATATATCCCTGTATTCTTAAATTTAAAATAATCGTCGGTCTTACCTGCTACCCACGCACTCCTCCGTCTGCAGGGGGCGCCCCGGCGCTCCCCTTGCCTCCTCCTCCAGAATGATGGGCAGGGCCTCCGGGACCGGTACGAACTGACGATTGGCTGTCAATCTGTCCATCACGGAGTCCCGCCCCCAGGCTACGTCACATGACGCAGCCCATCATGGCGGCGGGACCGCGGCTGCCTGGGTCCGCGGCTCCGCAGGGTCGCTGCTGTTGCTACTGTTGAGAGGCAGCGGCGGCGGCGGCTCAGGCGGGCGGGAAGGATGGTGTTTCTCCAGCCGGAGCGGCGGGTGGGGACCAGGAGCCGGGTTGAGTTTGGGCCGAAGCAACGCGTGCTCAGGAGCAGCCGGCGCGGGTGCCGCTGAGGGAGTACCGACTGGCGGACGGACGGACCCTCGGAAGGCGACCCGAGAGCCGGCCCTGGGGGGCCGCGCTGTGGTCGAGATGCCGGGGCCGCCCGCATTGCTACTGCTGCTGCTTTTGCGCCTGGTCGTCGGTTTTGCCGGGGCCGCGCCACTTCCGCAAACAGGTGCAGGTGAGCGGGCCGCGGCGAGGACTGGGCTGCGGAGCCGATGCGTTGGGGTGGGGGCGACGCGGGTGGCCGGCCGGCTGGGTCTGGCCTCTACCTGGGGGAATTGGAGGGCCCCTCGAGAGCAAGAGGTCCGGGGAAGGTGGTGATGAGGGAGATTTCTGCCGCAGGGGCGTGGGATGGGGGGGCGGGGGCGAGACGATGCCTCGGGGGCTAGGAAGGGGTGGTCAGAGTGGCACCGACCGACCTTTCCCCGGGTGGGCTGCAATATCAACTCTGGACCTGTTGCCTCAGCTTGCTTCCTTTATGGCAATGCTGTCCCCTTTCCAGATGTCACCTGCCTTTTGTGTGTTTTTCACATCTTATGGTAAGAGCCCGTTTCATTAGCTCTCGTCATACTTAAATGCAAATGACTTGGCGAGCTTTGCGGAGTTTCCCTGCAACTTATTCTGAAGTTGTAAATTGATTTTAGACGCTGTGCTTTTTATTGGGAATGAAGCTCTGAGGATGAGAAGGAAGCAGCAATAAATATTTCTATTTTAGGAAGCCAGCGATTAGTTGCTTTGGAATAACTATTGACAAACTGGCCTAAGGGTAAATGAAGTTTCTATTTTAGCGACGTTAGTGTGTGGATTGCTTGCTTGCTTGCTTTCCCTTCCCTCCTCTTCCACGTTTTCTCATATCGTTTTTATTTGGGGTTTATTATGCTAAATAAAACTTCAACCCAAGAAAGTATCTCAAGTTGGCTTTTTTTTTTAAAGGAAAAAAAAAATCTAGGCTAGCTTGCCATGATTGGCTGCTGGTTGTCTTTGAAATGGGGAGAGATTGATAATTTCATAAATCTATAGAATTTTAGAGTTGGAATTGGAAACAGAATTTAGTCTACTTTCATCTTGCAGATGAAAATATTGGGGACCGTGGTGGTAAATTACCTACCCAAGGTGACACAGCTAAATTATGGTTGAAGTATGCATTCAGGTTGTAGATTCCTTCTTTGTGTGTGTTTTTTTTTTTTTTTTTTTAAACTGTTCACCTCAAGACTTGTAACTGTTAAGGAGTACTCCTGAGGTCAAGAGTTAGTTTGGAATGTTAATAGGGTGCAGAATGTGGAAATTCTGCCTCCAGGAAAAACATATTTTTTTAAGTAAATGCACAGTGAAAGCTATATGTAACTACTTCTAGAGCCACACCAGGTTATGCCATTGAGCGCCCCTTAGTTAAGTGTAAAATGTTATCGTTTTACCATATAACGTGGTGTTAAATTTCTCCCACTCCCTTAGATCAGTTCTTCTAAGGTGAATTCTGTGTTTGATCCGATGGATAAGAAGAGTAAGTGTTGCCGGAAGTGTATAGGCAGCCCAGGTACAAGTCCCAGAAAGCACTGAGAAGTTAACGAAAACTATGGAAAGATAGTGATGTTGGTAATTAAGGATACTGATGTTGAAATTGAAAATTAGCACTAGAGTAGGATAGTGCATGAGGAGTGTATGTTGAAGATTCAGGAAGCTTCTAGAAGTCTTTGCACTTAATCAGATTTTTCATATTTTGACATGTAGGTTCTTTATAAAGACCCACGAATATGTGTCTATATACCTCCTCTCCCATGCCTTTTATTCTTTCCTTTTACCATTTTATGCAGGCATGAATTACAAAAGGCTGAGGTTTTTTGGAGTGTTGTAGAACAAAGCAATCAGAAAACTAAGTCCATAAATATTTATATCTAATGTTGATAGAAATAAAGCCTAAGGAAATAATTCAGTGATTTAGAGCAACTTTTGCAGATTTTCCTTTCATATTCTGATCCTTGAAGGGGAGGTATGTGGTTAAATGTGTGGCACATGAATAATAGGTACCTAGGGGTAAATTCTGTGAAAAAAAGTCACAATTAAATACAGATACAGGCCAGGCGTGGTAGCTCGTGCCTGTAACCCCAGCCTTCCAGGAGGCTGAGGCAGGATGATCACAAATTTGAGCCCAGCCTGCGTAATTTACCAATTTAGTTGATACTCTGCCTCAAAATTAAAAATAAGAAAAGGTCTGGGGACGTAGCTTACTGTGAAGGCCCTAGGTTCAATACCCAGTACAAAATGGAAAAAAAAAAGGGGGGGGTTGTCTTTCCAGCTAAAAAGAATCTATTAATCCTATAACTAGGATAGATCTTGATCAAGATGTTTTAGACTTAAGAAGAGTAAGGGAACCTTTGAGTTAATCTTGATTAATGAGCTCATTGGTTAAGAAAGGAGAACTTCTCTTGAACATACATGGTGGATAAAAGAGTAGTTATACATTTAAAACATCAAGCTGCTGATGATTTAGGGGCCTGTGTTCTATACTAAGATAGGGCTAACCCCTTTCAAGTAAGGATAGACCCATTGCATCGGGTCTTCTGCCTCCTTGGTCTTGCTCTTTCTAAAGTTAAGTCCACTTAAAGGTCCCTTGGAGAAAGCATGCTTATTAGAAATGGGTTTAAAAAAATACTTGAGTTGTATCTTTTGCCAGCATTTCTTTTTTAATTTTTTTCTTTTTCTTTTCTTTTTTTTTTTTTGAGGCAGAGTCTTACCATGCAGTCCATGGCTGGCTTTCAACTAGTCAGGTAGCACAGGCTGATCCAGAATTTATTATCCTCCTCCCTTGGCCTCCCAAGTGCTGGGATTACAGGCATGTGCCACCCTGCTTAGTTCTGCAAGCCTGTTTATTGCCGAAACAAATGAGGTTGTTAAATAAAATTTAGCTTTTAAATTGAAATTCATTTATCCAAGGTGTCTTTGTCATGCAGAATCATTTCTAGGTTTGGAAGTTGAAAAGGTGTTTATTCACTGAATCATAATAAAGTTATGTAAATATGTGGATTGCTCTTGCCTGACAGGCCAGAAGGCATTTCTTGTTTGAACTTTAATTTGGGTCCCTCTGTGGCTGTGGGATGCCCTTGTGCCCCTCTGGCTATGAGCCTCTTTTCCTGAGAATTCATATTTCTGCAGCAAAAGCCCTTGTTGTTAGTGTAGATTGAGACCTTGCTGGTCCTTGGTAGGAAGGTTATGTCAAGAAAGCAAATCCACTGTTTTCACACACTGTTAAATGACCAAACTAAGATCATAGTTTAGTTCTTTTCTTCAGATCATAGTTATTAGATCATTCTTCTCTTGGAAAACATTTATGTGCCTTTTGTAAGATCCTCAGGATTCACGTCATAAATTAGGATTTAAAATAAAGATAGATACTATACATGTCTACGTGAAAGCATTCCCCCAGTCCATGCTTTCTTATTAATATTAGGATAGTGATTAGACAGGGAAACCCACTTCTATTGTTCTGCGGCATATTAGGTCACAGAGTACAGAGGAAGCTTTTAGCAGTTCCAGATAAAGGCTTTCACGGAAGCCTGGGAAGCCGGTGGGACTCAGCCACTGATTAAATGCAGCTTGGGGAACTGGGGCTCTCATTTCAGATTAAACAAACAGACTCATATCTTGAAGAAGATTTCTAAAGTGAGGGAAATGCTTTCTAAAGTGTGAAATTTTGTGATTAATAGCTCCTGAGAAATAAAAATTATTTTCCATGCACACTCTTTCAGGATTTATGGCTGTGAGGTTTGAAATTGGATTTAGGTTGGGATTGCTATATTCGCTTTTACAGGGTGATATTTTTGTTACTGACTATGTTCATCTGCACAGTAATAGAGAGTCTGTCCAGTTCTGTAGCTGGTCTGCACTGAAGTTACCAAATCCCTACTGTTTTGCTGATATCAATGTGCTTACTGTTCATGCAATTCTCTTGAAATTTGGAGAGTCCTTGGGCCCTCTCTGTCCCTTGTGGGCTGTGTCACTTAGATAACAGCTCTACATATAATAAAAAAGACATTGTCATATAAACAAGGGATGTACAGGGTTCTGAAACAGTTAAACGAGTCCTCAAATAAGTCCTTGTAGATAGACACAAAAAAATTCCAACTTTTCAATGTGGTTGAGAATAAAATTCACAAACTAATCATAGGAGGAACATGATGTCTTAGAAGGAACTTCACTTTGGAGTTAGACCTGCATGTGTGGTTTTGTATTTTCACTTCACTAGCTTTGAGATCTTGGGCCAGTTACTTGGCATCTTCTGGCACCTTAGAACTCAGCTGTTCAAAGAATGATAATAATGATGTTGGGAGGAAGGGATAGTATCATGGCAGTACCCGAGTCTGCTACATATTATGTACTTGGTGATGTAGATGTCTTCATTGTGTCGGGGGTTTCGTTTTGTGTGTGTGTGTGTGTGTGTGTGTGTGTATGAATTCAGTAGGTTGTCATAGGATTGACTAATGGCAGGTGGCGTGGCTTCAGAGAAGGCGTTTGAAATGGTAGCTGCATAACATGGATTGTTTAGAGTTTACTGGATTCGACAAGTCTTTGTTGCTCAGAATAACTTGTTAGGTGGTGAACAGAGACCCTATGGACAGAAATAAACCTGGTTGATTTAAGTGTAATGTATAAGCTGGCTTGTTAATTCTTGAAATTCATAATGTTGGGGAACTATGCTGAAAATTTTTAGAATGATCTAGATTAGTCTACTTTTACATAATAAACCTGTTTTTAAGCATCAAGATGACTAAAGCTCTTGCAAGTGAACAATCGCTGGTTTTAATTTACTTAAAGGAGCCATGAACAATCTGTTTCCTTGATCGCAAGCACGATTCCATAGTCTTTGCATGAAGCATCCCCAGAGACACAATGGTTAGCCCAGGCTGATGCTTCCCCTTGGAAAATGTCCTTTGGGAAGATGAATTTTTTTCTCTTTCTCTTTTAAAATCATGTGCTTTTGCAGTGTACCAGCTGTGCTTTAACTCTTTAAGATTTTTATTTGCTACTCAGAAGTGAGGAAAGGCATATTACAGAAAGAAGTCTAGAACGGACTGCCACATTTAGGGTTGTTTAGATTTGATTCTCAGCTTTTCTTTCAATCTTCATATGAAGATAACTGTTTTAAGAGAAAGGAAGGGAAATACGGTAAAATCTGTGTGTTGGTGGAACAAAAATACTGAAGCAATGTATTTTAAAATTGTGGCAAGTGACTAACTTGGAACTATGCCCTGGCATTACAGTTATTTGCCACAGAAAACAGGCATATCAGAAAAATAACCTCAGTATTTTTAAAATGCTTTCTTGGCAAAGGTTAGCACAGTGCAGCAATCCCCAGATCCCATTTGATTTTATTGTGCTTCAAATGGGAAAATGAGAATCATGAATGCCAAATGTCCCAGGTGCCTAAGTCCTGACGGTGCCGTGCATGGCTCTTCCTCTCCCAGCTCCCTGGCTTGGCCATTTCTCCTCCCCCAGTGATCAATAGTGGCTCAGTATTCCTCTGCTGTTCTTGGGGCTTTAATGGGGGGTGGTAAATTTGACATTTTATTTGTGACAGTTTGACAGATTTTGCATTTCACAATATAAAGTGTGCTCCATTTGATATTTTAAAAGGCTTAAATTCCCATCAAGTCAAATAGATGTGCCAGGACCATGTGCTGTGGCTACAGTAGTCCCTGGCTCCCTGCTTCTGACCCTGACTTGGACAGTGGAGGTCCTGGCTTCTACACACCTGCTGTAGTGCATCTTGTTTCTGCCCCCACTGTCCACTTTCCATAGCAATTTTGGGGGGTGGTGTTTTCAAGACAGGGCCTCCCTATGTTGTCCAAGTTGGCCTTGAACTCACTATGTAGCCCATACTGACCTTGGACCCGCAATTCTGTCTCAGTAGGATTACAGACATGTGCCACCACACTTGACTCCATGATACTTTCTTAAGAGCTATATTGACCTGCTTATCCCATACCAAAATATTTTGTGTAAATTCCCATCTTCCAGCTCTGCATATATTCTCCCTGTTTATAAATGCCTGGGTTTTTTTTTTTTTTTTTTTTTTTTTTCTCTAAGTGCTGTTGTCACTTCATCTTTTTTTTTTTTCCAAACCTCTCTGCAGACTCCCTTGCTCCTGAGCCTTGTGTTCTGGCTGGGCCCTTAGAAATTCTTACTCCAGTGAACTCTAGAGTGTGTACCCATGGGACAATATGTTCCATGGGGTGCTGGATAAAAACATTGCAATTTAGGCTTTTATTTATTTTTATTTCATTTTTTCTAAAATTTTGACTTATATGACCCTTTAAGATATAAAATATAAAACATGATCAGAATATATGGTGAATGTTTATGTTTGAAAACTATAATGGTAAAAGACACATTGCCATGGATCTCCATCAGAATACTCCCCCTTCCTTGCTTCACACGCACTTATCTTATTGTTCTTGTCATTTTCTGAAACAGTTCTGGAGGTGCGATCAAAAATACGGTGAATGTTGCTGCCAAGTGCCATCCAACAAAAAGGCAAACTTATAAAAACCTGACAGTGTGTCCTTATCCACTTTATTCATTTTATCTGGCACTGGGCAATTTCTGACTCTTCCCCAAAGTCAAAATGACCATGAGAGGGAAATGTCTTGAATTGATTCAGGACATTCAGGTGGCCACAGCAGTACAAGAGGAGTTCCAGAACTGCTTCAGAAAGTGGCAAGAATGATGTTATGTGTTCGAAGGGTGGGAGAGTACTTTGAGGGGGATTAATAGCAATGTGTCTTTTACAGTAATTTTTAAAAATTTAAACATTCACCATATTTCTCAGTCACTGTGTGTATTGGTACACTAACACATTTTAGTGGTTAAATGCAGTTGCCTAAAAATAGAAGGAACATGAAGGGGAGATTTCCTGATAGGTGGAGTGATGGGAAAAGGTCTGGGTTCATTGTACCAGTCTCCCATTTGCACTGAGCAAATACCACTTCATGTTACTGTTTCTCTGTATCTGGAGTGCAAGGAGCATGTTATATTTCATTGGAATTTCTAGTGTTTGCATGGTGTGTCACAGGTTGTAAACAGTTCATATTTGTAAGTGAGGAATGGGGAAGGTGGTCCTGGAAAACTGAGTTCCCCGGGCTACTGCTGCGTTGTGCCTGTGAGGGTTAAAAGACGTGGCAGCCACAGCCTCTCATTCTCCTGTGGGCTTGACTTGGCGTCCCACCACAGTCCTTCACCTGGAATGAGGCCCTTTACAGTGTTCTTTTTTTTTTTTTTTGTGGGTACCAGGGGGTCGACCTCAGGAACTCGTGCGCCAGCAGGCGCCCGTGCCGCTGAGCGATATCACCGGCCCCTTTTTCGTATGTGGGTTCCAGGAGTCGAACTCGGGCCCTTGCACTTGCCGGGCAGGCGCTTAAGCCGCTGAGCCATCTCACCGGCCCTACAGTGTTCTTTTTAACATAATAAACTTTGTGGTTTCTAAAAAATATAATAAACATTTAGAGCAAATTTAGATGTACAGAGAGTTCCTGTGTAGCTCTTACCCAGTTTCCCCTATTAACTTCTTACATTAGCGTGGTACATTTGTAGCAAGTAAAGAACCAGTACTAATATGTGTTACTAACTGCAATCCACACTTCATTTAGAATTACTTGCTTTTTTCCTCATAGCCTTTTTTTCTTCCAGGATACCTACGACATTACATTTAACTGTCCTGTCACCTTAGACTCTTCTAGCCTCTTCCTTGTTTTTGATGACTCTGATAGTTTTTAATTTTTTGTTTTTGTTTTTTGAGACAGGGTTTTGCTATGTAGTTCAAGCTGGCTTTGAACTCACTATGTAGCCCAGGCTGACCTTGAACTCGCAGTGATCCTCCTGCCTCAGCCTTTGAGTGCTAGGATCACAGTCGTGGTCCGCCAAGGCCGCTGACTTTGACAGTTTTGAGGAAGATTGGTCAGGTATTTGTAGAATGTCCCTCAACTGGATTTTATCTGATGTTTTCCTCATAATTAGAGTGGGATTATGGGTTTGTCGAGGAGGATCACAGAGATAAAATGCCATTCTCATTACAGCATGTCAAGGGTGCTACATGTGTTGAATGAGTGAAGGAATGTGACTTGTCAGCTGGTCACCTGGCTGAGGTGCCGGTGTTAACTTTCCCCACTGTGGACTTACGTTCTTCTCCCTACTCCAAATTCTACATGTGCACAGACAACACTTCAGGGTGGTAACCTTTGCTCTAACGCCTTGCAGGGGAGTATCTGTGGAAATTATTTTGAGTTCTGCAGGAAAGATTTGACTGCTTCCTCCCATTGGTTTCTCTATGCAGGGAGCAGGGATCTGTATCAGTGTGGGGACAGGGATGTTTATTGGGTTATAATCCAGTACTGTGTTTGTTTTGTTGCTCTGATTGTACCAGCTTCTGTGTGTTCCCTTGACATAGCCTCATTTTTTTCCCTTTTTCTCCCTCTTTTTTTTTGTACTGGGTCTTTCATTGAGCTACATTCCAGCCCTTTTATTTTTGGGACAGGGTCTGGCTAAGTCACTATATTTCCCAGGCTGGGCTCGAATTTGTAATCCCAGAGTGCTGGGATTATAGGCATGTACTACCATGCCTGGCTCTCCTTTTCTGGTAATAGCACCTCCTTACTTTCTGACATTGCTAGGAACCATAGCCTCATCTTTTGTAGTCCCCTAAAGTTAGCCCTTTCCCCAGGGAGCCCTGGTTCCTTTGATGGAAAATATTAGAAACCAGGATCTGGGTGCTGGATTTACTCCTTGTTCAGGACACTTATAATAGAGTTTTGATTCTCTGCTTCTTTTATCTGTAGTGTTGGGGGAAGAGCTTTTGGAGGGAGAAGGGATCACTTAGGGATAGACAAGTAGCAAGGACTCTGGCCATATATTTTCTTCTGGGCCCTTAAATTATTAAATACCTCCATAAATATTTGAGATACCATGTTTGTGGTACTAACTACATTGTAATGATATTAACAGGATCTTATGTTTCTTTTTACAGCAGTGGATACATGAAAAGCAAATTTGTTACACCCTCTCCAAGAGCAGCCTAATCTCTAATATGAGGGAAACCTCTTTGGCCTAATAATTTAGAGAGAGGATTATTTAAAAAGATCTTTCAGCATTGGACACTGCTGAAAGGGATTGCAAGCAACTCCTTTAATGGGTCAAAGTTCAGGTAAAGTGTCCAGAGGCAAATCTCTGGAATGGCACCAAGGCCGAAGCCTTGTTTGAGTGTGTTTCCAGAGCTTTTCTTTTCATTTTTATTATGGAAAATGTTGAACATATACAAAAATAGAGTAATAATATAGTGGACTCACATGCCCCCTTTGCCCAGCATCAACAATTTTAAATTTATGGTCAGTCTTGTTTCACCTGGACCCTTCCCACTGCCTGGATCCTTTTGTTTTGATGTAAATCCAGCCCCAGCTCCATTCAGCTGTAACTGCTCTGGGAAAAAATAAGGCTGTTTTTATAAAACAGGATTGCTTGCATCAGGATCACCTAGGAATTTGTAGAAATTCAGATCCAGGTGCCCCGTGTGACCACCTGAATCAGAATTCTGGAGGTTAGCCAGGATATCTGCATTTAACAATATTTTTCTGGTTATTTCTGCCCCTACCTCCTGCCCCTGCAGCACAAATATTTTATCTTCTAGACATAAAACTGTATCAGTTACTTAACAGAAATCTGATTTGTGTAAATAATGAGATTCAAAGAAGGGAGGAAATAAACATAATTTTAAATTTTAAAATTGATGGCAGTACCTAAAATGCGAAATGATCACATCTCTAGTCCTGACTGCCATGTCCGATGGCTTTAAGGAACTTTTCGTTTTCTCTGTCTCTCATTCATTCGTTGTGTTTTTTTTTTTGTTTGTTTTTTTATATGCAGATACTGGGAGTCAAACTCAGGACCTCACACTTGCCAGGCAGGGGCTTATGCCACTGAGCTGTATCACCGGCCCTCATTCATTCATTTTTAAACTCAACTCCTCCTCTGGACATTGATATAAATAGTAGCCTATGTACATTTTATAGCTATACTGTGTAAATAACCAGTGAAAACTGGGAGCTGTTAGGCCGATACCTGCCCCACGGACTGAGGTCCACATGGTGCACATGTGCTAGTGGTCAGCCCACTGTGGCATGAGTCAGGGTGGCAGCTGACAGTGGGAAAGTTAAATTAGAGCAGGTGTAATGCTGCGACATTTTTATTCCCCAGGTGACAGATGTGGACGATACAACCTGAGTACCCAGACTCTTCATTTGTGTGCAAACTTGCTTCCTTCCTTCTTTCCAAACCTTTTGTTGGTTTGTTTGTTTGCTTGTTTTTGTTTTTTTTTTTTGAAACGGGGCCGTTTGTGTAGACCACGCTGACCTTGAACTTGTGATCCTCCTGCCTTGGCCTTCTGAGTGCTGAGCTTACATGCCTGGCTGGCTGGGATCCCATCCATCCTTCCTCTTGCCTGTCCTTCCTTCCACCCTCTCTCCTTCTGTCCCTCTTTTCCTTCCTTTCTCTTTCTTTCCTGGTGTATATTGTGTTTTTCAGTAGGTAACATTTTCATAGATAACTACATTTTGATATATTTGCTGTGGGTATATTGATACGTATAAAATCTGATGATAGGCTAAAGAAAGTGAACTATTTATCTCTGAAACTGCTACATTATAATGACTGTATAATTCATTGGGTTTGATTAAGAACTTTATAGGCTCATATAATAGTATATAGTTTTTATTAGCAACATGTATACTGAGAGTGGGAGAATTAGAAGCACCTGTAATAGTGATTTTTGAGAGAGAAATTGCTCTTATTTAAGTTAAACCACCGTTTGGTTTTTAAAGGGTTATGGCTTTTTTGCCCTTCAAATTCATGTTCCAAATCCATCCCCAAAATGCTTTATTTTTATTTTTGTTTTGTTATCCTGAAGAGGAGACCTGAGTTTGACATGCTGTATGTTCAACCTGTAATTAGAGGAAGTACATCTTTGAGACATCTTGGACTTAGGAAATAAGGGAGAGCAAGTTTATAATCATTTTGAATATTTAAAATACCTATTTTAACCAACTAGTAATTATAAAATTTTGTAGTTTCACCTTTTTGGTACAAAACCAAAGCTTTGTGATCTGTTGGCTGCCACTCAGGTTAGCTGCTAAAGCCAAGCACAGTGGCCCACATCTCCAATTCCAGCCACTTGGGAGGGTGAGGCAGAAGGAGCGAGAGTTTGAGGCCAGCCTGGACAGCTTAGTGAGACTATGTTTTAGGAGGAAAAAAAAAAAAAAGAAAGAAAAAGAAGGAAAACAAAAAGAAAAAAGGATTAACTGCTGAATTTAAGTTTAAAGTATTTTACACATTGCAGATTTTTCCTCTTTCGTGTATGCCTGTATGAAACGATCCTCTCTGTAGACAGCTGCTGGTCCTTCCAGGGATGCAGCCTCTTGCTTACTGAGCAGAGCCTCACTTGACATTTACTTCAGACTGTTATTAAACGCAACACTCAGATACTGATTGCTAGTGAGGCCCTGAAAAATAACACACTTACCAAAATAGTCCCTGGGGACATGACCAGAGGACTGCGCTAAAGCAGTGCAACCCGGAAGCCTGAAGTTTAACTTCGTTTTCTTTAAGGAAAATAAAATTAACTTTAGGAAGAGATCTGATCACCAGTATTAACCATGTAGGCACTAGATAGATAAATTTGAAATTATAATCCTCATCTCTGCAGAGTTTTAGAGCTGAAATACCAGTTTACAAATGGAGGAACTGAGGCCCAGAGAAGTTGTCTCAAATTCAACCCCAGAAAGCCAGTTAGGGCAAATGTGATTCTAACATGAGGGAAACTGCCAGACCCCAACCACACTTCTCTGGACACATGTTTCAAGTTATTATCTTAAAAGTTGTCTTAAAAGTACTAAGATGAAATTTTAAACTATCATAAAATTTTCTCTTGAAGAACTAAAGTGCATATTGAAAATTAAGAAACATAAAATGCTAACTTCCATAATTAGCCTATGAAATCATGTATCTTTAAAAAATTTATAAGAACAACTTTAATTTCTACGTATAAAATGACATTGCATTGTGCAACTTAAAATAACAAGAATAAATATATGACTTTTAAGGAATATAGTCATTACTTACAAACATGCATTTGTAAACATGGAAAATCCTTTAAACACCATTGGTTTATATGCTTTTGTGGGGGGCCTGAGCCCTTTTAAGAATCTGCTGATTCCTGTGGATCCCAAGAATGATGCTCACCCACAGGTAGTATTTTGCATGTTCTTTCCCAGTGCACAGGCAGGTATTTAAAAAGCATGTGGGTTGGGTGTGGTGGTGCCCACCTATAATCCCAGCTACTTGGGAGCTGAGGCAGGAGGATCACAAATTCTAGGCCAGCCTGGGCAACTTAATGAGACACTGTCTCAAAATACAAGGGTTGGGGAAGTGTAGCTCAGTGGTAGAACATTTGTCTGGCATGCTTGAGGCCCTGGGTTTAATCCTTAGACCAGCAAAACTATATGGAGTAGTTGACAAGTGCTATTTCCCTCTTCCTCCTCCTTTTTTTCTTCTTAAGTACTGGAGGATTCAACTGAGAAGTGCTATACCACTGAGCAACATCCCTGCCTCCCCCCTTTTTGAGACAGGCTCTCCTTAAGTTACCAAGGCTGGGCTTGAACTTGCAATCCTGCTTCCCTCAGCCTCCCTGAGTGCTGGGTTTAAGGCATATTCGGCTTTAAGCCAGGCTGCTGCACCTAGATTCCTCTTCTTTCTCAGCTCCTTAAGACCAGCTCTGTGTCTCTGCGTGCGTGTGTGCGTGCATGCGTGCGTGCGTCTGTGCGTCTGTCTGGGGATTGAACCCAGGGCCGCTCTCCCCCAGCCCTAGTTAAAACTCTGTCATCTGCTTTCCGAGTTGATGCGACAGACCCTAGCTCTGCAGCATCCTTTCCCTTCTTTCCTGTTCAGATGTTTCTTTGTCCCATCCTTAAATGTTGTTTTCTCTCTTTGGTCCTCTTTTCTTTCCCCCTTCCCCTGTCCTTTTTTGTATTTTGTAAGTTGTATTATTTGCATGTAAATAACTTAAAAACTAGTTCTCCAGGGCTTATAATAAAAATAGCAAACCCCTGTCCCATGCTGTCTCCTCCCCCATCCTTACTACCTGCATCCCACAGACAGCCTCTTGCAGCTGTTCTAATTGTATTGCTAACTAACCTGCTCCTACCCCTGTTTGTTGGTTCAATTAGACACTGAATTTCTACTGCAAAGGTGAGGACTTACATATTGACACACATACACCCCTCCTTAACACAGTTATTCACAGTTTAAATTTCTACTCATCATTTATATTTTTATGTCTATAAATATTATTCACAGCTGCCTCTATACTGTTTTTCTTTGGCATCTTTTATTTTCCCTGGACTTGCGCCTTGTTATTATTTGTTAGTTTTTATGTATGCATCATTCGTCCCTCCCAGGCTCCTGGGCAGGCATTTCAGTCTCCCCTGTCTGTGCTTTGGCTGGTCTGTCCTGGAGCCTCTCAACCCTGTCCTGGGCGTGGAATTTTGGTGTGCTGGCTGCCTTCCTTGTTCTGTTGAGAAGTCTGAGGCCACCTGACCTGTTACTTCCTATGCAGCTTCCCTTTCCCCCTCCTTGAGAGCTTGTAAGACTTTATCTCTAAGCCTGGTGTGGTGCATGACTGCAGTTCTAACACTCCGGGAGACTGAGGCTGGAGGATCACAGGTTTGAGCCCACCCTGGGCAAGTTAGCAACTAATTGAGACCTTGTCTCAAAAAAATAAAAGTAGCTCAGTCCGAAGGCCTTGAGTTCAACCCCCAGTACAGCAAAACAAAATGAAAAGGCTTAAGATTCTGAACAGTGTCTTGGTGGAAATCTTTCCATTCATTAATGTGCACACTCAGTGAACACTTTGAATCTTGAGAGTCCTGTGCTTTGGTTCTGGAAAACTTTCATATATATTTCAGGGAGAAGGTGTATGTGTATGTGCGTGGTATGTGTGGGATTGGAGACAGAGTCTTGCTACATCACTAGTTGCCTCAGTTGTGCTTGGATTTGCCATCGTCCTGCTTCAGCTTCGTAGAGCGCTGCGATGACACCACCACACCTTGCTCCTCCTCCTCCTTCTGAAATAGCATCTTTCTCATGCACATAGTATCTCTTCATGCTGAAAATATTAATTATAGTTCTTTGGTTTGTTTCTTTTCCTAAACTCCCTCCCCTGCATTGTCTGTTTCCTTCAAGTTCTTTTTGTCTGTCTGTGTCAGTCTTTCACCTAAGAGGTTTTTGTTAAACACAGGAGGATAGGAAGAGTCTACTCATGTCCAAGAGTAGGGGTTTAAAAACTGTGTGGAGGCTTCCTCCTTGCCCCTACCCCTCACACTCCACCCACATCTGCTAGGGTCCTGGCAGAGCTGGCTCCCACCCCCTCCCCGTCTGGAGTGCTCAGAGCCTGCCCTGGAGTGGCTTTGACCTTGGGTAAGTTACTTTGTTTGCCTCTCCATTGGTGTTTCCTCATTTTAAAACAGGTACCTGTCTCAGAGGGTCATTGTGGGATTGGATGAGTTTAGTGCTTGACACATAGTAAACGCATAAGCATTAGCATTTCATAACTCCAGAGGTCACATCATTTCACCATCATTTCTTGTGTAAATTATTGTAATATCCAACATACATGTCCAGTCATTTCATCTAAAATAGCAGTTTTCCCCGCCCACCCCCTGCTTTAGTTTGCCATAGTGCCTCTCGCCATCTCAGGTATTGTGCATTTGTTTGCTGTTGTCTGTCCTCCCTGAGGGAGAGTGTAAGCTCTGGATGCAGGGACATTTTTTCCTCCACTTCCATATTCTCAGAACCTATAGCAGTTGGCTATCCTACAAAAAGATGCTTAGCAAATGTTTGTTGAATGACTCAGTGAGCTGGATGGGGCTTACTGGTTGGTTTTCCCAGTGGACTGACTGAGCACCCATTACAGTAGGAGATGCCCCTCTCCCATAACTCTCCTAACTGTTGTAGGTCTTTTAGCATGGGCTGGACACTTGAGTATCTACCAGCACTTAATTATCTTGGATGACATTACCTTTGGTCTTATCTTTCTGTATGACATAAAGACAGCATTGTGAAATAGGAACCCTAGGTGACCATGCCTTTATGTGCTATAAGGATGAAGCCCTGATAAGGTCAGTGTTGGAAGCAGTTGGCTTAATTATGAAAATGGTACTTCAAAACTAGTTATGGAGACCTGAGCACACACAGAAGTAGACAGGAATACAATGAATTCTCCACTCCTCCGGTCCCCAATCCCACCATCCCTTATATGCCCACACCACATCTCCTTTTTCATTGAAGGGAGAACTTTTAAGGACACCTTGCCTAGAAATACGTTTCAATCCTGTTAGTGAGAATTTCAGTTAGACCTTAGGAAGGTAAGCACAGATTATATAGCAGGGTGTTACAGGTAACTTTACAGTCACAGGTAGACATGTTTTTCTACAACATGTGGGGTTGGCCTGCCTGGCAGTGAGGTGTGTACATGTATATATGGTCCTGTCCCCTCTTCTTAGCTGTACCAGGTAGTCAAGGGACTGGCCATGTTGTGGAGCTGCTGCTGAGATACCCTCATGCATCTGTTGATCCTAGCAGGCAGTTGTGTGGAAAGACAGAATAACCTCCGCACAGACATAGGGCTGCACCAAGGGATCAATTGTGGGTGAAAATCCCTGGGAAAGTGGCTCTGAGTTTCTGCTTCTGGGACTCCATACTTCCTCTTGCTGAGCTGGCTTCAGGGTGACAGACATTTCAGCGCTGTGGGTCACTCCACAGCTCATCTATGCCATCAGCTTGATTACGATTCTGGTTCACAGAATATCCACACCTTCAGTTTCTTGTGGGTAGGCAGAAGTGTGATTAGAGTCATCCAGACTTGCCATTCTCTTAGCCACACAGTGTCACCAGCTTTTCTGTGGCAGTCCTTATCCTAAATTAATTTTTTAATTTTTTTTTTTGAGACAGGATCTTGCCATGTAGTTCAGGCCGGCCTTGAACTCACTATATAGGCCAGATTGTCCTCGAACTCAATCCACCTGCCTCAGCCTCCCGAGTGCTAGGATTCTTAATGGTTTCTAAAAGCATGAGTGCATCGACCCTTGGATGACAGGTCGTAATGGAATAGGTTGAGAGAAACCAGCAGTTTCCTATAAAATGATCCCACCCACAGATATTTAGCACTCAAATTATATAACCTTTCCCTAGGTGTGAGAGAACAGTTGGGCTGGCTGACCTTGAAGGTCACTGTTAAACAAGAGGAACACTTAGCCGGTGGGATTGGCGCACAGTGTGATTTGTTTCCCTGTGCTGTTGGTCTTCTGCTCAGGAGTCTCCACGGGACCTCTGATTCATCACCGAGATCATCAGTGTGCCATTTGCCACTGTGTGCGGTGGAGTGTGTTTAGGGCTGTGCTTCACTTCCCTTTCCTTTCTAATATTAAAATACATATAACATTATAAATAGATGTATAGTTACATTAAGAGCAGAGAAAACTTTATTATACATGGTTTTATAATTTTGAGGTGTTAAATAAAAATGTGCATGATCTGTAGTGATTGTCTACAGTTTTTCCCCCACATGGTGTGATTATTGACTCATTTTACTAAGTCTTTGGGATGCAAAGCTACTTGTCAGGGTGTTGCAAGAGGAAGATGTTTTTCTTGGTCCTGTTTGTTTGTTTGTTTGTTTGTTTTTGTGTGGGTACCGGGAGTCAAACTCAGGACCTTGCGCTTGCCAGCAGGCGCTTATGTCGCTGAGCGATGTCACTGGCCCTTTTTTTTCCTTTATGTGGGTACAGGAAGTCAAACTCAGGACCTCGCGCTTGCCAGGCAGGCGCTTATGCTGCTGAGCTATCCACCGGCCCCTGTTTGTTTGTTTTTTAATGTGCAAACTATGTATTTTAGAGGTGGGTTTTATGTCAGGCCAGTTCAGATTTCTGGTCCTTAGTTTCCCTCAGTTCTGTGAGTTTCCTTGTCCAACTAACCCAGTATCCCCCAGTTTTGCGCCCCCCTGCCCCGTGCTGGGGGCAGAATCCAGGGCCTGTGCCTACTAGGTGAGGTGCTCTACCACTGAGCCACACACTGGTGCTCCGCTGCTAATTGGACCCATACTAGGCAAGCATTCTACCGCTGAGTCACAACCCTAGCCCTTTTAAAATTACCAAGCGAGAGCCTGAAATTATGGAAGGAATGCTGCTTCTCTGATCTTACTTGTCTGCCCTGAAAACATGTTTATTTTGCTAACCACTGGATTAATTATGGGTGAATCTCTTTCTCCCTTTCCTTCTTGTTCATCTTCCTGCTCTTGCTGGTGCCCCATAATTACTATCTCTCCCCCTTTTGTCCCAGCCTGTCCTCTGGGGAGTTCATAGTGGATTATACAAGCCTGGTCCCTGACCCCATTTATCTAGAAGGGAAGATGTGGACATTTAAGATACAGAGTGATCAGTGCTGTGATGCATAAATACAGGTAATTGAGTTTCCGAAGGCAGGGACACTAACTGTGAGGCCTTAGGGATGGTTCCATGATGGGTGAGAGGATATGTTTTGGGGGGTGTCAGTGGTCATGTTTCCTGGAGAGGAGGACGAAAGACTGAAGTGACATAATATTGCCCGGAAGGCCTGAGAGAAGTCACTGGCACTCTTAGTGGAGAGTAGGGAAGAAGGACCAGAGTCCAGGTGGAGGGACAAGAGGTAAAAAGGCAGCCAGAGGATGTAGGACAAACCCTTCTGAGGGCTGCTGACACCTTCATTTGGGATTTGTAGGCTCTAAAAAAGGTGAGGTAATCAATTTTGGTTGTTTAAGTCATCCAGTTTGTGATATTTTGTTGCAGCAGCCTTAGCAGACTAAGCATTTATCAAGAGTAGATAAGGATATAGATTATATTGTTTTTTTTTTGTTTTTTATTTTAAAGAGAAGAAAAAACAAAACAAATCAAAAGAAGAACAAATTTTCAAACCAACATAATAGGAGGGTAACAATGGTTAATACATTACGTATTACTATCTTTAAGTTAGTTATTCAGGACACCAGACATTAGCATTCAATTGTCCAAACATTATTGGCACAAACCTTACTCTTCAATGAACTAAGTAAAAATGGTAGTGTATCTATCTTAACCATCTTATATATATATATATATATATATATATATATATATACAATTTTTTTTTCCTCTTTCCCTTCTTTCTTTTTCCCTATTAGATTATATTGTTATAACTGCTTTTTCTCCATTTAACCTTTTATTTAATGGATGAGAAAGTTGCTTATTTAATAAATGGAAAAATAAGCCAGGTATGGTGGTGCATGTCTGTAATCCCAGGACTGTGGGAGCTAAGGGAAGAGGATCACAAGTTCAAGCCCAGCCTGGGCAATTTAGTGAGTAAAAATAAAAAGGGCTGGGGATGTAGCTCAGTGTGAAGGCCCAGAGTTTAATCCACAGCACTGCTAAACAAACAACCCTCCCCCTAAGAGCCCCCCCAAATCCCCTTCAGACATATACAAGACTAGATAGGTACTGTAATGAATTTCCACATACCTTTCACCCAGCCTAAACTCCTGTCCACTCCTTTTGCCTGTCATGCTATTCTGAAGCAAATTTCAGATATTATTGAATAGGCTACTATCTGTAAAAGGTAAGGACTTACGTTTTAAAGCATAAATGCCTTACTATTAACTTTTCTAGAGAAATAAATTTTACTTCCTGAATATGGTCAGTTACTCAGTGTTTGAATTGCCATTGTCTCAAATATCATAATTATTTAATAGTTTGAGTCATGATTTGGTTAACATCTGTACAGCACATTTGGTCTGTGTGTCATTTAAGTCTCTTAAATGTTTATCTTTCCTCTTAGAATTTGTCACTTTTTTCCCCTAAGGGACTTTGGTGGTCTCTCTCTTGGTGATCACGTTCCTGGAGTGGTATTTAAAAGGCTGCGTTGTTCTGGTTTCGATATATTTCCATTTGGATCTAGAGGCCTGGTTAGACTTGGGTTTGACATTTTGTTTTTATTGTCTGTTTAGGGCAGTACTGTTTCATAGGTGATGATGTGTTTTGCCCCCGGGAGACACATAATGTCTTCTGTCTGTTATGTTAACAGCTATTGATACAAATTTCAGGTGATGAAATATTATTTTGTTATTTTCTTAACTGTTCTAAAATGTAAAATGGTAGCTATTTTTAGCTTGTAGGTCATTAGAAAACAAACAGTGGGCAAGATTTCATTCCCAGGCCACAGGTTCCTGGTCTCTGTTCTGAGGCGTGTGCCACTAGGGTTGGACGTGGTTTGACCCTCAAGGGTTCATGTGTTGGAGGCCGAGTTGTCCGGTGTGGTGATTTGAGAGGCAGTGGACCTTTAAGGGGCAGGACCTAGTGAGAGGTCATTAGGTCCCTGGGTGTGCTGCCTTCAGAAGGGATTAATGCTGGTCTTATGGGACAAGTTGGTTATTCTCTCTCTCTCAAGAATGAGTTATTATGTCCCGTGGGCTGGGGATGTAGCTCAGTGGTGGAACTTTTGCCTACCATGTGCAAGGGTTTGATCCCAGCACTGTAAAAAGGAAAAACAAGCCTAACCCCTGAGTTGCTCTCTCACTTCCTGTCTCGCATGCGTTCCCATCATGGTGTCATAGGTCACCAGGCTTTCACCACAGGCTACTGCCTGATATTGACTTTCTGTCTCCAAAACTCCTTTATCCACTCCTCAGCTTCAGATACTTTGATATAATAACGAAAAACAGACCCATACACTATGTAAGAAGGAAACTGCTTAGACCACATTGGTACCAGCTGTCAGTGTCACAGACACTTGAGTACCAGGCTGTATTCTGCAGTAGTTATGATGCCAGCGTTGAGTAAGCAGCTCTTGCGCCTGAGGCTGGGGTCTTTACAGAGCAAATTACCCTAAAAGAAACCCAGGTTCTTGGGGAAAATGATTGCTAGGAAGTCTGAAACAGAAAATACCTAAGATAAGCGTGGAACACACCAGGATATAGCATACCCCAAGACTGCTGGGGTCCTGGCAGTGGCCTTGGGAGCGGACTCCTGCTCAGGGCCCGCTGGCCAAAGACAGGACAGTGTAAGCATTCTAAGAGTAGCTACACTGGATTGAAGCACACCAGGGAGTTTAAATCCATTTGTTCATAATGACATCCCAAACTATACCAATCCCACTCCTGACTGGTAACTGCTAGAGAATGCTAGTAAACAAACTCATTCTTTTAAACAGGTGTTAAAGAAAGAGACAGATTTAAGTATCTGGCCTCTCCTTGCCCCTATGATCGAACCACTGGGTAACCAAATAGTAAATAGGAGGAAATTTCTCTTTAAAAAAATCAGTGAGAAACTGAAAAAGGAATGACAAAATTAGACTATCAGCATTGTGTGTTTGCTAGTGGACCTACATATTGATCATTTTATCTGTGGACCTTTGATGATCTTTATTGAATCAAAAAATGGACTCGCAGGCAAGTCTTTAGTTAATTACATGTGCGTTCAAGTCCCGTTGGAGGTTCTAGGCATCATGAATCAGATAATTAGGCTGGGTTTATAATGGTTGAATTAATAGTCAGGTAGTGCTGCTGACCTACCCCAAGTCATTACTGACAAACAGCCTTCTCCAAATTACCTGTCTCTGAAGCAGGTAATAGGTACCTACCTACCTCTTAAGAGTTTCTCAAGTTTTCTGCTTATGAAGTCAAGTGCTAGATAGCTATTAAAATGCTTTGAAAACTGTAAAATGAAAACTCTAGGAGTGCGCTGTAGAGAAGCCAGGTGTTTTTAAACAGTGTCTTGGGGAAGCACACTAAGTACCCCAAACCTCTAATTATCCTCCTCCTCGGTGTGTAGTTGGGAAAGCTGTCTAAATATATGGTGACACTCCCGTCACTGTTGATATTTTTCTGTAGTAGATGGTTGATGTGACTTAAGCATTTAGAATGCTGTAGGCTGGGAATATTAAAGGAAAACTGCCTTTTTTCATAGTTTCCTGCTAGTTGCAACCAGGAACCTTTACAGGGTTGGATTTTTGGTTTGACCACCAGAGCCTGGGGATTGTGGTTCCCCACATCTAAAATTTACTTCCTCTCTGTGGTCTGTGCAAACCCATCTCACTTTCCAGCCTGTGGTTTCACTTCCTTATTTTATGGAATTGTTTCTCCACTGGTAGAGTTTATTTAAGACACAGTGTTTTGCACTGATCAAAAGAAAACACCAGTAAATAAAATAAAATTTCAGAGTGGTAACTAAAATTGTCTTCTTGGGACTCTGTGGTAAATTTCTCAAGCAATAATTTGTAGAGTCCTTTCAAGGGAACTGTTAGGCATTGAGGCTGAGTAGTTGCAGACTACTTTGAGGAAATCCAGGAAGAGAGAGCAAATACCCCTGTAGTCTCATAGCAGAAATAAATACTGCAGAAAGGCGGGCAAAAAGTGGCCTAACTCAGTTGTTTTTAATATGGGCGTGACTTTCCATGTCTACCTGATGACTCACAGAAGACCACTTCTGTGAATCAGATAATTGGGCTGGCTTTCAAGGAGTCCTGGTCCAGTTTTACAGTGAGTGCCTGATGTGTGATGATTAAAAACAAAACAACAACAAAAAACCAACCGTGGGTGAAAAGAGAGGTTAAGGTAACTTGATATCAGAATTATGAACTGGCTTAATTAACAGTGATAGACCTCGGGTTCAAAGTACATCAGACTTTTTGCATGATAAAAAGTTAAGTGGCAGAGGCGGGGCTGCAGTGTGGAGGAGAGTTGGGACTTGTCCCCTGCACCTGCCCTTCGGTCTGCTCTACACACTTCACCTGGGATTCGGGATATCAGTTTCCTCATCTGTGACATGGCGCTGGTCCACTTACTTCAGAGGTGTTGTGACGGTAGAGTGAAATAAGGCAGTATTTTATCAAATCTCAGATGCCATCAGTTAGAAGTCACACCCTTGCTTTTGTACCGCTACAAAGAAGAAATGCTGCCAGTTAAACCAACTTGGTTTCAAGTGTGATGCACCTGAACTCCAGGGATGTTGAAGTGCAGTGGGCAGGCTGTGTTTTAAAGATGAATAAAATACAGCATGCTGGATGTGAAAGCAGTTTGCCATGTAATCCTCAGGAGTCATATTTAATCTTGATTACGTGAGTCTGGGGAATGAAACGGAGTTATTAGGAATAAATACCAATGGGGAAGCACTGGGCAGATTGGGAAAGACAGCAGTCAGCTGCAAGGAGGAAGACAAGAGAGAGCCCTGTTGGTCTTCATTCACAGGATATTGGCTGCCGGCGGCACAGGCCGCTCATATCGGTTAGTTTTCCAAGTGTAGGAAAGTGTGTCTGGTTAGGAAATTCTTGTTCTCAGTGAAAGTTAACTTTTACTGATTTTCCTTCAGATTGTTTTTGGGAGGGGCTGGCAGGTGTCCTCCTGTGTAAACTGTCTGGACCGTCCTCTGTTGTACGCTGTGTTGACTTAGAACTTAACAGCCCTTGGTTAACTGTAGTCATCGCGCGCACAGATATCAGGAAGGCTTGGGCAGCACTTGGGCACCACTGGAAACAATGCGGTTCCGGCATCACTTTCACAAGTAGGCCTTTGGATATTGACAAAGAATGTAGTCTTCTGTGCTGTTCATTTTAGTCATCTTCTGATTCTTGTTGAAGTTATTTTATACTCAAAAATATCTTCTGCTCACAGAGTGGGTTCCTTCCCATAGCTGTGCATAAGAAAAAAATGGTGGCGTCGTTAACCTGTGTCTCCTTTCCAGTTGGTGCAGTGGAGCACTTAATTACCCATAGATGAAGATTTTAAGAAAAAGTTTATGTCTTAGTAAAGCACCAGACCTAGCAGTTTGCTCTAACAAAGAAAAAGTTCAGAGCTACTCTAGGTGAATGTTTTCCAGAGAATTAAGTCCCTGCTAAAAATAAGGTGTAAAATCTTTATGCCCTAAGTAGGGATGGGCCAAAAAGTAAAATATTTTAGGCTTTGTGGCTCTTTATCCATTGCATAGTCTTGCTTTGTTTTGTTTCTGTTTCCATTTTTTTTTTTTTTTTTTTGGTGGGTACCGGGGGTCGACCTCAGGACCTCGCACGCCAGCAGACGCCCGTGCCACTGAGCGATATCACTGGCCCCTTTTTCGTATGTGGGTTCCAGGAGTCGAATTCGGGCCCTTGCACTTGCCAGGCAGGTGCTTAAGCCGCTGAGCCATCTCACCAGCCCCCTGTTTCCTTTTTTTTTAAAGCAGCCCTTTAGAGATATGTAAGTCATTCTTCTCTAGAGGTCCCTCCATGTTAGAAGGTCCTTATCATGGCCTGGGATCGTTGGATAACTGGCTGATTGTAGAGCCAGGGTAAGAAAATACAAGAGGAGCCTGGTGTGGTGGCACATGCCTGCAATCCCAGCACTTGAGGCTGAGGCAAGAGGAGCTCTGCAGGTTTGAGGCCAGTCTGGGCTACATTTTGAGTTCAAGGCCAGCCTGAACTACATAGTGAGGCTCTGTCTCCAAGAAAAAAAGAAAAGAAAATACAAGAGGAGCCTGAAGCTTCCTGTAGTGCCAGAAAGTGGGGAAGTGTTAGAGAAAAAAGATCAGATAGGGCACAGCAAAAGGAGCCAGCAGTCAGCTTGGAAGAGCCCCCAGTGGGAAAAGCTAGAACAGTTTGAGCCACAAAATAAATCATGGCATTATTCTATTATAACCCACAGAACAAGCATCTGTGAGTCCATGACTGTGTAAATGATAGAATAAAATAATTAAGTCTTTCTTAGGAAGAATTCTAAACAAGTGTAGAGGGATCAAGGGAACTGGAACACCATTTAAAAAATAAAATCACTGTATTGACTGTAGTAGGCAAGATGTGCAGACAAATGCAAAAGTTGCTGTATAACTTTAAGGAGAAGCAGGGTATTTGCATAGCCTCAAAGTTATCTACCCATCCCCAGTATGTATAATTACCGTAGTAATGATTTTTGATATGTTTGCGAACTCTTTATCATTCCTCCCTCCAGGAAGTGTCACTCACTTCCCTTCTCTCTGGGTGTGCACTGGATTTTGGGACTTGCTCCTAAGATAGAGTTCATGAAGGGATAAGTAGTAACTTTACAGTGGTGAGACCACCTAGACCACATGGTCAGAGTTCACCCCACCAAGAGGAGGTCATATGCCCTGATCTGCCATAAGGACAAAGGCAGTTCACCCTGTGATATTCTAGATTCGTCCCAAATATCTGTAATCCTGCAAAAACACCAGACCACCCATTTATTCCACAAAATAACTGACAAATACTACTCTCAAGAAATGTGGTGGTGCATGCCTGTAATCCCAGCACTTGGGAGGCTGAGGCAGGAGGATTGCTGCAAGTTCGAGGCCGGCCTGAACTGCATAGTGAGATCCTGTCTCAAAAAGACAAAGAAGAAGAAAAAAGAAAAAGAAATATCAAAGTTACAAAACACAAGGAAAGATTGAAAAACTGTCAGAGATTGGAGCAGACTAGGAACATGGTGCCTAAATGCGGCATTGGTAGCCTGCGTCAGACCCCAAAGACGGAAAAGGACTTAAGTGGAGAAAACAATAACATCTGAATAAAGTCTGAAATACAGTTAATAGTGTTGTACCAGTGTTACTATCCTAGTTTTAATAGATGTACCGTGGAGATACAAGGCTTGAACATTGGGGGAAGCTTGGTGAAGGATATATGGGAATTCTGTCCTCTCTGCATTTCTTCTCTAAATAAATCCAAGATGATTTCAAAATAAAATGTTTTTTAATAATAACCAACTTCTTGACTTAGATTGACCATCAGCTTTTTCTTTAGCAGTTAAGCCTTATTAACCCTTGGTCTCATTTATATCTAGAAGAAAATACATCTTTGGTAATTGATGTTGATTTTGGAATGTACTTGTTTTTAATACTGTTTTTCTCTTTCCAGGGGAGGCGCCTGTTGCAGAAGTTCCCTCAATGTTTGTGATCCTGTCTGTGTGCAGTTTAATGATATTAATAGTGTTAATTGCAAACTGTGTTTCCTGCTGTAAGGACCCAGAAATAGACTTTAAGGTGAGGACAGATTGCAAAAGTGTTTGAAATTGTCTTGTGACATGTTTATCTGTCATACAGTGGCCTTATATCCCAGCTTCCTGGGAGCAGGGGTCAGCAGGGCCAGATGGTAAATTGTCTTCTGCCCTTTTAAGCCGTGAATAGTGCAGGCCATCCAGTCCCTGTGACAGCTACCCAGCCCTTAGCTGTGCTATTGTACTGCATCAAACACAGATACTGTACTTTGTTAACACACGATCATAGCTTTGTGCCAGTAATATTTGGTTTACAAATGGGTGGTTTGGATTTGGCTCAGTGGCTGTAGTTTGCCAGCCCTGCCTTAGAACATCTCTGACAATGGCACCTTCTGTGGTGCGTTGTAAGCTTTTGTTGAGTGAGGAATACAGCATGATGATCAATTTCACTTGCCATAAAAACGGGAAGAACAGACTGGTTTTGAGTTTCTCCCAACTTTTCTAGGGTGGCGAATTCGTGGTCATTAGATCACTGAGGTGAGGAAGTCCCCTATGTTTTGTATATGAGGAAGAGTATTGAAAACTAAGGTTTATCTTTAAATTTTGAGTTTCCCAAAGAGAAGAGTGCTACCAACTGTAATATCCTGGTTAGGGAGGGACAACTGAGGGTCTGGCTTTGTACCTGCTGATGATGGACTCTACCAGTAAACCAGCTAGGAACCCCTGCAGGGTCTGTATTAATGCTCTGTACATACTTGTTAAAAAACAGTACCTGGGGGGAAACATGAGTACCTGCATGCAGAGAAAATGGTCTTAATTTGTACTTAGGGCAAGCCCAGGCATCCTGAGGGTCACTAGCTCCACTTAGAAAACAGAATTTTCTCCTTGCCAAAAACCTTCTTTTGGTTGGGCATGTAGAACCTGGTATTAGAGCCTCGTTCCTATTTTGATTGTGTGCTGTCTGTATCCGGAGTCTGGCGGTAGCTCTGAGGACTTTCGTAAACGTGCTCTCCGCAGGCCCAGCACAGTGTCCACATTACAGGTCGAGAACAGGGCTGCAGGCAGGACTCGCCAGCACAGGCCACAGTCTTGGGAGTCAGCCTGTTCGGGCCAGGGGGCTTTCTTCACAGCACCAGCCCGTGGGCGGTCACATCACCGCAGACCCTGCTCTGGGCCCTTAATGACCGGGGCACAAGTGTAGGCAGAGAATGTGTGTCCCTTCACAGTCAGTCTTGCTGAGGGACTTTGCACAGAACTCTGGCCATTTCGGGACAAAGATAAAGATAAATGTTGCTGACACTGAAGTCAGTCTCTTCTCGTGTTTCGTGATACCTCATACTTGCCTTCAATTGTCCTCACAATTTTGAATGTTGTTATCGAATGAGGGAGGTGATTGTGACTTAGCGTCAAGGCTGGGAACCTGTATTGTTATCCTGGGTGCCCAGGTGATTCTGATGCCAGGCCTCCTCCACTCTAGAGTTCATGTGACTGAATAAGGGTATTTATTGCCATCTGTGACACTTTGGGTTCCTTTGGATTTAGAGCTCTGCAGTTTCAGAGCTGAACTATCCCAGGGAAGTCAGTTGAGACCAGGAAGCGACAGTCTGGTAGAGGGACTTGCCCAAGTTTATCCAACGAAGCACTGGTGTAACTATAAGAGCGACCCAGCTGCATCTCATTTTTATTATTGTTACACAGCATTACCTCTGCTGCCAGGTTTTGAGCAGTGTAATTTTTAAATTAGGTGCAATGGACCCAGTCCTTTTAATGAGAGAACCTTTAGGAATGTGCAAAATGAACACTGAACAGTATCTTCTATTCAGAAATGCCTTCAGAGACTGAGGTTACAGTGTCTCATTTTCCCTGCCCTTCCCCCCCAGCAAATAGTAAATAATGTCCTTTAATGCTTTCATATAACATATATGACAGTGTCTTCTCACATGCATCAAAAACATAGATGTCAGAGAAATCTACCATTGTTAACTTTTAGTTTCTTCCTTGTATTGGGTAGGGGCTAAGGGAAGGTGGTAGAAAAGGAAGATGAAAAGAGGGATGTTGGCAGAAGAATGGAAAACAGTCATGTCCCCGGATCTGTTCTCAGCTTGGTATGGTGCCCAGAGAGGTGGTAGTTATCGGAACAGACCAGCAACTTGGTAATCTAATGTATCTATCTTAAATTGACCTGGACCCCAAGGAACACCCACATTGCAGTAATGAGGATTGCAAGGGTCAAGAGAGATTTCTGCCCTAGAGTTTTTAAAGGTTTCTCAGCCAGTTTGTGCATCCTCATTTTTAAAGTTACCGTCTTTAGAAAATCGGATGCTCTTTATGGTAGTTATACTTAGATGCCACACAATTCTGTGGCATTTTGTTTTTGTTTGTGGGGAGGGGAGGTACTAGGCATGGAACCCAAGACCTCACAGATGCTAGGCAAGTATTCTACCATTGAGCCACATCCCCCAGCCCTACATACCACACAGTTTACACTGGTCTTTGCAGTTTAGATCCTGATAATTTTTCTACCAGGTGCTGTAGTTTTTTTGTTGTTTTGCTTTGTTTTTTTGAGACAAGGTCTCATTATGTCATTCAGGCAGACCTTGAACTTACCGCGTAGCCCAGGCTGGCCTCAAACTTGAAATTCTCCGGCCTCAACCTCCCAAGTGCTGAGATTACACGTGTGCGCCACCATGCCCAACCCAGTGTTGTAGTTTTTCCATTGTTACTCTTTCCAGAGAGTAAAAATATTTTTCTGAGTCTTGTAACTGTCTTCATTTTGATAGAAATCACATTGCAATTAAAAATTACATATAAAATTTAAAAATAAAATTAATTTGTTTTGATTCAGCATGCAGAGAGACTTGTGAAAACAAATAATGTTAAAGCAATTGTATAAGCTCTTATAATTTTAAAAATAAACTTTTGAATGTGGAAGAATATTTCCATTTTAAGTTTCATGATCATTGTAGAAAATTTTGGCTTTAAATTCAGTTTATCAGTTTTTTTTTTTTTTTTTTGTGGGTACCGGGGGGTCTACCTCAGGACCTCGTGCGCCAGCAGGCGCCCGTGCCGCTGAGCGATATCACCGGCCCCTTTTTCGTATGTGGGTTCCGGGAGTCGAACTCGGGCCCTCGTGCTTGCCGGGCAGGCGCTTAAGCCGCTGAGCCATCTCACCGGCCCCAGCTTATCAGTTTTAAAAGTTACATCATATATATGCAATTTATTTTCAAATCTTATTTATTCTGCTGTTTGGAATTGGAGAGTACAATTACATATGCTTTTCTATTTGAAGTAAGTAGGAGTTGCAGGGAAAATTATAGCATTGTGGTCCAAATGAATAAATTGTCCTACCTTAAATGTTAGCCAATGATTTTTAATACGTGCTTCCTTTGGTTTTAGGAATTTGAAGATAATTTTGATGATGAGATAGATTTCACACCACCAGCGGAAGACACCCCATCTGTCCAGTCTCCAGCAGAGGTCTTCACACTTTCAGTACCAAATATCTCGCTCCCAGCTCCATCACAATTCCAGCCTTCTGTGGGTAAGACCTGACATCCTAACATCAGCTTTTCATGAATTACTTCTGAGCAGTGAGAATGGGAAAAATACTTTTTGCATTCATAAAATAGCGGCTGCCCATCTTCTCCTCTGCTTGTCCGTTTCCCTGCCTTCTGCTCCCAGTGCAGCTGTGTTCTAGTCAGGCCCATCACATTCCTGCAGAAGCTGTCTTGCCCTTGCTAGCTCCAGGGCCTGGCATAAGAATGAGACTGGCCTCTCTGATGCACTGAATCTGAACCCTTGGACAGAGCTCCTATCCTCTCTACCAGCTCTGGACTTGGATTGTCTTGCTGAGCAGACATTGCTGTCTCCTCTGGGATGTGCTGCAAGTGGAGAAGGGTGTGCTGGATATGTTAATTAGGTTGGCTCCTTAAGGTAGAGGTTAGATTAGATGTTAATTGATTCCTTCTTATAAAATAGAATATGACTGCTGGGTGTGGTGGCACATGGCTGTAATCCCAGTACTTGGGAGGCTGAGGCAGGAGGATTGCTGTGAGTTTGAGGCCAGTGAGGCTACGTAGTAAGTTCAAGGCCAGCCTGGGCTATATGGTGAGACCCTGTGTCAAAAAAAAAAAAAAAAAAAGAATATGACTAATAGTGGTTCAAAAAGGGAGTTTTTCCAAAACTGCTAAAAGAAAGCTGTTTCTAAGTGTGAAGGTGCAGACCCTGCTTTTTGTGGTAGCCTATACACAGTGTGGAGTATGTTTAGGGCAGTGTAAACCCAAGGAGATTATACTGCTTTTAGGCATGCATAACTAAAAGAAAAAGTAAGATGAAGTGTGATTCTGCTGATGCCTCTTATATAAAGTATTTGTCAAGTCAGGTGTATTTAATGTTTATAGGTTTTACATTTACAATAATGGCATGTAGTATTTAACTTTAATTTTTTAAGTAACATTAACCTAACTTCAACTGGAATAGTGAAGTTTGAAAGGAGCCCACTGTATTCTTGGGACAGTTTAAAGTAGGCTTATCTCTAAACTGAACTGCTTCGTTATTGCTTATTTGATAATCTGCTTTCCTAGTGCTTAAGAACAGCCTTGAAAGGCTGCTTAGAGCTTTTATAGGCCTGTCGTTTAACCCCTCTGGATTAATTTAAGTACCCAACTCAGATCAGCATCAGTAGGAAAGAGACCCAGACCATGGGAAGAATAGAGAAGAAGCTGACCTTGGCGATAGCTAAGCCTTGATCCCCACTGGCACTCCATATCCATTGCTCATTTTCCCTTCCCTTTGCATGTCAGCTTGGCCCCCAGTGGCTTCTCTCTTCTGTCACGAGCAAGGCTGCTGGCAGATCCAGGTCTGTCACCTTATAGTTTTATAACCAAGGAGGATAGATGTTTCTCTGTCCTTGGATTAGCAGGAAAACCTAGGAGAGACGTTCTGGTTGGCCTCAGAGGCATCCTTTAGGGAGAAAGTGAGACAGACAAGAGACTAGCAGCTTCTTTTTAAGATCTGAAGGAATAGATGGGGGCATAAGCAGAAATGCCATGAGAGAAATTATAGAGCTGGGTAGCCATCCTGACTTACCTATATCCGTCCTTCCTTCTGTTTTACTGAAGCCTTCTATTCTAAAACCACTCTTAATAGGAAGAAATCACTTTTAAGTTTCTCTGCTTAGAATATGCAAAGTATTTTTGTCATGTCGGGATGTAAGAGGCCTTTCCAAGCATGACATTAAGCCTATAAGCCATAAAGGAAAATATTGCCAAATCTGATTCATGAAATGAAATATTCTGCGTGGAAAAATGTACCAATGCCAATTTGACAGAGTAGCAAAAAGTGTTTGTAAACTCGAGTGAAAAATTGTTATGTATTATCTTAGTTACTTTTCTCTCATAGCTCAGATAAAATACTTGACCCCCAGAGTTAAGGGAGGAAAGGTTTATTTAGCTCACAGTTTGTGGAGGTTTCAGGCCATAATTGGCTGGCTCCAAGGCAAGGTGGCTTGGCAGAAGAGAACCAGTTCATGGCGGGCAGACTGTAGCAAAGTGACAAAGAGGGAGGGACAAGCCTCTTTCCCTTATATTGTATTTAGGCTACCCCCCCTAGGGTGGGTGTAGCACTCACACCCTTAATCCTAGCTGGAACTATGCTAAACCAGTCAGTGGACGGATTTACTAATCACACAGCCTTGATCCCAGCACCACACACTCTAGATACAGCCACCTCTGAAAAGCCTGCCCCCCATGAGTGCATGAGGCTTTGGGGGGACATCTAGACACAAACCGTAACATGGATTAAGAGCTCGCACAAATGTGTAGGGAAAAGAGTAATAAATACTCCACTAGAAAAGATAAGCTGAGGCTATGAAAGAAGAAAATCATGGGAAAAAATTCAAATGGCCAATAAATGGGAGAACTTCGTTATTAATTAAAGAAATGCAAACTTCAAGTAAGATAATAAGTAAAGATGAAAAGAAATGACACTAAGGTTGGGTGTAGTGCACATTTTCCTGGACGCTGAGGTGGGAGGATCGCTTGAGCCCAGGAGTTTGAGACCAGTCTGGGCAACACAGCAAGACCATCCCCCCCCCCAAAAAAAGCACCAGGTAGTGACTGGTGAGTATCTGGATTGTTTCTAACTTTTTTGCTATTAAAAAAACTTTTACCAAAGTTGTCTTCAACATTGTTGTTGCACTAATATATTTTATTTGTAGAATAAACTTTTAGAAGGGGTCAAATAGTATATGTTCTTAGAGTTTGAATGGATATTACCAGTTTACCCTTCTCAGAAATTGTACCAATTTATATTTCTGCCAGTTGGGCATCAGTGGTTTGTGCTGTTGCTTATGAAGCTAAGTTGGTATCAGTTCAAACTAGATTGTTATAAATTTAGGATGTTAACTGTAATTCCCATGGTAACCACTAAAAATACACAGAAAAGGAAATCAAAATGGCACACTAAAAAAGAAAAAAGTCACATATGTACAAAAATAGATTTTTTTGATGAACAGTTTTCCTGATTTTAATAGTCAACAGTCTTGTTAGAAGTCAAAGTTTACTAGTCTTTTTTAGAGTTCTGACTTTTAAGATATATGTATTAAAAAGTCTCTACAGGTAACTTTTTGTATCTTGAAGAAATATTTCTCTATCCTTTGATCACAAGAACTTCTTTCCTTCTTTCTTTCTTCCTTCCTTTCTTTCTTTTTTTTTTTTTTTTTTTTTTTTTTTTTTGGTGTGGTTGTGGTGTTGGTGCTGGGAAACCAGGACATCACACATACTAGAGATTCTTTTTATTTTTTAATGTTTTACAGTTTTGCTTTGACTTTGAGTCCATAACTCATCTCGAGTTGATCTTTGAATATGGGAATCCAAGTTCAGTACTCCTTGTAGATTACTGTAATTTTTTCAGCTTCATTTTCATTGGTCCTTCCTTTCTTGTCTGCTTCCATATGTGTGTGGCTCTGTTCTAGACTTTCTGTTCTGCGTTATTAGTTAATTTGTGTGTTAGTCAGCTTTCTGTCACTGTGACAAATACCTAAGATAAACAGTTTAAAGGAGGAAGGTTTATTTTGGCTTACAGTTGCAGAAGTTTCAGTCTGTGATCACCCAGCACCATTGGATTCAGGCCTATTGTGAGGCAGAAACATCATCGTAGAAGGGTGTGGCAGAAAGCTGCTCACCTCATGGTGGCCAGGAAGCAGAGAGAAGTGGAAGGAACCAGGGAGGAGATACACCCCTCCAAGAAACACCCCAGTGACCTACTTCCTTTAACTGGCCCCACCTCCGAATAGCCCTTTAGCTATGAATTCCTCATGGGTTAATCCACTGATGAAGTTAGCACCCTCATGATCTAATCACCTCTCTAGGCCCCACCTCTGAACATTGCTGCATTGAGAATAAAACCTTCAATACATGAATCTTTGGGGGACACTTCATATTTAAACTATAACAATCTATTCCTTGTCTCAGTACCACTGTGTTAATTATAACTTCAGTATAAAATGTTGATTTGCACATATCATCTCGCCTTTTGTAGGTTCTCTCTTCACTCTCTTCTTAGTGGCCTTTGTTGCATGCAGGTTGTTAGTTTGTTGAAACCAAGTCTATCTACTTTTTTTCCTATTGTTGCTTGTGCTTTTCATGTTGTATTTAAGAAACAATTGCCAAATCCAAGGTCATGAAGATTTGCCCCTGTGTTGTCGTTGAGCTTCATGGTTTTAGCTCCTAAATTTAGTTCTTTGATCCATTTTGGGGCTTTTTTTTTTTTTTTTTTTTTTTAATGTAGTATAGGGTAAGGGTCTAGTTTAATTATTTTACACGTGGCTATCCAGTTTTCTGAATAACAGTGTTTGGAGTGTTCTTTCCCCCTCTGAATTGTCTGGGCATCCATTTTAAAAATCAATCCACTATATTTATTTGGATTTGTTTCTGGATTCTCAGTTGTATTGATTGCTATACCTGTCCTTATGCTAACACATACCACTCTGTTTTGATTACTGTCATTTTAGTTTTGTGGTAGAAATGGAGAAGTGTGGGTCCTACAACTGCGTTTTTCTTTTTTTTTTTTTTTTTTTTTTTTGGTGGGTACCGGGGGTTGACCTCAGGACCTCGCGCGCCAGCAGGCGCCTGTGCTGCTGAGCGATATCACCGGCCCCTTTTTTCGTATGTGGGTTCCGGGAGTTGAACTCAGGCCCTCGTGCTTGCCAAGCAGGCGCTTACGCCGCTGAGCCATCTCACCGGCCCAACTTCGTTTTTCTTTAAAAATTTTTTGTTGTTGTTGTTATTTGGGATCCTTTTCAGTTCATATAAATTGGATTAACGTTTCTAATTTCTATTTTTGTAGAACAAGCTACTGAGATTTTGATATGCATTATCATTATTTTGTTCTATTATTTTGATTCCCTTCTCATTGCCTTTTGAATATATTTTTAGATATTTTCTTAGTGATTACCATAAAGATTATAAGTAACCTTTTGCATTTGTAACAGTTGGGTTCAAATTGACATCAGCTTTGGTGGCACATCAAAACTCTCCTCCTGTACAGCTCATTCCTTGCCTTTATTTATTGTCACAAATTATAACTTCATTTGTTTTGTGCCCATTAACATGGATTAATAATGTTTAAGCATATTTTGAATCACTTTGTAAATAAAAAGAGGAACTATACACCATAATAGAATAATATTGGCTGTCCTGTTTACCTGTTTGGTTGTGTTTACTGGAGATCTTTATTTCTTCATATAGCTCGAGTTACTGTTTGTTCTCCTTTTGTTTCATCCCACAGGGACATTTGTTGTAGGGAAGGTATATTGGCTGAAAACTCCTACATATTCATTCATCTGAGAATATTGTAATTTCTCTTTCATTTCTGAAAGATAGTTTTTCCAAGACAGAATTCTTGGTTCACTGGTCTTATAGTTCAGTACTTTGTCTTGTGAGCCTACTACTTTCTGGCCTGCCTTCTAAAAATTTTTTTATTTTTATTTTTTTTGTGAGTAATGGCTGATAATCTTATTGAGGATCCCATGTACATAATGAGTTGGCTTTCCCTTGCTGCTTACTAGAGTTTGTCTCTGGTTTTCTGTAGTTTGATTTTAGTGGTCTTGATATGGGTCTCTTTGAGCTTAGTGTTACTTGGAGTTTGGTGAGATTTTTGGATGTGTAGATTTCATGTCCTTTAGCAGATTTGGGGCATTTTCTACCATTGTGTCTTCAAATATTTTTTCTCTTATTCTCATCTTGCTTCCAATATTCCTGTTATGTCTGTATCGGTCCACTTGATGGTTCCCACACTGGAATTATTGAATCAGAAAAACAGTGCAAAGTATTAAAGAATCAAGTAGAATACACATTCAAAAATATTGTCAGTATTAAAACTTCCAAGTGTTTTGGCATTATTTGAAAGCAATTTTTTATGTATTTGTTTCTACCTTTATTACCACAAACATTAAATTTATGTTAGTATTTGTACCTTAGATGTTAGGTATTTAACATTTATTTTAGTTAGATACTTATATTCTTAATGTTCTTTTTTCTACAGAAGGTTTGAAGTCCCAAGTTGCCCGCCACAGTCTAAACTATATACAGGAAATTGGGAATGGCTGGTTTGGAAAGGTAAAGTATTCTTCAGTTTTATTTTTTTCCCTCCTGATTATATAGTTTAGAAATTATAGCTAATTAAGAACTGTGTCAGTTGACATTCCACATTCTGTGTAGATATTGCTGTGTGAATAGTTTCCCTGTTGTCCCCTGTAACCACATGGGAATGTGGGCTCCAGCATTCCTGGGTGTGCACCTCTTTTTAGAAGGGTGTCTTGATTCATTTAGACTGCTATAACAAAGTGCCATAAACTGGGCAACTAACAAACAAGAGAAATGTATTTCTCACCTTCTGGAGATTGGGAAGTCCCAGATCAAGTGTGCTGACCGATTCAGCTTCTGGCGCATGAGTTGTACTTTCTTGCTGTGTATTCGCATGGTAGAAAGGGCAAAGTAGCTTTCTGGAGGTGCCCTGCTCCTTTTTCTTTAGAGATAGGGTCTCAAGCTGGGCATGGTGGTGCATGCCTGTAATCCCAGCACTCACAAGGCTGAGGCAGGGGAATTGCTGTGAGGTCGAGGCCAACCTGGGCTGCATAGTGAGGTCAAGGCCAGTCTGGACTACATAGCGAGAGCCTGTCTCAAAAAAAAAAAAAAAAAAAAAAGTAAGGTCTCACTGTGTTGCCCAGGCCGGCTCCAGAATCCTGGGCTCTAGATGCATTCATTATCTATATATACAGTTCTAAAGTGCTTGTAAGTGCTATAAGGGCAGCTGGAAGTACAGATCCAGAGTTCAAGAGGTCAGTTCAAGAGGGAGAACTCAGAATATAGATGGTACAGAATTTCAAGCAGCACGTCTAGGTGAACTCATTGAGGATTTCAAAATGAAGATAAGAGGGAAGCATAAGGATGAAACCCTCAGGCCCTGCAGCAGGAGAGGTCAGCACAGTCAGGGCAGCCAGTGAGGAGGGAGCCAGCCTCCTGAGCAGAGCGTTCGGGAAGTGGGCTGAGAAGGTCCAGGAGGGTTTGTTGTACCAGTAGCAAGTGCTACAGCTTCCAGAGTGAGCAAGATCAAGACTGGGAGAATGAGGACTCGGCAACATGGGTCCTTGGTGTCCTGGCAGGAAACTCTAGGGCAGGAACAACCTGGCAAGGAAAGAGTTCAAGACAGGAGGAGGAGAAGACAGTTCTCTTGAGTTTTACTCTAAAAAGGAGCAGAGACCTGGAGGAGGATCCGTCTGGCGACATCCTGAGGGCCAGAGACAGGTTTTATGATGTACTCTCTTCGCATGGGATGGGACTGTTTCAGCATGTTTGTGTGTAGGAGGACACTGACGGTGCGGGAAAAAGAGGGTAGTCATAGGAGTAAAGTCCTTGAGATCAAGAGGTCAGGGTCACTAGCACAGTTGCAGGACTTGGTCCTAGGATAGAAGCAGTGTCTGTTTGCCAGTGAGGCCAAAGCAGAGGGTGTGGATGCAGGTGCACTGGGTGGTGGTAAAATGAGGATATTCACTTCAGATGGTTGTTCCAGAGGCTGGGAGGCCAGTTCTTCCCTTAAGAGGGAGGAGAAAAGACCCATTGGAGGTCTGAACAGGAGATGTGAAAGTTGTCTGGAAAAGAGAATCAGCTGGGGAAATGCAGGAAGGCAGTGCTGAGGACCTAACAAATTTATAATGAGCATAGTCATCGTGGTGGTGTTTTTCTCAGCTGTAGGTGTTTTATTGTAGGCTGGTAGTTGAATGTAACCAGCACCAGGGTTTGGCTGAGCCGTTCACATACATTTCGGAGTGGTAAGGGGTAGGAGGGGAGTAAGGGAGGGGAGTAAAGGAGGCTCGTGGGAAAGCTGTACCAGTAGTGGATTCGGAGGGCAAGTTGGACACTTGTGGTGGATGGAGGTGAATTAGAGATAAAGGGACTGGTAGAAAAGGAGAGGTCGGAATTCAAGGTTTGGGTCATAAGATAATTATTAGGTAGGTCTACACCCATGGAAATAACTACTGAGAATGTAAAAAGTATGATTAGAAATGAGGTAAAAGAACTGAGAGGTCCAGGTGTTAAATGAATTGTCCCTGAAGATAGTGAGCACCATAAGTGCTAGGGATGACAAGTGAGAAGCTGAGCCCATTGTTACTCCCCTTTAAGTTGACGTCTTAAGACTGAGATGTTTATTATGTATTACATTTATTATATGTACACAAAGTGGTCTTTTGAGACAAAGAATATGATTTAATTATCAGAATTTTTTATTCTCTTCACTCTTCTGCCCTTATATTCCTGATAAACATACTGAGTTCTATTCAAGTTTTTACTTTATCTGGAGTATTAAAATTAGTTTACTTTAGCTAGGCGTGGTGGCACATGCCTGTAATCCCAGCACTCAGGAGGCTGAGGCAGGAGGTTCGCTGTGAGTTTGAGGACAGCCTGGGCTACATAGTGGGTTCAAAGCCAGCCTGAATTACATAGTGAGACCCTGTGTCAAAATAAATAAATTAATGAATTAATTTACTTCATAAAAAATACAAATTCTTTTTCAATACTGAGAATTGAACCCAGGGGCACCTACCACTGAGCTGCTTTTTATTTTTTTATTGTGAGGCAAGGTCTTGCTAAGTTGCCCAGGCTATCCTTGAACTTGTGATTTTCCTGCCTCAGCTTTGTAAGCAGCTGGGATTACAGGTGTGTGTATGCCTAGCCATAAACTATTTTAAAAGGAAGTCATTTAGTTTTGATCATTTTCTAGTTAAAACCTTTACTTCATTATCATTTTAAGATGATGAAATAGCTATGTTTTGGAATGCTTTTGCACTGTCCTATTTTACATTTAATAGTTTTCTCATAGCTAGTTCTTATATGAGGTGGGTCTTTCTTGCTTTATGTTCTGCTAATGTTAGTGGAACTTTTTCCCTCTGTTTTGACTGAAATTTTGGTACTTGCCTGAAGATTTCACTGAAGATAAAGACCTGGTGTTGTTGGAATATGATGGATTTTAAAAATTTTCAGCACAACAGCAGTTTGTATATTGGCAGTTTGTCAGCTTCCTTCTTCATGTGGGCAGCAAGCTAAATGACGGTTAAGTTGAAGTGTTTCTGAGAAGCACTTGAGTTATGTTTGAATTGAACTGATGAATTGCTCCTCTGTAATGTCATGGTTTATTGCTATGAAAATATGGTTTAAAATAAAGATATGTATATGTATGTTTATGTATATGTTATGAATGTTGTAAGTGTATGATGAATAGTTTTATTTTTAGTTTCTTTATTATTAGTATATGTTTGTGATATATAGATATATATATATGTATAGAATCTTAATCATTTTTGCTTCTCCTTCCCCTCTTGCCCCTGATGAATAGATTTAAATGACCCTTTTCCTGAAAAATGTCTGAGTTTTCTAAGCTTTTTGTAAGTTAATATGTAAAGTAATAGGCCATCTAGTTGTCACTTAGTTTTCTTGAATTCCATTTCCTGGTAAATGAGACATACTTCTCTATCATTTTGACGAAAGTGACACAAAAAACTGTTCTTTTCTTTTAGGTCCTCCTTGGAGAGATTTATACAGGCACAAGTGTAGCAAGAGTAGTAGTGAAAGAGTTAAAAGCAAGTGCAAGCCCAAAGGAACAAGATAATTTTTTGAAAAATGGCAAACCTTACTAGTAAGTAAGCCTAAGCATGTATTCTGTAAACATAGTGTGTGGTCTTTTGAAAATCAAGCATTGAAAACTACTTTTAGGTTTCTGCTTTCAACATACATACATAATTAAATAAGACCCAGAGTCTCATGAGATCCAAAATGTCCAAATTTCAGTTGAAGATCACTTATAATCTAAAGAGCCAGGAGAATGCAACTTGAATTATAAAAGGTAGCCAAGGCTAAGATGGCAGAGATGCTGGAACTGTCTGGCAAGTATTTTAAAATGGCCATCACAGAAGTGCTTCAGTGGGCATGTGCAATACACATAAAACATGAAACAGATATGGTCTCAACAAAGAATAGAAGTCAGAAAGAAGACCTCAGTGGAAATTTTAGAACTGAAAAATATAGTACCTGAAATTAAAAACTCAACAGCAGAATGGAAAGGAGACAGGAAAGTTGAAGATGGAACAGTAAGTATTGCCTACTTTGAACAGAAAGACTTGGAAAAAAATAAAGACCCAGGGACTCTGGGGAGTATAACACACAATCTAGCATTCATGTCATAGATGTCTTAGAATGAAGGGAGATAGAGGATAGGTCTGAAAAAAGCATCACAGAAACAGTGGCTTAAAAAATTGCTAAATTTAAAAAGACAAAACCTATAGATTGAAGAAATTGAGCAACTCTCAGTCAAGTTAAACCAAACTTCTGAAAACTAAAGACAAACAGAAACTTTTGAAAGGGAAAAGCAATTTGAATAACAACGCGTTCCTTGTCACAAACCCTGGCGGCTAGAAGGAAATGAGATGGCATTTTTCAAGTGCTAAAAAAACCATGAAAGTATATATCCAGAGAAGGTATCCTTCAAGAATAAAGGAAATAGCAGGACATTCTCAGAAGAAAGAAAACTAAGACAATTATATTTCCAGCAAACTTACCTACTCTTACGAGACATTTTTTCAAGACAAATAATAGAAGAAGGGATCTCAGAACATTAAGGAGGAAGAGGGAACAGCAGAAAGAACAAAAATATGGCTGCATTTCCTCAGCTACATTTCCTCAGCTTAATTCAGATCCATTAAAAGCCCTATATCTGCCATCCTACTTAATGGTGGAAGACTGAATGCGTTTTATCCTGTGATCAGGACAACACATGGATGTTTTTTCTCACTACTGTTACTCAGCACGGTGTGGATGTTGCAGGATATAAGATCAATGTACAAAAGTCAGTTTTGAGGGCCGGTGAGATGGCTCAGCGGCTTAAGCGCCTGCCTGGCAAGCGCGAGGGCCCGAGTTCGACTCCCGGAACCCACATACAAAAAAGGGGCTGGTGATATCGCTCAGCGGCACGGGCGCCTGCTGGCGCACAAGGTCCTGAGGTCGACTCCCCGGTACCCACAAAAAAATAAAAATAAAAATAAAAAAAAGTCAGTTTTGGGCTAAGGGTGTAGAGCATTTGCATAACCAGCACAAGGCCTTGGGTTCTATCCCAAGCACACACCTCACCTAATTTTAAAAAGTCAGTTTTATTTCTATAAATTAGCACTGCCCACATGAAAACCAAAATTTAAAAGATTGTAATATTTAATTTCTTTCTCAGAATTAAACTTTTGGGACTTGTATACTAAAAACTATAAAAGCTGATGAAAAAAATCAAACATATAAATAAATGAAGTCTACAATGTTCATGCACTAAAAGACTCAACGTAGTAAAGTTGTTGATTCTTCACAAATTGATACAGTTTATTGCATTTCCTATTGAAATCCCAGTAAGCTTTTAAAACCTATATATAAGATTATTATAATGCTTGCTTCAGCAGCATGTATATTAAAAATTAGAATCATACAGAGAAGATTAGTGACCCCATGCAGAAAGATACCACACAAATTTGTATTTTATTTTTGTTTGTTTATATCTTTTTTAAATTAATTAATTTTTTTTTTTTTTTTTTTTTTTTTGAGGCAGGTCTCACTATGTAGTTCAGGTGGCCTTGAACTCACTTTGTAGCCCAGGCTGGCCTCAAACTCACAGCAATCCTCCTGCCTCAGCTTCCTAAGTGCTAGGATTACAGGTGTACACCACCACACCTGGCAAATTTGGTTTTTTAAAACAAAAGAAAAGTTATAAAGTTATATGGAAAAGCAAAGGAACTAGTATAACCAAAACAAGAATGGGAAGTAATAAACTTAGAATTGCTCTCCTCTTTTTTTTTTTTTTTGGTACTGGGAATCAAACTCAGGACCTCATGCTTGCCAGGCAGGTACTGCGCCACTGAGCTATATCCTCGGCCTGCTCTCCTCTTTTAAACCTCTTATATAGCTGCAGTCATGAACACTGTGTTATTGGCAGAGGGATAGACACGTAGACAGATGGAATGGAATAGAGAATCTACAAATAGCCCTGCAAGGTTGTGGCCACTCGATTTTTGACAGCAGTACAAAAGCAGCTGAATAGATGAAAGATGGCCTTTGTAATAGGTGGTGTTGGAGCAATTGGATTTAAGAAAGAGTCTTGGAAACCTCACATATTATGCACAGTTTAATTCAATATGAGCCATAGTTTAGTATATGTGCTGCTGAAGCGAGCACAATATGGACATAGTTTAAAATGAAAAAATGAAAGGTTTTAAGAATATATCATAGAAAAGGGCTGGTGAGATAGCTCAGTGGTATAAGCGCCTGGCCGGCAAGCACGAGGTCCTGAGTTTGACTCCCAGAACACACATAAAGGAAAAAAAAGGCCAGTGATATCGCTCAGTGGCACAAGCACCTGCTGGCAAGCGTGAGGTCCTGAGGTCGACTCCCGGTACCCACATTAATAAAAAAAAAAAAAAAAAAAAAAAAAAATATATATATATATATATATATATATATATATATATATATAATAGAAGAAAGTCTGAGATCTAGAGCTTGATGAAGTGTTTTTAGGCATGACACTGAAAACAAGATCCTTAAAGGAAAAAAGGAAGATAAATTGGATATCTAAATTACAACCATTTGCTCTGTGAAAGACTCTAGTAAGAGAATGAAAAGACCAGCTTTGGACTGGGATAAAATACACCGACGTAGGATTCATATCTAGGATTTAGAAAGAACTCTCATAACTCAGCAGGAAACAACAACAACAAAAATTAAAGGGCCGGTGAGATAGCTCAGCGGCATAAGCGCCTGCCTGGCAAGCGCGAGGTCCTGAGTTCGACTCCTGGTACCCACATACAAAAAGGAAGAAAGGGCCAGTGATATTGCTCAGCGGCACAAGCGCCTGCTCGCAAGTGCAAGGTCCTGAGTTTGACCCACAAAAAAAAAAAAAAAAAAAAAATTAAAGCAACTGTCCAATTAGGAAAATGTCAAAAGGCATTAAGAGACATCTTACCAAAGAGTATATATGTGTGGATAGCGAGTAACCACATGAAAAGATGTTCAGCATCATAGCTATTAATGTAATTGAGATGACAGTGAAATGTTACTTTATACTTGTTAGAAAAGCTAAAATGAAAAAGTAGTGACAGTACCAAATTACCAAATGCCAGTGAGGATGAAGAGAAACTAGATCTTATGTCCATTGCTAATGGATGTGTATGTGCACATATCCCTCAGCACCCAAGGGCATTGGGTCCAGGACCCCCTGTAGATGCCAAAGTCCAAGGATGCACAAGTCCCTTACAAAGGATGGCAGAGATTTGCGTGTAACCTGAGCACATCCTCCTGTATGTTTTCAGTCATGTCTGCAGGTTATTTATAACATCCAATATGATGTAAATGCTGTGTGAATATTTATTCTATTGAATTGTTTGGGGAATAATGACAAGAATGAACGTACATGTTTAGTGTAAGTGCAGTTTTTCTTTTCCAAGTATTTTCAATCTTCAGTAGGTTGAATATATGAATATTGAGCCCTGTGGATATGGAGGGCCAGTATATATATCAGGCGAGGTTTATTTTAAGGAATTGGTTTATGCAATTGTGCATATTGGCAGGTCCAAAATCTGGGCAACCCGAGGAAAGCCATTGTTAATGGTTTAGATCTGAAGGCTATCTGCTGATAGATACCTGTGGGAAGTTAGTCTTTTTTTCCTATTAAAGTCTTCACCTGATGAATGAGACCCACCCTCATTATGAGGGATCTGCTTTACCTAAAGTCCACCAGTGTAAATGATAATCTCTCCCAAAAACATCCTCACAGAAACATCCAGAATGATGTTGGCCCAGTGTCCGCACTGTGGCCCTGCTGAATTGACACATCAAGTTAACCATCACCTCATGCAACCTAACAGTTATACTCTTGGTCATTGATTCCAGAGAAATGAAGGCTTTTGCATTTACCCCCAAACCCTTCCATGAGTGTTCATAGTGCTCTATTTATAATAACAAGGAATAGGGCCGGGGATATAGCTCAGAGGCACAAGCACCTGCCTGGCAAGCACAGGGTGCTGAGTTCAACTCCCAGTACCAACAAGAACAACAAAAAAATACAAAAACTATAATTTCCCTCAGTAGGTGAATGTATAAACAAACCGTGGTGCATCCGTACTGTGAAATCCTGGTGCACAATAGAAAGGAATGAAGTACCGATAGGTGCCAACAGCTGGGGTGATCTCAAGGGGATTGTGTTAAGTGAAAAAACCAATCCCAACAGCCACATCCTGTATGATTCTGTTTATGTAATACAGGTTGAGCATCCCTAATCAGAAATCAAAAATACTCCAAAACTGAAACTCTGAATGTCAGCAAGGTACCACAAGTGGAAATTTGCATATCTGAGTGTGTGACTTGTCACAGTCAAGTTTTAGGACACAGTCAGGTGCCCTAAAAATGTTGTGTAAGTTATCTTCAGGATGTGTATATGAGGTGTGTATGAACCATAACTTAATTCTTGCTAGACTTGGGTTTCCGTATAGCTCATTATGTACATACAGATACTCCAAAATCTAAAACACATCTGGTCCCAGGTATTTTGAATAAGGAATATTGAACCTGTATTCTTAAAATGAGAACAATATACAAATGGGAAACAGTTTAATGGTGTAAGGGGAAAAAATGGGTAGCTTGAAGCACATTTTTGTGCTTGATGGACCAGTTCTATACCTCCACTGAAGTGGTGCTCTGCATGTGTGGTGACACAACATAGAGTGCTTGCTTCCGTGGGCAGTTCCCTGGTTTTGGTCTTGTACAGTAGACAGTTACATCATGAGTAACCACTGAGGGACACTGGGCAAGGGCACTGACTTTGCAACTTCCTAGGTTGGTTGTTTCAAAGTAAGTGTTTTGAAAGAAATATTTTGACATGTCTTTTGTTTACCTTTATTTTTCTTTTGGAAAAAAATTTTCCAAAAAGTTGGCACATACTATGAAAATTTATGGAAATACTAGATATCCTGAAGGAAAAACTTGAGTTATTTAATATCTGGATTGAAATACTAATGAATTTGTATATTTGTCTGCCTTATTTTAAATGCTACCTCAAAATATTATCTCTAACCTTAAATTGCTAAAAGAAAAGGTTCTTATAGGAGTTAGGTTTTTTGTTTTGTTTTTTGCCCCTTTCCTGCTGTACTGGGGGTGGAACCCAGGACCTTGCACATGCTAGGCAAGTGCTCTACCACTGAGCTACATCTCCCACCTTTTTTAAAAGTTTTGAAGTGAGTTAGCTAAGTTACCCAAGCTCACCTCCAACTTGTGATCCTCCTGTCTCAGCCTCCTGAGTAGCTGGAATTATAGGTACCTGGCTAGAAGTTCCTTACTAATCTGTGAAAAGACCCCACTTGATAGGCTTTGAATAATTTAATCATTAGGTAACTTAGTCTATATCTGTTAAGTATAATCGTAACATGATCTTTTCAGTTTGTCATACATACTTAGATCATTTGAATGGTAAAATTTGAATTGCTGTTCGGACAGTTTTTCTAGCATGCTTCTTGATGAATATAATACTGTGTCTTTTATTTTGACCAGTATTCTTCAGCATCCAAATATTCTCCAATGTGTTGGACAGTGTGTAGAAGCAATTCCCTATCTTCTGGTGTTTGAGTTCTGCGACTTGGTAAGTTTTTAGTAGAGATTCAAATTGAAGAGATGGAAGGGTTATATCCAGGGTGTTTTTTGTTTTTGGTGGTACTGCGTCTGAACCCAGGCCTTTTGCGCTGACATCCCAAGCCCATTTTCTTCAGTACTATAGATTGAACCTACCTAGTTATATCCCCAGTCCTTTTTAATTTTTATTTTGAGACAGGATCTTACCTGTTTGCTCTGATGGGCCTCATACTTGTAGTCTCCTGCCTCAGTCTCCTGAAGAATAGCTGGGATTACAGGCATGAGCCACCATGCCTACCTATCCAGCTATTTTTGATGGACAGAAATGGTGGACTTGGATAGAAATACTTTTATGTCTGTCCCTGTTTGAAGATCTTTGTGATATATTTGATCATTATATTAAGCAGCACCTGTACAGTGTTTCATTCTACTCCATGCCCTGTGCTAGGTTCTTTACCCCCATTACCACATTGAATCAAGAAAACCCTGAGTAGGTACTAGTATTTGTCCTTACTTTATGTATGGTTAAAGTAAGGCTGGGCCAGGGCATGGGGGGGGCGGGGTCATGAAAATGTGTGTTAAATATGTATGTTCTTCCTAAGAGCTTGAGATCTTCACCTGAACCTGACATTTTGAAATTCTATTTTTCCCCATTGGGGAATCCCAACAATACTCCTTACCAGTAGAATACCCGTGATCTGCCAGTTTGAAAATAGTGAATGTATTTACCATTTATATTTTTAATGAATTATATGATTTATTTTCTGAACTGTTCTGAGCATGATACTAGATATTACTCATAGAGACTTACAGTTGGAAAGATTGTGCTCTGTGAATTTTGTGAATAATTTTAATAACAAGTTCAGTGTGATAATTTCCTGTAATCATCTTTTTAAACCCCATGCAGAATATTTCATCTTTTCTTAAGCCTATTTTTAACACATAATTATTATTTTCCAAAAACAGCTCATTGACTTTGTTAGGTTTTAATTGATTTCTTTGCATCATCTTAGTTTTCAGAACATTAAAACTTCCTTGTCCATGCACAGAAAATTAGGAGTACCCCAGAATAAATCCCCAGTTAATTCAGGTAACATTTCCTTCTGTTAAAATAGAAAGAGTGCGGTAAATATTGTAAATTTTTTTCTTTAATTCCTAAATATGATTTGAATATTTCTGTCATTGACAGAGGTGGTAATTGCAAAGGATAATTAGATAATAAACTGGACATATTAGCTTTCATTCTGTTATGTCACAGTGACCCCTAAGTCCCTGTGGCTTGACTTACACCAACACAGTAATTCTCACACCTTTGACCTGTTGGTTTTGGGTCAGCTGCTGCTCTGTCCAGCTGACATTCTAGGATCAGTGTTTTTTCTTTCTGTGAATGCTGGCACACACACAAATGTATGTTCTGGTGTTGTTTCATATGGTGTTGCTTTATGTATCCTTCTGCATTTTGGGGTGAGGAGAAGAGATTGAGAGGATTTGAATCATTTTTTTAGAAGCATATTAAAAATCTCCATTCTGATGATGGATTTTCCATACTTTTCCTTGTAATTCTGGTTGTTTTGCTTTACACTTTTTGATACTTTGTTGTGTAAGGAGTACAAATTTAGATTTGGGCACTGGAGGTGTAGCTTGGTGATAGAGCACTTGCCTAGTACTATATGTGCGAGATTCTGGGTTCTATACCTAGAATTGTTAAAAAAAAAAAAAAATCAAATTTAGCATTGGTATGACTTCCTATAAGTGGACCCTTAACTTACAAACTCAGTTTGTTCCCGAGGATTGGTTGTAACTCAGGTTGTCAATTGAAGGCTCAGGCTCCTCTACACAGCCTTCAAAGTCTCTCTCCTGTATACAGGCAGATCTCAGTGTCCTAAGAGAGACATTGGCCCAGGATTCCTCAGTTAACCCCACACAGGAAAGGGTGTTGTAATGTTCCTTTCAGAATTCTTTAAGGGTTGAATCAGTATCTGAGGCCATCTGGAAGCACAAGTGGCCGGCATTCGGGTTGTAACTCAAGACTTTGGTTGTAAGTTAAAACTAAAATTCTGATCATAACCCAAGATGTTCTAATGTCAGGCTGGTAACCTGAGGGTCCACTGTGATTTGAACCTTTTAGTATATTAAAGGGCTGTCTTTAAGGTTCAGGGCAGCTCTGTCAGTCATTTTCTTCTGTGATTTACATCTCTTATATATAGCTTATTGTTTAAATTTTTATTAACCTGGCAGTCTTGCTCACTTAAAATAGAACATTTACATTTATTGTAGTTTGCGAGATGTTTGGAACTTTCTCTATCTAATTGGTATTTGTTTTCTTCCCTCTACCACTTTTTCTCTTTTGCTTTCTTTTAGATTCTTGATTTTTCTTGCTTCAGTTTTCCCCATCCACTAATTTGATTATTAGATACTGTTTCTTGATTTTGTATGCAGCTACAACATGCATATTGAACTTAGTTTTTTAACCCTGCTGCAGAGAAGCCGGGATCTCTTAGACCTCTCACTGTATCTGAGGAAACCAGGAATTAAACTTACTCTCTGGGCTGTTCCCATGGTCTCTTCTGTGTTGGAGGATGCTTCGTTAGTGAGCACTTAACATCACAGGGCAGCATGTGGCAACCTTGAGACTTAGAGGTACAATGTAGTTTTGTCCTCTAGATATCACAGGTAAGGGGGACAGATGTGGTAAGCTAGGCTTAAGAGGCAGAAGTTCTTGATAGTGGTTCTGACAGTTTTATTGCGTATTGTATTCTGTGTTGCTTATCTCAGTATGATCAGAGCTATAGTATTTGTGGTCCTAGGTTATGAGAGTATGGAAATAGCTTTTTCATTTTGCTCTGTGTGACCAACATACTAGGTGATTTTAGTGCTGGCAGAGCACTGAGAGAAAAAGATACAATACCAGGGCATGAATGCATGTGAGAGGGCAGGTCTGTTAGCCAGTAGTCCTCGTCTGTCAGATACCAGATGTGTTGTCTTTGGCCCCCAAGATCCTGATGTGGAGTATAAATGACAATTGAAACACACACTTGGTGAGTAAACATAAACAAATACAGCAGGAAATCAGCACCTATTTAGAATGCCACCTGTTTCCAGGCTGAGGCGTTTATAAAACCATCTCAGATATTTTGGTATATTCTTATTCTTCTTCAGTGTTAAATGCATATGTGTCTCTTCCTGAAATAAAAACAATATTGTTGGATCTTTTTCCTGGAATGGTGAAAAAGACTCTGGATGCTCAGCTTAATGTTTTCTCCAGAATGGGTTCAGGAGATGGGTTTTGTTTTAGTGCTATTTTAATTTACTTTTTACTGAAGCTGTTGGTTCTTTGAGGGAATAGTAATTTAATCTGTTTTTATAAAGAAACACTTAAAACATAGCCAGATACACAATTCATTTACTGTTAGCACACATGACCGAGTTCTGACATGACTCTACAATATTCTTTGTATCTTTGTCACTGTACAGACATAATTTTTTGAAAACATAATAAAGATATTAGTTCTTTGTTAACATTCCTATAAGCTTTCCCCCTAACACTTTTAGATCTCAGATTTAAATATGTACATATTATCCAGGTTCTTAGATTAAGTGTTCAAAGCATATTAAATTCCACTGGCTTTCATAGTTTTCAGTTGAAGATTATGCATATAATTCTCCAGAATTAACAAATGTGACTCCTTAAAACATTTTATGTGGTACATCTAAGTCCCTCAGGGGGTTTTCCACTCTTGAAGACTTAAATTCAGCTCAACTGTCGTCCCCACCAAAAACTTCTGTTGGCAATGTGGAGGTAATACCTTTCTGATTTAAGTGTGCCACCCAGTGGGGCATTGATAAACAATAAAATTTTTAAAGCAACCATTGTTTCTCAAAAAAAACTGAAACTAGAATAACTGTATGATCCAGTAATTCCAGTTTTAGGGATATTTCCAAAAGAAGCAAAGGCAGGGTCTGGAACAGATAACTTGCCCTCTCAAGTTCACAGCAACATCATTCACAGTGGAAGAAGCCCAGGTGTCCATCCACGGGTTAGTGGATAAACAAAACATAGAATTGTATGTACAGTGGGCTATTATTTAGCCTTTATAAAGGAAGAAATTCTGACATGTTTCAACATGGATGAACCTTGAGTACATTATGCTAAGTGAAATAAGCCAATCACAAAGACTGTATGACTCCTCTTGCAAGCAGGACCTTTGCTTTCAGACAGAGGAGGATTGTTCTCAGGGACTAGAGGGAGGGAAGAAAATTGTTAAATGGATGTAGAGTTTCAGTATTGCAAAATAGAAAAGTACTGGAAAGGGGGGGTGGTGTGCATATACTTTATAGAACTGTACACTTACAAGTGGTTAACATGGTAAATTTTATGATGTTTGTTTTTTGTTTGTTTTTGGCCACAAAAATGCATTGATAATTACTACTCGTTAAGGTGCTGTGAGGTGTTACTAGGAGGAGGCTGATATGCCCTTTGAAAGTTTCTGGGCATTGCTTGGCATGGCCGATCTCAGACCAAAGGAAAGCTTTTTTTTTTCTTTTTTCTTTTTCTTTTTCTTGAGATAGGGTTTTGCTATGCAGTTCAGGCTGGCCTTGAACTCACTTTGTAGCCCAGACTAGCCTCAAACTTGCAGCTGTCCTCCTGCCTCAGCCTCCTGAGTGCTGGGATTACAGGTGTGTGCCACTGCACCCAGCTCAAAGTAAAGCTTTTGACCCCAGGGTCCCTCCACCTTGCCTGGTAGTGAGAAGTCATGATTGTGTCTGTGGCCAGCTTCATGCTCACATCTCTGGACCCTAAGAAACCTTAAAGGAACAGGTTCAGCAGTACCACGGACTGGGCCCTGATGAGGTCACTGGCCCTGAAGTCTGGCTACCCTGAGCACAGTGTGTGTGGAGACAGTGTGGCAGAAGCAGTCAGGTGAGGTCAGCCCAGTGAGCCAAAGAGGGGACCTCTTCACAGACTGCGGGAATGTCCTCGGGACGCACCAGGCCCTTGCCTGGACACTCAGCCCTGCCCCCAGCCTGCATGTCCAGAGCTGACCAACAGACCAGCCCCAGCAGAGGAATGAAATGCAGGGCAGGAAATGCCCTCTGGCCACTGTCCCTGTCCTCATAAGCTGCTGTGGCCACAGTGAAAGGACCACCCATCTCCACAGGTTCTTAGGTCACGAGATACTGAACAAACATTGATCTTTTCAGCTCTTACCACACAGCAATCATTCCCAATGATAACATCTTCCAAGTAGAAAGGAGAGAATACTTTTGCACTTACGCAATTCCATATAAAATGGAACCACCATCGCTTCTGGGCCTTTGGGCTAAGATCAAGTGTAGTAAAATGAAACCACCAGCCTGATTTTAGAAAGCATGGGATCTTATAAAAATGAATGAAAACTCTCCTGAGTTTGGTAGCTGGTGTGCAGTGACCAACCGGTTCGGGGTAGTTGGTAGTGTGTGCAAGATGAGTTGAGAGGTTACTACAGGGTGTTTTGTATAACTTGTTACTGTAGCAGGTACACAGTGCTCTCACAGAAATATCAAGACAGTGAAGTTGTCCTTTGGTTGAATGTCACCCATTCAACAAATATGTCTTGGGCACCTGTGAAGTACAGAGAGCTGTGTGGCTGCACCTGGTCCCTGCCTTCTCCACCTGCTGGGCCAGGTTTAGACATCTGTAAAGTTCCACCTGTGAAATGAGATGAGTGAAATGATAGAACAGATAGAAGATGCTCAGTAAATGGTAGTTATTTTTACTTGTTTAATTGATTTAATCACTCATTAAATAAAGGTTTGAGCAGCTAGTGACGATGCCACTGAGAACTGATTGTTCAGGCTCAAAGTAAACATACTGAGGCACTGCAAGAAAAAATAAACTAAAATGAAGTTTTGCTTTTGTTTTTGCTGTGCTGGGGATGAAACCCATGGCCTTGGCTAATCTGCTAATAAAGTGCTCTACCACTGAGCCACACCCTCGCCCTTATAAGGAAGATTTGATTAGCATGTACAGAGCTGTAGAAATGCTAGCTAGGATCATTTGGGAGGCTTTGCACAGGAAATGATAGTTGCCTGAGTGTTGGAGAGTGGGTGGGTGGACGTTAGGCAGGAGAGGATGGCAGGAAAGCAGGAGCCAGCCCTGGAAGCTGGCTGATACTGATATGGCCCAGGAGTGTGGAGACAGCTCAGGGGCCTGGTGACATGGTGGGAGAGGCAGGCAGGACCTGCTGGGAGTGACCAAGTGGCTGGGTGAAAGACAGGGAAGTGACCGTGCTGCAGGCCAGGTGATAAAGAGCAGAGATTTAACTTTTACTAGTCAGCAGTTCCTTCACTATTACTGGATGCCGAAGTAGGGGGATGTTTTGTTTGCGGGGTGTGTTCTTGGATACAGTATTATGTACTGATCTCCTTTACTGTGTTCAGCCACTAAAGCAGCCAATGAATTTCTGAATGCAGTTAGCAATCGCCAGATGAGAAAGGGAGAGAAGTCTGCTTGGTATATGACATGCAGTACGTTCCTCTGCAGGATCTGCTTATTTCTGTCTCTCTTGAGGAGCAGGTGACCTGGCTGGGCAAAGTCCAGGGCCTCTCAGGCTCAGGGCTTTTAGACTTCAAGGGACCCTCGGTGGCTGACATCACTGGGCATAGGGATAGAAGGGCTCATCTCTCTGTGCCAGCCTTGTGCTGGGCATTGGGCTTTGTTCCTCATTTCCAGAAGCATCTTCTCGACTGCCTGGTGAAGTCAGAGGCTGAGGAAGATGGAGGGACTTGGTGAAGAATCCAGCCCTGGTCTGTGTCTCCTCGGGACCATGTGATCCTCTTCCATGTACTTTCAGATAAGATAGTTTAAGGCTTCCGTCAGCAGGGAGCTACCATTTAGAATTGCCTTGGTACAGAAAATGCCTGATTAGTGGGCATCTCTTGATAACAGTAGTCACTGAGTAAGCCCTGTGTACCAGGGACTCTTCTGGGTTCTGGGCAGTCAGTGGGGAATGACATGTCCCTGCCCCTGTGGAGCTTCTGTAGAAGTCAGGGACATGGAGTTGATTGAGGTGGAACAGACACAGGGAGGCCAGAAGAGCAGGTGGCTGGTGTCCCTGTCTTGGCACCAGCAGAAGAGATGCTTGTGTTGATTAAAGACAGCTGCAGTCTGAGGCTTAACAGTGGGGGTGTGGAGTGATTGGGTGGGAAAGGCATATTCCCAGTCCCTGGCCATGCCCTGGGCTGGTGCTTGTCCAGAGCTTTTCCCTCCCACACCTGGCATAGCCCTGATTACTTATGACTAGACCTTTCCTGCCCTCCCCACTGCTCTCCTCATGCCACCCCAGCACCAGCTCCCTAGCATTGTCCCACTGCTTCCATGGCATCTTGCTCATCACTGCTGACAGCCTGGCGCTGGTGTACAGGCTGAGGAGCTGAGGGAGCACTGGTCACCATTCGGTGGTGTCCTGGTGCTTGTGTGCTGCGGGCTGCTGCTGCTGGCGTGCTGTGGTCTGCAGCACTGGTGGTCTGTAGCCGTTGCACTGTTTGGCACATGGCCCCATGGGACTGGCCAGCACTGGGAACATGCCTTATCCAGATATATTTTTCCACATTAGCTATCTTTGGCTAGGTTTAATATACAGAGTAGTGAAGTAATATAATAAATTTAAGGCCCAATAAAAATGTGAAATTACAGATTTACTCCAAGTTCATTATTATTAGGCAGTTAATTGAAACCCTGGGCTGGCACAACTCTGGGAAAATGCTTGTCCCAGCTTTAACTTGGGGGAGCATCCTTTGAAACTTCCCGTAAGGCTCTTCTTCTTCCTCCCACTCAGGGAGCAGGTGTTCGTTGAACGTGCTTTGTGCCTGATGCTGTCCTGGGGCTTAGGGATACAGTAGGTAGGGAGCTGGCCAGAGCCCAGCACCTCCATCTTCTATTGGGAGGGATAGACAGGGCTAGGGAGCAGTCTGGGAGTTGCATGTGTGATTTGAATAAAACAGCTCACCCTGGCTATTAGGTGGCAGCAGGGAGGCCTCTTGGACTGTGGCCAGAGCACCTCAAGGTGGGTGTATCTTAGCCCACAGGGCAGCAGTGGCCTTCCTAAAGGTAGTCTGGCTCTGAATTTATTTTGCAAATAAGGGCAGGACCTGGCGATGGGTTGGAGGTTGGGTCTACAGACTCATGAGTGACACTTTCATCCTTGGTCTGATCTGCTGGAAAATGGTGATGTCAGTTACTGTGATGGAGCAGGTCAGCAGTTTGGTGCTGGATGTGTTAGCCTTGAGAGAGGAAGCTCAAGTTGGGAAACCAGGGAACCAGGCCAGAGAGAGGGATATGAGGCCTGGCTTTTAAAGCCACAGGGTGGATTCCATCACTGGGTGTCCACAACTCTCAGAGCTTAGCCAGAGGAGGGAGACCAGTGAAGGGTACCAGGAGGAGAGCCCTGTGGGGTGGGAAGGGTTGCAGGAGACTGATGTTGGGATCTGAGTGAAGAAGGAAGGAGTGTGCCACTGGCTGTGTTTACTGGGCATTCAGCAGAGCCCTGGGGAAACAGCTGCAGCTGAGAGGGAGGTGGCTGGGTGCTCTCGTGAGGGAGCCCCTAGGACAGACTGGGCATGTGAGAAATCTTTCTAAGAAGGGAAGAGTAGCCAGAAGATTCAGTTTCTGTTGGATTTGCCTAAGGCATTTGAACATTAGAGCTGAGATAAGAGGTGGACTCGTGAGATTGAATTTGCAGTCATCCATCCATCCATCCATCCATCCGTCTGTCTGTCTGTCTCCCTACCTATCTGTCCTCGGTGTTGAATATAGGGCCTTGTACACGCTACGTAAGAGCTCTACCACTGAGCTACACCCCTTGGCTCTTTTTAAATGTTTTCAAGGCCAGGCGTGGTGGCACATGCCTGTAATCCCACCAGTCTGGGGAGGCTGAGGCAGGAGGATTGCAAGTTCAAGCTCAGCCTAGGCAACTTAGCAAGATCCTGTCTCAAAAAATTAAAGGTTGGAGATGTTGCTTCATGCAAAGATCCTGGGTTCAGTCATCAGTAGGACCCACCCAAATAAATAAATATTGAAAAATTACAAATTTCCCACTTAACCTTATTAAATATATGCGACTATAATTTTTTAGAGATAAAACTTGTTGAGTTTTAACAAATATTGTATTAAAATTTATTCATTGTTCTCAATGTCCTACAAAAAAGTGCTGTCCCTGCTGGCCTTTTGGTTTGGAAGTTAGGATGCATAGGGGAGGCACCCATTTGCTCACACCAGGAAGTCATTGCTGCTGCTTGTCCCATCTTGAGTTCTTAGTGTAGCCTTTTGCTGCCATCTAGCGTCACAGATTTTTCCCTTGAAGTTTTTTTGAGGGGGGTTGAGGAAGGAGCTGAGACATTCAAAACCGGGCTAAAAGAGGCTTTATTTTAATTTAAAATCCATTGCTGTTCTTATTGGTTTTTTTTCTTTTTAAATAGTGGACCAAAGTAATCATTTTTACTAACTAAGCACCACTAAAACATAAATAAAACAGACTAGATACCTAAATGTAGATGTGTCTGGTTTTGCTAGAATGAATCAGTGTTTAGTACTTGCTTAATATAAAAGTCTTACTGTAATTAAAAGATTTTATGATGATTTTTTTTTCTTTTGAGTGGTGGTACCAGGAGGGCTGGTCTCCTGGATCCCACATACACATCACAAGTCTCACCCATAGGAGCAGTGATGGGGCTCCTCAGGGATTTCTCAGAGAGAAGACATTTTAAGGACAGTGAGCAGCAGTGAATTCACTTCTATATCCTTGAAAAACAGCTCCCCACACTTGCTCTTCCCCTGCCTTCAGGGCCATAGTCACTGTGTTTGCCAGCAGCTACTGTTTGTCTTCAGAATCAACCAGATGCAGCACAGCACAGCGTACTCACACTTTCATGTGAGAGTGATTTTTTTCCATAAATGGGTGTTGCTGCAGGAAGAGTTGAGCGAAATAATTTAAATTGCCACCTCATGGGTAATGTCAGTAGACTTACACTGTGTTCATGTTTAGTTTTTAAACATGTTTAGTTACGAAAATCCCATTAGCCTGTAGTTCTGGGATGCTTTGTTGGAATTTTTCTGAGTTAACTTAATTATCATGTGAATCTTTCATTATCTGTACAACTCCTACCTCTGGATAGAGCTCACTCTGGATGAAGGGGTGTTTATTTTTTTAAAGGGGCGTGGAGGGGTGCCTTTTTGGCCTGAGTAGTTAATGTAACTCCAGTGGGAGCAAAAGGAGAAAGTATCGCATGTTTGGAAAGAAATGTGAGGGGAGTTGGGCGTGGTAGCCCACATCTATAATCCTGATACTCAGGGAGGCTGAGCCAGGAGGACTGCAAGTTCAAGCCCAGCCTGAACAACCTAGTAATTTAGTGAGAAAAAAGGACTAACTAGGGATATAGCTGTGTGAAGGCCCTGGGTTCAGTCTGCAGTGTGTCCAAGAAGGGAGGGAGGGAGGGGGGATTGTGTTGCTGGCTATTTGGGTGCACATGGTGGTTGGGGCGGATGCTGCTTCTCTCCTTATTTCAATTCATTCTTGTAAAATAAATTGATTTAATTTGCATATTGATTTAGTTTGCTTACTTAAGTAGGCTCTCCTTGCCTAGTTGGTAAAGTGAAACAGAAGCACAGTGAGGCCATTTATCAGCTGTGGCCTTGAACAAATTCCTTGACCTCCCTTAGCTTCAGTTCCTTATCTGCAAAACATCTGAAGTTGTGTGAACTCTGTGCCATGGGTATCAAGTGCAAAACCCCATCTCTGTGCGAGGCATGCTCCAAAGCCGAGCGGTAGCAATGCTGTCAACACAGTCATTCATGCAGAGGTCACTTGAGACCGAGAATGGGAACAAATGCAGATTCTGGGCAGGGACCTCATCACTACACTAGCATATTCTTAATATTAAATGTGGACAGAAGTTTGTAAAGAAATATTGTGATTTAAAGTCAGCCTGGGAGAGTTCAATAAATTTGCTCTCTTCATTAAGTTATAAGAAATTTGTGCTTTAGTTAGTCAACGAGGACATTGATTCTCTGGAGTCTCTTCTTGACTCTGATTTAAAGAAAATCAAAGGCTGTTGGCTTGCTTTCTAAATTTTGTTAACTGATGATAAAAAGCTTTCATTTGATATTAGATTACATGCATACATATTTAATCATGTCTCAAGAATATCAAGATATTCCTCAAAGTATACTACTAGCCAGGTATTTTGGTGGCACATGTTTGTAATCCCAGCACTCTGGGAGGCTGAGACAAGAGGATCACAAGTTTGGGTCCCACCTGGGCAACTTGGTGACTTAGCTGGGAAGGCCATGGGTTTGATCCCCAGTACTGCCATCACAAAAAAAGAAAAAAATGAAATTATACTCCCCAAAACAGAAACACCAAATACACAGACTCACACACACAGTCATGAAGCGAAGCTGGGTAACCCAGGGTGGTCGCACGGTGGTAGCCATGGAACTGGGTGTCTGATGTCTCTGTGCCGGACGTGTGACTGGGGTTTTCTCTGCCTGGGCTGTTCCCCTCAGACTGGGCTTGGTAACGTGGTGTTTTGGGATGGGTGGAATACTCTTTCCCGTGTGGTCTCTGGGCAGCCTGGGGCTCTGGGGAAGGAAGCTAGGGGAGAAGTGAGCAGTGTCTCCAGCCTTGAGTGGCTCTTGCCTTCTGTCCACGCATCGTTCTCTCCTCTCCCTCTCCATTGTTCATGGTTGCGGGGGCAGAGACCACAGAGCCTTAGGGATGAAGCACTCATTGACATGTGGATCCTAGCAGCCTTACGTTAGGCAGTGTAAAGGACACCATTTCTTCTCCTCACCGCATTACCTCTTCGTTACCTGAAGATTTCTAGACTTTCCCATTGTACTTAGTTCAATTGTGTATCATTTCAAGTTACATTTTATTTGCTTTGTTTTACATGCATTTATATAACAAACATAAACTAGTTAAAATGACCCTAAAAGCATAATTATGATCTATGCTTTTGAAATCTGGGTCAGAATTACCTTTTGTAATTTGAAGCTTGTTCAATCTGAGATCTTTCATCAAGTGCAGACTTTAGCATTTCCTGCTAAGTGGTCTTGATAGTGCATGTCAGGTAAGATACACATCTAGACTCAGTTTGTTCGGATGATCCACTTTGCTGCTCACATGGGCTGCTTCTTGCAGGGTGACCTGAAGGCTTACCTGCGCAACGAGCAAGAGCATGTGCGGGGTGACTCGCAGACCATGCTGCTGCAGAGGATGGCGTGTGAGATCGCTGCAGGGCTGGCCGCTATGCACAAGCTGCACTTCCTGCACAGGTGGGTCTGGCTGGGTGCAGGTGCACCTCACACGCTGCTAGGGTTGTGGCCCCAGAGGCTGTGTGGTGGTGAAAAGGCACTAAGAAACCTCAGGGATGACAGGTTGTAGAGTGAACTCTGGGATTAAACTAGTAGAAGCCATCCTGTACATTTGAGGTTACAGCAAGGGCTGTGTTGGACTTTGTTTAAGCCAAAACCAGGAAATAGTGTTTTAACACAGTCTAAGGCAGTGGTGGCAAACCTTTTAGAGCTTTCAGTGGTACAAATAGCCTCCTGCAGCACACACTCCATAGGTTTGCCACCACTGGTCTGTCTAAAAATTATTTCCAGAATTTCAAAGAATGTGAAAAAGTATGCAGGTCTCAGAGCACGGCATCAACAGTCCCAGTCAGCCTCATCATGTTTCACTGGCTGCCTTCCAAACAAGCCAGCTTTAGGTGACTAACTGTACTTGTGAGCTCTCATGGTATGTCCCGGGCCGCATTCCCGAGAGCATCCTTGGCCCAGCAGCCTGTAGACAATGTCTGTAGCACTGGTTTCTGGCCAACTAAAGGGTTGGCTTAAGGTACTCGCTCCAAAGCAGAAGGTGTCGTGACCCTTGATCAGCGGAGGCCTGTCCACATGACTGCAGGTAGGTGGCCATGGGCTGGGTGAGACAGCACAGCAATCTGCGTGACACGTGTCTGTCCACTGTTGTCAGGGCCTGTCTGAATGGTCACATGTTGTGTTTTATCCAGATCGCCGATGGTGGTTTTCATAACTAAAATAACCAAAGGCTTTGAGTCCCATCTCAGATAATTGGTCTGTTCTGTGAATCCAAAACATTTCTGCCTGTTCTCTAGGCTTTTGAGTTCTAAATGATGTTTAAAATATGTTTAAAATTATATCTTAGGTCCCTGGGTAAAACAGATAGCATCTATTTATTTGACTCTAAGTGAATCATGTAACTCTTCATAATTCAAAGACCTGCAAAGGATTATCTGTGTCTCTTAGTTTGAGGAGATGTCTGTATTGTGTTTTTTAAAAAGCAGGTTGCAGAGTAATGTATTTATAGTGTGACTCTCATTTTTAAAAGTGAGAAAACAGCTGGTTGTATTTTTAGGGGTGCATAAGAATTGGCATGATGGAAAAGCTCCTATCAGATTCTGCAGGGTGGAAAAAAGGGAAGTGATTGACCTTTTCTCTACACATCTATATCTTGTTGGATTACAGTAATGACAAATCATTCTGATAAAGTATTTTTAAGAGACCCAAAAAGTTGCAGATTTTCTAAGGCCCAAGGCAGAATCCCATATGCGCAACTTCAGAATGATAAAGATCTCATTTTATAATGGTGAAATCCTTTGTTTACTCTTTGAGTCTTTATAACATGTTAATATGTAGCACAATTTGTATTGTTAGTATTTAGTCAAATACAGATCGTTATCACCAACACTTGCTTTAGGGATGTTTGTTTTTTTGATTGAGACAGGGTCTCGCTATGTAGTGCAGGCTGGCCTTGAACTCACGTAGCTCGTAGCTCGCCTCACGGCAATCCTCACAACAGTCCTTCTGCCTCAGCCTCCCAAGTGCTGGGATTACTGGAGCGCACCACCATTCCTGGCTTTAGGGATTTTTAAAGTTTGGAGAAGGGGGTATTTAAAAGGAGTACTGGTTGGGCGTGGCACTCGGGAGGCTGAGGCAGGAGGATCGATTCAAGTTTAAGGTCAGCCGAGGCTACATAGTGAATTCAAGGCCAGTCTGAACTACGTAGTGAGACCCTATATAAAAAAAAACAAAAACAAAGGAGTATCACATCTGAATTAGCAACATAAAGTTTTCAAAGACAGCTGGAAATTGTGTCCAAAGCCCAAGTACCTTTCTACTTAGTGTATTTTAAAACTGGCAAAGATGTCAAAGCAAACTGTATTTTCCTGTGTGTTTTCTCAAGTTAAAGTTTTACTTAATTTGGAATTTTATGGACTTTAAAACAAATAAAGATGATAAATTAAGTCACATGGTTTGGATTTTATTCAAGTGCAAAAACTCTAGGTAAAGAAAATCCTAGAAACTATTCACTGCTGTTTAATTTTGTTTTAAGTAGTAGCTGTGTTTTATATAAAATTTTATGTAGGGCAAAATTTTGTGTTTTAAGTTCTTTTTTGGATGGGTAGCCTTCCGTGTGGCCTGTTTTCAAGTTGGGATTTGAAATAGTTCCCGATTGACTCTAGGGGGCACTTCCTGTGTTGGTTGAAATAGAACAGCCCACCTTTCCAACCCAAAGTTGTTGCTGCGTTCGAAACTGCTCTAGTAAATCGCCCCAGTTAAATTTTGTTTTATGTAAGGCTTAAGAAGAGCCCTATCACTGGGTCTCAGGCAGCCTACATTTCTGAGGTGGCAGGCGGGGCCCTCATGAAGGCTGTGTCAACAGCAGGTGCTGCTGCTACCCTCCCACAGGTGGCCTGGGGCCCAGGACCCCCATTCCTGTCTGTGAAGCTTCCTGAGCAGTGAGGTGCCAGCAGGTCACAGTGGCGGGCATGATGCAGAGGGTTTTGGCAGGTGACAGGTACCACCTTGTGTAGCTGGGGACCCATGGTGGCAACCTTCAGGAGGCCCTGGGTGATGCTAATGCTCAGGATTTGCCCAGTGTTACAGTTAACATCACTTTCTGCCAAGAACACCAAGGTTACTAAATTTAATCAAATGTTATAGGGACATAATTTTACCTTATTTTTTCTTACAGGTGTCTCACAGGTGTCCATAAAGCTTAGGAAGTGTGTCCTTCTGTGCTGCATTTCTGGCCTGGGTATTTCAGTTGGTGAATTATAAGGGGTTTCCCTTCATTTGTGTGGCTGTCGAATCTGTAAAAATTCCTTGTAACGCTTATTGTAAAGGTTGGTCCTTAAGGCCAGGCATGGTGGCATACACTTGTAATCCCAGCACTCATTATGCTGAGGCAGGAGGATCGCAGTGAGTTTGAGGCCAGCCTCGGCTACATAAGTAAGTTCAAGGCCAGCCTGCACTACGTAGTGAGACCCTGTCTAAAAAAAAAAAAAAAAAAAAAAATTAGTCTTTAAGGAAAAATTCATGATTACAATAAATACAATTTTGCATCAGGCAAGGTGGTACATGCCTATAATCCCAGCACTCTGGGAAACTGGGGCAGTAAGATTACAAGTCAAAACCCAGCCTGGACAAAGACCCTATCTTTAAGAAAATGGGGATGTTGCTCAGTGCAAAGACCCTGGGTTCAAACTACTACCACTCAAAAAAAAAATATATATATACGATGTTTGGTTTCAGTTCATTTGATTAAATCAAAGCCACAAATAGTGCTTAGCATATAGTGGTACTAAATGAAGAAAAGAAACTAGAATTCTAACATCATTTTGCTCTCATGATGGAAACAGACTTTGGAAACAGTGTGTGGCCACCTGCAGCACTCAGTGAGTGAGCGAGGAACAAGGGACCTGGCAGGCACGGCCTCTGGTCTTCTAAGAGGGTGGTGACACCAGTGCCAAGTTCTTCAGGTTAACAGTGTCAGTGAAATCCTGGGGCCCTAGTGTAGAGTTGGTGATGAGCAGGAAAGGAAGAAGACGTGGAAAGATGTTGTTTATGAGTGAGGCTGGGCCTCACCTTACTTTGAGAGTTTGAGTTTTCTTGCTTTTTTAAAATTTTTATTTGATATTAATTTTATTTGATATTAAGTTAAAAACATTGATTCTTTTAGTATTCATTGAACTTTTATGTTGCCTGGAGTTCGGAGATAAGGTAAGAGACAAGGAAATAAATTTAAAACCAAAGCAGAACACTCAGCCAAAGCTCCAGCATGAGAGTTAAAACATACATCCCTGTGTTCCAAGCGTCTGCAAAACACTCTGTGAATACTTACTGAGTGATTCTCGGATAGGGATGACCCTCTGAGCCACGAGGTCTGCATTTATCAACCCCCTTTTACAGAGCAGAATGCTGAGGCTTAAAGTGGTGATTTAGTGTCTTTCTCAGACACTAACTCCATAAGTAATTTGAATACAGGCACAAACAGGTGTGCTCATTTGTCCAGGAGAGGTAACTGTTGTCTGGGAGAATCCAGGCAGGTTTTCTGCAGGAGATGGCATTTCAGTGACCCTTGAAGAATGGCCACAGATGAGAAGATGGAGGAGATGAGGAACTTGCTGGAGAAGGAAGTAGCAAGATGACGTGTACAGGGTGGAGGCAGGAGAGGAAAGGAGTTCAGGGAGATACCAGATAGTCTACTTTAACTGGAACAGAAAATGAACAAAAGAAACTGGTGGAGGAGGAGAAAAGAGAGGTGATGGTGGAGGAGAAGAATAGAGAGATGGCTAGAAGCAGATTCTAAAGACTCCAAGACAAGGCCTTTGGGCATTATCCGTAGGCATTGGTGTGGCACATCTAGAACTCTGTGCACGTGCACACCTGTGTGTGTTGGTCTTTGCAGTTTGGGGTGCTTTGCAAAGAAAAGACAGTACTGACAAGAAAACCAAGTAGGAATTCGTAATTGGTGGCTGTCCATTATTGTTTTTAATTTTCCCTCCTACATGGATAATTTGTTGAAGTCCAAGATCTGATCTTCTTTACTTTTGTCTCTCTGCTAATGTATTTCACATAGAAATAAGGAAAACCATCAGGGGAAAGGAACCAATTTAAATGTAGTTGAAATGCTAGGAGAAACAGCAGACTCTAATCAGGTGACTACACCGGAAAGGTGATTAGAGAGCATTCGTTAAAAACATGCCAGGTCCTTGGGGTTTCATGGTTATCTTCTATCCAACCTTGAAAGAATAGAATGCATTTAAGCCATTCCAGACCATAAAGAAGATAGAAGTTTTATCACTCGTAAGTTCAGCAAAAGATGACATTATAAGAAAATGCCAGGCAATTCTCATTAATGAATATAGACAAACACTAGCAGATTACACTCAGCAATGGGTAAAAAAAAAACAAATACAAGTTTTAGAAATTTAAGGGTGGTTTCATATCATAAAATATACCTGCATACTTATTCCATTGACAAAAGCAAAGAAGAAAAAATCAGTAGATTGCTGAAATAGCATTTAGTATAATTCAGCCATATTTTAATCTCTGATAGGAAAGAACAACTTCAGTATCATAAGGACTTTTTTCTAAAACTCAACAGGAAATATAATTCTAAATGGCAAAATAATTAAGCCTTGCCAGTTAAATTCCAAATCAGCCAGAGATACCCACTGTTTTCTGTTAATTTTCAACATTTCTTCAGAGACACTAGTGAATATAAACACAAACTAGAAGAGTATCAGCTTTAAAATAATAATAAAGATTTACTGAATGATTCCACATACCAGCTATTGTTGTGATTGCCATATGTATATTAACTCATTTCATCTCTCCACCAATTTAAGAGATAGGTGCCGTTCTTTCCCTCTCTGCCACAGCTGGGGTCACGGGCAGTGTCCTGTCACACAGGTCACACAGCTGGGAGCTGGCAGGGCTGGGTGTAAACCCAGACCGTTTGGCTCCAGAGCCCAAACACTTAGCCACCAACCTGCACTAAACCATTTAGAGAGGAAAAGAACATCACCTTTCTTTACTGTGATGTGATGTTGTATGTGTGAAAAACCAAGAAACTAGTTTGTTTTAAAAATATAAAATGAATTAAAATTAGTTCTGGTTTGTCATAAGATAAATGTACAAAAGTCAGCCATGCTGGGCGCTTTGGCACATGTCTATAATCACAGCTACATGGGTGGCTGAGACAAGAGGATCACAAGTGTGAGGCCAGCCTGGGCAACTTTGTGAAGCCCTATCTCAAGGTAAAATTTAAAAAGGGCTGGGAATATAACCCAGTGATAGAATAATCTCCAGTACCACCAAAAAAGAAAAGAAAAGAAAAGAGTTTTTCTCTGTAGTAGGTATAAGTACATAAAAACAAGGGTGACAAAAAATATTCTATTCTCAATAATGCCAAAATTATAAATTGTGTGGGAATAAATTACGTGCAAAAGGTAGGACTCTTTTAAAGAAAACAGGGCCGGTGAGATGGCTCAGCGGCGTAAGCGCCTGCCTTGCAAGCGCGAGGGCCCGAGTTCGACTCCCAGATCCCACATACGAAAAAGGGGCCGGTGATATCGCTCAGTGGCATGGGTGCCTGTTGGCGCGTGAGGTCCTGCGGTTGACCCCCCGGTACCCACAAAAAAAAAAAAGAAAACAAATCTTAATGAAGGATAAAAATAATATATAGACAAATGGAAAGATGTGCCATGATTTATGGTAGGAAGAAAACAAAAAAAATTAAAGAATTTCGGTTAGAATTCTAATAGAGGTTTTCTTTTTGATGAGAGCAGAAGACTTGGTATGAAATTATCTTTAGCTTCATGCGGAAGAATAAGTTGGTAGAATGGTGTGAAACATGGGGGCCGACGGAAGGCCTAGTTTACAGATATCAGAACCCACAATGAGTCCTACTCACTGTTATAAAATTCGATACGGTTTTTGAGAAATAGATTAGTAGACAGTACATAGAGAAAATGGATATATGACAAAAGTGATGTTTCAGCTAAGTGCAAAAAAAGGGATGATTTATTAATTTCTGGCACAATTAGTTATCTAAGGAAAGTATGGGACCACTATGTTATCCTGTATATAAAAATGAAACTGTAATGAAATGTGTTACTGACAGAATTGGGGAAGGCTATATATTGCACAGGGATCAGTGAGACCTTCTCAATTAAGACAGGAGACCCAGGAGTTTTGAGATCAAAGGTGGATATGATTGACTATATAACAGTGGAAACACTTTGCATAACATACCAGAAGAAAAGCCAGTAGACAGTAGAGTTGGGAAGACCTGTCTGCAATGCAGATAGCTGCTAAAGGGCTCATATAACTGGGACTAAACAAAGGAACGGCCATATTTATTGCTGGTGGGAATAAAAGGCAAAGATTTTTCCCTGTATTGCTTATAAATTACCACATTTTTTTAAAAAAACTGGGCAGTAAAACACATGTTCCCTTTAATCCCATGCCTAGACTGAATTCTGTGGAAAACATAAGCACTAGAACTTAAGGGTGTGTATTAGAAGTAACTACTGCAGCATTATTTGAAGGAGTGGCAAAAAGCAAACAAATGTTCAAGGGGGAACTAGAATCACAAGCACATCTACATTGGAATACTAGATGGGTGTTGTAGAGAATGATTTAGAACTGCTGGAGTTAGAGGGATTTCTGTGTTGTGATATTAAGAACCACAGATCCAGAGAAGTAGGCATAATGTACATTTTTGTAAGACAAATGCTCCTGAATACCCTTATTTGTATGCTTGTATATATGTGCCCGCCATGAGAAGAAATATAGAAAGATTATATTTTGTTAGTACATAGGAACTGGAAGGGTGGAGAGGAAGGAGGAACATATTTTTTGAAAGGTTTCTACTTTAGGAAGACTTGAAAAGATCCCAAGATTGTTGTCACCCAATTAATGCAGAACGTGTGTGTGTGTGTGTGTGTGTGTGTGTGTGTGTGCGTGCACGCACACACATGCACATAAGGTCAGGAAGCACAGGGCTCTGGATATGGGGCAGGGGAGGGGGACTGTTAATGTGTGGTCAGGGAGAAGTGTGCTGCGGACCAGGTGTGTGCAACATAGAAGAAAACCTAAGGCAAGTGCTGGCCAGCAGCAAGTAACCATTTTCAGATTATAACCTTCAGTTTAAAACCATGTGTTGTAGCAAGGTATGCTGGCAAACACCTCTAATCCGAGCACTGAGGGCACTGAGGCAGGAGGATTGTGAGTTAGAGCTCAGCCGGGTCTACATAGGGAGTGTAAGGCCAGCCTAGACTACTTAGAGAAACACTGTCTTAGGAAAAAAAAAAAAAAAAAAGTATGTTGTTGTAAACTACTAAATGCTCCATCTTTCTAGGCAAGCCAGGGCCCCAGGGGAAAATTACTGTCCTGGAACCTGTAGAAAAGTGCCGGCTGCCTTTTAACCAGCGCTGTGGCCACTGATTAAAACATGCACCCATAAAACGTGCTGGCCTTCTTTGATCCTGATCGGATGTGGCCTAGCCTAGACTGGGGTGTTGGGAGAAGGTTGTCTGATAGGCAGTTCCTTTGGTGAGAGGAATAGCACTTTGCTCAGCCTCCCACCCCTTGCAGACCAGTCTGGTTCTGAGCCACATCCTGGGTGTGTTCTTTGCTCCAACCCCAAGCCTGCTGCATTTTGTTCTAACAGCCCCAGGTGATTGGGCTGCACCCTCAAAGTGAGAAGCACTATGGCAATGAGTGAACCACCTTGTCCTGGAAGGTGGCTCGGCTCAGCTCATCTTGGTTCTAGACACCATCTAGGCCAGGAACCTATGGTACACGTGCCAAAGCGGGCTATTTGTATCCTTGAAAGCTCTAAAAGGTTCACCATCACTGGTCTAGGCAATGCTGGAGGACCCTTACATTAGGTCAGAGCCCCCCTCAGGTTCATCCTCCTTAGCAGCTTCAGCCTCACACCTCCAGGCTCCCTCTGGGCCAGGTGTGAAAGCAGAACAAGGGATCATGGGGCTTAGTTCCAGTGTTGCCCTTCTTCAGGGCCTGAACCCTGGGCAGGTGTCCAGGACCTGGAAGCTGCTGCCTTATATATATTGCATCCAGCTTTGCAGTCAGGTACCATGGGGCACTAAGGTGAAACCCGTGTAGCCCTGACTGCCTGACTCATTCTCAGCTCTGCCCTGCCCTGGAGAGAACCCGCATGGGAGACCTCATCCTATTCCGTACCAGCCCTCACCCATCCTTCCCGCAGCCCGCACCCCCAGCAGTGGCAAGCGTGCTCCAGCTGGGGGCGCGTTCCTGGGGGTCTAGTCTGAATTTCACAGTGGAAGAATTCTGGGTACCCAGAGCCCATGAGTGCCAGATATGCAATAAGTGGTCAGTAAATGTACTCGCTGTTCTGGGAAGAACAGAACAAGTAAGCAGGGCAAAAGCTGCCAGGCTGTAGGGAAGCCCTTGTGTCTCCCCAGCATACTCTCAGTATAACCTCCCACTTGCACCTGTGTCACATCTTGGCAGGACCCTCTCCAGAACCTTGCTGTGTGCGGCTGCCATTGAAGTGGTCAGTGCACTCTCATACACTTTACCAGGGCTTTAAGCCTCCTTGCTGGGTCCTTCTGAGCATATTTCTTGTACCAAGTAGGGATCCTCTCTGGCTGGAAGTGCTGTTGTCAGGATTAAATAAGACAAGGTACGCCAAGCCCAGAAGAGCATTCAGTAACTCAGGTGTTTGGCTTCCTGTTGTTACTCCCTTCACCAAAGACAGAAGTGTGGGCTATTTTGGAAGTGGCTCCTGCCACCATGAGCCGTTTGCATCAGAGAATCCCTTCAAAGATGGGTGTAGTTGGTGTGAGTTAAAAACAAATGATGGCTGGGTGTGATGGCACACACCTGTAATCCTCAGGAGGTTGAGGCAGGAGGATCGCTGTGAGTTTGACGCAAGCCTGGGCTACAAAGTGAGTTCAAGGCCAGCCTGAACTACATAGCGAGACTCTGTCTCAAAAAGAAAAAGAAAAGAAAAAAAAAAAAAAAAAAAAACAAGTGACAACGCTTCCACTTGAAGTTTCTGGGAACCTTTATACTTGCAACCTCCTACTTCCTGTGTCCAACTCCCTCCTGCAGCTCCACAGGTCACAACAGCTGAGCTACCCACTGCAAGTGCTGCCAAACAGAGTAACCAGCCTGTGCCCACTGAGGCTGGGCAGCTTCGTCACTAGACCTGTTTTTCAACTTGAAGAATATGCTGGCTGTGTGTTTGTGTTTCCTGACCGGGACAGGGAGCAGCCCTTGACATCAGGTCACCTGTGTGGTGGCACCTTGTGTTTTCTTGTTCTGTAGCTTTGCACATTACTGGGCTTCAGAGAGTAGTACTGCCAGTTTTGAGCTGAATTATATAATTTCCTTAAGTTTGGGTAGCGCTTTAATATTTCAAAGCATCCTGTGTACATTTTAATATACTTGTGACAACCATGCAAGTTAGCATTTCTCCACACTCCTGTTGCCCTTTTGAGAAAACCGAGGCTGTCCAATGCACACAACTTGCTTGGCATCGTACAGTCCTGGCCACAAACAGCTCCAGGCCTCCTGATACCCACTGCTCTTCCCGCTGTGCTGGGGTAGAGGTGGGGAACAGATTTGTAAGTCTTCCCAGTTGGGCCACTGTTTTTTTCCTCAATGCCTCTGGGTTCCAGGTACTGACAGGTGTTCCTTCTTGATCCAAGAATGTCAGGTGAATTGCATTCAGATTTTATGTCTGAGAATGGGAGCCAAGGCCTCCTGTGTATGTTTGTTCTCTCTCCCTCTCTCCCTCTTTCCCCTCTCCCTCTCTTTCTCTCTTTCTCCTGCCTTAGCTTCCAGAGTGCTGGGATCGCAGACGTGCACCACCACACCTAGCTTCATCTTTTATTTAGCCTTCAACATTTGCTGTGTCGGAGACCTACACTGGACATTTGTCAGGAGACAGGAGGAGGGACAAGCACTTGTCCAGGCCCCGAATGGCCCTGAGCTCTTCCCCAGGCCCCAGCTGAAAGGGACACGTGTGCCCCTGTCAGGATGCTGGCATCCAGCTTTGGGCTCCACTCTCAGGAGGGAAGTGTTGGAAAGGTTTAGTAGGATCTACTGGTAGAGACTCACTCCAGAGGTGCTTGTTAGTGGTACTCAGGAACCAGGCCTCTGTCAGAACCCACAGTGCCTCCCATTGCAGTTGGTCCCATGGATGAAGCAGTCTTTCTTTTGCATTTTTGTTTTCCTGCCCTTGAATGGCATGTTACGCCTTCCTTCTTCCCTTCCTTCCTTTCCTTCATTCCCAAAAAAAATAGGGCCCAATTCCTTTCTTTACATTGGAAGATTCCGTATTATTAGACTGAAATCGGAGGTCCCGGGGTTTTCCCCAGGCACCTCCTCAGGCCTGAAGGCTGCTAGATGGAGTACCGTGAAAATTATCACTGGTAAACAGAGAACGTAGAAAGCAGTTGAACCTAACTAACTCGAAATTTAAGTCAGCATGTTTATGAGGCCCAACCACATGTGTGGCACTGTGCCACAGCCATTGGTACTGTCCTTGGTGATCACCCATGGCAAAAGTGCAATGGCACCTACCTTGCTGGCATTGTGACCCTGTGGAGTTACTTCAAGCCTCTGTGCCTTGGTTTCCTTATTTGTTAATGGAGAAAATAGTGCCCACCTCATAGGCTTGTTGTGAAGGTTCCATGCTTAAAGGTAATGCACCGTGCTCGGAGAGGTGGCCTCGTGTGAAGGAAATGCTTTGTAGATGTTAGCCACTATTACATAATTGAATCACTGTGAGTCACTGAATTGAGTCAGTGAATAATTATTTCAGCATTAGCTGTTGCTGTCACCAGCAGTTTGATTACATTTCAGATGTGTGCTTTGGAAATGGGAATTTAATAGTTTCATTTTGGGGTCTTTTACAATCCTGTAAAGATATTTTAAATTCTTATGAACTATAAAAGTTCAATTTTTGATTAATTGATGTTTTAAAATGATACACTAGGTATCCTTTAATTTAGTAGCTTTTTTTTTTTTTTTTTTTTGTGGGTACCGGGGGGTTGACCTCAGGACCTCGCGTGCCAGCAGGCGTCCGTGCCACTGACCGATATCACCGGCCCCTTTTTCGTATGTGGGATCTGGGAGTCGAACCCGGGCCCTCGCGCTTGCCAGGCAGTCGCTTATGCCACTGAGCCATCTCACCGGCCCCAATTTAGTAGCTTTAAGTAAGTCTTGAAAATATATTCTTTACTTCCCTTCTAGCAATTTAGAATGTGGAAGCGATGAATGATTTGGAAAGGGCCTGATTATAATGCCCTCCTATCATTGAAAAGTGAGGGGGAAATGAGACATTTTTAACAGTATGGATTATTTTGGGTTGCCCAAATAGACTGTTGCTAGACTCAAGTAATAAAAGTTATTAAACAAGATTTCAGGTTAGCTATTTTTAAACCTCTTTCTCAGTCATTTCTTAAAATACTAGCAAACAAGCCAGAAATCTGGTTTTACTGCAGAACGCGGTGCAGAGTCAGTATTTAACCTTAACATTTATGTCATTTGCCAAAAATGTGATCATTTTCATTAAATAATTGGGGATACGGTACATAATCTTTTTTTTCTATGAGAATTTAAAACATGAATTGAGCTGGGCATGGTGGTACATGCCTGTGATCCCAGCACTCAGGAGGCTGAGGCAGGAGGATCGCCGTGAGTTCAAAGGTAGCCTGAACTACATAGTGAGATCCTGTCTCAGAAAAATAAAGCCCCCCCAAAAAATAAATAAATAAAATAAAACATGAATTGGTAAGCAGAGAGCTCTCAGTACACCGCTCTGGCTCCTGGAGAAGGCTTTTGTCAGAAGTGGTTATTGACCTCTTTGGTTTTGTGTTCTTGCTCTTTGTTTGCAGTGATTTAGCCCTGCGGAATTGTTTTCTTACCTCTGACTTAAATGTGAAAGTGGGAGATTATGGAATCGGCTTCAACAGGTACAAGGTAGGCCAAAGGTTTAAATACTGTCTCCATAATGTGATTTAATTTCAATCCTGAAATTATGCCACAACTTCATTTTTGGAAGGAGGGTGAGAGTCTTGGTCATGCCTCTCTGGAGTGGGGTTTGTTCCCTCATCTTAATGGTAGTATTGGCTTCTGGTGCATGGTTTGTCTGATAAATCAGTGGCTGGCTCTGTGCCCTGAGGTTTTGTGACAGCTTTCCAAATGCTTTGTTTAAAAGGATTTGCCAGGCATGGTGGCGCATGCCTGTAATCCCAGCACAGGAGGCTGAGGCAGGAGGATCACTATGAGTTCAAGGCCAGCCTGAATGAACTACATAGTGAGACCATGTCTCAAAAACAAACAAACAAATGGATTTGTTCTGAGTGTAATTGATGCAGTCTGGTGGTACATAATAAATTTCAAAATGAACGTGTAAACAACAATAATTATATTACCTATATAACAAAATAACATGTCATGTAGAATTTCTTCATTTCATGGCCAGTTAAATTGTGGCTCAAATTCAGTAGGCTCGGGATTTAGGTTTTTAACTCTCATAAATATACCCCTAAAAAAAAGAACACATAAGTAGGTGAGATTTCACGTGTGTGTGTGTGTGTGTGTCCCAACTGAATGAGGAGACACAGTGGAATTGTGCGGCTCTGCTATCAGGAGCCTCACACAAGCCACCTGACCTTCATTTTCTAAGCAGCATAATAAGGATAATATCTGCTCTATCTTATTGAATGCTTGGGTGGGGGGGTCAAGGGATAATGTCTTCAAAGCATGTTATGTAAGTATAAGTTGGTTATTCATCTGCACGGCAGCTCTAGTGTCTTGAGCGCTTGCTGTCTACCAGTCACTGAATTAGCTGCCAGGGTTATCATTTACTCCTCATCACAAAGGCAGGTAGGTTTGTGTGATCCTCATTTTACAGATAAGGAGAAAGACTTTCCACCTCTGTAAGCCTGCACATCCCTGGTAACTGAGGGAATGAAGAATGAATGACCCAGTCTCTATTTATTTAGGGCTGGGGATTGAACCTAGAACCTTCGCACTAAGCTACATTCCCAGGCTCCCCTCTTTTTTTTGTTTGTTTTTGTTTTTGTTTTTAATTTGAGACAGGGTCTCAGTAAACCACCAACTTACCCAGGGTGGGTTCTAACTTCTGATCCTCCTGCCTCAGCCTCCAGAGTGGTAGGATTACAGGCATGCACCCACATACTCCTGCCTGAGCTCTTCTTACACATCAGTAGCATGCCCCCTCCTCAGTGCAGAGGGCCCAGCACCTGCTGGAAGGTGTTTTGCTGAGACCGGGTGGCTGCACAGACGCGGCGTACCTTCCTCTTCCAGGAGGGGTGACTGAGCGTTCGTGGCTCAGAGGCCAGCTCACCACGCCCAGGAGGCTTCGGAGAAATGCCTCACTCCCTTCCACCCAGAAAGTCTTTCTTCATCCCCACTTTATTTTCTTGATGTGTTTTGAGGCTGGGTATTTTGGCGTTTTCTTAGAAAGACCTGGAAGTAAGTCACTGAGCTTACAAAAAATGTAATCCTGCTGAACACTCTTCTGTGCTTTTTGACAACACAGGAAGATTATATCGAGACAGATGATAAAAAAATTTTCCCCCTGCGATGGACTGCACCAGAATTAGTAACCAGCTTCCAAGACAGACTACTGACTGCAGAGCAAACTAAATATGGTAATATCTGGTATGTATCTGATTCCCGCTTTATTAAGTCTTTCTCTAGCAAGGGCCAGTGTCCTTTTCTTTGAGTATGAAAATAACTATAAGATGTAGGAGGAAGAGTGCCTGATGGTGTGAAAAGGCAACTTACTGCCACTGTGGTTGTGATCACAATTGCCATGGTGTGATGAACTCTGAATATTGCCTCTTTGGCCCATTTTTCTCCCTAAAAACAGAAACCACATCTTATTTTATATTCTGTACATACCACAGGGCCTAGCATACAATATGTATTTAGTAAATATTTATTCAAATTGATGAAAAAAACAAAAGGGGTTCAGACTGTTACGTGATACTGTGATTCATAGGGATCAGTTTAGTGAATGCTAAAAACTATGTCCAAATGGTTGACTAACAGTTTCTCTTACAATTTTCATAATTGATAACTACATATTTTTTTGGTGCTATTTTCCTCCCTTGTCTCTTTTTGTTTTCTCTTGTTATTTTCTTTTGGTTTGATTTTCCTTTAACTCTTTTTTTCCTCTTAGTTTGGAGGAGTACCCTCGAAGCTGTAGCATGATTTACTTCATTTACTTTAATCTAACACTAGTTGATTTCTTAACCCTCTTAGAATACTTTAATTCATTTTACCTGTACACCATGTGTGCAAATACCCACATAATGTTATTTTAATTTTTCTTCCCCCCTGACTTATTTTAAACATCAGTGTGCATTTAGATTTATCCATATAATAAACCACTTTGCTCTTTTTGTTCTTTTTTTTAAATCAATCTCAGACCTTCCCTTTAGGATTATTCTCCTTTTGCTTGAAATGAGGGTCCTTCATTGAGGTCTGCTGGTAAAAGACTGTTCAGTTTTTTGTAGGTCTGAACATAGCTTTATTTTGTCCTCATTCTTGAAATGTATTTTTACTTGATGACAGTTATTTTCTCTCAGCATATTGAAGAGATATTCTACTGTCTTCTGGCTTTCATTGTTGCTCTTGAGAAGTCAGCTGTAAGTCTGCCTAAGTTCTTTGAAGGTAATGACTTTCTTTCTGGCTGCTTTTCACATCTTCTCTGTGTCTTTTGTTTTTTTCTACTTTCACCATGGTATGTGTATGGATTGACAGTTTTTTGCTTGAGATTTATTCGGGTTTCTAAATCTGTAGGTTGGTGGTATTTATTAGTTCTGGAAAATATTTAGCCTTTATCCTTTAAATATTGCCTCTGCCCCATTTTCTCCTTTTTTAGAAGTGCAAGTAGACACTAATTATGGCTTCTTGCTCTAACTTCTCTCTCCTGATCTCTCTTACATAGTCTATCTCTTTGACTGTCTATGCCACATTCTGAATAATTTTTCAGACCTATGCTCCAGCCACTAATTCTTTCTCTAAAATCCTTTCTTGGCTATATCTGTTCTTCCGTTAAATCTCTTTATAATGTTCACGGTTTCGGGAAGTATTTGTTTTTGTTTTTGTACTTGATCTTAGCCAAGAAGGCCAAGAAGCCTTTTGGGAGGGGGTAATAAAATTTGTCACAGTGTTTTTAATACTTAGATTAATTATTAATTAATAATTGCAGTAACTAAAGCTTTGGTCCTCCTGGTTCTTGGTGGTGCCTTGTTTCCTCTGGGACTTCTCTATGGTGAGAATCCTTGGAGATCCAGAATGAGGCACCTTCCTCCAGAGAAGACCTGTACTTGCTTCTGCTAGGTACCTGGGTGTCCTGCTATGTACAGGGGACAGCACTAGGCCAGGGCTTTACATAGTCAGCGTTAAGAGTTTTTGGATTGCTCGTGATGTGAGTTTGGGCTGCAAATCCAGGCGAGGACCAGCTCTGTGGCTACTTCTTCACACACACACTCTCATACATGCATATTTATTCTCTCCCTCTCTTCTTGTCTCTCCTTCCCTCAGTGCCATGGCAGCTTTGCCTTTTAAGGAAGGTGGTCTCTCTGTGAGACCCTCTATCTTGGGCAGGCTCAGGCTTTGATTTGTGACTGTCACCCCCCCTTAAACCTTGAGAAGTGCTTCAGCAGAGGTGGTTTAGTGTTCTCCTTAGCGCTGAGTTCTAGACAGTATCCTCGTTACTCCTTTGGGTTCGCCCAGTATTCCTTTCATCCCCATCCCCTATTCTAACTTCTAGTACTGGGGATTGAACCCAGGGCCTTAGCACTAAGCTATATCCCCAGATGTTTTCTTTTCTTTCTTTTTTTTTTTTTTTTTCCTTTGCCCGGGCTGATCCCAAATTTGGGATCCTCCTGCCTCAGCCTCCCAGAGTGCTGGGATTTTAGGCATGTGCTTCCACACCTGGCTCCTTTCATCTTCTTATGTTTCATCCCAAGTTCTCACTGTACTTCAGAGATGATGGGCCTGAAAACATAGCCTGTGTTCTCTGAGACTGAGCTGCCCTTCCTCCTCACAGTTGGAGGAGTCCCTGGTGGCATTGGTGGGTCCTTCCAAATACAGAGGCCCCACTGCTCATGCCAGGGTGACTAAAAGGGACCTCATGTAGAGAGCCTGGGTAAAGAAGGGAAAGACCTGTGGGACATTTTTCTTCCCAGAGGAACAAGGCTGGATGATCCTAAGGAGCTAGAAGCCAGTGCTTCATATCCTCCGAAGAGTCCTGGCATAGAGCGTGGGGTGGGAAAGGGCCTTATTGGGAGAACAGAAGGGAGGTCAGTTAGGGATGGGAGCAGCTGAGATAGGTAGGCAGGTTTGCCCAAGGTCAAACCAGGCTTAGTGGCAATACAACTCATTTTGCCACTAATCATACAATACCTCTTTGGTTTTTAGTATTTCGTTTGAATTTCTTATTTTCCTCAGTTAAATTGTAAACTCTTGAAAGTCACTGATGTTGTCCTAATTTTCTTTGGTACAAAAAAATGTGTGCACCTTCACAACTCTGTGTCAGGGAAGAGGAGCGCTTCCTCCTTGCGGGCTTAGAGTGGGGGACTCAGGAGGTTCTTTTACTTCTTTTGACAGAAATGATCTCTCAACTTAGATACTGAACATGCTAAATTTTTTCACTCATTTGTAAAAATAAAATTTTAAGTTGTATTTTATGATGTCAGATAAACCGTCGAGTCAGTACACTTTGTTACTCAAATACACATTCTAGATACATACTGATCAGTTACATAAACCACTGATACCCAAATCTGATAGATGGCGAAATCACTGGGGAGTTTTCACACCAGTTTCCTAGGCCACACCTGATCTGCTCGCTCAAGGTCCTTGGGAGTGGATCACACCAAGTGCCATCGTGTGCATTTCAAGCGTCATAGATGACAAATGACTGCCATGTTTGGTAACATTTCAGTAGGAGGGTCTCAGCAAGACAGTCTGTGGTGAGAGGGAAATGCAGAGAGGCCTGGAAGGAAAGGAAAAGTACTTCATTTAGTCCAGCAGCTCAGGCTGTTTCCAGGTTGGCAGAGCACTGGGTGTGAGAGCAAGAAGGGGTCTCTCACTGCAGTGGCACAAACCTGAAGCCTCTTCTGGAACCAGGTGGCAGCCAGGAACCTAGGGTACCAAGGAACAACCAGAACAAGAGGCGTGGGGGTCTAACGGGGAAGAGAATTTTTGCTCGTATAAGGTTTTCCTTAAGATATTTTCTGGTGTTTACAACTGTTATGAATGAGATTATACTCAGAATTCAGAGTATTAATCTTGTCTCCAGTCTTTTTGCTGAGGACTTTAAACATGCCAGTGTCTTTCAGCTAGTTTCTTGAGCCTTTAAAGCTGACAGGCATATCCTAATGATGCTTGTTACTTCTGTTGCATATTTTTATGGGTTGGCCAAAACTTCTAGAGTGTTATTTGTAGTAAATGTGAGGACACATTCTCATCCTCCTCATTTTCATGGAAATCTCCCCCCCTTTTGCTATTAATTGTGATATCAATTATTGGTTTAAGAGCTGTTTTATTTTGTAGATGATATTATTATTTATAGCCTTTTCAATACCTACCTTGTCCTTAAAATTCTTGACTGTACAAATAAAAACATATGTGTTAAAAATTTGACATCTAAAAGGAGAGAGAAATAATCACTTTCTGTTTGCACAGGTCTCTGGGTGTGACACTTTGGGAGCTTTTTAATAATGCCGCTCAGCCCTACGCCAACCTGTCTGACCTGGACGTCCTCAATCAGGTCATCAGAGAGAGAGACACAAAGCTCCCAAAACCCCATTTGGAGCAACCCTATTCCGATAGATGGTCAGTACTGTCTCATTCTGCTTTGTCACGTGGAAAAGATAAGTCATATTTCCTTGGTGTTCATGTTTCCTATTTATTTGTTTAGTAAGTTCTGGGGATGGAACCCAGGGCCTTTGCACTGAGCTACATTCCCAGCCTTTTTTAATTTTGACAGGGACTTACTAAGTTGCCCAGGCTAGGCTTCAACCTACAGTCCTCCTGTCTCAGCTTTCCAGAGTGCTGGAATTACAGGTGTGCACCATCACGCCCAGCCTTTTTCCTATTTTTTAACAGAAGGCATGAAAAGCAACCATTTTACAATATTTGTACCTGATTTAAGAATTAATATCTCTATTTAAATTTTAGTATTATTTTCAAAAGTTTACAACAAGCAGGAATTTGTATATTACATAGAATAAAGACAAAAATTGAACTTATTAGAAAAGCCAGTAGTAAGGGAGTTTTCTGTTGTGGAATTGTTTTAAAACAAGGTTATTTATATAAGCAGTGACTCATGTGTGTGAACTTGGTTAGTATAAAAATGATAGTGTTCAAATTGGCAATGGGAACTAATTTGCATAGTGTATATTAACACTTGCAAAGCAAATTTAATTTTTATGCAAGTCTTTGGACTATTTCTTGTTATATTCCTAGTTAGGATCAGCTTCACCTCCTTTCTAGCCACTGCCTGTACCCCCTCTGCCCAGCTGGCAGCACCGTTTTCAGGTGCTGCTTAGCTCCCCAGGTTGCTAGAGTTGTCTCACCCAGAATGACTCAACATACATAATCTCTAAATGCAGTGCTGTGACACTGCATTTGTCTTCACTTCTGCTTGTGGGTACAGTTTAAGATTTTGGACATAGTCTTCCAGCCCTGCAGAGACTCTTGGTTACTGTTCTCATTGCTGAGACAAAATACTCAACACCCATAGCTAAGGAAGGAAAGGTTTATGGTAGCTAACAATTTGTAGAGGTTCAGTGCATAGTCTGCTGGTTCCAAGGCAGGGCAGCATGGCAGAGGGGCATTGCAGAGAAGAAACAGTCCATGGCAAAGCAGGCAGGAGGCAGCAAAGCAGCAAGCAACAGCAGCAAGCTTCCCTTTCCTCTTTATCCCATCCAGGCTACAAGCCTTTTGGGTGGTGCAAACCACACTCAGGGTGGGCCTTCCCATTATCCACACCCAGATCTATGCTAAACCAATTTAGTTATCACACGCCCTTAATCCTGGAGTGGAACACTCTAATCCAGCACCACACACCCATGATCCAGCCACCTCCAAAAAGCCCTACCTATGAGCTGTGAGGCTTTGTGGAGACATCTAGATACAAGCTATAGCAGAGTCCAGTTCCTCCTTCAGCTGCTACCTGGTCACAGAAAGCCACATGCCACAGAGACTACTGTTACGAGAGTAGAGATCAGCTACAAGAACATTTGTCCATATGGATTCTCACAAAATAGAATGAGTAAATTAAAAAGTGTGAGATAGTGCATGTGTTAAGAGAGTACGGTAGACCTGTTTCTGAATTCAGTGGCTGACTCATTGCATAATCACCAGAAGAACAAATAACCTAGCAAATGAATTGCAGCTAAATACCTTGGAATGTCCTGAAAACACAAAAAATGAATGGGCCAAGCTGGGCGTGGTGGCGCATGCCTGTAATCCCAGCACTCGAGAGACTGAGGCAGGAGGATTGCTGTGAGTTCAAGGCCAGCCTGGATTACGTAGTTCAAGGCCAGACTGAACTGTGTGGCAAGACCCTCTCTCAAAAAGAAAACAACAAAAACAAAAAATGAATGGCCCAAATACTACATTTCTTCGTTTTTTTCTTGCACCATGATCTTCCCATGGACTGAACTCCTTGTGGAGTGATTGAGATACAGAAATATTTGAGGTTATTGAGTTGGCTACTGGGGTCCTTGTAAGGTCTTTTCTTATTTTAAATAATTATCGTTTCACTAATTGCCTGTCCTGTGCTGCGCAGGTATGAAGTTTTACAGTTCTGTTGGCGGTCACCAGACAAGCGGCCAGCAGCTGAGGATGTGCACAGACTGCTGACTTATCTGCGGATGCAGAGCCAGCGGGACCCAGAAGTTGACTTTGAGCAACAGTGGAACGCTCTCAAGCCAAACACCAACAGCAGAGACATCTCAAGCAACGCCGCATTCCCAATCCTTGACCACTTTACAAGAGATCGGCTTGGTCGAGAGATGGAAGAGGTCCTCACAGTGACCGAAACAAGCCAGGGGCTGAGCTTCGAGTATGTGTGGGAGGCTGCCAAGCACGATCATTTCGATGAGCGCAGCCGGGGTCACCCAGATGAAGCTTTGTCCTACTCCAGCATCTTCTTTCCTGTCGAAGTGTTTGAGAGCTCCCTTTCAGACCCTGGGCCCGGGAAACAAGATGACAGTGGCCAGGAGGTCCCCCTTAGAGCCCCTGGAGTGGTTCCTGTGTTTGATGCTCACAACCTTTCTGTTGGAAGCGACTATTACATCCAATTAGAAGAAAAAGGTGGAAGCAACTTGGAGCTCGATTACCCACCCGCACTGCTCACAACAGAAATAGATAACCCAGAAAAGGCAGGAGCTGAGGCATCCCAGTTCACAGCCCTCAGAAACCTGGACTTCGAGGAATCTAGTACAGATGAGGATTTCTTCCAAAGCAGTACAGACCCTAAAGAGTCTAGTTTAGCTGAGGACTTACATGTTACCAGTGGCCCTGAAAGCCCTTTCAACACTATATTTAATGATCTTGAGAAAGCTGAGGATTTGCCCAGCCACCAACAAATATTCAGCTTAATGGAACTCAATGGAGTTCCAGCTGACTTTAAGCCAGCCACTTTAGGTTCGAGTTTGGAGGACCCCAGAAAGTCAGGAATAACTTGCTACTCTGACAAAGAAAAGCCCTGTAAGCTTCTTGACCACGAGCCTTTTTGTTTATCAGAACATCTGTTGCACCAAGATCACTTTGATCCATTGAACGTTCAAGAATTGTCAGAAAACTTTTTATTTCTTCAAGAGAAAAACTTACTAAAAGGCTCACTGTCTAGCAAGGAGCTTATAAATGATCTTCACACGGAACTTAAGAATGCTGGTTTTACTGAAGCTCTGTTGGAAACATCACGTAGAAACTCTCTAGACAGTGAGCTTAAATTTGCTGAAGATACACCTGGCTCTCCATTGTCACAGGAGAACACAGGCGCCCAGGGTGAAGATGCAGGTGTCATGCTCAAGGGTGCCACTCAGAGCACCTCAGTACCATCTTCCCCGGAAGTTCAGGCACCTCCTACCTCTTTCACAGCAAAAGAAACATCTCCTGGTGGCCCCTCAGATTCACTTTCGAAGCCAGGAGAAAGCAAGCCCACAGGTTTGGACTGCAGCATCCCTGAGAACTCTCCCTGCCAGGACCCTCACCCAGACTCTGTGACTCCCCCCACTGAAATTCCCTCCACCAATGCCAACACCCACAGCATGGACAGCGGGCCCCCTGACAGGACTCGCCAAAATGAGGAGGCCTTGAAACTAACCAAAAGGGGCGCCACCCTCGTGGATGGTGTTCTCGCCAGTCAGGCCAGTACAGGGGATAGTCTTCCAGAATCCAGACAGGACTTACAAAATCAGCCCTTTTCAGAAGACCAGTATGGTGGAGGTTTGCAAGAGAAAAATTTAGAAGCCGTGGAGACTTTATATCAGCTCAGTTCTAAAGATGCCACCAAAGACATAGGCTTGACGTCTGCCCTGTCTTCAGACTCCACCAGCCAGGACAGCCTCCTGGAAGACAGCTTATCCACAGCCATCCCGACCTCCGAGCAATCTGTGGAGACCCCAGACTCCCTGGATTCTGTGGATGTCCATGAAGCATTACTGGAGTCCTTAGGCTCCCACACCTCTCAGAAACTCCTGCCCCCCGATAAGCCAGCAGACAGTGGCTATGAAACGGAGAACTTGGAGTCTCCTGAGTGGACTCTGCACCCGGCCCCCGAGGGCACCTCAGACCCAACCACTGCCAGAGACCCTGGGCATAACAGTTTGCCCCCCAACCCAGTCATCGTCATCTCAGATGCAGGCGATGGCCACAGAGGTGCAGAAGGCACCTCACAGACTTTTGCCCCAGGCTCCCAGAGCTCATATAGAGACTCTGCATACTTCTCAGACAATGAATCGGAGCCAGATAAAAAGTCCGAGGAGGTCCCAGGAGCCTCCACCTTGGCCTTGGTGTTAATAAATGGCCAGTCACTACCTGAGCCAGTCACCCCAGAGCAAAGCCCAGGTGCCAAAGACAGCTGCCTGGAAGCCCAAAAAAGCCAGCCAGATCAAAGTTGCCCATCTGTTCTGCAAAATCCCAGCAACCTGCAGTTAGGAGAAATGTTGGAGACAGCACAGGCTGATGTTTCCAAACAGATGCATCCTGTGGAAGACGATGAGGCCAGCAGCCTCTTAAGTTTGCTGAATTCAGAACTGAGCAGTGGCGATGACTTTGAGACACAGGAAGATCATCCCTGCACTCTCACTTCCACGGGAACCAACACTAATGAACTCCTTGCATACGCAAACTCTGCTGTGGACAAGTCCTTCTCCAGCCACTCTGAGGGCCCCAAGCTGAAGGAGCCAGACATCGAAGGGAAATACCTGGGCAAACTCAGCGTGTCTGGGATGCTCGACCTCTCCGAGGACGGGATGGACGCCGATGAGGAGGATGAAAACAGCGACGACTCTGACGAGGACCTGAGGGCCTTCAACCTGCACAGTCTCAGCTCTGAGTCGGAAGACGACACCGAGCACCCTGTGCCCGTGATCCTCAGCAACGACGAGGACAGCAGGCACTTGCGAAGCCTGCTGAAGCCGGCAGCAGCCACAACTGTGGCCATCAATCAGCTGCCCGAAGACTGGAAGAAGGAAAAGAAGGCAGTCACTTTTTTCGATGATGTCACAGTCTACCTGTTTGACCAGGTATCTGTTACCTCAAGATTATTTGATGTCTATATCTGTGTTAGAGAGTTTCACACTGTGTTAGGAAGTTGAGTGTGGTCTGTTTTTTAATTGACGTTTTGAGACAAGACAGTGATTAAACAAAGTAACTTGGGGTTGGTTACCTTTCCAAGATTAGGCAGAAAGGTAATTTGTAGTTCTTACAGGGAATTCATAATAAATTAAGGGCAGGAGACCTGGATGGTTTTTCTGGATCTCTTCTTTCTTTTTCTTTTTTCTTTTTTTTTGGCCGTACTAGGGATTGAACCTAGCGCCTTCACACTGACCTACATTTCCAGCCCTTTTTTTAAAAATCTTTTGTTTTGAAACAGGTTCTAAATTGCCCGGGCTGGGCTTGAATTTGTGATCTTCCTGCCTCAGCCTCCAGAGTAGCTGGACTTAACAGGCATGTGCCACTATGCCCAGCTGTTTTCGTTTGCCTTTCTGTTGCACATTGCTTTATGCTCTTTTGTTCTACTGTGCCCAGTTCACTTTTGTTCTTAAAGATGCTTCTCAGAAAAATCCTTAAACCTCCAGGTGCTTCTTACCCACACCTGCCCTGGGGAAGCTCTGTGCCAAGGGAGCTGCAGGAGTAAGGGCCATTTCCACTGAGAACAGTAGGGAGAGAGGACTAAGACAGGATGAAATTGCAGGGTTTGAGGAACAAATATTCCTGGGCTCCACCTGAGTTTTTCTTTTAGTTTTTTTGTTATTTGTTTTTGGCACTGTTTTTGGTTTTGATATCAGGGTAATGCTGGCCTCATAAAAGCAATTGGGAGGTGTTTCTTCCTCCTAAGGCTTCTGGAAAAGATGATTCAGACTTGCTGATCTCTCCAAATAATTGCTTTTGCTTTCATGGGTTTTTAAATTTTTTTTTTCAATTTCATTGATTTCTGCTTTATCTCTGTTATCTCCTCCCTTCTGCTTACTTTGCATTTATTTTGCTTTTCTTTTTCTAGATTCTTAATGTAAAAGCTTGGGATTTGAGGCCTTTCATCTTTTCTAATATTAGCATTTAGTTCTATAAATTCTCTTTATGTACTTTCTTAACATTTCGTACATCTTAATGTATTTTCCTTTTCATCTAGCTCAGTGTATTTCCTGGTTTTGCTTAAAACTTGCTCTTCAACTCATGGATTATTTCTGAGTCTATTGTTTTGTATGCAGGGTTTGGAGATTTTCTTGTATCTTTCTATTACTGGCTTTTAGTCTGATTCCATTATGGTCAGAGAATATATTTTGTGTGGTTTCAGTTCTTTTGGATGTGTTAAGGTTTATTTTAGAGCCTGGACATGGTCTGTCTTGGTGGATGTCCCATGTGCTCGTGAAAGACTGTATTTTCCTTTTGGGGGATAGATTATTCTATAGATGCCCAAATTACCTTGTTGGGAGTATTGCTTGGTTCTTCACCGTTGTCGCTGTTGTTTCTGTCTGTATCTGTTGCTGGGAGGGGAGTGTTGAAGTCTCCAACCGCAATTGTAGATTTGTCCATTTCTTTCTTCATTTTTGCTGTGTGTGTTTTGCAGTTCTGTGAGATACAATACATTTAGGATGATGGTCTTCTTGGTGAATTTGAATTGACCTTTTTATTACTATGTAATGTCCTTTATTCCTGTTTCTGATATGCATGTGGCTGCTCTAGCTTTTGATTAGTATTTGTATGGCATGTCTTTTTTCATCTTTGTACTTTTAATCTACCTCTGTCATTATGTTCGACACAAGTTTATTATGTAGTTGGGTGTGTGTTTGAATTAATTTTTTAATTTTGCATATTTAGGGGGTACCATGTGATGTATTGTTGCATGTGTACGTTGTATAATGTTTAAATCAGGGTAAACATTTATCATTTCTTGATGGTGAAACATTCAAGACCTAGCTTTTAGAAATACATATCCTCTCTGTTTGCCCTGCTGTGCAGTAGAACTTTTTACTCCTGCCTAACTGAAACTTAGTGCTCATTGCTGAGCCTTTCCTTCTATCTACCCATCCACTCACCAAGAGAGCACAGGGAAGGGTTTGTTTATAAAATATATTTTGGAAATCTGTCTTGAATGGTATGTTTAGACCATTTACATTTTGTGAAATTATTAGTATGTTTGAATTTAGGTGCAATATTTTCTCTTCTCCTAGTTCTTCCTCTTTCCTTCATTTGAGTAATTGAACATTGGTAGTATTACATTTTAATTTACCTACTGTTTTTACTGTATATCTTCTCTGTGTTACAGTTTTGGTAGTAGTTCTAGGGATTTCAGTGTACGCATCTTCTGCTTGGCGTCAGTACTTTACCACAGATGGAAAGGGGAGACCTGGCTACCACACAGGCCTCGGGTCCTCCCTTCCCCCTCTTGATGGTGTGCCATACAGACCCACTGAAAACCCCATCAGATAGTGCAGTGAGTTTTACTTTCAGTCATCAAACATATTTTATGAAACTCGAGGAGAGAAATAGTTTTGTATTTACACAGATAGTTACCACTTCCATTGCTCTTGTTCATTATTGATGTTCCAGGTTTACATCTGGTGACACTGACCTTCTAACTAAAGAAGTTGGTTGAGCTTTTCTCTTCTTTTTTAAAAAATTTTTTTAATTTTTCCTTCCAAATCTACTGGCAACAAATTCTCTTAAGTTTTTCTCCATCTCACACTCCCCAAGAATATTTTCTCTAAATATAGAGTTCTGTGTTGACAGTTCTTTTCTTTCAGCAAAGAGATCACTACTAGCTGGGGGTGCAGTAGAGAGTACAGTGGTACTTCCATTTGCGAGCTCTGCATCAGGTGACAACATGACTGCTGCCATCATTTCTGCACGAACACAGTGTGGCCATCTTTTCCAGAATTGTGGAACAAATTAAGTTCATGAATCGAGGTGCCACTGTACTTGCCTACCCTGGGCTCCATCCCCAACAGCACCCACCCCAGAAAAAAGTGTTGCTTTTTTCTGGCCTTCATAGTTTCTCCTGAGAAATCTGCAGTTGCTTAGATTGTTATCCCCCTTTAATTAGTGTCTGTTCTCTCTAGCTGCTATCAAGATGTTTTCCTTTATCTTCAGCTCTCAGTAGTTTAACTGTGAGGTACCTGGGCCTGAATTTCATGATTATTCCATTTCAAGTTTGCTGAGGTTCTTGAATCTGTAGTTTTATATCTTGTACCAATTTGAGAAGTTTTTTAGCCATTTTTTCTTCCAAGTACTTTTTCTGCACAGTACTCTTCTCTCCACCTAGGACCCCAACATCAGACCTTTTAGTGTCTTCCCAGTGGTCCTAAGGCTCTGTTCTTCTTATTCCTCCAGTTGTTTTTCTTGCTGTTGGCTATTCTTTGCTTTGCCCACTCCCCCCCCCCGCCGCACCACACACACACACACACACACACACACACACAGAGGAGCTGGAACCTGGGGCTTTGTGCATGCCAAGTGTAGGCCAAGTGCTCTACCACTAAGCCACATCCCCACCCTTTTTTAAAAAAATCTTGTTTTGAGACATGGTCTTGCTGAGTTGCCCAAGCTGGCCTGGAACTTGTGATACTTCTGCCTCAGCCTCCCAAGTATCTGGGATTATAGGCGAGTACCACTGTATCTGGCTCATCTGTCCTTTTGCTGAGACTTTCTGTATTTCTGTTCAAGAGTACTTGCCCTTACTTGCAGGAGTTCTTGTTTTGTTTTGATTCAGTTTTGTGAGTGAGTGTGTGTGCGCGCGCGCACATGTATGTTTGGGGGGATTGTTGTTTTACTCTGCTACGTTTGGGTGCTAGGGATTGAATACAGGGTTCTATCACACATGTGAGGCGGGCGCCCTGCCCCTGAGTTACACCCCCAGCCTCAGCGATTTTTAATATCTTTTTCAGGCAGTTCCAGCACCTATGCCCTCTTGACACTGGCGTGTGTTGATTACTGTTTCCCTTGTGAACTGGGTTTTGCCTGGTTCTTTGGCTGCTGGGTGATTTTAGATTTTGTGTCACATGGTGTCATGAGACTATTCTGTCTTATTAAGCTCTGTGGCGAATGTTGATATTTTTGTCTTTGCAGCCCTTCCCCCAGCTGGGTTCAGGCCACCAGCCCCAGTTAGCCCCTGTGGGTTGTGGTTTCAGTGCTTGTTCCCCTTTTGAAGTCTTTGCTACAGTGGATGCCACCTGGGGCCAGGCCAGAACGCAGTATCCAGTATTGTGTGTCAGCCCCCGCCCCACCGGCTCAGCTCTCAAAGCTTTATGTGTTGTTTGGGGTCTGCTCAGGTAGGCCTAGGAGCCCCCCAGCCACTATCTGGGGTCGCTTTTCTGAGCTCTGCTCTCTCTGATGGCCCTGGACTTTGTAGCTCTGTGAACCTCCCCAGGCTGGGCCTCACGGTGCCATGTCTGGGATCAGCAGGAGAGGACAGAGCAGAAATCAACAGCAGTCCCCTCACTCTTCTGGATCACCATCCACCACTGCAGAAGAGGCTTCAGCTCCCTCAGAGTCACAGGCTCCTGTCACTCCGGGGTTATATAGGCCTGGCGGTGGCAGAATAGGAAGAGGTAGAGGAAAAAAACCTAGAATTCTCTCTCTGGACATCAGAAGCCTCCTGCCTCTCCTGGAACCAGAACCAAAGGCCTCTGCAGCTCTGTCCACACCAGGACCCCTTCTGGCTCTCAGGCTGAGTTAAATCCAGCCTGAGGATGTCAGGGGGCAACTGGCCAATGAAGTGCTGGTTTGGTGGCACTTTGAACTTGGATATGTCCCTATCTGCCTGCTGCATTTACTTCTCGGAGGCCTCCAAGCTGCTTCTCTGTCCTGCCCAGTTGTTGGGGCTGCGTTTGGAGGGAGAGGTGGGCTACCTGTCAGTCCCTCCCTATTGCCCCCACTTTAAACCGCAAGGCATCTGCCAGCAGGGCTGTGGTACACTGGGTGGCTCCCAGGCACAGGCTGACAGGTACTTCTTGGCTTTTCAGGAGACCCCAACCAAAGAGCTGGGGCACTGTGGAGGAGAAGCACACCGCCCCGGGCCCAGCAGCCCGGCACCCACCTCAGGCTCACCCTACCTGAGCAGGGGCATAAACTCTGAGAGCTCCACGGATGAAGAAGGTATTTCACTTCAGTGACTAGCTTAAATACATCCAGAAAACAGAGCATTGGGTAATGTAAATACTTTGGCAAGAGCGCATGGCTTATTGCTTTGAATAACCTCCTCCCGACACCTGGGGCACAGCTGGCCATCTGGCAGCGGGGCCGGTGTTGGCTCATGTGCACAGCACACCTGTGCTTTCGGGCTCCTCTGCTCTTCGTTGCATGGTGATAACAGGAGAATTTTTTTTCCAGGTGGAGGCTTTGAGTGGGATGATGACTTCTCCCCAGATCCTTTCATGTCGAAGATGACAAGCAACCTTCTGGGTTCCAAGCCTTCCCTTCAGCCATCCAAGTACTTCTCCCCGCCACCGCCAGCCCGGAGCACAGAGCAGAGCTGGCCACACGTGTCACCCTGCTCCAGGTTCTCCATCTCTCCTGCCAATATCGCCAGCTTCTCTCTCACGCACCTCACTGACTCAGACATTGAGCAAGGAGGTGAGAAGCGCCCTGCATGGGCTGGCATGGGCAGGTGGTCTAAGGGGTTGGGTTTTGGCTTGGTGGTGTCCACCCCCAACCCCGTGGACTTGAAGACCTGATGTTTCTGGGTATTTGCTGAATAGATTATAAATTTGTTTTTATAGCCAGGTGTGATGGTACACATCAGTAACCCCAGCACTCTGGGAGGCCAAGGCAGGAGGATTGCAAGTTTGAGCTCAGCCTGGGCAATTTGGCAACTTAGCAACAGCAAGACCTTGTCATAGCATAGCATAGCGTAGGAAAAATGACTAGGGATGCAGCTCAGTGTGAAGGCCCTGGGCTTGATCCCTAGTGCTGTGAATGAATGAATAAATTTATTTCCATAAAACTTCTACAATCCTGAATACTGATGATGGGCTAGGGCCACACCCCCCACTTCTGGGAACACTTGGAAGCTCGTTCCTGCTTCCCCCTGCTGGGCTCGAGTGCCCTGGATCTGGGGCACCAGCAGTTCCCCAGCTCACTCTCTGCCTTTTCTATTCCTGTGGCTGCCGCCCTGCTCCTCAGACTCCACTTCTTTTCAGAGCTGCAGCCCATCAGCAGGCGTGGGCTCCTCTGAACACTTGACCGAGGCTTTGGGGTTGAGCCTGGGCGCACTCTGGTTTTCCCCTGGGAATGTTGGTTTTGCCATTAAGTCCTGGTCTCCGTGTGATATCAGAGGGCCAGGTGGGAATGCATAGGCACATTTGAAGTGGCAGGATCTGAACATATGGGTCATTTTCCCCATACCTAGATGGAAAGATAAATGTTAATAAATAGGTGCATTTTTTTATTTGAAGTTTACAGATCAAATAATAAATGTGAACCATAAAGAGCTTTTATTTGTGTTTGCACGGCTTCACTAATGCCGAGGAGATAAAGCCTGCACCCGAGGACCTGGCAGGCGGGCGGGTGGGCGTGCATGCGGGAGGCCGTGGCTGCTTTCCTTCCTTGCCCTGAGTGTGGGCACGGAGCCACCATGGGAGCCAAGCAGCTGGGTGCACAGAGTCAGTAGGCACCCAGAGAAGGCCGGGGCAGCTCGGGCAGGTGTGAAGCAGCCAGACCCAAGCTGCAGATCTTTTTCCTGCCAGGCTGGTCAGATGCTCTCCAGACTTATGATCTAGGACAATCATTTCTGAAACTTACTTTGTTGCATTGCTTCCTCTCTCCTAAATAGGCAGCAGTGAAGATGGAGAAAAGGATTAGGTAGCCTCGAACACAGTCTCCAGGCCAGAGTGATGCTCCGACCCATCAGCCCAAGCAGTGATATCGGCTGATGCAAGACTGGGGGACTTTGGAGGCTGCGCTCAGCAACTGCCCCACCCACTCACCGCAACCGCACACCTAAGGTCCTCACACACTTGAAGTGCTCACACGCCGATCGTTCTGCATCCACGTGGGGGAACTGTGCGTGCCAGGATGTGTCTGTTTTCTGTGCTGCTGTCCTTTGCGTCCACACCTGTGCCTCTGGATTTGGACACGGGTGCCACGGAGGGTGCACCAGGGAATGGTCACGAGTGAGCCATATTTATTGTTTTAAAAGAAATCACTAATTGCTCTCTGTAATTGCACTGTGGATAAGTGTTCTAAGAGTCCCTAATATTGTACAGAATTGTAAATTATTCAAGGAAAATACGGCAGGTCAAGCTGGTGCTATCCACTAGTTTGATTTTTTTTTTCCTGTTTGATAGTTTGTTTGCCCTGCATGGTACTTGTAAAGCTTAAATATTTTGAGTGATACGCTGTCTTCAGAATTTTCGGAGCTGTATATATGGTACTCTTTCATGATACTGATTCTGAATGTTAGTGTTTTATGTTCTTATAGGAAATATTTTTGATGAGTCCAAAAATACTGCTCTGTAACTTACAATGATGAATCAAACATATTTTGTCTCTTCCCTGTAAGGTGGTTTCCCTGTGGCAAATGCAGCGTCTCTGGGCTGCCAGAGGGCCTTGCAGCCTCCCCGTGAGATTCCCCCGCTGCCCCTGGGGTTTTTAAACCCTTTTGGTAAAGACTGACAGGCGCACCCCACACTTAGCTCCAGGTTGCAGGGCAGGCCCACAGTGTGGTGTGGCAGGTCGGGCCGTGGGAGTCCTGCTGAGGCGGGGACCTCGGAGGCATGCATGTCCCCAGGAGGGGCTCCGGCCCTCCAGGGGTGATTTGTCCACTGCAGGTAATATTGATTCAAGCTCTTAAAACATTTCCAGAGCTGAATTTTCAGCTTGGAGCCACTCCAAGTCCAGCCAGGGGTGGCCAATCTCTGTGACCCAGGCAGGACACACTGCATTCTGCAGCTGTGCGGAAGGGATAGGGGACCACAGCAGAACCCCAGCGGCTGATGTGTCGTCCTGTGTGGGTTCATGGTCTGCACAGCCCCGGGCCCTTTCCTCCTGCTGTAGGCACCAAGTCCTCCTCTGGCTTTGAAAGGAACTGAGCGTCTCCAGTGCGGCTTCATCTGAAACCAGTGTCCCTCACACAAAGCTGACCTTATTGTCCTGGCCTGGAGCTCTGCTTGGACATCAGGAAGTCTCCTGTGGCCGTGCAGCGTGGCAGCACTGTGCTGTGCTGAGCAGAGCACTGTTCCTACCGGGTGGTACCCTACACCGGCCCTTTACTCCAACTGTTTCCCGGTGCTGATCCGCTTCCCACACTCCAGTGTGACGCTGGGATGACTCCAGGCCCTCGCTGTCAGCTGCAGGGCTTGGGTCCCAGTACAGACTGCAAATGTGGACGTTGGCTAGAGTTTACATAGTAAATTGTGACCTTTCTTACCGATTCTGATTCACACCATGAATTTTTTTATACTAAGCAATAATTTTCCAAAGCAAGAAAATTCTGAATGCAGTTGCCCTTATCCCCCACTTGGTGTGAACAGAGCATGTGCCGGGGACCTGCAGGGAGCACTGGCTCTCGGGACACCTGTATTAAAAACGGCATTAGAAGGTGATGTTGCCAAAACCGTCATAACTCTGAATTTCTTACCATGGAGACTGAGTTTTCCAAATTTTTACCTCTACCTACTAGTCTTAGTTGATAGAGAAATGAGAGGCAATTATATTAGATTATTTAAATTATAGGTTCAAGGAATTCAGATTTAATGACTAAAATCAAGCTGATTCATAGAATATATGGCCGCCTTATATAGTAAGCCCAGGATAAGTTTATTGATATTTTAGGGCTGTACATTTTCACTACGCTAAGATTTTAACAACATAAGTCCATTTTTAATTTTTATATCACTCATAATTTATTGCCAAAAGCATTTTGTACGTTGAGCTGGGGGGTGGGGTAGACGGTACTGTGGTGTTGCATGGAAGGGGAGACTGTCTTTCATCAATGTGTGAATCCATGTGTTCTTTTGGAATCTCAAGCAATACAGAGAAATTTAAATAGATTAAAACTTCAGCCCATTTTTGAAATGTCAGCACATGCTTTGTTTGGTTCAGGGTTTTTTTTTTTTAACAGATAAATCAGTTACCAGTGGTAGGTTTTCAAACGTACTCATTCTAATAAGTTATGCAATGAAATAAATCAGTGGCGTTCTCTGTGTGACGTGGGGGGGTTGCTGACACCTGGTTGGCAGAGTGTGTGTATTTTAGATCCAACAATACAAGTAATCTACCCTTCATTTCCCCCCTAGCCGGATGCTGATTTGTGTTATTAACCAACCCTGTCATAAGACAGAAAAATGTGGAGAAAGTGTGCCCAGATCCTCCTGAGACTCCACATCCGGGTCAGAAGCTGTTCATCTTCAGGGTGAAAGAAACAAGCAGAACTATGCGGAATTGACAGCAGAGCATCCATTCTGTTTTTAAATGTTCAGGCCCCACCGTTTCTATAGAGTTGGCTTTATCTAAGAAAAGTCCTTGTGCGTCTTGCTGTCATAAAAGACCTTTCAAAACCCTCTCCTTTTATTCATATTTCCCGTAGGGTATTTGTGGAGTTAATGACCTATTACATGTTTGTCCCCAGGACCAGGTGGAAGGGAGGCAGCTCATTTTCCTCAACCCAGCCTCTCCGTCACCTGAAAATTCAGATGCCGTCTCTGAAGTTTCTGGCTTCAGAGCATTGGCCTTGGGAGAAGTAGCCTTAAAATAAGAATGGGTATACACACGACTTGAGAAAAATCTCCAAACAATATTCCTAAGTACTAATGGGTTGGCCGCAGTCCTGGCTGTTGAAAACTCTCTTTAATACGTAAGTTCTTAAACATGTGTTGACAGTATTGCATCACCAATAACCTGTTCAGTCAGCTTAAGAGGCTTGAACAGGGGCTGTTAGGTTACGGAAGTCTGCGGAGCAACAGCTGGGTCCTGATGATGGGCTGGTGCGTGGCGCCAGATGACCTGGGCGGTGATCACACCTACCAAGTCTCTCACCACCCAGGTCTCACTAACTGCGGTCGGAAAGAGGTTCGCAGCAATATAACAGCGAATGAACTTCAGTTTAAATTGTGTACATTTTTAAATTGTAAGATTTTTACTGTATATTGATGCATAGTGTGATTCAATAAATTGCTTGTAATTTAAAAACTATTTAATATTCAAAATAAATATATATTTATAAACTGTGGCTACGTCTGTTCTGTTTTTTCCACCATGCTGCGGTAGGGATGTGGTGACTGCCCGGCCCTGCCCTGCCCACGCTGCCTCAGTCTTCCTAAACCTCTCAGGATCGGAGAACTCGAAGAGGTTTGCATCACTGGAGAACAAGGGGTGTTTTCAGGCCAAGGCGGGGGCGCAGGGCGGGCACTGGAGTTGAACCCAGAGCCTTCACACTACTGAGCTACCTCCCCAGCCTTTTTAAAATTTTGAGACAGGATCTTGCCAAATTTCCCAGACTGGCCTTGAACTTGGAATCCTCCTGTCTCAAGTCTCCCAGAGTGCTGGGATTATAGGGATACGCAATAAAACAAATTTTATGTAGCATTTATGCTGCCTTGAAGTGTATCTGTAAGCCAAAGCCTTTGCACCTGCTGAAGAATTCAGAACCGTTTCATTTCTAAGGTCCTCACTAGTCATGTGGGGATACCTTGTCGCAAAAACAACCCCGAAAAACAAAAAATTCACGTGACAACATGTAGAAACCGAGGCAGGGAGTGATCAGGTGGGCAGCAGAGCGTTTTTGTTTTTTAGTTGTCGTTCTGGGGAAGTTTTTAGGGGGATTGTGGGTTTTGAGCCCAAGTTGTCTACCTCCCCCCGCCCCAGAGACCAAGCCCCGGGGACAGCCAGCCTTTCCTGCTGACCAGGGGACGCACTGCCCGCGGGAGCTCCGCCTAGCTTCTGTGGGGAGGGGAAAAGGGACCCGCGTCCCTGAGCCCTTCGGGGCTGCAGGGTCCGCCAGCAACATCCGGATGCGCTGGGGGGCGGGGGAGCCCGGGCCCCGTATGGCTCTCCGAGGATGCGGCCGCCGCCTGTGCATGGTTTCTGTGATTACACAAGCGCGGCTCCACCACGTCTTCAGACTTGGGCTCCAGGTTCCAGCCTTACCTCGAGGCCAGGTGCGGCGGTCAGGTGCAGCCCCGCGGCTTCGCCCCCAGATTCCCCTGGGTCCCCAGCCGCGGAATGGGCTCCCCAGCTCACACTCAGCGCCCCGCGCTTCCTGTAGTGTCTGGGGGAAACCGGGTCCGAGAGCGAGGGCGTGGCCGCCCACCCGGCCCCGCCCCGCGGGCTCATTTACATGCGTCCTCCGCCCCGCCTGGGGCGGCTAAAGCGACGTGTCCTTGTCCCCCGTGGGCAGCCTCGGCGCGTGCAGCCGCGGATCCCCAGGTAACGGGGGCAGGAGGACCCGGGTGGGGCTCCCGGGAGGGGATCCGGAGGCAGGACCAGGTGACAGCAAGGAGAAAACCCAGGCGGTGGCCATGGGGGAGTTGACCTCTCCCCTCCCATGGTGCCATCCACGTGGTGGGGCTGGGGGCTGCTGCAAGGACCTTGGAAACTGTCCACCTCTGACCTGTGAGGGCTGCACCGTGTCCACGGAGGTTCTGGTCCCAATATTGTCCCAGAGCCTGTCACATCCAGCAGGGCAGGAGGAATGGCTGCCTCTCCCTGGGGCAAAGGCAGAGGGGCCGTCCTAACTCAGGATTGGGACACATCTCTGGGTGGTCTGAGCGGTGTCACAGGTCACCTATACTCAGGAGGCACTCACAGGGCAGTGAGGAACATGAGACCAGAGAAAGGTCACCGGGTTGAGTGTGAGCCACTGGAAGAGAGGGGACAGGAGATCGGGGAGAGTTTTGGGGCTGATCTGAGATCAAGCAGGAGTGTGGGGAGCATGTAAGTCAGCTCAGGGCTCAGCGTGTGTGTGGAAGGACCCCTGGGGTCACCGTGCACCAAGTGGTCAGCTACCACTGGCCACTGATCCATTGCACTGGGGAGGAAGCTGATAGGACACTATCTTGTGTCACTGACCATGCTGAGTGACCACAGTGGCCTGCGTTCTGGATTTCAGTTCTGAGGGCCTCTTCTCTCCTGGGACAACCAGTCCTGATCATGAAGACCAAAAACCGGCCCCCCCGGCGCCGGGCACCGCTACAGGACACCGAGGCCACTGTAGAGGAGCAGACCCCCGACAGGCCCCAGCCTGGCTGCGGGTCGGAGCTCGCCAAGGGTCTACGGAGCAGGACGTCCAGGGCAGCAGGGACACGGGCTGAGGGTGGGCGCCGGCGACAAGGGCCAGGCAGCCGGCGAGAGAACAGCATTCAGCGGCGGCTAGAGAGCAATGAGCGGGAGCGGCAGCGGATGCACAAGCTCAACAATGCCTTCCAGGCCCTGCGAGAGGTCATCCCGCATGTGCGTGCCGACAAGAAGCTCTCCAAGATCGAGACACTCACGCTGGCCAAGAACTACATCAAGTCGCTGACCTCCACTATCCTGACCATGTCCAGCAACTGCCTCCCAGGCCTGGAGGGACCAGAGCCTACGCTGGGGCCCAAGCTTTACCAGCACTACCAGCAGCAGCAGCAGCATGTGGCTGGGGGCCCGCTGGGGACCACAGAGGTCCAGCCCCAGGGCCACCTGCAGCGGTACTCTACGCAGATCCACAGCTTCCGAGAGGGCAGCTAGCACCCAGACTGGGGCGGGGTGGCAGTGGTGGCCCGGCCTGCTCCTCCCAGCCCTGGTCCCTCCGAGCCTCAAGCCCCAGACCTGTGATGACGTCAGCTCTAAGAGGTTGTGGCCCCTGCAGCTCATTTGCCCTGAAACTCAGCTCAGCCTCTTCCCTGGAGCAGTTTTTTCCAGCCCCCCAGGGGACAAGCAACTAGTCTGGTTGTTTCCAGGCCATGACCCTGAGCATCATAAGGCCCAAAGCTCCAGGAAGGTTCCAGGCCCTGCTGTTTTTGCATTGAGCCGGTGGCCTCATTGAGAGCAGAAAAGGCCCTTTTGCCTTCTTCATCACTAAATTCTCTTCCCCTTGCATGACTCCTCCCGGGCAAGGATTACAGAAAATGGTTTACTTACAGGTTTCCCTGAGGCCAAGCAGGGGAAGGGGCCTGCCTCTACACTTTGTCACAGGCCTAGGTGGATCCTGGGGCTCAGCCCTCTGATTTGGGTAAGCTGAGGCCTGGGGCCAGCAGGGCAGGACCCAAGGCCCTTCTAGGAATATGGCAGAACAAAGATGGTGGCTTTTTGAGCAGTCAGAAACCCTAATCATAGGACCCTGAATTCCTTCTAAAGGGACCTAGGACAGGGCTTCCTCCCTAGATCCTACCAGGGGGCTTCTGGAGAGGAGGTGCCCTGGGCTGTGCTTGACTGTGTGTGTCGGGGGGGTCTTTGTGGGGCCTCAGTGCTGGGTAGGAGTTTTCCTGATCCCCTGTGCAGGGGGAGGGTTTAGGGCTTTCTGCGTGGTGGAGCCTGGGTTGGCAGGAGCTTCCCTCCCCCACCCGGTGCTCCTCCTGATGGCAGGGATTGGATGGCTTGGCAGCCCAGCTGCCTCAGGCCCAGCTTCCTTCTGTTGGGGCGTTCCTGCCCCACTGGCTCTGCCGGACTGGGCCACTTTGCTGTCAACCCTGCTGGCATCTCGTCTCCTTTGTCCCTCTGCACAGAGCTATCCCAGAGACCCTGAGGACCTGGGCAGGGGGGCCTAGCTGGACCAGGAGCTTAGCTGCCACAGCCAAGCTGAGGCTTTTGCTGGCCTGTCTCCAACACGTGGCCTTGCCCTCCCCAAACTTGAGCGGTGTGGCACTACCTGTGGGCTTGGGGTCAGCCGTGGCCACGTGAAGGGTAACAGGTGGCAACTGAAGGAACAGGCATTTCCACTTCGGTCCTAATTCCCAGCCAGGCGCTCTGGAAGGAAGCCCTGGGCACACTGGTCTCCCTGACTCAATGAGGCCATCTTGTGTCCCTCACTGTAGGCCTAGGAGCCTGGTCTGATCCCACTCCTCTAACTGTCCGTCATGGGTCAGGTGGGGATGTGGGACTTCCTGTGTGTCCCTTGGGGGTGGCCACTGGGGAAAGCCCAACCTCAGTGTGAGCTGAGGTTGGACACGACCGCAAGCTGGAGACAGACCCAGCCCAGGCATCTCCTGCTGCAGGGACCTGCAGCCCGGAGGTACCCTGAGATGAGCGAGGCCTCCACTGGCCCCTGGAAGCTGAGCCAAGGCCAGAGCTGGGCTCAGCTTGCCCCTGGACTCACTGGACATGCTGATGATCTGAGCCCAGAGTACAGGCTGTGGGGCCGCTGCCGCCAACACCTTCCTAAGAACTGGCCACAGCTCAGGGTTGCCAAGGGTCACTGCCTCTTTCTTCCCTGAGCCAGCACCTGCAGCCCCCTCCACTTCCCAGAGGGTGATCTGGGCCCAGGTAACCAGTCCTTCCTCACTGGTGGCTGGAGGGGATCTGCGTGCCCTTGGCCACATTGCAAAGGATCCTCAAATGCCTCAGTCCCTCTTCAGGGTGTCAAATGCTGGAGGGAGAACAGGAACAGATTGGTGGCTGGTCAGCATGGCCTGTGGCTTGGTCTACCTTGACTCTTGTCCCGGACCCCTAGCCCAGGTTGGATGCTTTTATCCTGTGGGAGGTCCTGTTGGGCCATGAGGGCTAAACTTTCTCAAAGCCCTGGGCAAGCAGGTTGGAGCTGGGGTCCACTGAGCTATTGGGCCACCACTGTCTCCACCAGTGGAGAAGCCAGAACTGCAACTTTTCTGTATGGGGAAAATCAAACTGGAACTGAGTGGCCTGTACCCTGCTATCATTGTGGTGAAGATGTCTCTTAACTGACACAAATTTGCTTTTAGTTTTTTCTTTTTTTTTTTTTTTTTTTTTTGTGGGTACCGGGGGGTCGACCTCAGGACCTCGCGCGCCAACAGGCGCCCGTGCCGCTGAGCAATATCACCGGCCCCTTTTCCATATGTGGGATCCGGGAGTCGAACTCGGGCCCTCGCGCTTGCAAGGCAGGCGCTTATGCCACTGAGCCATCTCACCGGCCCCGCTTTTAGTTTTTTCTAACAGTACCTTCAAAGTATGAATGAAATTGATGCCTTGTCATACAACAAAAATAAAAGATTTGAGGGCAATTGCTTTGGCCACATGCACAAATGCATGGGAACTGTGCATTTCAATCAAAGTGTATCAATAAAACTATGCTATCATTTATGCAGTGGTATAAGTTTTTATTGAATAAAACATCCGAGGAATCAAGAGAGTTCAGTGATGCTGAGCAGGTAAATGGTCAGGAGAGGTCACCACAGAGAAAGGGCAGTGACACCCTCCAGTTGGTTCACTGAAAAGCTACCTGCAGACAGCAAGACTCAACAGCAGAACATACAGGTCACAGGTGTGAGGGGACAAACCACACTGCCTATCAGGAACCTGATAGGGAGCTGTAAACAGGTGGGGGGGTCCACCCTTGAGGCTGTGTGACAGCTCCACACTCAGGTGTAACCAGCCCAACTCTAGAACCATTGCCAACGGACACCAGGTCCCTCAAATGCCCATGTGAGAGGGCCCCAGGGGGGACAACGCTCAAAGTCAGCTTCTGGTGACAAACTCTAACAGCAATGTGGACTCAGAGGCAAATGCAGAGCTGCCTCTTATGTCCCAGGGAGCCCAGGAAGTGAGCAAGTGGCTAGTGGCTCATCCTGGCAGACGAAGGACCTGGCTCTGGCCACCTCCTGGCCAAAGTGTAAATTTAAGATATCACCTAGTGCAGGCAGCCATGAGGCTGCATGAGGGAGTTGGGCCACTGGCCAAGTACTTCTTGCCTGGCTGGGCAGGCCGCCTGCCTGGGGCAAAGGTGCCTTCTGTTCTGCCCCAGGCACAGAACACTTGGGGCTCTGTCCACACCTCGCCTGCCAGGCATATTCCTGCTCCCTACCCAACACCTTCGGGGCCCAGGGTGCCACCAGCCTCCACCAGGCCACCCTTCCACATGATCGGATGAAGCAGAAGGCCCCTGTCCCATTGCATCATGGGAAGGGAGGTGACCAAGAACTAATGATAATTCTGCACACAGACACCATCTCCACCTCCCAGTCCACTCCGGGGGACCCCAAATCACCCGCAAAAGAAGACAACCACCCACTTGTACATCCATTTCCAATCTGCCCACTCTGCTGAACATGGAAAATACCCTCCCCACTGCAACTACCACTCTGAGGAATGATCACAGCGTGTAACAAGTGATTCGGGCCTCATGGCAATTCCCCTGATGGGGTAGGGCCCAGATGCGATTTGGAGGGCTGGGGTGGAGGGCTCGGGGTTCCAGGTTCCAGCTTAGGGAAGCAGGAGGCAGAGTGGGAAGTGACAGGCGCGATGGGCTGTGGCTGAGGGTCCCTGTCCCCCACCCCTCTCTCTGGCATTCCTTGAAGACTGGGGATATGGGTGGGTATGTTCACAGAGCTTCACATTTCTGGGCATTTCAGCTAGTGCTTCTGAAGTTGGCCACAACCTGGGCCAGACTTCCCCTGAGTCGGCCTTTGCAATACCCTCCATGGTGTGCATTTCAGCACAGATCGGCTCAGCCTGGATCCTTCAAGCCTGGCGCCACCCCTACCTCTGGGTGACAGGCAGCCTCAGCAGCTGACAGCGCCATGGGCCTTCTGTTCCCGGGACACATTCCGGGAGGTCCTGGTGGCATTGGCTCGGACAGAGATATGGTCCCAGCCTCCCTAGAAGAAGAAAGCCACATCACCCTGAGGGGCTGTGCCTGGGGCCTTCCACCAACCCCAACCCCACTACCAGGTCCCAACTAGTACTGCATCGGCCTGGTACGTGCGCAGTGTTCCCATTATGGCCCACTCACCCCGATGCCATAGTCCCAGCCCTGCCCCTTGGGTTCTCGAGGCTGTACGCCGGTGCGACGACACACAGTCCCCCGGCTCAGGCCATGGGTCCCCTGGACTTTGTTGGCGATGACCCAGACCTGGAATACACATCTGCTGAAGCCCCTGCCCAGCCACTGTGGGTCACGGGGACAGGAGGGCTAGGCCAGCAAGGGGACCAAGACGCCTGGGTACCCAACACCCTCTGTCTACCTGGTCCAGGGGCCCCACGGATACTCTGCGCACATTGTTGGACACATGCTCCCAGCTGGAGCCCTGCGGGTAGCTGGGCGTGACTCCCCCGCGGTACCACAGGTTCCCTGGGGACAGAAGAGGCCAAAGTCAATGGCAAAGACCCCTGGCCCATCCTGCCATGCAAGGGTATGGGGTGCTGGGGGTCCTGTGTGTCAAGGCAGTGCCACCTCCACTTCTCTACACCCTTGGGCTCCTGCCGACCTGCAGCCAAGAGCCTGGGCCATGGCCAGCCTTGCCCTTTCTATGCCTGGGCTTCCCTGAGTTTCATAATTGTCCCATTGTGCTAGGCAGGGCTGGCGACATTAGCCTCTTTCTACTGAGGTAGAAAACTGAGGACAAAGAAGTTTTTAAACAAATAAAAAAAAAAGAGAGAGAGCTGGATCTGGAATAAACACTCTGGACTTCAAGTCTTAAGTTTGTCTTTTCTCAGTCATCCACAATGACAACAAAATCTTTTTTTTTTTCCTTTGCAGTAGTAGGGATTGAACTCAGGGGCTTTGCACTGAGCTATATCCCCAGCCCCTATTTGTTTATTCGTTTGTTTATATATTTATTTATTGAAACAGGGTTTTGCTAAGTTGCCCAGGCTAGGCTTAAACTTTCGATCCTCCTGCCTCAGTCTCCCACAGCGCTAGGATTATAGGCTGTGTAGCACCACATGCAGTGGCACCATCTTTTTTTTTTGGCTTTTTTGAGATAGGGTTTTGCTATGTCGTTCAGGCTGATCTTGGACTCACTATGTAGTCCAGGGTGGTCTCAAACTCATGACGATCCTGCTTCAGCCTGCTGAGTGCTGGGATTACAGGCGTGCGCAGCCATGCCTGGCTATTTAATGACACAATCTTGAAAGAAGCTGGCTGGAGCCCTGCTCAAGGAGGCATGGGGGTTGGAGATGGCTGAGCCAGTCCTGTGCTTCCTGTGGGGTCCTGCATCCCAGACCTGAGTGAAACTTTCTAGAAGATGATCCCAGTGTAGGTCCTGCCATGCAGTGGCTTCCACTGGCAGAAGTGACCAGACCTCTGCTCTCTGCCCAAGTAGGGCCTGGCTATCAGGCCGGTACCTACCAGGCCTGGGTAACTCATGGGAGAGACTGGCACCAAGACTGACCTTGGGCAGAATGCCTGTCATGGTGCGTGTGAGACATGCACTGTGCTATTCTGTCCTGGCCCAGGCCCTGGATGGCTCCTGAGGGCCAGGCCCAGGCTGCATGGTCCTGGCTCCACGGTCACCATGACCCGGGAAGGTGACACTATCACGTGGGTCAACTGCCTCACTATCATCTTTCTCTAGGGGAACCGTGGAACAGAAAGTCCCAAATGCTTCTGGGTGCCTTGAGAAGAGGCCAGCAGGGCAGACGTCACCAGCCTCCCCGCACCAGTCTGTGGCTCTGTGGGGCCTGCCTGTCATCCCTTTGGGGTGCTTAGGGAACCCCACCTCCCCACTGACCACACCGCAGCCAAAACCACTTGCCATTTTCATCCAGGGCGTACACAGATGTCTGCCCCACGGACACCTGCACCAGCCTCTGCTTGGGAGGTGACGGGATGTGGTACCAGCAGTCACCTGTGACAGGACAGTTGACTCAGAAGGCCACAAGGGACATCAAACCTGCCAGCCCAGACCTTTGGGGATGTCGACTCCTCCAAAGCGCACAGTGGACTGAGTTGTCGCAGCCAGTCTCAGTTCCCGGGGCCACAGATGCACAGCCAGGGCCTGGTGTTAGCTGAGGGCCAACCCAGTCCAACCCAAGACCACTAGTCCACCCAACACCCTGTCCTGGCCTGGTCCAGGGCCCTCCAGAGGCCATGGCAAGTTCCAAAGATGGGGCCCAATAGACCAACCTCAGCAACACGGACACAAAGGTGCCCAGCCTGGCATGCAGTCAAGTGTTGGCCTCAGTGGCTACCATTCAAACCCACTGTTGAATGGTAGGGGCTGTGGAGGGGTCTATATGCCAGCCACCCATATGTCCACCCCTGCCAGCCTCCCCTAGCTAGACGCTGTCTGCGTACCTGGCATAGAACAGGCCGGTGTGACCCGCCTTCCCCAAGTGGTCACTGTGGGGCCAGGGAGACCTGGCTCAGGGCAGGGGCAGCTGCAAAGGGTGGTCACCATGGCTTAGCCCTACACATGCTCCAGAGGTGGCACTAAGTATGCGGGGCCCTTGTGCCAATGCCCCAACCACAGCTTGGTACTCACCAGCTGGCTGGGAGGGGGACACAGAGCCCCGGTAGAACGCAGAGCCATCCCTGGCCACAGCCCACAGCTGGTAGCAGGCCCCGATGGAGACTGAGGCGAAGGGCTGGTCGGTGCCGATGTGCAGCCAGGAGGAGCCCTGGTGGCGGGGGAGGGGCGCCAAGGTGACCCCCAGAGTCACCAGGTCCCCTGGCCCAGGATTGGTACAGGGTCCAGCACTCAAACCTGCCTGAGGGTGGGCAACTCTGGGAAGCACGTGACATCCTTGTATCACATGGACCCAGCCCCTCCTGACTCAGTCCTGACCATGGCCTGACCTTGGTTGTCACTGAAGCCCTGGGCTTCAGAATAGTGTATGCCAAAGAACCTCTGTGTCAGCAGCGCCTACCTCTGCCCCCACCCCTGCCCCAGCCCCCAAGAGATGGCAGCTCTTCACGCCAACCTCACCCTCAACACCAACTGCTCAGAGGCCCCGTGAGCTGCCCAGTACAGGTGTCCCCCCACCCCAGAGACCTAGCCTGGGAAGGCCTGAGCCCAGCCCTACGGCAAAGAGTCTTGACTTTGGGGAGCGTCTGGGAGGGCAGGGTGGCTCAGAGGCCGGGAGGAGGGTGCTCACCACAGGGTTCAGCTCAGACACACCCAGGCGGCAGAGTACGTCGCCTTTGTCGCTAACGGCCCAGAGTGCAATGTTGTGACCACAGCCATCACCATCTGGGCTCTCTGGGCTCTCCGGGATGATGGACACGTCCCCAAGGGCAATGGGGGCCACCTCCAGCCAGGGTCCATTGGTCACCAGCTTGCATTTTCTATATGGGAAAAAGTGATACAAGCCCAGGGACCCAGGGTGACCTCAACTCGGGACCTGTTGCTGCTCAAAGCTACCTGCTGAAGACACTGCGAAGGCCCAGTGTGCAGGAGCTGGGGTGGACAACCCTACCCAAGCTGCAGCAGGACAGCAGGACTCCCGAGAGCAGCTGGTGAGCGGAAGTGCTCCCTACCCTCCCCAGCCCAGCCAGCCTTTCCTACCGCCTGAAAGAGGAGCCTGCCAGTGACATTTGTCTTATTTGCTCTTGAAAACAAACTCTTCAGAAACCAGGGCACCGGGAGCCGCAGGCATTTCCGGGGCTGACATTTACTTTGACTCTGCTTTCCCGCCCTCTCCATTTCTTCCCTGGGGACCGAGGTCAGAGGCCAGCGGGTCGGGCCCAGAGAAGCCACAGTCCTACCCCTGGGGTGGTGGCTTCTTGGGTAGCCCAGGCTGGGACAGGGCTTGACCCTGGCACCCTGTGACTCCATCTCACCTGGCCCAGCACCTCCTCCTGACAAAATCCTTCATGGTTTTATACCCGTGGTATGAGCTGCAAGAGGAAGAGAAGGTGAAATCAAGACCCCTTCATGGAAGCTTCTGGAAAGTGACACTGTGCACATTTTTTTCCCAACTGCTACACAGCCTTGGTGTGCGTCATGGGATCAAAGGAGTTCAAGGCATGATCGACATATACGGAGAATGCTTAAACTTTTAAAATGTGTTACAGTAAAAGGCACATTTCCATTCATCCCACTCCCTTCAAACACACTCATCCCATTGGTCTTGTCACTTTATGAAGCAGTTCTAGAAGTCCCCTTTCATGAGTGTCTTTATAAGATTTGATCAAAAATTGGGTGAACACCATGCCAAGTGCCATCCGACAGAAAGGCAGGCTCGTAAAAACATTAGTGTGGCCTCATCCCCCTTACTCATTGGATCTGGCACCAAGCAACTTGTGGCTCTTTCCCCAAATCAAAATGACCAAGAAAGGGCAATGTTTTGAATTGATTCGGGACGTCAGGGCATTCATGATGGCGCAACTAAGACACAAATGAGGACTTCCAGAGCTGCTTCAGAAAGTGCCAGGAGGGCCGGTGAGATGGCTCAGCGGCGTAAGCACCTGCCTGGCAAGCACGAGGTCCTGAGTTCGACTCCCGGTGCCCACATACGTAAAAAGGGCCGGTGATATCGCTCAGCGGCATGGACGCCTGCTGGCGCGTGAGGTCCTGAGGTCGACCCCCGGTACCCACAAAAAAAAAAAAAAAAGAAAGTGCCAGGAACGATGGGGTGAGTGTGTTCAAAGTAAGGGGAAGGATCTGGAGGGGGATTCATGGCCATGTGTCTTTTACTACAATAAACTTAAAAAAATATTAAACTGCTCTTTTCCATCACACTGCATAGACACCACAGCACACAACCCTCACTCAGCCTGTCTCAAATGGGTTAGGGCTGAAGTGCAGCCTCCAGGTGATAGCGGAGGTAGGGTGTGGCAAAGCTGGCGGGGGAATGAGCAGGACCTGTCAATTACAAGATCCCAGGGCAACAGGAGGACTCCGTATGTGGAACTTCTCACGAGCCCCCATGAAGTGTACAGGGCATAAAAGAAGACTGGATGAGGGGGAAGCTGCTCTCTTGGTGAGTTTGCACATGTGTTTCTCAGAGGCGGTGTGTACTTTGATTTTTGCCTTTACCCTCTTTTTCTCCTTGTTTAGCCCAATTTCGCTCTGCAGAGCTGGTTTCTCTCATGCCCATTTACCCCATACTTTTCAAGTAAACATTTGGCACGCTTTTGGGCTTGTCTTGTCCAATTCTTTGTTCGAGGCAAGAAGGACATGGAATACTTTTGACTGGCGAACCATTTCTAAAGAAACTACCCTGTAACACAGGGACCTGGTAGCCATAGCCTCCCTGGGGCCTGCACATGCAGCAGGTCCAGCTCAGGAGCTCTGGGCACCCTCCCCTCCCCAGATATGAGCCCACACTCTGGGACCGGCCTCTGCCTCCCACCTGGGTCCACTGGAAAGTCACTTGGGCCCCAGCTCAGGTTCTCCTGGCTCAGCTCTTCCTACTGGACACTTGTGCCCTATGTGGGGCTAAGCAAGCCAAGCAGCCCTTGACACAGTGGCTTGTTGCCCACTGACCCATCTTTCCACCAGCCTACATATCTGGCTTCCCAAGATGGTGCCAGCCTCGCTCCAAGGGGCCTGTGCTGCCCCGCTTCTCCCGACACCTTCCTTTGTGCTGCACCCACCACCAGTCATTCAGGACTTGGCCTGAAACCCCTGCAGATCAGATGTCCTAGGCCCCCTTACCCTACTTGAACCCCTCAGCCCGGGACACCAGATCCTTCCAGAACCTTCCAGAACCTTTGGGCCTGGCACAGTGGGGACAAAGCCAGTGCTGAAGGAGCCACATGCTGCTGCCTGTGCCTGTTCACTGAGCCTCCTGGCCTCCTACTCATCACCACTGGCCCCCAGCACTGCAGTAGCTGAGTTGGGAGTCAAGAGGCCCCAGGGCCTAGGGTCCCAGTGCTTGGGGACCTGGCCCATGAAGCCCGAGGCAGAGAGAGATACTCACGCAGGGAAGTCACTGGCATACTGCCACCCCTCCTGGTCTGTGCCACCAGGAACGCTGAAGTCCACATACCAGTCTGAAACCTGGGGAGGGGGAAGTCAGTGAGAATGGGGATCCCATCTCCCTAGATCAGTCAGAAACCCAAGCAGTGCTACAGGACAGGGGGCCTCACCCAGGTCCACTGTAGAGACGGTGGCTTCGTGCTGGCCTTGGTACACTCCTGCAGCCCCGTGGCGTCACTCCACATGTACCGGTCGGTGGGTAGGCCCCTGCAGCAGGAGGACAGGCATGGGGTGACATCAAGGACCGAGAGCAGCATCCACCCCAGACAGCGCTGGTAGCAGACTTGTACCCCGTTCCTGGGGTGCCTGAGGGAGCAGGTCTGAGCTCCAGCCCCACAAGAAGCAGTCTCCCTAAAGATGCTGATGTCCTAAACCCTAGCAACTTCAAATGTGACCTTGTTTGGAAATAGGGTCTTTGCAAATGGTCAAGGTAAGATGAGGTCACTAGGGTGTGCACTGGTCCAACAGGACTGGTGTCCTCATAAAAAGGGGAGCCACGTGTAGTGGTGCACACCAGTAATCCCAGCACTCTGCGAGGCTGAGGCAGAAAGATCAAAAGTTTGAGCCCAGCCTGGATAATTTAGTGAGACCCTGTCTCAAAATAAAAATTTTTAAAGGAGAGAGCTTAGCACAGGAAAAAAAAAAAAAAAAAAAAGGCAGGGGAAGAAAAGAAAAAAAGATGAAAGTTAGATGGCAGATGGCAGATGGCCGAATGGGTCAGCTGGTTTCCAAGCACAGAGTTCAAGTGATTCACAGCAGTAGCACCCAGGATGGAGGTGGCCCAGTTGCCAGTGAAGATGCATGAACCAAAATATACATTTGGAAAAATAAAACCTTACTAAATCAAAATAAGTAAATAGAAACCTGAAGCCAACACAGTGGGACCTTGCATAACACACTGAGTAGGCCCAGCCTAATGTCACAGGCAGAGGAACAAGACTTGTAGAGCAGGGTGGACAAAGGACAACCTGCACCCTGCGGGTGCTCTGCCTCTTCTGGGACCAGCTATGAGCTAAGGGTGGTTTTCACATTTTTGAACAGCTGAAAAGATCAAAAGAAGACTAACATTTTGGGACAGCTGAAAATTATGTAAGTTCAAATTTTGGTGTCCCTATTATGAGGTTTTGGAGACGGATAGGCCTCCTTCATTCACCTGCTGCTTTGATGCTAACAACCACAGAGTTGAGAAGTTGTAACCTCTGGTTATTAAGACTTCTCAGAAGGATTTTTTAAAAAGCCTCTAACTTTACATAAAGAAAACAATAGAAATGGGGTATACTGGCATATGTCTATAATCCCAACTACCTGGAAGGCTGAGGCAGGAGGATTGAAAATTAGAGGCAACTTAGTGAGACACTATCTCGAAATTAAAAAATAAAATAAAATAAGGGCTGGGGTGTAGTTCAGTGGTAGAGTGCTCACCTAGAGTTCTATCCCCAGCGTGCGTACACACACACATGAAAATGAAAGCAAAAAAAATGAAAAAAGATTGAGCAACTGGATTACATACATTTAAACATCAAAAGTCACACCAAGAGAGAAAACATAAATCACAAAACAGGAGGCATGGCCTCATCACTACCACCCTCCCCCTAGAAATCCCAAGCGAAACTACCATGTGTGTGGTGCAGGCCAATAATCCCAGCACTGAGAGGCTGAGGCAGGAAGACTGCAAGTCTGAACCCAGCCTGTACAACTTAGGAAGACCCTGTCTCAAAATAAAAAATAAAAGAGGGCCAGGGACGTAGCTCAGTGTGAAGACCTTGAGTTCAATTCCCAGTATAATAAAAGAAAGAAAGAGAAAAAAGAAGAGAAGAGAGGAGAGGAGAGGGGAGGGGAGGAGGAAGGGCAGGGGAGGAGGGAGAGAGAGAGAGAGGAAGCAAAGAAGGAAAGAAGGAAGGAAGGAAGGAGAAAGAAAGAGAAAGAATGAAAGAAAGAAAGAAAGAAAGAGAGAGAGAGAGAGAGAGAGAAAGAAAGGAAGGAAGGAAGGACAGAAAGAGAAAGAAAAGAACTGTGCCTAGGCCAGGTGGCCCCCGGCCAGGCACCGGAGCCCCTCGCCTGCTGGTGTAGCCCGTGACAGGGTTCCAGCGCTGGTTCTCATAGATGCAGATGCTCTTCACGTCTGACTGTGTGTAGATGTTGCTAGTGCTGCTGGCCAGACCTGGAAGGAGACAAGGCCACTGGGACGGAAGCCGCGCCAGCCTTGGGGCCCTGCAGGCGGCCTGGGACTCTGGCTTGGCGTCTGGAGCCCCAAAGCCTGCAGAGAACAGGTGGAAGGGTGGCTGGAGCCAGGGCAGCTGAGGCGGGGAGCAGGCATGTGAAGCTCATGTCGCAGGGCCCGGCCTGGCTGGGGATCCCCCTCTCTGTGGCCATGATTATTCTGGGCCTCGATGAGAAGAATCTGCTGCACACCAAACCTCCCATGCCTGCACACCCCATCTCATGCATCCTCACCCAGAAGCAGGCAGGTGTGAGGCACCCCAGCTCACCCCTTATCCGCAAGGTACCTTAGCGCATGCACACCTCTGTGGGCCCCAGCTTCCTCCACGGTAAACAGAGACGGGGAGCCGTCAAGCCCACGCAGATGTGCGTTCCTGCGGTCTTAGTGGACCACAGCGCTAGTGTCAGCTCCTCCCACCACAGGGCATGCGGTCCGTGGCACAGAACGTCCTTTCAGCATTGCTTCTGCCTCCACTTTCTACTCTGCCTCCCAAAACTTGGGGAATCCCTGGGGGGCTCAGCAATACCCCATCTCCAAGGCGCAATACACCACATGGGGGCTAGAGTTTGGGCCATGGAACCAGGAGCTGGGTCCTGAGTCCATCCAAATCCACCCCAAGCGCTTGTCTGTGAAATGGGGCTGACTGCACTCTAGACTATTCACAGTCCGCAGCCCAGCTCCTGAGTTCCCAGAGGGCATCTGAGAGGTGAGGCCTGGTCTCTGGGCTCCTCTGCCTCATGCTTTGGCCAGGAATTATCCTCCTGTGCAGGCTGGCAGTGGTAAAGGTCACCTGTCAGACAGCTGTTAGCCAAGTGTCAGTACTGGACCAGGGGCCCCAGTGTCGGGCAGGGGATTAGAGGGAACAGCGCGTGGCCAGGCTCACCTTGGACGCAGCCTCCACCGTAGCCGCCTGTGTACACCCAGGCTGTGTGGTCATAGCCAATGCCCCACACCACACCGCGACTGTTGGCCTCCACCACCCGCAGGTGACCTCCCATTTGCCGCCAGAACCTGGGAGGGCCGGGAGCAAGGAGCAGGACAGACACCTCAGCCTGGCCTCCAACCTGCTGCCCACTTGGAGCCTCTGTCTGCAGCCTCCATAGACGAGGTATCCTACCATCCCGGGGCTCCAGACCAGGCGTACCCGTGACCTCCCTGGCCTCCCGTGTGTTAGCCAATGCTGCTGAGGGCCAGGAAGTAGCATGTGGCAAGCAGGAGGGCCTCAGGAGCCTGCCCCCATCCCTGAGGTACAATGACCAGGGACAGAGGTCAGCAGTGGCTTACGTTGCCCCTGGGGGGCCATAACATGCGGCTGGGCAGTCTACACAGTGACAGGCAGCCCGAATGTGGTGGCAGAACCAGGCATGGTGGCACACACCTATAATCCCAGCACTCTGGGAGGCTGAGGCAGGAGGAGGAACAAATTCAAGCCCAGCCTGTACAACTTGTTCACTTATCAAGACACTGTCAAAAATATTTCTAAAAATGAGCTGTGGATGTAGCCAAGCGAGAAGGCCCTGTACTCAGTCCCCAGTACCGGAATAAAACGATGTGGTGGCAGAGCAGGGACATGCTGTTTAATCCTTTACATGAGCAACAGCGTTGACAGGGTGTGACACTGCAGCCTGCCAAGCAGACGGCTGGGTCAGCTTCCTGCAGGCTGAGGCCACATCCCTGTCACCAGAGGGCACCAGGTGCACATGGCTCAGTGAGTATCGGTGATCCCTTCCTTCACTGAGAGGTGGGAATGATGGGGTTCCTGGGCTTGATTTCAACCACTGCTAAATGAACTCCCGGCCTCACTGGGCTGTGCCCCTGCCCATCCTCCTCCTTGGGGCTCTGCTCACACCAGTCCCCTCAGGCTACCTCAATCTCTCTAAAACCTTTATTTCTTTACTTTTTTGCGGTACTGGGGATTATGGTACTTTGCACTGAGCTACATTCCAAGCCTTATCTATCCTAGCCTAGCCTATCCTGAGGCAGGGTATCTTTAAGTTTCCAGGCTGTGCACAAACTTGCCATCTTCCTGCCTCAGCCTAGGAGAGTGCCGGAGTTACAAGTGTACATGACCACGCCTGGTTCCCCTTGGAGCTTTAAATGCCCCAACTGAGCAATCTGAGCTCCAGGTCTGGCCCCCACTGTGTCTAAAGCAGCCCCGGCCCTTGCAGCTACCAAGTCTGCATCTGCCCCCCCACGCTGCTCTGCTGCCCACTCTTCCCTAGAAACACACCTGCGTTCTCCCTCTCCTCTCCGCCCACATGGCCCTATGCTGCAGGGCTCAGCAGGAGCTGGGCGCCTGAGTTCCAGGCTCTGAGTTCTGGGATGGGGGAGGGACATGGCTTCTGGGACTTGGCCAGGAGCCCCAGGGGGTGGGGACGGAGCCTGCTCACAGCACTGTGTGTCCCCCGACATCCTGCCCAAAGCTCAGCTTGAGTGGGCGTGAGGAGGACTGAGGGGCCGGGAAGCCGGCCCTCTGAGTGCTCGGCTCCTGCGGGGGCAGAGGGTGGGTGTGGGGGGCTCTGCAGCACTGGCCCCGGGCACTTGGGGGACAGGAGAGGCCACAGTCCACTCACATCTGGTCACAGGGCAGCAGGTGGTCCTGGGCCTCCAGGTCTGGGCTGGGCTCACTCACAAAGATGTCCCCCTTGCAGGTGACAGACCAGATGGCTTGCGGGGATGGGCGGCCGTGGATCTTCCGGCTCTCGCAGCAGCTCAGGCTGAGCAGGGCAAGCTGGTGTGGGTATGCGGCTGGTCACTGCTGGGCAGGCCTCGGCTGGCTGCTCCTTGTTCCCCAGCCCTTGGGGCCGCCACTCACTCACCCAGTCGTTCATGTCCTGCTCGGTGGTGGCAGCCAGGCGCACAGGCCACCTCTGCCGAGTCTTCTCTGGGGTGTACAGGGCGAAGGAGTGCTTGGCCTCATTAAGCACTGGGACCAGCACCGTCACCTCGTTGAGGAACACGTGGAAGTACTGTTTGAAAAGGGGCATGTGGAAGGGCTGTCACCCCCGCAGGGGTCCTTATGGCCTGCCAGTATCACTGGTGGCCACCGGGCAAAACAAGTGCCAATACTGAAGCGGCACTTTGTGAACAAATGTCTTCATGACTTTTTTTTTTTTTTGGCTGTACTGGGGACTGAACCCAGGGCCTTTGCACTAATCTACATCCCCAGCCTTTTTTTAATTTTTGAGACAGGATCTCCCTCAGTTGCTAAATTGTCTAGGCTGGACTTGAACCATTTATCCTCTTGAATGCTGAAATTACAGGCACGTGCTACCATGTTCAGCTTCTTCATGACATTTTAAAGAAATGCTTTTGACATGAACTGCCTGTGACATGCCAGCTGCTGGGAGGTGACAACTCCATCTTCCTCGGTCTGATGTCTCATCTCAAAAACTAGAGCCTGATCAGGCACGGTGGCACATACCTGTAATCCCAGTACTTGGGAGGCTGAGGCAGGAGGATCACCATGATTTCAAGGCTAGTCTGAACTATATAGCAAGACTCTGTCTCAGAAAAACAAAACAAAACAAAAAAACCCAAAACCGAACCAGAGCCCATAGGCAGCAGCTGGAGGGCAGGTGGCTCTGGGCGGCCATGGTGGATGAGAGTGCCATCTCCAGTAAACCCTGTCCCCACTGACGCTGCTCCCTGCCCCCTTCCGTACCTTCTTCTCCTCATGGACTATGTAGTAGATGAAGAGGATGCTGTCGCGGGCCCCGTCGTGGCCTGTGAACTGCTCCAGGGCTACGCGGACGTCCACCCACTTGTGGGGCTTCCAGTCACACCACCACTGCAGGGTTCCGGTCTTCACCCACACAGACTGCAGCCAGTGCCAAGGCCATGGGGACACCGTCACTGCTGGCCCTGGCCCTGCGTGCCCAGCCCCACTCCCACACCCCAGAGCTGCCCCACTCTGATAACCCCCATGAATGACGAGTGTCACTGTCAGGCACTGGACTGAGCCAGAGCGGTCCCTGCTTCACCTCGTTTTTGTCATGAAGCCAGCGGGGTTGGTACTATTAGTCCATGTTCTGGATGGGGAAACTGAGCCCCAGTAAGGAGCCAAAACTGGCTGAATGTCAGAGAGGGACCCAAACTCTGGCCTGTTTGCCCCAGCCCAGCCTGGGCCAGGACTTTGGAAGGAAGCCAGGCATTTGGCCCTATGATCCAGCTCCCCAGGCTGATGGTGGCCTCCAGGGGTGAGGCTCTGCCTCAGGGGTGGCACAAGCTGCACTTCGGGGAGGGCCAGGGCCACTGGCCACTCCATCCTGACTTGTTTCAACAAACCACAGCATGGCATCCTCTGCAGGCTCAGGATGAGGTGACCTCAGGCAAAGACAGGACAAGGTGCTTTGCTGCTCCCCTCCCTGCCTGCTTCCTCTGAGACTGCTGCCCTCTCCAGGTCCCCAGGCCCCAACACGGTGCCTGGAAGGCAGCGGGGCCTCAACAGTCTTTCAGGATAGATGCATGAATGAATGAGCCCATTTCCTTATCCTTAAGCCACACTGAGCATCTGAGACTGGCGGGTGTGAGGGGGCAGAGGCAGGGATGCTGCTGCCCCTCCTTCCACCCCAGCTCAGAGCTGGTACATGGCAGGCGCTCAGTAAATGTCTGCTGAAAAGAGCGCATGGGGACAGGGGGACGCCCACCTGCTCCACAGCCTGCTCGTAGTGCCTGAAGTTCTCCAGCTCCCGCTTGGTCCTCTCTGTGAGCTGCTGGAAGATCTGCTTCCTCCAGGCGGCAGTCTGGGCCGGCGAGATGGACAGGGACAGGGTCTGCACTGAGGGAGACAGGCCTGCGGGAGGCCAGAGCCTCAGGGCCAGGGTGTTAGCTGTCCTGCAGCTGGGCAGGGGCCAGGGCTTGTTCTCTCCCGCCACCCCCACCCTTTTTTTGCACTACTCCAGGTTGAACCCAGGGCCTTCCCACTGAGCTACTTTCCCAGCCCTATTTTTTATTTTGAGATAGGGTCTTGCTAAGTTGAACTTGAGATCCTCCAGCCTCAGCCTCCCAAGTGCTGGGATTACGGGCATGGGCCACTCAGCTTGATGTCAGCCCTGCTTGCTAGATAGCCCTAACCTCTGCAGAATGCCCTGTGCGCTCTCCTTTCAGGGTCACCCTGATGAATAAGTTGCTAGCCTAACAACTCAGCCTAGAAAACCCCCACCAGTGCCAGGACAGGAAGAGGGTTATGACAAGGGGCTGCACACTGGAACGAGGTCTTGTTACTGGGTCGGTGCTAGCCCCCCCTCAAGCCTCAGGCCACACCCCGCGCCCCGCAGCAGTACCCCTGGGGACACCTGGCCCCCCATGGCCCCTTACCTGACTGGACAGTGAACCACTTGAGCGCAGAGCCCGCCTCCACTGCGCAGCCGCCCCCGGACACCCAGGCCCACAGCTGGTGGTCGTCAGCCCCGTAGGGCTCGTCCAGGCCCAGGGGGAAGAGCCCTAGGGAGGAGAGGCCCATGGTCTCGGCAAAGCCTGCAGCAGAGTGGCTGGACGCCTTCCTGGGCTCTTTCAGGTCAATGTTGGTCCAGGGTAGCTCGGCTGGGGTGGAGGCCGGGAGGGGGCGCTCGCTGCCAACAGAGGCCTGGGTGGCCTCCCTTCCGCCCACATCCGGACAGGGGTTCTCCGAGGCACACTCTGCAGTGCCTCCCGTCTCGGGGCCTAGGGCTGAGCTGCCCTTAGGGTCCCTGGAATTGTCCAAAGGCTCTTCAGGGGCAGACCGCTCAGGTCCGGGTCTCTCCACTTCGGAGGCAGCGTCAGTGTCACTGGACGCAGACTCACTTCCGCCCTTCACCTCGTCGCCAAAGAAGCAGCCGGCGCTGGGGACAGAACGGGGTAGACCGTTACTCCTTCCTGGGGGATGTGCATGGCTATTGGGACCATCCATGCGACTTGGGGCTCATCACAACCTCACTGAGCTCCTGTCTCCTCTGAACAGGTGGGTGTATGCTTCCCAGGGGCAGGGCCGCTTGGGCCACACTCCACACCATCATAGCAATGTGCCTGGCTATGCCGACCTGGAACTCATTTTTGTTTTTGCAGTGCTAGGATTGAACCCAGGGGCCTTTGCACTAAGCCACGTACCCCAGCAATTTTTCTTTCTTTCTTTCTTCCTTCCTTTCTTTTTTATTTATTTATTTATTTTTTTTTTTGAGACAAGAGTCTTCCTAAGTCACTAAGTTCCCCAGACTGGGTTCAAACTTTCAATCCTCCTGCCTCAGGTTCCCAGAGTGCTTACAGGCATGTGCCAGCATGCCCAGGTCTGATCTGGAATTCTTCACTGTGATAAAATACACGTGACATGAAGCTGACCATGTAAACCATTTTAAAGCACATTACTTTAGGGGCTTTCGTACACTGACAGAGTTGTACAGCCATCACCACTCTCTACTGCCACAGCATTTTCATCACCCACATGGAAACCTGGTACCCACTAAGCTGTCGCCCCCATCCTCTCGTCCTCGCCCCCAGCTCCTCTACAAAACACCAATTTACTTTCTGTCATTATGGATTTGCCTACTCTGGACATTTCATAGAAGTGGAATCATGGAATCAATGTGTGGCCTTCCATGTCTGGCTACTTTCACTTAGCATAATCGTTTTTTCTGTTTTGTTTTGTTTGAGATAGGGTCTTGCTACATAGCCCAGGCTGGCCTTACATAGCCCAGTCTAATGCTGGCCTTACACTGGTGATCCTCCTGCCTCAACCTCTCAAGTCCTGGGAGTACAGGTGAGTGATACCATGTGTGATTTAGCAAAGTTTTCTTAAGGTTCATCTACATCATAGTGTAGATCAGTATTTCATTCCTTTCATTGACAAAAATTTTATTTCATAAACCATTAAATTGTTTTCCCCAATGGCTGCCCCACCTTACACTCTCACCAGCAATATGTGAGGGTTCTCATTTCTACAAACCCTCACTAGCACTTCTTTCTTCTGAGTCACAGCCCTTCTGGTGGGTATGACATGGTCCCTCACTGAGGTTTCAATTTGCATTTCCCAAGTGACTAATGATGCTGAACATTTTTGCGTGTGCTTGTAGTTTTTTGTATATCTTTAGAGAAGTATCTATTCACGCCCTACCACTGAGCTGCACCCCCCAGCCCACTCTTTTTATTTTTTTTATTTTTATTTCTTTTATGTGGGTACCGGGAGTCGACCTCAGGACCTCGCACTTGCCAGCAAGCACTTGTACTGCTGAGCGATATCACCAGCCCTTTTTATCTTTTATGTGGGTTCCGGGAGTCGAACTCAGGACCTCACGCTTGCCAGGCAGGTGCTTATGCTGCTGAGCCATCTCACTGGCCCATAGCCCACCCTTTTTAAATGGGTTGTCTTCTTGTTGAGTTGAAAGACATTTTTAAATATATTTCTGACATGAGGCTCTTATCTTGTGATTTGCAAACATTTTCCCCATTGTGTGAGTTGTCTCTTCATTTTCTTGATAGTGTCCTTTGATTCACAAAAGTTTTTTGTATTTTTTGCAGTGCTGAGCTGCATCCCCAGTCCTTTTTATTTATTATTTTGAAACATGGTCTTGCTAAATTGCCCAGCCTGGCCTCCTCCTGCCTTAGCCTCCTGAGTAGCTGAGATCATAGGCATGCATTACTATACCTGGCCCCCAAATATTTAATTTGGATGAAGTTAAATTATCTGTGCAGATGTTCCTTGACTTATAATTGGATTGTGGTCTGATGAACCCAACGTAAACTGAAAATATTATAAGATAACAATGCATTTAAAAGCCAGGCATAGTGGCACATATCTGTAATCCCATCACTCTGATTGCAAATTTGAACCTAGCCTGGGCAATTTAGCAACTTAGCAAGACCCTGTCTCAAAATTTAAAAAAGGACTAAGGATGTAGTTCAGTGTAAAAGCCCTTGGTTCAGTCCCTAGTACCACACACACACAAACAAAGCATTTAATATACCTCATCTACTGAACATCGCAGCTCTGCCTAACCTACCTTAAATGTGCTCAGAGCACTTACATCAGATCACGGTTGGGCAAAATCATCTAACATGAAAAGTATCTTATACTAAAGTGTTGACTATCTCATAAAATTTAATACTGTACTGAAAGTGACCGTGCCTTTAATGTCATATTTGAGAAACCACTGCCAAATCCAAGGACAAGAAGACGTGGCATCAGTATATTTTGCAGCCTGTCAGCTGATCCTAATGTGACAACCACCAGTGAAGGAGACTGAACCTGGGGTACAGATGCTGGCCAAGCTTGGGGGGCGGAGGAGAGAGCACCAGGGAGGCCCGAGTTAGAGGGGACACTCCTGGTTAGGGCTCATAGCTGTGGGCACTCCCATGGTAGCAACAAAGTGTCCCCAGCTTGGATGGTCAGTCACCTTCCTGTGGTCGTATGGCTGGGGCAGAGCCGGAACTTCCCCACATTCTTGAACCCAAGGACGCCAAAGTATGGTCCCCAGAACTGCAGCAGCAGCCACATCACCAGGGACCTCATGAGAAGCCCGAAATCCCACCAGAAGCTCAGGCAGGATCTGCAGGGAATGCCGGTCTGTGACCAGGCCAGAGGGAGCTTCCGTCCGGGTCCCCAAGTGCCTCGTACAGGGACTTAGCACCCGCCCCTCAGAGACGACCTTTCTGGCCCAGAGCCTGAGCCCTCAGAACCAGTGGGCCAGATCTGGTTCCGGTCCCAGTTCCGTCCTGCCCTCTAGTGTGTGCTGCAGCAGCCCAGTGCCTGAGGACACCTCTGTTCGGTCCCCTGGCTGCCCCTGCAGGCTCCTCTGCAGCACTGAGGACTCTCGTGGGCTTGGGGACAGACGAGGGCCAGCACCCTGCAGAGGCCACAAATAGCCTTTCTTCCCAGCAACTACTCTGTGCCCTTGGGTCACCTGAGGAGGCTCGATGAGCTGCCAGAGTGCGACCGGTCACTCTCTCGGCCTGCGACGATGGCCTTCCACGTCTTTCCACTGAGCTCGCTGGGGGTGACACCCTGCCGGAAGTACACAGCTCGCTCCTCAGAGCCGATGCCCCAGACCTGGGACAGAGAGAGGTGCTGCTCAGGGAAGGCTGGTGCAGACCTGGGGCTCCTGAGTCTTACTGGGGGTGCAGGGGGAGAGCAGGCAGCCAGCAAGGCTAGAGGACAACTACAAACCCAGGAGGAGCCCCCCATGCCATGCAGTGGGGTGTGGGTGTGAGTGTGTGCTGGGGCTGGGGAGGTCAGTGGCTCAGAAACAGGGACCCAGGCCTGGTTCCCTGATGTCAGGCAGACTCGGGGCAAGGTTCCGAGGATAAAGTGGGTGGACGGACATTGTACTGGGACACAAGGTCCATCTGTGTCCCTATCGGCCCCATGGCTTCTGGTGGGACGCTGCTCCCCAAAGGAACATCTATGCTCCAGGCAGAGTACCGGGAATGTCACCATCACAGCAAGGGGCTGCACCCTTTGAGTCGGGACAGTACCCAAACCTCAATATCTACAGGAAGGAGGCCATGTTGTCCAACTGTACAGGTGACACTTTACTCTGATCCACAGAGTCAGCCCAGTTCCACCCCTTACTTGGTGACCACTCCAAGTACAAGGGCTGATCAAAAAATGTGATGAATGTTTACATTTTTTTTTTTTTTTTTTTTGTGGGTACCAGGGGGACGACCTCAGGACCTCGCGCGCCAACAGGCACCCGTGCCACTGAGCGATATCACCGGCCCCTTTTTCGTATGTGGGTTCCGGGAGTCGAACTCGGGCCCTCGCGCTTGCAAGGCAGGCGCTTACGCCGCTGAGCCATCTCACCGGCCCTGTTTACATTTTTTTTAAAGAAAAATTGTTACAGAAAAAGACACATTGTCATTAATCCCCCTCAAGTTACTTCCCCTCACTTTGAACACATTTATCCCACCACTTCTGACACTTCCTGAGGCAGTTCTGGAAGTCCTCTTTAATGTCATTATGAGATGTAATAAAAAATACGATGAATGCTGCTGCCAAGCATCATCCAATAGAAAGGCGGGCTCATGAAAACATGACAGTGAGTCCTCGCCCACCCTATTCATCAGATCTGGCACTATGCAACTTCTGGCTCTTCCCCAAGTCAAAGTGACCATGAAAGGAAAACATTTTGATTCACTTCAGGACATGGAAGCAGCCACGACAGTGCAACTAAAGACGCTAATGAAAGAGGACTTCCAGAGCTGCTTCAGAAAGTGGCAAGGGCGGTAGGCTGTGTGTTCTAAGTGAGGGGGAATATTTTGAAGGGCTTAATGATTGTCTTTTACTGTAATAAATTTTTAAATTTAAAAACACATGGTATTTTTTTTTTTTTTTAGACAGGGTCTCACTATGTAGTTCAAGCTGACCTGCACTATGTAGCCTCCTGCCTCAGCTTCCCAAGTGCTGGGATTACAGGCGTGCACCACCACACCCGGCCATACATGGTATTTTTTTATCACACTTCGCATGTCTCTGTGACATCTTCTAGTCTGCAGATATGGTCCCCACCCCCAGCAGATCTGTGCTTACTACTCTGAGTAAGTACCCTTAGGATAGCACCCAGAGACAAGCGGAGACTGCAGACCTGGACAAGAGTCTGCTCGGTGCTCTCAAAGGCAGGGACCCACTGCCATTGGGAAGGGACAGTGGATGCTGGCTGGACACACTGTATTAGGAGCCCTGGGAATCACAAGCCCACCTGGTCATTTAGCCCCACGTTCACCATCGTCATTTCCCCAACCATCTCGATCCAGCTGGTGCCACAGGGATTGTGTGAGTTGACGCCTCTTCGGAACCACACCTGGAAAAGCCAGAAAAGAACACATTTCCCTGGAGGCCACAGATATACGGCTTTTTTTTTTTTCCTTTTATTGATTGATTGCCATACTGAGATAAAACCCAGAGCCTTCACACTGAGCTACATCCCCAGCCCTTTATTTTATATTTTTATTTTGAGACAGGAAATTGCTAAGTATCTAAATTTCCCAGACCAGGTTTGAATTTGCAGTCTTCCTGCCTCAACCTCCCAGAGTGCTGGGATTACAGGTGTACACCACCATGCCCAGCTAGTAGGGGGCTTTTTCAGGGCTCAGAAAGAACAAATGAATAATAACTGGCTCACGCTGTAAGTGAACAGGGTCAGTGCACGTCCATCTTCTCACATCCTCACCTGTGCCCCAGCTGAGAGTCACTTGCCCTCAGCCACATCTGTCCCTGATCTAATACGTGGAAAAGATAATTTTCTTTTCTTTTTTTTTTTTTTTATTTTAAAGAGAAAAAAAAAAATTCAAAACAACATAATAAGCTGGGTGTGGTGGCGCACATCTGTAATCCCAGCACTCGGGAGGCTGAGGCAGGGGGATTGTTGCAAGTTCAAAAGCAGCCTGGGCCACAAAGTGAGCTTAAGGCCAGTCTGAACTGCATAGCAAGACCCTGTCTCAAAAAGACAAAAAAAAAGCTGGTGAGATAGTTCAGTGGCATAAGCACCTGCCTGACAAGCGCGAGGTCCTGAGTTTGACTCCCGGTACCCACATAAAAGAAAAAAAGGGCCGGTGACATTGCTCGGTGGCGAGGTCCTGAGTTCAACTCCCGGTACCCACATTAAAAAAAAAAATAATAATAATAATAGGAGGGTAACAATGGTTAATACATTGCTTATTGTTATCTTTAAATTAGTTACTCAGGGTACAAGATATCGGCATTCAATTGTCCCAACAATATTAGCACAAACCTTTCTTTTCAATGAACTAAGTGAAATTAGTAGTGTATCTATCTTAACTATCTTGTATATATGTATTTTTTTCTTTTCTTTTAAAGATAATTTTCTTGACTCATGTTGTCCTCTCTGTAAGACAACAGCCTTAGTGAGGTTATCTACGAAAACTAGAAACTCATTATTAGAACAAATGATGTATTTGGGGTCTGTAATGCTTTATGAACTTGTCTCCTTAATGTCAATTTGTAAATTGATGCACCATCCAATTAAGTTTTCCCAGGCCTGCCTCTGGCTCCAAGGCTCATCTGGGGGTTGTGGCTGACCCCTACTGTCCCCCAGGGCTGTTTCTACCCATTTTGGAGGGTGGGCCACACTGGGCCCCCCGAGATCCTGGTGAATCCGCACTTGTGCTGAATTTCTAAGGTGCACTGCGTGAGGAGTCAGTTATATGAGAAAACTCTCAAATCCCTCTTACAAACATTCCCAGAAAGCCAGGCATTGTGGTATCATGTACTTGGAGTCCCAGCTAATCAGGAGGTTGAGGCAGGAGGATAGCTTGAGCCTGGGAATTCAAGGCCATCTTGAGCAACACAGCTAGACCTCATCTCAGAGGGGAAAAAAACCCAAAAATCTAGAATGTGTTTCCTACATCCGAATAAAGTAAACATATCAAATATTTGAAGACTGAGTAAACGTACATACAAATCAAATTTTTGCTTATTTAAGCCAAAGGGATGGATGTGTTGCTATAAAAGGAGCTTGGCACTGTCCCTGGGAAGTGGGGTGCCTGGGACCCAGTGGGGGGACAGTGTGGCCCATATTTTGTCGGGCTGGATGTGGCCTGAGGCTCTGGGCCCATGGGTGCTGGTGACACGGACTCAGATGTGTGAGCATCCATCCTCCTGGGTGCCAGGGAACCCCTGCGTGAGGTTAGAAGAAAATCATGAAAACAGTCTAGAATTGGCTAATCTTATTGGACCTACCTCTGATGAGACAGAAATGAAAATAATGGTTCACACTGGAAGACTGAGGCAGGAAGATCCCAAGTTTAAGCCCAGCCTAGGCAATTTAGTGACTTAGCAAAACTTTGTCCCAATATTTTTAAAGTTTAAAAAAATTAAAACAGAGCTAGGGGTATAGTTCAGTGTGAAGGTCCTGGGTTCAATCCCTGGTAACACACACATAAACACACAAAGATACAAACATAAGCACTGAATAGGGGAAGGGAGAGGCATTTAACTGAGGGTCTCGGCAAAGTAGCTTCTGATTATCTGAAATGTGTGGCCTAACACAGCTGCTCTGCAGTTTGGTACTTGGCTGTGAGTGAGGGGAGAGACCGCAGCACCAAACGTCCTGGATATGGTGCTGATTTCAACAGCACGAAAGCTCACAGTGCTTGCTGGATGCCAGATTTATTATAAAGAGTTCGGGCAACCCTTGCAGGAACAGAACCCCAACATTAAGTGGCACCTGCAGAGCCGCCCCCAGCCCCAGCATCCCCGTCTTACTTTCCGGTCCTTGGTGACAGCCCAGACCGCGCTCGCTCCGGCGGAGACGTGCATGATCCCGTTCTCGGACCCGGGAGGCTCCACCACGGACCACGAGCTGCCTGGCAGCCCCCCCAAAACCCGAGGCAGCTCCATCAGCCAAGATGCTGGGGGTGGCCTCCCGCCTCCCCCAGGGCAGGGTCGCCCACCTTTGGGGTTGTTCCTGTTGATCCCCTCCCGGACCAAAGCTTGCCCCTCCCACAGGGTGACCCACAGGAGGTCGTGGGGCCCGCAGCTGATCTGGACAGCCTCCCCGGGGGTGTCCACCAGAGACCACGACGACCCTTCCGGGTTGGGGCGGCTGACGTCCTCTCTGTACCACACCTGGGAAACGACAGGAGGGTGTGACATCTATGTGGCCTACTGGTGCATCTGCACAGCTATGTGTGGGGGTCTCTGGGTACCCCAGTGTGCAGATCCCCCACCCAGCTCTGACCTGGCCATTCGTCTGCAGCTGAGGGGCCCCCATCCACCCAATAACCATGTGCCACTCCAACCTCCAGCCACGGGTGCCCCGTGCTCCCCGCCAGCACGTGTCCTGTGCCCCCTAGTGGTGAAGTGCCCTCAGGACACCCGTCTTTAGGGGTGGGGGGGTGGGAAAACCCCAAGCCGCGTTCATACCAAGGTCTAAAACGTCCACTTCTCTTGCTCTTTAACCTAAATAGCTAAGACTGCACAATACCCTCACATCATCCGGGCTTTGGCTCATTTCATCAGGAAGAGGCTGCACAGTCCAGGCAGGGCTGGTGACCCACTTGAGAATATTCAGACTGGGGGTCCTGGCATCCCCATCCTGACAACCCACCCTTACAATGGGCCTTCCGGTCAGGCCTGGGAAGCCTCCTTCCTGGTACCAGGTGGCTTCATGGCACACTGTCTCCTTTGCTCCTGGAGCACAGGGTCCTGGTGCCACCTCCTACGGATCACAGGAGTGGTGCTGGCACTTGGGGACACAAACGCTGCTGGGGCCCTGTCCTCCCCTCTCTGCATCCAGGTGGACAAGGCTCCTTGACAGGGGACGCTGTCCACGTCAGCTCCCTCACCCTGCTGGCCCTTTCTGCCACCCCTCAGCATGCCACAGAGGAAGCACCTGTGGTTACTCCAAGCCCTAGCCGAGCGGGACCCTGGAGGTAAGCCTGTTCAAATTAACCTGCCATGACGAGCTCGAAGCCTGAGGCAGACTTGTGGTCAATTTGTGGTAGGAGCTACTGAGCAATTATAAAGTATCACCTAAAACCATGGCGAGAGGGTTGGGTCCCCTGAGCTGCTGCTGCCACCAAGTTTCATTCCTTTTATGTAGTTCACAGAGTCTCTGAGAAAAGGATCCCTTCTCTCTAAACATCCACACACAGCATTCATCCATCCACACACGGAACACTTGTCTATCTATCCACCCACACGTCCATCTACCTACGCACCATCAGTGCGTACACCCACCATTCATCATCCACGTACCTAATACCTATCTCTCTATCCACCCATATATCCATCCACCTTTGCATCATCCATGCATCCATCCACCATCCATCCATCCACACACCCAACACCTATCTACCCACATATCCATCTACCTACCCACATCCATGCATACACCCACCATCCCTCATCCACACACGTAACACCTATCCATCCATCCACCCACCATCCACCCACCCACCCACACACATAACACCTATCCATCCATCCACCCACCCACCATCCATCCATCCACCCACCCACCATCCATCCATCCACCCACCCACCATCCATCCATCCACCCACACACGTAACACCTATCCATCCATCCACCCACCCACCATCCACCCACCCACACACGTAACACCTATCCATCCATCCACCCACCATCCACCCACCCACCCACACACGTAACACCTATCCATCCATCCACCCACCCACCCATACACGTAACACCTATCCATCCATCCACCCACCATCCACCCACCCACCCACACACGTAACACCTATCCATCCATCCACCCACCCACCATCCATCCACCCACCCACACACATAACACCTATCCATCCATCCACCCACCCACCATCCATCCACCCACCCACACACATAACACCTATCCATCCATCTACCCACCCACCTAGCCATCCATCCACACAGCAACTGTCCCCATACCCTCCTATCCATCCAACACGCACCCACCATCCATCCACCCACGCACCAACTATCTAACCCCTCCACCCTTGCACAAATGCTTCTGGACACCGTGGGAGGCACCAGCAGACAGCAGGCCAGGAGCCCAGAATCTAAGGAGACAATCTGGATGGCATCTGAGTCCGGGGTGCCCAGGAGAGGCAGGCCAGGACCAACCATGGGGTGGGGGATCAGAGGCTTCTGCGAGGAGTGGGACCCAGGGGCCCACAGGACAGGACACATAGGAGGAGGCCTGTGGGGGGCCTGGTAAGGTGCTGCCTCTCAGGGAAATCCCCACCCCAGGGACAGGAGGCACGGAGGTCTGAAGGCAGCCTTGTTCCCTGCATCCCAGGACCCCTGTCTTGCCTGGCCTGTGGCTGGGCTGCCTCCTTTGCTGCTTCGTGCCCAGGGCCTGGGGACAGTGGCCTTACCTTTCCCTGCAGAGACACAGCCCACACTGACAAACGGCCCACAGGCTCCTCTGTGATCTCCCACCCTCCCACAGAGAGGTCATTGAAGGGGTCGGGCAGATCTTTGAGGTCATCCTTCGAGGGGATCTGAAATGAGGAGGCGACAAACATTGGCTGTCATGACCTGGTGACTATTTGGTCAGGCGCCCACACTGTGTCCCCTCAGTTGGGGCTGGGCCCATACTGCCCGACCTCATGAAGAAGGAAGGAAAAAGAATGCAGGATTCCAGCCCTGGGCTCTCTCTGCATTGCCCTCTCTGTCAGCCACCAGGCTCAGGCACTGTCTTGGAGTGGCCATGTGACAGATAGATGAGCCACGGGGGCCTTGGCCTGGGCTTCTAAGACTGACTGCTAGGACTTTGTTCTCTGGAGCGTGGGGGCCCAGGCAGAGCCCAGCTACTGTGCTAGGAACACAGAGAGGCTAGGTGAGTGCCTGAGACCCCCTCTCTGAGAGCCACAGCAGGACAAGTCAAAGACCAGGTCTCAGGACGGGCACAGTGTCCCCTTAGGCACAGACCTTGGCCCATGCATCCCGGGACTTGTATCTCCTGTATCGGATCCACTTCCGCCGCCGCACACACGAGTTCCACTTCTTGTCTCTCGTGTAGGTGGCGGGGAAGTCGATGGCATAGGTCCACCCCTGAAATGCCAAGGACGGGACTCCATAAGGCTCTGGGGGAAGAGATTTGAAGATGGGAGAAAGAGGGAGGAGGGCGTCGGGAGTGTGACAGCAGGACTTGAATGTGTGACCCCACAGCAAGCAGAAGTCAGACCCTGCAGGGCACTGCTGGGGACAGCAGTACCAGGGGACAGGCTGAGCCCAAGATGACCCTCCCCCCAGGGTAGACAAAGTGGGTACCGAGTTTACCTACCCCTTTCTCGGTGGGTTCCCCTCCAAAATTCTCATCCACGTACCAGTCTGACTCCCATTCCCAGTGTGGTGATGGCAGCGCCACCCCATCCAGCGGCCGGTGCTGGAGCCCACTCACGTCGCTCCACGGCCAGCGGTCACTTGGCAGGAGCTTCTCACAGAAGCCGCCCATGGGGTTCCAGCGCTGGGACCAGGGACACAGAGATGGCATTAGGTCGGAGGCTGCCAGGAAGGGACCCAGGTGGGCAGGGTCTCTCAGGCCCCTCCCAGGATCAAAGACCCCAGGCCACTTCATCAAAAGGCAGTGCAAGCCCAACATGGTAGCACATGCCATAATCCCAGCACTCTGGGAGGCTGAGGCAGGAGGATCACAAGGTCAAGCCCAGCCTGGAGAACTTAGTGATTTTGTGAAACCCTGCCTCAAGATAAAAATTTTAAGAAAGGGCTGAGGAGGTAGCTTAGTGCAAAGGCCCTGGGTTCAATTCCCTGTATGGCAAAGAGAGAGAGACAGAGAAAAAAAATCCAGGGCATTAACACAGCCCCAAAGGATAGAAAACCCACCCACGGCCACAGTGCTGCAAGAGGGGCAGGCAGTGGGAGGCTCAATCATCCTGGGTTTCTGGACACCCGCAGTCCACACTGCGCACACCCTTTGCCAGTCTGCTCTGGTGAAGACACAACCCAGACTCCAGCCCCGGGACTCGTGCCAGAAGGAAGAGAAGGAACACAGGGGCTGGGGGGAGGCTAGGGCCTCTCTTCTGTTCTTCGCTTCATTTGAACCCCAGCCCCAGGATACAGATTGCTTTAGCACCGCCGACATGTGGGCCGCTACCTGGTTCTCATAGGCCTCCTCTCGGCAGCGGATGGAAACGTCGCTGGCGCACATGTACAGGTAGACCTGGTTGTCACAGGCGATGCCCCAGCAGCACTGTGTGGCCGCGCTGACCCGCTTGAACTCCAGCTGGGTGTCCTTGCACAACTCCCAGTACTGGCCAGCCGTGGACAGGGTATGGACCCTGCCAAAGAGGTCCACGGCCCACAGCACAGACACGGGCATGGCGCCAGAGGCTGGTGGGAAATCAGAGGCAAGAGGGAGGGTCAGTGTCCCGTTCTCCAGCCGGGAACATTGTTGGAGGGCACTTGGGAAACTTCTTCCGTGGCTGTCCCATGCCACAGGGGAAAATAAAGTCCAGAGAGAGAAGCAGGTGGTTACCCCACAAAGGAGAAGCAGAGCCTGGCTTCCAGTGTAAATAGCTGTTTTCTTTCTTTGACTTTTCTTCCTCCTTATTTATTTATTTTTGTAGTACTGGGGATTGAACCCAGGGCCTTCATGCTGAGCTGTATCCTCAGCTCCATTTTTTTTTTTTAATTTTGAGACAAATTCTCATTAAGTCACTAAATTGTCTAGGCTGGGTTTAAACCTGCCATCCTCCTGCCTCAGCCTCCTAATATGCTGGGATTACAGATGTGCACCACCACACCTGACTCCTTCCTTCACATTATGGGGACTTTTAATTTTTGCAAACATATAAAAAAGTACAAGGGCAGAAAAAAAAGTAACATCTATGTATTTACCTCTTCAAATTTAATGATCATTATCCTGTTATAAAGTTTCTTCAGATCTTTCTTTTCAACAGAATGAAAGCCTATAGATTTGTTTGAATCTCACTGTCTTCTACACTGGTCTCACTGTGACAGTCCGACATGGGCTTGGTGAGGGGCATCCACATGGGCCTAGGGTCCCAGCTGCAGTCTTGTGTGCCCTAGGAGCCAGGTGACCATGGGTACTCTAGGACACAAAGGTCCCTCATTACCACCTCCCCTGTCCAGGTCTCTCTTGCCATTTTCCACTCCTTTCCTTTCTCCTCTTTGTGCTCTAGATGGTGGCCAAGCCACATGGCCAGACCCAAAGCAGCCAGACATGAAGCGACGAGGGCAGGGGAGTCACTAGGAAAAGCTGGGCCAGACGGTGGTTTCCAGGCCCAACAAGGGAACGTTGCCCTCAGGCCATGAGAGAGGACGGTCAGGGTCCCCAGACAGGACACCGTGTGGTTTCTGGTTTGGAAAGCTACCAGGTGTATTTAGGTGCCTCGAGGCTGGGATGCCACAGGCAAAATAAGCCTCTTTTGGAACACTGTGAGTCTGACAACCATCAAGAAAAATGCAGGTCAAGAAGGAAATGATGGAGGAGAATAAGGAACAGGAAAACGGGAGGCAGAACAGAAGCCAAATTTTGGGAAATACCCCTGACAGGAAAGTAGAGAAGGCAACAGGAGGGAGAATGGCAAGAGCCCCCCTCAGAACTGCTGGCCCCAAAACCTCAGAGGCAGCATGCCTGTCAGACATACAGAGCTACCAGAAAACTGGGATCTGTGTTCAGGTGCCTAAGGCAGGACCCCTAGTGACCCCCAGCTGCCCTTTCCTCCCTGCTGCTTAGGCCTGACAGTCCTCCTGGCACCTTCACAGTGACTAAAAGTACTCAGAGTGTCCCAAACCCACATTGCCAGAATTTGGCATGTTTTAGTACCACTCAAAGCTAACCAATCTCTCTTTGCCTTAATGTCCTTTTGCATACAAATCAGAAAGGGCCAGGTATCGTGGTGCATGCCTATAACCCCAGCACTCTGGGAGGTTGAGGAAGAAGGATCACAAATTCAAGCCCAGTCTAGGCAACTTGGCAAGACTCTCTCTCGGGCTGGGTGTGGCGGCATACACCTATAATCCCAGCACTCGGGAGGCTGAAGCAGGAAGATCACTGCAAGTTCGAGGCCAACCTGGGCTACAAAGTGAGTTCAAGGCCAGCCTGAACTGCATAGTGAGACCCTGTCTCAAAAAGACACACACACATACAAAAAAAACAACCAAACAAACAAAAAAAGACTCTACCTCAAAATAAAAAATAAAAAGGGCTGAGAATGTAGGGATGTAGCTCAGTATAAAGGCCCTGGGTTCAATTTCCAGTACCCTCTCCACCGAAAATAGAAAGCCAGAATGGAATAGTGACCTACTTACCTTGTGAGAATTAAATGAGGTAATACTGATAACCATTGTATAGTACTCAGCAGGAACTGAATGAGTGGGACTGATGTCATTTTATTACTTGCCATTTGCTACCACACTCTGCCATTGATCTCCTATGTCTAAAAAGAAAAATCAAGTCCCTTTCTGGTCACCTGAGTCTTGAGCCCCTTCATTTTCTCATAACAGTGCTATACACAGAGGATGTTCAACCAGTGTTTCATGATGATCACCCACACCCCACAGGCCGCAAATTCCCTGAGCCTAGACAGAAATACTGCTCCAGGAAAGGGAAACCACAGATTACTTGAAAAGTAAGGCATGACTGGTGGACAGATATTCGACAGAGCAAGTAAAGTGTCAGCAGTGTAATTAATGAGGTGGAGAGGGCAGGGTCGGGTGTCCATTGTATAATTCTTTCAGTTTGGGGCTGGAAGTGTGGCTTGCTGGTAGAGCACTTCCCTAACATGCACAAGGTCCTTTGTTTGATCCCCAGCACCGAAAAAGAAAGAAAAGAAAAGAAAAGAAAAGAAAAGAAAAGAAAAGAAAAGAAAAGAAGAAGGGGAGAGAGAAAGAAAGAGAGAAAGAGAGAGTCTTCCAACTTGGTTGTATGTTTGAAAATCTTCACCATAAAATGCTGGCCAAAAAGTAGTTTTTTTAAAAAGTTTCTATGGTGTCATTTTAAAATTATAAATTAATCTTCTAAGATAGCTCATAATTCAATCAGGTTCAGTCTAAGGCTGAGCTCAAATAATGGAGCCCCTGACTTGAATTTGATACACTTTCCTTCAGATAAATAACTAAGCAGTAAATTCCTGCCACACATAATTGAACCTTCCGGGCAGCTGGGAAGAACACTGGCAGAGAAAGGATGCAGGGAGGCTGTGTTTACAAACTCTTTTTGAAATGTGGACCCAGACACCCATTACTTCCCAGTAAAACGTGCCACGGAATCCATATCCTTGGCTGGCCACACCTTCTTTCTGCCTCAACCAGGATGCACCCCAACCCTTCACATGCCATTTCCTGGCTGTGAGTTGACCAGGCAACCTGTCCTGGCTCACTGGGTCACAAGACTGTTGAAAAGCTGAGTGGGGTATTAAGCGTTGTGGTTCTGGATCCTGGGATTTCTTTGCTTTGTACAAGCAAAGGGATGGAGGGAACAACTTACAAAGAAGCAACCTCTAATTCACCAAGATTTTCTACAGAATGATTCTGAATTGGACTTTCAGTCACTCTGTTTTAAAAAGGCCTATTCAGTCAGGTGTGGTGGTGCAGGCCTGTAATCTCAACTCTCTGGGAGGCTGAGGCAGGAAGAATGAAAGAAAGTTCAAGCCCATCCTGGCTAAGGTGGGGAGATTCTGTCTCAAAATAAAACATTAAAAAAAAGGTGAGGGCTGGGCATAGTGGCATACATTTATAATCCCAGCGCTCAGGAGGTTAAGGCAGGAAGATCACCCTCAATTCAAGATCGGCCTGGGCTACATAGTTCAAGGCCACCATGAATTACAAAGTCAGACTCTGCCTCAAAGGGGATGGGGGTTTAAAAAAAAAAAAAAAAGGCCTGCTCAGCACCCTCAAAACCACCTGTCTTTCTGCATCAGTTTGCTTACAGATACTACAGAGACTAAAAAGCACCCAAGGGCAGCAGGAGTAGAGGTGGTAGAGGGGCAGTACGGTACAAGAAGGTTCCCAGGCATGCACTTCCTCTGAGTCTGCCTTAGGACTCCTTCCTGAAAGGCTACTAAGGCAATTTGCTGGCGGCTGGTTGCGGGATTTCTTGAAAACTACATCAGGGTCCAAGGGGGGCGGGGGGACGACAGGACTCCCACGACAGTTGAGTCCTTCGTGAAGAACAGAAGGGACTCGCCGCCCCCAGGACCCGGCTGCAGTAGAGGAGCTGGAGATGTGGACGCGGGGTCCGCAGGCGAGAAGGGGCAGTTCGGGGTGTCTGGGGGCGCAGGATGTCTGTCCAGCCTCACCAGGCAGGAGGTGCCCTGAGTCAGCCTGGCTTGCACCCCAGTTTCTGCTCTGGGCGACAGGTGGGCCCCTGCCCGGCCATCAGCGGCATAAATCGGAGAGCAATCGTGGGCCCTGACCACGCTAATCCTGACACAAGCAGATTTGCTTCCAAGTCTGCCCAGGAAGAAGGCCCCATGTAACTCCATTCTCTAAAGCCGCTAGGGTGCAGCGATCGGCTTCTCCAATTACTCCAGTCCAAGGAGTGGAGGCGTCATCAGAGCTTGGCACTCGGTTGGCCGGTCGACGTTCCGCGGGGGGGGGGGGGGGGGGGACGGGGGCGGCGCCCGCCAGGTGTGCGGGACAGAGTAGAGCCCCTCCCAGGGTCCGGGCAAACGCCGCCAATGGAGGGGCACCACTGACCTCCGCTGCCCGAACCTTCCTAGGAGAGCGAGCACGCCAGTCGCCACGTTCCTGTGGCAGCTGAGGAGAGGGCACCGCGACGCACTCACCTGGGCCCGCGCCGGCTGACCGGCGTTGCGCGAGATGCTCCTCTTCTGCTGGATTAGCGGGCGGGCCCTCCCCAGCCGCAGGCGTGAGGGCGGGCCGGAAGTGGGGCGCAGACCCTCTCGCATTGGCCAGTGTTGTCATGACGTAACGACCCTGAGACGCGCAATTGGCTGCTGTCTAGCCGCTTTAGGGGGCTCAGGATCGTGCGCCCGCCCACTTCCGGGGTCGCGCCAGGTGTTGCGGCGGAGGTCTGGTCTAGGGAGCTCCCCGAGCTTTCTGGCAACGAAACCTGGCGCTGACCACTCGCTGCCCCCAGGACCTGGCTGCAGGAGCGGAGCTAGAGATGTGGACGCGGGGCCCGCAGCAGGAGGAGGGGCAGGTCGGGGTATCTGGGAGCGCGGGCTGCTTGAACTGGAGGAGCGCCAGCGTGTGGCACGAGGAGGCCTCCCTGAGGCACAGGGAGGTGGCAGGTAAACAGGTGTCTCTGTAGATTCCCACGGGTTGAAAAGTAGCCCTTGGGCCGGTGAGATGGCTCAGCGACTTAAGCGCCTGCCCGGCAAGGGCGAGGGCCCGAGTTCGACTCCCGGAACCCACATATGAAAAAGGGGCCGGTGATATCGCTCAGCGGCACGGGCGCCTGCTGGCGCGCGAGGTCCTGAAGTCGACCCCCCGGTACCCACAAAAAAAAAAAAAAAAAAGAAAAGAAAAGTAGCCCTTGAGTGCACAAATTTAAAACTGCACTCTTAGTTGGGCATGGTGGCTCACGCCTGTAATACCAGCACCCGGGGAGGCTGAGGCAGGAGGATCGCAAGTTCGAACCCAGCCTGGACGATCTAGCGACTCTGTGGGAACCCTGTCTCAAAATTAAAAAAAGAAAGAAAAAAGGTTAAAAGGGGTTGAGGATGTAGCTCTGCGCGAAGGCCTGGGTTCAATCCCAAGTACCGTAAAAAAAAAAAAATTTAAAAATCTTCATGGTAGAAATCTGTAATTTTGTAACTGTAGCATGACATCGTGTCAATAATAGTCGCTGTACTGCTCAACCTCTTTGTGTTGCCGATGACAACATAGCTCAGTCTGTTCTAATGATACTAGTAATATGCAAGTGCTCCTTGGTGCCAGGCACGGATGTAAGAGCTTTCCACCTACCTTCTCACTCCATCCTCCCAACAAACCAAAGAGGTGGGTGTTGGTGGTGTTCCCATGTCACAGATGAGGTCACAGGCTGAGTGACTCCTACCGTGAGTAATGGCCCCCAGGGATTTGCACCCACTGCATCTGGTCTGTGAGGAAAGCAACCAAGTTAGGATGGAGAATGAAAAAAAGAAAAAAAAGCTGGGGGCGATGTCTGGTGAAAGGCCAGGCACAACTGACACAGAGGCTGCAATTGTCACCTGAACCTTGTTTCCCTTCTGCTGGAGTTTGTATCTGGAATGTCCCTGAAAGGTCCCTAGCTTGGTGCTCTGGGCAGGGAGTGGACACTGTAAGGGGTGGGGCGTGGTGGGCGATCTTCAGGCCATTGAGGATGAGCTGTCAGTGGGGATAGTGGGACCATCCCCTTCCTCTTTTTCTCACTTCCTGGCTTTGAGGTGAGTGGTTCTGCTCTGCCGTCCTGTCCCACCAGGTTCTGCAGTCTCACCACAGGCTCAAAAGCAACAGGGCCAAGCCAAACATGGCAGTGCAATCTTGTCAACCCAGCACTCAGGAGGCTGAGGCAGGAAGATCACTGCTAGTTTGAGGACAGCCTGGGCTACATAGTAAATTCAAGGCCAGCTGGAATTACATAGTGAGACCTTGTCTCAAAAAAAAAAAAAAAAAAAAAAAAAAAAAAAAATGCAACAGGGCCAACCAGTCACAAACCGAAACCTCCTAACCTGTGAGCCAAATAAACCTTTCTTCTTTATAAGTGGCTTATTGCAGGTGTTTGTTACAGTAAGAGCTGTCTAACACAGCCTTCTGTTTCCTCTTGGTTTTTGCTCTTGAGGATGTGGATAGGTTTTTTTTCCTGTCATGGCTGGGCACTCCACAGGCTGACTCTAGTGGGAAAAAAAAAAGCAGAAGCCGCATGTTAACCCTGATGGTTTTGTGGATTCCTGCATCTAACCTGGACCCTAACCATCCTCAGGGGCTGGTATCTGTGGACTCAGTCTGGCACCATCCAAAACAGGAGGGTCCAGAGGGCCAAAGGTGATGAGGTCTTAGTCACTTTCCTTGCTGCCAAGACACAATACCTGACAGCCACAACTTAAAGAAGGACAAGTTTATTGTGGCTCACGGTTTTAGATGTTTCAGTCCATAGTCGGCAGCCTCCAAACAGGAAATGGCTTAGCGGAAGGGCAGAGGAAAGCTGCTCGTGGTTTTGGCAGCCAAGAAGCAGAGAGGGAAGGGAGGAGCTGGGGAGGGAGATAAACCCATACCAAGCCCCCAGTGACCTGCCTCTTTCCCCCAGACCTCCCCTAAGAGCAAGTTAGCTGTAGTGTCTTCATACTCCAGTCACCTTCCAAAAGCACACGAGGCTCTCTGGGGATGTCTAGATCTAAACTATAATAAGTGGTTCCTTGGAGAAAGACTCGGGTACCCTCAGCAGAAGGAGAGCTGCTGCAGAAACAGTGTGGACAGGGAGACCTGGGTTCTGTTGTCTGTGACACTTGTAGCCATTTCTCCTCTTTGGCCTCAGTTTCCTCATGAAAAGGGGCATTGAAGCTAGGCACGGTGGCTCATGCCTATAATCTCAGCACTCTATGAGAGGCTGAGATAAGAGGATCTCAAGTTCAAGCCCAGCCTGAGCAATAATTAAGGCATTGATTAGGAGCTCTCTGTGGTCCCTTGCAGTGTTCATGTGCTATGACAGACTTCGACTCCATGCCTCCTATGCCCCCAGTTTTTGCAGAGCTGGCTCCCTCCATAGTCAGAAGTTCTGTTGATTCCTGCCCTCACTGCTTGGCAAATCCCCATTCCTACTTCTGCTTTGTTATGTTAACCTCCTTCATTTCCTCTTTCTTCTCCATCCTGACTTTACCACTTCTCTGCCAGGCCAGACACAGTGGTTTCGATCTTGGGGCCATCACTTGGGGTCACTCAGGCTCTGAGCCTGATCCTTGTCCGTGAGATAATGCCATCACTTATCTCCTCATGTTCAACCTTCAAGTCTCAGGTTGAAGTTCAACTCTTACTGAACCTGAGGGAAAGTAGGCCTGAGCTGGTGGTGGTTTCAGTACCTGGGATTGCACCCCGGGGCATTACCACTGAGCTACAGCCCAGCCCTTTTTATTTTTTATTTTGAGACAGGGTCCTGCTAATTCACTGAGTTGCCCAGGTGGGACTCAAACTTGTGAACCTCCTGCCTCAGCCTACCTCAGTGCTACGATTACAGGTGTGTGCCACCAAGCCAAGGTTAGGTCTGCATTTTGATCCTCTCCTATTTTGTACATTCTCCACTCTGACCTGTTTTCCTGCCGGTCTCCTTGACCACTCCTTGAAAAACTGACGTTTTAAGTTCATGTTGGAATTTCCAGGGTTTAATAATTGCCTCACCCATAATTTGTATGAAAAGAATGAATACTCTCCCAGATGACCAGTTTGACATGCATTAAAAAATGTTGAAAGGTCCTCAGCAAAAAGGGCAGAGATTAGCATAAGTGGTCTGTCCTGTCTATTCCCCACTGTCCACTTTGTCCCTCAACTCCAATGGCAATGCATGTGACTCCCTTGGCCCTGTCCCAGAGAGGTAGGAGATGAGGGTGGGGCAAACCAGTGAACCAACTACGAAGAGCCCGTCAGTCATGAGGACGCAGGGCGCATGCGCAGAACACAGAATCCCGGATGAGGATGCAGCCCTGAACCCTGGTGGGACCAATCAGAAAAATGCTATTTTGACTCTTCATTTACATCTGTCATGAAACCAAGCGGGCCTTTGACAGGATAGCTTAACTCTGACATCAGGCGAAGTGACAGGACAACCATCCCAAATGCCTTGTTTGCATGAGGGAGAAGCAGTCTGGAGATAGCAGAAGCCGGGCCATTACTCCTCATGGGCACTGTGAGTCTTTTCACTCTCCGCTCTCACTCTGCAGAGCTTACTTCTTTCCCACCTTCGATAAATGTAAATCCTCGCTGTCTTTTCCGTGTGTCTTGTCCAATTCTTTGTCCAGGACACCAAGTACCTGGAAATAATCTCTTCGGGACCTGAAAGTGGGTAACACATCCCACTTCTAGCAGCCTCTTTGATGTCGCCCACAGGGAGGCTGTCCACGCGGCAGCTGGACTGGAGATGGAGGTGGTAGAGTGGCTTTCAAACAGCACATTGGTTAACCGTGATTAGATATTTGCTTCCTCTGTGGAGTAAAATAATCACAAGCAGTCCTCGTGTACTATTTTCACTTACATTTGCTCATGGCCCTTCCACCTTTGTGCAGCCAGTGAGTCATGTGTCTGGCAGCAAGCTTGATCCTCCCAAGGTGGACCCTGGCCAGCCCTTTTCCTTGGCTTCCTCTACGCCTCGTCCCCATGAGGACCAGGAGCACCCAGCTCCCTCGCTGACCCTGGCTGTGCCCAGTTCTTTGGACTCTGCTAATTAAATCAAGCTCAGCATTTTCTTTTTCCCTTGTGATGATTAACATGGTAAGTGAAGCAGATAAAAATGTGGTATCCCCTCCACCCCCGGCAGAAGAAAGTTCACAGAAATTATGCCTTGAGAAGTGTACTTGCCCAGGTGTGATGGTGCCTGCCTGTAATCCGAGCACTCAGGAGGCTGAGGCAGGAAGATCACCAAGAGTTTTAGGGTTTGAGGACAACCTGGACTACCTAGTGAGTTCAAGGCCAGCCTGAACTATGTAGTGAGACCTTGTCTCAAAAAAAAAAAAAAAAAAAAAAAAGTTTGAAGTTTACATGCAGGTCCAGATTCTTACATCTAAATGCATTTGAAAGTGTTCTGCAGTGAAGATGTGATGTTTTAGCTCAAAAACAAAAATAATACCAAAGATTGAAACCACAAAACCTCTATGGCCTAAACATAGAAAAACCATGGGCCAAACTGGAAGTCAAAGATAACCATTCATGCCTGAGAAAATTTAGGCCCTGCCTGATTATGGAAAGTTATGCAAATGTGGCAAATCAAGCATTCATTTGACAGACACCTGCAGATGCTTCCTTGCGTTAAGCTCCTTGTTAGCGCTGTTGCTTCACGTTGGCAAAGAGCAGGACCGCTCAGCGGTGAAGTACAAGAGTCAGGAGCGGCGGAAGCAAAGCCTGGTTAGTTTTTTTTTTAATCTTGGCTTTCCTTTTTATTTCCTCAAAAACTGGTGGATAAATACAAATACAGCACAATTACTTCAGGTCATTCTTCATATCGTACTCACAGACCAGTGGACAAGATCTGAAAGAAACCTGCAGTCAGCAGTGAAACGCACACACAGCACTTTCTTCCCTAGCTCAAGAAAAGAAAAATAAATGAATAAAATAAACTTAGAATCTCATCAGCACATACTCTCCTGTGACAAAGGATTCAGATATAAATAGTGGGTTCAAAGAAACTATATTAACGTATGTATAACTTCTATTAATGAAAAAATGGAAGCAGCCGTAATGATGAAGATACATTCAGTTACTGATAACTAGTTGTCTGAAAAGGTAACCATCAGAAGAGAAATCGTGCCAGACATGGTGGCGCACGCTTGTAATCCTAGTGCTCAGGAGGCTGAGGCCAGCCTGAACTGCATAGCAAAACCCTGTCTCAAAAAGACAAACAAACAAACAAACCAAAAAAGTGTGCTGCAGAGAAAAGCTATATACACACACAATGAGAAAATAGATTGCACAATAAATGCATGCATGTTTAATACTTGAAGAATCACAGCGCTCCAAAATTTCTCCATGTTATAAAAGCCTGCTGCACTCAACTAAAATTAAAATGATCCTAAAAGGGTAACACTTATAAAGTTTAAGTCTCTTCAGCCACAAAACTGCAATGGAAATAAATGTTCAGGGTCATTTTCAAAACAACAAAAAAATCTATCCTGATGACATGCATGATTAAAAGGTCTATGCAAGATACACTGCTCTACATTCCCAGTGACTAGAGAAAAAAATCCTCAAGTCAATTTTTAGTTTGCAGATGGTCAGAGGATTTTGTATTCCAGCAGGAGTTCAAGTCTGTATCTTTTCGCCAACCATTACTAGATTTTCTTTCCTGATTTTCTCAGCAGCATCAGCTTTGTAATTGTAAGAGCAACCGTGCACATCTGAGTAATGGTGTACACCACAGTGAACATTTCCACAGGGAGCCCCGCTTCCTTTCTGCCCGTGAGACAGCAGTGCTTCTTCTGTTTGGGTTTTTCAAGGGCCTTGCTTGGCTCTTCAGACGGCAGCTGTGCCGTGCCTGACACTGAAGCTTGCAGTTCTTTGGCTTCAGGGACTGTTTTGTCCGTAGATGTACTGGCTGCTTGGGAAGATGCTACAGATTTTGATAACAGCGACTGATTTGATACAGAGCTTGGCTGCATAGATGAAGAGGTAGAGTCTGGTGGTGACTGAGCCCTGGGACACTGCTACCTGTTGTCTGAACTTGTAACGATTCAGACTGCTGACAGGAGCTGGGCTTATTCTACCGCTACTACTATTCTGTCTTTGAAGATGTTCTTTTTTTTTTTCCTTTTTGAGACAGGGTCTCACTCTGTAATTCAGGCTGGTCTTAAACTCACTCTAGCCCAAGCTAGCCTTGAACTCACAGCGATCCTCCTACCTCAGCCTCCCCAGTGCTGAGATTACAGGCGTGTGCTACCATGCCCGGCTTGAAGATGTTCTTTATAGCACACTGAACACATGCCATTTGTACGAGGGTTTCCATAAAATCTGCGCCAGTGGAACAAAGCATAGGCACTTGGCCGTGATTCCTTTCTTGAGCCATGTTCCTCGTGTACACCTGGCAGCGGCCTCTGCCTGAGGCGTCCACTGCTGGGTCACCTTGGTGAGTGGGGACAGGTGAGACTGCAAACTCTGCTCCCTCAGCTTTTTACTAAACTTTTCTGTGTGGCCGTGGGGCCGCTGATGCGCCACAGAGAGCACTGGGATTGGCCTGCCTGCCACCAGCCATGCCTGGTTAATTCCTTTAACACAAATCACTCTCCGGGAAGCAAAATAAAACTTGCCTTCATATCCTTAAGGGAAGGGGCTTATGCATCAGGAGGCGTATGGCTGTCTGTGTTTACTAGGAGGCTGGGGCTGGCCTTGCATTTCTCAGATCTGGTCTATACCACGTGTCTGCTCATGGCTGGCAGGAGTTTGAGGAACTTCTCATGATGGGAAAATTGCAGTGTGTTCACAACCAAAGTATAATCTGTGTTATGCCTGGCGCCTGCCTAGCATGGGCAAGGAGACCCTGGGTTTGATCCCCAGCACCAGCAAAAATGATTAAGATACAATATGTATATGTATCAATTCCCCAAGATGAATGTAATAATTATGTATTGCAAATATATCCTAATTTTAAAAAACTCTGTGTGTGTATTTTGTTTTGGGAATTTCATATATATATATATATATATATATATCTGTGTGTGTGTGTGTTTTGGGGATTAAACCATGGCCTTCCCACTGAACTCCATTTCCCAGCCCTTTTTTATTTTGAGACTGGGTCTCACTAAGTTGCCAAGGCTGGGTTTAAACTTGTGATCATCTTCTCTCAGGTGTGCACTCCACACCTGGCTCCTGTGGCCATGTACAATAAAACCTTGGTTTGGGAGCATAATTCGTTCTGGAAACATGCTTATAATCCAAAGCACTTGTATATCAAAGCACGTTTCCCCATAAAAAATAAAGGAAACTCAGATGATTCATTCTACAACCCAAAAAGATTCATATAAAAGTGATTACAATACTGTAATATAATAAAATATACAAAAATAAAGAATAAATTAACTTGCACTTACCTTTCAAAACCTTTGTGGCTGGTGTGAGGGAGGGGGGAGGACGGTTCTTGTGTAGGACGACTTTCACTACCACTCACAAAATTGCTGCTCTCTACTGGCTCAATGGAATCTTTTTCTTTTTGTGCAGCTCTAACAAGGAACCTGTCCAATGACACTTGGTTTTACCTCCTTTTGAGGATTTTGCAGGATTATGACATTGCATTGTCATTAAACAGATTCATAGCTCACACTGCTACCACCTTATTTGGGCAGTGCTCTTATACAGAATTTTGCACTGTTTCCCACATTTTACACATCTCCCTAATTGCATTCGAAGGGAGGGAATCCTCTGCCTTTTTCTCCTCCTCTGCAGACAAGATTTCCTCCATAATCTCTTTTTTTTTTTTTTTCCTCCATAATCTCTTGCTGGAGGAGATCGCTCACAATTCTGCAGGAAGAGAGAGAGAGAAGAATCCTAATCTCCCACCTCAGTTTTATTTAGTGTCATTAACTTACTCCATTCCACACTCCATGAGCTCTCTTTCCAGCAGAGAAGTGGAACCCTGCCCACTGCTGCTGCAGGCAGGACCCACCCTCCACAGGGCCTGAGGCCACATTTCCTCTCTCTATTCTGCGGAGCCTCACACAGCATCCCAGACAGGCAGGGAACTGAGGATTGGTATCCTGGGCTCCAGGTGGGAGCTTCCACAACACTCCATTATGCTTCCCACTCATCCTCAAAGGCCAGTCATCTACGTGAATGGATAAAGAAAATGTGGTATTGACCCACCATAGACTACTAAGTAAACTTGAGGCATTTATAGGAAAATGGATGCACCTTGAGACCATAATGTTCAGTGAAGTAAATCAGACACACAAACTTAAATATTGCATGGTTTCTCTTATATGAGAAACCCAAAGTAGAAATAAAGGACAAAATAAAAGATAATAGAAGTAGGGAGATCTTTCTCAAAGGAGATAGAATGAAGAGATGGAGGGAAAGAGAAGGAGGGGAAAGACAGGATGAAAAAATAAGGTGTGTTTTGTACCTGTACCAACTGCACACAAGGAATGTAAAGATTATGTACTGCAAACATGTACTACTGAAAAATACCAGTCATCTACAATGGCCAGAATTATGATTAGTGGTGATGCACACCTATAATCCCAGCTGGCAGGCAAAGGCAGGAGAATTGGAAGTTCAAGGACTACTTGAACAATTTAGAAAGACCCTGTCTCAAAAAAAAAAAAAAAAAAATGGTCTGGGGATGTAGCTCAGTGCAAAGCCCTGGATTCAATCTGAAAGAAAGAAGAAAAAGAAAAAGAAGAGAGAGAGAAAGAAAAAAAAGAAAGGGAGAGAGAAAAGAAAATATAGATTAGTAAAGAAGAACTGCATTTTTCCAAGGAGAAAAGCTTAAGGAAATTTTACAGATGCTTTTGAAGAGTAAAAGATGTCACCTGGATGAGACAGATGCTCGGAAGAGGCATAAACCTAGACATAGGGCCACTCTCAGATCTAAACATGAAAGATGAAACAAACCTTTTAAGAGAATAAAATGTTCTAAAGTTCTTGAGGTAAGACAGGGCTTAAAAAAAGGCATACGGGGCCGGTGAGATGGCTCAGCGGCTTAAGCGCCTGCCCTGCAAGCGCGAGGGCCCGAGTTCGACTCCCGGAACCCACATACGAAAAAGGGGCCGGTGATATCGCTCAGCGGCACGGGCGCCTGCTGGCGCACGAGGTCCTGAGGTCGACCCCCTGGTACCCACAAAAAAAATAAATAAATAAAATAAAAAAATTAAAAAAAAGGCATACGAAGAACTAATCTTAAAGGAAAAGATCAATACAGTCAGGTACTTTAAAGTCAAGAGCTTTTCTTTATGAAGATGCCACTCAAAGTGTGAGAAGGAAAGCAAGGAATGGGCAAAGATATTTGTAGCTTGTTGCCAACAAAGGGCTCCGATCCAGAACACAGAAAGAACTGCAAGTCTGTAGGAAAGACACATCCAAGTTGAAAAAAATAAAAATAAATGTCAAAGGCAAAGAGCTTGAACAGGTGTTTCAAAAAAAGAAGAAGGAAAGCAAGTGGTCAATATACCTAGGAAAAAACGCTCAGCCTTGGCAGTAAACAGATGCCAATGAGATGTTCACTAGGTGGCTGAGTGGAAGTGTGCACGGGCGGAAGTGTGCATGGATGTCACTGGGGATGTCACCTGAAGAGACCTTGTCACCTGCTGTGCCCTACATAATATGCACACCAGGTGTAGCACAGGGAGTTCTTAGCCTTGTTGTTTGTGACAGCCCCGCTGTGTACCGCAGTGGAACGGAGATAAACGTGATGTCATCATACAAGAGTGCTTCTGATAACAAAAGTGAATGAAGTACACTAAATGCAAAAACATGGATGAGTGTTGAATGTGTGCTGAGTGAAGAAAATGATCCCATATGATCCCATTTATATGTGAAGTTTAAAAACAGGCAAGAGCTGGCCTTGGTGCCACATGCATGTAGTCCTAGCTACTCAGGAGGCTGAGGCAGGAGGATTGAAAGTAGTAGGCAATTTAGGAGACCTTGTCTCAAAGTACAAAATAATAAGGGCTGAGGGCGTAGCTCAGTGTTAGAGTGCTTGCCTAGTATGTGCAAGGCCCTGGGTTCAACACCCAGTGTTTTAAAAAAAAAAAAAAAAAAAAAACCCAAGTAAGAACTACTTTATAATGAGGACGTGTGTTTGATGGTAAAAGTATGAAAGCAAGGAAGTGATTACCATAATGTTACCATAACAATCAGGATGTGGATGCTTGGGGGGGCACCAAAGGGACAAGCTTAAGCTTGAGGATGTTCTAGTTCTGGATGTGGGTGTTGGCTACTTAAGTTTGGCTTTATGATGATTCACAACATTGATGTCACTTGAAAACTTCTCTCTGTGTATATTTTACGATTGAGAAAGGTTGCCTTTCCCAGTGGAGTCTTTCCCATCAAGACACCTAGATTTGGGGCCTTCCCTTGTGAGCAACCAGCAACAAAGGACACCCCAGTAAAGATTCACACCCTTGACCAAAGAATCGAGACATTCGGAAACCCAGAGGACTTGCCCTGCTGTCTGAATCCACCAGGAGACAGAGCCCGAAAGGACGTGGGTAGGTGCCTTTGCTTGTGTCCAGTGCAGCACCAGAGGCAGAGACAAGACTCCTCGGATCTCACTTCGGGCACCATGTCATGTCCATCATTTTAAACTCAGAAACTGAAAAAGTGATGAGGCTTTATTTGGGCATCTTAGGGATTGCAATTCAGGACCCAGTTTATGATAGCTCTGAATCGGTGTTCCAACGAAGGCAGGAAAAGTGAGAGAAGGAACAGAGGATCTGTGAGGAGATAAAAGAATGTATAACGGAATGGACATTTCTATAAAGCATGGTCTCATTAGCCCCTGATATGCATCTTGGGCCTCTGGGTACAGTGCAACACTCTGGTCTTTCCAGACACCTGTGGTCAAAGGGGAAGGTAACCAAATTTCTAGGCAGCCCCTGGATCATGCGTATGTGGTGTGATCAAAATATGCAGTGAATGATAAAAATGTATTACATTGCCATGAATCCTGCTCAAAATCTTGCCTCTCACTTCACATGCACTTATCTCGCCATTCTTGCACTTTCTGGAGCAGCTCTGGAAGTCCTCTTTCATATCTTTAGTTGCACTGTTGTGGCTGCCTTGATGTCCTGAGTCAATTCAAAACATTTCCCTTCTATGATTATTTTAATTTGGGGGAAGAGCCAGAAGCAGCACAGTGCCAGATTGAGTGAATAAAGTAGATGAGGAGTCAGCATTAGGTCATTTATGAGCCTGCTTTTCTGTTGGATGGCACTAGGCAGCAGCATTCACAGTATTTTTTTTTGTACCTCATAAAGACACGCAGGAAAGAGGACTTCCAGAACTGCTTCAGAAAGTGGCAAGAACAATAAGATAAGTGTGTTTGAAGCCAGAGGGGATTTTTGTTTGTTTGTTTGTTTGAGACAGGGTCTCATTATGTAGTGTCGGCTGGGCTTGAACTCACTTATGCAGCCCAGGCTGACCTGAAACTCACAGTGATCCTCCTGCCTCAGCCTTCTGAGTGCTGGGATCACAGGCATGCACCACCATGCCCAGCCAGAGGGGATATTTTGAGGGTGATTCATGGCAATGTCTTTTTCTGTAATAATTTTTTATTTAAACATTTTTATCATGTTATGTAAGTCTTCCCTTGATGACCTCCCTGATCCATTTTTAAAAGCTCTTTTAATGTTTTCACCTTAATTTTTTTATTCTTGCAGTTTACTGATTTATTATAAAGGATAAAACTGAGGAGCAGCCAGGTGGGAGTGGTGCTTGGGCGAAGTGCACCAAGGGAGTGTGTGGAAAGCGCCTCCAGGGTCACCTTCCATATGTTCACCTTTCCTGGCAGCACCCCAAGTCTCCCTCAGAAGTGCTATGGAGCCTCATCTCCTGCCACACCCACCCTTTCCATAGACTTCTGGTTGGGGCTGAGAGTTCTAGCTCTCTAATGACTTGATCTTTCTGGCAACTGGCCTCCATCCTGAGGCTAAAGTCACCACATTAACAAACTCAGGTATGACTCCTAACAACAGAGACCCTTTTACTCAGGAAGTTCCCAAGGTTTATGGATGCCTGTCTTAATTACTTTTTTTTCCTCAGTGAGATATAATGCCCAGCACTCACAATTTAAAGGAGGAAAGGTTTATTTTGGCTGACAGTTTATTGGGGTTTCAGTCCATAGGCCGCTGGCTCCAAGGCAGGGCAGCATGGCGGAAGAGGTCTGGTGACATGGCAGTCAGGAAGGAGAGCATGGAGGAGGGAAGGAGGTAAACCCTTCCGAGCCATGCCCCCAGTGACCCACCTCCTTATAACATTTAGTTATAAACTCATCAGTGGACTAATCCACTGAGTATCATGCTTCCATGATCCAGTCACCTCCCCAAACCCTCACCTATGAGTGCATGAGACTTTGGGGGTACATTTAGATATAAAGCATAACATCCCATCCCTGGCCCTCAAAAGACTCATGCATATCTCTCTATTCAAAATGATTTGTCAAAGCTTTAACAGATTTAGCATTACCGAAAAGTCTAAGTCCAAATTGTCCTCTGAAATTTAAGGCAAACTCCTTATTGAGAACCCCTGTAAAAATACAAAGAAAGTTAAATGCTTCAAACATACAATGGCACAGGATAAATATTCCCATTCCAAAAGGTACAAATAGGGGAATAGAAAGGAATGGGACTAAAGCAATACTGTAACCCAGCAGGGCAAACATTAAATCCTTTAGTTCCCCGCCCAGTGCCCAGGGCAGTCTGTGGCGAGATGTGAACTCTAAAGGGCTCGGGCATCTCACCCCTCCAGCATTGCTCATGGTGGTTGTAACCCTCAAGACCTCTTTCTTGGGACATTTTTGCTCACTGCTTGAAGCTTTCTTCCAATGTTCTACATTCCTGGCTTTTCCAACCTTCTGGGGTCTCCACTGCGCTTTTGGCTTCACACTCACAGCTTCACTCACTGCCCTTTCAGGGGCACACTGCCTGGCCCCCAGGCCTTCTTCTGAAATTTGGGGCAAGTCTCCCTGACCCCACAACTCTTGCATTTTGCATGTATGTAAAACCAACACCATGTGGATGATGCCAAGGTTTGCCACCAGCTGGAACAGTAGTTGAGCCCTTTTGCATTTTGCCAGTGATTGCAGAGGCCTCTGAGTGCCTGGGTAGCTGAACACGGTAAACTGAATGCCAGGGAATTAATTCCCATTCCCTAGGCTGCTGCCATTCTGGAGCATGGTTCTCTGGGGCTCTCTTTTTAAGGCAGTTTTTCATTTTTGTATTTTCAAGCCTTGGAAGGGTGGGGTCCTGCTGATTACTGAATGCTCTCAGTCCATCTTTTCTATTGTCCTGTTCCAAAGTACATGGCTTCTTTTTAATGCTAATCTGTTTAGCAAATAAGCTCTGCTCTGCTCTGCTCCATCTTTATAGGCCTCAACTCTACCAGAGCTTCCTTTCTGGCCAAACTCAAAAATTTTTAAATCATTCAGCTGGGCTGTTTGCTCTTGATTTGCAAGGTAGAGCTGGCTAACAGCCCCCAACAGTGTCCAAGCCACAGGCTGAATGTTTGGCTGCCTTGAAATTCCTTCCACTAGCTTAATTAGTCTGCTGCCCTTAATTTCAGTCTCCTGAAAATCCTCTGGACATGAGCAAAATACAGACAAAATTTCTGCCAGAGCATCTAAGAGTTGTCAAAGCCTTGGCCTAGAGTCCAACTGCCAATGGGTCCTTCTTTCCACCTGAAACCTTTTGAGCCTGAACTTCACCAGCTGCATTTCTATCAGAATTCTGGTCTTCTGAGCTCTGGCCAGAATCTCCTTTCAAGCTCAGCTCACAGCATTCTAGGGCTGCTTCTCCATCCAGCATCTCCAAACCTTTCCAAACTCCTCCTGCAAGCCAATTCCAAAGGCTTCTGAATCACATGGTCAGGTAGTGTCATAACAATGACCCCACGCCTTTTACCAAAATCTGTCTTGGTTACTTTTTCATCTCTGAGACACAATACCCAACACCCAAAACTTGAAAGAGGAGAGGTTTATTTTGGCTTACAGTTTGTAGAGGTTTCAGTCAATAGTTTGCTGGCTCCAAGGCAAGGTGGGATGGCAGAGGAGGAATGGCATGACCGGAAGCAGAGCACGATCAAGGGAGGAAGGAGAGAGATGCATCCTTTCAGGCCTCGTCCCCAGTAATGCATGTCCTCCAACCAGGCTTCACTTCCCAAATCACATTTAGCTATCAGTCCATCAGTGGACGAATCCACTAACGAATATCACACCTCCATGGTCCATTTGTCTCCAAAAGCCTCACCTATGAGTGGGTGAGCAGATGAGGCTCTGGGGTGACTTCTAGGTATATACCATAACAGTGCCCTGCACCAGGAACTGGGGACAAAGACCAAATATTTTTCTTGTTAAGCTGCTTTTATCCACATTCCCAAAGCAGCAGAAGGAAGTTCATATCCCATGACAGTTAGCTTCCCATTACTGTAAAAATGACCTGAGGTAAACCAATTTAGAGAAAGAGAGAAGTAAATTTTGGCTGTTTCAGAGGTTTCAGTCCTATGGCAGGTGACAAGACAGCTCATCTCAGCAGGGAGTGGGTGGTAGCACAAAGCTGCTCACCTCATGGCAACTGGGCAGTGAAAGAGAGGAAGAGGAGGAAATAGGACCCCAATATCCCCTTCTGGGGCCCATTCCCTCCCACTAGGCACCTCCTCTCAAATTTCCAGTAGCACCAGGATGGAGACCGAACCTTAACCACTTGAGCCTTTGGGGGTCATTTAAGGTACAAAGTATAGCACATAGCATTGTCCCTTGGGGCTAGTCACTGGTAGGGCTAGGACCAAAGTCTGAGACTGGCTGAATTTCTATGTCCCTCCTTGCTTTGGATCTGGGAGCTGAGACTGGTTGTTAGGGAGCAGGATCCACACCCCTGGGTGGAACTGGCAGCATCAGATGCTTCACAGACAGGCAGTGTGCCCTGCTGTGCTGGCCTGCAATCCCGGGGATTAAAGCAGGTTCTGAATCCTCTGGCCCTGCTTTGAGTTTATGTTTTGTATGGCTCCCATGTACATTCACCTATTAATAAATTGTTGTCCCTCTTCTCCTGTTAATCTGCCTACAGCCAGTATGTCTCAGCAGAGTCTATCGAACCTTCAGAGAGTTTGAACTTCCCTACATGTACATGTGACTAACAGAAAAAGACAAAATGATCCACTGGAAGCCACTTGCTCCTGATACCTCTGGAGATGTGGCCATCGTGTTTGCCGTGTGTAAATTCTGTGCAAGTTGTGCATGCCACGGTCCTGGGGCAGCACCAAGTAAGTGCTCAGAGGCCAAACACTGCCTCATTTACCACTTAGGAATATCCTATGAAGCAGTTGCAGTTGTTGCCCTGTTTTACAGTTGGGGAAACTGAGCCTTAGATGGGCTCCTAGCTGGGATGCCAAGGAAATGAGGGGATTTGAGCCCAAGCAGGGCTGACCTGGAGCCAATATGCTTCATTAGAGTCTGTGTGGGAGAAGGCCTGCCTGGCTGATGGAGAAAGAGGAGTCAAAACTCCCCTAGTGTCCACAGAGCATGTGAGGGAGACACACCCAGTGGCAGACGCTGGGATTCATAGGAAGAAGAAAGAGGGGTTCATATGAGGGTGCTTCTCAGGGACACTCAGGGGGGTCCCTGGCACACAGAGGGCACAGAGGTCTCAAATGACTTGTCGGAGGGTGTTGTAGTCAGGGTTTCGCAAGGGAAACAATACAACACAGGACACACAATTTATAGGATTATTTTATAATAGTCACCCAAAGAGTCATATACAAAAGAGTGCAGGCAATCTGTTCACACACTGAAGACCCAAAGAATCCAGCTAAGGGCCTGGATTCCACAGCAATGTCCTGCATGAGTCCAGCTGAAAACCTAGAGCCCATGGCCATGCCCCCATGAGTCCAGCTGGAGGCCCAGAGCCCACAATGATGTCTCACGCAAGTCTGTTCCACGGATCTGCGCTGGAAGGCCCAAAGGTCAGTGGTGGAAGCTAGAAAGTCTGTGCCAGCGGGATGAAGGGTCTGTGCCAGCAGGCTGAGGGATCTGCACTGCAGCCAGGAAGTGACGCTCAAAGTAAGGACCAGAGCTCCCCCGAAAAGTACCACAGCCATCCTCAGCGACAATGAGGTCGCTGAGGTCCTCCAACAATGAGAACAGCCAAGTTCCTATCAAGAAAGCCAGTGCAACAAGCTCCTCGAGGAGAACAAACAGCACCCCCTGTTCCTCTCCAGTTCTCCTTTTTATGTTGTTGGCAACCCTCCTCAGGTGGGCCCTCCACACCCAGCACCATGCTGATTCAGTTCAGCTGGGTGTTACAAGTTGACCACCAGTTGTCAACCCACCACAGAGGGCTTGGATCTTACACAAGTGGTGGAGAGCCATTGACTATTTTTGGTGGTGATGGTGGTGGTGGTGGTAGGTTTTTTTTTTTTTTTTTCTAGTACTAGGGATTGAACACAGGGCCTTTGCTCTGAGATATATCCCCACTCCTTTTTCATATTTTGAAATAGGGTCTAACTAAGTTGCCCAGGCTGGCCTCGAACTTGTAATCCTCCTGCCTCAGTCTTCCAGAGTGCTGAGATTACGGGCATGTGCCACCACACCCAGCCTACACAACGCTTTCTCTAAGATCTGTGTTGGAAATACAAAAAGAAATTTGTCCCAGGAAATAAAGGGAAATGACACACAAAACCCAAGAAGGAATGATGGCCTGACTTTTTTTTTTTTTTTTTGCATTTTAAAAAATTTTTATTGGTACATTTTAGATATACATGATGATAATATTCATCATAGGGAATTGTACCTATACATGATATATCTTCCTTCTTTTTTTCCCATTGCCCTCTCCTCCCCCTTCAACCCCATTTCCCCTCATTTGCAAAAGCTTTTCCATTTTTTTCTTCTATTCTTATTTTTTTGGTCCCTTCTTTCCTTTCCCCCGCCCCCTCCCTGTTCCCCTTCTTATCTGAACATTTTCTTCCCATTTCCCAATATCTTTTATACATTTTGGTCCTTATTTACAATTTTAGTTTCTCACACCAGAGAAATAATGCAGTATTTAAACATGTGTGTCTGATTTATTTCACTTAAGAGTATGGTCTCAAGGTGCATCCATTTCACTTAGGAGAATGGTCTCAAGCTTAACCTTCTTTATGGCAGAGTAGTACTCCATTATATAAAAAAACCCACATTTTCTTTATCCATTCATCAGTTGATGGGCATTTGGGCTGTTTCCAAGATTTAGCTATTACAAACTGTACTGCTATAAACACAGGTATGCATATGTTGTTGTGGTATGATGCTTTTAATTCTTTCAGGAAGATACAAAGAAGGGGAATACCTGGGTCAAATGGAACCTCTAGTTTTAGTTTTTTGAGGAATCTCCACAGTGGTTGTACCAGTCTACACTCCCACCAACAGTAGAGAAGGGTTCCTTTTTCCCCACAGCCCTGCCAGCATTTGTTATTGGTTGATTTCTTGATAATAGCCAGTGTTTCTGGAATGAGACAGAATCTTTTTTTTTTTTTTTTTTTTTTTTTTTGTGGGTACCAGGGGGTCGACCTCAGGACCTCGCACGCCAACAGGCACCCGTGCCACTGAGCGATATCACCGGCCCCTTTTTCGTATGTGGGTTCCGGGAGTCGAACTCGGGCCCTCGCGCTTGCAAGGCAGGCGCTTACGCCGCTGAGCCATCTCACCGGCCCGAGACAGAATCTTAGTGTTGTTTTCATTTACATCTTTTGAACACTGTGTCTGATAATATGCATGGGATAATTTAAATTCCTTTGCACATAAGCACATTCTATGAGCTAGTATCTGGTCTATTTTGGAAAATGTCCCATGTGGAGCTGAGAAGACTGTGTATTCTGATGTTGTGGGATGAAATACTCTGTAGACATCTACTAAGTCCATTTGTTCAAAAGTTTGGTTCAGTTCTGATATTTCTTTGTTGATTTTTTTCTGGTTTATCTGTCTATTTGTGACAGTGGGATATTCAGGTCCCCCATTACAATTATATAGTGCTTATTTGATTTCTCATGTCTGTTAATATTTGTTTTATGGAGTTGGGTGCACTGGTATTTGGTGCATATCTATTTATGATTGTTATCTCTTTATCTTGGATTGTTCCTTTTATGAGGATATAGTGACCTTCTTTGTTTCTCTTAATCAGTCTTGGCTTGAAATTTACTTTATATACAAACAAAATAGCTACCTTGCTTTTTTCCAGGTTTCTGTTGCTTGGAGTATTGTTTTCCATCCTTTGACTTTCAGTCTATGAATTTGTTTTTTCTCTTTTTAAGACAAGGTTTCACTATGAAGTTCAGGCTGGCCTCAAACTCATAGCGATCCTCCCGCCTCAGCCTCCTGAGTGCTGGGATTACAGGCATGCCCGGCCTTATGAATTTCTTTTTTAATTAAATGTGATTCTTTTATGCAGCATATTGTTAGATCTTGCTTCTTGATCCATCCTGCCAGTCTGTGCCTTTTGATTGGTGAATTGAGACCATTAATGTTGAGGGTTATAACAGATATGTATTGACTTATCCTTGTCGTTTATTTTCCTGTTGTTGGCTCCCTTTTTTACCTTTTGTTTAATTGCTTGCCTTGCCTGGTGGATTCCTTCTGTTTGGGTTCATGGAGTTGTAGTCCTTGTTAACTCTTTTAGAATGTCCTTGAAAACATTTTGGAGTGCAGGTTTGGCAGTCATGAATTTCCTCAGGTATTCTTTATCATGGAATTATCTTATTTCTCCGTCAATTTTGAATGATAGTTTTGTGGGGTACCTCAATCTAGGTTGGAGGTTGTTTTCTTTTAGGGCTTGCAAAAGTTCACTCCAGGCTCTCCTTGACTTGAGGGTTTGTGTTGAGAAGTCTCCTGTGATTCCAATGGGCTTTCCTTTATAGATGATTTGTTTCTTTTCTCTAACAGCTTGTAATATTCTGTTCTTATGTTGAATTTCTGAAATCTTGACTATCATATGCCTTAGTGTAGATTTTTTTTTTGATCATGGCTAACTGGAGTTGTACATGCCTCACTTATCTGTATGTCCAATTCTTCTTCCATGCTTGGGAAGTTTTCTCCCATTACTTCTGTGAACAGTTTTTTTTTAATTTTGTTTGTCCTATTCCCTGCTTTTTCATTGACTTGGGTCAATCTTATGTTATTCTTTGCATCATCTAGCAGCTGTTGGATTGATTTTTTGTTGTCCCTTGCTATTTTTAAGAAGTCTTTCTTTTCATGGTCACTAACCGCCAACCTGCCTTCTGTATCTGATATTCTATCCTCACATTGGCTCATTCTGCTGTGGATAATTTCCATGGAATTTTTAATCTCCTGGATATCTGTTTGAATCTGTTTCATGGATTCCATTTGTTTCCTACATTAGGCATTCATGGTTTTCATCATTTTCCTAAGCTCCTCTTTTTAATTTTTTTTTTTTTAATCTGTGTGTCCTCTAGGGTCACTAACCATGTTTTTCTTTTCTTTTTTTTTCTTTCTTTTTTTTTTTTTTTTTGTGGGTACCAGGGGTCCAACTCAGGACCTCATGCGCTGGCAGGCGCCCATGCCTCTGAGCAATATCACTGGCCCTTTTTTGTATGTGGGTACCGGGAGTCGAACTCAGGACCTTGCACTTGCCAGGCAGGTGCTTATGCCACTGAGCTATCTCACTGGCCCCATGTTTTTCATTATGGTCACCATCTCCATAGTTATCTGAGAAATTATTTCTGATTTGATTTTTTTCTAGAGCCTCATTCATTTGCTTTGTTACTTCCATTGTTACCACTTCAGACAGTCCAGGTGGGTGGCTTTTGAATTGTTCCACCTCATTGCCCCCTGGGTTTAGTCTTTGGTGAGCTGGAAGTCTGGGGTTGCATATTGTTTAAGTGTCTTCTCCTTTTCTATTTTTTTTTTTTTTTAGTTCAACTCCTGGTTCGATGTTTATAAATTACTTATGGCAAGTAGCTTTGTTGCTAGTATTTAGAACCCTTAGGAAATGACTACTTCTCAGAGATGTCTTCCAGGTGTAGCTGGCTTTTGGGTTTTGAGTCCATTGCGAGATCCCACCTCTTCAGTTTATTGGGGATGAGAGGTTGCTGCCTATTTGGCCTAGCCCCTGGTTCTTTGGGGCTGGCCCATAGTATTGTTTATTATCCTTAGGCAATCTCAGTCTTGGAATACCAGGAGGAACAACTGATTAGAACAATTTAGTCACCTTGGCTAAAGTAGTACAATCAGCAACAACAACAGCATCAAATGCAGCCCAGAAAATGACAAATTGGCTGGGCATGGTGGTACACGCCTGTAATCCCAGTACTGGGGAGGCTGAGGCAGGAGGATTGCTGTGAGTTTGAGGCCAGCCTGGGCTACATAGTGAGACCCTGCCTCAAAAAAATATGACAAACTCTGGTAATATTAATTTGCTGCCTTTAACTGTGTGAACTAGATTTGTGGTTATATAAAATAAACCAGAAAATTGGATACAGTAAATATGGCGATTTTACCCTCAGGAGAGAAAACTTAAAAGGGGTTGGGGGAAAAATAGAAAAATAGAAGAAGAGGAAGAGATTAGACACAAGGCTGGAAGGCAAAGGAAGAATATGCAAACTTTGGGAAACTGGTGCAGAAGACAGGAGGGAAAGAGAGAAGGAAGAAATAAAAAGAAGAACAGAACAGAAGAACAAAAAACTAGAAATATTGTTCACACTCATATAAAAACAAGAACAAACAATCAAGAAGAAAACAAAACAAAACAGAAACAAGAAAAGAAAATAAGAAAAAAAATGTCCACTTCAGGGCATGTCTCTGCTGTCATTGGTAGACAAAGTAGGTGGACAGAGTCCAGATCCATGTTGATTAATCACAGCAAGCCATCCTAGATTTACAGCAGGGTAGTGGATAATCCCAGCAAGCCTGCATCTTTATTTCCACTGAAGATCTGTGGAAGTTCTGGCTGTTTTCTGGCTGTGAATATGGAAGCTGATTTGTTCAGGCTTCAACACTACATGTGCCACCTGCTGGCTTGAATTTGGCTTCCTGCTGGCTTGAGCTCAGCTCCTTCACTTCCTACTTATTTGACTCGGTTCCACCTCACCCTGACACTGGGAGCTGCTAGGTGGAGATAGCCTGCAGCTTTTCTGAGTTCCGAACTCAGTTGGCCCCTCTCCAAGATGGCTATTGGCCAACTGCCCTCTCCTGGGGGATGGGAGAACCTGAATAACTCACCAGCCACTGCAGTGTGCTGCGTCCATTGCTCTGTTCCATTGGTGTATTTCTCCATGGAGGCCTGGGGTTGCCAATAGTCACCATGCATCTGCAGTTTCGAGCCACCCCTCCCATGTGGAGGAAGAAAGCACTGCTTGCCACCTCCTTCTTCATTGAAGTCTCTCTCCTCACTCTCCCTGTGGGCCTCAATTCTCACTTCAGACCTTTGCTGGGTCCTAGGGGATCCACTTCCATCCTTCTCTTCCTTGCATTGGTATATTTCAGCATCTGGATACCAAATCCGGGGGAGGCTATTTCTCTGCTGTTTGCCACTCTGCCCTGATAGCCCACTTTTTTTTTTTTTTTTTGTGGGTACCGGGGGGTCGACCTCAGGACCTCGCGCGCCAGCAGGCGCCCGTGCCGCTGAGCGATATCACCGGCCCCTTTTTCGTATGTGGGTTCCGGGAGTCAAACTCGGGCCCTCGCGCTTGCCAGGCAGGCGCTTACGCCATTGAGCCATCTCACCGGCCCTGATGGCCCACTTTGAGCAGGTCATTTTTTGGAGTTTGGGGGCCACTTCTGCATACTTGTGGGCCAGGCTACAATCCTTGCCTCACCTGCCACTACTGACACTTTCTGGGGCCACAGGGAAAAGCCTGACACTGGGCTCTTGTCTTTGGGGCTGGTGGCATTTGTTTTCATGCTGCTGGCTCTGCAGTGCCCTCTCACAAGTATGATTTGAATCAAGGATTCCCTTGAAATAGCTCCCCAAAACCACTCTGAGAGGCGAGATGCAGCTGGTGGCACCACGGGCCACCTTCCAGTGTCAGGCGTCAGGCTCAGAACCTAAGAATCCTGGCACAGGGCGGATTGTGAGGCCACATTCTGTGCCCTGTGAGGCCCAGGCTGGCCTCGCCATGCCCTGCATGTGATGGCGCATCCCCACTGGCCTTGTGGGTGGCTCCTTCATGTCACCCTCTGCCTGGCCACTGCTGGGCCATAAGGGTGCTTCTCCTGAGCCGACCTCAGGCTCCCTCCCACCGTTCCTGGGTGTCCCTCTAGGGCTGGCCATGGCCTCCACGGTGCAGGAAGCAGGTAGGGGCCCAGGGACAGGGCCAGGGCAGCCAGGGGCCAGAGGAGGGCATGCAGGGACCCGTTAAGAAAAAGGAAGGTGGGAGGAAAGGACAGGGGAGGAGGACCTCTGCCTCAGTGGCATCGACTGCCATTGTGGCTGCTGCTCTCTGTCCTTCCAGCACCGTGGCCTCTCTTCTGTGCCAGGTCCATCCTCACGGCCGTCCACAAGTCCACTTGTCCCACAAAGCCAGGGCTCAGTGGCAACACTGTCTCAAAGCCCCCAAACCCTGCAGGAGTCCCCTAAAAATCACCATTTGAAGGTGGGCCCAGGAATCCTTTCTGACCAAAGATCATCACTTCTCCATGTCATTTGCGTCTCCCAATGAGAGAAGATCCCTGGTTGTCACCAGCTTCAGGGCTCTGGTGACTGGTAACCAGGATGCTTTGTGTTCCACCCAGTTCTTCTCTGCCATTGTAAATAAATGGGTGGCTGCCGGATTGTGAGGGAGAGACTTCTGTAAATCTCAGGAGCTGTCCTCTGATGGAAAGAAAAGTTGGGCAGATACCCCCTTACCCCCCAGTATGCCCTGTGATCACAAAACCCCATCCAGGAAGATCCTCGGGAGCCTCAATCTTTCCTGCCTCCCAGGCATCATCCCTACTTCTGGGCACCCTTGTTTTTTAAAAACTAGAAACAGACTTCTGGAACAATCCAGATGCATTTCTAGTCCGAAGGGGAATACACATCACAGTCTATGGCCACAGCTCCATTCTGGAGGACAGGAAGGTCTAAATCCTCGCTTATGGATCAAGTGATCCTGGGCACATGGCCTTGAATTCAATTAAACATTTATTGAACACCCACTATGTACGGGGTGCTTTGGATTCAGTGATAAGACACAGTCCCGGCCTACAGTGGGTTCAAGGAGCCCCACTCAGTGAGCAGCCAGTTTCTTTCCTCATCTGTGAATTGGGGCAGTGATGTCCTTGTATCCTGGCCTTCAGGGTCGGGTGTGATACTAGGACTTGGACATATGAGTCACCAACATAGGGCACGTGCCTGACAGACGCTGTTTTCTCTCTCAAAGTTCCATTTAGAAGTTGTGATTCTGAGTCAGATGTGGTGATGTATGCCTGTAGTCCCAGCACTCTGGGAGGCTGAGGCAGGAGTACTGCAAATTGAAGCCCAGCCTGGGCAACTTAATGACAGCAAGACCCTGTCTCAAAAAACTAAAATGAGGGGTGAGGCTGTAGCTCAGCATGAAGGCCCTGAATTCAATCCCCAGTACTGCCCTCCCCTCCAAAAAAAGAAAAGGTGATTCTTTGGTTGTCCCCAGAAGAAAAGATACTAGGATTCTAAAAGGATGTTTGAAATGTCTGAGTTAAGGAGGCCTGGCTCACAGGGTGTAGTAGCATAGGGTGTCCCTAGAACATTCTGGATGAGAACCAGCTATTCTTCCACACACATCCCCACCCCCCGACCACGTACCTCCCTCAACATCCAAAGACAGAGGACGTCTCCTTAGATCCGGGGCACCCCGCAGTCAGGAAGTCCTGGAGGCTGGGCCTGTAGCTCTGACAACCCTGTTTTGTTGCTCGGAAAGGCGTTCCATTGGTTTTGCACATGGGGACCACAAGCGCGTTGACCTCTGTGTTTTAGCCATTTGTCTAGACACATCAGCCCATCCAGCAAGACTGCCACGGCTTTTCAGGGCCTTCAAGTACAGCATCTTGGAAACTAGCCAGAAATGTGTTACTTTGATCTTGGAGAATTGCTTGAAAATGTTGAGACTATTTTCTATGTTTTGATGTATGAGCAGAATTACAGGGCAAGGGCCACCTCCTTAGAAAATTAAGGGTGTGTCATATGAGGTATGATCAAAAAATATGATGCATGTTTAAATACTAAAAATGCTTTACAGTAAAAGACACATTGCCATTAATGCCCCTCAAAATACTCCCCCTTGCTTCAACCACACTTATCCCATCATTCTTGCCACTTTCTGAAGCATTTCTGGAATATCCTGGCCTCAAATTCTCAGATCCTCCTAACTCAGCCTGCCAGAGTGCTGGGATTACAGGAGTATGCCACTATGCCTGCCTCATTCGCTGTATATTTTGTGTGAGTGTCTTCGTGGCTGCCTCGGTGTCCTGAATCCATTCAAAATGTTGACAGCAATTTCTGTCAAATAACACAGCAGCTCACTTTATTTACCACATCTAGCACTGTGTGACTTCTTCTCCAAAGTTAAATGACCATGGAAGGGAAACCTTTTGAATCAATTCAGGACATGGAGGCAGCCATGAGAGTACAGCTAAAGACATTTATGAAAGAGGACTTCCAGAACTGCTTCAGAAAGTGCCAAGAACAATGGGAAAGTGTGTTCGAAGCATCAGGGAGTATATTTTGCAGGTATTCACGGCAATATGTCTTTTACTGTAATAAATTTAAACTTTTTTTGGGGGGGGTATACTGGAGATTGAACCCAGGGCCTTCACATTGAGCTATATTCCCAGCCCTTTAAATTTTTTTTATTTTATTTTATTTATTTATTTTTTTTATTTTAAAGAGAAGAAAAAACAAAACAAATCAAAAGAAGAACAAATTTTCAAACAAACATAATAGGAGGGTAACAATGGTTAATACATTACGTATTACTATCTTTAAGTTAGTTATTCAGGACACCAGACATTAGCATTCAATTGTCCAAACATTATTGGCACAAACCTTACTCTTCAATGAACTAAGTAAAAATGGTAGTGTATCTATCTTAACCATCTTATATATATATATATATATACAATTTTTTTTCCCTTTCCCTTCTTTCTTTTCCCTATTCCAGTCTCTCTTTCCTTTTGACCAGTTTCTTTTTGATTCACCATATCTATTGTACATTTTGGATCTTATTTACTCTTTCAGTTTCTCATACTAGAGAGATAATACAATGCTTACACATGTGCTTCTGGTTTATTTCACTTATGAGTATTTTCTCGAGTTGCATCCATTTACCTATAAAAGTCTCCAGTTTATCCTTCTTTATGGCTGAATAGTACTCCATTGTATAAAAATACCACATCTTTCTTATCCATTCCTCAGTTGATGGGCATTTGGGTTGTTTCCAAGATCTGGCTATTACAAATTGTGCTGCTATAAACATGGGTGCACATATATCGCTGTGGTACGATGTTTTTAATTCTTCTGGGAAGATGCCCAGAAGGGGAATAGCTGGGTCAAATGGGACCTCCAACCCTAGTTTTCTGAGGAATCTCCACACTGACTTCCACAGTGGCTGTACCAGTCGACACTCCCACCAACAGTGAAGAAGGGTTCCTTTTTCCCCACAGCCCCTCCAGCATTTGTTATTAGTTGATTTCTTAATAGTAGCCATTCTTTCTGGGGTGAGATGGAATCTCAGTGTTGTTTTAATTTGCATCTCTCGAATGACTAGTGATGTTGCACATTTTTTTGTATATTTGTTTGCCATTAGTATTTCTTCATCTGAGAAATGTGTATTCATCTCAGATGCCCATTTTTTTTTTTTTTTTTTTTTTTTGTGGGTACCGGGGGGACGACCTCAGGACCTCGCACGCCAGCAGGCGCCCGTGTCACTGAGCGATATCACCGGCCCCTTTTTTGTATGTGGGATCCGGGAGTCGAACTCGGGCCCTCGCACTTGCCGGGCAGGCGCTTAAGCCACTGAGCCATCTCACCGGCCCTAGATGCCCATTTTTGGAGTGGGTCTTTAAATTTGGGAGGTCTGATTTTTTTGAGTTCTTTATATGTTCTCGATAGTAATCCTTTGTCTGAGGAACAGCTGGCAAACATTTTTTCCCACATTGTGGGTTGTCTCTTCACTCTGTTGGTGGTTTCTCTTGCTGTGCAAAAGCTTTTTAATAAGATGAGATCCCAGTTATTGATTCTTTGGGATAGTTCCCATGTGGTTGAGTTTTTATTCATAAAGTCTTTGCCTACACCAATGTCTCCAAGGGTTTTACCTATCCTACCTTCCAGCAGATTTAATGTTTCTGTTTTAATATTTAGATCTCTGATCCATTTTGAATTTAGTTTAGTGCATGGTGAAAGATATGGATCTAGTTTTAATCTTCGGCATGTGTAGAGCCAGTTTTTCCAGCACCATTTATTAAAGAGGCTATGTTTCTTCCAGCGAATGTGTTTGGCACCTTTGTCAAAGATAAGGTGGCTTAGTATGTCTGGGGTTGTTTCAGCATCTTCTAATCTGTTCCATTGATCTTCAGGTCTGTTTTTTTGCCAGTATCACACTGTTTTTATCACAGTAGCTTTATAGTATAATTTCAAGTCGGGGATTGTGATGCCCCCTGCCTTGCCTTTGTTGCCCAGAATTGCCTTTGCTATTCTAGGTCTCTTCTGATTCCAAATGAATTTTAGGATTGTTTTCTCTAATTCTGTGAGATATGCTGTTGGAATTTTGATTGGAATTGCATTAAATCTGTATAACAATTTTGGAAGTATGGCCATTTTCACTATATTGGTTCTTCCTATCCAGGAGCAAGGGATATCTTTCCATTTTCTGATATCCTCTTCAATCTCCTTTTTCAGAGTACTGTAGTTTTCAGTATAGAGGTCTTTTACATCCTTCGTGAGGTTGATTCCTAGGTATTTCATTTTTTTGGATGTTATTGTGAAAGGTATTGTTTCCCTAATTTCTCTTTCAGTAAGTTTGTTATTTGTGTACAGGAAGGCTATTGACTTTTGAGTATTGACTTTGTATCCAGCTACACTACTGAATTTGCTTATTAAATCTAGCAGTTTTTTAGTGGAGTTTTTGGGATCTTCTGTGTAGAGTATCATGTCATCTGCAAATAATGATAATTTAACTTCTTCCTTTCCAATCATTATTCCTTTTATTTCTTTCTCTTGTCTAATCGCTCTGGCTAAAGTTTCCAGAACTATGTTGAATAAGAGTGGGGACAGTGGACATCCTTGTCTTGTTCCTGATTTTAGAGGGAAGGCTTTCAGTTTTTGGCCATTTAGTATAATATTGGCTGTTGGTTTGTCATAGATAGCTTTTACCAGGTTGAGATAAAGACCCTCTATTCCAATTTTCTGTAGGGTTTTTATCATGAAAAGGTGCTGGACTTTGTCAAAAGCATTTTCTGCATCTATTGAGATGATCATGTGATTTTTGTCTTTGGTTCTGTTAATATGCTGTATTACCTTTATTGATTTACGTATGTTGAACCATCCCTGCATCCCTGGGATGAATCCAACTTGGTCATGGTGTATAATCTTCTTGATGATTTGTTGGATTCTGTTTGCCAGTATCTTATTAAGGATTTTTGCATCTATGTTCATTAGGGAGATTGGCCTGTAGTTCTCTTTCTTAGTTGGGTCCTTCTCTGGTTTTGGTATCAGGGTAATGCTTGCTTCCAGGAATGAATTTGGGAGTATTGCTTCCCTTTCAATTTCATTAAAAAGTTTGAGAAGTAGGGGCGTTAGGTCTTCTCTAAATTTCTTGTAGAATTCGGCAGTGAATCCATCAGGGCCTGGACTTTTCTTTGTTGGGAGGTTTTTAATTACATCTTCAATTTCATTGGTTGGTATTGGTTTATTTAGGATTTTTAAATCTTCTTGATTTAGCTTTGGTAATTCATACGAATCTAGGAATCTGTCCATTTCTTCTGCATTTTCCATCTTAGTAGAATATAAATTTTCAAAATAGGTATAGATGATCTTCTGGATTTCTGCAGGGTCTGTCGTGATATCACCCTTTTCATTTTCAATTGCATGGATTTGAGTCTTTTCTTTTCTTTTTTTAATAAGGTTGGATAAGGGTTTGTCAATCTTATTTATTCTTTCAAAGAACCAACTTTTTGCTTCATTGATTCTTTGTATTGTTTTTTTAGTCTCCAATACGTTAATTTCTGCTCTGATCTTTATAATTTCCTCCCTTGTACGGGCTTTTGGCTTAACCTGCTCTTCTTTTTCTAGAAGCTCGAGGTTCACCCTTAAGTTGTTTATTTGCACTTGCTCTATTTTCCTGATATAAGTATTTAATGCTATAAATTTCCCTCTTAGGATTGCTTTCATTGTATCCCATAAGTTCCAGTATGTTGTACTGTCATTATCATTCAGTTGTAGAAAGTGACTAATTTCTTCTTTAATTTCATCTGTGACCCATTGGTTGTTCAGGAGGATGCTGTTTAATTTCCATGTGTTTAGGGAGTTTTTGTGGGATCTTTTGCCATTGATTTCCAATTTCATTGCACTATGGTCTGATAATATGCATGGGATAATTTCAATTCCTTTGCATTTACTTAAGCAGGTTTTATGAGCTAGTATGTGGTCTATTTTGGAGAACGTCCCATGTGCAGCTGAGAAAAATGTGTATTCTGATGTTGTGGGATGGAACACTCTGTAGACATCTACTAAGTCCATTTGTTCAAAAGTTTGGTTCAGTTCTACTATTTCATTATTGATTTTCTGTCCAGTTGATCTATCTTTTTGTGACAGGGGAGTATTGAGATCTCCCAATATAATTGTATTAGTGCTTATTTGATTTTTCATGTCCTTTAGTACTTGTTTTATATAGCTGGGTGCATTGGTATTTGACGCATATATATTTATGATCGTTATCTCTTCCTCTTGGATTGTTCCCTTTACAAGGATGTAATGACCGTCTTTATCTCTCTGAATCCTTCTTGGCTTGAAGTTCACTTTGTCTGCAAAAAGAATAGCTACCCCTGCTTTTTTCTGGGTTCCTGTGGCATGGAGTATTGTTTTCCATCCTTTGACTTTCAGTCTATGAATTTCTTTCTGAATTAAATGTGTTTCTTGTATACAGCATATTGTTGGATCTTGCTTCTTGATCCATTTCGCCAGTCTGTGCCTTTTGATTGGTGAATTGAGACCGTTAACATTGATGGTTAAAACTGATATGTATTGACTTGTCATGATATTTTCCTGTTGTTGGTTCCCACTCTTTGTTTTTCCGCTTTCCGGCTATTTAATTATTTGCCCTGCCTGGTGGATTCCTTCTGTTGGGGTTCCTATCTCTTTCTAGAATGTCCTTCAGAACGTTTTGGAGTGCTGGTTTGGTGGTCATAAATTTTCTCAGATGTTCTTTGTCATGAAAGTATTTTATTTCTCCATCAATTTTGAAAGATAGTTTTGCAGGGTACATCAATCTGGGCTGAAAATTATTTTCCTTTAGAGCTTGCAATACATCATTCCAAGCTCTTCTTGAATTGAGGGTTTGTGCTGAAAAGTCAGCTGTGATTCTGATGGGTTTTCCTTCATAGGTGATTTGTCTCTTCTCCCTAACAGCTTTTAAGATTCTGCCCTTCTGTTGAATTTCTGGGATCTTGACTATAATATGTCTGGCTGAAGTTTTTTTTTGATCATGTCTAGTTGGTGTTCTAAAAGCTTCACTTATAGGGGTGTCAAATTCCTTTTCTCTTCCAGGAAAGTTCTCCCTGATTATGTCTTTGAAAAAGGTTTTAATGTCGTTGATGCTATCTCCTGCTTTTTCATTTATTCCAATTATTCTTAAGTTGTTTATCTTTGAGTCATCTAGCAGCTGCTGAATTGATTTTTCATGGTCCCTTGCTATTTTTAAGAATTTTTCCATTTCATGATCACTAATTGCAAGCCTGTCTTCTATATCTGAGATCCTGTCCTCGCATTGGCTTATTCTGCTACAAATACTTTCAATGGAATTTTTTATCTCTTGGATATCTGCTTGAATCTGCCTTATGGATTCCATTTCTTTCCTATGCTGAGCATTCATGGTTTCTATAGTTTTCTTAAGTTCATCTATTTTTTTGTCTGTATCAGCTATAGTGTCCTTAAGCATGGTCTTCATTGTAGACATTATCTCTGCAGTTATCTGTGAGATTATTTCTGTTTTAATTTTTTCCAGAACCTCATTCAGTTGCTTTGTTGTTACCACTTCAGATAGGCCAGGTGGGTGGCTTTCGGATTGTCCCACCTCGTTGCTCCCTAGGTTTGCCTTTGGTGAATTGGATGTGTGGGGTTGCATCTTGTTTAAGTGTCGTCTCATTTTTTCTTTCTTTAATTCCTGGGGTGATGTTTGCAAATTACCTATAGTAGGTTACTTTATTGCTAGTGTTTAAGATCTTTAGAAGATGACTACTTCTCTGCAGTATCTTCCAAGTGGAGCTTGCTTTTAGGTTTTGAGCTTTCTGCCAGATCCTACCTCTTCAATTCGTTGGGTATGCGAAGTTGCTACCTGTTTGGCCCAGTCCTTGATTCTTTGGTACTGTGCCACTGTATTTTCTGTGTCCCTTAGTCAATCTCAATCATGAAATATCAGGAAGGAAAGATGTTTAGAACAATTATTTCACATTTGGCTATAATGTTAACTAAAGCATCAAACACAGCCTAGAAAATGACAGACTGAGCTAACCAGTTATTTACCACTTTTAGCTGTATAGAGTTGCGGTTATATAACAAAATCTAAAACACACCAGAAAAATTATATGCAGTATACAAGTCCTGTGTATGTCAATTTTTCCCTGAGGAGTTTAAATTTAAAATGAGTTAAGGAGGAAATAGAGTATTGGGAGAAGAGGAAGGAATTAGATGTAAGGTTAGAGGACCAAGAGGGATCCCACTAAAATTGGGGCACTAGTGCAGAGGACAGGTGGTAGAAAGAGAAGGAAGGGATAAAAGGAAGAACAGATCACAACCACAATCACAAAGAAGTTAGAGGCGCTGTTTACACTCATAAAAAACCAGAGAGAATAATGAAGGAAAGAGCAAATACACATACAGGAACAAAAACGAAGATAAAAACAATAAAACAGACAGATCAAAAATAAAACCCCACCAAAAAACAAAACAAAACAAAACAAAAACAAAAAAACCCTTCGCCAGAACAAAAAACAAATCAGTGAGAAAAAAAAAATAAAAAATAAAAATAAAAATAAAAAAATAAAAAGAATCAGTTCCAGGTGTTGACTCTGCTGTAGGCAGGTACCCTGTGGTGACAGAGTCCTGTTCTGTGCAGGTCCGTCCCAGTAAGCCAGGAACGCCCTCTGGCGGACGGTGAGCAGAGGCGCGTACTTTCAGGCAGAGACCAGTCTAGCTCGCCTCCGCTCTCAGCGCCCTTTCACGATCCCTGGGCCTGAGAGGCTCAGCGCGCTGTCCGGAGCGCGGGTTCCCTGCACTGGTTCCCGCCGCTCTGGTTTTTCGCCACACCCCCCACAATGGCGCCGGGCCAGTCGCTCTCTGGCGCGGGACAGGTGTGGCTGAGAGTCCAGTCTCGTTCGCCTGCTGACCTCAGCACACTTTCGTGGGCCTGAGAGGCCCCGTGCTGCCCTGTCTGGAGCACAAGTTCCCAGAGCAGTTTTCGAGCCGCTCTGAGTTTCGCCACACCCCCCACAATGGCGCCCGGCCGGTCGCTCTCTGGCGCGGGGCAGCTGTGGCTGAGAGACACTCACCGCCGGTCAGCGCTGTTCTCCGCCGCTCCCCTGCCCCACCGCTGTCTCAGGATCCTCCGTGGGGGCTCCCTGGGCACCAGCTGCCACCGTGTGTCCGTAGAATTGAGCCTCCGCGGCGCTGCAACTCCTGGGATAGTAGAAGGTGCGCGCGTGCGGTCTGCTCCTTCTTTCCTTCTTCTTTGTTGGAAGTCACCCGTCACTGGTGCCGGGGGTCCCAGATTGCGCTTCAGAACTTCTCTGGGTTTCGGGGAGGCATCTCCCCCCCTCCTGCGCTTTCCGGGTCGCTATATTCCCGTGTTCCAATGGTAACTTTTAGAGAGAGTTTCGCTGCCTGCTTCTTACTCATCCGCCATCTTGAGGTCTCATCCGCCATCTTGAGGTCCTAAATTTTTAAATTTTATTTTATTTATTTTTTGAGACAGGGTCTTGCCATGACCTTAAGTGTGCCCTTGAACTCACTGTGTAGCCCAGGCTGGCCTCAAACTCTCTGAGATCCTCCTGCCTCAGCCTCCCAGAGTGCTGGGATTACAGGAGTGTGTCACCATGCCTGCCTTATTCACTGTATGTTTTGATCACTCCTTGTAGATTTAAATATGTACACGTGTAACTTGTGCCCAGATTTACCATGCAACTCAGCAAAAGAGGCATTTCCAGGTGCCATGTAGTAATTTACGTATTTAATATAAAATATTTAGAAATATTTGCCTAGTAGAACTGCAGAGCTTACCACAGGCTTACTATAAAATTTAAACATGTTTATCTAAGATGAACATTTAGCAAATATTCAGCAAATATTTGGCAAGGCCCTTCCCCAAGCAAGGCACTGGTAGTTGGTTGCAGCCTTGGATTTTGAAACCGTATTTGCTTCCTCCTTCTCTTGGTCACAGGCCCAACCACGTGAGCTGCCAGGTCCTGTCTGTGCCAAACAGCGCTCGTGATGTGTTATCAGCTCTTGTCGAGAGCTTGCAGGAAAGGGCAGGAGCCTGTTTCAGCTTACCCTGGCACATCTGAGGAGAGTCATGGTGACTGGCAAGATCTTGAGGACAGTGGCACTTTCCCCAGCCCAGGGCCAGCCCACCCCGCTTGACCTCCCCATTCTTCCTCCCCAGAGAGAACCTTTCCACTCACTCAAAATTGTACTTACTTATGTGTGATTTTTCTTTTTCTTTTTGGAAATAGCAGTACTAAAAACTTAAAAATTTTTTTGAGGGGTGGGTGGTACTGGGGATTGAACTCAGGGCCTTCACACTGAGCTACATCCCTAGCCCCTTTTAAATTATTATTTTTAAAAATTTTGAGATAGGGTCTTGCTAAGTCACTAACTTGCCAGGCTGGATTCAAACTTGTAATCCTCCTACCTCCTACCTCAGCCTCCCAGAGTGCTGGGATTACAAGTGTGCACCATCACCCCTAGCTAAAAACAACTTTTTTTTTATGTTTGTGTGACATGTAAGTGGATACAGAGCAGAGTGTTGGCTGGCTGAGAAAATGCACACAGGAGGAGTGTTCTAAGTGAACTATATTCCGTCTTGATAGGAATGTATTTCTGTTAAAACCAGTGAACAACACTTGGCTTTTCTAGTGAACCTGGCGCAGGGGCAGCGTGGCATGGTCTTGGGGCTGTGCGAGGTAGAGCTGTGTGGCATCTGAAGGCCGGAGACCTTGGAAAAGCTAGGGAAGCCCTCCATGCCTCGGTTTCCTCTGCAGAGCGTGTGCAGCACCGGGGCAGAGCGAGTCATGCTGCCCTGTAATCACCCTGGCACACTCTGGCCACCTCAGGCTCCTGTCCTGGGGGACCTCTGGACTGCCTGCTGCTCTCAGACCCCCAACACCTCCTCCCCTCTGCTCAGTCTCAGCTCTGGCCTCATTCCCTGTTTCAGACAAACTGGCAGCCATCAGAAGAGCCCCGCAAGACTCCCCCACATCCACTGGGCCACTCATGCGGGTGCACGCAGGGCCTGTCCCTTCTCCCCTCTTTCTGGTGCTTCTTCATCTGCCTTGGGCGAGCACAAATGGGTCTTTCCACCTGCACACACCAACTCACTAGGGTCCCCATCTTTGCTCAAATGTCCCCTTCCAACGGGGTCTACTCTAAATGCCCCAGGGGAAATTGCAAAGCACTCCCCACCCCTCGAGCCTGTGCATTCCCCATGTCCTAACAGCATTCAACTTCACAAGCAAGGCGTGTTCCATTTTGTCCCCACGCAGGCGAGGTGCTCCACAGATGCTGCACCAATGAGCTGCTTTGGTCATGAGATGCCACCAGCTTTTTTTTTTTTTTTTTTTGTGGGTACCGGGGGTCGACCTCAGGACCTCGCATGCCAGGAGGCGCCCGTGCCGCTGAGCGATATCACCGGCCCCTTTTTCGTATGTGGGTTCCGGGAGTCGAACTCGGGCCCTCGCGCTTGCCAGGCAGGCGCTTAAGCCGCTGAGCCATCTCACCGGCCCAATGCCACCAGCTTTTTAAAAAATTGTTTATTGGTACATTTTAGGTATACATATGATCACATTCATCATAGGGAATTTGCACCTGTACATGATATAATTTGATTCTTTTTTTCCCCATTTCCCTCCCCTCCAACCCCTCTTCCCCTCCTTATTTACAAAAGCTTTGTTTCTATTTTTTCCTTCTTTTCTCATCATTTTTTTCTTTTCTCTTCTTTCCTTTCCCCATACCCCTCCCCATATGAACATTTTCTTTCTATTTCACAATATTTATTATATATTTTGGTCCTTATTTACATTGTCACCGACTTTTCGTTTGTTTTGAGACAGGGTCTCGCTATGTAGTTCAGGCTGGCCTTGAACTATGTAGCCCAAGCTGGCACTCCTCCTGCCTCGGCCTCCCAAGTGCTGGGATTACAGGCGTGTGCTGCCCCACCCAGCTGAGATGTCACCGACTTTTTAGCAACAACACCTGCACACAGCCTCATCCAGCTTTGTCAGGTGCCACCTAGCGATCTGGGCTCGGCTCCAGCCCACATGTGTGATCTGGGCTGCCCGATCCTTCTGGCAGCGCCTGTGTCCACTGCCAGGTGCAAGCACCTGTATCTGCCATCACCTGAGCAGGAAACCTGAGTCTTCAGCTCCTTATCTCTCCACTGGTCTTAATGGGCTCTTGACCTCTCTCACACTTTTCCTTTCCCCTCTTCGCCTGCTACCGCCAAAATCATTGTTCTAATATGCTAATCTGATATGCACACACACCCCTATTTACACGCCAGCCTTGAAGTTCCCAACTGGCTTTTACAGGACCCTCTCCTGACCCAATATCTGGGTTCTTCTCTGAGCCCTGGAGACTCTTCCAGGGCTCTGGCCACGCCAAATAAAGCAGAGTCCTGGCACAGAGCTGGCTGCTCCATGCCAGCCTCTGGGACCGCAGTCCACGCTGCCTGTAAGGCTCTGGTCTTTGGGACCAGCTCACCACTGGCCTCCAAGTGAGGCTTCAGCCCTGGCCCTCCCGGACACCCAGGCTCGTGGCCTCTTTGTGTGGCACCTCCGACTCTCTCACTGCATACATCACTACTCTGCAGCTTCCGGTGTAGCTGGACCTCACCTTTGTCCCCCAGGCTTTGCACGTGGAACTAGGCGATACAGGCTGAAAGTGCGACAGGGCTGCTTTGTGGCTGTGAGCTGCATTTCTCAAAGCAGTGTTGGGAAATCCCAAGGCCCCATGCAGACATGCGCGAATTTGGATTTTTAACTAGGGGCAGCGCTGGGGGGGGGAATCAATTACTGAAACATAGGGAGGCAGAGGCTTGTGGCTTTTGTGTGTTTGTACTGGCAGGCGTGTGACCGGGGAAAAGTACTCAAGAGCGAAATCTGTTCTTCTGAGGTCACCAAGGCCGAGGAGTATGAGGGTCCCCGCGTGACTAAGTGTCACGATCTGTGCCCGATCTGTGCCCACCTCTCCTGTTATGAGGCACCGGGCTGCACCCAGGTTCCCGCGGACAGCCTGTTGCTCACCCTCTGGTTGTGGCTTCAGGAGGGACAGCCAGGACCTCTGCTCTGCCAGAAGCCCTTGGCCTTTTTTTTTGTACTTGGGATTTAACCTGGGGCCTTAGCACTGAGCTACATCTCCAGCATTTAAAAAAAAAAAATTTTTTTTTTTAAACTCGTGCAGGGTCTCGCTAAATCACCAAGTTGCCAGGCTGGCTGAAATTTGCGATCCTCCTGCCTCTGCCTCCTCCAAGTGCTGGGATTACAGGCGCGCGGCAGCACACAGCACGTTTACAACCCTGTACAGGACACAATTAGTCCTGAAAAAAAAAAGGAGGAATGCGCGCAGCTGGGCGCAGGGCGGGCCTCAGTGGGGAGGGTCACGCCTAGCATTCCCGAGGGCTCGCCGTGTGTAGCCGAGCCTCTGTCGGCGGCGGGGAGTGGGGAACCTCTGCGGGCCATAAAGGTCACGACGCCTTCGAGCAGTCGAGTCGGGAGAGTCTCTGCGCTGGGAGGGGAGGGGGCAGTCGCGGCCCCTTTAAGACGCCTGGCGGCCCCGCCCTGCGCCGCCCACGTGACACGGGTCTTGTGACCGCGGGGGCGGAGCCCGCCCCGCCTCACAGGGCCGAGCCGCCCGGGGCTACCGCCGCCGCCGCCGCCTCCGCCGCGTCCCCGCGGGCCAGCGAGCCGGGCCGGGCCGGAGCGGGCGGTCGAGCGGGCGGTCGGGCGGGCGGGCCGGGCCGCCATGGACCATAAGCCGCTGCTGCAGGAGCGGCCGCCCGCCTACAACCTGGAGGCCGGCCAGGGCGACTACGCGTGCGGCGCGCCCGGCTACGGCGCCATCCCGAGCGCGCCCCCGCCGCCGCCCTACCCCTACCTCGTCACAGGTGGGCCCGGGTCCGCGCGCGCACTCGGGGACACCGGCCGGGGCGCGCCGGAACCTCGCGGAGCCCCCGCGGCGCCGCGCACGGCGCTCGGGTTGCTGCGGGGCAGGGCGGGGCGCTGCTGCCACCCCGCGCTGATGTGCTCCCCTCCCCCACAGGGATTCCCACCCCGCACCCCAGGGTGTACAGCATCCACAGTCGGACGGTCACTCGGTACCCCGCCAACTCCATCGTCGTCGTCGGAGGCTGCCCGGTGTGCAGGTGAGTCCCAGCCCGGGGCGGCCCAGCGTTCTCGTGAGGGGACCTCGGGGTGGGGGAGCCTTGCTGGGGTCCAGGAGTGGGTCCTTCGTGCTGGAGGCACCTTGGCTGCCGGCTGCAGTGTGGGAGACGGCACGCGCGCTGTCCCGATGCTCGGAATGTAACCTGCGGGGCTGAGGAGGTGGGCTCGCTTTCCTGGGGAGCTGAGTGCATTTTGGGGGCATTGCATCCCGAGTGAGCGGGAAGCAAATATGCTAACAATAGGGATCGACGAATCGTTGTTCTTTCTTGCTTCTGGGACCCGAAAGCAATCTATTTTTTTTTTTTTTTCTTCCCAATTTCTGCAAGTTTACTGTGCTGTTGATTCTTTAAGGAGGTGGAAGGTTTGTTTTGCCCGGGACCTGAGTCACGTGGCCCTTGAGTTTATTAAGGAGTTGGGGGGGGTGGCCAGAGGAGCTACAGCTGTGAGGGTCGCTGAATCCCAGCAGGGCTTAGTTACTTCTTGCCGCTAGCTGGCCCAGGAGGAAACCCTGTGGTTCTTTGTTCCGGGATGGAGTGGCTTTTTTTCATATCCTCAAACTGGAGCCGAAAGAAACTTTCTGAGGATTGTTTTTCTGGAGTCCGAGGTGCAGCACAAGACTCGTTTTGTGTAAGTCTTGAGGATTCACGTTCAGGTGAGACTTCGTTCTTGCCCTTGGCACTTGGGGGTGCTCAGATGATTTGGGAGGTCTGGACAGAGTTGGCAGGGCAGGGTTTCAGCCCTTCTTGGGGAGCAGGAAGTTGAAGTTGCTGAGATGGAGTTAAGAAGCTGCCCTGGTTTGGACTTAAACTCATTTCAGAAGTTTGTGTGTCAGGCCCAGAGTGGAGTCCTAGAGAAGTTAATGATTTCAGAGCCCTGGAGGCAACTGTATAGGAGGATGGCATCAGGAGAGGGCAAGACGCTTTAACTGAGCTGACCACGTGCCTAGTAAAGGGAGGTGTGGCCTAGTCCCTGCAACCACTGGTGGACCCCATTGCAAACCCCGGCCAGGGCATGGTCATTGCCTGGTGGACTCACTGGCCTTTGGGGACTGGGAAGAGGAAGGGAGGGTAGGAACCTGGCTGCCTCCTGTGCAGGTCTCTGCAGGGCTGCACCTGGGGTGCTCAGCTGGTTTGAGGCACCTGGAGTGCACTTGGTAGAGAAGAGGGGCATAGCCTGGAAGGCGGGCCTGTGAGGTGCAGGAGGGGTTAAGATGTAGTGCCCTGTGCTGAAAGCCACTGGGAAGGCCTGGAAAGGTGTGTGCAGAGGTGGGGGCGGGACAGCCTGTGTGTTGACTTTAAGGATAGTCCTGGGCACACAGAGACCTGCTGTGCGTGAGGTCGTGTCACCACTCAGCGCAGCTGGAGGATTCTGATGGCCTATTTTTGGGAGGGAGCATTTTGAATGATCTCCCAACTTTAGGAGAGGTGTTGGGCTGGCACACTAGAGGGAGGATCAAAAAGATGCCTTTAAACTGGGCGTGCTGGGGCCTGTGATCCCAGCGCTCTGGGAGGCTGAGGCAAGAGGATCACAGGTTTGAGCCCAGCCTGGGCAATTTAGCAACTTAGTGAGAGCCTGTCTTAAAAATAAAAAAGGGCTGGGGACATAGCTGAAACTGAAGGCCTTGGATTTAATCCCCAGTATTGTTAAGGGGAAAAAAAAAAAGTCTGGAGCAGAGAGATCTGGCTGGGATTTCATGGGCATCCTGAGTGAAGGGCCTGTCAGCTAGAGGAGCTGGGATCAGATCCTGGCTCTGCCAGATGCAGCTGGTTCTGTTTCCCTCTCTGGGAAACAGGGGTATCTGATGAGATGGTGTGAGGCTGTTCTCTGCTCCAGCCCCTGAACTTGGAGGAGGGGAGGTGAACAGCAGGGCAGTGGGGCCAGCGGAGGCTGGGCTGCTGTCAGCATGGGGAGCCCTTTCCCTGATACTTCCCTTTCCACAAGAGGTGAGTTATGTCATTTCAGAGGCCTGCGGCTTCCGCTTAGGGGGCTCCCCAGTTATACACGTAGAACGTGGAACAAGGTCACTCTGTGTCTCCGGCCCTCAGGGGAATGTCTTGGGCTCTTGTGGGGTACTGCGTTCATCTGGAAACTGGCTGCTTCCTCTGTGCCTCAGGGTGGTGATGGCCAGTTTGGGGAACACTGGGTCCTTGGAGAACAAGTTTGGGGGTGCCCAGTCCTTGCGGGGAGTGTGCCAGAAGTCAGGTGTGGTAATACCAGCACTCCAGAAGGCTGAGGCTAGTTTGAACCCAGCCTGGGTGATTAGCAAGACCCTGTCTCAAAATAAGAAAAGGCTGGAGATGTATCTCACTTAGAGTAAAGGCCCTGGGTTCAATCCTCAGTACTGCCCTCCCCCCAAATGCTGGGACAGAGCTCTTTTAGCACCACTGTGGATAGAACTGTGGAACTACATCTCCAGGTGCCCTCCCCTCCCCAACATTTTTTTTTTTTGGAGACAGGGTCTCAGTAAGTTGCCTGGGCTGGGCTCAGACACGGGGATCCCCTGCCTCAGCCTCCGACCATACCCTACCCAGAGAGAGCACTCTTTGATCCTCCAGGCTCCTGGAGGCCTGCCCACCCAGAGTCTACCCTCTGCGGCACTGTGGCAGTGCCCTCCGCTGCTGGCCCCTAGCTCCCTGAGGCCATGCTCTGCCACCATTGTAGCAACAGCTTTGTGGAGGGGACAGCCAGTACTGTCCTCAGTCTGGGGAAAGGGTGTGTGGCCCTTGGGCTACTTCTCTGTGTTGACCATCTGGAGATGTTCCCTTGAAAAGAGGGAAGCCTGTCCCTGTCTGGTGTCTTAGGGCTGGGTGATAGGACACTTCTCACATGACCATATTTCCTCCCTTTCCAGATCCAGCCTGCCCTGCTCTGTCCCTTCCCTCCCTGGTGGCTTAGCATGAATTTGCCCAAGTCATACTTCTGCGATTCCCTCTGAGAGAGCTTGGCATAAGAGCCCCATGTCGCTTGTCACTTTGCTGTCTCGTCTGAGCCTCTGTTAAGCGCCTGACTCCACCTTCCTTTTTTAGCTGTCGATAAGCATTTCTTACACCCCCTGCAGATGAGTGAGTCTTGCATTTGGCTCCTGCCTGTCCTCCACATGGCACCCTGCCTTGCTGCTGGAGGTCCCTTCAGGCTGCCTGGCCAGCTCTGTGTCCACGCACATGCTGGACCTCTGCAACTGGGTCCTTCTGTCCCTACATGCAAGGTGAAGGGTCAGCTTCTGCAACCCCGGCTTGGCGGGGCCATTCTGCCCTGAAGGGTGGGAGAGGCTGGCTGGGGCCCTGAAAGTACAGGTCACAAGTGGAATGTGCCTGGCGTGTGTGCAGGACCCCCACAAGTACTGGCTGGGTCGTAGTCATTGGATATTTAGCTGTGGGTGTGGCCAGAATGCAGGAGGAAATCTGGGGAGAGTGGAATCTTGGAAAGCTAGAGAAAGTGCAGTTCTCCCGGTCAGATGCTGCCCAGAGGCCCTGCATGTGGCACTGGGTGGTCTATGTGGAGCCTTCTGAGGCACGAGGTGACAAAAAAGGCATCTGGAGGGGTTTGTGAGCAGAGGGGCCACAACAGGGCAAGCTGGAGAGTGGAGTTTGCTGCACAGGGCTGGAAGAGTGGGCCCTCCCCGGCCTGAGATGGTCCTGGCCTGAGCTGGGAGAGTGGGCCCAGATCCTTGGGACGGTGTCTGGGGTTGCAGACTTCGAGGGGTGTGCAGACCAGGGGAGGCTTGTGCTGCTTTCTGGGTCAGCCTCCCAGCCATGACATTTGGACCCCAGGTTGGAGTAGTGGCACAGGCCAAGTGTCCGGGAAGCCCGCTGCACATCCTTCCTGCCCTCTACTGCTTAGAGGCCTAGGCTGTGCCAGGCATGGGCTGGTGAGAACTGCCTCCAAGTGATAGGTGGCTTTTCCCAAGGTCCTAGTGAACTGTCCCTGTTAAGGCAGTTCCCTGTGTCCACTATGGGAGTCCTTTTTGGAGTGGAGACCCTGGGCAGGCTGGGGCTGGCTGGGGACCATCTAGCCCTGTCCCAGCCTTGGCTTCAGGGCTGCCCCCAGCAGAGGAAGTCCTGCATTTGCTCCCTCTTCCTGAGGGAGGATGCTGTCCTTCAGTGCTGTGGACTCTGGATGAGGCCTCTTGTTTTGGGAGATGGCTGCTGGTGGCCTGGGTTGGGGTCTTGGGCCCATGAGGTGGGGTCCTTTCCCACAGAGTGGCAGGATTCAGACCCAGCCACACCACTCCCAGCTTCATAGCCTCAGCCTCCTGTGGGGATGAGGTGCCTACAGAGTGGGGGGTGCTATAGGAACACAGGAGGGGCAAGGGCTATTCTTTCTTTCTGGCTGGCTTTTGGCCCTGGGACCTTCCAGGGCTGCCTGTTCCCAGTAGCTCAGAGCTCACTTTGCCTCCCACCCTTCCTCCCTCTGCCTCTTCTGCCCATGTGGTCCCTGCTGAGGTGCCAGGAACCTCCCAGCACCTGGCTCTGCACACATCAGAAGACCCAGTGGCCAGTGGCTCTGGGAGGCTTGAGTCAGGGGTTAAAGATGAGTTTTCAGTATCAGTTCCCTAATTTCTCCAGCTTCCATATTCTCCCTGGCCCTCTCCCATGAGACCTGCCGCCTGTAGCCAGGCCTGTCAGGTTTGGGTTTAGGTTCTGAGCCAGTAGACACGGAGTTGAGACAAGTCCTGGCTGAGTTGGACCTCTTGGGTTTGGAGATGAAGAGTCTGTTGGGGACACGCTGGGTGTCCTGCTTGCTCTCCCAGCAGGACCTTATGGAGGTCTGTGAATCCACATTTACCTAGAGGCTGGATTGCGTTTCTCAGATCAGGTGTCAGGTTTTAAAAATCAAGATTACGCCACTGCTCCTTTTGAGGACTGAGGTAGTACTGTAGTTAATACTTCTCACTATGCAGGATAAATCAGGGCTGTAAATAGCTACATCAGTGTGCAGGTCCCTTTGTGCCAGGTGAGTTTGCTGCAAACTTAGGGAAAGTTCCACTCGGGGTTGTGGGCAGGGCGTGGGAAAGTGGGTTCTGGGCTGTGCTGAAGGGACATGGGGGAGTGGAGCAGGCAGTGAGGTGGGAGGCTGCAGGCACCTTGCAGCATTGAGCCTGGCACTCATGACAGGGGCCAGCAGAAGGTGGCACAGGCCACTGGCCCTGAGCTCTGGCCAGGGCACATGGTGAGTTTGGACTGGAAGCCTGTGGGTTGAAGGGAGCCAGGCCAGCCAGTTGGGCCAATCTCTGTGTTACTTTTGAGGTTCCCAGTATGGGTCTGGTGGTCATGAGGCCACCTCAGAAGGTGGCCTGGCCCTATCAGGAACCATAGTGCCAAGTAGTGCTGGTGCCCTGGATGCTGGAGGGGAGAGCCCAGAGGTGTGCAGATGACGGTTGGGGTCTGGATGGAGAATTACAGAGGAGGCAAGTAGAGGCTACTGCCTCTGAATGCTTGACCTGAGAGGACAGCAATACACACGGCTGGGATGGTGCCTGTGGACAAGACACAGGCAACACGGGAAGCCACCCCAGCCCCATCACACCCTGGTGGGGCTTCTGCAGCTGTCTGGGGCAGTGAGGCCCCAGTGGCCCAGTACAGCTTCTTGCAGCACTGGAGCAGAAGCTGGGCTCCACCCTCACTCTGCTGTGGGTTCTCAGGACCAGCCTGGCAGAGGCTCAGCCTGTCACTGCCCTCCCACCTCCATGGTGCTTGGAGGTTTTGGTTTCCTCATATGCTGGAGAGGGGGGCAGGGACGGTACTTTGGGACCTCTTAGAGGTCAGGCTTCTCCTTTGGAAAGTTTCTCAGCTGCTTCCCTTTTGCTCTTTCACAAGGACTTTTTCCTCCATGTAGTACTGGGGATTAAATGCCTTTAAATCTTTTGAGACGGGGTCTTGGTAAATTGCCCAGGCTGGGCTCAAACTTGAGATGCTCTTGCCTCAGGCTTCCAGAGTGCTGGGATTACAGGTATGCGCCATCATGCCCAGCTTGTGGAACATGCAGACCTGTTTGTAGGGACTTGACCTGAAGGCAGACGGTCATGCAGTTGCTGGGAAGAAACAGAATGAGGCTCAGGAGTTCCAAGGGGCCTAGGACTGACTCCTTGGCCTCTCATCTTGTCCATTTATGCCTCAGGACAGCTGAGGGTGGCAGGGTGGCCTCAAGTGCTTTCCAGCTGGCTCTTCAGCCAGTCTGACTCTTGGTCAGAAGGCCCTGAGCCTGGGCAGGGTGTGCTGGGTGAAGCGTCCTGCCGCCTGGCCTGGCCTTGCAGGGGTGGCAGGGCTGGGAAAGTGAGAGGACTGGATGACTTTGTGGTTCTTAGAAGAGGGTACTTTTGTTACAGTCACACAGTAAGTGGTAACTTGGACAGCACAAACCCAGTGCTTCTGACAAGTGCTGCCTTAGCACAGGGATGCCTGTGTCCCAGCCCACCAGGGTGACACCCAAAGGAGTTGGGGTACCGCAAAGCTCTCTAGAAGCTTTTTCCTGGGGTGCAGAGCCTGTGGGTGGACACTGGCGCTCCCAGAAGAGAAACTCTTGTCCCCAGCTTGCCTGACCAGAAACCCTCCTTCTGAAGAGGTTTTGGGGTCAGGTGATAAGGAAAATGCTGCTGGAATTTCCTGTCCACTGTGGGTTTGTTTGGGCAGCTCTCTGGATGGGTTGGAGGCAGGCAGGCAGGCACTGGGTTCGAGTTGTTCTTAGCAGTTGAAAAATCAGACTTTTAGAATATCCTTGTTTATTTCATCACACCTCTGTTCTCTGCCCACAGCAGGGAGCAGGGCAGGTCCTGGTCCTGACTGGGGAGCCAACCACAGTATGCAGGCTCACATGGGGTCCTCATTGGGCTGTGTGTGGCAGCCCAGCCTTGCCCAGCAGGGGTTGGCAAAAAAGGCAACCACCAGCCTGCTGCCCTCTGTTCACCTTTATACTTGATCTTTTTTAAGTTGTGAGCTTCTTCTCTCTACATAAGGTGAGAGGAGGAGCAATTACTTTTCCACGCCTGGGTGGGAGAAAGGGACAGTTAAAGACTGTCGGGAGGCGGGCAGTACTGATAAGAGAAGGAAGCCTCTCACCCCAGAGACACCTAGGACCTGGGATGGGGTGTGGGGACCTCTGGTCGTTCTCTCCCCTTAGCAGAGAACTCACTGGGTTTCCCTGTGCAGAGTACAGAGTCCCCGGAGCCCCTACCCCCTTTCTTGTTTTTTTTTTTTTTTTTTTTGTGGGTACCGGGGGGTCGACCTCAGGACCTCGCGCGCCAGCAGGCGCCCGTGCCGCTGAGCGATATCACCGGCCCCTTTTTCGTATGTGGGATCCGGGAGTCGAACTCGGGCCCTTGCGCTTGCCGGGCAGGCGCTTAAGCCGCTGAGCCATCTCACTGGCCCCCCTACCCCCTTTCTATTGTGACCATCCCTGTCTCAGATCCCCTTCAGGACTGGCTCAGATGCCCCCCGCCCCCACTGCCACCCTCGCACTCCCCACAGAGGCATTTCCCCCGTGAAGGAAGAGCCTGAGCACAGGGCCCAGTGCCATGTGAGCACTGAGGCCTGGGAATAGCTCGTTAGAATCTTTCTGGTGAGAGAGAGATACTTTTCTCATTTGTGCTTATGTGGTTCTCATTTTAATTTTAGCTCTGGGTCCAGAACTCTCCAGAAATGGCCTGAGGAGCTATTTACATGTGTGACCTTTACAGGGCTCTTGCTTCCTATCTTTGGAGCCTTTGAAAAGACCCTTGACTGAGTGATGACCTCAGGTCACTGCATCTGTTCAGTGGGACATCTGTCCCACACATAGAAGGTAGACTTTTTGTGAAGCAGCATCCTTGAGATTAAATCTCTCAAGAAGCCTTCTGACATTGTACGAACATGGCTGATTTAAGTCTTTCGCTCACCCTACCACCAATAAATTAAAACACACACACACACACAGCCTGAAGCAGGCGGCTTACAAATTTGAGCCCAGGCAACTTAAGACCTTGAACTGGAGCTAGATCACCCCCTCCCTGTCCTGCAGCACTGTTTTGAAAGGTGCCAAGAACTGGGGGCGAACTAGCTCAGTGCAAAAGCCCTGGTTTCAGTCCCCAGTACTGAAACAAAGTCCCAGATCCTAATCACTTTTTGGAGGGCATTTTCCTTGGGCATGGAAAAAAATCTAAGACTTCAACAGGGGAGAAAATACTCTAAATGATTTGGTTTGGGGGCTCTTGCTTTCAGCTTGCAAGAGTATTCATAGAAACTAGCGTTCGCCTCCTGTCACTCTTTCCTTGTCAGAGAAAGCATGGACTCCTGTCCACTGCAGTGGGTTGGGTTCGGGCCGCCTCTCCCAGGCTGGCCTTCCTCTAGGTCACCAGCTGTTCTGGGTAGCTCGCAGCTGTGGGTGTGTGGGGGGCGCTAACCTTCGTGCCGCCTCTCTCCACAGAGTCGGCGTTTTGGAGGACTGCTTCACCTTCCTGGGCATCTTCTTGGCCATCATCTTGTTTCCCTTTGGGTTCATCTGCTGCTTTGCCTTGAGGAAGCGGAGATGTCCCAACTGTGGTGCGACCTTCACCTAAGAGAACACACTGGCTTCCTGAGGGCCAGCTATCTTTTCTAATGTAAATGTTGTGTACAGTAGTTTTACTTGACTAAGCTTCAGGACTGTAAGCTTCAGGACTGTTTTGTAAAGTGAAGTGGGATAGCTTTGGCATGTGCCAGCTTAGGTCTTGGAGAAGGTGGGAGCCAGCAACATTGCTCTTCAGGTTAACGACAGCTCAAGAAAACATTGCTTTTATTTTTTTGCAGTCTTCAATTTGAGAAAGGTGAGAAATACTGTTTTAAATAAATGAGATTCATACCACTGTTCAGCTGCTTCTGCTTGTTCAGCATTTGCCCACTGCCACTGTGTGGACCCTCGTTGAGGGAAGTTTGACACACGCAGACCAGTTAGGAGGCTGTGTGCTCCTCAGTTGGCAATGACAGCTCAAGAACGAAGGTTTCAAATTCTCCTTTATTATTGACATTAAACCATAACACTGACAACTGCAGAGCATGCGCCTCAGGGTAGGCACCTCAGGCCCTCACAGAGGGAGCCCTCGAGTGGCCACACGCTGCAGCAAGTAGTCCTGGGGCCTTTTCCTGAACGCCTGTAACAAAGCCAGAAGACCTCATCCATGTTCTCCAGTCTTCATATTTCCGAAACCTGCCCATTTGTTCTCCACTGCTGAGAACAGCGGGTTCCCATTAACTCTGCTCTTGTGTTTTGGAAATGGTGGGGCCACCTATGTAAATTTGAAACCTGGCTGGGGCACCTTTCAAAATAGTGCTGCAGGACAGGCAGGGGGCGATCTAGTCCTGCAGCAGCCCTTCATGGGGGCGCCTGTTTTGTCCTCCCAGGAGAGCCTGATGGTGCCTGACGTCTCATGTCTACTAATTTACTGCTATTACTGAAACCTTGACCAACTTTCAGCTTACAGAAAAATATTCACAAGTGATGAGATCAAAGAAGCCATGATAAGCAACAGTCCCTTCCCCTACACCCAGTGAGTGGCCTGGGTGTAAATTTTAGTTGTGATTAGCCGGTCCTTGGCAGCCAAGGACAGACTTCAGCCCTTGGGTGCAGAGGCCTGACCAGAACCCTCGATGTGATTTCAGACTGAAATACAGGCTCTGCCCTTCAGGGACACCACAGTCATCCTGGCTTCATTACATGGTTTTGAGAGTTAGTACCTGATTCAAACACACACAAACTTGGACCCCAAGAGGTTTCCCAGTAAGTAGCTGTAGCTTTGGTTCCCTAGCTCAGGGAGAGCACGTTTCCAGTGTGCCAGGCCACCGGTAAGCCAGCTGGTAACTCTTAACACGGGGTGTTAAGTATGGCTATGAGAAGGGCAGGCAAAATGTCTCAACTCCAGCACTCCAGCTCTGTCTAAATCGGGGCGGTCAGGACCTCTCCTTCTTGGGGAGCTCTGTGTTTAATCAAGAGTTTAAAATTTGTAAGTTAAAAAACTATTTAATACATTTTTCATAAGTTATATTGCTTAAAATTACAATTTGCATGCAAAGATGCAAACTTACACAATATTTTCTTTAGATAAACATCATAATGCTACTTAAGAGCACATGCTTTATAAAATAGAACTGGTCTCATTTGTGTTCAGATGCAGAAAGCCAGTCATGAAAGCACAGACTATCTCTTATTCTGGCCGCAATTTTTAAAAAAATCATAGAATATTAAAAACAGATATACTACAGATTGGAACCAAATTTACTAGTTTTAGATAGAGCAGGAAGAAAGTATTTTAAATGAGCTGGCCACTAAACTATTATTTATCTTGATGGAAATGTGTAAGCCCAACTATGTTAAATTGAGAAAATGCATTGATTTGCTCAAATAGGATACACTGAAAATCAGGCACCTTCTGGTGAAGCATCCAGCAGCCCCAGAACTTGTCACACAATGGATACCTATCATTTTGCAGGTGAGAACTGAATGGTAGAGGAACCAGGAGAATCCTTGGCATCTTCATCGAATGATCGGTGCTGATCGATCATTTGTCACCGTGGGTCGGAGTTTCACAGTAGCGAAGGGGTTTTCTCCACTATAGGAGAGAGGAAGAGAAAATCTATACAGAAATACTGCTCCAAGACAGGAATTCAGTATGATTAATAACTACTGCTCTGGCTTCAGAAAATTACGTTGCTCACTGTCTTCTGACTGTATCTCTGTGTGGCATTTTTAAGTATAAGAGCTTCTGGCAGTTCTCGCCATGCCAGCACCTAGGAAACCCTCCAAGAGTTGTTTTTTCTTTTTAAAATTTTGGTTCTGGGGACAACCCTAGGCGTTTGTATTGTGTTACATCACAGCCCTTTTAAAATTGTGAGACAGGGTCTTAGTTGTTAAATAGTGGGCTCGAACTTGTGATCCTCCTGCCTCAGACTGCCTCAGTGCTGGGATTACAAGTGTGCACCACCTTCCTGGCCCAATCCCGAAGCTTCCGGTAACTGACACCTTAGAGCCCTTTAGTCTCCTACTAGGAAGAAGGCCATGTGGCATAGCCTTTCTGGGACGGGCCGGATCCAGGCAGATGCCACACTGTTCTGTCCGTTCTAGGCCCTACTCCCAGGAATGACTGAAGTAAAGAGAAAGGTGGCCGTAGTTTTCCTTGACTGTAAGAACAAGGTCTGCTCAGGCTGGGCCTCCTGGGCTGGGTGCTGCAGGCCCCATGGAGGACATGGCTGGCTATTCACCATGCTCAGGAGAGCCGCTTGCCCAAGGTGTGCGTACCTGAGGAAAGGTGGCTTGGCGGTCCCATTTGCATCACTCTGGGGAAAGAAAAAGAGGAAGTTTATGGAAGGCTCCTGACAGGGAATTTTAAATAAGGTGGGTAAAGACATGGAAAGCATAAGGACTGTTTTTGAGATTGCCTGGGTGTCTTAAATTCACTTGGAAGAATAAGGGCAAGAAGACGGTGTTCTAGATTGCACGTCAGAGCGGCCTGCACAGGTCAGCCTGTGACACACAGCACTTGGCACCAACAGGCCCATCTCCTAAACACAGGAAACTCAGACCCTAGCAGATCAGACCAAGCGAAAGAGCTCCAGTACGGAAGAAAACACCTGCTAACAGAACAGGTCAGACTTGAAGGGAACGCAGACTCTGAGGCTCTTACAGAGCTGTAGCCACTGCACTTTGCTTCTTGGGAGCCAAATCCTGAATGACGGCATACAAAAAACAACAGTGAAAATAAAACCTTGTTGGTTTGGGAGCTGATACCAATTGCCAGAGACGGAGACCTTGTAGAAAGTTCCAAAAAAACAAGGGCGAGAAGACAAATATACATGTCAGCTAAGCTCAGGCACTGCCCCCACAGAGCTCTGCCAGGCCTCTGCTCCCGGGTCTCTGAGGGAAGGCGGCCTTGCAGGTCTCACACGGGCACCAAGATGCACAGCTGGCTCGGGTGCACCTTCTTCCCCCATCGGAAGAAGCCTGTGGTCTTTCTAAATCTTTCCTGCTGTTCCCCTTAGCAAGCCACTGCCCGAGTGTGTGGAGCTAACTTGTGGCCACCCAGCAGAGGGCAGTGTCATGCCACTAGGCTGTCCAGAAGTCCCCAGAAAGTTCCCAGAGGTCTTGGGCACAGGCAGACTAAATGCTGAGGGTGAAGGAAAGCCAGGGTGAGGACACCTTTGTGATGGCGTCTGCTGAATGTCCCATGCACAGGCTTTCACAGCTAGAGACAAGCGGGGGCGCTTAGGCTGTGCCCTCAGACCTGCCCTCCCTATAGGGTCCCCAGGGCTGGGCTGCAGGGTGCCCAACTCTTGTCTATGTTTTCATCAGAGCGCAAAGCAACTCCCCTGCTCAGGACATCCTAACAGGGCTGGGAAAAATTTGTTCCTACAGCGCACACCGAGCTTCCTCAGCAGGCGTAGTTGTTTCTGGTGTAATTTTCATATCGTAATGTGAGTAAGGGCTAACTGTTTACTTTGAAAATACACTAGGAGGCCTATTAAGTGCCTGCTCAAAGTACGAACGTGACCACACTGCCTGGAGCACAAAGCCAGAGCAGCAGTCTGGCACTGGAAGGAGCCTCAGTGGCCGAGGGCACAGGGAGGGCAGCGTGTCTGCCTCAGGCGCACACACACACATCACTTCAAGCCTGGCTCACCCAGCCGTGTGCCCTGGCTGCCTCCTCTCTGTGGAAACCACCTTCCTTCTGCCCTTCCTTGGGGCAAAGCCCTGACTCCTCCCTGTATGGCCATCACAAGGAGGGAGTGCCCTGCTCTCCTGACTGGGAACCAGAAGCCACCTCTACCTAGGAACCCCCATGGGCCAGCTGTCCTCTTCCTGGCCTAAGTGAACTTCAAAACAAGTTCAGTCACATTGTAATAAGCTGTGCCATCTGGGTGCTCAGCCCACGGCATCTCTGCCAAGTGATGGTAGGGAATCTTTCAAAGTAATGTGGCAAAAAGCAACAACTAATTGAGTGGTGAGACATGCCTGTAATCCCAGCACTGGAGAGGCTGAGTCAGGAGGACCAAAAGTTTGAGGTCAGCTGGGCTACATAGTAAAACTGTCTCAAAAACAAAACAAAAAAAAAAAGCAACAACTGCTGTGAAGGGGGAGGCAAAAAGTAATTTTTAAGACAACCAGAGGCCACTCAAGTGTTGGGGCAAACCCCAGTCCTCAGTGCCATTTCGTATACCCTGGGGCCAGGAATCCTACTCCCGATATGAACAAGCAGGCCCACACGTGGCCACCAAGACCCCAGGACGCTACGGGCAGCTTTGTGCTAACAGCCCAAACCGGAAACCCAGCAGGAGAACAATACACAGCATCCATCCCGACAGCAGGCAATTCTGAGGGTACTTGTGTGCCAAGATGTAGCAATTCTGGCCTGAAGGAGGGGCGGTAACTGTGGGGCATACAGACTGGACTCCTGTGGGGCTGGGATTTTTTTTTGTTTTTTGGTACCAGGAATTGAACTCAGGGGCTTGCACTTGCCAGGCAGGCGCTGTGCCACTGAGCTATATCCCCAGCCCAAGGATATTTTTGTGTGTGTGGGGCTAGGAATTTCTTTTTCTTGACCTGGTCCTGGTTAGAGCCACTTGATGAACATTCGTTGTATACTTTTTTGTATGTGGTATTCATTAATAAAACATTCACTTAACTTAGTCAAGTCCCCAACTAGCAGTTTTTTGAATTTTTGATGTGAAGGCGTTATGCATTCAGTAAAAGCCGGGCATGGTGGTGCATGCCTATAATCCCAGCACTCAAGAGGCTGAGGCAGGAGGATTGCCACGAGTTCAAGGCCAGCCTGAACTACATGGCGAAACCCTGTCTCAAAAAAAAAAAAAAAAAAAAATCAGTAGAAACCACACTTTGTATTTTGAATGTTAGATCTTTTCCAGGACTGGCGGTATGTGGCATAGTTCTTTCCTAGGATGCCAGGTAGTGGCACCGAGCAGTAGCTCCCATCAGCCCCGAGGCCGAAGGAGGACTGCCTGACTTCTTCGGAGCACTGTGCTACTCAGACGGGTTTGGTAGGCAAGGTGGGTGGAGCGCTTTTTTGACTTCCCATATTTCCAACTTACAACGGGTTTGTCAGGATGTAATCTCGTCTAAAGTCTAGGAGCATGTATGTAGATTTTCAGACACATTTCCCCTTTAATAGTTGGATGTTTTCCAGTGACCTGAAACTCCAACTCTCCTTCCAATACAAGGTCAGCAGAGTGACCCTGTGTCATGATTTTCCCATAACACTGGTTTCTACAAAAAAGAATGCTGCCCCTTTGCACTTTCAGTGCTTTTCATTACTACCCCTCCAGTGTCCCTGCCTCATCTCAGCCGGCACACTTTCTGCTGCCTCCAAGCCTGCAGTGGGAGGAGGAAACATGGGGGGCAGGACTGGTGGGGCCTGATATGTAGCCTCTGCTGCACTCCTTCCTAGCAGCTGGCATAATGCTGGTCCCAGAACAAAACGAACAAGACCGGTGATGATCCAGGCTGCACTCAAGTGCCCATGGGGCTCATTAGAAGAGGGGAACTGGCTACCTATAATATGACACAGGTGGAGCCCGGCATGGTGGCACATGCAAGCAATCCTGGCACTTGGGAGCTGAGGAAGGATTGAGAGTTCAGTGGTAGCCTGGGCTACACTGTGAGTTCAAGGCCAGCATGGATTACAGAGTGAGACACTGTCACAAACACACATGACAAGGGCAGTGGCATTCTTGGAACTGGAAAACAAAGAACAGGCAGCTGACTGTGGCCACGAAGGACAAAAATCTGAAACGCCTTGTGTAGACATCTGCTGAAGGCTAGTTACCTATTGTCTGTTCTACTTCTCCCTAACTGTACAGAGCCAGGTGCCTTGACATGGGGCCACTTGATCCTGGTGTATGGGGCAGTCCCCCTCAGCTCAGACCGTCCAGCACAGCTTGTTCCCCAGGACGCTGGCGACAGACACTCAAGGAGGAGCCAGGGGCCTCGAGGTCCAGCCAGGAATGCTGAGCAGGGCTGCACTGTAGAGGCAGAGTGATCAAGAGGGACAGCGAGGGCAGTCTGGATGCTGGCCTCCTGGATGGCTGCTCAGCAGAACAGAACATCCCCCTTCGTAGCAGGCAGGAGCAGCTGGTCACCACAGAGGCAGCCCTAACTGACAGCTGTCCGTGGTGTTAATCACTCATCCCGTCCCCGTGGTTCACACCTCTGATCCAGGTCAAGCCTTTCTCCTCGAATGGGGACACTGGAGCCCAAACAGGGGAAAGCCAATTGCTGTGAGTCACTGGGTTCTTTTCTGAATCAAGGTGCCCTCGGTTCTGATAAACATACGCTTTGAAATACAGCTCTGTGTTTGAGACCTCACCTTTAACTGCTTATTACAAGGCTGGCTCCTGGGACTCAGGGGCATGTGACCTCTGATGAGCCCTGCAGCTTCGGTCCCCACAGCCAGTCCTCTGAGCTGGGGAGAAGCAGCTCATCTGAGAGGTGACAACAGGTGGCTAGGGGAGCTCTGCAGGTGAGGGTCCAGGAGCATTCCATGGGGGAACGGGGTGGCACCCAGTAGTGGGCATGTAGTGGTCCATCTAAGAGGCTTCAATACTCTGGAGTTAAAAACCACCGTGTGCAATCGACAGTAGCTGGATGTCAAACTACATTTGGAAGTTTTTTGAAAATGACGTTGGGAAGCTTTGCTGGCTGTCACGGACCCCACTGTCTGGCCTGAAGTATAACAGTTTCCCCACATCAGTAGACACTTAAACATTTTAGAGATGAGTTAATCCACTTGGGTGTAAGAACTGGAGGTTGCCACAGTCCCTCATGTACCCTCCTGGCTGGGAGGGCTGCTATCCTTTAAGTTTCAGCCAGGGCTTGTGCTTCTAGACCACCACACTGTGGGTCAAGTTTTTAAATGGAATAGCATTCTATTTTGTATGATCTGTACCTGGCTGTCCAGTAGGGTGGCCACTAGCCATAAATGGACAAAATTATAAATTCAACTTTTCAAGCACTCTACTTCTGGAGCGCTCAACTGTTCCCATGCCAAGGCTGCTGTAGCAGACAAATCCTGGAACATCCCCCCATCCATAAACTCTCTAGTTTCATCTAACGAGGTACGGCCCACCCTCCTCCCCCACACAGATCATTAGATTCTGCACTTCCTGCTGCTATGCAAGAGGCTGCCAAGACCAAGAAGCCTATTTAAAAAAATGGCCTTTTCGCCTGCTCCTCAGTTCCCCTTTTCTGGAGCAGCACTGATTCTTCTGTCACCTCGGCAGGCGACCTGCTTGCCTCCCATAACTGTGTTCCTAGGACTCCTGATTTGAATTGGTAGCAGTGAAATATGCGATTGAAAGAGTAAGGTCAGGGCTGGTCAGATGGCTCAGCGGCATAAGTGCCTGCCTGGCAAGTGCGAGGGCCTGAGTTCGACTCCCGGAACCCACATACAAAAAAAGGGCCAGTGATATCGCTCAGCGGTACGGGTGCCTGCTGGCACATGAGGTCCTGAGGTCGACCCCCCGGTACCCACAAGAAAAAAAAAAAAAGAGTAAGGTCAGCAGAGGATGTACCTAGTGACACTGGAAAATTTTCCCTTTTTGTAGTTTATATGGGATACTGAAGTATTACTTGAAAATGTAGATTGTGATAGAAATGGAATATAATCACAAATACATTTGTGAAGTACCCTGTATAGTATTTTTGCTGTACTGGGGATTGAGCCCAGGACCTTCACCCTGAACTACATTCCCAGCCCCCTCTTTTATTTTTTATTTTGAGACAGGGTCCTGCTAAGTTGCCCAGGCTAGGGTGGAACTTACAATTTTGGGGTTATTGTCTTTTTCCTTCTGAAGGATCAAATGGATTGTGGGACCTTATGAGATGGAGGAAAGGGGAAAGCACAGAAAAATGACCGCGACTTCCTAAGTTCCTAAAGCATTAGGACCTTAAGGAAAAGTGAATATCCTCAATAACTGCATCTGTGGTGGAAGCCCCTAAAACCATGGCCAGAAGCACCTTATTCAGGGAGCGTCTCAAACCTTGCATTTTGTTATTTTTTTAAAGTCAATTACTCAGCAGTCATGGTGGCACATGCTTGTAGTCCCACCATTCTGGGAGGCTGAGGCAGGAAGACTGCTGTGAGTTCAGGCCAGCCTGAATTACACAGTGAGAACTTATCTCCAAAAACCCCCAAAATAAAATAAAAAGGGATGGGATGTAGCTCAGTGTGAAGGTCCTGGATTCAACTCCCAGTACATGAGGGAAAAAGCCAATTACTAGTTTCTTGTGACTTTTACTAGTTGTTATTCTCCGTTATCCTTTAGATCAGGAAAACAATATAGCAATGTGTCAGGACCTCTGCAAGCAGCACACAGATGACAGCGGTAGGTGTCTTATCAGTAAGAGTTCTGATGTGGACACACTGGTCGCTGCTCCTTGACATTTTGCTGCTGGCTCTTTCAATTTGCTTAGGACCTTAGGAAGTGGCGGTCATTTTTCTGTGCTTTCCCCTTTCCTCCATCTCACGAGGTCCCACAATCCATTTGATCCTTTGGTGTGAGAGCCAGGAAAACCCACAGAGCAGCTCGGCACAGCACCTCGCTGGCTCCCTGAAATGCTTCAGCTCTGATGTAAGAAAATGCTAGGGTGGGTGCCGGGAGGTTAAAATTCTCCCTATATATCTAAACATAGTTCTGTTGGTCTCAAAGGAAATAATGAAATGTGAATAGCAGCTATCCTGGAAGTGAAAGTATAATTAAAAATTTAAATATTTTCCCCAAAATTTTATCAGAAAAAATCTCTGAGTTTTTATAAGCAACAAAGGGTTATTTTAAAGAATTATCTTAAGGATGTAATGATTAGATATTTTAGTTTTCACAAAGGAACTCTGATCAAACTTGGACTTTGGTTTTTGTCAAGAACCTACAGTTATGAATGCCACATGGGTTTTATTATTTATTTTTGTGACACTGGCTGTAAGCGAGCCAGCCACTGCTGAAGGGGTGCTGCTAACGTGAAGGTCTCATCTGAGCCACTGTGATCCCTCCCAGTGGGATAGAGGAGGACAGCTAGGTCACAGCAATCTGTCGCCATGAGAACCAGCTGCTGACACTCATCTATATGACCTCACTGAAGGTACCAGCCCCTGCCCTGTCAGCAGTGATAACCACACCTTCCATGGACACTTCTGGCCATCAGTAAGAGCCATACAATGAAGTCATTGTTTTCATTAGACATCTGTAGCTTTTGAATGCTTTTATATGAAATCAGTAAGGAACAACTGCTCAGATGAAACAGTGAGACAGAAATAGGGACCTGGGGCTATGGAGTTGGTCTGTGTGGGAAGAAGGTTTTTGGGGTATACAGCTCTGCCCAGGGCAGGACTGACTGGGAGCCCCTTCCATGAAGACAGCAGTGTGGCCTCCAGGGCAAGAGGGTGGGAAAATGACAGTAGCTTCCCTGGGACCAGACATGGCCTGGAGGCCACAGAGCACAGGTCACCTCTAGCAGGCCCTTCAAGTTTGGCATGTCCATCGCTGCTGCCCAGGGGAGTGGAAGGAGGGAAGGGCAGGCCTGTCCTCATCCTCACCCACCACCTTTTCTCAGCACTTTTCAAGGTGTCTCCTGACCTTGACAGCTGGTTATCATTCAGCCAACAGAGACATTTAAAAATACAGCTAGGTCACATTAAGCTGGATAGGTCAAATGCGAGATAAAGCATAAGTTGTCATCATTGATTATATTGACATTTAAAAACTGGGCTCTTCAGTCTTTCTAATTGTGTGAAACAAGAACTACTGCATCAATGCTTTCTTCGGGCTGGGGATACAGCTCAGCAGCACAAACACCTGCCTGGCAAGCACAAGGCCCTGAGTTCAATTCCTGGTACCAAAAAAAAAAAAAAAATGCTTTCTTCATCAAGCTCAATCCACATGGTAAAAATGCTGAAAATAAAAATATGCTTCACTTTCTAAAATGGATGACTATCCTGTGTTGGTCAATATGTCAGTGTTTTCATTTGTAGTTTTAGAGCTATGATGTTTGGGAAGATTCTTTTGCCTTAAAAGGCATTATATAACCTTATTAAAGCAGGTAATGCCAGGCGATCACCACTAGATGCTAATGTCACAAACAAGAGCGACTGTGTTGACCAGCAATGAAACACACTAGTAAAACAGCAACAAACGAAACAAAACAGGCTCTGACCAGGCTTGATATCTAACTATTGATTTACCAGAAGCACAGGAGAGAGAGGGGGACGCAGCAAAGGACACCACGTAGAGGCAGGTGTCCAGCCCAGGCAGACTGGGGACGCCCTCCAGGACAAATAACCTGGGTTTTCTACACAAAACTGCAAGGAAAGAACAGAAGGGGAGACTTGTTGATAGAAAACAATTGCTAAGACTTCTCAATGAACTACAAAGTACAGAGCTGACTTGGATCCAGATTCAAACAACTATACTATAAATGATCGTTTAATGAGACAATCTGACATGGGAACAGTGACCTTTTGATAGTGTTCAGGAATTATTGGTCTTATGGTTACGTTTTTAAAATGAGCCTTGGATCTTTACAGATGAAATGATTTGAGGTCTGGCATTAGCTACAAAATGAACTGGGGGTGATTATGTTTAAAAAACGAGCCTTAGATCTTTACAGATGAAATGATTTGAGGTCTGGCATTAGCTACAAATTGAACTGCAGGGTGGAGTAGAGATGAAGTAGGACTGGTAAGTGAATTGATCATTGTTAAAGCTGGGAGTGAGGGTCAGAAGACTATTTTCATGTATGTTTAAATTTTTCTATATGAAAAAGCTGAATATCTAACAAAAACAGGAAAAGCACTACAAACTCAGAGGTCACATCTATACAACGTGCCCTCTGTGCGCTATATCCTAAGTCTGTGATATGCAGTTGTCAAAGGTTTTCCTCAGCCAGAAGGAACTGTTATGCTTTTAGAAATGCTGTAAGGTCTCTTTTGAATATGACTGTCTAAGCAGTTTGAATATTGTTTTAAAATGTATTAGAGCCTTTACTGAAATTGCATTTGATGTTTTTGCCCTTCCAAACGGTTTTCTCCAGATTTGACACCTACTACCATGAGGATAGAATGGGAAACCCTATTTCCAATAAATGTGTCATTCTTTGAAAAATAATTTTTGGAATCAGATACAGTGGACCCCTCAAGTTACGACTGGGCTCACATACGAACAACTTGGGTTACAACCAGAATTTTAGGTTTAACTTATGACCAAAGTCTTGAGTTACGACCAAAATGCAGGCTGCTCCTGCAATTGTAAACAGACTCGCAGTGCCAGAAAAGTGTATGTAAGCATACTAAGCATCAGTTTGTGCCCAGATGCGCATGTCTGTGGATATGACTTCGGTCACTGCTTTACATAATCACTATGATTACTGCTATCAAAATGGCCCCAGAAAAGCTAGAGAAGAAGCTAAGGAAGGAAGGGAAGGGAAAGCAAGCAGTCACAATCAAAAAGAAGGAAACTGTGGAGAAATATGAGAGTGGCATTTGTGTGACCAATCTCGCTAATACGTACAGCAGATCAAAATCCACCATCTCGACAATCTTACAGAGAAAAGATCTGTATAAGGAAGCTATTAGTAAGTCACAATCAACAGTGTTAGACAAGGTAGAAAGCCTATTATTAGTGTGGATAAATGAAAGGCAGATGGCAGGTCATAGCCTGAGTCTATAATTTGTGAAAAAGCTAGGGCTATAAATGCAGATCTCATAAAGGATAATCAGTGAATGAGTGATAAGAGTGAAACACTTCGTGCCAGTAAGGGGTGGTTTCACAATTTTAAAGCAAGAACTGGGGTTCATAGTGTAACTAGGCATGGTGAAAGCAGCCAGTGCTGATAAAAGGGCTGCTGAAAATTACATACACCACTTCGAAATGATGGCATAGAGAAATGGCTTTTGCTCTCATCAATATTTCAACTGTGATGAAACTGGCTTTTTTTGGAAGAAAATGCCTAGGAGAGCATACTGTATATTACCCAAGAGGAGAAGAAAATGCCAGGCCACAGCCTATGAAGGATAGGCTGACCTTACCTGCTGTGTGCCAATGTGAGTGGTGACCTCAAGATAAAGCATCCCTTGGTTTATCACTCTGAGACCCCAGAGTGTTCAGAAAACAAAGTCACGGAGAATAGGCTCGGGGTCATGTGGAGATCTAACGCAAAAGCCTGGGTAACAAGAGTACTTTTTCTTGGGCCGGTGAGATGGCTCAGCGGCATACGCGCCTGCCTGGCAAGTGCGAGGGCCGGAGTTCGACTCCCATAACCCACATACGAAAAAAGGGCCGGTGATATCGCTCAGCGGCACGGGCACCTGCTGGCGCGCGAGGTCCTGAGGTCGACCCCCGGTACCCACAAAAAAAAAAAAAAAAGAGTACTTTTTCTTGAGTGTATCAGGGAGGTTTTCTGTTCTACTGTTAAGAAATATCTAGAGGATAAAGGTTTACCACTCAAGGTTCTCCTCATCATGGACAATGCTCACCCATGAGATTTGGAAGAATTGGCTGAGGAATTCCCGTGGCTCTCAGTTGAGTTCCTCCCACCTAATACAACTCCTCTACTGTAGCCTATGGACGAGCAGGTTATAGCTAACTTTAAGAAGCTATACACGAAGGAACTATTCCTGAAGTCCTTCCAGATGGTCTCAGATACAGATTTAACCCTTAAAAGAGTTCTGGAAGGAACATTAAACATCCTTTCCTGTGTGGAGTTAATTGAGAAATCCTGGGCAATGTCTCTCAAAGGACACTGAGATTCACCTGGAAGAAAGTGGCCTAAAATTATACAGGAGAGAGACTTTGAAGGCTGTGTAGAGCAGCCTGAGTCTTCAATAGACCCTGTGGTTGATGACATTGTCACTATAGCAGAGTCCACAGGCTTCAGGTAGACAGTGGTGATGCTGAGGAACTGGTGGAGGAGCCCTCAGAGCAATTGTCTACAGAGGAACCTCAGCAACTTCTGGCTGAGCAACAGAGAACGGCAGTGAGGAGCTTTCTGAAGAGGAGGGGGAGTATCAACGATCAGTGCAGCAAAGTTCTTCTGAAATAAAGGAAATCCTGAAAAATGGACAGAGCTACAAACGTTTGTAGAGAAGACCCACCCACACAGAGAAACAGCCAATCGCTGCATTCACTTGCTTAATGACAACGTCATGTCATGCTACAGAACAGTGCTAAAGACAGAAGCAGACAGCCTTAGACCAGCTTTTAGTTCTGAAAAGGTTGAGACCTAGTGAGCCAGAAGCAGGTCCTAGTGGGCTACGGACTCCCCCGAGGAGAGGAAGGACTGCAGAGAGCCAGGTTCCTGATGCTCCTATGGAAGGGGACCCTCCCTCCAAACAATAGCCACCTTCCACTCCATCCTCCCTTCCTGCAAGCCAAAGATGTCAACTTGAATGGTGAGTACGGTATGAAATTATTGTTTCTGGTAAACTAGGCATATTTTATAACTTTTTGATGAATACAGTAGGAAAATTATTGATGTTTCTGGTAAATTATGCACATTACATAATCCCTTTTTATCATGAAAAGGTTGGTTGAGGAGTGCTTTGGGAGGTTTGCAATGCATTATGGGTATTTCCATTATTTCTTATGGGAAAATAGTCTTGACTTACAACCAACTTGAGTTACAACCAGCCCTTGTGAACAAATTGAGTTCGTAAGTCAAGGGTCCACTGTACGTGGAGTAACCTGAAATGATAAAAGTGCAAACAGTATATGATGCAGTGTGTTTACCCAGGAAGAGAAACCCAAGATGTTCTGAGTGAGATTTCAGGAGCTTCCATTTCCTGGACCAGAACATGCAGTGGTAGCCTAGGAGGAGGTGACCACCACTGAAACACATCAGCAATTCAGAACATGGATGTTCCAAGCTCCTTAAGGTTCCCGCTAAAGTACAAGGTATATTTTTTAGTGGAAAGCCTATTTCACATAATTGAGAGACTTCCGGTGTGCACGGCTTACCCCTAAACAAGGGCCACCATTCACTGGTTTCTGTGGGCAGTGGCACCGTGGAGCCACATCCTCACTGCAAAGTGGTCGGGTGGCTTGTATGTGCTACACAGCTAAAGAAAGGTCCCCACAGTGGTTGAAAATAATGAAAAGATAAGCAGTAAAAGAATGTGCACTAAGGGTACCTGCTGTACCTGGGCTACTACAGCGCCTAGGGGAGCCAGCAAGGTGAGGGAGGGAGCAGAGGCTGGGCAGGCCGCATTCCACCTGGCCCTGGGTACACTCTCAGGGGCACATCCTCAAGAGTCCAGTCCCTGTTTCTGACCTCTGCTCCTCACCTCCCAGCCTCCTTCCAATGGTGATAATGCAACTGGAGGGGATATTCCCCCATCCCATTCACATCCCTGTTGGCCTCCTTACCCAGGGTGGATTCTGCGGTCTGGGACACCACAGCCCTGCCCTTGCAAATATCCATGACTCCCTCCTTCTCCAGCACCTGCACCCCAGTCAACTCCAACTACTTATAGCCATGTGTCTGTTGCATGATGCATCAACAATGGGTTGCATGTATGATGGTGATTTCTATACAGATCACATCTCCCAGTGTGTGACACCCTGTATGATGTTCACACAACCACAAGCTCACCAACAATACATCTTTTTTTTTTTTTTTGAGACAGGGTCTCACTATATAGTTCAGGCTTGCCTTGAAGTCACTATGTAGCGCAGGCTGGCCGCAAACTCGCAATGATCCTCCTGCCTCAGCCTCCCAAATGCTGGGATTACAGGCATGTACCACCACGCCCAGCCAACAACACATCTCAGAACTCATCCTGTCATTAAACAACTGACAGTACTTCTGGTGTGGACCTCAGCAGTGGAGTGCTGCTCAAAAGCATGCATTGCTTGCTTCATTTTAAGTCATGGCCAGGAATTTTAACAAGGCTTTAGAATGGTCTACATCCTCTGAACCTTCTGTGATATGCACATGCTCTCCTTCTCCACACACCTGTTTTACAGCTTCCATTTTCACACTTGATCACCACACTTGGCCCACTCCCGCAGGTGATGATGACTTTCCTTCACCAAGGACACAGACGTGGTCAGATAGGAAGGGCCCAGGGTGTGCTGGCTGCATGGGCACCATGCCCCGGGCCTTCCCCAGACCCAGAATGTGCGGCCGCACCTCACTGCTCTGGGCCCACCCTGTCCTCTCAGTCACTGTCCTGGTCTCCATCATTTCCCCCTGCTCCGTGGTACAATCTACACTGAGAAGAATTAGGAGGGCAAGAAGCCCCTTGGCTTTGTGCCATCTTGTCATTATCACCTGAGCATGTGCCCTCTTCAGAGTGTTGAAACCTTCTGTTCCTTCTGGCTCATGGGCCCCTCCTCTTGGCCCCTACCTGGCTAGCTTTGTCATTATCCCAGCAGAAATGGCACCTCCTCAGAGACGTGCATGGCTGTAGGCACTGTCGTGTAGTGCCCCCTCTTCTTCAGAAGGTGTTGCTCTCCCAGCACATGCCCATGGGCCCAGCTGCCTTCCTCCCCTTCTCTTAGGTCTCCATCCCTGGGTGCCCTACTCTCTGCAAACCTAACCTGTCACATCTGTCATCCACTGTCACCTCATCTTGTTTTCATCCTGGGCATGGCTTTCATCTCCAATTTATCCTGGCTTATTTTTATTGTGTGCTTCTTGTCACCAGACACAAGCTCTGAAGGAACTAGGACCTCACCTACTCGTCTCTGCACCCCCAGCCCCACACTGGCCCAGGCCTGCAGACCCCCACAACCGTTGCAGGAATGTGGTGCCTCAGGCCTGTGGCCTCTCCTGTCATCCTTAGGTTTGGTTGGCTTAGTGTTAAACCATACGCAGTGCTCACGCATTGGCTGTACAGAGCAAACACTGACCTCAGGCCTCTCCAGAACACAACAGGAAATGGAAGAAAACGCAGAGAAGGGGATTAAATGACTGAAAGACCACAGCCATGATCAAAGGCAGGGGAGATGAAAGCCTTAAAATGTAGCCAACAACGAATATACTGCATATAAACAGTCACTGACAAGATAAAGCAAAAACAAAGGCCTGAATTTAGGGAGGATAAGGGTATATGAGGATGAAGGGAATCCACAGCGACTCAGGAGAAAATGTCCCCACCCCAGCGGGGAACAGAGCCTGTGCCTTGGGAGACCAGGGCAGCAAGTCACATATACTCACGGGAGACACGGTTTCTGGTTTAGATGCTGAGGCTTTGAAGGTAGAAGTGTTTTTGGCAACATTCGCTTGGTTATTGGCAGCAGCCCCTGTGGACAGACACTCCTGGTAGTCAGGCGGGGGGATGACAACGCTGCTCTTCTCAGACAGGTCCACGGTGCTGATGCTTCTCACTGGGGCAGGGCTCGAGGCCAAAATACAGAGCAAAGTCAGATAAAGTCCTGCCACCTGGACCCCCAATGCCCAAATGTCCCATGGCTAAGGACTACAGTATCAGTAGGCCACCAATCAAAAATTGTGAAGCAGAAGGGGACTGTGACATATATATTATATAAAGCAGTGTAATGCTTTCACTGGATTACAAATGTATACTCAAAAGAAATTCTTTAAAAGGCATGACAAAACAGAAGAAGAAAATTAGTTTAATTAGGGGCTGGCTGTTAAGTAATTTAATCTAAGGATACTAACAATAAACTTAGCAAGCACTAAGCATTTAAGCTGAAAAAATATTTTTTTAAGGCTCAGATTTTTTTTTTCCCCTTGGGACCAGTAATCGAACTCAGGACCTTGCACTTGCCAGGCAGGCACTTGTGCCGCTGAGCTATATCCCTGGCCCCATGATTTTTTTGTTTTTTGGGGGGCAAGCCTTGTACTGAGCTACATTCCCAGCACTTTCTGAGACAACATCTTGCTAAGTTGCCCAGGCTGGTTTCCAATTAGTGATCCTCGTGCTTCAACCTCTTGAGCAGCTGGGATTACAGGCATGCGCCACCATGCCTGGCAAGACTCATTTTTTTTTTTTTAATATGCGGGTACCTGGAGTCAAACTCAGGACCTCATGCTTGCCAAGCAGGTGCTTATGCCACTGAGCTATATCACCGGCCCAAGACTCAGATTTTTAAAATCCTAAAAACAATATTTAGTTTTTACTTTCTGGCACAAAGGCATTGTAGCCATACTGCTAGGGATGAAGACAGGGGCTGCTGTCACAAGACACTTAACAAGGGGAGGACCTGAGAGACACTGTGCGTGGTATTCCGGGGTCTGCTGGCACAGCTGTGTGTGCGGTGGGGGTTTCTCTGAGCTGGAACACTGAGCGAGCATGGGATAGTTTAGGGTAAGGATTACCAGTTCAGCTTCTGAGGGCCCTTGGGACAGCCCACTACAACCACCTGATACACATCTAAATACACATCGAATACACCTAATGCACATCTGAATACCCATACCCAGGCCCTTCCCGGGTTCTGGTTGGGTTCTGTATTTCTTGTGTGTGTATCTCTGAGCAACTTCTTAAACATTTTATGTCTCAGTTTCCTTAGTTTTAAAGTAGGGGCCTGTCTCATGGGGTGATTGTGAGGACGAAATGAGCTAATCAATGTAAAGTACTTTGGACAGTCTCTAAATGATAGTTACTATTAAAATACAGACAGATTCGAGGTTATCAGCACAAAGGTGCCAGCTGAGGCCCCCAGGTGTAGTCAGAGCCATGGAGTAGATGAGATGACTGAGAAAGCACAGACAAGGGACAGGACCAAGGATGGATCCTGCCTGCGGAGCAGCACTGTCTAAGCGGTGGGTAGAAGAGGACACTGCAGGGGCCCACAGAGGAGACTGAAAAGGGATGGTAGTGTTCAGCAGTGTTAAGGGCCACAGAGGAAGATAACGATGGAGACCATGTGCTGTGGACTGAGGGCTCATGAGCATGGATGGCAGGAGTGGGGCAAAGAGCAGGTGGTGTGGGTCATCTCTCCTCACAGCAGATGGCCAGTAAAGGCTGTGGGCCACAGAAACCTCTGTGGAGCAGCAACAGTGTCTACTCCATGAGGGCTGAGGTTTCACGCTGGGGTTGCTACATATCTAGGCTATAACTTGAGACACGAGGACAAATGTGTTCTGGGCCACATTCACTACCTTGGTGTGGGCACGGTCACCGGTTCCTTCACATTTTCTTCCAGCAACTTTGTATATGACGATGGGAACCAACCCCTCCTGGAGGGGAAAAGTGAGAAGGAAAGACTTGTTTGTAGCATCAGAGGCAGGTGTGAAGCAGTCCCTGCAGTAAGGGGGATCTGCAGGACAGCTCAGGGCAGGCTGGCCCAGGCTGGCCACGAAGGCTCATAAGTGGACTGAATGAAACAGAGCTTTTATAAATGTGTACTTCACACACATACAACAATGTGCATTTTTGCATATAGGATTCATGTTATTTGGTTGCCCTTTTTGTTTTTATTTATTTTTTGAGACAGGGTCTCACTATGTAGTTCAGACTGGTCTGGATTCACTATGTAGCCCAGGCTGGCCCTGAATTTGCAGCGATCCTCCTTCCTCAGCTTCTCAAGTGTTGGGATTATAAGCATGCACCTCCACATCCGGCTCCATTTTATTTTTTATATTGTTTTTATTTTATGTACCTGAATACAAACTGACACAACCTAGGACAACAAGACTTATGCCATACCTGTAGTTGAAATGCTGAGGGTGACATTTAAACTGTATCGTAAAGTGTACCTGATACACAGATTATCCCTGAGAAAGCAAAAATCACTATGTATTTTTGTTTTTTTGAGACAAGGTCTCACTATATAGTTCAGGCTGGCTTTGAACTCACTACGTAGCCCAGGCTGGCCTCAAATTTGTGATCCTCTTGCCTCTGCCTCCCAAGTGCCCTGATTATAGGCATGCACCACCACTGGCAAATGTCAAATATTTTAAAACAACAAAAAAATATTTAAGCCGTCTGTCAGAGGTGATGTCATATGATCTAATAATCTATTAATATACCAAATTTATCTGTATCTGCACAAATATACCAAAGATAGCCTGGCATGGAATAAGTCCAGCTAAATACACCATAAACCTGACTTCAGCTGAAGTACACTGACAATTTGTAGCTGAACTGCACAGACAGCACCTCTCTGAAGCTAGGACCACGCGCATCCTGTGCAGATGGGCTCACGGTGACTCACGCTTTGGTGCCATCATGCTCCCCATAGAGCCAGCCGTCCTTCTCCTCAGAGATGAGCAGCGTGATGACATCACCCTGTGCAAAGCTGAGTAAGGTATTGTTGGTGCCGGCAGTGTGTGGGAAAATGGTCTTGACTTTCTGCTTCTTCATCATGTTCAGTCCAGTTGCAACTGAAACTGATCGCTGTAAACTGGCATCTTCTGAAGTGTCTGTTAAAGTGAATGGCAGCGATGGCTTTTCAGAGTGTTCAACAGAGAAGTTCAAAAGGAACAACCCCAGAGAACTACCCTTTCTCATATCCTGCCCACACAATACGGTGGAAACTCTAATTGTGGCAGATTTCAGGCCTTTCCCACTGCCCAGGTGGGACAGGGACTGCAGGAAGCAGGTAGGCCTTGGCCTGAGGGCTGGCAGAGGAGGCCTGTAGCTGCAGGGAGACTATTAAGAGAAAGATGTGGCTGGGCATGGTGGCACCTGCCTGTAATCCCAGCACTCTGGCGAGCTGAGGCAGAAGGATCCCAAGTTCCAGCCTAGCCTGAGCTGCTTAGCAACTTAGCAAGACCTTGTCTCAAAAAAAAGAGGCAGCTGAGGCAACAGCTCAAACCAGTGCCAATGTCCTGTGCCATAAGGCAAAGGAGCAAACTGGACACATGGACATTTTGGCTTCTCTCCCCAAGCACAGAAAGCACAGAAAGGATGAGGGGATGAGGTCCCTCTACTGAGCCCTCAGTCGACCATCTCTCTGCCATCCTTCCACGCAGCCTCCTGAAGAAGACACAGTTACTGCTGACACTGACAGTTGTGGAAACTGAGCCTGAGAGAGTTCTGAGACTGGTCAGGATCACGAAGCCAGCACGAGGCCACACAGACACCATTCGTGGACAGCCGAGCCCACGGCCTCCACTTGTGGGCACCATGCTGCTCAGGTCATGCTCAGCTCAACCACAGGCCGACAGTTTCCACTCCAGAAAACAAACTGGGATGGAGATTTAATGCAAAGCAATGCAATATCACTTCTGGCTTTATTTTTACAATTTCTTAATAACTGCAATATAAACTTTGCTGTCTCCTTAACCTGCCACTCTCTGATTACCTCAGTAGTACTGAACCCACCAGCAATTTCCACTTAGCTTTTACCAAAAAGGACTGGAGTCATTTGACTGACTGGGCTACAGAGTATTAATACTTTAACATTATCTCTCATACAGCTTAATGTTTCCTTTGAAAGCAATAACTACAGGCTATCATTTTCCCTTGCTAAAGCAATCCTCACTGCCATTACAGCAATCTCTTTTGCCTAACAGCTTCAAATGCTACGATCTGCAAGCTCTTGCCAGCGGACAACTTAATCGCAGCTACATTTACACTGAAAGGGCCTATGACACCCCACACAGACAGGTCAGGAGCCATGACACAGGTCTCGAGGATCCTGGATGTTAAAGACTGTGCTGGAAGAGTGGGGCCTAAACAGAGAAGCAGAAAAGTCTGCAAACAGTAACTGGTCCTGATTTGTTGAAATATAGTCAGCACTTGAGAAATTTAAGTAGTTAAATTTATGTCTCCAGAAAGCATGAAGTACCTTGTTAGGGATGATGAAGAATGCTGATGAGATTTCAAATTAAGCCTATTGCTAAGATTAATAACCATAATTTTGTCATATGAACTTTTATAGTTTGTTTTATTAAAAAAATTTCTATTATAGTCACCAAATATGGAACACAGTATGAGGCTGTGTACATTTTATCCTAATTATTTACTTATATTTTTCCTTTTCTTTTTTATTCAGTATGAGGGACTGAATCCAGGGCCTCATACTGAGCTACATCCTCAGCCCTTTTTATTATGGAGACAGGGTTTTGCTAAATTCCCCGGGTTGGTCTCAAACTTGTGATCTCCTGCTTCAACCTCCTGAGAATTTCGGATTACCAGCTATGTGTCACTGAACCCAGCCATATTTATCTTTAAATATAATACTTTTCAATAGTAGCTTTACTCTTTGTAAGCACCCACCACTATACAGAACTAGTAAGAGTCATGGAAATATTTCACTTGTCAAAATGTCTTGCAGTCTAGACCTTTGGAGGTATAAGCTATTCAAAATGAGGTCTAGACATATCTATCATGCCTGTTTATCTCTCCCTCACATTTATCCAAAGTGTTTATTTCACAAATTACTTTTCAAAAAATTTTAAGAAGGTGCCTTTGAAAATCAAACTAGAGCCAGGTGTGGTGGCGCACACCTGCAATCCTAGCACTTGAGAGGCTGAAGCAGGAGGATCACTGTGAGATCAAGGCCAGTCTGGACTATATAGCAAGACTCTGTCTCAAAAATCAAAAACAAAACATCAGACTAGATATCTTACCTGTTGAATTATTTATCTTTTCTGAATTCTGTGCAATTGTTGCTGGGTTATTGAACATATCAATCAAAGGACTGGTATATGCTTTGGCTGAAGTTGCTGGAGGCATCTTTGGTGAATAATTAGAAAGGGTGTCATAATCCTTCCCACCCTGTAAAAAATTCTTTATTAGTCTAATTTTAGAGTAACACAGCAATGAAAAGGGCTGGCTGGTATAACATACCTTTACCCCCCACCCCCAAATCAGCTCCTCTCTGACAACCATTAATGTGCTTTCTGTTTCTTGATTTTAGGCCTCTGCTTAAGTGCAACTTGGCTATAGGATTCTACATTGAAGACAATTTTTCCACAGAATTTTGAAACCATTCTTCCACTAATTTCTTTGTTTTTTTTTTTTTTTTTGGTACTAGGAATTGAACTCATGACCTTGCGCTTTCCAGGCAGGTGCTATGCCGCTGAGCTATATCCCCGGGCCCTCTTCCACTAATTTCTAGCATCTCGTTTTGCTAAAAGAAATCTGGTATCAATGGCATTCACTTTTCTTTGTAAGTAAAATTTCTCCCCGTCTGCAAAAGTTTTTAGTTTCTTTTTTTTCCTAACATTCTTAAACTTAGCCCTAATTATGCAGGTGTTAGATCCCTATGGCTGATGTGTTCAAGACCGGGTAGAAAAGCTAGGTGTGGTGGTGCGCACCTGTAATCCCAACACTCAGCAAGCTGAAGCAGAAGGATCATGAGTTTGAGGCCAGCCTGAGCTACATAGCAAGTTCAAGAACAGCCTGAACTACATATTGAGACCCTGTCTCAAAAAACAAAACAATACAAAAAACAAAAACAACCAACCAGGCAGAAGGCCAATGCAGTAATCTCCATAAGGACAGGCTGGAGGGGTGGGACACAGGTGGACTTGGGGCATGCTTTAGAGGCAGAAAGGGGATGTGCTGATGGGATTTTGTAGTTTAGGAAAGAGGAGTTGATGTTTTGTGTCTGAGCTGGAAGGGTGAGGCTGCCATTTACTGGATGAAGAAGACTGGAGAAGAAGGGTTAGGGTGAGAAAATCAGTTCTTTGGTTTTAGGCAAGGCAGATTTGAGAGCCTTGCTGGTCACCCAGGTGGTGATGCTGAGTGGACAGTTGGGTAAATCATCCATGTCTCAATCTGCCTACCATGTGTTTACTCTCTGTCTGCCTTATTTTTTTAAAAAATCACTTTTTGTATTTTTGAACTGTATTCTGGGAGAATTCTTTGGCTCAGTTTTCCAAGCAGCTATGTTTTTCTAAGAGCCCATCTATTGGTGATGGTATTTGGAGGCAGGGGTGGAGGAAAAGAATCTAATTAAAACAAAACAAAACAAAACAAAAAAAACCAACTTTTGTTTTAGAAAACTTTCAAACATGTACAAAAGTAGGTGCCAACAGCATAATAAATCTTTTTTTTATGTGGGTACGGGGAGTCGAACTCAGGACCTCACGCTTGCCAGCAGGCGCTTACACCACTGAGCCATCTCACCGGCCCTTTTTTTCCCTTTATGTGGGTACTGGGAGTCGAACTCAGGACCTTGCACTTGCCAGGCAGGTGCTTATGCCGCTGAGCTATCTCACCGGCCCACAGCATAATAAATCTTTATGAAGCCAACGCCTAGCTTCAATGATGATGAATTCATAGTCAATTTTATTTCATGCATAACCTTACCCACCTTCCCAAACTGTGCCTGGATTACTTGGAAGAAAATTCCATGCATATCATTTCAACTACAAATAATAATTCACTTTTTAATCTCCAAGAGCTCTTCTGGATTCTTCTTTGTGGATATAATATTCTTTCCTCTCTAAAGATTTCTGTTGCCTCCAATATTGGTCATGCTGGGTTTTATTTTGCTGCCGCTTTTATGATGTGGGCTTTCCTCACTGTCTGATGCCTCTCGGTTGTCCTTCATTCTGTGCGAGTCCCCATTCTTTTTACTGTATTTAGCCTATCCTCACAATCACAGACCAGCATGGCGATGTGGGGAGGAGGCAGGGCAGGCTTCCAGGAGCATGCCCTGCCCCTCAGTCATACACGCTCTTCTGGGTGGGAACAACTGTCCCTGCTGCTTATTGTTTGGCACATGGAGCACAGGGGAAGAACGTGACCAGCCACATAAAGGGATGGCCCAGTTCCTCTCCCACCTGTATCTGGTGACTCTAAGCTCACTGCTCCTAGGAGCAGCTCCTCTCTGTAGCAGGATTGCACTCCACGTGCTTGGGGCTGCGGGTCCTCCCGCACTGGCCCTCTACACACCCATCCTGCCTCGCTCTCCTTCACAGACTCCTTCAGTGTCTCTGATCCTGACTCTCTCTCTTAGAGACTCCTCCAGTGTTTCTGCTCCATTGACAGCACCTTCTTTGACTTTAAAGTCTTTGCTGTCATTTCAGGGGGCTTTAGATGGATAGGTGTGATGGATCCATGTGTCTAAACTACCTGCTGGTCCAAAGACTCCTGTATGTCTGTGAACAGTAATGAAGTCCAGGGTCAAATGACAGCAAACCACAAAGCCTCATTAATTCATTACCTTGAACACTTTGTTTGCCTGAAGTGATTTATATCGTGATAAATGACACTGGAGTTTACCAGTCTATTCTCTAAGACATCTATTTCCTTCACTGGAAATAAATTTATGAAGTTGGAATCATTACAATTAAAAACAGTAACAATAAAACTTCCAAAACAAAGATAGTAGCATTAAGAGTAGCATAAAACATTTGCACAGCTAATTCCAAATCTAAGGTACGGGGTAAGGGTGAGGATGGCAGGCCTATGCATAGGAAAGAAGGGCTCATAATTTCCACCACCAATGCAGCCTTGGTCCTTTGGGCTCAATTTGGCCCAAATCCTATTGGTAAACACACAGCTGAAATTGAGGAGAGGAACTGGTTCCTACCATATTGCTTCTCTCGATCATAGGTGATGGCTGAGGTGTCCCAGATACTGGGGTAGAGATTGGAGTCCTTATTTCTTCTATCATGTTCATGACTTTCTCTGGCACTTTGGTGGCATCACAACAGGTTTCCTGCCACCTGGGCAGTTTGGAATGAAGTAATTCTGCTGACTATAAATCCAAAAGAAACAACACAAAGACAAAGGCATATTGAAGAGCTGACAAAACTGTATCAAATACTGTCACTGATAACGTATTACTGAACGTATTTCTGGCTTTCCATCAGAAGGGTGGGAGCTAGAGTTTAATTCAGCGAGCAGTTTAAGCATCTATGCGCAGCTGCTGCATCTCATTTGCTGAGGAAGAGGCAGACTCTTGCACTGAAGGAACTTACCCACCCCCTCAGTGCAAATATAGAGCTTACAACTAGTATAAGGATCATAAATGACTAAGAATCAATCCAGGAACTGGGCACATGGCTTTGTGACACGGCACCTGCTTATGTGTGAGGTGCTAGATTCAATTCCCAGTATGCTCATCCCTTCCCCCCAGTTCAAAAGGATTGAGCAATCTATATGAGGCCTACTATTTCCAGGTGTCCCCAGAAATGTCAATTACCATCTCTTCCTCCCACCCCTAGAAAAGCAGTACCTTCATCATAGGTGAGAGGCCCAGGAGCTGACTCTCTGACCTCAGAGAAACTGATGCACGTGTCAGACAAGTGAATCAGATTCTGTCCCAGGAAATCCATCTACGTGACTGAGGGACTACATGTAGTGCAGCATGGGGGAGCACGGGGAGACATCCCGCCACAGGCTGAGGCTTTGCAGAGCAGCTGGGTTGCAGTGCAGAGACAGGAAGGGCAGAGCACAGACCCGCATCCTGGAGGCTGAGGTAGCTCTCCTGTTCCCACAGGCCTAGCTCTGCTTCTAGCAACGGGACTCTCCAAGGCCTCGAAGCCTTCCAGTGAACCTCTTTTCCAGGGAAGCAATGCAGTTTGAAGAGGGAAGGAGGAACCTTTCCTGAAACTCCTTGCAAGGCAATCACACTATTCTTACCCAACTCTAAGTCTGTCATGGGTGTCTGGGGCCACGGATGTAAACCCTAGGGGAGAGAGAGCCTCTCCCTGATACCACCTTGGCCCTGGCTCTTACCCTGACAAACTAGGGTACTGCCACACTGTGGACCAAGTGCTTGGGCCTGCTTCATCCAAGAGCCACAGAAAGTACCGGAATGTGTTAGGGATATTAAGGAAGCCACAAAACAACTTTCAGATAGCTAAAGAAACTTCCAGTATAGAAAGAAGCAGACTTTGTACCATTCTACAAAGCATAACTGGGAACCAAAGTTATATGCAAGAAAGACTTTGCCAATAACAAAAATAGCCACAGTTGCCTCATCATATAGAGGAGTATTGTCATAGAAAGGAAACTTCAAAGTCATTTCCACACCTCTGAAGCTACAACTCTGCCACAAGGAGGCCCTTACCATGGAAACAAGTTTCTAAAGCTACCTGGACACTGCTTTAACTAGTATAGGCACACAGTGGACAAAAATGGTAATACAGTAATTTTTTCCTTTCGTATAACAATTTTAGATCTTACCAATCTTTAGATTAGGTAGCTAAATATTCCTTAAAGTTGCAAAAGCTTTATAGAATATATAACATATGCATGCATACACACAAGACCAAGCCTTTTTTCCCCCTGAGAAAGAGAGGGACTTAAGTCCAAATTCTGGCAAAGCTTCTCATTGCAGAGGATTCTCTAAATTACTTTATTAGAAGCAACACTAAATATTTGGCCTCAATTAGTGCTAGTTTTGGATTCTTATACAGGCCTGGGAGAATCCATAAATTTTTTAAAAAGGGAAATTTAACACTTGTTGCATCATAGCTCTTGGGCTGTAAGCTCACAGCTGCATGTGTCAGAAGGAGGGAACTAAGCCAGTCATTCAACTGAGGGGAGTGTGAATGAACAACTTGAAAAGCAGAGGACAAACTGTCCTGTTGGGGGGCATGGGGGTGTGGCCTGTGGCAGAGCTGCCAGTGACACCCCTCTCACCCTCCAGATGCACACAGAATACCCAGGAGCTGGCCCTGTTAAAGACACTGATGCCCAAGGCAAATCAGTCTACAGAAAGCTGACTCAGGTGAGAAAAGGAAAAAGGTACCATTTCTCAATTATTGAGCATTGTTTTATAAGGGATTTAAAACATGGATTCTGTTGCACTCACCTGTAAGTGGTAATGGTGTATGTGATTTGCAAAGCTACAGTGTTTGTCCACGAGAAAGCAGAAGCGTCTTTTCTCTTCAAGCAGAGCTTCTTTGCAACCATCTGCAATGAATTTCTGGATTTCACTCTGGCGAGAAGTAACAGTCTCTATGTACTAGGAAGATAACACAGATACAAGTCTGACATGAGACATCAGATAGCTGTATAGCCTGACATTTACCTTCTGCCACCTTTACACTTGGCTTATTTTGATAATGGAGTAAACACTAAACACAAATAAACATTAGACAAAGTTGTAACCTGACCTGAACAGATACCATCGCCATCATTAAGATCCCTGACTCACCTGCAGACAGAAGTTACCACAGGCTTTACATTTTGGGCAACTGGCACAAGATACTACTTTATAACCCAGGGATGATCTTGTTCTACTGGACAGCATGGTGGATTTTGGAACCAGACAGTTCCAGGTTCAAATGCCTGCTCCAAATGCCAACCACAGGATGTAATCTAAGCCTCCTTTTCCCCACTGTAAATAAAATGGGGACAGCAACGCTAGATGCCTCCTTCTCCCTGAGCCGGTGGAAAGGCCAATGTTTTTAGGAGACCACAGGCCAGTTATCTTAACTGCAGAACATCCTGAAGCCTTCTGCTCTTCTGGGGTCAGAGTGCTTACTTTTACCTTCAGCACCAGTACAACAGCAAGTGGATAAAGTATAGGCTGACCGGGGGAGGTAAGCTTCTTGTTAAATTGTACAGACAATGACCAACAATAAAAGAAAAGGGAATATTGCCAAGAAATTCACCTCAATTTCTTTGTGTTCATATTTTAGTGCATTCCGTCCTCCTTGGCTTTTCCTTCTGATCTTCTTCAACTCAGCTTGAGATTTCTCCAAAGAATCTAATTTGCTCCTGTGTTCTGCTTGGTATCTTTTAAGAGTTGCCTGTAAATTCAATGTTGTGTTTATTTTATGCAGCACCATCCATGTTGTCGCAGTTACTTCTGCTCACACTTCCACTGTGTGTGGGACTGTGGCCCTCACACACTCACTCTCCACATGGCCCTATCCTGCTGGGGGCCCTCACACTCACACCTCACACCCCTTCCCCCATTCAACTTGAACACGGCAGAGCTGTTGGTTCTAAAGTTCCCTGTTCACACTGGAGGCCCTGGACCAGAAGGGCAGCTCTCTGAGGACAGCGGTGTCTTCTCTTTCTTTTATTCCTTCTTTCTTCAATGGTTTTTAGACACTGGATAATAAATGTTTTGATGAATATATAAACAATATTAAATCACGTTTCTGGTTGTTTTGTGACTTAAATTTCAAGAGATGGCATGAACAAGAGCAACTGCTTACGTTTTGGAGGGTGAGTGTTTCTTGGTATATAGCAGAATGTTGGAGAACACAGCATCTGGAGACTAACAGACCTGGGTTACAGTTCCCATTACTTGTGTAATCTCAGCAATTACTTAAGTTCTCTAAAATTCATGTTTTCCCTCTAATCTGTAAAGTGAGGATAATAAAGGCATCTATGTCATGGGGTTCCAGTAGGGATTAAAAATCAGGTAATGTGCACAGCACATATACGTAGCATTTGGGCAGCAGGCCTTGTGAGGATGATAGGCAGCTTCCAGGAAAACTCTACTGCTTACTGCCATGGTGGGAGTCCTGGTAAGAAAGGGGACTTTGGGTGGTCATGAAAGTAAGCATTCTACAGCAGAAAAGGAAGATGGGAAGAGCCCAGTTCCTCGCTGGAGGGCCGGATGTAGACGGGGCTAGAGAACTGTAGGATGGATGGTGGTGGCTGATGGGCAAGAGGTCCCTAGTTCTCCCATGTGTGATTCGAGTCCTGAAGTGCTGGTTTGTGAAAGAACCAGCTGCAGAACATGGACGCAGATGTCCTTTCACATAGCCATGTGCTCTGAAAACAGTGCTCTCACAAGCAGCATGTTTTTCTGCACCATTTGTTTCTATGCCTTTTAATATTAACCCCAGGTGGTAGCAAAAACAGGCCCACTCAGCCCAAAGGGACCTTGTTTTTACACATCCCAGTCTGTATCAATGCCATATTCCACCCCCATTGCTTTCATGGACTAAAGAGTGGGGAAAGTTCTCTTCCAGCTCAGAAGTCTGGCTCATAGCGCAAAGTAGAGGGAAACCATGCACTCACATTCATATATTTCACATCAAGTTCTGTTTTCTTCTCCAGCTCATGGATGATCTCCTTATGGAATTTTCTGAACTGTTGACAAAAGGAAGTAAAAAATTTATACCAGGTTTGAGGATTTGGCAAAATTTTAAAAATAAAACATTTTGCAAATATAAAAACAATCCACATACATTTTCATCAAGGGTCTCATTGAGTTTCTTGTGGGTACTCGAAATCTCTATGAGGACATGGCCTGTGGGCAAAATCAGACATGTTAGGGAAGCCATAGCGACGGTTTGCAAAGATAGGAAGGGAAGCAAATAGTGGAAGGAAATGCAGGACATCGCTGCCCTGAGACACATCAGGAATGGGACTGGGTCCCTGGGGACGGGTTCCAGAGGCAACAGCTGAGAGTAAACTTACTCCACAGCCTCAACAATGCCCATTCTGTTTTTGGATTCATTGTTCTTTCTCTTTACTTGTTCCCTAAGTCAGGTTCTACGTATCTGATTTAATTTTGAAATATTCTTACCAAAGATTCCTCAGTCATCACAGTAACTAATTATAGGAACAAATGATTTATTTTTATCTAATCCCTAGAGTAATCCGATTATTTGCCAGTTATAAGAGAAAATGAAGTGCTCTGGAACACGTCAATATCAAGGAAAACTACAGCAGGGGTAGTGTTCTGCCTTGGATTTCCTGGTGTGACACCACTTCTCTGAAATGGGGCAGTAATATGAGACAGAAGAAAATATTTCAGGACAAAGGAGCCTCATGTTAGGAAGTGGTAGTAAGACCATTTGGGTGCAGAGCTCATCTCTTTTGTAGTTGGTGGCACACTTTTCTCTGAGAAAGGGATCCGTGTCTAAGAGACTAGGGAAATAGAATCATTTGGAACCACTCACACCAAGCAACACCAGAGGGTGCCGGTGGATCACCCTGCCGGTCAGTGGCCAGAGAAAGGAATTCTTCTGGTGAGCTGAAAGGAAGGATGAACAGTAAGACTGGCAAATGTCACCCAGAACTTATGAAGCTGAGGCAGGAGCACTGCAGCGAGGCCAGTCTGAATTACGTAGTGAGATTCTATTTTGAAAAACAAAAACAGAAGACTGGTATAATATGGGGAAAGAGGAAGATTACAGTGCAGACCATTTCCTCAGCTGTCACACCCCTACACAGGTGACTCCAGCATGGCCTGTCCTAGGAACATTTGAAGACAGCTGACTCTTCAGACCACCAGCCTGCCCTTTCCTCATCTTCCTACTCAGAAATCCAACCTTCATCCCAACACATCCACCTTGTTAGGCACCTCACATCTGACACGTGTACAAGTGACCTCATGGGCTGCCCATATGCTCTAATCCCAGCTTGTGGCTGCCAGCCAGCCAGTCACAGGGGTGGGGGGAACCTCTCACCTATGTGTCACAACCATAACAAGACTCATTTGCAGTGCACAGGGTGTCACTGTATGGGCTGCCTCTAGGGTGGGACGTGCCCCTTACTCATCCTGCTTCCTTGGGCAACAACGGTGCTGGCCTTTCCCAGGAAGGAGATGTGTGGGAATGACATGTGATGTCAGGGACACATGCTCACCCAGTCTGTTCACCAGGAGTAGGGTGGGGCGTCTCTCCCCATCCACACACAAACCTTGCCACCTGGGCCTCTTAGGAGGTCCTCTTTTTCCACCCCCATAGACTCCATGCCTGGGTCAAACCTGTCTCATCTCTGTGGACTCCTGGTGTGTCCTTTTCTGGGTCATCTTCACAGGCATCAGGGATCTTTCCAAATGCAAATGTAGTGGGTCACTCCCGTTTCCCCCATGGTGTCCCTGATAAAGTGGCTCCTGGGTGACAAGCCAAAGCACCATGAATGGTGTGCCTAAACCCTCTGGGTGATGGGGACAGAGAATCTCCTGTAGATACATAACCTGGTGAGGTACAGTGAAACGTCCTACAGCCTAAGCTCTAACAGGACAGCCTGCTGGATCAGTGAGAGCCAGAGCAGAACCATCCCCCGCACTTAAGACCTCACCCACCAAATTGACAAGCCTCCCACTCTACATCCTTAAGAATGTTGACCCAGGCCGGTGAGATGGCTCAGCGGCATAAGCACCTGCCTGGCAAGCGTGAGGTCCTGAGTTCGACTCCCGGTATCCACATACGAAAAAAGGGCTGGTGATATTGCTCAGTGGCACGGGTGCCTGCTGGTGTGCGAGGTCCTGAGGTCGACCCCCGGTACCCACAAACAAAACAAAACAAAACAAAAAAGAATGTTGACCCAAAACTCAGTATGAAACAAAACAATACAAGCTGAGCCTGGTGACACACGTCTGTAATTCCAGCATGTTGGAAAGCTAAGGCAAGAAGATCCCAAGTTTGAGTCTTGCCTGGGCAACTTAGCAAGACCCTATTTTGAAATAAAGAAGTGCTGGGGATGTGACTCAGTGTGAAGGCCCTGGGTTCAATTCCCAGTACCAAACAAATGGACAAACAAACAGGAATTCTTCACAAAAGAAGCCTTCACATGGCCAAGAATATAATTACATTAATATGTCATGTGGTTATCATTTAGTCATTTCAGATACTGAAATATTTTGAGTTACTTTTACATCTACTTTAACCCCCTAAAGAATTCCTTGTTGGAGATGGAAAACAAAACTCACTTCAATTCTTTGAAAATTAAGCACTCTATTCTTGGCAAGTCAGATCTACTTAGGAAAAAAAAAATGTCTAAAAATAATTGGGCTTAAATCATCACAGCAATTCAGGCTAGAAGCAAGGCAATCACATTTGTTTCTCATACTATGTTCTCTTTCATGAACTTTGCTTCCACAACCCCACAAAGAGTGATCTCTGAGAAGTGCCCAGTGTGCTGGTGTGGACGCGCCTGTGGATGTGGACAGGTTAAACTCGGTGCTCCGGCCCCTGCAGCCCAGCCCACTGCACACCACCCCTCACATTGCATGCTTCTCCTGAGGTTTCTGCTGCCGCAGGCCAAGGCTCTGTGAAACAGCCCATTCACTACAGCAGGAAAGGAACCCTTGACCTTGTTATTCTTGTCCCTCACTGTTAGTGGAATTCCAAAGGCGGCCTCATAGCAGCAGCCACTGAGTCCTCAGTCATAAAAAGGATCAAACACACCTTGGCTGTGATTATGTAAGCTGCCAAAGCATATCTTGAAAGAAAATACGAAAACTATGTTCCTGTTCAATCTGCAGAAGTTTAATCTTAAACTGAGCAAGTGTTACTTCATGTCACACCTATTGGTTTACTTAGTCCTGTAACCTACTTTTTCTATAAATTAGGTTTAAGAAGGGAAAAAACCCTGAAAACATTCAAGGGTGGAGTTCAGAAAGCACAGCCCAGATTCAAATGGAGCAGAACTAAGCGTGTGCCCCAACAGGAAGCCACGCCACCGTGTGTGCTGCATCAATCCTTCCCTTTCTCCCCTTCAGGTTTGGAACCAACATTTTGGGAACAAATTCATAGCAATTACAGTGATGTGACTCAGTTTGAATAAGTTATACTGTGAAGAGGCAATACTAAAGGAATTTATTATTTAAAACATTTCTTGTGGTGTTGGAAATTGAACTCAGGGTTGCGGGTGTGCCAGACAACCAGTGTATCACTCAGCTACACCCCCAGCTCCCTCAAAGGACTTAAACATATCCATATTTCAAAGTCATGAACGCAGCTAAAAGACAATGTTTACTATCAGTTTTTCTCAAAATTCATACGAATAGTAGCTTACGGTGGTATTCTAATTATTAGCAACTATAAACAAGTATGTCCAACATTTTGAAGAATACGATATAGGATACGCATTTGGCTAATGGGCAGTATGGACTTAAAATGTTAACAAAATTTAACGAGTATTAACGGCATGAAGAGGTCACTGGGTCCCCCACCCCCTTTTGGTGCTGGGGATGGAACCCAGGGCCTGGCACATGTTAGGCAAGTGATCCACCACTGAGCCACACCCCTAACCCCAGTGGACTACTAATACATTTCTAACTAGACAGTTCTTCACTAACTCACAGTAGAAATGTAGGTGATCCAGAGGGAGACTGTGAAAGCTCTGGAGCCGCCTAGAACATATGCCAAATATGCAGGCACAAAGGAGGATTCTCTCCATTTACATCTGGTCACAGATCATCACAATACACTTATTTCCAGAGAGCACAGAATAATGACCAAATCACAAGCCACTTCCTACATGTTACTACAAGTGGAATCAGATGATAAATCGATTGGAATCGGTTGGGTGGAAGCCAACCTATTATTGGCCTACGGTTACACTATGCAGATTACAGTGACATGCAACGAAAATGTCACTGGAAAAAGGATAGAATTTTCCTGATAAATTTCCAAGTATCAAATGCAATGAGAAGAAAATATAATGGACATAAAAGCAAAGCACACATTGTATCACATGAGCAGGTGTACACTCTACAGATTCCCCTGCACTGAGTTCGCATAGAGGCAGCTTAGTAACCACCAACACATGACCACACTGGAAAGGCTCTGAGGCCTCTCAGGGTGGCTCTCCATCCCCAGATGTGGTGGAGGAGCCCTCCTGGTCAGTAACAGGCTGCATGAGGAAGCAATGTGCAGACCCAGATGGCACCAAACCACCCACTGGGCATTCCTCCAGAAGTCTCACTCATTCTCACTTCGCCAAATGCAGTTCTAATTAATGTCATACACGGGCATGTAAGTATTCTACCATTGTGTACATGAGTAAATAAATAACAAGGGGTAAATACTACAACAGCCAGCCCGAAGAAGCTAGGACTGGTCAAATATGACAGTTTGAATACCAAAATCATGAAGGATAGTAAATAAATTATAAATCACTGAAGCATCTAAGAATGCAGGAATCCATAGCAATAATAGATTTTAACAAAGAAAGAAATAGGAGATTAGGGAGTGCTCTTGCTAAAAGCAGAATACCAAGTGCCAATTATTACACAAGGAAGGAGTGTTAAAGTTAGAAAAAAAAAAAAAAATCACCGTTCTGTGATTATTACAGTAAAGACTAGCTGGGGCAAAAAAATCATTAATAGATGCAAACTGAAGGTACAAATATTAATGAGGAACAAGATATCTGCATAGCCTGGAAGTCACCTCCCCTCATTGCTTGCTAGTAGCAGTAGAAAAAATATCAACTAAGTGGTGTAGAAATACCTTCATGAGACAACCAAATTTACACAAAAATGGGAGAAAAATGAACACTGTGTACCCACATTTGCTATTCAGTGGACAAAAAATAACTTAGATATCAAGAGACTTTGCTAAAAATGTATAACGTGAATCCAATCATGAAGATTTGGTATTTGGGAGTCAAGACCTTATGTTCCTGACTATTCACCCTCATTTCATGTTTCTGATACAGATTTACCCTCAACCCAATTCTTTATTGCAGTACCGAATTTATTTGTTCATTTGTGGAGAAGAATAAAATGATTTCATTCTGGTGGTGAAACCAGTGCTGATTAATAAGAGATAAGAGAGAAAAGAAGTGTGTTGGTGGGAAAAATAATTAAGTGCTCTTATTATTAAATGGCAATATCTCTGGCAACCTCATTCGTGGAAAATAATATAGTCGAACACCTGAAAGTGAAAAGTCCTCTGAGTTAAACAAAAGTTGCAGCCATAAACTCAAACTTTGATTTTTCATATTAAAAGATCGGAAGCTCCTGCTGGTCTCTCAGTAATGGACCACAAAATCTTTAGGAAGCTGACAGAAGGGCTGTTTGAGGAGGCTGTAGAAGAGCTGGGTACCGTGAAGACAGAATGATTAGACATATCATCAGAAAGTGGAGTGCTCTGGCCTCAGCACCCACAAAAAACTCCCCTGACAAGAATGAACAAAGGGGGCCGGGGATATAGTTCAGCAGCACAGCGCCTGCCTGGCAAGTGCAAGGCCCTGAGTCCGATTCCCGGTACAAAAAAAAAAAAAAAAAAAGCAAAGGGCAAAGCATCTGCAGAAAGAGGTGATGGTGTCAGACAGGCTTCTTAGTACCTGTGCACAACTGAGGAGTTACTCAATCTCTTTTGGTGTAATTTCACAAAGACTTGGTATTCCCACCTATATACACCACCTAGTTCCTAGGCTTCTCAATGCTCTATAGAGAAGCACTGGCCACTAATGTACATGAATCCAGACACAAGTAGCATATGTGTCCAGTGATGCAAGATACACCCCAATAGAATGGGCCCCACACCCCTCCACATACCATTTTCCGGTAAGTACTTATTTTCAGGAAATAAAGTCCACACAGTAGGTTGTCCAACTTTTAACTAGTTACCATGTTTCTTTCTTCATACCCTACACTTTGTATACTCAAGTGTTTCAGAATAATTCTTTTTTTTTTTTTATATGCAGGTACTGGGAGTCAAACTCAGGACCTTGCACTTGCCAGGCAGGCACTTATGTCGCTGAGCTATATCACTGGCCCTCAGAATAATTCTTAAAAATTATAGAACAAAAGGACAGTAAATAAATTATAAATTACAAGCACCTAGTAATGCAGGAGTCCACAGCAATAATACATTAAAAAAAAAAAAAAAGAAATAGGGGATAAGGGAGTGCTCTTGCTAAAAGCAGAATGCCAAGTGCCAATTACTCCTTAATTCAGCACTACTTCTAATCTTCTTCCAACATTCCCAGTGTCCCCAGAGGACGAACATCGACCTCCTACTATGTAAGAGACTAAACTTAGAGAATGCTTACTTAGAGGGTAAACTGGACTTTCCTCAAACTCACTGCCTTTTATAATGTTAAACTGAATAAGTAGCACATCAGTCTGACTTACCGTCCTCCTCTACTGTAAACTGTATCAGGATGGATCCATTAGAGAACATACATACCTGGCCACTGTTGGGTTATTGCACAGGCATTTCCGGTGTCTGCTCCGACATGTAAAGAGCTTAGATTACTATTTTCTTACAAAAAGAAACAAGCTAAACAATAAGATTCTAGCTAAAAGCTGGGTGTTGGTGGCTTGAACCTGTAGTCCCAGCTATTCAGGAGGCAGAGGCAGGACTGCTTGAGTTCAGGAGTTCAAGGCCAGCCTAAGCAACACAGACTCTGTCTTAAAACCACAAACAGTCCAGCTAAATAAGCCAAGAAACAATAACTCTTTGTAGATTCATTAGATAGTTAAGCTCACAGGGTGAAGACTCTGCCCTGAAAAGTACAGAATTAGAGTTTACTGGGAGCAGAAACCAGTGTGGGAGCTACAACCAGTAGGAACTCTTAAACTGGAATGGATAAACTGCTGTAGAGGGGCCTGAGTTAAAAATTCTGAGGTCTCAAAACAAAAACAAAAACACCCCCAAAATTCTGAGGTCTCAAGGGCTTCTTCTCAGAAGGTCCCCAAACTGGGTGTGGTGGTGCACTCCTGTAATCCTAGCACTCTGGAGGCTGAGGCGAGAGGACTGCTGTGAGTTCAGGCCAGCCTGGGCCATGCACAATGAGTTCAAAGCCACCCTGGAATATACAGTCTGTCTCAAAAAACAAAACAACAAAATAAAATGAACAGGAGATTCCTCTTTCATGAGTTTATCTCTAGGAGCTTTCATTGCGAAGACTCAAAAAAATTCCCCTCCAGCTTCAGGCTGATGGGGAGGGGAAAATGACCATAGTGAAATAGACCTAGAGCTCCTTTCCGTCCAGGAGGAGGTCAGCCCTCAAGGGCACTGTTTCAAAGAAGTTGTATCTGAAGGGGAACAGCAATTAGCTAACTCCAGACCCCTCAAGCCTTCTTTTCTCCCAAGGGGAAGAAAAAACAGGCTAAGAAATTCCTCTACAGGTCATCTCCCAGGTACTCTGGCCTCCCAAGAAACTCCCATAAAACAAAAAACAAAGATTTAAGATAAAGGAATGAAACTTTCCTTCCCCAGTTTTACCACCATATCAACCATTGACAGGGCCCCAGGATAGTAACAGTGGTTAACAACTGGGAGAGCTGCAAGACACAAGACTTTGAGAAGAATTTTCTAGTGAAACCAGACAACGGGGGTGGGGTGGTGAGAAAAACAAGGACACTGAGGAAAACTGAAGCCTCTGACACAGTTACAGCTAATCCAAACATGAATGCATCCTAACTCCCAGCTCAATAAACATAAACTCTCACCCTAAAGGCCTGCTTGTGACAGTTCCTATCACCCAATACATCACATCCCACTTCCAACAACAACAACAATGATAACAACAACTTTAGAGGCATCTAAGAAGAAAAAAAAACCACAATCTGAAGAGACAAAGCAAGCATCAGAAACAGACTTGAACATGGCAGAGATTTTAGAATTATAAGACTGAGAACTTAAAACAACTCTGTTCAATATGCTAAGAACCCTACTGGAAAAAGCAGGCACGTGCAGGAACAGACGGTAGGGCTGGAATGTGGCTTAGCACTTGCCTAGCATGCATGAGGCCCTGGGCTCAATCCCCTATACCACAAAACAAAACAAAACAAAACAAAACAAAACAAAACAAAACAAAACAAAACAAGGAAAAATAGATGGATAATGTAGGCAGATTGAAACGCCAGTGAAGGATCAACAGGAAATGCCAGAAACCAAAAAGACTGTAACAGTAACAAAGAATGCCTTTAGTTGACTGGCTGTCCAGCAGACTGGACACAGCCAAGGAAAGAATTAATGAGCGAGATGATATTTCAGTCAGAAACTTAGCAAACTGAAAAGCAAAGAAAGAGAAAAAAAGAATAAAAAATGGAACAGAATATTCAAGAACTGTGAAACTTTTACAAAGTGTATCATACATGTAATGGGAAACCAGAAGAAGAAAGAAACAAAAAAATGTTGGAAGTAGCTAGGCGTGGCTACTCCCAGCATTCTGAGGCTGAGGCAGGGAGAGAACAAATTTGAGCATAGTCTGAGTGACTTAGCAAGACCCTAACCAAAAAAAAGGTGTGGGGGAGAGCTGGGACGGTAGCTCAGTGCAAAAGCCCTGGATTCAATCCCTAGTACGGGGGGGGGGGGGAGATTAAGAAAATATATAACATATATAATATTATATAGATAGATAAAAATCCAACTTTATAGGATGACAATTACATACCAAGGTAGAATGTAATAGGCCTCTAGATAGTTTCACTAGTAAATTTTAACAAACATTTAAGAAAGAAATGATATAAAATATCTGTAATCTCTTTCAGAATATGAAAGCAGAGGTAACATTTATGAAGAAAGTGCTGCTCTAATACTGAATAAAAACATTAAAAGGGGAAAAAATTGCAGGCTAATCTCTCTCATGAACAGAATGCAAAAATCCTCAACAGAAGCTGGGGATGTACCTCAGTGGTAGAGAATTTGCCTAGCATGTGCAAGGCCTTGGGTTCAGTCCTCAGTAACACACACACACACACACACACAATCTCAACAAAATATTGGCAAATTGAACCCAATGATATATAGAAAGAAACATCACAATCAAGTTTTATTTCATGCATGTAAAGCTGATTCAACATCTGAAAATCAATTAATGTAATCTACATCAATAGGCTAAAGAAAAAAATAAGGTCGTTTTAATAGATGGAGATATAGCATTTGACAAAATCCAACACTAATTCATGAAAAAATTCTTAGCAAACTAGGAGTAAAGGGAAACTTGTCCAACTCCATAAACAATATCTATGAAAACCTACAAATGACATCATACTTAGTAGTGAGAAACTAGGAGGAAGCTTCTCTCCTCTTCGGACTGAGAATGAGACAAGATGTTTCCTCTCACCATCCCTATCCAACATCATATTGAAAGCCCTAATTCATGCTATAGGACAAATGGAGAAGACAAAGGCATACAGGTTGGAAAGAAAGAAATTTAAAAAAGGGTTGATGTTCACAGATGACATGGTTGTCTATGTGGAAACCTCCAAAGAACTGACTAAAAATACCCCTAGATCTAAGTGATTATAGGAAAGTTCCAGAATACATGGTTAATATACAAAACTCTATATTAACCATTAACAATTAGAATTTGATTTTTTTGTTTTTTTGAGACAGGGTCTCGCTATGTACCCCAGGCTGGCATTGAACTCAGTATGTAGTTCAGGCTGGCCTTGAACTTGTGACAATCCTCCTGCATCAGCCTCCTGAGTAATGAGATTACAGGTATGTGCTGCCATGCCTGGCTGGAATTTGAAATTTAAAACAATACTACTTTTAATAAAAGAAAACTGAAGTATTTAAGAATAAGTCTAGGGGCCAGTGAGATGGCTCAGCGGCTTAAGCGCCTGCCCGGCAAGTGCGAGGGCCCGAGTTCAACTTCCGGAGCCCACATACAAAAAAGGGGCTGGTGATATCGCTCAGCGGCACGGGCGCCTGCTGGTGCGCGAGGTCCTGAGGTCAACTCCCGGTACCCACAAAAAAAAAAAAAAAAAAAGAAAAAAAAGAATAAGTCTAACAAAACCTATTTGAAGATAATGACAAAACTAATGAATGAAACCAAAGAAGATCTAAATAAACTGACAGAAATCCTATACTCATGGGTAGGGAAGCTTGATACTGTTACCCAACTTTTTTGTGTGTGTGAGTGTGTGGGTACCGGGAATTGAACTCAGGACATCGCGCTTGCCAGCAGGCACTTCTGTCACTAAGCAATATCACCGGCCTCTTTTTTCCTTTATGTGGGTAGCAGGAGTCAAACTCAGGACCTCGCACTTACCAGGCAGGCACTTACGCCGCTGAGCCATCTCACTGGCCCCCAATTTTTGATCTATACAATAGCAATCAAAATTCTAGCAAATTATTTTGTGTGTATCAACAATTGATTCTAAAGTTCATAGGGTTAGCAGAAGATCCGAAATAGCCCACTGTTAATGGTTTAGATCTAAAATGTGCCCTAGAGTCTCATGTATTGGAGGGTGACTGGATCATGGGGGCGCTGTACTCATCAGTGGAGTCGTCCACTGGTTCCTCTTCACACTGAGAAGGAGGCCAGAGCTGAAGGTGCTGTTAGGAGGTGGGGCCTGGTTGGAGATGCGCCCTGAAGGTGTGACTTGGAAAGGCGTATTCTTATCCCCAGCTCTTCCCTTCCCTCTCTTTGCTTCCTGGCTGCCATGGGCTGGACAGTTTTCCTTCACGATGCTGTTTCTCCCTTGTAGCTAGCTGACCATGGAGAAACCATGATACAAAATAAATCTCTCCTTTAAGTTGTGGGAAAGTGACTGAACACCAACCAACACTGAAGAATAAAGTCTGACTACTCTACCTGACTTCGAGACTTACTCTAACATGACAATCATAGTCACTGTTAAAACAACAGAAGCACAGATCAATGGAACAGGACAGAGCCTAGAAAGACATCTAAATAATACAGTTGTGATAGTTCTATGTGTCAACCTGACTGGGTTAAGAGAACCCAGAGGCCAGGTGTGGCAGCCCATAATCTTAGCACTCTAGGAGGCTGAGGCAGGAGGACTGCAAGTTTGAGCTCGGCCAGGGCAACTTAATGACTTAGCCAAGACCCTGTCTCAAAATAAAAAACAAGAAAAGGGCTGGGGATGTAGTTCAGTGCAAAGGCCCTAGATTTAATAATCCAGTACCACAAAAACAAAACAAAACCAAGAAAAGGGATACCCAGATAGTTGATAAAACAGTATTTTTGGGTGTCTCTGAACATTTGACTCAGTTGAGTAAATAACATCGACCTTGACCAATATGGGCAGATATCATCTAATTCATTGGGGGCTCTGCCTAAGTAGAACAAAAAAAAGTGAAGGAAGAGGAATTCTTTTTCTTCCAGAGGCAAGTCATCTATTTTCTCCTGACCTTGATTGTCAGACTTCTGAATTCAGACTGAATTATACCACCAGCTTTCCAGATTCTCCAGCTTGAAGACATTTACCTCCCTCATCATGTGAGCCAATTACCAAGATCAGTCTCCTCCTGTATATCCTGCCAGTTCTCTATCACTGGAGAACCCTGACTACTACAGGAATCAACTCATCTTTGATACAGGGGCAAAAGAGAGAAAGAAGACTTCTTTAAAAATACAGTGCTACCAACACTCAGGAGGCTGAGGCAGAAGGATTGCTGTGAGTTCGAGGACAGCCTGGGCTGCAAAGTGAGTTCGAGGCCAGCCTGAACTGCATAGTGAAACCCTGTCTCCAAAAGACAAAAAATAAAAAATAAAAATACAGTGCCAAGCACCTCAACATTCCCAAGGCGGGGTGGGAGGGGATTGATATTGACCTTATATTTTTCACAAAGATTTATTAAAAACGGAACATGGACCTAAAATGCAAAACTATAAAACTTCTGGAAGATAACACTGGAGAAAACCTATGTGACCCTGGGTTTGGCGAGGAGTTTTTAAATACAATGCAAAAAGTATGATTCATGAAAGAAAAAGATTAATAAATTGGACTTCATTAAAATTAAAAACTTCTGCATAGCAAAGACACTATTATAGGCAAGCCACAAACAGGGAGAAAACATGTGTTAATACAAATTATGTGATAAAAACTTGTATTCAAAATATGCAAAGAACTCTTAAAACTTAACATATGAAAATAACTCAATTAAAATTGGTGCAAAAGATTTGAACAGACACCTTACCAAAATAGACAGATAGCAAATAAGCATACAAAGAGAGGCTCAACATCGTAGTCACCAGGGAACTGCAAACTAAAGCAACAATGAAATACCACCACTCAACTAGAAGAATGGTTAAAATCCAAAAAACTGACAACCTCAAATGCTCATGAGGACGTGGAACAAGAGGAAGTCTCATTCATTGCTGGTGATGATTTCAAAAAATCACCCTGGAATATAGCTTGGCAGTTTCTCACAATGGTAGACATAGTTTTATGCAATCCAGCAATGTGCTTTTATTTATCCAAATGCCTTGAAAACTTAGGTCCAAAGAAATATCTGTATGTGTAACAGCTTTATTCGTATTGCCCAAACCTGGAAGCAACCCTGATGTCCTTCAAAAGGTAAATGGGTGGATACTGGGTATAACTCAGTGGCAGAGCTTTTGCCTAGCATGCACAGGGGCCTAGATTCAGGTTCAGTTCCCAGAACCACAAAAGACAAACAAGTGAATGGATAAACTGTGGTACATCCCTACACTGGAGTATTATACAGTGATTTTTTAAAAAATGAGCTATTAAGCTTCAAAAAAACTGAAGAAAAACTAAATGTATATTGAACCTGTCTGCAAACCTAGATACTGTATGATTCTAGCTGTCTGACATTCGGAAAAAGGCAAAACGTATACAAACAGGAGAAAAGATCAGTGGCTGCCAGGGGATTGAGGTGGTGGTGGTGGAAATGTCATTACACACTCGCTGAAACACAGAACACTAAAGAAGGAACCCTAAGGTAAACTAAGGGCTTTAGTTAGTAATAATGTATCAGTATTGGCTCCTGATTTGTAGCAAATGTACCACACCATCCTAAAAAGAGGGGACACGGAGGGAAAGATATACATGAACAATGCAAGATCTGCTTATTTTGTAAAGTTAAGATTGCTCTAAAATAGGCTATTAAAAACCAAGACAAATGAAACAAAACAGCAACAGCAGCTACCTGGAAGTAGCAGTAATTAGAAACCACCCTGCTCAGAGGAAAAGCAGCCAGTATCTGTGTGGTTCTGTAAGATACAAGCAGACAAAGACCTACCCTGTGTGATCCCACAGCCTGCCTGGCACAAAACAGGCCTGTAAAGGCTGTTACATAGGTAAATATACTGAAGGAATTAATGGGGGGGTGAAAAAGAATTTTTCAGGAAAAGCAAACACTACATCAATCAAAAGCCGGCACTTGCGGAATGATTGTATTGTTCTTTTTTTTTTTTTTTTTTTTTTTTGTGGGTACCGGGGGGTCGACCTCAGGACCTCGCGCGCCAGCAGGCGCCCGTGCCGCTGAGCGATATCACTGGCCCCTTTTTTGTATGTGGGTTCCGGGAGTCGAACTCGGGCCCTCGCGCTTGCCGGGCAGGCGCTTAAGCCGCTGAGCCATCTCACCGGCCCGATTGTATTGTTCTATACATTATTTATTATGTGGATTCCTATAGGAAGATTTCACAAATTCCTGCAGTCTTTTGTTGAAGCTGAATCCCTAGTCCTCACTGAAACAGTTTATTGATAACGAGAGGCTTCTGTTGTCCCGGCCCTGACCAGGCTGCACAGAGAGTGAGCCCCTGGTGCCAGCGACTGGAGCCCCAGCAGGGGAGTCCAGGCTGGTCCTCATGGAGTTCTGTCTCCATCCTCAGAGTGATCAGGGGGGCATTCCCGACGGCTTTTAATTCCTTCGCCAACGATTAGAGGATCATAGAGGATCCTGAGCTACAAAAAGAAACTAAAAGGGCAGGGGTACATAATTTTCATTTTCTCAAGCAAGAAGCCACAGTACCAGACTCCCTGGGTTTGGTGTCAGATGCTTGACAACCCAGGCAGTGAGGATTAATGTCCTAGCAAGTGCCAAGCTCCAAGATCAAGGCACATGCAGTGTCACATTCCTTCCAGCCTCCTGGTTTCTGGTCAAAGGAGAGAAAGAAAGAAATGATGAGAAAGGAGGAAATTGTAATAAATCCCTCAGTTTAGAAGATTGGCAATACAAGAAAAATCATAAAACAGCTAGAGAGATGAACATTATATATTTTTTTCCTTTTTAAGAAAGGGATGACTTATAAGGTTTGAGGAAAGAATAAGTGGAAACCAATAAGCCCCATATGACTGGAATACTGAACTAATTCTCAGCTTATACACATGGAAATCTTCAAAAAAAAATGTTACTGTTATCCTTGCAGCAGTACTCACATCTCATTGGGAACTACCAGTAGATAACATGACAAAATCAAGGATTTTCAGGAGATATAGAGTAAATGCCATAGAATACCAAGGGAATAGAACAGAATATCAGGAAATGAATAGAGTATTAGGGATTTAGTGATGGTAGCAAGTAGAGATGTCTTCTTGAAAATTAGAAGTTTTCAGTATTTGAAGAAGTAGGAAGATACAGGCAGGGGTTAGGTGATGTTTGTCATTAGGGCTGATAAGATTCTGAAAGCAAATTAAATGTTTTATCTCCCACTTGACTTTTTTTTTTTTTGTCTTTTTGAGGCAGGGTTTCACTATGCAGTTTAGACTCGCCTTGAACTCACTTTGTAGCCCAGCCTGTCCTGGAACTTGCAGCGATCCTCCTGCCTCAGCCTCCCAAGTGCTGGAATTACAGGCGTGTGCCACCATGCCTGGCTTCACTTGACTTTTGATTAGCAATTAAACCAATTAGCCCACCTGCTGTGCACAAGTACTATCAAATTAAAGGACAAGATTTGCAATAAATATCTGAATGTAAAATATAACATTAAAAGATTAAGAGTGTTCCACAAGTTATTTTACAAAGTAAGGTTAATTATTCATCTTTCTTCCTCACTGATTAGTAGATTAAGCCTAAAACACAACCATTGCGATGTTAACAAAAATGAAAACAGGTGTATTATCAATAATAAAGGAAGCTGACAGCTACTTATTCCCTATGATGTAACTAATTAACTGTAGGCATTTTCATTCAAGGCTTTAAAAAAAGAATGCTACTACTGAAATTTTAAACAGTTCTTTAAAAACATTAAAATAAGACCCCAAAATACAAAGATGAGGCTTTCAGTTAACACAATATGCAGGCAGAGAAGGTACTAAGAATTTCAGTTCAACGGCACTGTGTAAACCATCTCAAACATTTTAAGCAAAGAAATTTCCCCAAATATCTAAGGTTTCTTTGTTGTTTTGCTTTAAAGCAACCAGTTCTAATTGAAAAAGATTAAAAATACAAAAATAAAACAGGGCTATTGCTCCCAAGTTTCAAATAAGTCACTTACTCCTTTAAAACCATACAACTCCAGGTGGAAGTTGAGGTCTTATGTGAATTTAACAGATTCCACCAGGTCCAGGATCATATTCCCTATGTCTAATACTCCACAGTGACAGTGAAACACAGCACAAGGGAAGAGTAAGTCCGTGCTTCTGGAGTGCCAGTGTCACCCCACTTTCTTCTGCCTGAGGTCAACAGTGACAAACTCTACATGTAACAATGGAACACTCAGAGAACAGGAGTTTGACATATGAGTCCTTCCTCCACGCCACGCATCCTGGTAACTGACTCAACAGCAATGGCTGCATTCATTCCTCACAGTCTTCTGAGCAATGGACCTTTTTGCCCCCACTTTACAGGGGAGGAAACTGAGGCTTTGAGAGGTTAGATGGTTTTCCCCATGTTACACGAATACTAAAGTTAGTGGAGCTGGGCCTGGAATCCATACCCGATCCTGAACCTGCACTTCATCTCCAGCCCTATTTTTTAAAACTTTCTGAGACAGGGTCTTGCTAAGTCACTGAGTTGACCAGACAGGCATGAAATTTGCAATCTTCCTGCCTCAGCCTCTCAAAGAGCTGGGAGTACTACTCTGCATCCTCATTCAACTATGCAAAGAGATACTATGCAGAAAAGGAATTAGATTTGCTTTACTGGGTGCCCAAACATGAAGTTCAGGATGTGGGAAACAAATTTCTCAACACCAGTATTTTAATCATTTGCATTGTTTAAAAATGGAGCTGGTTACCTCTGGAGGGCTAGGCAGTGCCACAAAGGTGTGCATTCCTAGGGTAAACACTGGGCTTGCCCTTGAAGCTATTTCAGCTCAGACTGCCTGGGTCATTCAGGTGGCCTGACTCCCCAGGGCAGCGCATGGAAACCAATCCCCCATGCCATGTCACAGTGCAAATCACAGAGAGGCCCTGACACCGACAGAGCGATGGGTGCTCAGTGCACCTGAACTTTTGAGACAAACCAAATACGCTTTAGGCAAAGCATGGAAATCCTTGTGCCTGCTGTATAACTCCTGCTGGAAAAGGGGCACAGCGGCTCCATCTGGGCTACCTTATGCTGTGGGGTTCTGCCAAGAGATGGGGAGATCTGGGCGGAGAAGCCCTCTGTGGGCTCCCAGTTCAGCCTCACTCCCGTCAGCTCTGAGCCTCCCTGGACTCATCTGTGAGAAATGCCCGTGTCTAGGAGGTGGCAGAATCAAGTGAGACTAAGGAAAGAATCAGGCACACTGTGATCCTCAGGAATGGTAGGGCACGTTTCTGATCGAGGGAAGCCATGGGTGCTGGGTGTTAAGTATCAATGTCTTGAGCAGGTAAAACAGGGCTGCTCTTGTTCACAGGGATATAGCACAAAATGTCCACACAGTGGCCTCCAGACTCAGACTGCCAGTGGACATTTCCAGCTGGTGTAACAGGCATCCCAGACTTTCTCCTTATTTGACAGCCAATGCACCTGCAAACCCACTAACTCTACCTCCAATTCCCAGTCCAGGCCATCATCCCTTCCCACCTAGACTGGGTTCAACCATCTCCCAACCTCCCATCCGGAGTGGCAAACACCTGCAATCCCAGTACTCTAGGAGGCTCAGGCAGGAGGACTGCAAGTTCAAGCCCCGCCTGGGCAACTCAGTGAGACCTTGCCTCAAGGGAAAAAAAAAAAAAGGTAACCTATAATTACCTTTAGTTTATTAGCACAGTAAAGAAATAGACCCCGCGGTGGAGACTTGAGATGGTAATGAGACAAGCACCACATGAGGGGCCACGAAGAAGACAAAGCTCCAACTCTACATGGGATGGCAACAAGTGGATCTCTGCCTGCGCCCCAGGATGCCACAAGAGCTGTACACTTTTGTCCTTTGTTGGGTCAATCTGGGGTTCCTGATCCCCACAGCTTTCTCCCTTGTGCTTGAGCATAAGAATAAGAGCCTTATTCCTGTGCCAAGGACCTGATTCTTCTGACAGCAAGCACAACGACCCACACAGTGGGTAAGAGCCCTACCCTCATAGCTTCAGTGCCTGCAGACTTTTACCCTCTCCCACTTTCCTTAACCTAACCATGCTTCATCTAGACTGGTTTCTACAAAGGCAGTGGCCCAGGCCCATAAAGGCCTCAGGGCCTTTGCATTTGCCAGCTTCCAAGGGAATGGTCCAGCCAGACCTCTACCCGATAAGCTCCCTTCCCTACTGCATGGGCCTCTTAGTTGTCTGTTTACCACCCACTAGAAAGCAGGGACTAAGAGCATGGACTTGTTTTATTGATGTGCCCCTAGTGACTAGAACAATGCTTACCAGATAGTAGATGCCCATTTAAATGTGGTTTAAGCAGGAAAGAAAAACTATTGTAATCCCTTGAGTAGTGGTATTTGACTTTATGTGTTTTTGAGAGTATGACGGAATGACTTTTTTCAAGAGCCAAAAAGAAAGAAATCCTGTACTTGACCCAGTATAACATTGTTCATCTTCCTTTCTGGCACAGGACTCTTCATTGGTGCTAGCGGAGGAAAATTTGCAGTGAAATGTAGACAGCCATCAAAAATGATGAATAAATAGATTCTCTATTAATTCAAAGATAAAACAGTGCACAAGCTGGGTGTGGTGGTGCATCCCTGCCCTCCCAGCTGCTTGGCAGGCCAAAGCAAGAAGATTGCAAGGTTGAAGACAGCCTGGACAAGTTAGTGAGACCCTATCTCAAAACGAAAAATAAAAAGGGCTGAGGAGGCAGCTCTGTGGTAGAGTGCTTACCAACCATGCACAAACCCCAGGGTTTAAGTCTCGTAAGAGGGGTGGGAGTGGGGAGGACAGGACACAAAATAATTTATAGCCACAGGCTTGAGTTATGTAAACTAATAAAGATAAAAACTGAGCTTGACGTTTATTAGGTTCATTTTCCAGTAAAGGTATAATTTTTCAAAATGTAAAGCATGTATCTTAATTTTCATTATACTACAAAAGTGTTCAACTTCCCAGGACTCCTAGGTTATTATAAAATATTAATGTAAGTGGGAAACTGGGAAGGATTGAGTAGAGAATAAAAAAGGAATAAAATTATTTAACGGGATACATTATAGAGAAAAGAGAGACAAGAGTCACCAACAGCCGTGCCTCGGAGTCGTGCACCAGCCTCAGGACACCCAAGAGAGACGGGGATGGACATCTGGACTCTGAAAGCCCAGCTCCTCCTCATAAACAGCCTGCTGCTTCATGTGCCTCTTTAGTCATCTGGTAATTTGTATTTTATCTTTGAATCCATGCTCCTAAAATATTAGTCAGCTTCTAATGACTAAAGCCCTTTTAGTCTTAATAATTCTTACTTCATCTGAAATGAGACATGCGAACACAGAAACTGGGTCTTGGCATACAAAGTAACAAGACCCTAATTTGTCTTCTGTTGATCGTCTCCCATGATCTGCTCTGTAAGCCCTAAGTCCCAGGTAACTGGAGAGAGCCCCTGTTCCGGCCACCAGAAAACCCTGTCCCTTCCACCTGCCATGCTGCCCATCAGGATATTGTACATCGTGATATGCAGTTTCCCTTCTACCTCCACCACCCCCATGAAGGCGGGATGATCTCTTCCTGTGCATTAGCCCTGCAAATTATATATCTAGTGCATGTGTGTAATCCCAGCACTCCGGGAGGCTGAGGGAGGATTGCCAGTTCGAGCCCAGACTGGCAATTTACCCATTTATCAAGATCCTGTCTCAAAACAAAAAATACAAAAAGGCTGGGGATGTAGCTCAGTGTGAAGTTCTGAGTTCAACCCCCAGTACGAAAACAAATAGAAAAAACAAAACAAAACAAAAATCCCAAAACTATGTATTCTATATTTTAACAATACTCCTTACTATTCTGTAGGTATCCTGAAGGTGGGTCCCAGGTTGTAATGCTATAAATGATGGCCATGGTTTCAAGTAAGCCTAGAGAAAACTAATTCCTAGGATTTGAGCTCAATACCCAGATACACTCATTTAGTCAATCAGTAAACATTTCTAAACTCATCCCAAACTATATCTATTTCTCACAATCTTGTCTTACCAAAAGTTTGTCACTGAGATGGGCAGGAATGGCACATTTGTGGCAACTGCCATCACCTCCCCTTCAGCAAGTCCCTTCAGAGGGATACCCTACCCAGCTCAGCATTACTCCTGAAACACTGCTGCAAGCACAGCTGCTCATAGCTCCTGTCCAGGCTTTCCCCAAGGCCTTTGCTTTTGTCACGTGTACTGCGATGGAACCCAAGAGTATTCTATCACTGAGCTACATCCCTAGCCAGCCAGCCAGTCATTCAGTCATTATTTTGAGGCAGGGCCTCCCTAAGTTGTCTAGGTGGGCTCAAACTTAAAATCCTCCTGCCTCAGCCTCCCAGAGCCCTGGGATTACAGTCCTGTGCCACCACTCCCAGCTCTGAGACCACTTTTAATAATGAACCAGATTCTGGTCCCCTGCTTCTTCCTTCCACTGGATGAAAGGAACAACACACAGGAAGTCTGAATCCTCTCACATGTTCAATCTTCCAGTTTTTACAGACTATTTTCATGATGTGCTCCTTGCATAGACATCCAACTTTTATGGGGTCTTCTTTAAGAATGCAAAGTAACAAATTTAAAGTTAGGAACAAGAAAGGTGGTAGAAGAATAAGAGGCTCAAAGCTGGAGCTCTATGAGCTAGGTAAATCCTCCACTATCCATATAATCAATGCATTTGAATTTAAACCCCAACATCACTCCTTACAGGCTGTATGACATTAGACCAGTTATCTGACCAAATTTCCATTTTTGTATCCCTCAAATTGGAATAACAGAATTCTGTTTCCTTCTCCCTCAGAGGACTATGGTGAGAATTATGTAAGACTCTTGAATTTTGTATTGCTGTGAATGGGAACAAACTCATCTGCTGTGTTATGCATCCTGAGACAGGGCCAATGAAAGTCCTTTATGAGCGATGCAAGATTATGATGTAGTGTACACAGGAAATGCTCTAAAACATGTAGTACACCTTCCTGAAGATTCTGACCAGGCAGGACCTTACCTCAAGTTTCAGATTTCCTCTTGTGTGAAAAGCTGAAGAGAACAAGGTAACAAGTAGATGTTAATGAATTGCTGCTGGGCTGCCTGAACTTTTTGGAGAGCTGAGAAATATTTGTAAACTGCTGGTCCTATAGGTTTAAGTACAGTGTATACAACCAGTCTCTTGAATTACTACAATGTCTATTTTAATATTTTTAGTATGAAGTAATTAGGACATTCCACATTGTAAACATTTTCAAAGTGCTGTACTTATTTTTTTGGACACAGAATACACATAGGTCACCAACAGTAACATTTAGTACATTTACAAAATGTTACACAACCAACACCACAATTCAGTCCAAAAATATTTCGCCACCCCAAAAGAAACCCTATACCCATTAGGCAGTCATGTCTTATTTCCCTATTTCCCTTAAAATCTCTAAATCTGGGGCCCGTGAGATAGCTCAGCGGCAGAAGCGCCTGCCTGGCAAGCGCGAGGTCCTGAGTTCGACTCCCGGTACCCACATACGAAAAAAGGGCTGGTGATATTGCTCAGCGGCACGGGCGCCTGCTGGCGCGCGAGGTCTTGCTTTCGACCCCCGGTACCCACACACACAAAAAAAATCTCTAAATCTACTTTCTGTCTCTATGGATTTGCTGACTCTGGACATTTCATATAAGTGAAATAATACCCTAGGTGGCTTTGGCATCTGCCACATTTTTAAGGATCATCCACCTTGCAGCATATATCAGTACTTCATTCTTTTTTTATGGCTACGTAATATAGCACTCCATTCTATGGATGGACCACATTTGTTTTTGCAATCATTACTTCCTGGACATGCAGGCAGTTTCCATCTCTTGGCTATCATGAATAGGTCTGCTATCAACATATGTGTTCAAGATTGTGTGTGGGCCTAGGCTGTGGAATTGCTGGTCATGTGGTAACATGATGTTTAAATTTTAAGGAACTGGCAAGCTGCTTTCCAATGTGACTGCTCCATTACACATTCTCACCAGCAATGTTCAAGGCTCCCAGTTCTCTACGTCTTCGCCAATACTTACTATCATGTCTTACTTATAGCCCTTTGTTAGAGTTAAGTGGTTATCTTCCTAGTTTTGATTTGTATTTTTCTACTGGCTAATGATGTTGTGCATCTTTTCATATGCTTGGCATCTTTGCTTTTAACAATTTTCTTAAGTCATCTGGAACAGGAAAGAGTACGTGAAGTACATTTACTTCCAGTGGCTGAAGACCAAAAAATCTTTTAGAACCCTACCGCCATTAATAAGAGATCTACCTAATCCCTCCACCAGAACCGTCCATTCCCACCTGGGCACCACTGCATGCTGGGAATGTGTCTGGTACGGCCAGGCCAGGCTCTATACCCTACACAACTCCAACTACATCTGCCTTTGGGTGCCCCTCCGCCCTTTAATTGGCCGTCCACTGTCACAGGGACCATGCCCCTTTGTTTTTTCCTGTTTCCTACCAGAGCTACTTGTGTTCTCAGCATGCAGTAAACTTCCTCAACTTGTGTTACAACTAAGTGCTTTTGTTTCTGAACCTTAATCTCAGACACAGTATAATGCTAGGAACAGATTAAGAAATCTACATCCACTTGTAAGGGAATGTAAGGAGCTCTGGTGACCAAGGATGGTACTAATGGGTGAGGCAGAGCCCTCTAGGTCCCCTGTACCCGCCCCCCCCCACACATCATGACAGGCCAGTCATCCAGTCCACTGCTGTGGCCCCCTCACCAGGACCAGCTGTTCTTTAGCTGTGGCTGACAGCATGAGAATGAAAGTACCTACACCCTCCCATTCTAGAGTTGCGAGGACATTCAACATTCTTTAAGGAGAAAAGGACCAATTTGACAAATTGTGAAAACTGGGTTTAAACATGATAATTTTCTGTTTGCATACTTCAAAATTCAAAGATTCAGGGAATGGGCAGGTATAATAAAGTATAATGAAAAGCAGACAGTGTTGTTGTAGATTTCTATTTAGGATGTGCCAAGCAATCTGGAAGCATTAAATGTTAAACTAATTCTGATCCGACGAGCTAGCTTTGATGTACGTAGTCTTCACTAGTTACTGAATAGCATGTATACATGTAGACACTTCAGAGACTAGGACAGTACTTTTTTTTATAACAACTTTGATAAAGAAGTACAATTTATAATACAAATCTTAAAGTCTCAGGAATTTATACTTACACCAATATGCCTATTACGGGTTTGTATGGTTTATGGAAAACAGACTTTGTAAGTTACACATTTATAAATTATAAGCCTATCTTTCTTTACAACTTATAGCTAAGATCTCTTCTGCCCCAAAAGGGACAAAAACATGTTGGGTAAGCAGCAGCCAGATAAAAATTGAGATAAGAATAGTCACTTGCAAGGTCTCTAAAGGCACTTATCATGTGCATGATTCCAGGAAAACCAAATTTTTTTCCAAATCCCAATCTGAGTTATGCAATAAAAAAAGCTGGGATAAATGGTCATGCTACAAATACTCTATAGTAAAAACTATACAATCTTAAGTATGTGTGAAGAAAACACAAAACACAGACTTACCCTCATATCCTAAAAATATCAGACCACATGATGGTTTGCTACTTAACAAAACCTTTCTTTTGCTGAGCTATAAAGGGCAGGGTAATCTGACAGGCATAAATCATGTCAGAAAAGCCTATGACATATGGAAAATTTAAATGGCACAGTAAGTCACATGGCTGGCAGACTGTCTGGGATCAAATTAAGCAGCTGTTAACGGCTGGGTGACCTCAGGAGTCATTCTCTTTGAACCCGTTTCCACAACTGAAAAATGGAAATGTTAATAGCATACCTCATAGGTCTGTCATGACAACTGCAGGAGTTAATATGAGGTGCTTAGAATAGCACCTAACATACAGCAGGAACTGTTATGTAAATAAAATGAATCCCCTATTGTTTTTCTCCTACTTTTATGGGAAGGATTTTCATCTTTTTAAAGTGAACCTTAAGCCGGGCATGGTGGTGCATGCCTGTAATCCCAGCACTTAGGGGGCCAAGGCAGGAGAATTGCGAGTTCAAGGCCAGCCTGGGCTACATAGTGAGTTCAGCCTAAACTACATAGTGAGACCCTGTCTCAAAAAAAAAAAAAAAAAAAAAAAAAAAGTGAGCCTCATCTGTAACTAAAAGATCAAGCAATTTTGGTCAATAATAACTACTTTGGCTCAGTAGCACTCTCACTGACACTAGTATGAATTCTTTTGTTTGGATCTTAGAGATGCATCTGTAATGTTTTTGTGAATTAGCAACCTATCTTTAAAAATCTTTCAGTATTCTTTTGGCCTCATTTTTTTTAAGACCAAAGACTGTCAAATTGCATTTTTTTTTTTTTTTTTTTTTTTTTTTTTTTTTTTTTTGTGGGTACCGGGGGGACGACCTCAGGACCTCACGCGCCAGCAGGCGCCCGTGCCACTGAGCGATATCACCGGCCCCTTTTTCGTATGTGGGTTCCGGGAGTCGAACTCGGGCCTTCGCGCTTGCAAGGCAGGCGCTTAAGCCGCTGAGCCGTCTCACCGGCCCTCAAATTGCATTTTGAGTATCACCAACAGTAGTATTTTTTCAAAGTTGCATGACCTGCAAACATCCTATCAATAACAATATCTTTGATGTTCCAGGTTCCCTGATAGTGAGAAGATAAAATCTATTTTGTGTGCCCAATTTAAGAAACTGACCCTGTTGTTTTGAAATTCTGTTATTTTTTTCTCTTTAAAATTAAAAAAAAATGTTGTTTTGAAATTTTGTCCTATTTTTTTCTCTTTAAAATAATAAAAAAAAATGACCCAACAATTAAATAAATGGTTCAAAATAATGGAATAGCTGACAAAACTGGAACAAAGTAAACGCCTACATTTCTGTAACTGTTTAAGCTGTAAGGAGCTCAAAGCAAATTTATAAACTCTTCAAAGAAAGTCTTATTTTTTCAGAAATGACAACTTTTACTTTCCTTTGCTTTAAAGATGAAAAAACGAACTCAGAAGTTCTTTCAAATATTTTGTCAAAACACTTTCCCCTGACCATTTCTATTTTCCCTTTCAACTTCTCAATATTTTCTAAGTTTTAAAGATAAACACTGGTTGATTTAAGGACAAAACTGGAAGTTTAGCTGGGCGTGGTGGCACATGCCTGTAATCCCAGCACTCGGGAGGCTGAGCCAGGAGGATCACTGTGAGTTCAAGGCCAGCCTGTACTACATAGTGAGACCCTGCCTCAAAAAACAAAACAAAAATCCTGGAAATTTACTCAAATATCAGTTTCCTCTTTTAAATGAGTACTGCTAAGTCAGTACAGTATGCTGCCCCAAGTTGATCTGTGTATATACAGGAAAGACTTGTGTGCCTGCAGGAACATACCCTGACAACATATAGAGTCACATGAATTCAACCCTGTAAACTTTTTATTTATCAGCTGAACACCGTGCATGAAAATGTTTTACCTGCCAGATCCTGTCCACAAAGCTCTGGGTTTTGGTTGTTTGGTTGGTTGTTCCCTGCAATAAGGCTAAGTGGTTAAGGACCTGAGCTTCTTATACTGTGATGGTTAGACTCATGCTGTGAAATGTCTGTTAAATCTGGGTACTTGGATGGATATTACTAGGAAACTTTTTTTCTTTGGAGAAAAGGATCTCAAATCCTTCACATGATCACTCACATTTAAGCAACTGCATGATACTAAGGTCTTCCACCATCTGGGTAAGGGTCAGTAAAGGGCCAGATCACAAACATTTTAGGCCTTGTGGGCCAGACTTCTGCCATTACAGCCTGAATGCAGCCACAGACAATACACGAAAAAATGGGTGTAGTCATGTTCCGATAAACTACTTAGAAACAAGAGCTGACCAGCCTCTGGCTATAGTTTGGTTACCCCTGCAGTTAAGATATAATTGATAAAATGTGATACTTTGGCAAAATGAATTTGAAAGAGATTTAAAAATATATGCTATTATCTTCAAGTAAATGAGAGCATTTGCTTAAAAGTGGCCAGAATTTGCTATTTCCCAAGATCATCAATTTTATATTACTTTCAAATATAATTGAAAAAAAAATGACAGTTTCTGGACATTTTCTATAACAGAATAGATTTTATATAAACAATTTTTTTTTTTTTGAGGCAGGGTCTCACTGTCATTCATGTGGGCCTTGAACTCACTATGTAGCCCAGGCTGGCCTCAGACTCAATGCGATACTCCTGCCTCAGCCTCCTGAGTGCTGGGATTACAGGTATGAACCATCATGCCTGGCTCAATCTTTTATTTTTAAGAAAAAGTTATAAAAATTGACTTATCCAAAAATAAAAAGAAAAAAAGAAAAAAATTGAGGTCTTAGGAAGATAAAATGTATGTCTGGGAGAATAACAAATAATTTAAATCTGTCACTTTTACATTTTAGATAATTGCAGTGACTTTCAAACTTCGTGTATTTACATTACAGTGCTCACTTTTTTTTTTTTTTTTTTATGTGGGTACTGGGAGTTGAACTCAGGACCTCGCGCTTGCCAGGCAGGCGCTTATGCCACTGAGCTATATCATCGGCCCAGTGCTCACTTCTTTATTTATTTATTTATCGGGGAACCATAGAAGCTCTCCCAGTGAATGGCTTTTCTCCTTTCATTTCTGGGTGATTTCCAATAGCAAACCTTCTACACTATTCATAGATGGAAGAGAACAAAAAAATGATTTAAAACCCTCAGAGAAAGAATCCTTCATGAATGAGACCCAAGAGACCCAATAATAGCATCAGCAGGATTAGACCCTCAAGAACTTCAAACAATGGAATTACTACATAAATGATAAAGACAAAAACCAAAACTTTATCAAAAACCAACTTGTAAACTCAATGATGAAAAGATAACTGAACTTAAAATGGGCAAAAGATCTGAACAGACGTTGCTCCACAGATGATATACGAATGGCCAGTAAGAACACGAGATGCTCAATATAACTAGTCACCAGAGAAATGAGAACGGAAACCGAAATGAGATACCACTTCACATTCACTTGGAGAGCTACAGTAAAAACAAAACGAATGTAAAAAGGGGCTGGGGATGTACCTCAGTGGTACAGCACTTGCCTGGTATTTGCAAGGCCCTGGGTTCAATCCCTAGTACCGTGAAACACAACTTTAGACAATAACAAGTGTTGGCCAGATTTTGAGAAACTGAAACCTTCGTACGCTGCTGGTGGGAATACAAAATGGCACATTTTATAAGAGTCAGACAGATCCTCTAAAGGTTCAATTTTGAATTACTATAGGAGCCAGCAATTCCACTCTTAAATATACAACCAAGGGAAGGAAAAATGGGTGTACACAAAATTTGTACATGAATGTTCATATCATTATTTCTAATAGCTAAAAAGTGGAAACAACGCAAATGTCCTTCAGCTAGTAAATGGATAAATACATCAAAATCTATATAGGCTGTGTGTCTTCTGCCTGAAATGCTTGGGATCAGAAGAGTTTTGGATTCCAAATTTTGGAATATTTGCAAATACATAATGGGGTATCTTGGGGATGTGACCCATGTCTAAGCATGAAATCATTTATGTTTCTTCAGGCTTCTCCATGTAGCCTGAAGTTCATTTCATACAGTCTATTTAATGCATCTGCATTTTTACTGTAACCCACCCCACGAGGTCAGGTGTGGGACTTTCTCCTGTGGAGTCACGTTGACACTCAAAAAGTTTCAAATTTTCAGATGATGGATGCACAATTTGAAGAGTCTATTACTCGTGCATAGAAAGAAATGAAGTACTGAGACATACTACGATATGAATAAACCTTGAAATCATTACACTAAGTGAGAGAAGCCAAGCACAAAAGACTGCGTATTGCATTGTTCCATTTACATGAAATGCCCAGCATAAATTTATAGGGTGGAAAGCATGCTACTTGATACATATGGCCAGGGATGGAATTAAATGGGCAGTGACTGCTAAAAGTACAGTTTTCTTCTGGGATGATGACAATATTCTAAAGCTGACTGTGGCAATATTTGAACAACTTTGTGAACACAGTAAACAATGAGCTCCATACTTTATTTATTTTGGTGCTGGGGAATCAAGCCCAGGGCTATATGAGTACAAGCCATGAATTCTACCACTGAGCTACATTCCCAACTTGAACTGTGTACTTTAAATGGGTGATTTATATGTAAATTGTCCCTTAAACTGTTATAAAAATATGTTCAAAATTAATTTGCAGATTTAAAAAGAACTACAGTAAATAGAATTTACAGTAATGAGTCACTGAAATAAAAAACTTAATGGAACTAGCAATTAGATAATAAACATTTAAAAATATTGCTTATGATAGACAAAAAAAAAAAAAAAAAACCCACCGTAAGTGTCTAAGATGAGTCTATAAAAATGTTCAAGGCTTCTATGGTAAAAAATACAGAAATTAAAGCCAGGTAAGGTAGAACATGCCTCTAATCCCAGCACTTGGGAGGCCGAGGAGGGAGGATTGCCAAAAGTTTGAGCCAGCCTGGGATACATAGTGAGTTCAAGACCTGCCTAAACTACATAACGAGACCCTGCCTCAAAAAATGAACAAACAACCCCAGAAATTAAATGTCTCACATAAATGAAAGGATATCCCATCTTCATGGATTATTGAATATTAAAATGTTAATTATCCATGTATTCCTGTTCAAAACCTCAGGGTATTAAAAAAAAATAGAAACTGATAAGCTGATTCTAAAACATAATAGAAAGTTTCTAGAACATCCAAGACAAGGGCTGGGGATGCCCAGTGTTACAGCCCTTGCCTAACATGCATGAGGGTCTGGGTTCCATCCTTGGCTCCACAAGGAGAAAAAATAGAATACTCAAGACAATCTTGAATAAAGGCAAGGCTAGAGGACTTCACTACCAGACACCAAGACTTATTATGCCCTCCAGTACGACAGTGTGGTACTGGTCTAAGGACAGCAAATAGAACACACAACAATAGCAAAGTGTGTAGTTGTTGTTAATCCAGGTGACCTGTTACAAAAATGAATAACAAAGGTGAATTGGTCAGAAAAACTAAAAGTGTGTCAAAAGAAGACTAAAAATGCAGCAAAAAGTGGTAACACTGGGGCAAATGTCAACGGCATTAGGAAGACACAGATGACTGGGAACACTGACACTGCTGTGGTTTGAGAGACTGGATGTGCAGCCACAGGAACCAAGCGAGGCTCAAATTTATCAGCCTCACTGAAGACAGTGGTTGTTATGAAAAGGATGAAGATGTTTCAAAGAGCAATGTAGCAAAAACTCTTCATGTTGAGGAACTCTTAAAGATCCTTCATGATATCGAAATCATTGAAAGCTGCTTGTGACAACGTGAAGTAAATATTTGGTCTTTGCTGTTTCCTAACACACAGCTCCTCAAGTATTTAGAATCTCAGGCTCTTGAGCCATAAGTGCCTTCTGGTATGCTAATGAGTTGACCAAGGCTGGGGCTCCTGGACAGAATCAAGACAGGGGCTGGTTGTCAGGACAACAGCCAATGGTTTAGTCCATCATGGCTGTGTAATGAGGCTTCCTAAAGAATCCCAAGGGACTAGATTTAGGCAGCTTCTAGAGAGCTGACCATGCAGAGGTCCCTGGAGGGTGGCACCCCAGGAAGGCACAGAAGCTCCTCACCCTTCCTGTTTAAATTAGCCCTAAGCATCGTCATCTGAGTCCTTTATAGTTAAGCAGTCAGTGCTTCGCTGAGTTCTGTGAGCTGCTCTAGCAAGTAAGTCAAACCCCAGGAGGAAATGGTGGAAATCCCAGTTTATAGCTGACGGGTCAGAAGTATGGGTGACAACTTATTACTTGCAATTGGTTCTGATTTGTGGGACTGACCTCAACCAGTGGGATCTGTCACTATCTTCAAGTAGGTAATGATGGAGTTGAATGGAATTTGAGGACACCAGGTGGTGTCCACTGCAGAACTGCTTGCGTGGTGTGACCCCTCCACCCCAGAACATTTGGTCACAGAAGTGTTTTGTGTCTTGAGAGTATAATAGGAGAAATTGGGTTTATTTTTCTTAAATATCTTGACTGATTCAAACCTAGAAAAGAATATGACTATTTGCTAAAGCACAGGACAGATGCTCACTCTGCATTCTAAATTATACATGAGAAACGGTATTATTAAAATTACTTGATAAATTTTTTTTACAGCCAAAAACACTAATTCTTAATATTTCTAATGATTTCAATTACAGTGTATATTTAAATATCAATTTCATTATTTTTTCATTTCCCCATACATTTTAACTGAAAATAAGAGTTTTACATATTTTTGACAAACATTTTTAAGGTCAAAAAATAAACAATTTTCTCCATTAAATGTTAAGGTGACTACATTGTTTCAACTTGCATAGTCATTCTTACGGTCCTATTACCATGAAAAGCCAGGACTGTCTGTATTTAAAATTATTGAGTTAAATGCACCATCTAAGAAATGAGGAAAGGAATAGAGTAATCCTAAAGATGGAAGAAAATAAAGATAGGAAGAGAGATTAATGAAATAGAAAACAAAGATACAATAGAGAAAATTAAACAACTGGCTCATGGATTATCAAGAATAATCAAGGAAAAATGTATATTCTTACAAACCCACATCACCTACTTGACAGAAGAATGTCTGTCATAAAGTGGAAATGTTGGTCAGAGTTGCACCACAAGTTTGACAGCAGCAGTGGAACAACGGGAGGCTTATGGAACATCTCTCAGGTGACAGGCAGCCTGCTACATGGCAATTTTGGGGGAAAGTAAAGTGTGGCCTGGCCTCACTGCCCTGGATCCTTCCTGGGCTCCAGCAGGATGGAGTGCACTCTGCAATCCAAGCAGCAGGAAGTCCCGACCACCCCGGGGGAGCCGCCTCCACAGCCCCTGCTCCAGTTTTGCTTGGCTGCAAAGTACATTGGTAGGGATGAGTGACCCAGTGTGGTCACCCAGTGAGGTTCTCTCTCACCCGGTGCAGAAGGAGGCGATCGCCAAGCTTACCCTTAGGGCCTATTAGCCACCCATGGAAACACTGGGCCCTGCAGACCAGTCAGGAAAAATTCACCCAGCGGCTAATGAGGATGAAATGAGGAGACGGACAAAGTAGAGTACCTGGCACACGGTGACACAGTGGCCACCTAAGACCTGAGTTTCTGGATGGAAGCACAGTAGTACAAAAGCTAAGCAACATTTTTCTTTTGTGTGTGTGTGCGTGTGGTGGACAGGCAATTTGCTTTTTTAAAATGATTATTATATTTTAATTTAAAGCAGTACTAGGGATTGAATCCAGAGCCTCTGCACTGAGCTACATCCCCAGCCCTTTATTGTTTATTTTGAGATGGGGTCTAAGTTGTCCAGACTAGGCTCCAATTTGTGATCCTTCTGTCTCAGCCTCCCAGAGAGCTGGGATTACAGGTGTGTGTCACCACCCCCACCTGCTAAGCAATACTTCTAAGAAGAGTAGCATAGAGGAATAGCATGTGTGTGCACCAGTATGTGTGTGTGTGTGTGTGTGTGTGTGTGTGTGTGTTACTTCTCTGGAATTTTCATTATCCCTAACCTGTTGACACCTGGCATTTCAAGTCAGGACTGTAGTGAAACTACTATTTCCAAAAGGACTGATCACTGCTAATTACACTAGCCAGCTCCACTCTGCCATTACTAATAACTCTTCCTTCATCTCCTTCTTGAAAAGACCCCATCATGGGGGTTCCATGGTCTTCCTCTTCAGTGACCTCCTGTTTGGCTGGCTCCTTGCTCTTCCCCCTGCCTCAGTGAAGTGCAATAGGGTGCTAAGTGCAGAGGCAAGACTTGAGACAGGCCACTGACTAGCTGAGTGGTCTGGGGTGAGGCACTTCTCCTCTGGGCCTTACCTGTAAGAGAGATGGCCCAGGTACCTACACCCAACGCACATGGCTCTTGTGAGAACTGAATGCTGACACTGCACATGTACAGTGCTGACTTGGGCCTTGCACAGAGCAAGCGCTCAGTCTGTGCTGTCACTACTCTTACTGCATGAACGCAGTCTTAGGCCGCTCCCAAGAAAAAGTCATTCAGACAACTGCAGGCGCACTGCATGAGAACACACTTGCTGGAAAAAAAGACTGGAAGGATACATTGCAGTAAGTGGTTTTAGGACAGCAATCACTGTATGGGGGATGGTTTTCACTTTCTCTATTCCCTTAATTTTCAATCACAAGGCTGTGGGAAGCACAAGGGAAAGCAGCTGCTGACCAGCCCCTGTGGAAACTGGCAGAGGGGAAGATAGTGGAGAAACAGAAGGAGAGAGGTAGACAGGAGAAGTGCATGAGTTCAAGATCACAGGATGCTCCAAGGCTTGGGAAAAACACACAGGTGGAACAACTCAAAACTATCCCAGTGCCCTACTTTTCCTCTGTGCTTGGATCCCCACTTCCAAGTAGGAACAGACTGGGAAAGATGGCTGTGGTCTTCTGGAAAAGAAGTCAAAGGGTGCATGAGAAACCACAGACATAGTCTGAAGCATCCCATCAGTCAGACCACACACCAGCCCATGTGGCAGAAAATGTCGTTCCAATCAGAGACACATGCAAAACAGAAGCAACAGGAACTCCCCTTAAACAGCTGGAGCACCCACATTTGTATACTGCTTCCCCTTTCATCAAAAGTTGTTGAAACCAGACCTTAATGCCAGAGATGGCTGATGTGGGGGCCATCATCAGGCCACTTCCTAAGAGCTGTGTCCCCTTCTCCTTTGTAATCCTTGGCTAACCATACCAGTGAAGCCTTTCTGGCGCCTTTGCATGGGGGTAGATGATTTAAACTGGGGTAGAGTACATGAGGGGCTGTTTGTTGGGGTTCTGGACAAAGGGTTCCTCCTTTGTAAAAGGACACACCCAAGAAGAAATTTTCCTTTCTGTCTTTGGAGACAAAAAGAAAAGATGGCTGGACTGGCAGCCATCTTGGTACCATAAGAAAAAGGGCACAAAGAAGAGAGAGATAAGAAACCTCAGTTTTTAGTGATGATTAACTGATAACTTGCTACTCCTGGCCTTTGGGAATAATAAGCATGTTTATTGCTTAAGTCACCATTAGTTGGGTATTTTGTTACTTTTGGGCAAAAGCATCCAAATTATTCAGATAGCAATAGGAGAGCTGATTCCAGAAAAGGGATATCTAAATGTAAATATCATTTGGGCATGGTGGTGTATGCCTGTAATCCCAGCAACTCAGGAGGTTGAGGCAGGAGGATGGCCTCAAGTTTGAGGCCAGCCTGGGCTACATATTAAGTTCAAGGACAGCCGAAACTGCCTAACAAGACCCTGTCTCAAAAAACCAAAAACAAGAGCCTTGCGTAGTGGTACATGCCTGTAATCACAGCACTCAGGAGGCTGCCTGGGTGACATAATGAATTCAAGACCAGCCTGAACTACATAGTGAGACCCTGTGTCAAAATGAAAACAAAAACAAACAAAAAAGTGAATATCCACAGCTAGAAATCAGCAATAGTATTGCTGTAGCTCTGTCTTTACTAATAGAGTTGGATCCAAGACATATTAAATGAAAATTTTGAAATAATTCATGATCTTCACATATGTTTCAATATCTCTTCGGTTATTAGTATCAGTACTAGTAAAAAAAGGCGGTTAACTATACAATAAAATCTTCTTTAAAAACAAGAAAAATACAACATATTTTGGTCTTTTTGGGGGGGCAGTACTAGGAATTGAACCCAGGGCCTTCACACTGAATTATATCCCAGCTCTTTTTCTAATTTTTTGTTTTGAGATAGGGTATCACTGAGTTGCCCAGGCTGGGCTTGAAGTTGGGATCCTCCTGCCTCAGCCTCCTAAAGTGCTGGGATTATGGGGATGAGCCACCACACCTGGCTTTTTAAAAAATTAATTTTTCACTACTCTTGCATACAGAGAATTTAAACAGATACAGGATGGTATTTTAGTCTAAACTTTAATAGCAACAAAATAAAACTATGTGAGTAGAGAGATGTTAACATTAGGCCTCCAAAAGCAATTCTTACTGAGGTAGCATTTTGTCATGGAATTGCTGTAAAAGAAAACTAGTAATTGTGAGATAGTAAACATAAGCAAAATAGGGCCTTGGGGAAAAAAAAACAACTGGAAGCAAAAGTTATTTCTATGTCCTCTGAATACACGTCTACATGAAAAACTTTGCCATCTCAACGTATTTTCCTTACTGAAATTGTACCTTCAAGTTTGTGTTTATACCAACACTGTTGCTATGGAAATAGTTGATTCAATGTTATGAACTCACGGCTGAATAAAGTAAGGTGTGGAACAGAAGTCTTATTTAAACAGTGGCAATATCATAAAACATTAAAAAGGCAAACTGAATGACGGTGAGTCAGAGCACCATATGTTTTAATATAAGGGTCATAGTTTTTTCTGATGCCTGACACAAATAGGATGTTTTTTGTTAATTTAGTTCTATTTTTGGAAACCTATAATCATCTCAACTACTCTTCAAAATGTCCTAAGTTTTGCTGTCTGTGTCTACATATGGCTGGCTGCAGGTTATAAAACTGATCATCCTTAGAACAGACTTTCCAGTTTGGTCCTTGCCAGAACACACGGAAGTTATAGCCCCTGCAGCACCCAAGTCAGGATTTCGAAACACTTCTGCAAATAACTGATTGCATTAAATGCAGGAGTATCGGCTTATTCATCATGTATCATAATTTCAGGAGTGCAGTCTACCTTTTGACTATAGCTTTATGAACTCTCGAGTAGAAAGCTGCTGGGGAATGAGGACAAGCACTCAGATCACCTTAATGCCCAATGGCCCAGTTCCCTACCCTGTCACAGTCACCAAGCCTCTAATTTGGCCCTGGTCTTTGATGGGTCAGTATGAGTTTCCAAGCAACGTTTTGAGACCAAAAGGTGTGCATTATAACCCAACTTCATGGTACTCCTCTGCTCTTCCTCAACTTGCCCTTCCCACTTTTTAACTGGAGACGCACACACACACATTACTATTCTTTTCCCCTGGTTTTGGGAACCTATCACAAATATTTTTAATATGTACAATATATTCAACAAGTTTTAAAAATAAGGGTCATGTGTAGGGCTATTTAAAAACCGCACCTTCCCCCACAGGAGACTGTAACAGTGAAGTGGCTCTGTAAATAGAAATCCAGCCTCTCTCCACCGTGCCTGCTGCCCAGGGTGTGGCCGCCCTCTGCCTGCACAGGAGAGCGATTCATACCAGCAAAACCGGAAAAATCACAACCGAGAGAGACTGTGGAAGCAGTGAGAGCCAAGAAGGCAATGTAAGGAGTTGGGTTTTCTACAAGGTGAGTCACAGGAAACACTTGCCTGGTCAGAGGCACGGCTCACCCACCTCCTCTGGTTCAGAATGTAGGTCAGAGCTCCTTGGGCTTGGTAATTAGGGGACCAGAGGCCACAGGCAAGAGCTCAAGGGCCAGAGGCAGGAGTCCAGGTTCCTAGAAGAGCTGGGAAGCCCCTCCACTCGGCCTTCAGGCACCAGGCTTGGCCTGCTGTCCAATCAAACTTCCAGTTCTACAGACCAGGGTGAATACAAACTGCGGAATGCCTGGCTAGCTTTCCTTTCTATTCTCAACTTGGGCTACTCTTGCACTCTCATCAGGGTGTCCCGGATGACGAAGTAGGTTTGTATAATGGATGGTTGACTCACCCAGCTCAGTTGACACAGGGGACCCAGAGGCCATCTCTCCGATCTTGGCCACTCCATCATAGTAGGCTTTTCCTGCTGTGATCATAGCTAGACAAGAAGAGTGACACATGAAATCATCACTTAGATAAGGAAAAGAAGGAAGACACACAGGTTTCCCACCCCCACAAACATTGGTCAGTCTCTTGTCCTATCTCTTTTACTGGCTGGACAACTATAGACTGCTCTATTACAGTACTTTTCCTTAATTTATAACGAATACGCTCTTAAAAGTTAGATTTTAAAGGGAAACATAAAAACAAGGTATGAAAGGGCCACAGAATTAATTCATATATAAGTCCAGCAGAAGAATTAGCATACTCATGACAAATTTATCTATTTCAGCATTTATCATACAGTCTTAAAAACTAAGTTATGGCTTTCACTGTATTTGAATATAAGCTTAGGAAATGTAATGCTCTGCTACGCTATTATTTTATAAAACTATGGATAACCCTTAAAGTGTAATTATAAAAAGAACAATAATAATTAGCATTTACATAGGCTTTTCAGGTCATTACTTAATCTACCTGATAATGTTGAGACAAGGTAGTTATCAGCCCTTGCTGAGGGGGTGGAGTGCAGATTTTGGGACATCCCCAAGGTTAATGGTGAGTCAGCAGCCGTGTATACAACTCCTGCTAAGGTCCCTTACTTCCTTGGTTCTAAATTACAGTGCTTTTTGACTCTCTGGTCTCAGCAGGAACTGAAGAAAAGGTGACTCTGCCTCAAAACAAGGAGTATAGCTGGTATGCTGCCATGTTAATATATGTATTTTGGAATGGAGATTTTAGGTTGTAAAGTACTGATAAACTCAAAAGCAAATTAGTGGGAGAATGGCATGCAGGATTACACAATATTTAACAAAAACTCTGGTTTGCATCCGCATACTGAATTGAAAGTATTAGTTAACTGCTAATTTACATTAAAGCCACGTACCATGTAACCTTCTTAGTCTTGTAAAATATCTTGGCTTTATGATAAACCTGAATTAATTTGAAAATTATATAGCTCATCCAGAACTAACACAAAATTATTATTTTCACAATTTTGTCCTCCTTTGTAAACACATTAAGATAGTTTCTACTACTTATTATTGTAAGGAATGCAGCATATTAATTCTATTTTAGTGGTATTAGTCTAGATTAATCTACATACATACCTGTACCAGATAATTTTTCCTTAAAATACAGTTTCATTGGCTTACTGTTCTGCTCAAAAGCCTTCAATGGCCTCCACTGCCCATAGTATAAGCCCCTGTTCCCTAGAGCTCACTGTAGATTTTTACATTATATAATGATCTTCAATGAATCATCCCTCCCAGAATTCTCAGTTTGTGTGGTTCACTTCCACACCCGTGGGTGGTTTGGTCATGTGACTTGCTTTGGCCAGTGTGCTATCAGCAAGCATAACTCCCACAGGGACTTGGTAAATACCAGGCATTAGGGCCTGTACTCTTGAGACGCCACTGCCACAGTGTGAGGATGTAGTGTGGCCTCCTTGAAGGGAAGAGAGTGTGCCTATCCCCCAGCCCTGAGACCAGCTGATTGAAGCAGCAGAAGTGAGCCCCAGGGGGTGTAGAACTGCCCTTTATAAGAGAGATAATAAACTATGACCTTAAGCAACCAAGTCTGAGGGGAGTTTGTTGTGTAACAATAGATGACAGATATAGCATTCAAATGCTCATGTCTGCTGGCCCAATCCCATCTATTCCCTTCAGCATCTCACCAGGTCAGTGCGGGTCCCAGGGCTTGGCTGGAATGCTGTCTTTTCCATCAGGAGTTTCTGCAGGCTGAAACCCAAAATCTGTTGGCTAGCTCAGCTCCTCCAAGGCCTCCTGCCTGCTCCAGTCCACACCAACCCCTTTTACTCAGATTCCTGTACACTGGTCTAGACAATACTTTTAGCCATTCACACGTTGTCCTGCCTTCTAATGTTACTGTTGACAGCATCTGGCTGGCGTCTTGAACTATACTCCAAATTCTTATAACTGTATCTGTTTCTCAGTGGCTTCAGCAAAACCACAACTAGATGGTGGGCAGAAATTCTGTGAATACTTATGAAAGTGCAGAATAATCTCTGGAGGTGTTAAAGTGATAAGAGCCCTCCCGGGAGAAGCCTTTTTAGCAGGAAGCTAAGCTGCAGGCAGCTCACTGACTCACTCTGTAACTCTGCCTCAGAGAGGCAGCTCTTGCTACATAGAAAGCAACAAAGACAAAGAAAACAAGCAAACAAACAAAAAGCCCACTGCAGGTCACAGTGATTTCCTTCACAGGTACATCTATAGCAATGCCTTTGTGGCCTTGTGATGAAGCAATCACCAGGTGAGAGTCAGCAATGCCAGGCTCTTGCTCTCTAGAGGAGGGAAGGTGCCTGGAGAAGGCACTCACCCTGCTGGAAGGAAGGTCAGTCCCAGACCTGTTGCTTTTCCTGACACCCAAAGCCTCAGGCAAAAAAGCACAGTGGGGCCGGTGAGATAGCTCAGCGGCATAAGTGCCTGCCCAGCAAGCGCAAGGTCCTGAGTTCGACTCCCGGAACCCACATAAAGGAAAAAAAGGGCCAGTGATATCGCTCAGCAGCACAAGCGCTTGCTGGCAAGCGTGAGGTCCTGAGGTTGACTCCCGGTACCCACATTAAAAAAAAAAAAAAAAAAAGCACAGTGATGCAGAAGAAAGTAAATAAGCAGTTTACTTTTCCAGTGACTACAATAAGGCTGTCACCCAGAGCCCAGCTAGCATACCGCCCTGTCCCGGACCATACCTGTGCTGAGGGATGGAAGGCCACAGTGTTTTTCGAACTATCAACAGGGAGCAAGCAAAGGTGGGGTGTGATGGGAGAGGGAAAGAAGAGATAAGTAAAAGATATGAAACTTGATCTGAAGCCCTCTTCAGAGCTAAAGTGGATGGAAACTAAATGTTCTACTATGTTACTTGGTGGTCTCAGTGAGTCAGGTTGGAGGGTGAACCTAGAGCCTGAGTATTTTGGGGGTAACACTTGCTACACAGGGAGAATCATCTTGACGAACATGTTAGAATGTGGTGGTGGTTGTTAGCATTTTAAGGTGATAACTAATGCATTATAGTAGCATTCACCTTTTTGTAAGGAAATGGTGTGGCTATGTATTATCTTCCTCATAGGAAACCTCTTCAAACTAGCGAACAACTCTGGCTCGCAAAGACAGACACATGCCAATACTCAAATTCATTTTACATGAAGCACTTACTATATTTTGAAATGAGAATCTAAGCCCAATTTTTAGATGTTTTTCCATTCAGGATAAAAATACTATTTCCCATATTACTTTCAAAAATGGTATGTCTAAAAGCAAGAAATTCTTCTATATAAATAAAAGGAGAATAATACCTGTGCACAGGACACTAATATACAAATGTTATAAGTACACAGTTACATGTTATTAGTTCACAAAGAATTTGGTTTAAAAAGTAGAAAATGTGTTTTTTAGCAATGAAATAAAAGACTGAGCCATATCAAAAAGCATGATTTGATAGTTAAAATACATCACTTATAGTAACCCACTATCATTCAGTTCGCTCATTTCAAATACACTAATATCATTGTGTACTATCATTGCAAACTTTTGTAGATTATAGATAACTTCTACCATTCAAGAAATTTTAAAAATTCAATGTTAGGCATTTAAAATTAGTAAAATATTTACTGAGTGACTTATGTGTGCTTTATATGGATCAATTCAGAAAACAAAAGACTTACCATTAACAGCTTTTTCATAATTTTTTCCTAGGTTTATTAAATTGCGTAGCCCAGGATTGAACTGTTCCATAACGTTCTGACAAACAAATACAGAAAACAAACAAATTAATAAACAACAGACCAAGTGATCTTCAGGTTTTGTCACTGTATGGCCTAGGATACCTATGCATGTTAACAGTACAGTCCACAAAGTCACAAATGCTACTTAAAAATCACGTGAGGTGCATGTATCTACAGGTGGCAGGTGAATGTAACCCTGGCAGTTCTGTTGCCCAAAGGCTGCCTGGAACCTACTATAAATGGAGCCAGCAGCACACATGCACACCCTACCACGCCCTGTGGGACTGTGGGCCCAGAGGCCAAGGCACACACACTCTTGGGTGTAAGCGGATTGTTTAAAGGATGTCATTCTAGGGCCGGTGAGACGGCTCAGCGGCTTAAGCGCCTGCCTTGCAAGCGTGAAGGCCCGAGTTCGACTCCCGGAACCCACATACGAAAAAGGGGCCGGTGATATCGCTCAGCGGCACGGGTGCCTGTTGGTGCGCGAGGTCCTGAGGTCGTCCCCCCGGTACCCACAAAAAAAAAAAAAAAAAAAAAAAAAAAAAAAGGATGTCATTCTATAGTTTAGAGAGGTGTGTGTGACCCAGCTATCTCAACTTAACGTATAATTAAGGGCAGTGTTTTGGCTACTAAGTGAATAGAAACTTCCAAGGGATGTGCTTTCACTCTGCCCGAGTCTGAAATTCAGAAAATGAATCATTCCTATGGTGCTGACTTCGTGACTGAGAACACATGGTGACTGTGGGTATCTGTCCCATCTGTGAACAACGAGCTATGTAGTCTTTTTTTTTTTTTTTTATATGCGGGTACTGGGAGTCAAACTCAGGACCTCGCGCTTGCCAGGCAGGTGCTTATGCCACTGAGCTATATCACGGGCCCAAACTATGTAGTCTTAATCAATGCCAACAGTCTTAATCATTCCAAACACAAGTCTCACTGCCTCTACTCCCCACATGTGCACTGTAATGATCAGGAGACAAGAATGAAAAAGCACCCAACACCCAAAGGGGCAGATACTTTATACATGCACCCTCCGAAGAAAAAGGCTCTCCATTAGGATTGGCAGAGCACAAAATGACTTATCAAACAATGATAAAAGGTTCACAGGGAAAAATGATCCACATATCAACCTTTCCCATCCCTGTTCTTATTCCCAAGAATGTTTATAACTAAGCTGCTACTCTATTTATGCTTTTAAATATTCTTTATTTCTTAACTTGGGACAGAAACTACTGGCTTTCTACTACAGTACCTGAGGACCTAGCTTGATGTACCACCTCACTTGCCCTCCCTCAACCCTTCCCATATACAGTAATTAATTGGCATTTTTCTAGGAAATCAACAGTGTTTATTATGACTCTCTAAATATTGGTCACTACAATGTAAGGAATGTACTAAACGTAACTTTTCTGCTTTGGTAAAGCCTTTTTGTTTCTCCTGGGATTAATAACTGTCTCATTCTCCTTCCCTGTGCTCAGTTTTCTGTGTCTACCTTAAATTCTTCCACATGTCCTGTCAGATCTAGCAGAGGCTTACCAATATTATTTGTCAAATATACAAAGCTGTCAGCTAATCTATTCCATTTTTTGCCCCCAGAATCTCTTCTAAGGACTGTCTGTCTTCTTGCTCAGTCTGGTCTGACTGTCCCTCAGCCTGCCACGCTGTTGTACTTGTGTGTTAACAGCTCCCATTAGCTGGATCCACATCTTCCTCTTTCTTCCTTTCTGCTGCAGATCATTCTCCAAAATTGATCTACAAAACGATGTGTGAAAGATAAATCTGTGTCCCCATGTTTGAATTTACCTTGACATTTGATATTTTGCTGGGTAGAGTATAAGAGACTAAAATATTTTCTTATAATTTTTAAGATACTGCTTCACTGTTTTTAACATCCGATTCTGCTGCTGAGGAGTCAGCTGTCCTTTTATTTGTATGTGGCTTTCCCCATTTTTAAAGCTTATTTTCTGGAAGCCATCTCTTATTCCTGTTTTGTAAAACTGAATACTTGTCTGCATAAGTGTGGGTGTTTCTTCCATTTATTTTACGGGGCACTTGGTGTACCCTAGCCATGTGGAAAATCAGGCCCTTCAGGCCTGGAAAACGTTCCTGTTTTCTTTCTTACTTCTTCATTCTTTCTGGAACTCAGATGAGGATTTTACACATCTGATTTATTCTCTAACTATGTTATCTTTTCTCTGATTCACATTCTCTGTTTATGTTCAATATCTCTATATACATTCCAACTCTATTTAAGCTTTTGATGTATTTTTAATTTCTAAGAGTGTTGAAAAGTTTCTTGATAGCTCATTTTAAAAAGTATCCTCCTACTGGGCATGGTAATTACTCAAAAAGCTAAGGCAGAAGGACTGCCAAGTTTAAGCCCAGTCTGGGCAACTTAGCAAGATCCTGTCTCAAAGAAAGAAGAGACTTGGGTGTAGCTCAGGGGTAGAGTGCTTGCCTAGCTTACACAAGGCCCTGGGTTTGATTCTCAGTGTCAGAGAAACAACAACCAAAAAAATCCTCATATATCTTCTCATATCTGAATATAAATTGTTGGTATTTTATTCTATTCCAGATCCCCATGTCATCTGATTATTTTCCACATTGTTCACTATCTTTCTTTCACGTTAAAGGCTTTCCTCAAACTCCTGGTGATAAGTCTCTTGGCTGCCAGGCAGAGGGAGCTGCTTGCTGCTGGTAGTGGCTGAGGTGCAACAGGGAGCCTGGGGGTCCAACCACCTTGCATATCAGACTCCTATTCCAACCCTCTGTTCCTTTGTTTGTGTGTGTGTGTGTATGCACGCGCGCGCTCCCCAGCACTATTCTGTAGGTTTCTCCGGTTCTTGTAAGCCAGCCACTGCTCTCTGTCTACTTTCTAGTATCCAAAATTTTAGGCCTTTTGTCAACTGTTTCCTTCTCAGGTCTCTGCACTACAGATTTATAGGCCTTTTGTTGTTTTAGTTCCTTTGCCATCATCTTGGTGTATTCTCAAAAGGAAGAGAAGAAAGCACATGAGGTGAATTGCCCTGCCTAACTGAAGTCCACATATCCCATATTACCAGAGCAGGTGGCTGTCCTAGGCTTGTACACTACCAAAGCCAGCTAACTCTGTCCCCCATCCTCTGCAAGATGGCAAAGTCCCAGTCAGTACCCAATCACTGGATACCTAGAGCCACAGCTCCTATTTCTTTCTTTCTTTCTTTCTTTCTTTCTTTCTTTCTTTCTTTCTTTCTTTCTTTCTTTCTTTCTTTCTTTCTTTTTGAGACAGGTTCTCACTCTGTGGTTCAGGCTGTCCTTGAACTCACTATGTAGCCTAGGCTGGCCTCGAACTCTCAGCAATCCTCCTGCCTCAACCTCCCAAGTGCTGGGATTACATGTGTGCACCACCACGCCCAGCACCACAGCTCCTATTTCTGTCTTCTCAGTTCCTTTGGCTCTTATTTTATTTTATTTTATTTTATAATATTTTAACACTCATAAGTAGTTGTGTAAATCATACAGAGAGTTCCTAGGCAAGCTTCCCCCAGCATCTCCAATAATCTCTTCTACAACTGCAGTACATTTTCAAACCAGGAAATGGACATTGGTACAATACTATTAACTAAACCACAGATCTTATTTGAATTTTACCAGTCTTGTATCACTCACTTTTTTTTTTTTTTTGGTGGGGAGAGGATTCATTATTTCTATGAAATTTTATCACATATGTGGATTTGTACAACTGTCACCTCAATTAAAATACAGGACTTATTCCATCAACACAAAGATCTCTCTTGTATGCCATCTTTCTAGTCACCCCCTTCTCACCTCCAGAAACTGGTAAGATCCATCTTCGATTCTGTTGTTCTAAGAATGTTAAAAATGGAATTATGCAGTACCTGACCTTTTTTTTTTTTTTTTTGGCCAGTACTGGGGATTGAACCCAGGAATGTTGCACTGACCCACATTTCTGGCCCTTTTTATCTTGAGACAGGGTTTCAGTAAGTTGTTCAGGCTGGACTTGAACTTGTAACCCTCCTCCTCAGCCTCCCAGAGTGCTAGGATTACAGGTATGCATCACCACCCTGGCTCAGTATCTGACCCATAAAGGGTAGTTTTTTCACTTAGCACAATGCCCTTAAAGATGGATCTAAGTTGTTGGGGGCTTTAGTAGTTCATTCCTTTGAGTTTTTGTCAGCAGTATTCCATTCCATAGCATGAACGTTTTACAGTGTGCTTATCAGTTACACAATGAAGAACATTTGGGTTATGTTAAGTTTTTGGCTATTCCAAACTAAACTGATATGAACAATCATGTGCAGGTTTTTGTATGAACATAAGCTTTCATATCTCTAGGACAAATACCCAGGAGTTCAACTGCTACGTCATAGAGTAGGTGTGTGTTTAACTTTATAAGAAACTGCCAGACTTATTTCCAGAACAGCTCTATCATTTTACTTGCCCACTGGCAATCTGGAAGAGTTCAATAATTTTTCAAACCTATTAATTCCATTAGCAAATCACTTTCTAATTAAAAGACAGATCTTAATGATATCTTTTTTTTTTTTTTTTTTTTTTTTTTTTTTGTGGGTACCGGGGGGTCGACCTCAGGACCTTGCGCTCCAGCAGGTGCCCGTGCCGCTGAGCGATATCACCGGCCTCTTTTTCGTATGTGGGATCCGGGAGTTGAACTCGGGACCTCGCGCTTGCCAGGCAGGCGCTTAAGCCACTGAGCCATCTCACCGGCCCTTAATGATATCTTGTTTAAAATTATTGTAATAATCTAATGAGGCTGTGTCTAGATGATAAAAATAAAAAACCAATTCTGAGCTCTCTCTGCCCTATAGCACACAAACAGTCATGCAAGGAAGCCTAGAGCTGTTCTTCCTTAAGCATTCTCCTTATCGAAATCAAGGGAAAGTAACTTGACTTATTGATGTAACTCTTAAAATGTTCACATATTAACTCTAACATTTAAAAACACCAAGAGCAATGAACAACGAACACAAATTACTCTCCAAATGATTCTCCTGAAAAGCAAAAGTTTAAGACTTAAGACTAAAACCAGCTTCAAAGAAGAGAGTTTTAGGCTTGAAAACTTCAACACGTATAGTTCGATTCTTTGTTATTTAGGTTTAGCTACAGAAAGTTTTCCCCTAGAAATTTGGGCCCCTTTGAACAGTGGAAAATCCATTTCTATACTGGCTTTTGGCCATTAATCTAGTTATTTTAGCTAAAGTACATGTTATTTTTAAGAAGCAATGTAGCCTCTGTTTTCCCAAATCTATAAAGTGTTTTAATAGCAGTGGATGCACTTGTTTTTTGGGAGAACAAATTACATCACCACCTCTCTGAGCCTTAGTCTCTTTCTCTATAAAACAAGAATGATAGCAATTTTCACCTTGCAAGGGGTATAAGAAGTGAAGGTGAAAAATCTAACATTATGGAGCACTTACCTATTTAACTGATTTTTTTTTTTCATGGTGCTGGGGATGGAACCCAGGGCCTTGTGCATGTTAGGTAAACACTACCGCTGAGCTAGGCTCCCAGCCCTATGGAGCATGTACCATGCGTTCTCCAAAGCTCTCAACACTCAGCCACACTGAGCCAACTGTAACTAATACAAGAGAAAACCTCTAAAATATTAGCCAGTCTTCACATAGATAAACACCCCTGTTTACACAGCAATCTCTGTGGTACGTCTACTTCTTCGCCATAAAACAAAAATAAATGTTATCAGCTCTCTCACCTCAAAGTATCATCAGGATGAGAGAAATCATATACAAAACATCTAGAGCAGCAACGGGGAACTTTTTAGAGACGAATCCCCAAACTGCAACCCCAAATCCACTTACTTACCGCAAAGTGCCAACACTGCAATTAAACCTGAATACTGAGGTTTTAGTTTAGAAAAAACAACTCATGCATTAACATCTTTTGTCTTAAAAGAGAAACAAATAACATGCATCACCACTGATCTAGAGAAAGGTGCCACACAAACTTTCTCATTTGATTCTAACACTGGGATTATTACCCCATTTTACAGATGAGATACTGAAACTCTGAGTTTTTTTTTATGTGGGTACCAGGAGTTGAACTCAGGACCTCGCGCTTGCCAGCAGGTGCTTGTGCCGCTGAGTGATATCACTGGCCCTTTTTTTCCTTTATGTGGGTACCGGGAGTCGAACTCACAACCTCACGCTTGCCAGCAGGTGCTTGTGCCGCTGAGCGATATCACTGGCCCTTTTTTTCCTTTATGTGGGTACCGGGAGTTGAACTCAGGACCTTGCACTTGCCAGCAAGCACTTGTGCCACTGAGCGGTATCACCGGCCCTTTTCTTCCTTTATGTGGGTTCTGGGAGTCGAACTCAGGACCTTGCACTTGTTGGGCAGGTGCTTATGCCGCTGAGCTATCTCACCGGCCCTGTTTTTTTTTTTTTTTTTTTTTTTTTGAGATAAGGTCTCACTGTGTAGTTCAGACTGGCCTTGAACCCATGGTGACCCTCCTGCCTCAGCCTCCCAAGTGCTAGGATTACAGGCCTGGGCCGCCATACCTGGCTGTATTTTGAAACCTTGCTGAAGGTTCTCTGGGCAACAAGAGGTAGAGTTTAGCCCAGGTAGTGTCCCTACTAACCTTCCCCATTCACCTTGAGGCCTCAATAGTTCCTTCTAGTAGACTGTGAAATGAAGTGAGATGAAAATGCTTTCATGACATTAGAGAAGTATTTTAGTGAGACATTATGGAAATCTCTACAGTATTTTCATTTTCTTTTTAGGTGCTTTCTTATAATACTACTCCCCATTTTTGGTGAATATAATTAACCCTCTAATATCATAATATGACCCATCTTGCTTGTGCAAACAAGTATTTCTGACTCTCCTCCCTTTTCTTTCCCATTAAAAAAAAAGTGGGGCATCCACAGCCACCTGCAGTCCCCACAGGAATTACTACTAGTTAACACTGTTATATTGACTCCCTTTGCTGAAAGGTACTAAAATACTACAGACAAAACTAAAGGAAGCCTTAACCACTCTAGTCCAAGTCTCAGATTCTACCGCCCACCCCCAAGGGGAGCTGCTAATTAAAGATGGCTGTTAACTTTCTAACCTATCTTTTTATACTTTTATATCAAACATATTTAGTTATGATTAATATGTAATTTTGCTTTATGCATTGGAAAAATACTTAAATGGTATCCTATAATGCATTTCACTTATATCTATCTTGCTTTTTATTCCGCATTATGCTTCTGAGACCTGTCCATCTGGATATACATGGACGGAGTTTATTCTTAATTTCTTATACAGTATCCCACCATGATGGTTAGTTTTAGATGTCCTTGTGGCTAGGCTACAGTATCCAGTTAATTTAACACAAAATCACATATTGGCATGGAGGTATTTTGCAGATATGGTTAACATCTACCAACAGTTGACTTTAGTAAAAGAAAAAAATTATTCCTAATAATTGGGATGGGTGTCACTGAATCAACTGAGAGGCATTAAGGATAAAACTGAGGGGCCGGTGAGATGGCTCAGTGGCATAAGCGCCAGCCCAGCAAGTGCTTATGAGGTCCTGAGTTCAACTTCCGGTACCCACATACAAAAAAAGGGCCTGTGATATTGCTCAGCGGCACGGGCGCCTGCTGGCGCGCGAGGTCCTGAGGTCGACCCCTGGTACCCACAAAAAAAAAAAAAAAGAATAAAACTGAGGTTTCCCTGAGGAAGAAACTTAACTACAGCATCACCCTCCACTCTGCCCTACAAATCTCACACTTTCCAGCCCCTACAATCCCATGAGCCAATTTCCTGAAAGAAATATTTTTGTTTTATATAGATATATACATATACAGGTACTGTATAATGGGTATACATACCCATCATATAAATATATTGCATTTTATCCATCTATTCCTCTGCTGAGTGGCATGTAGATGGTTTACAAATTTTGCTATTTCTAACTACGGAGCAAGGAACTGTGTATGTCTCCTTGAGCATACAGGTAAAGAATTTACCTGGAAACTGAAATTCTGGGACAAAGTATGCGACAGATTTTTCAATCTTGTTAGATATAGTACTGTCAAATGGCAGGAAAGTGGCTGCAGCAATTTACACTCCCATAGCCACTGCATGGAAACACTATCTTACCCCCTCTTCACCAACACTTGGTATTACCATACATTTTGTCTATTTGATGGGTCAAGGACAGTACCTTTTTTATCATCTTTTTTTTTTTTTTTTTTTTTTGTGGGTACCGGGGGGTCGACCTCAGGACCTCGCGCTTGCCGGGCAGGCGCTTAAGCCTCTGAGCCATCTCACCGGCCCCTATCATCTTTTTTTTTGAGACAGGGTCTTGCTATGTAGTTCAGGCTGGCCTTGAACTCACTATGTAGCTCAGGTTGGCCTCCAACTTGCAGTGATCCTTCTGCCTCGGTCTCCCGAGTGGTGGGGCGTCCGGCTAAGGATAATACCTTTTTTAAAGTACCATAAACTGATTCCCTGTCAACATTAAAAAAGTATTTATGTTTGAAAATACCTAAGCCAGGGAAGAGAAACAATGGCAGGTGGTTTCCTAGTATAATTTAATGGGCTCACCCTCAGTTTTCATGCTTGACTTTTGTCCTTTTAACAACTCGGCAGGAAGGAAGAGGCACCGAGAGCCTGAACACGTCCTGCGGTCGGTGCTGTACACTCTGTCCCAGCCACTCTGCGCCTGGTACGAGGGGCTCTAGGCTGTTCTTTGCAGGCCAAACCCATTCACAGCAGGGACTTTTGTTTGCTCTTCCTCCTGCCTGAAGGTTCTGGTTCTGGATACCCAGCCCACTTGGTCTTAGCTTAAAACCTCAGAAATAGCTTCTTTGACCCTTCTCCTCCCACGGGCAGCAGGCAGTGGTGGCAACTCCTCCACCCCCACCCCACCCTCCTCTTGCTCTGTTCCTGGCTTCTCTTTCTTCAAAGTACTCATCACTACCTCACATGATATTACTTATCTGTTTACTCTGTCTCCTTGTAGAAATTACATGCAAATTAAACCCCACCACAAGGAACAGCGCCCCACAGTACTACACTCAGCAGCAGCAGTTTCCCAAGTCTGTATTATGTAGAAATTCACTGCTCAAGGGTGGATCTTCTGTCCCTTCAGCTCCACGGACTCATCTGCACACATCACTACAGACACAATGGCCCAGTGGGCCAATTAGCCACCAAAATCCAGCATGAGGTAATGGGGCCACTGGCTTGCACTTCATTAGCTCAAAGTAATAGCTCCATCTGAGAGTCACAAAAGCTGCAAGGCTCTGGCATCCACCTACTAGGGCTTAGCAGGCTTACAAAATATGAAATGCCATTTCTAGTCAATTTTACTTCCAAACGCTGTGTTTTTCCAAGGTGTCATTTAAATTACCTTCTTGAGATTGGGCAATAATGTACCCCCATCCTTTTTTAGACAGGGTCTCATTATGTAGCCCAGGCTGGCCTAGAACTCACAATCCTCCTGTCTTAGTCTTTGGAGCACTGGGATTATAATCATGTGCCATCATGCCTTACATAATGTAGCTCTTAAAAAGAATACCAACTGAGTGTAGTGGTTTGTGTTTGTAATCCCAACTGCTAGGGAGGCTGAGGCTGGAAGATCTTGAGTTCGAGATGAGCCTGAGCAATTTACAAAGGCTCGACACGTAGCACAGCAGTGTCTGGGTTAAATCCCTATTAGTGCAGAGAGAAAGACAGACAGACAGAGACAGAGAGGGAGACAGAGACAGAGAGAGATGGGAGGGAGAGGAGGGCAAAGGAGGGGGAGTGAGAGGAGAGGACCTTAGTGGACACAATCCAAATGTCTATCAACTGGTGAACAGACAAACAAAAGGTGGGATATCCATATGATGGAATGTTATTTGGCCATAAAAAGGAATAAAGTTCTGATACTATAACGCAAATGAACCCTATTATGCTCAGTAAAGAGGCTAGTCACAAAAGACCACATGTTGCGCTGAGGATGCAGCTCAGTAGTAGAGTGAGGATGCAGCTCAGTAGTAGAGTGCTCGCCTAACATATGAGAGGCCCTGGGTACCATCCCCAGTGCCCTACCCCCTGCCACATATTATATGATTCCATTTGTATGAAATATCCAGAAAATACAAATCTATATAGAGAAAAATATATCAATGGTTGCCTGGGACTGGAAGTGAGAAAGATGAAGGACAGCAAATGCTGATGAAGGTTACTTGAAATGAGTGAGTTTTGTAGTATATAAATTATAGTTACATAAAGCTTTTTAAAAAATAAAGCAAAAACAACAAAAATAAAGCAAAATCTTTGATTGCTATGGCTTCAGGAATGCTACATCCTCAATGCTATGAGATGGTCACAGAGCTATCTGTGCTTGCTGGTTCCTTGGTTGTGGCTAACCAGCCTCCCACAGAAGAGGCAGGTGTCTTTTTTTATTTTTTTCTTTGAGACAGGGTCTCGCTATGTAGGTCAGGCTGGTCTCAAACTCTCAGTGATCATCCTGCTTCAGCCTCCCAAGTGCTGGGATTACAGGCATTCGCTACCATGCATGGCTTAAGAGCCAGATGTCTTCAGATGCAGGTCATCCCTTGTCATCCTTCATGAACACTGGACAGGGACTGGTGGAAAGACTTTTGGTCTGCAAAATATATGCCCATGTAGCTGTCTGTAGCAATCTCCCCTCCCAGGGTGAAAATTGATTTGATCCATTAATAGAAAATGATAACCCATCCATTTTGAGACAATTCTGCTGAATTAGCAGCTGTCTTTCCAGCTCTGATTGGAGAAGGAGTATAGCAAATGTTTTTCCAGGCAAAAGTCCTGACCGTGTCCTTCTAAAGGGGGAATTTTGTAGGAAATCTTCAACCCACAAAGAAAATCTTCCACTGAACATTCACTATGACTTAAACATTGTTTTACCTTCATTCTGCCTTTTCCCTCTTCAACTATAATACAGGTATTGGTTTATACAGAATTATTTCTGCAAAAATGGTCCTTCAGGGAGCAAAAGTCATGCTAGAAAGGAAGCTCAGCCCCACAGGCTCACATGGATCTGTCCCAAGCCACGTGGCCTGAGCAGGAGAAGCCAGTGGTCAGTGAAGCACAGTGACATCCCTTGGGGCCTGGCCTCTCACACGACAATGGTCACAGAGTTCCAGGTGCACCTTAGATCCTGAGCACCCTGAGAACCAATCAAGCAACCAGTGTGATCATCCAGAAAGATAGGTGCTGTATTACCAGGGGCAATTACATGTCCACACCCTTCTATTTCACTGCTTAAAGAAAGAGATTTCAGTGACAAATTGTACGTTTCCTAGTTCCTACTCATTTAGGGAGCAGGAACTGCTGCTCTGAGGCTAAAGCTAAACAAAAGGCCCACACTGGTGGGAATAAGAATGTTCTCCAACTAGTAGCACCTTTTAGATAAAATTATCAAGACTGTCTTAAAGTTATCCTAGCCACTTATATTAGCATAAAAATCCACATTTTTAGTTACTTTTTAAATAATGTGGTGGAGAATCATGTATAGGCATTCTTCATGATAATATGACAGCAGTAACCTGAAGAAAACAATCATGATCTGCACCTAGTTCAGAAATAGAAAATTTCATTTTTTTTCTTGTTTTTTTTGAGAAAGAGTTTAGGTATATAATCCAGGCTGGCCTTGAAGTCACAGCAATTCTCCTGTCTCAGCTCCTGAGTGCTAGGATTATAGTCATTTGCCACCACGCCCAGCTGCAATTTCACTTTATTTTAAACGCTGGACAAAAGTTTCATAATTGTCTATGGATGGAATCATTCAAAAACACTTTTCCTAGTAGTTTAAGTACAAATGATTATACTGGGTTTAATTCTAGAAGATTCTATAATGCCATAGTATATTTTGTGGCAGTGCCAAGAAATCCTTTGGTTAAAAGTAGGCATTCCTAAATTGGACCAATGTCTGGCACACATTGGCCTCCATCAAGCAAGGGGTTTTTGGAACCTTGCCCCAGAATTCAAGCAACATTTGTGCTCTGATCTTCAGAGAGAATAGTACCTATGAAATTGAAATAAAAACCACTTCTTGAAATTCCAACTATGATAATAGCAGTATCTACTTTTTGCTTGGTTTGTAGAAGTACATGTTTTTATTTGATAGAATGGAAACACAATACTTTCTATTCTAAACTACAGCAGGCAATACAGCTCAGTGGCACAAGCGCCTGCCTGACAAGCACAAGGTCCTGAGTTCGATTACTGGTACCCAAAAAAAAGCAAATAAACTACAGTACAAGGGTGACTACCACACAAAGTTCAGAGTAAATTTTGAAAGTAACATTTCAACCAGAATCTGAAAAATCTCTCTTTCCTAATATTTTCATGACTGTATGAGTGTGTGTGTGTGTGTGTGTTAGAGACACAGAGAGAGAGAGAATGACTGACTGACTGAATGACTCATGGCAACTACTAGAGAATATGTGTACTTAAGTTTCATTCCACTAACTCTATAAAGTCCTTCTCACATATGGGCCTCTGAAACAACAGATACTTGTACAACCTATGTTATTTGTTCATGTTGAGCCTAGTCCTATGCTGAACAGAAGAATTACAGAGATGAATGAGGGAAGAGTTCCAGTTCTTGAAAAATGCATGGTTACACAGGGAGGCAAGGTATGAAAAATACCAAGGCAATCCAAAGAAATAAGAAATGCCATCATTAAAAATATTACTTGAATATCACTTAGAAATATAAACTTATTCACAGATAAGTGGCACTTACATTTGTCTAGGGGTGGAACAGTGATTCCTTACTTAGTTTGAAAGAGCTGGCAACGGATACACACTTTGAAGGAGTACACTAGATCACTGGGTGGAAGTTCTTGCCTGCCTAGTTACTGTTTTTAAAAGGTGTGTCCTGGTATAAAAAGCAAGCAATGAATTTACGGGAAAGACAGACTCATGTACTGGGTTGCATTTGTTTAGAAATCCCAAAGCACTTAACAGGTAACAGGAACTTTGTCAGATCAAAGTACACTGGCTCCATATAGCAAGTGCCATTTTTAAAGCTCACTAGTTCCTTCTAAACACCACCTTATAGTAGTATCTAGAATAATTCTAGTGTGAACAGAGACAGGTCATCATGCTCTTTGTTAAAACTGCAGCCCTTAAAATCAGAGAGATGCTTAAAAACCTCAAATAATTTTAAAATAGTTCAATTCCTTACTTATATTTCTCAGATTCTTGTAAGAGGAATCAAAATTTCTAAAAATACATATAACTTATGGCTTTCATCTACTCCTCTCATATGTCCAACTTTCCAAAGATTGCTTACAAATAGTTTTAAAAACTTTTCCTGAACTTAACCTGCACATACATTAATCCTTTCTTCCTTCTTCCAACACTGATGCAAAACAAACTTCAAAGAAACAAACTGGCAAAAGCAGGACCTCTCTGGGACAGGGTAAGGAAACACAATCAATGAGGCCAGGCAGGCTGAGGAGGAAGGGGAAGGTTGGAGGTGCTAAACTTTGGTGCCGCTGTCCTGTCATTAGCTGTGAGGCCCAGAAGCACACAGACACTGTTGGTTTGTTCTGCAGTGTGGCTCCCGGCAGTGACCACCATGCCTGGTGCAGCTGTGGTGCTTGAGAAAGTAGGTGCAGAAGCCTGCATGTCAGTGGGGAGCCTCGGACATACAGAACAGCAACAAGTGCTTGAAATAGGATAGCTGTTATTACTGGTGCCAGTCTCAGTCCCATTAGCTGAAGAGCAGGTGACAATTGCAGTCGAAATGGTGTGATAAGAACAGATCTTCAGGGCCGGTGAGATGGCTCAGCGGCTTAAGCGCCTGCCCGGCAAGCGCAAGGGCCCGAGTTCGACTCCCGGAACCCACATACGAAAAAGGGGCCGGTGATATTGCTCAGCAGCACGGGCGCCTGCTGGCGCGCGAGGTCCTGAGGTCGACCCCCTGGTACCCACAAAAAAAAAAAAAAGAACAGATCTTCAGTATTCATCCCACAGATATTTTTGGTGTGTACTATGCACCAGCAGAATTAGGGATTTAAAAAACCCTGAAGGAGCATATAGCTCATTGAGAGAGAAAAATGTGTGCCAATAATTTCAACACTATTCTTTCGTCAAATATTTACCCAGTTCCACCTCTGTAGTTACCAAGGCTAGCAGGGAACAGAACATGAAGATCCGTGTTTGCATGGTGGTGGCAGTCCAGTAAACACGCGCTGCTCTATAGGCAGCAACACTCACCAAACACCCATGACACGCCAGACACCGCTTTAAGGGCCTTCTCGTCTTAGCACATTTAATCCTCACAGCAAACATGAGGTAGGTACTGTTAGCACCCTTATTTACAGACGAGAAAACTGAAGCACGAAGTCAAATGGAGGAATGCAACACAATCAAGCACAAATAAAAATCTAGGCTAACACAAGGGATGGATTGGTTAGCTGAAAATTCTTCTTTTTTTTTTTTTTTTGGTACTGGCAATCGAACTCAGGACCTTGCACTTGCCAGGCAGGTGCTTGTGCCACTGAGCTATATCCCTGGCCCTGAAAATTCTTCTCAAAGAGCCTAAGAGTTAGACTGAGACTCTCAACAGGAACAATTTAAACATTTCCATGTTGAAAGTGTGTTTACGCACTCACGTGTACCGTCAGACATGGCTGATAACCTGTATCGCAGGCTGCTCAAAGTATAAGATGAAGCTCAGGCTCTCAGAAAATACACCATTTGGTCAATTAAAATTATCTTTTTTTTTTTTCCCTGTGCTGGGAATCAAACCCAGGGTCTAGTACATGTTAGCGAGTGCTCTGCCACGGAGCCACACGCCCCGGGACAAAAGTCAGTCATACACATATAAATCACAGCACTTAGGTATAAGGTATTATGACTGTGACCTTCCTGATCTGTCACTTGAGTTTTTGTGGCCAGAAATGGATTGCTCTATGTATTACCTTAAGTCTCAGGCACCTGTATCTGGCAGGCGTGTGAAGGTGACAGGGCTATCTCCTATACCCTCTCATTCCTCCTGACTCACGTGGTCAGCTCTGCACTCAGGGCGGCTGGAAGGGCTGAGGGTGTAGCTCAGCAGCAGAGTGGCTTGGTTATTAGGCACAAGGCCCTGCGTTTGACCCATAGTGCCACAAAATATAAAGAAGAAACTTAGGACGGCTGACGTTTGGACTTCTCATCTGTTCTGACCCCCACCTTCACCCTCTGTGTGTCTGTTCTAGACAGTGTGTCTACTCAGATGATCTTTCCCATATTTATGACAGGTTATTAACACGGCTATACTTTTCCAGGATTCAGCTGTACCTTGAAAAGGACCGGCTGCTTGAGACAGGAATGAGACTTTTAAAAAATGGTTTTAAGAACTGAAATTTGAATGTTTTTTATTTCATTAATTGTTTGTTGCATTTGTAGTCTCAGATTACCACATATTAAAAATGCATTCCCATAACGTGAAAATTAGGAGAAAAACCATTAAGACTTTATCTTTAAAAAGTTAATTTACACAACAGAGGTAGAAAATGACAAATTTTAGCTTAGCTCCAATATACCCAACTGAAATGGAATCTATTCATTCCTGCTTTCTTTCGGTTAAACACTATAAAAAAGTAACCCTTTCACACAAAAAAAGTGAATACTCCAGAAGGTAGAGTATGAATGAGAAGTCCGAGTCTGTCTTTCATGTACCTATATAGTCAGTCATTGAGAATTTTAGGGACTAAAAGGAATTGCTACTATTTAGGGACTTCCTAACATCAAAAGCATCATATAAATAAAAACAATTCAAGAAACGAACTAAAGGGCATCTCGATCCCTCTCTGTTCTCTCCAAACCTCACACAGCTCTAGTAGGCTGTGAAGGATCCTTCAGATCTCTATGTGGCGCTCATCTATTTTGCACCCTAGTTTGGGAACACATTCTGGCAATATATTTCAACATTTTCTCTTGCTTATATGCGCCTCACTTTTATCCACAAGGATCTGAAGCAGCTGTTACAACCAGAACTCAGTCACTAAAATGATAAGCCAGAAAGGGACTCAAGGTCAGGCAAACAAATACACAGAAGTATAAAATCAAGGCTGATTTTATAAAATAAGAACATTTTGTAAAATAAGAACATAAGTAAACAGGTCTGGGGGTCAAAGAGCTGTAATCACTCTGTCCATATCCATGAGGTTGAAATCTTGGGTGTTCTGGACAATGTCTGTATTCTATACATTATAGATATATATGCTTTACTACTAAAAACACATGTACCTCTACTATGAGCTATAAGAAAGGAAGTCTTTTTACGATCTACTTGGCTGGTAGGAGTTCAGGGAAAGGTACGCTCTCACACAGTGCAGATTACAGCATAATTTGGCAAGTATTTCCTGGAGGGCATTTTGCAGTGTGGAGTAAATATGCTTTAAAATGCACCTACCCTTGACCCACAACTCCCTTCTGGGGATTTAGATTTCAGTAAACATCATGGACTTGGGCAAAGTTTTACCTGCAGTGATACCCACTGCAGTGCTTTAGCAGCAAAGTCCTGGCACTAGTCTACATCCAACAAGAGGGGCTGGATCAATAATTTATGATGAAGAATGGAGTACTGTGGAGTCATCAAGATGATGAAGCACTGACTATGGACTGACAGTGCAATATGAAAGATGACAGTGAGTTAGTGTTATCTCCTAGTTGTGGGTTTCTGGGTGACTTATTTTTGATATAAATTTTCATAGAAATTTTGGAAATATTCCAGCATGAGAAAAATAGTTTTTAAGAGCCTCCAAGATTAAACACACATACATACACAAAAAATATATATATAAAATATGTGAATGACTGTGGAAGATGCAGAAAAGTATAATTCTGGAGATTTGTTCTCAAGCATGTACAATTACAATCTGAGAAGGTTCAAAAATATTTCCTTTAGAAAATACTAGTTCTGCGCTGGTGAGATGGCTCAGCGGCATAAGTGCCTGCCTGGCAAGCACGAGGTCCTAAGTTCGACTACCGATAGCCCACATAAAAAGGAAAAAAGGGCCGGTGATATTGCTCAGTGGTGCAAGTGCCTGCTGGCAAGCACGAGGTCCTGAGTTCAACCCCCGGTACCCACATTAAAAAAAAAAAAAAAAAAAAAAAGAAAGTACTAGTTCTGAAATCTTGAACTATAGCTCCCTAAAATTATTTTGAAAATTAGCCTATTGTGCTGATAACAGTAAAGTACATACATTTCCAAGAAAAGTGACATAAAAAGGGAAAGGTACTTTTATTATTACTCGACTAGCAAGAAAATTTGGTTAACCATAATTCCACACACCACCCCAACCATCCCAGTTTGTTTCAAAAGGGCTCATCTGTGCTCTCAACATGCCTTCCACAATAAAGTGCTTTGATGTGTTCAGCTACAATAGTTGTAGAGTCCAATAAACTGGAAGTTCTGCTTTACTCAAGTGAACACCACAACTGTATGGCCTCTCTGAGACCCACACTCCCTAGGTCCTGGTTCTGTGTCTGACATTCAGTGCCTCCTCCAGGGCTCCTGCTGATGTTGCAGGCATCCTATGGAGAAACAGATCATGAATAGGTCTGGGGAATGTTTTTTTTTTTTTTTTTTTTTAAGCAGTACTGGAGATTGAACCCATGGCTTGTGGACTGAGCTACATCCCCAGCCCTTTATTTTTTAGACAGAATCTTGCTAAGTTACCCAAGCTGGGCTTAAATGTATGAGCCTCCTGCCTCCCAGAGTGCTGGGATTACAAGCAAGCACCCTTAATATTTGGTTTTGAATTAAAAATGTTTATTTATTGACACATACCCATCAGAATGGCAAAAACTAAAAGAATTGACAATAGCAACTGCTGACAAGGATATAGAGCATATACTGCTCTCATATACTGCTGGTGGGAATGTCAACTGGTGCTACTGTTTTGGAAAAGTGCCTAGTACTTCCCACTAAAGCTAAATATTCAAATGCTTTACACTTCATAAATCCATTCCTATCTATACACCCATAAACTATGAGAGCCAATGCCCATAAGACGTACTAGAATGCATGTCTTAATATCCTGAAGCAACCCGATAATGCCCACAATCTAAATGCCCATCAAGAGAAGAATGAATTGTGATATATTCACACAGAATATCACTTAGCAACAAGAATGAACTAACTATAATTGCTCCAACAACATGGATGAATCTGACAAGGACCCTGGGTAAAAAAAGATACACAAACTGGGAACAGTGGCACATGTTCGTAATCCTAGCTACTAAGGAGGCTGAGGCAGGAGTATAGAAAGTTTGTGGCCAGCCTGGGAAATTAACTTAGGAAAACCTTCTCTCAAAATTTTAGAGACAGGGATGTAGTTCAGTGGTAGAGTGTTTGCCTACCATGTGTAGGGCCCTGGGTTCAATCCATATTACCACGAAGGAAAAAAAAAAAAAAAAAAAAAGACATAATGAACGCCATCACAGGTTAGAACAGCTGTCTTAGGGGTGTAGGGTACAGAAGACACGAATGGGGGTTGTCATACTCTGCTTCTTGATCTGGTGCTGGTTATACAAATGTGTTCAGCTTGTGACGATTTAGTGAACTATACACACTTAAACACACTTCCATGGATATAGTTCAATAAAAACTTTTTTTAAAAATAAAAATATATTTGCATATGTCATCAGGCAACTTAAACTAAGGTAAGTGTAGCTTTCGGTAATAATTTTTACCTGCAGAATAAATTGCTGTGTGGAATGTTGAAAACAAAAATCAAAGTTGTTGCAGTTCTATGCACATTAGGCTTCCTTTGCAGTGTGAGGCAAAAATGATTGCTGAATACTGAAATAATGTCACAAACGAAAACTCGAAAGCTGCCTGAAACCTGTGGAAGATATAATCTGTCCACTGCTCCCTGCCACTCAGGTTTCACAGTAATGGGTGTTCCAAGGCAATGTTATATAGTCCAAAAATCTCTTTCCCATTAAGCTAAAGGATTTTTTTTTTTTTGGTACTGGGAATCGAACTCAGGACCTTGCGCTTGCCAGGCAGGCGCTTATGCCACTGAGCTATATCACTGGCCTAAGGATGTTTTTGATAAGGAAAAAAAAATCTATTGTTCGCTTGGTATTTTCATCTTATCTGAAAAGTACTGGGGTGTTCAGATTAATATTTAATACCTGGCAACCTTTCTGCTGTTCCCTGACCATGATTCTTTCTACCTCCTTTTTTAGTCCTCATGGAGGGAAAAGCAAGTTATCTAGACTTCTGCAAATTCCATTTTATCTTCAGTACATCTGAGGAAAGCAGGGTTAGGAGAAAGGTTAAAATATCCAATAGTGCATAGAGCTATAGCAATAAATATACCTCAGAGAGGGTGTGTCCCCTGCCTGCAGTGCTGGGGATCAAACAGAGGGCCTCACACATACTAAGCAAGTACCCTACTACTAATCTACATCCCCAGCTCTATTTTTTTTCAAATTTTCACAGGGCATAAGTTGCCCAGGCTGGCCTTGAACTTGAGATCCTCCTGCTCAGCCTCCCACAAAACTGGCGTTATGGGCATGAGACACCATGCCTGGAACAGAGAGGGTTCTTAAAGCATTTTAAAGCGTTATACCCTAGACTTGTGTACTGCCCAAACCAGAAACCAATCAGGCAGTCTCTTTTGCTTACATATCCCCATTTAAACTCAAACTGAAAAAATTTAAACAAGGAAAACACATTTTTAGACTGCTTACTTTACTCAATAAAAACATTTATTAAAAGGTTATTGAAAGTTTCGTTCAAAGCATGTCAATGATGAACTACCAGAACAATAGAAAATTTCAGTGATGCCCTAGATGACCAAATTATGGACTTTCATTTGGTTTATGCATCTGTTGGTCACTAGAAACTAAATTACTGTTCAGAGACCTATGTGGTAAACACCATGTGGAAGCTGGTCACTGAATTCTATGCCTCAATTTCTCAATCTAAAAATGGTAAATAAGCACAGAATCCACATCCACCTGGAGGGCAGAGATATTCTTAGGATAAAACACTCTATGAAAAGTATCAAGCCAGAGGTGGTAGGGCGCACCTATAATCCCAGCACTTGGGAGGCTGAGGCAGGAGGACTGCAAATTTGAGACCAGCCTGGACTACACAGTAAGGGAGCACAAGCCTAGCCTAGGATAGAAGCTTAATAAATTAACCAAATGTGCATTCATTCAACAAATATGCATACCTACTATGTGCCAGCAACTGTTCTAAGTGCCTGGAATACAGTGAAGTCCCTTGCCCTGTGGAACTCACATTTCCAGGTAGGGATGAACACACATAATAAATCAATATAGCACATAGTATATTCTAAGGCAGCCGATTTTATGGGAGAAAGGTAAAGTAGCCTAAGGTCGTGCTGGGAGACAGACAGAGTCTGGCAATTTTAGAGTTGTTTGAGCAGGGCTTCTTGAGAAGTGACATTCGAAGTCTTCTGTGTCCCCCCACCAAGTCATCTTTTCCCTTCATTCACTGCTTAGCAAGACCCATGCAGGTAGGACATTCTTGGGTGACACCACACTCATCCTCCCTCAATTTCCTCAGACTTTACCAGTTCTAACTTCTAGGAAGGTTGTGGCTACTCTTAAATACAGGCTTTTCTGAACTTTACTTCTTCCTCTTCCACGAAAGCATGTACTCATCAGAAAACCATGCAAAAGCACAAGCAGGCTTTTGAGGGCAAATTATGGGCATACTATAAAGTGTGGGAAGGGGGAGGAATCTTTGGCTGAACTCTAATTAGCAACAGCAACATTACTTATTTTGGGGCTTATTATCATGCCATTTGTTTGTAAAGTAGTAAAACACACATCCTCCTGTGAGTTAGCAGGGATCACCAATGATCATTTGTCTAAATACATATTTTTTTAAAACTCAACAAATGTGTAAATATATAAAGATATTTGATACTGCATATAAAGGATCACACTACTTTATAAATCTCCCTTTTCTCTAAAGATTTTATTCTTTTAGTTCAAAGAAAATTGAGTATTAAAAAACTCCAACCCATATTAGCTAGTCATAAAATCTCATCTGCAGGTGGCTTTTGTAATCACACCTGGTTAGGTTGTGTTTCAATTAGTAAAATATTGTAGACTGCTAGGTAACATAAAGGAAACTAGATTAACCAACATTGCCAGGAGAATTTGCCATACGATGCTTAAATTTTTTTCAGCCTCCATCACTGCAGGTGGGGTTGGGGGAGGAAAATCCCAAGGCTTTTCAGGCCTCCAATCAGAGCTGTGAATGTAAAATTTCGCTGTACATTTTCCTGATAGTCAAACCATGGACTAGCTGCCTTCAGTTCATCTTATAGATTATATAAACTTGTTATCTGGTGCTGTAAATTCTTATCCCAACACCTCAACATGAAAAACCTGATCCCAAAACATTAACAAGGAAATGACCATTATAATCAGTTAATCAATCAACAACCATCATTTAGTGAGCTTTTGGTATGCTTTCAGATACCTGGCAATACAAAGCTGTTAAGTACTGGCCTCTGATCTTCCGGGTATTAAAACCCTGCAAAAACTGAAAACGATTTACACTGCTTTATGTCTACAACTATGGAGAACCAAACGGATGAAATCTACATTTTTTTCCCTCCTGCCCCACCCTGTGGGTAATATGACATGTCAAAGTGGGTGACACTTGTGGCACCCTAGTTTATTTGAGAACAGCCCCTTCGAAGGTCCTCAGAAGTGAGAGGAAGAGCAGAGTCTCCTCTGTGCATCTGCTTGCTCGTCTCAAGTTGATACTCTCATTTCACACTGGCAAGAAAAATAAGCCTATATTGGAGAAACTCTGGTGTTCACGTGTTTTTGTGCGCTGGTAGATATTTACACTCCATATATAATGTCTAGTGATCTGCATTCCTCAGTTACACAGTTTTTCCTTTACTATCATCAGAGTAACTATTACTCCCCAAGCCTATGAGTAATAATGTTTTATTTATACATTGTCAGCATCCCACAGCTCCTGTCCCATCTTTGGTATTATTTAAATATCAACAATTTCAACACAAACCTTAGGCTTTAAATATTCAAGTTCATGACATTTCTAAAAATTGCTATTAAAGAAACACTAATAGGAACGGTATTGGTCACAGTTGCTGACCCCAAAAATGCCATGCCAACAAAGTCTACTCTAATTCATATGTTACAGTATATACCTTATGTATTCTGATGAAGGAAATCGATAATCTTTTGGATTTCAATGGATAGACTATGAAAATATTTTCATGGTGTTTTTAAATTTATACTCTGCAAAAGTCAATAAACTACTCTGATTTCAGGAACTCATTCAGACCCTGCAAATCTAGAAACTCAATTTCAGGGTTAAAAAAAATCTTATAAAAATGACCAGTTATGGGCCTGAACCATAGCTACAAATGAATTTAGAGAACTTTAAAATTCTCAGGGGTTCAATGTGCCTAAGTAGAATTAAAACAAAGTTGTTTTGTATTCTATTAATAGCAGATGATTAAATGCATATCTTATTTCAACTGGAATTTATTTATAAGTACTTAAACTTACTAAACTGGCCACTAATCCTATGTCTGTTTCTGGAAAAATTCTCTCACATACCATGCAAAGTTAGGAGGTTGACCATCAAGAGTTCTGTAAGGGTAGGTCGATTTCATTAAAATCTCAGTACTCTTTGACTGCAATAACGTCGCAAAACCATCGATGTATAAAAAGCCAAGTTCAACTTAAAGCTGCTTTCATAAAGGTCCAAGAAGAGGGGACGTTTCAAAGTTTTCCTGCGAACGGACTGCCCTCAGCCTAGAAAATTCCCCAAGCCAAGGGCGCCAGCGAGGAGCTTGGCTCACCTGGCGATTCCTAATTACAGAGAGTTTCTCCCCTACATTCTTTTCTTTCCTCAGTGGAAACTCGAGCTCTTCTCTTTGGTCTCTCAGGGTTTAAAGCCCCGCAGCCAGGCCAGCGCGGTCACTGATCCCAAGGAGCTGGGAGGAGGGAAGAAACCCAAGGGAACGCACAGATTCTCCCCTCTTCTACAACTCCTCGCGAACATATCAGCAGTAAAATGCGTAGTTTGAGGCTGAACGGCAGCAAGTTCGAGCCCAGCCTGGGCAATTTAGAGACCCTGCGAGACCTTGCCTCGAAATAGAAAAGAAGAGAGATGGGGATGTAGCTCAGAGCAAAAGCCCTGGGTTCAACCCCCTAAATAAATCCCAGTTTTTCGGGCGTCTCCGGCGACCGGCGGTGGGGGTGGGGGTAGGGAGGGAGGGGGAGGGGAGAATCTTCCCTCACAAAGTCCCCTCCTGACCCCAAAGGTGAAAACCCCAGACCTGCTGGCCACAACTGCAAGCTGCCGGCGAGGCTCCCCCTTCCCGGACTCGAACTCTGCCTCCCCCGCCTCCCTCGTCGGCCTCTAACCCCGGCTCCCCCAGGATCCCCAGCCTCGAGGCTCGAACGCCAGCGCCCCCAGGCTCCCGGAACCCCCTCAAGTCTCTCCTCCCCGCCTCGAACCCCGAACTCCAGCGCCCCGACGGTCCCGGGCCCCCAGCCTCGCTCCCCGCCTGGACCTCTAATCCCAGCGCCTAGGGTCCCGCCTCCTGCCCCGCTTACGCGGTAGGTGCTCTCCGTGAGCCGGTTCACCTCCTCCGGCCCCCGCGACATGGCTGCAGCCGCCGGGCGGGCGGGCGCGCGCGGGAGGACGCTGCGGGGCCTCGTGGCTGCCCGACCGGGGGCGGCGGGAGCGCCAGGGAGCGACTGAGGCGGGGCCCTCGAGGGTCAGCCGTCGGCCCCAGAGAGTTCGCGCGGGTCCCGACTGCCAAAATGTCAAAACTTGCGGTGCAGCGGCCAGCGAGGAGCCGAGACGAAGCGGCCTGACGCGGCAGGATGAGCGGGGCGTGCGGGGAGGACCGGGCGCCCCACCTGAGCCCGGCTGAGAGGGCGCGGCGGAGGGCCGGTGGGCGGGGCCGCCCCACCTGGGGCGGTGGGGTGGGCGTGGCCGACATCCGCATGGGTGGGGCCAAAACGGGATGGTGGCAACCCGAGGGGCGCGGAGGAGACCCAGTCCGACAGGATGGGCGTGGCCGAACAGCCGTGTGGGCGGGACTGAAGCGGGGCGAGGCAGTCCCTGCAGTGGCGGCCAGGTTGGGCGGGGCGGAGGCGAGCTGGGCCAAGTGGGCGGGGCCACCGCACCTGAGGCGGGCGGGGAGGCTACAGCTCGCCCTCTCGCGGACCGCGCGGAGCGCCGGTTGACACCCGGACCCAAGCCAGAACCCTGGAGTATTAGACTTGTGTGTCCCGCGCGGCGATGGCGCTGGAAGTCCTAAATCCACGCTCTCTTCGGGCGCTTTCCCCAAGCCCTGCCTTTTGGTGACCGCAGAAAGGAGGGTCCACATCTTTTCGATGTATTAATTTCCCTGATTGACTCCTCCCACCCATCCCCTCGCTGATCCCGTAGATCTCAGGGACTCCCACAGCCCCCTTGGCAATTCACAGACGGAGGAAGCACGGTAGCTACCTGGAGTTTTGGAAGCTCCTGGTATATCAAGAAAGTAAACGCCAAGGTCTGGTTACTGAAGTTGTAGTACATTTTTAACTTTTACTTTAAGAACGACCTTAAACTCAGTGATATATACCTGTGCTAATCACAAATCCTTATAGGATTTAGAAAGCTATGGTGAGCCAGGAGTGGTGGCACATACTTATAATCCCAGAGCTGTGGGAGGCTGAGGCAGAAGGATTGCAAGTTGGAGCCCAGCCTGGGCAACTTAGCGGACTTTGTGAACCCCCCCAAATTTTTTTTAAAGGCCCGGGGATGTAGCTGAATCCCCAGTACTGAGGGGTGAGGGAAGCTAAGGTAAGCTGAGGTGTTAGGGAAATCTCTCTTCCTTTCATCTGGCAGTCTGCACAGGTGTGTTGCTCCTGGGTCTTCCAGTTCTGTCTCCATCCCAGTACAGCCCTGCCCAGGGGTGAGGCAGCTGCCACCTCTGCCCCTCCCATTCAGAGTGTGCCAGTAGGGCTGGGAGGGACCCAGAACAGCCTTCTAACTGGAACTTCCCTTAGCATCTGAGACTTCTACCCACTCACGAGGGTGAGGGGTCTTATTCTGATTTCTGAGGACTTCTATCTAGGTACAGTCGCATACAATTGCGTCGTTTATGGCTGTTAGGGTATGAGACTTCTAAATTGCTCCTGGGATAAAGTTCACTAGGAAATGCACACAAAGAAGGCACTGTGTGGCTCAGACGGGAATGCTGAAAGTATGAGATGCCTCTGGACTTAGAACAGACACAACCAGCTGGACTCTGAGGCAGTCTTATCGGGTTTTGCAAGCCATAAAACCGTGATGTGTTCTTGGATGTTGAGGGAAATAACCCACCAGCCCTAAGTGTCAGGCAGTAGAAGCAGTTACCTTCTTCCCCAACAGATTTCCAGTATTTGGCTCCTAAGATTTGGCAACTGGCTTTCATTTGCCATGTGTGGGATACATGCATGACCTTATAATTACTGTCATTACACCGTGGGCTTTTCGTGTGTCTCTTGGTTTTTATTTAAACTCAAGAGTCACAGCCTTCACTTTGCAGATCACCTTTTGTCTTGGAACTTCCCTTTGTGCCTCCAGATAAATGAGGTTGTTTCACCCTCTGCTGCCAGGCAGTCATCCGGGGAGCTGGAGAGGGAGCAGGGCTTAACCGTTAACACCCCACAGCTGGGTAGTGTGGTTCAGAGCCAGAGGAGACGGATTAACAAGCACCATAAACCAGTGAGTATCTCAGGTGGCTCAATTTGATCGCTGAGGGTGGAATCTGATCAAAGGACTAGGCTCATAATTGTATGCAAATCTTCTTGGTTGCATATAAGTTTCCTTTATGGAAATCACTTCCTCGTTATGATCACCATGGGCCTTTAAAAGCCTTTGAGAATCGTTGATTCTTAATCTGTCCTGGCATTAAATATAGTGTGTCCTGGCTCCTAACTCGGGGCTCTGCCCAGAGATGCCTGGGAGGTCTTTGTTGAACAAAAGGACAAGTAAATACGGGTCGTTTGCTCTGTGCCAGGTGCTCTTTTAGGAGCTCTCTGGGAGCAGAGTGAACGGGGCTTGACTCACCCTTTAATGCATATGCAGAATTTAAGGAGGATGGAAATGAAAGCTGGAATAGAGGGACAGTCAATCTGCCACAGGTAAAATGGTGGGAGGGCACACACTCAATTGTATTAAACTTTTGAAGTATGTTTGTTGATTGCTTGCAAACCCGAAAGCCCACAGTCTTAGTTTTTCTTGGACTTTACTGTGCTTAGAGCCAAGGAAAGTGAATCAATAGGAGACAATGACTCAGGGGAAGGTGGGGCATCAGCCACCATTGTGTTGTTCAAGAGCTCAGTACTTGCTAAGAAAAAGCCCTGCGGCCACCGGAAGAAGAGCTGGTGGCTTCTAACTTAGCAGCACGTCTTCCCAGGGGCAGGCAGCCTCTGCCTCCCCTTGCCATTTTTTTAAGCTCCTGCCTCAGTTGAAATAACCAAATACAGTATGGTGTTTATGTTAACATCGTTTGTAAGATGCAGTTGTAAGTGACGATGTCAGTAAGCTCTGGATAGCCACAATCAAAACAAGCTCTTGTTTGGGGGTTTGTGAAAAAGTTCTGAAATTACTGGGCAGCTGCTGAGGGTCCCTCAGCTTCCATGTGGACTCTCGGGTTGTCCTGAGAATTCCACCAGGTTTTGTGACAAAAGAGGTCCCTGATGAGAATAGTCAGTGTGTGTGTGTGTGTGTGTGTGTGTGTTCCTATAAAAATTTCAGGGGCCGGTGAGATGGCTCAGCGGTGTAAGCACCTGCCTGGCAATCGCGAGAGCACGAGTTCAATTCCCAGAACCCACATACGAAAAAAGGGCCAGTGATATCGCTCAGTGGCACGGGCGCCTGCTGGAGGGCGAGGTCCTGAGGTCAACCCCTGGTACCCACACAAAAAGAAAAAAAATTTTTTTTCAGGAGACAGGATGGGGCTTAAATTTTTCTTATACTGCTGGGTGTGGTGGCACACGTGTATAATCCCAGCACTCAGGAGGCTGAGGCAGGAGGATGGCTGTGAGTTTGAGGCCAGACTGAACTACACAGTGAGTTCAAGGCCAGCCTGAACTACATAGCAAGACCCCGTCTCAAAAAACCCCAAACAAATAAAATAAAATAAAGTTTTCTTATTCTGGCTGAGCACAGATGCCTGTAATCCCAGCACTTTAGGAGGATGAAGCAGGTGGATCCCAAGTTCCAGCCCAGCCTGGGCAACTTAGTGACTTAGTAAGATCTTGTGTAATTAAAAAAAAATTTTTTTTTAAAGGACTGGGGATATAGCTTATGTGAAGGCTCTATAGTGAATCCCCAGTCCTGAAAAAAAAATTTTTTTTCTTATTCTGGAAAAGCCTTTGGGAATGGAAAAGTTACACACTCACTTCTCCTACATGCCAAGCTCATTTCTGCTATAGATTCTTCTCAGCCTGAAGCGTTCTCTGCCCTGCCCTGCAGCTCTTGCCTGTCATTGGATTTTAGCCTAGATGTGTCTCACACAGGCCTTCCTTGATCGCAGCCTGAAGAAATGTTTCAGAGATGGCATTTCTTTATCCGAGCATTCACCGTTCATTCCAAGGCTGTTCATGCCAGCTGCAGTAGGCTGGGTAATGGCTCCCCCAAAATGTCCCTGTCCTAAGCCTCAGAACATGTGAATGTTACTTCATAACATTTTCAGAGGATCTGTGCAGAAGTAATCAAGTCCAGGATTTTGAGAGAGGGAGGTGATCCCGGAGTACCTGTTGGGACTGATATAATCACAAAGGTCCTTCTAAGGAGGTCACAGGCAGACCTAAAGGAGAAGCTGAAATGAGAGCGAAGCTAAGACGGAAGTGATGACAGAGGAAGGGGCCAGAAGCCAAGAGATACAAGCAGCAACAGCTACAAGAAGCTGGAAAAGGTGAGGGAATGGACTCTCCCCTCAGAGCTTCTGGAAGAATCAGCCCTGCTGATGCCATGATTTTAGCCTGAAAGACCCATTTGTGTCCTCTGACCCAGACCTACAAGAGAATATACATGTGTGTTTGAAGCCACTAAATTTACGGTGATTTGTTATATCAGCAGCGAGAAACTTAATACACTCATCCTTCAGTGTCAGTGGGAGATAAGTTCTAGGACCCCTCTCTGACAACAAACCCCACAAATACACAAGGCCCTTATATGAAATGCTGTAACCTATACATATCCTTCTATATACTGTAAACCATCTCTAGTAACTTATAATACATACTTAATACAGTGTAAATGCCAAGTATATCATTGTTATACACTATTGATTAGGGGATAATGAGAAAAAAGCCTATATATATTCGGTACAGACACAGTTTTTTTTTTAAAACATATTTTTTATCTGTGGTTGGTTGAATCTGCAGATGAGAACCTACACATATGAAGGGCCAGCTGTATACTAGCTAACCTTTTTCTTGTTCATTGCTTTTTTATTTATTATTGTTATTAATTGTTTGTGGTACTAGGGATTGAGCTGAGGTTCACACTAAACTACATCCCCAGCCCTTTTTAAATTTTTTTTTTTAATGAAACAGGGTCTCACTAAGTCACTAAGTTGCCCAGGCTGGGCTGGAACTCATGATCCTCCTGCCTCAGCCTCCCAGAGTGCTGAGATTATAGGTGCGTGCCACCACGCTCAGGTCTGCATTTTCTTGTCCTCCACCTTCATCCCACCATTAGATGGCAAACACCATGCGAGCGAGGATGATTTCTGTCTTGTCTTTGCAGGTTGCCCTAGCGTCTCCAGTGCCTAGCACATAGTAAGTGCTCAACAATGTCGAAGGTTTTCCCTGCAGCCTGGGTTATAAATTATTCCCCCAAGCAAGTTTTGCACTTGCTCCTGCCAGGCGCTCCAAGGAGCTCACCATGGGATGGTATAAAATTCAGACGTGGCCCCTGCTTGGTGCCACAGGCTCGCTTGGTTGTCCTGTCTGCCAGGAATCTGAAAGGGCCTGTGTTGTCTCCCTGCAAGACCGTGGAGTGGTGAGGAATGGACAGGAGGCCAAGGGTGGGGTTTCACTTTGCCTCTGTCGGGATGTGGATCACGCAGGGCATTTTCCACCTGTTGGTTATCGTCTTTTCGCCCCAAGTAGGGTAGTTGGTCTTCATGTTACATTTAGCCCTAACCCCCCCTTTTTTCCCCCCACCCCATCCCCTGCCCCGCTTCTGCGCACAGCTCTAACTGTGAAATCTCTTTCTCTGGGTGCAGGTTGGCTTCTGTGGGGAGAGGCTGTTTGCTCAAGACCAAGATAACCTGAACATTCTTTCCTTTTCAAAGGGCAGAACAGGAGAAGAGACGCTGGTCTGTTGTCCTGAAAACCTCCCAATGATTTGGCTTGGTACAGAAACGTCCTGGCGGGATTTGTGGACGCTCGATCTGCCTGCTCTGTCTTCATTTGCCTTGTCTTGATTTTCCCCCTCCAATGGGAAAACATGAGCAGAGAAAGTCCTAGATTTTCCTTTCCCAAGCAAATTTATTTTCTGTATTTACCAAAATCCAAATATTGACCACTCCTGCAAATATCCTCCCGGGAGAGCTTGAATCTTGCATGTGTGCGCAGTATTTTTCCTTGATCAACAGGCTCAATACCTTCTGGAACCGTTTTTACCTTCTTCTAATGGCTTTTTTTCTGAAAGGGAAGACTTGGAAAATGATGCTCTAGACTACTTTTGCAGAAATCTATTGAGCCAGATAAATGATTCTCCATTTCTCTTCCTCTCCTCCCTTCCTTCTTCTTCTTTTTTTTTTTTTTTTAAGATGTGGGTACCGGGAGTTGAACTCAGGACCTCGCGCTTGCCAGGCAGGCGCTTATGCCTCTGAGCTATATCACCAGCCCTCTCCCTTCCTTCTTTTCTTTTGTCTCCATCTCCTTTCCTTTCCTTTCCTTTCCTTTTTTCTTTCATTCTTTTGTGCTAATGGGGATTTAACCCAGGGCCTTTGCACTGACCTATATCCCCAGCCATTGATTGATTGATTGATTGAAACGGGGTCTTGATAAATTGTTCAGGCTGAGCTTGAACTTGCAATCCTCCTGCCTCAGTGTCCTAGAGTGCTGGGGTTACAGGCAACACTGCAGCATACCTGTCCTTTTCCTTCTTTTGGGACAAAGTCTCCCTGTGTCTCCCAGGCTGGTCTCAAACTCCTGAGCTCCAGTGATCCGGCCTCTTCAGCCTCCCAAATGTTTACTAATTATTTCTTTCCACGTGGCACCGCATCTGGCTTATTAATGATTTCTTTCCATGCAGCTGCGATTGCAGCGGAGCAGCCAGAAGGAAGACACCTGGATTGCTAGGCAGTTCTCCAGTGTGAACACCAGGAGATGCCAAGGGGGTGGAATAGAGTGGAACATTCTTTTCCACTAGGATGATTTATCTTTTTTTTTTTTTTTTTCCAGTACTGGGTTAAAATTCCCTCTCAGGAAGGGGGAGGAATCAGCGATACAAGGATGTCTCTAATGATCTTTTTCGTCTGCACCCACTTTATTAGGCACTCATGTTTGTGTTCACACTCCAGGTGCCACTCTACTACAGCAGCCCCGTTCAAGCTGGGCCCTAGCATTTCTACCAAATTCATCTCCAGAACAGCTCGGGCATTCTCTGACCTTTTGGTCTGAACCTCAGTGCTCACTGTAAATTTCTGCAGATGTAGGAGTGCAATAAACAAGGAGAGAACGCAACCGGTTTTTGCTAAAAGACCTATCGGGCCCGTGGATCTTGAAATTCAGCATAAAACAAAATTTTCCATTACAGCAAATGCGTACAATTATAAATAATTAAGCAAAACATTGAGTGGTAATTTATGTGTTTCTTTAAAAATATCCCCAACATATTGACATTGACTGTGGAGTGGCAAGAATTCTTAAGGATCAATGGGAACTCTGCTGGGCAGACTTCCCCAATTAACGTCCCGGCAGTATCTGATCACCATAAAAGTTTTAGCAGGAGTTTGGCTATGATGTCAGGAAGTACTGTGGTCCCAGAAATGAAAGTCATAAATTCACGGTGGAAAGAGCTTCACTCTTTTCCTACTCACCCCTGAGATGCACTTGCCAGTTAAAAAGGTGCAGTCCGTGCATTATGTGTTGTCTTTAGGGATATTTAAAGTCTACAGTGGCAGAAGCATCAGTAAGGCCATAAGCAGGCATATCAAGGACAATGCTCATTGCTTGTTTTCTGCTACAGGGGCTGGTGAGCTTCAGAAAAAGTGATTTCCAGCTGGGCTTGGTGGTGAATGCCTGTCATCCCCGCACTCTGGGAGGCTGAGGCAGGAGGATCACAAATTCAACCCCAGCTTTGGCAACTCAATGAGTCTCAAGTTCTTGAGAACTTTTCTCAAAAAAAGGGGGGCAGCATAGGCTGGAAATGTAGCTCAGTGCAAAGGTCCTGGGTTCAATCTCCAGTACAAAAAAAAAAATTTTTTTTTTTTCTGGCCTGCTTACAGTTAAGAGTGCAAAAAAAATAGACACAGCATGGTCAAAGAGTCAGAGTAAACAAGTCTGCTTTCTGGGTCTTCCTAGAAAGCAGACGTGATCATGCAACAAGTCGCCACCACCTACAAGCCCGAAGCAATGAGCAAGGCTAAGCGTGAGCAAGCAGAGACTGGCTGAGTGCAGAGAGCGCCCAAGCCTCCTGCAGCCTCAGCAAGTTCCGAGCCTTCTGTCCTCGGCAGCTAAAGTAAATACCAAAACCTGCAGATGTTTAAGTCCTAATTATATAAGATGGTGTAATATTTGCTTATAACATATGCACATCCTCACCTTTTTTTTTTTTTTTTTTTTTTGAATTGGGGATTGAACCCAGGGCCTTTGAACTGAGCAACATTCTCCAGCTGTTTTTAAAATTTTTTAATTTTGTGACAGGGTCTTGCTAGGTCACTAGGTTGCTCAGAGTGGGCTCGTACTTGTGACCCTCCTACCTCAGCCTCCTAGAATGCTGGGGTTACAGACAGACACCACCATGCACCGCCCTCCTCTTACTTCAAGTCATCTCTTGAGTGTTTCTAATCCCTAGCACAATGTGAAAGCTGAATAGATAGTTGTTCTACTGGACTGTTCGGGGCATAATGACGTGAATAAAGTGTGTAGCTGTTCAGTGTAGACACAGTTTTTTCTTTGAATATTTTCAACTCATGGTTGTGTGAATCTGAGGATGCAGAAGGCCAAGTGTGTTGTCCTTAAAATTTAGGAGAATTTGAGATTTTGTTGAATTTAACACATACAAACATTGTGAATCTTCAAGCAAAAAATCCATATGGTAAGAAAGAGTTTCTTGAGAACTTTTCATATATTTAATTTTTCATTTTGGGGATGATGATATTTTAGAATTAAGACAAGGGCTGGTGATATAGCTCAGTGGCATAAGCGCCTGACTGGCAAGCGTGAGGTCCTGAGTTTGACTCCTGGTACCCGCAAATTAAAAAAAAAAAAAGAATTAAAACAAAAGTTCTCTGGGCATGGTGATGCATGCCTGTAATTCTAGCACTCAGGAGGCTGAGGCAGGAGGATCTTGAGTTTGAGGCCAGCCTGGGCTAGATAAAAATCCTTGTCTCTAAAACAACATCATTATCAACTATAACAACACCCCCCCCCAACAAAACACAAAAGAGCCATGAACAACCAATTTTGAATATGATTATAGAAATCAAAGAGGGGAGGCCGGTGAGATGGCTCAGCGGTTTAAGCGCCTGCCTTGCAAGCGCAAGGGCCCAAGTTCGACTCCCGGAACCCACATACAAAAAAGGGGCCGGTGATATCGCTCAGTGGCACGGGCGCCTGTTGGCGTGCGAGGTCCTGAGGTCGACCCCCCGGTACCCACAAAAAAAAAAAAAAAAAAAGAAATCAAAGAGGGGAAATATTAAGATTGGGACTGTCTTGAAAATCCCTGATTGAGTTTATATCCTTAGGCTACTCTCCAAAGTGCTTTCATTTCACTTTAATCAAAGAACATCATTTTATACCCACTTTACCAAGAAATAAATTGCCAAGTCATTTTTCAAAGTTGGCAAATAAAAACCTTGTAAAAATCAATCACCCACATTACTTTTGAGTCAGTCTTTGTTACTGCAAATCTTCCCACAAAGTAGCATCAATACATACAACACACTGACTCATGCCTGTAATTTCAGCACTCTGGGAGGCTGAGGCAGGAGGATCACAAGTTCCAGCCCAACCTGGGCAACTTACTGAATCTCTGTCTCAGAATGAAAAATAAGTAGGGCTAGAGATGTAGCTCAGCGTGAAGGTCCTGGGTTCAATCCCCAGTAACACACACATTGCCTACCACACCTGAACAGGAAAGTATTCATGTACTATTAATAGCTGTGATGGTAACACTGGACTCTTCGGTGAATTCATAATTCTTACATTTCTCTTATAGCAACACAGAAAGAGATGAGAGTTTGGCTGTTTCCTTGTGGCACGAAACATCATTCAGGACTCTTAGGTCAGGAAATACCGGGATATTTGACACTCACTGAGCAAAATACTCAGGTGTCCTATAGTTCCCTCACCTGGACAGAGTGAGCTGTGTGCCCGTTGGGCAGAGCCAGGTCTGGACTCAAGAGATTCTTCCTCCGTGTGGGCCTGGCGCTGGGCCAAGGGGCAGCGAGTGCGGCCTGTGTTGCCTACAGCCCGGTACCAGTCTGACACAGGCTACAACTTTCCCCCAACCAGAGTGGCTGTGGATGGACAGCACCTGTCTTATTTGGAACTTGGTGACATTGTAACGGGATAAGGTCCCAGGACAGTGTGCTGAATGCTGTGGGAGGTCTGGCAGATTCAGCTCTTATCTCAGCGAAAAGGATTCCGTGTCAGAGCTAGTCACAGCCTGCCTCAGGGCCTCCTGGTCAATAGAGTAGGGCTGGGCGGGACTCCAGATGACCCCTGGGGTGGTTAGAGGCCACATTGGCCCTAAAAAGTGCCACTTAGCAGAAAGATGTAACTTTGGGCTCAGGCTGCTGGGTGTGACCCTTAGAAGGCACAGGGTAAGCTGGACAGTCACCCCTGCTCCTGGGGCTGCTGGCCAAGGGCAGATCACGGGTCCTGCAGCTGCTGTCCCCACTCCAGTCCCCTTCAGGTCTCTTTTGATCTCTGCTGTCAACAGTGATTACACCAAGATCTGCTGGCCTGCTCCTTCAGGCTCCATGGCCTGGTGGGTGAGGTCACGCATGAGTCACAGGTTGAGCATTTCAAACTGAATTATTATTTTCAACAGAGTGAATATTCTTGATTTATTTTTGCTGCCCAACTCACTGACTCTTAGCAAATATTGACAGTAGAGATTGGGAGCTCCTGAAGGGCCAGATGACTTGTGACGACTGAGAGAATCTGCCCTTGGGTCACCAAAGGCTCTCAGGCCACTGCCTGGAGGGGCTGCTTTGGAAGAAGTTGGGGACATGCTGGTGGTGGCCTGGCCTTGCGCACCTCTTCCTCTGCCTCTGGAAGGCATTGCCCCTGGCCTGACCTGGCTGCCTCCGTCACCGGACACTGAGTGCGCCCTCCTGTCATTTGCTTGCCCCAGGTCCTCCGCAAGACATTTTCCTGTGCTGGGTCTTTTCGTTTGTCGCTTGCAAAATGGGACTGAGCTACTGTGAGCTTTTACCCATGTGGCGTTGAGAGAGCCGGCTGCCAGGTGCCGAGCGAGGTTGGGGGCCCAGGATGCCAATTCATCTGCAGCCCTTAGGTCAGTTGCTGCGTCTGGGATTTCTCTCCAGCTTAGTTCTCCAAGGACTGGGTCACCCTGGAGCCACATTCTTGCCTGTTCCAGATGGTTCCAGACATGAGTCACCTTGACCAATCACTCACCCTTGAGTCACATTGACCAGGAAGCACAGGGTGGATGTGACGATATCAGCAAATACAGCCAGTCATAGATTTGGGGACAGCTGTTTGCCTTGGAGATAAATGTCACTGCCCTGGCTGGGTGTTTACCTGCAAGGTGAAGGACACCAGGCCCGAGGGTGTTAATTAACTTCATGGGGTGACTGTTCGTGAAGGGGCCAGGGAATCTCAGGGTGGGAGAAGTCCTCAGGGCCAGCCCGCGGGTCTGCCGCAGAAGCTGTTGGGGAAGACCCTTGGCTGCCAAAGGGACAGGACACCCAGCAACTGCTGCTCCTGCTGGCTCATTTACCATCCTGAGCATGCATCTCATCTCTCCTGGGTCACAGTCCTTCAAAGGCCAAATGCAGAATCTGCCTTTTGTCCTTATATGAGGAGTGATTGACAAATGTGGTGAATGTTTAAATTAAAAAAAATTTATTGAAAAGACGTATTGGCATTAATCTCCATCAAAATACTCCCCCTCACTTCACACACACTCATCCCACTGTTCTTGCCACTTTCTTTTTTCTTTCTTTCTTTTTTCTTTTTTTTTTTTGAGACAGGGTCTCACTATGTTACCCAGGCTGACCTCCTGCCTCAGCCTCCTGAGTGCTGGGATTACAGGCATTGCTACCATGCCCAGATGTTCTTGTCAATTTCTGAAGCACTTCTGGGGTCCTCTTTCCTGAATGTCTTTAGTTGCGCTGTCCTGGCTGCCTCAATGTCCTGAATCAATTCAAAACATTTCCCTTTCATGGTCATTTTGACTTTGGGGAAGAGCCAGAAGTCACACAGTGCCAGATCCAGTGAATAAGGTGGGCGAGGACACACTGTCATATTTTTACAAGCCTGCCTTTCCATTGGATGGTGCTTAGCAGCAGCATTTGCTGGATTTTTGATCAAACCTTATAAAGACACTCAGGAAAGAGGCCTTCCAGAACTGCTTCAGAAAGTGACAAGAGTGATGAGATGTGTATTTGAAACAAGGGGGAGTATTTTGAGGGAGATTCATGGCAGTGTGTCTTTTATTGTCATACATTTTTATTTATTTATTTTTCTTTTATATTTTTACATGTATGTGCATTTTAATTTTTTTTCACATCTCAAGGTTTATTTACTTGACAAAAACACGAAGTGCTATAATCATGAATGGAAGAGAACCCTGGTTAGTGAAGACTAAAGCTTATACACTTTTAAAAAGCTGTCAAATACCATAACACATCACAAAATGCAGAAATAAAACCACAATGTTTTGATCAATAAACCAAGAACTCTTCTAGGAAACTCTTTTTCATCTATCTTTTATTTTACTCTTTATTTATATTTGGGTTTCTCATATGAAAGAAACCATGGGATATTTAAGTATGTATGTCTGATTTATTTCACTTGTGGCCTCAAGGTACATCCATTTTCCTACAAGTAACTTGTTTATCCTTCTTTGTGACAGAGTAATACTCCACTGTGTGTAAATACCACATTTTCTTTATTCATTCATCTGTTGATAGACATATAGGCCACTTCCAAGATTTAGCTATTGTGAATTGTGCTGCTATGAACCTAGGTATACACGTACTGAATACATTTTTAAAAAATGGAATCATTCACCACCTATGTTGATCACACCTTGTACCTCTGTATCAACTCAAAGATGGTGAGGCCCCCAGGGTCAGGCAGCTGCTCAGCTGCAGAATTCCTCCTGCCCGGGCTCTGCACTGCCTCCCTCCTACGCGGAGAGCTTACCCTTCTCTTCTCCCCCTGCAAAGCAGGAGACCCCATTGGTCCCGGGCTTCGTCATTTTCTTCAGGGTTATATAATTCTTGGTTGTACAACGAGGGAGGACATGGAGTTTCTTCTCTGGGTGATGAAAAGTTTTTGAACTAGTTAGCCGTGACAGTTCCACAACACTGAGCTCTACTGAACTGTACACATTCACATGGCTTATTTTGTTATGTGAGTTTCAATTCAATTTCAAAAACCAACCAAACATACACCAACCAACGAAGCAGGCTCATGTAGTGTCACGAGGGTCCCTTCCATGGGCAGAACCGGTTGGACTCTTCAGTTCCATGCAGTGGCCCATCCTGGGGTCCCGGGCCTCATAGGTACCAGCTAACATGGGGTGCTGGGGAGCGGGACAGCCCGTCTGGCCGGGTGTGGTGACTCAGCCATTCGGAGAGCAGTGCCCTGTGAGCAGAGCCAAGGAGCTGCCGGGGGTGCCTGTCCCTGCCCACCCTGCCGAGGCTTGGGCTTGGGCCTGGCTCCCCCCAGTGTCCAGGGTGGTGGGGCCATCTGTGCTGCGGGGCCACAGCTCTGGCCCAGCCTGGCCGTCCTGGCTGGTGCAGCAGGTGGCCCTTTGCCCCTCCAGGGTCAGGCTGCTGAGGGACAGGATCAGTGATGCGGGCCTTGGGAGCCCTACTGGAGCCTGAAGCAGGTGGTATTTTGTTCATCATGGATTTTTGGCATTAATTTTGATTTTTTAAAATATTAAAGTCTATCTCTCTGTCTCTGTCTCTTTGTCTCTGTCTGTCTCTTTGTCTCTCTGTCTCTCTGTCTCTCTCCTCTTTTCCAGTACAATACTGGGAATTAAACCCAAGGTCTTCACACTAAACTATATCCCTACCCTTTTTAAATTTTTAATTCTGAGACAGGGTCTCACTGAATCGCTGCGCGGCTGGACTCAAGCCTGCAGTCCTCCCGCACCAGCCTCCCGGAGTGCTAGGATTCCAGGCATGCGCACCGCAGAGCTGTCCGGGGCTCCCTTACACAGCGCGCGGCCTCAGTTGTTCCCTCAACACACTTGCCCAGTCTTGCTCTTCCTAAGTGTGTTCCAGAGCCCACGAGTATCTCAGAGTTGTGGATGAATGGAAGAGGATGATTGCACCAGGCAGCAGCCCTGGAGTTTCACACCGTTCTGAGGTGAAGGTCAAAGGTCTGCCTTGCTCTACAATTTGCACAGAAGTGAAGCAACTTAAACCTTCCCGTGCCCCAGCTGCTGCTGGGAGGGCCGGGTGTGTGCGGAGCTGCGTGAACTACCAGATATGCCCACTAGATAGCGCGCTGGCCACACAGGGGATGAGCTGCAGTTTCCCTGGAGACCCTGCCAGCTGTGGGGAGTCACTTGCCAGTGTGGACAGCTCGCGGTTGGTTGATCTTCACAGCAGATCTGTTGCATCTACAAGGAGACTAAGGCATGGCGAGGTGAAGTGACATACTTGTGATCCTTTAGCACCTAACTGATAGGGCTGTGGGCTCTGGCGTTGTACCTGACACGTCCAAACTTCCCTTCTTAGGTCATTTGACTTTGATCTGTTCTAGGGGTAACTCTGAGGGCCTGGTGGAAGCTACAGGACCTCTTCTTGGAAGAAATTTGAAAATAATTTTACCTGCTTCAAGAACATCCCAGGAGTGGGAGGAGGGTCACAAGTTCAAGCCCAGGCTGGGTAACTCAACAACTTAGTCAAGCCCTGTCTCAAAATAAAAAATAAAAAAGTTCGGGGATATAGCTCAGCATGAAGGCCCTGGGTTCAATTCCCAGCACCCTGACTCCCCTAAATCCCAGGAATAGATTCAGAACCTCTGTCTAACATGTTTGCAATGTACACATTTAATTTGGGGCTTATATTTAGCTTCCAATTTCTGTTCTGGATATGAACAGAAATGCAATTTATCTGTTTCTTCATAAAATATTTAATGAACACCTATTAGATGCTAGGCATTGTGCTAGTTGGGTGCTGGAGATATTTACCTTTGTCTGTCTTGCATCCCAGAGGGGAAAGGCAAACATGGACAAAATTGTAGCAGTATCATTCCATTCTCTAAATATTTCCAGTTCTCCAGTTATAGTGCACCGTACAGTTTTACTTCCTGGTGCTCTTGTGCTTGGGTGAAACCATGTGACGAATTCTGGTCAATGAGTTGTGAGAAGTGATGCATCGCTCGGGCTAGAGCAATAATGGCTGCTGTGAGGCCTGTCAGAGCTTTCCTTCACCCTGAGATGGAAACATTTAAGACAGAGCCTGTTTAATCAGCCTGGACGCCCTGCGATGTGGCATGAGTGAGAAACACAGATGCTTCTCGACTTACAAAGGGTTACATCCCAATAAACCCATCGTAAGTTGAAAAATACTATAAATGGAAAATGCATTTAAAACTCCTTACCCACCAAACAGCACAGCTTGATGACATGGCACACTGTAGAATGTTGGGTGTTTCCCCTCAGGACAGGGAGCTTCACCTCACTGCCTCCATCCCGCATCATAAAAGAATCTTCTACCTCTGTAATCCCAGCACTCTGGGAGGCTGAGACAAGAGGATCACAAGTTGGAGCCCAGCCTGAGCAACTTAGTGAGACCCTGTCTCAAAATAAAGCATTAAAAGTGGGCTGGGGCTGGGGCTCAGTGTGAAGACCCTGGAGCTCCAGGCACCCCCCAAATATCACAATGTGAGAAAAGATAAAAATGTTTTCCCTTTTTGTATATTTTGAATCTTTATTTATTTTTACTTATGACTATATCCTCTCAACTAGGTAATTGTTCAGGGAGCAAATAGTATCTTATTGCTTTTCATATTCTCTATGGTACTTAATTCTTTTTTTTGGTCACAGATATAAGCCTCAAATAACAGATTTGTGATTAAAATCTGAGACCTACAGACTAATAGTCACACAGCACTTCATGATATAGTTCAGTGAGTGTTCCCAGGTTTGAAACTCTTCTTTTTGATTCTTATCCCCAGAATGAATATTTCCAAAAGCAGTGCTCTCTGAAAGAGAACAGAATCAACTAGTCAAATATCAAACACCATTAACTACCACCAAGAAGCAGGAAGAAGTATTTCAGGAATTCCAAGGTCTAGCACAAGAAGGAAAACTAATTCTTGTTATGTAGGCACTGCAGCTAAGAGGCAAACCTCAGGAATGCTGAAGATTTACAGTACATAAAACATCTTCAGACATTTCTGATTCTCCCCACAAGATCAAACTTGGAAGTACAATTTCCATTGAATGCATATTGCTTTTACACCATAATACAGTAAAAAAAATCATAAATCAAACTGTCACAAATTGGGAATAATCTGTGAACATTTTTTAAGTCACTGAGATTTGGGGGATATTTGTTTTGCAGCAAAATCTGATCTGTTCTGACTGATACCATAGTAAATAAGAAATAGAAATGATTGTAAAGATTGCTAGAGGGGGATCAGAGTATCAGGAAAAGGAAAAAGTTGAGGAAGATAAGTGTGGTATTGGAAGAGCTTGGGAAGATGGAACTTAGAGTGGTCGAGGTAGGCTTCATTGAGCAACTGATGTCCCAAAAGAAAATGAGCCATGCAGGCATCTGGGTCAGAGTGTCCCAGGCAGGGAGCAGCCAGGGCAAAGGCTGAGGTGTCTGATGTGTCTAAGGAATAGTAAGGGGTGGTGTGGCTGGAGCAGAGTGAGGAGTGAGGTCAGAGAAGTAGCAGGGCCATATCTTGTGGAGCCTTGTGGCCACGTAAGGCCTTTGCCGTGCTCTCTGAGTGACGTGGGAGCCATGGTAGGAATTTCATCCCAAGCACGACACGATTTACTCTTTCTTCCTCTCTTTCCCTTTCCTTTTCCCTTTCTTTCTCTTTCTCTCTCTTTCCCTTTCTTTCTTTCTTTCTTTCTTTCTTTCTTTCTTTCTTTCTTTCTTTCTTTCTTTCTTTCCTTCTTTCCTTCTTTCCTTCTTTCCTTCTTTCCTTCTTTCTTTCTTTCTGTACTAGAGATTGAACTTAGGGCCTTCACATTGAGCTACAATACCCAGCTCTTTTTATTTTTTATTTTGAGAGAGGATCTTGCCAAATCACTAAGTTGCCCAGGCTGGTTTTGAACTTGAGATCCTCTTGCCTCAGCCTCCCAGAGTGCTGGGATTACAGGCATGTAGCTGGCCATGGTTTACATTTTGAAAGGATCACCATGGCATCTGGTTGAGACCAGACATGTGGTGGTGGGGAGCAGTATGGAATTGGGGAGGCTACTAATAGGTACCTACCTATTTCAGGTGACAGCTGTCATGCTGGGTGGTAATAGCAATGGTGGTGAAAAGTGGCCTAAGAGTCAGATTTAAGATCTGTCTTGCATACTGCAATAATTTTTCTTGATAGGTTGGATGAAGGACAGGAGGGACTCAAGGTGTTGGGGCCTCACCAAATAGAAGGATGGAATTGTCATCAAATGATGGTGGGGACAGCTGCAGATGGAGCAAAATATACATTTGGGAGTCATTGGTAGAAAGGTAGTATCAAAAATTTAATGTCTTAAAACTACTGGTTATAAAGAGAAACTTCAAACCCAGCATTATACTTAGGGCAGATACTAAGGACTTTAGCACTAAGCTACATTGCCAGCCCTTTTTATTTTTTATTTTGAGACAGGGTCTTGTTAAGTTGCCCAGGTAGGATTTGAACTCGAGATTCTCCTGCCTCAGCTTCCCAGGCTGCTGGGATTAAAGGTATGCAACACTATGCTCAGATATACTTTGATGGTGTTGAGGAACCTATTCTATTCCCTTTGTTTTAAGATCATGGACATTTTCCTGTACATTATGCAATCACCCCTTTGTTCTGAGTGAGAATTTATAATTTTATTTTACCTAAATAATCTTCCAGAAAGCTCTGTTTTCCCTAAGGAAGTGACATGCTTCCTCTTCCCTGGAAATGAATATTATGAAAAGATTGTGCATTTCTTTTCTCTTCAGCTGTCAGGGAACTTAGAGCCAAATCAGAAACTCAACTGTAATACATTAACCCTCGGCTCTGCAGAGTTTGCTTATTTCTTTTTACTTTCACTCTGCCTTCTTAATTTTGACTCTCAATTTTAGTTTTTCAATTTTTATTTTACTATACGTGCTTTTGATATTGTCTCAAGTCTATATGGGATAAGGCAGAGTGTAAAATAAAGAAATAAACATAATCAGATAAGGCTGCTTTTTAATAACAAATACAACCCATAGTAAAAAGATATTGAAACTTTGTCTCTAAAGTAATTTTCTATATGCAGAGTCTTCTATTCTGGCTGAGTTTCATTATAAAACCAAAGATGGGTCCCTCGAGGTAAAAGAATTCTAGTCTGGAAATGTTATAAAAGTCACAGTTTAAAATTGCGGCATATATGTAAATGCACATATTTTGAAGGAAATAAGTATGCCATTGAAGTTACTGAGAAAGATATGGAAAACCCAGTGTGATAGAAAAATAAAGTGAATATTTAAATTAAAAAATTTATTAGAGGGGCCAGTGAGATAGCTCAGTGGCATAAGCGCCTGCCTGGCAAGCGCGAGGTCCTGAGTTTGACTCCTGATACCCACATTAAAAAAAAAAAATTATTAGAGTAAAAGACATATTGCCATGAGCCCCCCCCATACCTCTCCTCATTTCAAACACACTTATCCCATCATTCTTGCCACTTTCTGCAGCAGTTCTGAGAGTTCTCTTTTCTGAGTATCTTTAAATGTGATGTCATAGGTGCCTTGATGTCTCTCTTTCATGGTCATTTTGACTTTGGGGAAGAGCCAGAAGTCACATGGTGCCAGATCCAGTGAATAAGGTGGATGAGGACCCGGAATCATGTTTTTACGAGACTGTATTTCCATTGGGTGGCACTCGGCAGCAGCATTCACTGATTTTTGATCAAAACCTGTAAAGACCCTTATGAAAGAGGACTTCCAGAACTGCTTTAGAAAAAGGCAAGAGTGATGGGATAAGTGTGTTCAAAGTGAGGGGAGGGGTTTGAGGAGACTCATGGCAATGTGTCTTCTACTGTAATATAATTTTTAAAAAATTTAAACATTCACTATATATTTCGATCAGACCTCATAAGTCACAAAATGCAAATGCAAAATAACCATGCAGCATTGTTTTAATGTCCTGGTGCAAGGATTTAAAGCTTGCAGGAAAAAAAAAAAATGCAAGTTTCCTGTCTAGATGCTGCTATGGAATCTCCATGCTCACAGTTTCTTTGAAATCCCTGAAGCAGTTTCTTAGACCTCAGGCATCTTCAGGTGTCTCACATACCTGGACTTTGCCACATCCCTGTAAGCCCCTGTTTTATCAACCTGTCAACACTTGTTGTTCGAATCAATTCCTTGTGTAAACTGAAATTGATTTAAAGAGAAAGCAGCTTAAATAATATATAGTGTATGTAAATTCATGAGTTTGCTCTTTTCCTAATCCACACTGAAATAAATTGGTAAGTATTAAAATAAAAAGTGGTCTTGTGCATTCCCCTAAATCCATCTCTTCCTCCCCATGCTGACCATAAGGGAAGGCAACTCTGTCCTGGAAGGTAACTCTATCCAGGGCAGCACAGAGCTCTTGGGAAAAGCAGGTGGGTTAATTGAGCTAAGGTGGGAGGACCCCATGTGAATGAATCAGCAAGGAGGATCCCCCACCCATTGAGAGAAAATGAGGTAAAGTGGGGATACTTTTGCTGAAACACACACAGGAAGTCCTGCCAATGACTGATGAACAGCGAGTCCTGGGAAAGATGTCAATTTTGGGTGTGGTGTTACACACTTGTCATCCCAGCACTCTGGGAAGCCGAGGCAGGAGGATTGCAAGTTTGAGCCCAGCCCAGGCAATTTAGTGACTTAGTGAGACCCTGTCTCACAACAAAAAGGGCTGGGGTCATAGCTCAGTGGGAAGGCTCTGGGTTCAGTCCCCAGTACCGAAGAACAAAAGAAGAAAATGAATCTTAAGAAAGCTAACTCGGGATGAGGGCACCTCATTACAGTGAGGTCACAGTGAGCATCTAGCTTGCCTCCAAATCTTATTTGTCAAAGCCCTGATGCATTTTGGCCAGCTGTAGAAACGACAGGCAGAGACTGGCTTCTAGTCCTGTCTGACACTTGGCATTTACAGCAATGGTTCTCAACCTCAAGCCCTGACCCTGCACAGTGAGCATCTCCTAGAACTTGCTAGAAATGCAAACTTGTGGGCCACAGCCCAGACCCGTGGGATCCCTGCGCTCCAGAGTTTTGTATGGATGCTGGAGCTTGAGAAGCACTGTCTAGAAGAAATCTCATCATCACGATGACATGTGCTAGACATAGGCCGAACAGAAAGGAGACCTGAGTTCTTGTCCTGGGTCTGCAGCCAATGTGCTGAGACCTCAGGCCCAGGCCATGTTACTCTGACCCTCAGTCTCTTCATCTGGAATGTGAGAAAGGCCTGAGTTGGTGCAGATTCCCAGCCCTGCTGGAGCATTAGCATCCTATGGGAAGCTCTGTGAATTCTGAGGCAGCCTACATACAGCAAAGATTGCAGAATGATCATACTTTACGACTCCATTTATAGTCAACCTGAGAATGGGCCCAAACTAATCTATAAAGGGACCGATCAGAGCAGCCCAGTGGGGAGGGTGGGTGATTGACTGGGAAAGGAAGGGGCACCCAGGAACTTTTTGGGGTGGTGGTGATACTGTCTGGATGGGAATACATGCGTGTTTGCACTTCTTGAAATTTATTGGATGGTGCACATAAGCTGTGTGCATTTTACTCTAAATACTACAGTCGAGTTTCATAATAAGTGCTTGGGGTGAAATATACTGATGTTGCAATTCATTTTGAAATATATCAAAAATAGGCACACTCCTGTTTCCTCTTATCTTTCTTTTATTTTGCTCTTTAAATTATTTATGCTTTGGGTTTCTCATATAAGAGAAGCTATGTCGTGGTGACATGAAACTGCTCACCCACAATCTCCTGAGCCCACATGTGTGGGGGGTGGGGCCCCGTGGCTTCCCCCTTCACCTCCAGGCCACCGAGGTCCGCATCAACCCTGTGGAGTTCAACCCAGACTTCGTGGCTCGGATGATCCCCAAAGTGGAGTGGGCGGCGCTTCTGGAGGTGGCCCATACCTTGCACCTGGAGGAGGTGCCCTGACAGCCGACTTAGGGGTATGAGCAGGATGAGGACTTTCTGAGGAAGATGCACCACGTGTTGCTGGAGGTGGAAGTGCTGGAGGGCACCCTGCAGTGCCCAGAATCTGGACATCTGTTTCCCATCAGTCGTGGAATTCCCAACATGCTGCTGAACAATGAAGAAACGGAGACCTAACTGTGACAGACACCAACCAGCTTGATGTTTTGTGGCCCTGTCACTATTTGTTGATGAATGTTTTGTTATTCTGTCATGCTTAGGCCCAGACCTTGATGCAGTGACACACCAAACACAGTGTTCTTGAGCTCCATAGTATAGCTTTTTTTTTTTCCTCATTAAAGGTTCAAAACCAGGGCCGGTGAGATGGCTCAGCGGCGTAAGCGCCTGCCTTGCAAGCGTGAGGGCCCGAGTTCGACTCCCGGAACCCACATACGAAAAAGGGGCCGGTGATATCGCTCAGTGGCACGGGTGCCTGTTGGTGCGCGAGGTCCTGAGGTCGTCCCCCTGGTACCCACACAAAAAAAAAAAAAAAAAAAAAAAAAAAAAAAAAAGGTTCAAAACCAAAAAAAAAAAAAAAAAAAAGAGAAGCTATGTCATATTTAACCTCTGGGTCTGATTTATTTTACTTTGTGGAGATGGCAAGGGGAACTAGGGATGGGGGAGATGGGAGGGAGGGGAAGGAGAAATAAAAAGGATCACAAATATATACTACATTTTAAAAAAGCTAAAAATATGTCAAATAAAAAACAGGCTGACTTGTTGCATGGATAGAGGGCTGGGTAGTTGGACAGATATGTGACAGATGTCATCAAATGTTAGGTGTAGAATCTGGGTGGCGTGTGAATGGTTACTGCAAAACTCAAGTTTTCATGAAGTTTGGACTTTCAGAGGTGGGGGATACTGGGGATTGAACCCAGGATTTTTACTGAGTTATATCTCCAGCCTGTTTAAAATTTTTAAAATTTTGAGACAGGGTCTCACTACGTTGCTAAGCTGCTCAGGCTGGGCTGGAAGTTTTGCAATCCTTCTGCCTCAGCCTCTCAGAGTTGCTCCGCTGACAAGCGTGCACCACCACCAATATGGACATTTTAATAATAAAATGTCGAAGAGAAATTCTGATGCCGAACCCCTCTATTAATGGAGTCTTTCCGGGATTAAAAATTCCATCATTGGCAGGAGGTCTATTTCTTTGCCCTTAGCTTTTAAGCCATGCACGTGCAGGTATTCTGGGGACAAGTGATAGTTTGGGAGCTTGTTGGGTTTTGACCTCCTTAGTAAACTTGGTGGGCTGGAATCTCTCCATAGGTTCCAATTACGGGACAGTCTCGGCCGTGTGCCTGGGCTTTGCGGTTGCTGTTTAGCCTCAGGCATATGATGCCCTGGCCGCCTCCTATACTCCGGGTGCGGATTTCAGGACCACCTCTGCCGAACGTCTATGTGCCATGACACGTGTCGGCCACCAGAGGGAGCAGTCACTCCACAGTTGCCTGAGGCTCCCTCCCTTAAGAGCCTCAGTCAAATGATTATCTGTGCCCCTCTGAGTTCCCCCACGGCTAGTCCCATCATGCCTCACGTCCCCTGTTAGGTCAGTCACCCCCAAAGGACCAGGGCTCTGCACTACGGACCTTCCTGCCATCACCAGCATGACTCAGCAAGCCGTCCTGCCATGGGGCCAGCCTTGAGTGCCGAGCTCACCTGGGGGTCTTATCACCCATAGTCTGCGGTCCCCGGGGTTGACCGCACCGTTAGCTCTGCAGCCCCTGAGCAAAGCCTTTTCCATGCAGGTTGCCACTCCTCTCCCTTCTGACCTAGCTTTTTATTTTTTTGTCTCTTGTACCCGACGTTCTGCAGATGCTAAGCTGGAGCCAAGTCTTTTCCATGCTTCCTACGGTTGTTCCTAAGACATTTCCCTCCCTCCTTCCCTCCCTTCTTTCCTTCTTTTCTTTTTCTTTTTGTGGTATTGGAGATTGAACCTAGGGCCTTTGCACTGAGCTACATCCCCACCCCTTTCAAAACTGTTGAGACAGAGTCTTGCTAAATCTCTAAGTTGCCCAGGCTGGGTTTGAACTTGTGATTCTCTTGCCTCAGGCTCCCAAAGTGCTGGTAGAACAGATGTTCACTATCTCTTCCCTTTCTTATTCAAAAGCCAGCTGTGTCACCTCCCTCTAGGTGACTCATCTGCTGGTCTTCCAGTGGCACATCTTGGTTCACTGAGGACTTCCTTCAGTCTCAGTGGAGGTTCGTTTCCCGCAGTGTCTTGGTTCCTGGACAGCCACACCTCCAACGACCTTTCCCACACCCTTGGGTGGTGGCACACAGGTGTGACTGGATTGAGGCTGTCATAGTGCTGGCCAGTCCTCCCTGTGGTCCTGAAGGAGCACTGTGTTTCTTTCTCCACTGACAGGAGGCAGTGGAGTTGGGGACAGACATGCAGCCCACTCTTGGGGACTGGTGACCTGGCCACCACTGCCTGTGGCCTGAAGGTGGCAGGAGAGGAAGTTGGTGGGGACCAGTGAGGGAAATGCTCTCCCTTTCAGAAGCACAGTTGCCTGCAGTGCATCTCTCATTTAAACTAGACCTAAGCAAAATGTTTAAGGAGAAAGTTGGATTCTTGGGCGAAAGTTGAGGTTTTCTACACTTCTATGTAGAAACCCACCCGGACCTGATATTCTCATTAGATTTTTTGGTGGTGGTGGTGGGGTACCAGGTATTGAACCCAGGGCTTTCTCACTGATCCACATCCCCAGCCCTTTTTTTTAATTTATTTTGAGACAAGGCCTCTAAGTTGTTCAGACTGGGCTCAAACTCTCAGTCCTCCTGCCTCAGCCTCCTAGAGTGCTAGCATGATAGGTATGTGCCACCACACTCAGTTTAGAACATAGTTTAAGCAGGACGGACTTGGGTGTGCAGCTGAGACCTTTCATTTTCGCAGCCATGGGACAAATGTCAGGCCTTTTCACGGAGTAAATCTGAAAGGCAAAGAATTGAAGTCATTTTTGTACAAAGGAAGCTCAGATGGTTCTCTCTGCAGAACCTCCCGGTTCACGACAAGGGCAAAAGTCTGCTCTCCAAATAGGAATCCCCTGTTTCTTGCCAGTGAATTAATTGTTTTCTGCCTTGTGCTATTTACAGAATACTGAGAACAAACTAAGGGGAAGGAGAAAAAAAATCACTTCAGAAAGAGGAATTTTAGGCACCAAAGGAAGTTGTGCCTGCTAAGTAAACAAGATGAGATCTGGCCTTGAAAAGGAGCAGACACAGATAGGTGACCGTCATGTACTGTGTTCTTTTCAACTTTTCTTTTTTTTTTTTTTTTTGGTACTGGTGACTGAATCCTGGGCCTTCGCTCTGACCTACATCCCCAGCCCCTTTTTATTTTTTATTTTGAGACACCATCTGGCTAAGTCACTAAATTGCCCAGGCTGGGCTCAAACTTACAATCCTCCTGCCTCGGCCTCCCAGCATGCTGGGATTACACGTGGGTGCTATCACGCCTGGCTTGTTCTCAATTTATGATCCAGCACCTCCTTCGAACACTCGGTGTGACTTGCTGGGATTCCAACAGAATTGGAAATAGAAGTATGATTTCCCTAAACTGAAATTTTAAAATATTTCCCATGAATTAACTGCAGAGTGGTTTGTTTAGTAACAGTGACTTTTAGCCAGGCACAATATTATTATTTTTCTAAAAGCCTCTTTCTAATAGCGGGTCATGAGCTGCTGACCTCATACTAGCTGATGGCATGGCCCACACCCTCGGGTCCTTCTTCCCACAGGTGGCTGGGCACTGTCCAGCCTGGCGCCAAGGAAGAACGTGCTCCTGAGGCCAAGGCCAAAATGCCCTCTCCCCTCCCCCTCCTCCTTCCCTCCCCCCTTCTTCCCTCCCCCTCCCTCCCCTCCCCCTCCTCCCTCCCCCTTCTTCTTCCCTCCCCCTTCCTCCTCCCTCCCTCCCCCTCCCTCCTTCTTCCTCTTCCCTCCCTCCTCTTCCTCCCTCTTTCGGGTGTCCCGCTTCACACAGAAGCCAAGCAGGGTCTGACTGTCCTCTCTAGCCACCCAGTAGGGCGCGTAATTCTGCAGAGAGGTCGGTGCGGAGAAGAGATGGCTGGGGGTCCACGTGACCCCCCACCCCTTCTGCAGGTCAGAGTTGGGCTGGGAAGGGCGCACCCGGCCAGTCTCCGTTTCCCAGCAGCCCCGACGGCTTCTTTTTGGGTGGCCCATGGGTGGCATATGGTATGTTTGAAAATGATGTTGACAGTATTTTTAGTCCCACCTGCGCCTGCTGCTTCCCATCAGGGGTGGGATCTCCGTCGCCGCCCTTGAATGGAGGGGTCTCTAGATGGGCTCAACCCACAGAGCGAGCAGATGGGGGACGCCGCAGCCTGGACCCCAGCGCCCACCTTCCTTTCACGTAGACCTGCCCGGTGGCCGTGGGAGGGCGAGAGAGGGGGCGAGACGCTGCTTGGGGTTTGCAGCTAGGTCTGCAAGTGGCGCCAAGATTCCCGAATATTCCACGGTCCAGAGCACAGTCATGAGCCCCCACCCACCCCCCCGTGACACACGGCAGGGGGCCTGGGAAATGTTCCTGCACCTCGAGAAAGGACGGAGCTGCCAAGCGCCCTCTGCCGAACGCTTTCCTCTCTGCGCGATGGCGCGGACCCTCAGCGCCCGCGGTCCAGCCCAGCTCCGCGCTAGGAGAGTTGCTTCCCAACAGCCTGGCGCGCCCTCCCGGAGAGTCCCACGTGTGGCTGGCCGTAGGACAGTCGCAGTGTCAGTTGCCCCTCCCCGTGGCAATGTCCTAGCGGGAGGATTGTCCTCCCCTGCCCACTGACACCAGACCTGGCTGTCGCCTGGAACCTGGAAGGTGAGCAGAAGTCACTCATGTTGTGTTAGAGCGGCAACTGTAAGAGCCATTTTCTCCCTGTACCCTAACCCTTCCCCTCCATAGGGATGGCTCCTTCACTCCTGGTCCTAGAGTGAAGGGGTAGAGAGATACAGTACTAGCCGGGCGTGGGGGTGCACGCCTGTAGTCCCAGCACTCAGGAGGCTGAGGCAGAAGGATTGCCATAAGTTCGAGGCTAGCCTGGGCTACATAGTGAGTTCAAGGCTAGCCTGAACTGCATAGCGAGACCCTGTCTCAAAAAAAAAAAAAAAAAAAAAAAAAAAAAAAGGCAGGGAGAAAAAACATAATTGGCAACAAATACAACAAGAAAGCAGTTCCTAACCCTTTCTCCCTCCCCCTCCCCTCTTCCCCCCTGCCCTCTTCCCTTCCTTTCTTCCCACTGAGCTTTTTAGGGTTATTTGTTACTGCAGGGTAATCAAGCCTTTCCTGACTGCTACGTCAGAAAGCCCAGCGGTGTCCGCATTGCCTCTGGCAATCTCCCTGACATGGTCGCTGAGTGACAAAGTGACTCTGGACTTGGGTCCTCAATTCCAGTGCTGAGACTTCCTGACCTGGGTGGCCTCGTGGAGCTCCTTCGTTCCTCAGGTGCAGAGATTTGGGATGCAAGGCTGACGGTTCCACTGTCCCAGCACCAGAGGATGCAATCACGGGGCAGCAGAGGACGGCAGAGTACGCTGGCTGGGTGCCTGAGACCCTGCTGTCCCGGGCTGCAGGTCACTGCCTGGAGAGAAGGAGCAGGACAGGCACTGGCTCAGCCTCTCACTGTTGCACAGCATGGGAGGAGAAAGCCTGAGGAGGGTGGCTGGGTCCTCCTGTCCAGGTTGTCCCCATCTGCTGCTAAGTTTGCAACAGCTTAGCCAATGGGGAGAGGTAGTCCTCGCATGCACTGTGCCCACCCACTGGCCAATGGGCTCCACACAGGCCCTGGCACTGGATGCACCTGTCACAGCTGCCCCTCATCCCTGGGGCATGGACAGGGACTGGGGGCTGCCTTAGGGTAGTTTTATAAGTTTTCACCCTTGAAGCCTGTGGAGTAAGCCATGTGAAATCGTGTTCAAAAAGCTGTTGCACAAATCCCAAAGCACAATGGATATGATGGATATAGTAGGGTTTTTTTCCTGTGGTCCTGGGGATTGAACCCAGGGCTACATCGCCAGCCCTTTTTTCTGTTTTATTTTAAGACAGGATCTCGCTAAACCATTAAGTAGCCCAGGCTGGGCTCGAACTTGTGAACCTCCTGCCTGAGCTGCCCAGAGTACTGGGTTTACAGGCCTGCACCACCATGCCTGGTGATGAATATAGTTTTAAAAGAGATGGCAGGAAAACTAAATGTAACACCAGGCGGGCTTCTTCCATCAGACTTCCTTCCTGGCTACTGTTTTCCCGGGGTGGTGCTAATGATGAGTTATGGGGGAGCCCTCCTCTCGCATCTGGAACAGAGCCGTGAGATCTTTTTCTAGGGCATTGTTTGTCCGAACTTTCCTGCCATTAGCGTTGAACCAGCTGCATCTGATGCCTCCCGAGACAGAGGCAGATTCGGGGCTCAAGAGCTCACCTTCGATGCTACCTAGCAACAAACAGGAACTGCGATCTCTTAAGACGCAAACCCAAACCCCGGAGCAGCCGTAAATGCTGCTGACAGCATTCTAGGGGCTGGAAGAAGCACCGAGGAAAGACAGGTTGCCAAAGAAACCAAGGAGTTATTCTATTTTTTTTAACCTACAAATAAAAAGTCACCATTGATGTACGAATCACAGGCCGGGCTGGAAGGAGCATGGAGGGCGCAGAGGGGTGGGGGCCGCGGCTGAGTCGGCTCTGGGGGCAGAGTCTCTTCCAGCCCGAGGCTCTGGCTTGTTGGTGTGAAAGTTACATTTTCTTCTCTCAGGTTTCCTTCTCTCACTCATTTGCTGATCTTTCCCACCTTTAATTTCTGGGCATCACTCATGTTCTCGATTTGTATAGGATGGTTCGCTGTTCTATTCCTGCCCCTGCGTAAGGAATTCATTTCTTGATGTACCTGCTTCATTTCTGCTTTCTGGAACTGTTTGCCATTGCAACATGAGGCTCACATTGATCAAACGGGCCAGAGAGTGCCAGGAAATGGAGAAAAACGTTTCTTGTGGCTGGGCGTGGTGGTGCACACCAGGAATCTCAGCAGTCTGGGAGGCTGAGGCAGGAGGATCACAGTTTCAAGCCCAGACTGGGCAGTTTAGTGAGACCCTGTCTAAATAAATAAATAAAGGGCCAGGGATGCAGCTCAGTACCAAGGGGCAACTGGGCCGGGCGGGGGGGGGGGGGTGCTGACTCAGTGGGAGGTGAAATCGTCCACACAGCAGGGCCCTGAAGGAGACAGTGGTTGACTGGGAATCCCTTCTAGCCAGAGGCTCAGGGAGGGACTTGGGGGGTGGGGTGACAGGTGGACAAACAATTATCCTCTGCAGAGAAGGATATGGGGGGCTCGGGAACAGGGGAAGCCGCGTGCATGGGAGGCAGCCCGTGGCAGGGCATCAGGCGCTGCTGTGGAACCTTCCGCAGCACAGCTTTGATTCCTCCACTGCTCTTCTCCTGCCCTCAAACTTAGTGGGAAGTGGGGTGTTGTTCAGTGGGTGGGGTGCCTGGGCCCTTTTCTTCCCCACCTGACAGGTTTCCCACACAAAGCTAGTGCTCACACTTCCGGGGCACTCGCTCATTCTGTGGACATTTATTGTTACCCTTGTGTGTGTCAGATAGCACTGAAGCCCCACCACCTGCTGTTGCTGGAATGGGCTGCTTGTGTTCCAACCCTGATTCCACCAACTACAAGCTGTGTGTCTTGGGGCAAGTTGCTCAGACTCTCTGTGCCTCAGTGTCCCATACAATGTGAGGATAATCATAGTAATATCTTATTCACCAAGATTAAGTGGAATTATGTCGTAAAGCATTGAGTGGCGCACAGCTAACATGACATGGGTGTTTTGTTCAATAAAAATAACCTGCTGAGCTAGGTGTGGTAGGTAGCATAAGCCTGCAATCCCAGTATTCTAGGAGGATGAGGCAGGAGGATGGCAAATTGAAGCCCAGCCTAGGCAACCTAGTGAAACCCTATCTCGAAATAAAAACATAAAAGGGCTGGGCTTGTAGCTCAGTTTGAAGGTCCCGAGTTCAGTCCTCAAAAACAAAAAAGCTCATTGTAGGTGCTAAGAATTCAGGGATGTCCCTAACCTCACGGAGGCTTCACATGGGGGAAGAGACAAACAGGAAACAGTTAAACAAGTGAACGCTATGACTGTAGTGTCACAGGGAATGTTAAGCAGCAGCAGGACAGAGGGTGAGCTGCAGGGAGGGGCTGGGGGCATTGTCGGGTCACGCATGAAGCAAGGGAGGCGTCAGCAAGGTGGCTGTGCTCCACATTGAGATTCTTTTCTTTTCCTTTCCTTTCTCCTTCCTCCTTCCCTCCCTCCCTTTCTTCCTTCCTTGTAGTACAGGGATCACAAATGGGGGATTTGCACTGTCTCATACCCCTGGCCCTTTATAAATTCCTTTTTTGAGACAGGATCTCACTAAGTCACTAATTTGCCCAGGCTAGGCTTGAACTTGTCGTCTTTCCACCTCAGCCTCCTAGAGTGCCGGGATTACAGGTGTGAACCACCATGCCTGGCTGGGAGGTTTTTCTAGCTCCAGTAGGAGACTGTGCTATCTCAGGGCCGCTGTGGCAGACTCGGTGGCTTATGACAACAGGAAAGTATTCTCTTGTTCCCGAGGGCGAGGCCCTGCTAACAGCTGTAGGGGAGGACCTGTCCTGGCCCTTCCAGCTTCCTTGGCTTGTGGCTGCATCACTACAGTCTCTGCCTTGTCTTCATGTGTCACCTTTTCTTCTTACAAGGACACCAGACACCGATTTAGGTCTAAACTCAAGATGACATCATCTCAGGATGCTTATCTTAGTTACACCTGCAAAGACCCCATTTCCCAGCATTTCTTTCTTTTTTTTTCTGGCACTGGGAATTGAACTCAGGACTTCGCACTTGCCAAGCAGGCACTGTGCCGCTGAGCCATATCCCCGGCCCAAGATCCCATTTCCCAATAAGGCCATGTTTGCAGATACTGGAGGTCAGGGTATGGATGTTTCATTTTGGGGACACAATGTGACCTACAGCGCAGGGCCCTGTAGTTTGAGCAGAGAACAGGTGCCATCTGATTTGTGACCCAGGAGGTCCTGCTGGCTGTTACGCACGAAACAGATTAGAGGAGGTGAACTGGGGGCGAGGAGGAGGAGAGCCATCACGTGCACGACTGGGCGTCCTCCTGTCGGACAGGAGTCATATCACAGCTCACTAACCTCCAGCAAGGCCACTCGGTACCAGTGATGGGTCAAGACAGCACAAGGCCCCTCTGAGATCACGTCTGAACACAGACAAAAGCTCGACCCTTGTCGAAACCTCAGTGTTACCAAACTGCCCCCATCCTGGCTGATGTGAACGACTGCTCCTTTGAAATAAAAATCAGCCAGGCGAGGTGGTGCATGTCTACAATCCCAGCACCATGGGAAGCTGAGGCAGGAGGATCGCAAGTACAAGTCCAGCCTGTGCAACTTAGTAATTTAGTGAGACCCTGTCTCAAAATAAAAAATAAAAAAAAGGGCTGGGGATGTAGGTCAGTATGAAGGCCCAGGGTTCAATTCCCAGTATACAAAAAAAAAAAAAAAAAAAAAAAAAAAAAAAAAAAAAAAAGATGAGGGAGAAGTGGAAATCTTTCAGGGTTTTTTGACTAGGATCTGCAGGAGTGGTTGGGTTTTGGGATTTAGTTGGGGGACACAGGAAAGAGAGGGATAACTTTTGAATTTGGAGTGTATACTTGAGTGGGGAGTGCCCTTTATCAAGAGAAGAAATATGGAAGGGATGTGTCAAGCAGATTTTGAAGTGGGCGGGAGTCAAGAGTCTCAGCTTGGTGAAAATATCCCTCCTGTGACACATTTTGACATAGGGATTACATTCTTTAAAAATTGGTGACCCAATATTATACTATAGTTTGCAGATGTCACCTTTAGGGGGAAATCAGATAAAGGATCTACAATCTGAGATCTGAGTTATTTCTTACAACTGCATGTGAGTCTGTAATCATGTCAAAATGAAAAATTTAATTAAATAAAATTGGTGACCCAGAAAATCAGGATGTGAATAGGGCGGGAGTTGACTGGGGGCAGGAGTTACTCATTTATATTCATCTTTTAAATCGGCAAGGAGTTGGGGGCAGGTCACATGGGGCTGTGCCTGGCGACCGAAGGGGCAGGGCCAGCAGCTGTGGCGCTCCAGTGTCCTCCCTTGTCATCTCCCATGAAGTAGAGAGCAGCTCATCTCTCTGAACCCCGACAAGTGATGGGGGTGAACTTGGCTCTGGAAAGTTCTCTGAGGAAAACACTTGCCTACTCTAGCAATTTCAGGTCACCTCAGCAGTGGGGTGGATGCCAGGGCTATGCCGGACCTCAAAGCTGTGAGTGGCAGAGGAGGCCAGGCTGAGTCCTGTTGATCTCCACTTTCATCAGCCAGTCAGACTCCTGGGGTGGGAGCGCATCTTGTGTTGATATTTGCAGATTTATTCACATCTCCCCTCACATCTGGATGAGAATATTTGACATCCACCCCAGAGGAAATAGTTAAATGAATTGCTAAAGCACAAAATGTTCCTGTAAAATTGCTTCCATATTTTATTAGACGCAGATGAGCATGAATTATTGTGAAGTCAGCAGGAGGGTTTGCAAAATGGCTTCTTGCCTTTTTCCATAAACATCTCATCCTCACCCGGAAAGACTTTCATGGGTGTTGGTTTGGGATGGGACCACTGAATAGCTCACTCACTTATCCATCCATCCATCCATCCATCCATCCATCCACCCACCCCCCCATCCATCCCTTTATCCAACATTTACCACTCTATGCCAGGAGATAGAAGCTAGATCACAAGTGGAGATTATCATTGTCATCCACTGAGACACCACTGGATACACAGGATCCTTGGGAGAGGCACCATTTTTGTTTTACCATTAAATGGGGGACACTTTCCTTGGGAGGAGGCTTCATTTAGTGTATTTCACAGTGCCCCTGTCTTATCTGTACCATGGAGAAGAAGGGACATTTTCACATACTCTTTTTGGGTTGGAAAAGCTAGTTAACATTAAATTCCTCTTTCCTACAATCTCCTCATTTGTGCCAAGGTGTGAAACGAAACTTCTTGGGGAGAAAATGGACACAGTCGTGCCCAACTGGCTTTCCAGTTGAATGGATCTTATTAGTTTCTTACACTCCGTGTGGCTCTGCCAAATTGATCCCAGCTGGGCATCCTCGGGGTCTGGGTTCCGTTCAGAATCCCAGCACAGGTGGGGGAGCCAAGGATGAGCGAGAACACAGCCTCTATTTCTCCTCCCCTCTTGGGAAGCGGAGTGTAACAGGAAGGCTTATGAGAGCCAGGATCCTGGAGCAAGGGGGGATCTTCCATTGCGGCCACCACCGAGTGGCGAGCGAGGAGTTTGTCGCTGTCTGTGTTGGCTTGAGCTGGTGGCGGGGCCAACGGCTGCTGCTGCATGGCCGGTGGGTTTGGGCTCCACGGAAGAGGTGGGCTTCATACAGGGCTGTCTGGACATCCTAGGGGCTGAGAAATCTGCCCCAGAGGAAACATCTGGAGGGAAAGCATCATGGCCCTTTGCCTGGACGGGACTCTCACAGCATCCTGGAAGATGGCTTGAGTGAGGGCATTTTTCTTGGCCCAAATCTAGGGGTCTAGAAACAGCTTAGCAAGTCGAGCCATGCGTCTGACACCATGCTGTGAGTGGTGCAGATTGGAGCCCGGCTTCGAACTTGCTCTTCTTCCTGGACACCCTGGCTTCCCAGACAGGAGCTGTGTGTTGACCCCCTTCCCGAGCAGAAAATTGTGGAAAATAACATATACTGGAGCCTCTGGGAGGAGTCCCTAGGTAGGAAAGAATTCCCTTTGCTGCATCTGTTGTTGGGTCAAACCATGGAGGAGAACAACCGGAATATCTAGAGGGATCGTCTCCTCTCTGAGGGTGGCGGTTTGTAATCAAGCCAGGCAGGCAGATAGCAAGCCTTTGTTCCAAAGAGGAGGTGCCTGGAATGGTCAGAAATTCAGGAAACGGTTGGTTAGAATATGGAATTCCTACTAATTACTTCCCAGATCCAGAAGGACCAGGAATTGGGTGGGGACGCAGGGGGCATCTGCTTTTCATTTGCTGAGCAAGCACTCATGTGAAGCTCCTCCCCCTTTTTTTGGCACTACTGGGGATACAACCCAGGGCCTCTGCCCTGAGCTACACCCCTGGCCCTTTTAAAATTTTGAGACAGGGTCTCACTAAGTTGTTAAATTGCCCAGGCTGGACTTGAACTTGAGATCCTCCTGCCTCGGCCTTCAGAGTGCTGGGATTACAGGCGTGTGCTACCACCACACCTTGGCTCTGAAGCTCCTTTTGTTCAAACTTCTGGATTTGCAATGAAAAACAAAATCCAAAATGTCCATGTTGGTAAATGGTGTAGAGTAAATGTGCTTGCATCTTTATTTGAGCATCCTTTTTGGGCCAGAAACTTACTCGTGAATTCTCAACATGGCCTTTAGGAAAGGCCTCAGTCTCAAGGTCAGAGGACCCAGGCTGGAGTTTGGCTCTGACACCCCTTGCAGGAGACTTTAGGGAGGTCACCACGTACTGAACCACCGTTCTTTCCTTGTGAGAGTGGAAGACGGGCGCATTTGCTGCATGGACCGAACAGCAGGGCTGCAAAATTCCCATTAAATGAGATGATCTGTCTTTGTACTTTGACATCTGATTACTGTAATCAGCCAGGAGGTTGCGTGTTGGAGACAGGACCAGATGTCTTCTTAAATCCAGATTGGAAACTGTGCATGGGGGCACATGCCTGCAATCCCAGCTACTTGGGAGGCTGAGGCAGGAGGATTGCTTGAGCCCAGGAGATCAAAACCGGCTTCAACAACAGAGGGAAACCTCATCTCAAAAAAAAAAAAAAAAAAAAAAAAGAAAAAGAAAAAGACCCCTAACTGAATAAAAAACCCAGGTGAGGTGGAAAAAATTTCCCTTTCATTCGTGACTTGAAAGCACAATCCTTGGTAGCTCAGCTTATTTCCTGGTTGAGGGATAGAAATATGGTGAGCTACTGGGGCCCAGGTTAGGGAAGGGTTCTTGGTGGAATTGGGAGTAAGGAGTAGAGAGAGGAGTCCAGGCAGCTGTTAGGGCTGAGTGCCAAAGGATGAGGGGAAAGTATATAAAGAAGCATTAATATGGCCAGGCCTAGTGGCATGATCCTGCAATCCCAGCACTCTGGGAGGCTGAGGCAGGAGGATCACAAGTTTGAGCCCAGCCTGGGCAACTGAGTGACTTAGTGAGACCGTCTCAAAATAAAAAAATAAAAAAGGGCTAGGGTGTAGCTCAGTGTGAAAGCTCCGGGTTCAATTCACCCATTGACAAGGTGAATGCCCTTGTCTCGTCTGCCAGACAAGATAAAAGGAAACAAAACAGAACAGAACAACACTCCAGACGCCAAAGCTTGGCGCCTCCTGGTTGATGAACACATAGGTGTACCAAATTCCACAGAAGCTCGACATTTAGACCCTCACAAGCCTTGCCTGTCTGGTCCTCATTTGCATCCTTTATAATAAAAATGTTCAAATGGGAAGGGGAACAATGGAGGGGGAGGGGCAAAGGAAAGAATGGAAAAGAAAATAGAAGGGAAAAAATGGAAATAAAAACATTTGTAAATAAGGAGGGGAAGAGGGGTTGATGGGAGGGGAGGGGATTGGGGAAAAAGAAGAATCAAGATATATTATGTATAGGTACAAATTTCTGTGATGAATGTGAGCATTATGTATATCTAAAATGTACCAAAAAGTTAATTTAAAAAAACTAATTGTTTTTTTCTTTTGTTCTTGTTGTTTTTTGAGACATCTGTGGATTTGATGATCACACTAGGTGGTTAACATCGGAATTGTATTGCAGTAATTGTGGAGCAAAGAGAACATCACATCTTATTTCATTTTTCAACCAAGAAGTATCTCCTGATGGTGGCTGCCACACCTACCACCGTTGAATGCCGTGCTACTAAAGGAAATCATGAAGCTTAGAATACTGCCATGGTCAAAGGGATGACACTGTGGAAAACATACTGACATCAGAATACTGTCTTGGGAAGGACGCACAGATTTGGGAGACCAGATTTTCACATCACTTCATGAAACCAAGGAAATCCAAAAGCTTCATGAACATAAGGGCTGGGAAGTAGTCTGGGACTTTATTTTGAGAGGTGCCCCATTTCTTTTTTTTTTTTTTTTTTTTGTTAAAGAGAAGAAAAAAAAAACAAAACAAATCAAAAGAGAACAAAATTTCAAAACAACATAATAGGAGGGTAACAATGGTTAATACATTACGTATTGATATCTTTAAGTTAGTTATTCAGGGTACAAGACATCAGCATTCAATTGTCCAAACATTACTGGCACAAACCTTACTCTTCAATGAACTAAGTAAAATTAGTAGTGTATCTATCTTAACCATCTTATATATAAATACAATTTTTTCTTTTCCCTTCTTTCTTTTCCCCATTCCCACATCCCAGTCTCTCTTTCCTTTTGACCAGTTTCTTTTTGATTCACCATATCTATTGTACATTTTGGATCTTATTTACTCTTTCAGTTTCTCATACTAGGGAGACAATATGATGCTTACACATGAGTACGGTTTATTTCACTTATGAATATTTTCTCTAGTTGCATCCATTTACCTATAAAAATCTCCAGTTTATCCTTCTTTATGGCTGAATAGTACTCCATTGTATAAAAATACCACATCTTTCTTATCCATTCCTCAGTTGATGGGCATTTGGGTTGTTTCCAAGATCTGGCTATTACAAATTGTGCTGCTATAAACATGGGTGCACATATATCGCTGTGGTACGATGTTTTTAATTCTTCTGGGAAGATACCCAGAAGGGGAATAGCTGGGTCAAATGGGACCTCCAGTCCTAGTTTTTTGAGGAATCTCCACACGGATTTCCACAGTGGCTGTACCAGTCGACACTCCCACCAACAGTGGAGAAGTGTTCCTTTTTCCCCACAGCCCCTCCAGCATTTGTTATTAGTTGATTTCTTGATAATAGCCATTCTTTCTGGGGTGAGATGGTATCTCAGTGTTGTTTTAATTTGCATATTTCGAATGACTAGTGATGTTGCACATTTTTTTGTATATTTATTTGCCATTTGTATTTCTTCATCTAAGAAATGTGTATTCATCTCAGATGCCCATTTTTGGATTGGGTCTTTAAATTTGGGAGGTCTGATTTTTTTTAGTTCTTTGTATGTTCTCGATAGTAATCCTTTGTCTGAGGAACAGCTGGCAAACATTTTTTCCCATGTTGTGGGTTGTCTCTTCACTCTGTTGGTGGTTTCTCTTGCTGTGAAAAAGCTTTTTAATATGATGAGATCCCAGTTGTTGATTCTTTGTGATAGTTCCTGTGTGGTTGAGGTTTTATTCATAAAGTCTTTGCCTACACCAATGTCTTCAAGGGTTTTACCTATCCTACCTTCCAGCAGATTTAATGTTCCTGGTTTAACATTTAGATCTCTGATCCATTTTGAATTTAGTTTAGTACATGGTGAAAGATATGGGTCTAGTTTTAATCTTTGGTATGTGCAGAGCCAGTTTTTCCAGCACCATTTATTAAAGAGGCTATCTTTCAGTGAATGTGTTTGGTACCTTTGTCAAAGATAAGGTGGCTTAGTATGTCTGGGGTTGTTTCAGCATCTTCTAATCTGTTCCATTGATCTTCGGGTCTGTTTTTTTGCCAGTACCACACTGTTTTTATTACAGTAGCTTTATAGTATAATTTCAAGTCAGGGATTGTGATGCCCCCTGCCTTGCCTTTGTTGCCCAGAATTGCCTTTGCTATTCTAGGTCTCTTCTGATTCCAATGAATTTTAGGATTGTTTTCTCTAATTCTGTGAGATATGCTGTTGGAATTTTGATTGGAATTGCATTAAATCTGTATAACAATTTTGTAAGTATGGTGCCCTATTTCTTAAGAGCCACTTCTGAATGGTGAAAAGATCCTGGTGGTGGACATTGCTGCTCTGTCTTTAAGACCAGTTGTGGTGAAGTTGTGTGGGGGAAACTTTGAGACCACTGTTAACAAGGACTTGAGAAGGGCCTGAGACATAGTCTAGCAAGAGTGGAAGGTGGTACCATCCTCATATGGATAGTAGGTCCATGGCTGAGATGTACTTATGGACTGTTATGGTTTAAACATGCTGGGTCCCCCAAGACTCCTGTGTCGAGGCTTGATCCCCAGTGCAGCAATGTTCAGAGGAGGGTCTAGAAAGGTGACTGAATCCTGAGGGCATTCACCTTGTCAATGGGTAAATGAGTGAATCCATTGATGAGTTCATAGTGGAATATGTGGTTAGGAGATGGGGCCCCATTGGAAGAAGTAGGTCACTGGGTCCATGCCTTTTAAGGGTCCATATTTTCTCTGCTTCTTGCCGCTCTCTCTGCTTCCTGGCTGCCGTGCAGTGAGCAGCTTTCCATGCTGGTGTTTCTGTTTTGGAGCCAGCTGACCATGGACTGGAACCCCTGAAACAGTGAGCCAAAATAAACTTTTGTCCTTTAAGGTGTGCATGTCAGATATTGTCTCCCAATTAAAAAGCTAACACATGGACACAAGGCTGCAAGCTCCCATGCTGGGGGTCTTCCTGCCCTTGAAGCCAGGCCTCTGTTTCTGAGCTGGAGGTCTTCTGGACATAATTTGTTAAAGAGCATCTCAAGGGAGGAGAAATGCATCCCTGTGGGCCACGCACCAGGGCAGTTAGCAAGATTTGGACAATCAGACAAGCCAGGGGCTTGCAAAAACTCCCCAGAGGAAAGAACTTCTGAGTAAGCCAGGATTTCATTACAAAATAGAATGGCTCCTGAATTCACACTGTTGAGAAGTGATCCCTTTTGAATCCCTCTCCTATGAACTCCTAAAGCCCCTCTTTCTATAAATCTTGGCAGGCAACCAGGCCATCTCTCATTCTAAGAGCTGAAAGCACCTTGGCACTTGAGCACGTGACTCAAGCCCAGCCAGCCAGAGATGTCTGCTCTGGATGGAGTCAGGGAAGCCTTTTGGTGGTGGCTAGTGGTGGCTTTATGGACCCTGTCACTTGAGGGGCAGCCATGTCTTTCCAAAAACAAGTATGTGAACTGCTCAACATCTTTCCCATCCTTTCCTTTCCTTTTCCTTTTCCTTTTGTTGTTGTACTGGGCATTTGCACTGAGCTACATAACCAGCCTTTTTTATTTTTTATTTTGAGACAGCGTCTCACTAAGTTACCCAAGCTGGGCTCAAGCTTGTGATCCTCCTGCCTCAGCCTCCCAGAGTGCTGGGATTATAGGAGTGTGCCACCATGCCCAGTTCATCATTCCCTTTTCTGATTGAATTCACCAGAGGACATTTCTGTTGCTTGTGAATCGAAGCTGCTGATGTGAGGAGTCAAGATGGCCAGACTCAGATTGGCTAGCTTGTGGGTGGGGTCCAGAGAGGGGGGCTGGATGCCCTGAAAGGGACAGCGGGGCTGGGGTGAGCCCACAGCTAGGTTCTATGAGGTAGATACTGTGTGTGTGTATGAGGGGTAGCCATGGGCTCACGCACAGAGGTGATCTGTGAGTCCCCGTCTCATCTTTACCTCTGTGTCCCTGAGTTGGGGTGCTGTGCTGCGGGCTCTCCCTCTGCCTGCCTGTGCCCGGGAGGTGGTTGGAGGCTGTTGGTGAAAAGCATCAGGATTCAGGCTGGGCTTCGGTCTACCAGAGGAGGGGCAGGTTTCTCTCTTTCCCTTTCTCACCTTTGAAAAAAGGCTTTCCCCGTGATCAGAGACTCTGGAAAAGTGGGGAGATGAGCTCAGACTTGCAGATCTTCAACCAGGGTCTAAGGAAAAACAGGAGGATGGGGAGGGTCAGCCTCCCAGGGAGTCTCCAAGGCCACCCCAAGGCACAGCTGGCTGGGTGGGAGCCCTGCCTGACTTGGGGAGGCACGGAGAAGCTACTGCGGGTCGGTATAAATAATGAAACGCCACAGCTACTTATAGAACCACGCCATCGCTTGTAGATTCTCTTTCATTTCTCCTTGGCATCTGCAGAGGACCTGCCGTGGGCTGCCCACCTGCAGGGGGCTGAGCTCCTGGGCAAGCTGTTTCGGGTGTGGGTGAGGAGGGCAGCTTGGTTCTGGGTGGAGCAGATGTCTCAGTGACAGCCACACGCCCAGGCTTCTGCTTGGTCTACAGGGCTCCCCGGATAGTGGGGGGCGATCACTGCCTCTGAGCCCTGTGCCCATGCTGGGCTAAGGTGTGCTGCGGCAGAAGAGCCATCAGGGAAGGTGTGTGAGGGACAGGAATGGATACAAAGCTAGGAATGGATACAAAGTGTGATTGAAACACATGGTGAATGCTTACATTTAAAGAACGTTTGCCAGTATAACACATATCCCTGTGAATCCCCCTCAAAATACTCTGCCTTACTTCAAACACACTTATCCCATTATTCTTACCACTTTTTGAAGCAGTTCTGGAAGTCCTATTTCATCAATGTCTTTGCCAGATGTGATGAAAAATCCAGTTACGGCCGGTGCCGCGCGCCATCTGATGGAAAGGCAGGCTTGTAGAAATGTGGCTGTGTGTCCTCATCCACCTAACTCATTGGATCTGGTGCTGTGACTTCTGTCTCTTCCCCAAAATAAAAATAACCATGAAAGGTCAATGTTTTGAATTGATTCAAGACATGGAAGCAGCCACATCAATACAACTAAAGACACTCATTGCCGGGTGTGGTGGTACATGCCTGTAATCCCAGCACTAAAGCAGGAAAACAGCTAAGAATTCAAGGCCAGCCTGGGCTGCGTAGTCAGTTTGAGGCCAGCCTGAATTACAAAGCGAGACCCTGTCTCAGGAAATCAACCAGCCAATCAACCAACCGACCAAACAAACGAAAACTCTAAAGACGTTTACAAAAGAAGACTTCCACAACTGCCTCAGAAAGTGGCAAGAATGATGGGATAAGTGTGTCTGAAGTGAGAGAGAGAATTTTAAGGCAGATTAATGGCAAAATGTTTTTTTACATAATAAGTTAAAAAAAAGTTCACTGTATTTTTCAATCACACCTTGTATTTCCAACAGAGTGACTTTGCAGATTGTCCAGTACAGTAGAGCGGGCACAAGTCAAAAGGGTAAAATGAGGCACCCTTATCATTTGCAAAGCGAGAAGCTGCAACTGCCCCTAAGATTGGAAAAACGAAGGGAGCAGGCGGCATCACTGGAGCCAAGGATCTGGGCCCTTTGGTGGGAGATGCAGCCATGGCAAGGGCTGACCACGAGGAGCAGGGACCCCCAGAGGGAGGGGCTTACTTCAAGGGGGGCCCATGGAGGGGCCACCACTGGAGATGCTACCCAGAGTGGGGGGCATTAGCCTGGTTCCCCACTTCAGCCCATTCTTCAATATTTTTTAAAAAAGCCATGGTTACATACACATAACATGAACAGATTTAAGTGTAGAATTCAGTAGTGCTAAGTGTATGTGCCCTGTGTATGTGCAGCCATCAGCACTGCTGCCTCCAAAACCTTTTCATCTTGCAAAACTGAAACTCAGTCCCCATTCAGCAACTTTCTAGTTCCTCCGCCTCCTGGTGCTGTCAGCCACTAATCTGCTGTTAGTCTCTGAATCTGCCTGCAGTTAGGGACCTCATATAAATGGAAGCACACGGCATATAACTTTTTGTGACTAGTTTATTTCTTTGAGCAAAATGTCCTCAAGGCTCATCCATGTTGTGGCATGTGTCAGAATGCCCTTTCCACCCAGGCATGGTAGTGCATGCCTGTAACCCCAGTGCTCTGGGAGGCTAAGGCAGTACGACTGTGAGTTTGAGGCCAGGCTGGGCAATGTAGCAGCTTAGCAAGACCCTGTATCAAAATAAAAGAAAATTTAAAAAGGGGTGGGGATATAAGTCAGTACAAAGACTCTGGGTTCAATCCCTAGTACTGGGGGAAAAAAAAAGAATTCTCTTCCTTTTTAAGGCTGAGTAATATTCCACGGTGTGGATAGAGAGCATTTAGTTTATTTTGCTATCCATCAGTGCACAGGTGGGTTGCCTCCACCTTTTGCCTATTGCAAATAATACTGATATGAATGTGGGTATAAAAACATCTCTCTGAGACCCTGTTTTCAGTTCTTTGGGGGCATGAACCCAGAAGGAGAAAGTGGATCAAATGAGAACTCTATTTTTAATTTTTTGAGGATCTACCTTACTATTTTGCCCAGAGCTATACCAGGTTACATTACCAGCAATGTGTACTGGATCAGGGTCCCAGTGTCCCCACATCCTCACCAACACACGTCATTTTCAGATGTTGTCGATGGCAGCCATCATAATGGATGTGAGGTGGTCTCTCACCTGGCTTTGATTTTCATTTTCCTACTGCTTAGCAATGTGGTGCACATTCCCAGGTACCAGGTCTTGCACCTCCATTTGACCAGCCCTACTCAGAAGCCAAAGGCATGAGCTGGGGAAATGTAGGTCTCTATAAGATGCAGCCCCGCAGGGCAGGGGGGGAATGGGTGGCTGCAGGGTGTGTATGGGTGGAGTCAATCCCCACTGTGGAAGCAGCAACTTCCCTGGCAGCAGAAGCTCCCAGAGGACTTTACTGATGTCAGGGACCTCAGAGTCCCCAGAGAGCCGCAGTCTCCCGGAGGAAGCTAATCCCCAGTGAGGGAAGGGACCTGCCAAGACCTCTCAGTTAACAAGCGGCCCAGCTGAGACTTGGCCCACGCCTGCTCAACTCCCAAACCAGCGCTCTCTCCCCTTTGTGATTGCGCTCACTGTGGGGCACATGCCAGAGTGTGGCTTGTGGGTCACGAATGCCTCTGCTATGCCATCTGCTTGAGATGCTTCCCTTCCTTGCTCATCTGGAAAACTTGGTCTTATTCTTGGCCACTCAGAGCAAACATCGTGTCTTCTAATCTGACTCCCAAGCCTGAAACCAGAAACAATGAATACCTGGGTCCATGGAAGTAGCATGCAACACTGACCACTGCATGTCTGCTGTTTTTTTTTTTTTTTTTTTTTGCCTTCTTATCATACTGTCCCCATCATTCTAATGACTAGGAGCTTTTCTTTTCTTTCTTTTTTTTTTTTTTGCTTTACTGGGAACTGCACCCAGAACCTCTTCACTGAGCTACATCCTCAGCCTTTTTTTTTTTTTTTTTGTGGGTACCGGGGGCTCGACCTCAGGACCTCGCACGCCAGCAGGTGCCCGTGCTGCTGAGCGATATCACCGGCCCCTTTTTCGTATGTGGGTTCCGGGAGTCGAACTCGGGCCCTCGCACTTGCCGGGCAGGCGCTTACGCTGCTGAGCCATCTCACTGGCCCCCTACATCCTCAGTCTTTAAAAAATTTTTTTATTTGGAGACGGGGTCTCCACTAAGTTGCCCCAGCAAGACTTGAACTTGCAATCCTCCTGCCTCAGCCTCTTAGAGAGGACTCTGAGTTTTCTTGAGAGATTCTTCTCCCCCAGGCTTACTTCATGAGGACTGGGGAGTAAATGAAGGATCATTTAAGCCATCTCCCTAGTCATGGCAACAGGTGCATGGAAGACCACGTGGCCCCGAGACTTTATGGGCAGCCCTTAGACAAGAACGACTGTCTTCCTAGAAGTCACCACATGAAGCTGGGCTGCCTGAGAGTGAAGCCGGTAGATAGGAAGTAGAGTCAAAGGCTGCAGAAGCAGAGTCTGGACAACCTTGTTTCTGTTCCCGGATACAGCTACGCCGGAAGCCACCTCTCACCTGTGGTGCTACTAAATTCCTCTTTATTGCAAAGCCAGGCTGGGTTGGGATTTCTGTCACTTGCCACTGGAAGTCACCACAAATGCATCCTCTTTGGCTCAAGTCCTGTCCTTCGCATGCTGTCCCGATCCAGTGCTCCTTGGGTGGCAGCTTGATAGATCCAGTGTCCCGGATGAGGGGGTCCCTCTAAATGCCCCGCGGGCTCGGTTTGCAGATCGGAATTGGTAGGACACCATCTGAGGTTTTGGAATCACGAGGGCACAATTCCCCCAATTTCTAGGCTTTGAGACTTGCCTGAGACCTTCAGGGTGGTGGGTGGCAGATGACCCTGAGCCAGGACGTGGGGCTCCTTGGCTGCTTGGCCGCCACCTGGATATCCAGTGAAGGCTGGAGGGATCTCCCTGTGGCCAAGATGACACCACTGATCTTGTTTCCACATTAGCCACAGAGGAAGGGGAATCTGCTCCTTGCTTGGTAAGAAAGTGGAGGGCTGGGGCTGCAGGTCTGGGTGGCCCTGGCCCGTTGCCACGGGCTGGTCTCCCCAGCGCCTAGGAGGGTGGCTCCAGGGCACGTGGTGCTTTGTGCTTCAAGGACAAAGCTGAAAGGAAGCCCTCACAGCCCAGAGCCTCATCAGCCCCACTCCCTTCCCTGCCCCACCCTCCCTGGGCACTTTGCACAGTCAAAAGCTATTTTAGAAGTAGCAGCACATCTGATTCTCTTTAATGCACTTCCAGGCAGCACAGATGTGCATCAATGAAAGAATGTTCCCCGAACCAAAGTGCTTCTGTGGGCCTCATGAGCTTCTCCCTTGGCGCCCACTCCCAGGCCAAGAGCATCCTATGAATCATGCATTAGTTCCCAGGATTGCGTCACACAGGGGTGGCGGCTTTTGCAGATGGAGAGGGAGGCGCTACACTGCAGAAAGCGAAGGGTCAGGGACTCAGCTTGGGGCTGGGCCAGGGAGCAGGAACAGATCCTACGAGGGGGAGATGGAGGTTGGTGTCTGGAGGTGAAGCTTGCAGCGTCCAGAGTCCTGATGCCAGCTCCCTTGGTGACAGTGCCCTGGGTACAGCCTTTCCTGCACAAGTCCATATGCGACAGACTTTATCCTGCATGGAGGGTTTGGCACCGGAAGCAGTCCCATATGGAACCCGGCTGGCTTGGGGGTGGGTGGGAAAGGAACCAATAGACACAAAACACAGGAGGAGGGGGACCCTGTCCAGGTAAGAAGACCCAAAAGAGCCAGACTCCTGAGAGATACCCGGATGGCTGCCCACTGCTCGCTCCTTGATCAACATGACTGCAGGTGGCTCGTTAAAATATACAAAGGCAGAAATTAAGCATGGTGACTGCCTGTCCTTAAAATGTGTCTGCCAGACAGACAGATGACTGAGGGAAGACATCCGATATTTCTGTCATTTGCAAAAATACAGTGTTTTGATTTTGAGGAGGTGGCACAAAAATTCGTGATTCAACTTATAAAGCCATTTTCAAAGTTTTTTTTTTTTTTTTTAAGTTTAAAAATGTCCCTGGAAGGGAACATGTGTTATTAAAAGATGAAAGCCTTTCTCTTCAATGAAATGAAGGAAGGATGTGACTATACCAGCCAATGGATGGTCTCAACAGTGGTGGTCATTTCGGGGGGCCTGGAGGGGCAGTGGGGTGTTTTACTGCAGGAGGGGCTCAGCTGCAGTACTGTCCTGTGTGCCCTGGAAGACTCATCCACCGAAAGCCCCTGGCTCTCTGTCCAGCCCATGGTGGCAACCCTCCTCCAGGGTGGCCTCCCCAAGAAGGGGTATGTTTGTTTCAGAAGGGCAAGTGGATCTGGGGTTTTGTGAGATCTGAAGCTCAATTTCAGGGATTCCCTTTCAGAAAAAAAAAAAAAAAAAAAAACATAAATACCATATACACTTAGCACAAAAATCAATGCTTATTTAAAATGATAAAAGAAATCACCATGAATATAAAAGCCCTGGATATCCAGGTAGCTTCCTCAGGCCCCACTGAGGCAATTTACTAGACTTCTCTGCTGATTCCAGCCTGGCTTGTCTTCCTACCCAGAACGCTCAATAACTCCCCTCATCTTCTGGCTCCTGCAGAGAGGCCTAAGCAAGGGAGGGGATCCTGATGTTGGGCATTGTTAGCTTTACCAAAAATTTGCCCCTAGAAATGAGGCTGCCCCAAAAAGTCGTATCTCTGTCTTGGCAGGGGTTTGCCTTCAGTGACGTCCAGGGTCTGTGAAAGAGGAGCTGGAGGATTTGGAGAAAACCCAGAATGCCTGTGCCCAGGGATCTGGGTGGTATCTGAGAGGTAGCCTGGGCTTGTAATTTCAGTTGGTAGAAATCTGGCCAAATGAATCATGCCTGCTTGGAGAAGGCCCAAGCGGGGAGGGAGCAGGCTGGTGAGGCTGGGCCTGCAGACAGCTGGGGCAGAGCCTTCCAGCTGGGGCCCAGCGAGAGGCATCTTGGCCGAGCCACAGAGGTTTTCTGGCCAGGCTGAGCCTTGGCATGGGAGAAAGATGGGGGCGGCCCCTGCCCCAGTGTGCCTCACTCTCCTTGTTCTGATTCCGGGCTAAAAAGAGATGTTGAGCCTTCAGTGTCGCATACCCTGGGAGATCTGCCTGCCAGGCAAGAGAGGGTGGTCAGTCTGCCGAGGTCTGTCTTGCTGGCGGTGGAGGCACATGCCTGTAATCCTCTCACTTGGAGGCTGAAGCAGGAGGATCAAAAGTTCAAGCCTAGCCTGGGCAATTTAACAAGACCCTGTCTCAAAATAAAAATAAAAAAGGCTGGGGATGTAGGTGAGTGTAAGGCCCTGGGTTCAATGCTGAAAAGAAGAAAGAAAAGGAAAGAAGAAAGAAGAAGAAAAAGAAGAGGAGGAGGCAGAGAGGGGGGAGGAGGAGGAGGAGGAGGAGGAGGAGGAGGAGGAGAACAGCAGCAGCAAAGCAGAAGCAGAAGCGGAAGCAGAAGCAGAAGTGGAAGCCAAAGCCGAAGCCAAAGAAAAGCAGAAGCAGCTTTTCTCCTGGAGCCTCCTCCTCTCCTGGGAGCCTGCCTAAGGGAGACAGGTCCCTGGCCTGTCACCTCGCACATCTGATGGCCCTGTCTCTCATGACAAGCCATTAAACTGGCATTATGGCTTTTATTCATCAGTTTCTCAGAACATGGCTCGTGCTAGGGATTCAAGAGAGCTGGAACCATTTTGCTGTGCTCAGAAAACTGACATCTGGGGCAGAGCCAGCACTCAATACATAGCACCCGGATGAATGAAGATGAGGTTTTTGGGCACCTGGAGCAGGCAAGACCCAGGCAGGAGTGGATTCGCCAGGAAGTGCTCACCAGGTGTGGGCCAGGCTGGGCAGAGCTGTCTGTCCCAGGTTCCCCCTGATGTATCACAGGGAGTGTGGACCTTGAGCACAGATGGCCACAGAGGCATGGGTGGGTGTCCTGACCCCCGCTGACCACAGTGGGGTCCTGTGGCCGAGACTTCCTACATACCCAGAAGGTGCTCTCTTCTCTCCATCCTTCACCTTTGAACCTCTGTCTCTTATCTAGATAGTCTAGCAGCCTCCTCTACTCTGGAGCCCTTTTCTTTCTTTCCTTTGCTTTGCTTTCCTTTCCTTTCCTTCCCCTCCTTTCCCTTCCCTTCCCTTCCCTTTCTCAGTACTCTGGATTTCTCTCTCAGTACTCTGGATTGAACCCAGGACCTTTGCACTGAACTACATCCCCAGACCTTTTTATTTTTTAATTTGAGAGAGGGTCTCTCTAAGTCACTAAACTGCCCAGGCTGGGCTTGAGCTTGCAATCCTCCTGCTTCAGCCTCCCAGAATGCTGGGATTATAGGTGTTCAAACACCATGCCCAGTTAGTCCAATAGGTTTTCTGAAGCCCAAACTAATTGTCTTCCCTCCTTGCTTGAAAGCCTCCCTGCCGCCCTTGACAAAGAGGAACTCATTTGCTACTGCTCTCTTTTCCCACTTTATTATACCCCACTCCCATGCAGTATCAGACTCCTAGGACCTGGTGTCTTCATCTGCCAGAGCTGCCCTAATGAACAACCACCAATGTATGGCTTAAACAATGGAAATGTATTCTCTCCCATAAATTCAGGGCACTCGTTTGGGGTCCTCCTGGGTTGGCATTGGCCCTGCCTTGGTGGATTTGTTGAAGCACCATGGAGCTCTTACTGCTGCAGCACGGGGCACTGAAACCCATTTCCCAAGGTTCTGGGCTCCTGAGGGTCAGGCAAGGGCCTCACCAGCTCTGTATCAGCTCAGCCTGGCAGTGGCTTATGCCTAGCTCATAGCAAAGACAGCAGGTTGGGTGCTGTGTTAATTAGCTTTGTGTTGCTGTGACAGACTACTTGAGCAAGTCAATTTAAAGGAGGAAAGATTATTTTCACTCATGGTTTCAGAGACATCAGTCCATGGTCAGCTGGTTGCATTGCTTTTAGGCCTGTGGTGAGGCAGACATTATGGTTGAAGGGCTTGAAAGAGAAAAGCTACTCACTTAATAGTGAGAGGGAAGCAAAGAAAGGAAAAGAGCCAGAGAGGAAAAGGCAGGGCTAGATATAGTCCCCAAGGTCCTACCCTCATGATCCACTCCTTTCAGTTACACCCTGCCTCTTATTTCCTATCAGTGGATTAAATCATTGATGAAGTTAGAACTCTCCTGATTCAATCACTTCCCCAAAACCCACCAGCCACGAAGCCTTCCACACAATGAGCCTTTTGGGTGGCATGTCATGTCTAAACCATAACAGTTGGGGGGGTGCTTCATAGATGCTGGTTTTATACCTGTAGGACTTCCTCAGATCATCTCAAAAGATAAGAAATGGGGTGTGGGGTGATTCCCAGATTCACAAAGGGCTAAGTGGAGGAGCTTGTTTTTGTTCATTTCCGATTCCAAAACCTATGCCCTTTCCTTTCTCCTTCCTTCTTCCTCTTCTCAAAGAACTCTTCTGTTTGAAGTACAGAGGAGACATCAGTTTTGCTCATTTTTCAATACCCATGCCTCTTCCTGCACTTTCTGTGTAGTCTGCAGGCTGTGTTAGATTTTCTGCAGTAACAAACATCTGAAATGCTTTAGTGGTTTGTAACGATAACATCTCTTTTCCTTCATGTAATACGTCTGTGGCTCAGGGTCAGCTGCCTGGCTCTGCTTGTCTTCCAATTCTGAATCCAGGAAGAAGGAGTCGCTTCTTCTTGACTAGCCCATTCTCACAGCAGAGGTGGAGCAAGAGTCCAGCGGAAACTTCCCTGGGGATCTGGCCTGGATCAGGTCTGGATATAGAAAATAACATAGCAGATGCCCATGTGCCCACTCCTGATCCTTCTCTTCTTTCTTAAAAAATACTACCCAAAAGGCAAAGATGTCCTGTGTCCTGTAGATATGCCACATGCCTGTGGACTGCAGGACAATGTGCCCTTCTAGCAACCACAGCCTAAAACATACATCTATGTTTTCACCACAAATCCTTGAGGCATTTTATAACTTCATGTCTAAAACAAAAAATGGGCACAACCTGCTTGGAAAGATTCTGAGACTTTGCTGTAAACAGCTCTCTCCCCTTTGAATGAAGATTTCTCATCCCTCCAATAAAACCAGGCTACTGAGGCAGGGGTCCTGACTGCCAGCCCAAGGAGGTTGTCCAGCTCCCCCAGTTCACAGGCCCAGGATGCCCTTCAGCAGGGAGATGGCATGAGGGACAGTGAGGGTGACAACCCAGAGGTCAGGGGGATGATGACTACTGAATCCTTACCCACAGCCAGGGAGGGTTTCCTCTCTGAAGAGGGTGTGGGTCTCTCTTTGGAAAGACTTCTGGCTGTTGATGCAGGAGCCAGAACACTCGGGGTTTCTCTCCTCCCCTTGGGGATCCCTTATTTTGTGGGGCCAGGGCTTCCTTAAGCCTGCCGTGCCCCCCACGGGTCAATCTCTGGGAGGATATAGCTTGCTGCTCCTCACTGCCCAGATGCCCCCTTTCCTCTCTCCCACTCCCACCTGCAAAGCCAGAAGCCTGCCTGAGGGCCAACAGCCTGCTGGCTCCTTCCAGGCAGCCACAGGTTTCTCCCTCCTAGGAGGAGCAGCCGGGCCTGATCAGCCCCTCCCATCCAGTGGCTCCACAGCAGCCCGAGCCCCACCTGTGGCCCTGGACGCTTTGTTCTATGGGTCCAGTAGATGCCTTCCTGTAGGCCCTGGCTTCCTCTTCCTAGGCCCCACTCCACCCTAGACTACTCCTCTGCCCCCTCCATCTCAGATCCTGTCCTGTGAGCCCAGGGCCCGCCCCAAACTTGCCTGATCACTCGGATCCCCTCCAGTGCACTCCAACCTGCCCACTCGACGGTCCGTTCCAGGCCCCGCCCACCAAAGGCCCCGCCCTCTTGGCCCCACCCATCCAAAGCCAGGGCTGCTCGGCCCCTCCCAGGCTCTACACCTGGTCCAGGTCCTCTTCCCCACTCACCCAGATACTTAGGGTCCTCCTCTGTCTTGTCCTTTAATTCAGGCTGTCATGTTCCTTCTTCCTCTGCCCGTATTTGTCTCCAAAATCAATGAGATCGAAGTTATTTTTGAGTACTTTTGGGAGACTGGGAGCCTTCCCTTTAAGAACCATGAGGTGCCTTGTGGGTAAACTGGCGCAGGCTGTTTTGGTAAATGATCTTCGGGTCTTCTGTGGGGATTACAGACCACACACATTCGTCGTTTATCCGTGATTCTCAGGCCTGGGGTAGGGTGGGGGTCCCGATGCAAAAGAGAAATAATAATAACAACAGCTGCTTGGGGTGATTTATAGAGGTGTTCATCTCCACCATCTGATTTGATTTTTTCTCCAAAACACCCTTGCTAGAACTTTTTTCTGTCTTCATTTTAAAGACTAGGAAACTGAGGCTCAGGGAGGCAAGCCGCAAGCAGGCGTGCCTCATTGGAACAAGGTGATGAGAAATGGAAGGGGCCAGGCACCATGGCTGTTGGACAGGGCGCTGGGGTCCTGGACTAGACAGAAACCTGGTGGGGTGGGGCGTGTTATCATGTCACCATCCCTGTAACCAAGTACCCAAGGCAATTAACTCATAAAGAGACACGGTTTCTTTCGGTTCATGGTTTTGGAGTCCAAGATTAAGTGGCCCCATTGCTTGGGCCTCTCTGATTAGGCAGCATATTGTGATGGTGGTGGTGGGGACATAGTGGTCCCCAAACCACTCACCTCAAGAGCCAAGAACCAGGTAAAGAAACCAGAAAAGGAAGAGACGTAGCCCCCCAGTCCCAGGGAGGTCACACTTCCCACAAGGCCCCCCTTTTAAAGGTCCACAGCACCTCCCATTAGCACGACTAAGTGGGGACTAAATCTTTGACACATGGCTTTGGGGGACATTCAGTATCCAAACCATAGCAGGCGGGAACATAGGCAAGCGTGGTTGAGATCCTTCCAACTGTCGGAGCAGCTGTACTTGCTCTAAGCTCAGCACCTTGGCTGTGCCCAGGAGCAGCTGCGTAGTCTGGATGGGGGCCACCAGTCCCCCATCTGCTGACATGAGCTTCCCGTCCAAACTGACCTCTGGCCAAGTCCTCTGGCCAAACTGACCCTGGGAGGACAATATCTCGCGGTTTCCTTGATTTGAAAAGCCATGCTCAGCTGGGCACGCTGCTGCAGGCCTGGAATCCCAGTGTTTGGGAGGCCAAGGGTGAAGGTAGGCTGAGGTTGGAGGGTCACAAGTTCAAGCTCAGCCTGGGTAATTTAGCAAGATCCTGTCTCAAAATAAAAATAAAAATAAAAAATAAAGGACTGGGGGTGTAGCTCAGTGCAAAGGCCCTGGGTTCAATTCCCAGTACTGCAAAACAGAACAAAACAAAACAAAACCCAACAACCTCCCAAAAAACCCCAAAATAAAACCACGCTCAGCAAGCCCATCGAAGCTGTCCACAGAGCAGGCCCGGAGGGCAGCTGCCTTGGGAAGCAGTGATCTCGGTGAAGGATGTCTTTCTCGTATTTGGTTGACATGCTCTATGTGCGATCACTCTTACGACAACAGAAGGTATATAAAAAGGCTCACTTACAGTTTCTTGGAAATAATAAAATAACTTGGAGGGACTCATATGCCAAGAAGTTTGAAGATGAATGCCCAGCTATAAAAGAGGACTGGCTTCATATTTCATAAAGCTGCAGCTCAGCTGCCTGGCAGGGGAGCATCGGGAAATGGGGTTTCAAGAACGTTTTATGACGCATGCAAAAGTGTGCAGTTTATTGACTAAACAACATTTAGACTTGAATGGCAAGAATGAGCAGTATAGCATTTTCCCTTCAAATACCCTTTTGGGAGCTAATAGTTTTAGGGATAATTGACCAAAACATCCAATAATTATCAGGCGCTATGGTCTAGGAAAGAAATCCATGTTTAGACTCTGTAGCGAATGCTACACATCGGGATATCTGGGGGCCAGGGAAACTGAGGCTCCGATAAATACTATAGCTTGTTCAAGGGCTAAAATAAAACAGAAAAACAAAGCTGGGAATCAACCTAAGAAGCAGCCAACTTCCAAGTCTGTGCACTGTGGGAATCTAATTATATAATTTTTTAAAAACTCATTTGTTCTCTTCAAATTGTGCTTTAAATATATGTAACAAAAACCTCCTTTTAAGAAGACTTAGAAATAAAAGCTCCTGTTGCAAAAATAAACTCAAATTTTAAAAAGTCCCTCATTAGACAATAAGAGGATATATTCATTACAATTATTTGCTGGACATTAGTTTTCTCAGTGCTTGCTAATTTTAAGTAGTTTTGAAAATATTTAACAAGACAGATCTGAAATTATGCACTTAATTTATTATGGTAACATTTCAGCATTTAATGTGTTTTCAGTGATGCCTTATTTTGGTATCTTTTTCTTTTTTGTCTAGAATTAGAAGTTGGGTTAAAAGACGTGGAAATTCAGGGATCTCCTCAGAATGTTTTATTCCAGTTCCTTGAGTTGACTTTTTTATTTTTCAGTTTTGTGGAGGTGTAATTGTACTATGTTAAACTGCATACATTTAAAATGTAAAACACATATATTTAAAGCATAAACTATAGGTATTAAAGTGTAAAATATGATCAGTTTTAACATAATGTATACATACATCTCCATGAAGCCATTGCTACATTCACACCACACTTAAAATAAAAAATTTTTATCACTCCTCAAAGTCTTTTGTGCCTCTTTGTAACACACGCCTCTTTTTACTTCTCATCTGAAGGCAATTTTCTCATTGATCTACTTCTTTATTAATTTGCATTTCTGCAATTCTATATAAATGAAGTCATACAGCATGTATTCTTTTTTGCTTGACCTCTCTCATTCTGTATAGTGATTTTTTTCTTTTCTTTGTTAAATGGTACTAGAGATTGGAACCCAGGGCCTCATTTGTACTGGGCAAATGTTCCACCACTGACCTCCACCCCCAGACCCAGTGTAGTGATTTTTGGGCTCATCCACATTGTTATGTACCAAAAGTTTGTTCTTTTTTGTTGCTGAGTAGTATTTCATTGTATGGATGTACCACAGTTTCTTATTCATCACTCACTGAGGGATATTTCAGTTGTCTGTAGGTTTTTTCTTTTTCTTTTCTTTAGACAGGGTCTTGCTTTGCAGTTCAGGGAGGCTTTGAACTCACAGTGTAGCCCAGGCTGGCCTCAAACTCTTGTTGATCCTCCTGCCTCAGCCCCCGAGTGCTGGGATTACAGGTGTGCACCACCATACCCGACCTCTAGTTTTTGGCTATTACAAATAAACCTGGTCTGGACATGTTCATGAGTTCCGAACACATGCTTTCATTTCTCGTGGGTGAACACCTTGGGGTGGAGACTGTGTCTTATGGTAAGTATATGTTCTTTGTTTTGTTTTATTTGGTGGTACTGGGGATTGAACCCAGAGCCTCTGCATGCTAGGCAAGGGCTGTATAGCCTCAGTCCACCATGTAACTTCTGAAGGAAACCATGAGGTTGTTTTCCAAGGTGGATGTCCTATTTTTGTTCCCACCAGTGGTGACTGAGAATGCCCATTGCTCCATACGCTTGCCAGTTCCTGAGGGTTTGTTTTTCTTCAGTGGGGTCTTGACTTTATTGCCCTGGGTGGACTTGGAACTCCTGGCCTAAGTGATCCTCCTGCCTCGGTCTCTCAGATGCTGGTACTGCAGACATGTACCACCACATCTGGGCCCTAAGTTGAACTTTTTCAGTCATTGAAATTGAACTGAGGGCCTTTGCACTGAGCTACATCCTCAGCTCTTCTACACATCTCTTTTTTTTTTTTTTTGTGGGTACCGGGGGTCAGACTCAGGACCTCGTGCACCTACCAGCAGGCGCCCATGTTGCTGAGCAATATCACCAGCCCTTTTCTCATATGTGGGTACTGGGAGTCGAACTCAGGACCTCATGCTTGCCAGGCAGGTGCTTATGCCATTGAGCCATCTCACCGGCCCGAAAGTCTCTGTAAGTCACTAAGTTGCCCAGGTTGGGCTTGTACTTGCAAACCTCCAGCCTCAGCCTCCCAGAGCGTTGGGATTACAGGTGTGTGTCACCATGCCTGGCATCATGAGTTGATTTTGACTTGCATTTGGGGACTGTTTAATGATTGTCTCTGAGCCCCATCCACATCACTTTCTCTATTAATACCTTCTTACTCACTGCCACCTCCCTCCCCATCGCCCCTGTCATCAGCTGTCACCTCTAAACTGGGCTTCCCCCCTCTACTGTCTCTCCCAAGCGCCAGCCGAGGCGACTCTCCAAGACGAAAACCTGCTTACCTCTGCCTGCGTGGGCCTCTATCCTGGCTTCCTTGTCGTGGGGGTACTTTTTTCTGCAGCAACCCTGCAGAGTAGGAGGCCAGGAATGGTCACGAGAATAAAGAATCCTTGAAATGATTGCAGTGCCCACTCTAGTAAATCCAGCTTGATGGACTGAATTAGACAGGGTTCTGACCCCTGGAGCCCAGTGACTTGTGCAGGAAGAGGGACATGGGGACAAGTTGTGTTTTCCTTTAGCAGATCTTGAAATACAAGGGCTGATAAAAAAATACGATGTGTTTAAATAAAAAAAAAAATTAGTTAAAGACACATTGCCATGAATCCCCCTCAAAATATTGCCCCTTGCCTAGAACACATATCCTATCTTCTTACTGCTTTCTGAAGCAGTTCTAGAAGTCCTCTTTCCTGAATGTCTTTATGTGGTATGATCAAAAATATGGTGAAAGCTGCTGCCAAGTGCCATCCAACAGAAAGACAGGCTCATAAAAGTGGATGTGCCCTCATCCACCTTATTTACCAGATCTGATACTGTGTGACTTTTGGCTCTACCCCAAAGTCAAAATGATCACAAAAGGTAAAGGTTTTCAATCAATTCAGGACACTGAGGCAGCCACAACAGTGCAAGTAAAGACACTCAGGAAAGAAGACTTCCAGAACTTCTTCAGAGAGTATCAAGAACAATGGGATAAGTGTGTTTGACGTAAGAGTATTTGGGGAGGGGGTTAATAACAATGCGTCTTTTACTGTAATAATTTTTAAAAATTTAAGCATTTTTATCATACCTTATATGCAGCTGGTTCTGCTCAGGAAACACCAGCTCTGTGTTCATCAAGGATGTGATAGAAGCCAGAGCCTCTTCCCCCGCCAGCACCGCAAGATTAGAGAAGAACCCTCTGTGAACAGAGGCCCAGACACTGTCTTGAAGGGGCTGGAGGTGAGGGATGTGGCAGAGCACAGGCCTGAGAGGCCCTGGAGAGACTGCCCTTGTTTAAGGAGATTATTTAGATTCTCAAAGGAGGCTGCGTTTACTGGACTGGGGTAAATTTTGTTTTCTTCTCCCCAGTTCTCTTCCTCCAGCTACAAATCGTGTGGGGTCCTTGAAGAAAGACCAGATTATTTACAGAGGAATAAAGAAGTTACATTTTGCACATCTGTATGTATTGTGAACGAATCTATGTGATCCTGCTACAACTGAAAGCATCCATTTCTCTGCTTCACATCCAGTCACCAAGATTGAAGAAAACTGGGGCAGGGGTGTAGCTCAGTGGTAGAGCACGTGCAGGCACTGGGTTCCATTCCCAACACTGCAAAAAAAATTATTGAAGAAAATAGCCTGATGTCAGAGAAATAAAAGTAGCAGTGGTTTAAAAAGAAAGAAAGAAAGAAACAAAGAAAGAAAGAAAAAAGAAAAAGAAAGAAAAGGAAATGAAAGGATAAAGTAAAGATGCTTACAGGCTTCTGAGCTGGTGTGACCTGGCAGAGGAGAGCAAGAGTTGAGCAGATGGTTGCCTAGTGACATCTTCTAACCCCGAGAGACAACAACACTGGTTGGAGGAAAGGACAGAATTTTCCCGAGAAAAGGATGGGAAATCAGGGATGAGGAGAGAAGAGAGGGGTCCCAGGAGACTCTATCCAGTGAGAGAAGGCACCTCATTATTCTCAGGTTCTTACTTCTTTAAACCTTGCTCCACAGCGCATTTCCTTTCCTTAAGTAATTTACAGGTCATTTCAATGAAGATTAGAATTTTTCATAGAAAAAGCTACAAGCTCCCAGGGATCACTGGGGATCACCTGGTCCTTTCCTTGCCTCAGGACAGAACCATCCCGTGATGATCTTAGACAGATATCTGCACTTCTTTTAAGATTCTTGCAAGATGGACATTTTATACTCTTCCTTTGAAGCCATTCTAGCACTCTGGAAAATCCTGGTATTAGTCACTTTCCCACTGCTGGGACACAATACCTGATATCCACAAATTAAAGAAAGAAAGGTTCATTTTTGGCTCACGTTTTTCTGAGAATTCAGTCCATGGTTGGCTGGCTCCAAGGTGGAAACATCATGGTGGAAGGCATGGCTGAAGACAGCTGCTCAACTCTGGCAGCCAGGAAACAGAGAGAGAAGGAAGGGAGGAGATGGTACAGGAATACACCCTTCCAGGTCAGGGCCCCAGGAACCCGCCTCCAGCCAGGCCCTACCGCTGCGCAGCACACTCAGCTACTCGTCAATGGATGAACACACTGGTGAGTGTAGCACCCCCAAACACATGAGGCTTTGGGGGGACATTTTAGATCTAAACCATAATGATCCCCTTCATGTTTAACCGAAATCCTTCTGCTATAACATTTCCTCTTATTTGAGGCTCCATGGTGTGAGAGAGTAAAGCAGGATCCCCCAGCTGAGCCCCCATCCTGTATGGGGTTGGGGGGAAGGGAGCGAGTGTCAAGCTTTGCTAACCAAAGGACAATGTTCTGTCCACCCTGAGATGGAGGAAGGACATTAGCCCTCTTGAGAGCACAGGCGTTGGACAGCCATGTGACACCCTTCTCAGGAGACAGTGAGATGCTGGTGGAGCCCCCGTGTCACACAGACCCCAGGGTGGGTGGAGAAAGCCTGGCCCTTTTCTCCTGGCTGCCAGGGTCTAAATCCCTTTTTAGCAACCTGACCTTCCTCAAGCTTCAGTCTTGTCAGCTATAAAATGGGATAATAATGCTAGTGACCTCCAGTGGTTGTCCTGAAAATTAAGTGCGACAATGAAAAGAGTGCCCTTAACACAACACCTAGCTCATGCCAAGAACTTGGTGTTAACTGGGACTATTTTCCAGGAGCATGGACACATTAGATTAACAGACGAAATGCTCCAGTTGGTACTGGCCACACGTGGCTCTTTACACTTAAATGAATTAAAATAAAATAAGATTAGAAATCCACTTGTCAGTCGCACTGGACACAGGTGGCCGCTGGCTGCCGCATTGGGCCGCGCGGAGAGAATATTCCTGCCTCTTGCAGAACGTTCTGTGGGACAGCGTTTCCTTAGATCTGGTAAAGCAAGGTCCCTCAGGAACAGGGTGGAGGGCAGGCAGCGTTTTTCTGTTTTTCATTCTGAGATGTTTTCTTTTTTTTTAAATTTTTAATTGACACATAAAAATTATGCTTATTTATGGGGTACAGGATGATATTTCGATATATGTGTACGACTGTGATCACAGTAGGTTAACTGGTGTATCTGTTATCTCAAGCATTTATCATTTCTTTGTGTTGAGAACATTAAAAATCTTCTATACCAGCTTTTTTTTTTTTTTTTTTGTGGGTACCGGGGGTCGACCTCAGGACCTCGTGCGCCAACAGGCACCCGTGCCGCTGAGCGATATCACCGGCCCCTTTTTCGTATGTGGGATCCGGGAGTCGAACTCGGGCCCTCGCGCTTGCCAGGCAGGCGCTTACGCCACTGAGCCATCTCACCGGCCCCATACCAGCTATTTTGAAGTAGACAATTAAATGTTGTCAGCCATACTTCCCTGTTGTGCTACAGGACATTCGAAGTTATTTCTCCTAGTCAGCTGCACCTGTTAACAATTCTCTTCCCATCCACCTCCTTCCCACACTTCCCTTTGGTAGCCACCATTCTAGTACTCTTTTTAAGTTTTGAGGTAGGATCTCACTAAGTTCCTAATTTGCCTAAATTGGGCTAGAACATGTGACCCTCCTGCCTCAGCCTCTGAGAGTGCTAGGATTACAGGCAAATGCTACCCTGCTTGGCAACTTTTTTAGCTTCTACATGTCTGTATGAACGTATGGAACACGTCTTTCTCAGCCTGACTTACTTCAACTAACATAATGTCTTCTAGTTTTGTCCACGTTGCTGCAAATGACAGAGTTTTATTCTTTTTACAGCCAGAAAATAACTCCATTTCATTGTGCATGTGCATTTCTTTATCCATTCGTCTGTTGATAGAGACCCTTAGGCTGATTACACTATCTCGGCTATATGACTAGTGCTGTAAAGAACATGAGAGTGTAGATACATCTTTGACATAGAAATCCTTTCCTTTGGACATATACTCAGGAGTGAACTTGCTGGATCACCTGGCAGTACTACTTCTAGTTTTTTTTTGTAGTACTGGTTATTGAACCCATGGCTCAACAGTGCTAGGCAAGCATACAAACACTGACTCACACTCCCAACCCTTTTATCATTTTTCATGTTTTTTTTGAGACGGGGTCTCACTATGTAGTTCAGGCTGGCCTTGAACTCACTATGTAGTCTACGCTGGCCTCGAACAAGCGCGATCCTCCTTTCTCAGTCTCCTGAGTGCTGGGGTTACAGGAGTGTGCCACCATACCTGGCTATAATTTTTAAATTTTGAGACAGGGTCTTACTAAGCTACCCAGGCTGGCCTTGAACTTTTCATCTTCCTGCCTCAGCCTCCTGAGTAGCTAGGATTACAGGCATGTACCACCTTGCTCAGCTCTATTTCTAGGTTTTTTTTTTTTTTTTGAGAAACTTTCATTCTGTTTTTCATAATGACTGAACTAATTTACATTCCTACCCACAATGTAGGAGAGTTCCCCTTTTCTCTGCATCCTCACCAGCATTTGTTGTCTTTTGTCTTTTTGATAATAGCCATTCTAACTAGGGCGAGATGATATCTCTTTGTAGTTTTGATTTGCATTTCCCCGAGGATTACTGATGTTGGGCACTTTTTCATTTACTTGCTGGCCATTTGTATGTTGTCTTCAAATATCTCCTCAGATCATTAAGGGAGGCAGTTTTTTTTCCCCTACTGGGGATCGAACCTAAGTCCTTCACGCTGAATTACATCCCCACCCCTTTTCTATTTTTTATTTTGAGACAGGGTCTCACTAAGTCACTGAGTTGCCCAGGCTGGGCTTGAACTTGTAATTCTCCTGCCTCAGCCTCCCAGAGTGCTGGGATGACAAGCATGCACTGCCACACCTGGTTTGGCCTGGCAGTTTTGATGCAGTGAATGTTCCAAGTCCATAGAAAGGGTAGCTCCAGGCACTGAGTAAGTCCCAAGGAAGGGAGCTGGGTGCCCTGGCAGTGGGGGCTTCAAAGGGTCTTCGAGCACACAGACCCTCCCCTGGACATCCAGAATGCTCGGTCAGCCTTCCACCTCCCTCCCTGGGCAGCCTTAGGGTGCAGCAGTTGGTGGGGATGTGTTCTGAGCCCTCCCAGACGCAGGGGAGACTCTAGGGGTGGCAGCTTCATTTACTGCTCATTTGTCTGCCCTGCGTGCTAAGTGATCGGTGATCCATGGGGCCCTGATTGTTTCTGAAGGGCTCTTTTACGAGAACAGCAATAAAGTCCTGAACGGATCATGTCCGTTTTGGGGAAAGGTAATGCCAGAGCGGGGCCAGGAGTTTGTCGGAAGAAATTCCAGCTGGGTGAGCATTTAAGGAAGGAGATGAAGTCAGAGCTTGGAGACAATGTATTAGATGGCTGGATATGTCACTATAATAATGATGAATAATAAATGACCGGGAAGCTGCTGTAACTCACGGAGCAGGAGAGGAGACTGGAAATTTACGGCCTTGCAGTGCCTGGAGAAAGTGTCTCAGACGTGCCTCAGTCTTTTGAAGAGAAATCTTCTTGGAGAGATGCTTTTCTGGGAAAAGTCTCTATCAAAAAGAGCGACTACGTTCTGCAAGACAAAGGGTCTAGTGGGGCATGGTGGTGCAGGCCGGTAATCCCAGCCTTTGGGAAGCTGAGGCAGGAGGATTGCCGTGAGTTTGAGTTTGAGGCCAGTTTGGGCTACATTGTGGGTTCAAGGCCAGCCTCAACTACCTAGTGAGACCCTGTCTTAAAAAACGAAACAAAACAAAAAAGACAGAGCCTCTTTGGCGGTCACAGATGATCTCTCCAACCAGTTTCATCTTTCTCGACCCTCTCCCTGCACCCACAAGCTCTTGGCAGCCAGATTTAGGGCAGCAGTGGGGACAGGGGACAGACCATTGCTCCACCCTCTCAAAAGGTGACCTTCCAACTCCCTTTCTGCAAATGGGAGCACAGCCAGTGATCCCATTGCAGGAGGGAGAGGAGCTAACAGCTGGAGAAGAACGCTGGGAGCGAGGCTGAAAGATTTCACAGGCGCAGGAAGCCTGTTATTTTTATTAGGGTCCAGGGGTTGCTTTTTCAACATCCATTCAAAGCAACCCCTGGAAAAGACATGAATCAGAAATAAAATGGGCCTTGGGGCTGCGGATGGATGCCGATCTTTAATCATTTATTCATGGTCTTCCGGGAAGCGCAGCCTGTGTGGGAAGGCGCCAAGCGGCATCTTGCAATGTCTCCCTCCCTTCCTCCCTGGACCTTCCGCCCTCTTGCAAATGTGCGCGATCATTGCCAGCTTCAGATAATCCAGTCTTGACCTCCCCTTGCCTCCCAGCCTGGCCCTTTGCTGGGCTCTGGCCCGAGCCACGTTCTCATGCAGAATCCATTGCTCCCCACGCCTCTGCTGTCTTGGCCCAGTTGCTCACCACAAGGGCCCCACATGGTCTGCATTGCCAGCTCCAAAGGGGCTTTGGGTCTGCGCCTGGCTGTAGGTGGATCCAGCAGGCTTGGCCATCACCACCTTCTTTTTTTTTTTTTTTTTTTTTTTGTGGGTACCGGGGGGTCGACCTCAGGACCTCGCACGCCAGCAGGCGCCCGTGCCGCTGAGCGATATCACCGGCCCCTTTTTCGTATGTGGGTTCCGGGAGTCGAACTCGGGCCCTCGCGCTTGCCGGGCAGGCGCTTAAGCCGCTGAGCCATCTCACCGGCCCCCATCACCACCTTCTTGAAAGGGCTCTTTTCATCATTTTTTTCTTTCCTTCCTTCCCTCCCTCCTTCACTAACTCCCTCCCTCCCTTGCTTCCTTCCTTCCTTCTTTCCTTTTGTGGTACTGGGTTGAAACCAGGGCCTTTGCACTGAGCTATATCCCCAGATCTTTTTTTTTTTTTGAGACAGGGTCTTGCTAAGTCGCTAAGTTGCCCATGCCTCATCCTTCTGCCTCAGCCTCCCAGAGTGCTGGGATTATAAAAAAAGGGCTTCTTTTCTTTCTTTGCCTCAGTAACCTCATCTTCCCTTGTGTTTGGGATCTATGCTGGGGCCTTTATTTGTAAAGGTGACTGAGTGGTGACATAGAGAGGGTAATACTGTGGGGGAAAAAACCTGACTGTCAGTCAATGTTGCCCTGGAAGGAGAGCACACCTGGGAGGCTGAGGCAGGAGGATCACCAGTTCAAGGCCAGCCTGGGTAATTTAGTGACTTAGAGAGACCCTGTCTCAAAATACATTTTATAAAGGGCTGGGATGTAACTCACTGAAAAGGCCAGGTTAATCCCCCAGTACTAGAAAAAAAGGATATTATAAAGGACACACATGGGGTTCACAGGTCTGGGAGGGTCCCGAGAACAGAAGCCCATGGAGTTGGGGTGACCCTCTTAGCACTTGGCTGTGCTGGCCCCCTGGAAGTTCTCCAGAGCCTGCAGTCTGGGGATTTTCATGAAGGCTTCATCACAGAGGCAGGATTAATTATTAACTCTATCTCCACTCCCTCTTGCCTTCCGAGAGTAGCCTCATTAGGAGAAAAAACACTCCTGCCACCCAGGAAGTTTCAAGGGATTAGGAGCTTAGTGTCAGGAACTGGGGTCAGAGACCAACCAAGAGAACAGAAGATGCTCTTGGTAATTTTATTGCTCGGAAATCACGAGGGTTTTGGAAATTCTGTGCCAGGAACCAGGGCCAGAGACCAAATATCTAGTTCTCCTTCTATCACAATCACATGATGTTCACATGGCCACGAAAGCTGGACAGCAGGGGAGATACTGGTAGCTTGGGTGGTTAGTGGTGGCAGGTGGATGAGTACAGGCTCTCAGAGAACACAGAACCGTTTATTTCACCTCTGGCCTCTCTTTCATGACTTTTGCTAAGTCCTTGAGTATCGGCTTGTCCCGTAGCTGGGTCCTCTAGTTATCCTCTTCTACCCTAGCACCATGGATTTGAATGCTCTCTTTACGCTGAGCCCCCAGGGCACCTGGTCTCCTCTATGGAACCCCAGTTCTAGGTGCTAACACTGTCCATGCCCATTCCCCAGGAAAGGCAATGAGGCTGGGGGCAGAAACTTCTGGAAGGCAGGGCCTGCATCCTGATACTCACTTAGCTGTTCACTTGTGGTTGCCTTGGCAGATCCCTTTCCTTGTGGACTCTCAGTGTCCCCACTTCTCCTGGGCTCATTCTTGAGCCCCAGGATCCTCAGTGAAGAGAGGGTGTTGCTCCATTCACACACGTTAAGCTCTGGAGGACTTTGTGGAGGTCAGTGCAGGATGGGGTGGGCTGTGGAGCAACACTGAGCAGGTGAAATCCTGGCTCTGGGCCTTCTTAACGGGGTCCTTCTGGACGCGGCGACTGAGCTGTCGACAAAATGGGTGCCCTTACAGAACCGACCTCATGGAGTCGATATAACGATCCAGTCAGTTTCCACATGTAGTGCTTGGAACACAGACTGGCACGGGGCAAGCACTCAGTAAGTGTTAGTCACGGCCACAGTCATAATGATCATAGTTATTGTTTTCCCTCCTGCCTCCCCCATAACACTATCAACCAGTGGCTGGTGACAGCTGTTTGTTCAGCTTTCAGGAATTTTTATCAGCTGGTTGGCGTTGGCGGTGGTGGCTTGAAATAGGCTTTGGTGGGAATTGTACACCACAGGCTCGGCAGGTGCTACAGATCAGGGCTGTCTGCATCACAGGCTTGGTCACTGCATAGTCGCCAGACAGGTCTGCACGGTCACCCGCCCTGTTGCCTAAGCCGGAGAGAGGGTGTGGGAGGAAAGGCTGACGTACACCAGCCGTAGTTCTGATTTCTCCTCCAGCTCATCCCTGGCCTGGGCTGCTAACAACTTGTTGCTGTTGCTGGACTCTGGGTACCTCACCATCAATTAGCTCTGCACATTGTGACTCTTATCAGGTATCCAAATTGGCGAGGTTGTGGCTGCAGTGTGCTGGTCCTTGCCTGTGTCACCCGGGACTGACTTCTCAGCGTACACTGGCCTGACATGCGGCTGCCAGCAGCTGCAGCCTCTCACCCTCAGGATTTCTATGAAGCTGTTTGCAGCTGGGATGCCTCCTGGGAGCTGCATCACCCTGGTACTGCCAAGATGGGTAGATAAACGACCAGGCTCCCCCTGCCCTCCCAGGTGGGTAACTCAGGGGATGAACCACATTCCAGAGAGTTTTCCAGAGGCCAGCCTTCACTACCCAGAGTACCCAGCTTGACAACACCACCCTTCGGGGCTGCCCTCCCTCCTGTGTGACTTTGCTAGAGCTGCTGTAACTAAGTACCACACATGGGGGCTTAAGCACACAAATGTATTATGTCACAGGTCTGGAGGTGGCCAGTCTGGATCCAGGTTGTTCCTGGTGAGGGCTGTCTTACTGGTTTGCAGACGCCCACCTTCTCACTGTGTCCTGGCATGGCCTTTCCTCTGTGCCTGAGAGAAAGGGAGACAGAGGGGGAGGGGGAGGGAGGAGGGGGAGGGGAGGAGCGCTGGTGCTCTGGTGTCTCTTAAGAGAATCAATCCCTTGGTTAGAGCTCCACCCACATGACCTCGGTTAACATTAATCACCTCCATAAAACGCGCTTTCTCCAGATGCAGTCCCTTTAGGGGTTGCAGCTTCAACACATGCATTTGGGGGGATGTAGTTCAATCTAAAATGCACGCCTATCTCACGTCTCCATTTTCTTGATAAACTTCCTGGAGTCACCTCCCAGGAAAGGACTTCCGGTCCAGGAACTCGTAGCTTAGGTCAGCTCTGAGACAGTGCTATTTCTGGTGTTTCTCAGACTGTCCCCTCTGGACTGCAGGCTCTGTAACAAAAGATGACAGAATTGTCCTCTTACAGACTCTTCTAACACAGGTGACAGACCAGTGGGGTGAGTCCCAGCTCCCACCAAGAGCTCACAGCCTGGGGCCATCTCTCTCAGCCTGTGCATTCCCACTCTCTTCATTGTCTCTACAGAGGCAGTTCCCCTGGCCTGTGCCATAAGGGTTAGGAAGCCATCTGAGGGGCCAGCCTTGGGGCCTTTGTTGTCTGGGCCTCACATTGAGGGCCAGGTGTGGCCAATGGGGAGGGCAGGGGTCATCACCCTGCTGCCTGCCCCTGGAGGCTGGGACAAAGCCTGCTCTGGTGGCCTCTGGCGGCCCTGATAAGGAAAGCGGGGACGACCCCCACCCCCACTGCTGTCCTCAATACTGGACGCCATGTGTGCTTCGAAAGGCGAGAAGCCTCCTTGAGCAGGCGGTGGCTGCTAATTTATTATTGATGCAGCTCGCAGCCGCATTCGTTGGAGCAGCTCCTCTGTGTATGTAAATTTCTATCTGGTTTTGGAGCTGCAAGGACACTGTGCAGGCCTGGGTGAGCGTGGCTGCCTTGAATTGTGCTGGGCTGCGGGGGACCAGCTTGTTCCTACCTGACCCAGAACAGCCTGGGTATTTGGATTCTGGAGCCTCAAATGACAATGGATCTGTGTCCTGTTTTACTTTGGATTGCTTCTCAGGGAAGATGGCTTGTTGCCACTCAGGGTCACCTGCGGCCAATGGGGGAGACACACATCAACAGGTGCCTGAGAGTCTTTTCCCTCTACCCAAGCCCCTGGCCCTGTGACACGCCCGGATGCACAGCGACGGTTTTGGTGAGGAAGCAAATATCTCCCCTGTTGTCTGCATGGCACACGGAAGGGGTGGGAGAGTGTGGAGCCACGATGCTCGTCCATCTGGCAGCCATGGGCCATGTGTGGTAATTTAAATCAAAATTAAATAAAATTTAACATTTGTTTCCTCACTCACATTGGCTACCTTTGAAGTCCTTGTAGGCACAGGTGACTGGTGGCTGCTGTACTGGACAGCACAGCTGGAGGATATTTTCAGCATCGTACAGAGCTCTGTTGGCCAGGGCTGCCACTAGTGCATTCAGCCCTGGTGGCCCTTGTGAGTGAGTCCTCTGGATGCTGGCTAAAGACACAGCTGCCTAGAGAGAGTAGCTGGAGCCTGCTTGCCCCCACCCTGTCCCCTTCTGTTCTGTGCTGGCCCCCACACCAGTCCTGCCTGGGCTCCCAAGCCTGGGCTGGCCCAAGAGTGGACCTGCCAGGCACCATTGAGGGGCAGGGGAATGGTGGTGGGCTATGAATGGTGCCCCCTACAGAGATTTAGGGTGGTGCAGCCTAAGGCCTGTGCCCTGGGGAGGCCCTGAGGGGCTGCTGAGAATCAGTGTGTTTCACAGTGACTTGAATTGTGTCCCCCCTAATTCACCTGTTGCTATCCTACCCCAAGTCCCTCAGAAGGTGACTGTGTTTGGAGAGAGAGTCTAAAAGTGAATATACATATTTGAAACCCCAAGGTGATATTTTGAAAAACCTTTTATTTTTGAGTTAACTGGAAACTTACAGGAAGCTGTAGAAGTAACGCAGAGTTCCCACACAGCCCTCAGCCAGCTTCCCGTCCAGTTGGCATCTGCTGTATTCCAGTGCAATGACTGAACCCGGGAAACTAACAAGACACAATGCCAGGAACTAAGCTGCGGCCCGTCTGCATATAGCCCTGTTTTCTGTACCAATATCTGCTTTCTGTTCCAGGATCCTTCCCAGGCACGGAGCACTTTGCTGTCATTGCTCTTTCTTCTCTTGCCAACGGAAATCCCCAGGTGATTCTGATTCAGTGGTTCTGGGACTTCACCCTGGGAGATGCTAGCAAGATGCTGAGGAAATAGGACTCAGGACTCAGGATGGGGAAGTGCTGATGAGAAGGGGAGAGTAGTAGGGAGAGAGAGAGAGAGGGAGAGAGAGAGAGACTGACTCCAGGAGACATGAGCGGGCCCCCGAAGTGTGCACGTAGATGGAGTATGTGTGTAGGTGTGTGTGTACATGCCCAAGTGCATAAACACACATGTGTAAATGTAGACACATACCTGTGTATCTGTGTGTGCGTGCATATGCATATGTAGTATATGCATAGGTATATGTCTGTCATGGACATGTGTGTGTAGGTGCGTGTCTGTGTGTTTCCCAGCATACACCTGTGCATCCTTGTTCACATGAACACTTACCTGCATGTGTCTGTGTAGGCACTTGTGTGAGTCTGTGTGTGCACGTGTGTGTGTACATGTGTATAGTTGGGGGGTTGGTAGTTGAGATGGGGGGAACTCCCAGAGAAAATCCAAAATCTCTTCATTACCAAATAAATATTTAATGCAATAACAAAAGACTAACATTAAGGATTTTTAAAAACAGGATTAAAAGAAAATACTATACAATATATATGTTACCTAAGTGCACAGATCAAATACTGTGACAATAGGAGAGACACACGGGCGTGTGGGGTGGGATGGGAGCATCCTGAATCCTGAATGTTCAAGGTCCCCTCTTGTGATGATGGAGACATTAGCTCCAGGTGTGTTAAGTACTGTGATAAAAATAAAAGGGCATCATGGAAATACTAAAAATAGAAAGTACAACAGCCAAAATAGTAACCTTGGAGAGCAGGGACTGAGACCAGCCAACGTGGATGGAGAGATCCTCCTATGTGGTGCCAGTCCAAGGAATCCCCCTGAGGTTTTCTGCATTAGGTTTCTTCTTATCTTTCATAAATTGTATTATCGTTATTGTCTGTCGTGCTGGGGATGGAAGCCAGGCCTTTGCACGTGCTAGGCAAGGGCTCTGCCACTTAGCTGCACCCCCAGCCCGATTTATTTTCCATCTCCATTGTGCAGATGGGAGGGTGGTGGCAACAAGATTCTGCCATGGGTCCTGCCACGGGTCACCACCAGGATGGGGATCTAGGAAGTTTGGCTCCATGACCCCAAGTTCATTGTCATCCTGTAGGCAAGAAGAAGAAAGAAGCTAAAGAGAAGAAAGCCAGGTATGGAGCCATTACAGGGCATATCAAGGGACAGGGTAGACAGGGACAGGGTCCTGTGTGGCCTCCCAGCCCACTGTCCCCCATGCCCTTTAGCTTGAGCAGGAGATTGTCCCTGACAGTAGGTAAAAAATAAGACTCTGGATGTCTTTAATAATAGAAGAGACAAATTCCCACAATAAGAACAGGGACCATCCAACGCTCTCTCGAGTTTTATAAATCATGCCCAGAACAGCAGCTCATCTGGGGGGCTCATCTTGGGGGCCAGGATTTCCATGGCCCCATTGCCACTCATCCAGGCAGCCCCTCCAGGCACGTCATTTTGGAGATTCATTTAAGCAATATTTGCTTCTCTGCCACAATAAACAAATCTGAACCTCCTTTGGAGTGTAAATTGCAGAGGGGCATAAGGGAAGAAATGATATTTATTTGCCTCCTGTTTCACAGCAAGGCCATTTGGATAGCTCTGGACATGTATTTCATTCTTTTTTATCGCTCATAGGAAAACTTTGGAAACTACAGAAAAGAATGGAAAGGAAATTAAAAGTTGCCCATAATTTAGGGACGACTACTGTCAGGATTTCCATGTACCTAAACATATTTTTTAAAATGTGAATGAAGAAACATTTATTCTATGTATTATCCCTGTATGGGCACGTGTGTAATATATATATTGAGGGATATCTCCAGATGGGGAAAATGTTAAAGAAAAGTAGAGGAGTGATTAATACAGATTAAAGATAGTGAGAAAGGGGGACTGTGAGAGAGGCCCACAGAAAAGATGTCAAACAAACAGGCCGTGTTCTGATTTGAAGCTCAGTAGTAGGTATTTCAGGTTTTTGTTTTGTTTTCTTTATTAGTAATACTGGGAATTGAATCCAGGACCTTCACACTGAGCTATATCCCCAGACCTTTTCTAGTTTTTATCTTGAGATAGGGTTTCACCAAGTCACTAAGTTGCCCAGGCTGGGCTTGAACTTGTGATCCTCCTGCCTCAGCCTCCCAGAGGCAGGAATGAGCCACCATGCCCATCTCTGCCTAGCTTGTGTATTATTCTTCACATTGAATGTGAGGTTATATATACCTTTTGCTATATTATTTTACAATGGAAATGTTTGTTTTTGTGGCATTTTCCCTCACTTTGATCATCTAACCAATATCTGGGGAGTGCCTCCTATGGGCCAAGCCCTGTTCTAGGCACTGGGATCCATTGGGCTTTGGCCCAGACAATGGTCCCTGCCTGAGGAGTTTGTGTTTGAATGGGGCTGTGAGGGGAGGAGGCAGAGGGGGCAATTTGTAATTTTTGAGGAGGGTCATGGGATACTCGGAACCAGGTGACATAGGAGCAAAAGCCTGGAGGAAGTAAAGAAGGTAAACACCAGGGTAGAAGGGGGAGACCATTCCAGGAATAGCCAGTGCAAAGGCCCTGCTGGGAGTGTGCTGGGCATCCAAGAACTGGGCAGAGGCCTGTGTGTGGGAGCAGAATGAGTAGGGCAGAAGGAAGGTAAGAGAGGAAAGATTAGAGAAGAAATCAGAACCCAGGTCAGGGAGGAACTGGTTTTTTCTCTAAGTGCCTTGGGAGGGTTTGGTTTGAGCTGACTCATGTTTTCCCAGAGTCACTCTGGCTGCTGTGTGGGGAGAGGATTTTAGTGGGGCAAAGGCTAAAGTAGGGGGACCCCTGAAGAGGCTCCCGTGGTATCCAGGAGAGGGATGAGGCTCTGTGGGCCAGGGTGACAGCCTTGGAGGTGGTGAGACATGGCTGAGGTGTGACTGTACCCTGAATAGAGCCCATGGGTCCCTGGTGGATTAGATTAGAGAGGAAACAGACTCCATGGTGCCACCATGATTTCTGACCTGACAAGGAGGAGGATGGACTGGCAATGATATGGCTAAAGTGACTATTTCTTTTTAGGCGCCAGTTTGTCTCCAGTTTGTCTCCAGTTTGTCTCCACTTAACCCATAGATAAACTCACTCCTCAGACTCCTTCCCAGTTAGCCATAAAATCATAAAAGGAGAGACAAATGGTTTTAACACAGGATGGTACCTGTTACCCCCATTCCCTGTGTTAATTAACCTGATGCTTGAGAAGGACCTTGTGAAATTCCAAAGAAATGATGTGGTAAAGAATACGGTCTCTTTGACAACCAAGAAATTTTGTAAAGCCCCCCAAATGTGTATTTAAGGAGCTGTAAAACAAAGACTCGGGGGCCGGTGAGATGGCTCAGTGGCATAAGCGCCTGCCTGGCAAGCGCGAGGGCCCCAGTTTGACTCCCGGAACCCACATACGAAAAAAGGGGCCAGTGATATCGCTCAGCGGCACGGGCGCCTCCTGGCACGCGAGGTCCTGAGGTCGACCCCCCGGTACCCACAAAAAAAAAAAAAAAAAAAAACAACGACTCGGGGTCAGCAGATTGGACTTCTGCTGTCTGCCGGCTGGCTTCTTTTAATAAAAGAACTCACTTACCTCTAGATTCTTGTTTTCCTGTGAGCGAATCTTATGATTTTGCCGTAACAGAGACTTTCAGAGATGGGGAAGCAAGAGGAGAGGCAGGACTTTGGGAAGCCCAGGCACCCTGCTTTAGCCATGTTGGGTGCCAAAATGAGCTGGGTGCAGAGGGGACTGTGCGGTTGGATGCACAAAAAGAATAATGGTGGAGCCATCCTGGAGAGAAGGGGGAGCAGGCAAAGGAGAGGGGAGCAGAAGAGCAAGAGGAGAGGTGCTGCTGAGGGACCAGATGAGAGGCAAATGGAGAATGAACCTCAAATTCAACTGTGGTTCCATAAAGTTAAATGGAAAATTCCAGAAATAAGCCATGCATGAATTTAAAATTCTGTGCCATTTAAAGTGGTTCCCTTGCATGGTCATCTTGACTTGGCGCAAGAGTCAGAAGTCACACGGTGTCAGATCTGGTGAATAAAGGACACACTGTCATCTTTTTGCAAGCCTACCTTTCCTTTGAGTGGCACTCAGCAGTGGTATTCACTGTATTTTTGACCACAGCATGTAAAGACACTCAGGAAGGAGAACTTCCAGAACAGCTTCAAAAAGTGGCAAGAAAGATGGAATAAGCCAGAGAGAGTAATATGAGGAGGATTAACAGCAGTGTGTCTTTTACTGTAATAAATTTAAAAAATTTAAACATTCACCATATATTTTGATCACCCCTTGCATATATGCATAGGAAAGAACTTTATGTATGTGTCTCTGTACTATAATGGTTTCTGGCATCTTGAAGCATATGTATCCCTTGTAGGTAAGAGGGGATGATTGTGGGGAGGGTTTGCACCTGACTGGTTTAAGAGGACACAGAAGGAACAAACTGGAGTGAAGAAATGGGGTGGCAGCCAGAGAGAAGTGGGGTTAACACAGGGTCTGGGTCTGTGGGTGCAGATGCGGGTGTACGTGTGGCTGAGAGAGATTTAGGAGCATTCCTTTCTGACCACTTCCTTCGCCCCCAAACAGAGCAAGACAGTATTTCCCGTGCCTTTGTATTTTATATCATTTTAAGAATTTTTAATATAAACCAATGGATTATTAAAACCATTCCATTATTTATCTGGTGGAATATTTTTTACCTTTGGAAAGCAAGCATCATTTCCCAGCATCTCCTTGAAATGCTCCGGGCTTCCTGGCACTCCCTACTCATGCTCCTGTCTAGGAGTTGGGAAAGGTGCCTGCGGCTTGGCAGCCTCTATGACCAGGGTGGACAGGAGCCCAGCGCCCTGGGCCGGGGATGGCAATCGATTCCTGGGGCAGAAGAAGCTTACGGTTGTCAGATTTCAAACAGTTCTATATTGCAGTCTCCTTATGTAGTCATTTAAACTTCTGGAATTTAATCATCCAAGTGTGGCATAAAAATGAGGGGAGAGAGGGGGCCGGTGAGATGGCTCAGCGGCGTAAGCGCCTGCCTGGCAAGCATGAGGGCCTGAGTTTGACTCCCGGAACCCACATACGAAAAATGGGCCGGTGATATAGCTCAGTGGCATGGGCACCTGCTGGTGCGTGAGCTCCTGAGGTCGACCCCCGGTACCCACCAAAAAAAAAAAAAAAAAGGGGAGAGGATGGGGAGAATGGGAAAATAGTGATGTAAACATACAAGACGTCAGGCCCCAGTTTGAGGTGGGGAATGTGTTTGTGCCTCTGCTGGGCAGAGTGGGTTCTACATTCAAGCTGATTGCTTAGTGCATCAGGGCCCTGCATGTGGGCCAGCCCACTATTCCATCTGTTGGGGTGCAGCCAGGGAGACAGGGCTGTCCTACCACAGAGGGAGAGTAGGGCTGCTATGGACTGAATGTGTTCTCCCAAAACTTGTGTGTTGAGACCTCAATCTCCAGGATGATGGTCTTAGGAAGTAGGCCTTTGGGAGATGATTAGGTCATGGGTATGGAGCCCTCATGAAGGCAATCAGTGCCCTTATGGGACAAAGGAGAGACATCACCCAGTAAGAAGGCAGCCCATCTATTTTCTAGGAGAGTCCTCACCAGCGCCCAACCATATTGACACCTTCAACTTCCAGCCTCCACCTATGTGAGATACTAAACTACATTCCTAGTTCCTTATTTATTTATTTATTTTTTTAAACAAGGTCTTGCTAAGTCAGTATGTTGCCCAGGCTGGTCTTGAACTTGCAATCCTCCTGCCTCAGCCAGCCAGAGTGCTGGGATCACAGATGTGCACTACCGTGTGTGGCTGAGAAATACACGTAAGGTGCTTTAGCCACCCAGTCAATTCTATTTTGTTATAGCAGCCCATGCTGAGCCCAAGCTGATCCCTGGTCCAAATGCCACGGGCATGGCCTGTCAATGTGGCTGCAAGGAACCCCAGCAAGGGTGACATTTGTCCTGGTTCTCCCTGGCGCACCTGAGGGTTTCTCCATGGCACTTTTGACCGCATACCTCTTTCATTTGGAGCATGAACTGATCACCCCAGAGGAAGCTGGGATGTCCTTGTACTGGTTCATTCACTCCTGTCATTCATTAAGGGCCCATTGCACATCCGGCTCCCTGCTTAGCGTCAGATAAAACAATAGATTCCCTAGTAATTTGTTCACCCAAGGCCAGGTTAGCAGCACGTTAGCAGGGTAACTGACTGGTGGTTTTTACATCCCTGTGGATTAGAGGTCCTTCTACACAGTGACAAATTTGGATGGGGTCAGCCTGTGGCTAGCATAAGCTTTCAGCATGGCTTCTTGTGTACACAGCAAACCATCCATCAATTCTGCTCACCCCCGAACCACTTCTGGAGGGGTCCACCAGGCCTTTAGAATGTTTCTGCCACCATGGGAAAAAGACAGGTACCCTGAGACCCCCTTTTGATCAGTGCTACAAGCATCTATTCCTCAAAGCCAGGTTTCATCCATCTCTTTAACCTCACCACGGCTCTCTGTGTTTTTACATGGCTGACAGCCTGCCCTGCCAACAAATAAATTCATCAGACTCCGTGTCCTAACCTTCCTGGCTGCAATCTCCACTCCCTGCCTATACCAGGAGGAATTCCTAATAAGACAGCCCTCTGTGTGGAAGGTCAGGAAACCAGCCCCGGTGCTGTATTACCGGTGTGGGCTTTTCATTTTTATTTATAGTGTATGTCTGGGACGACACTATCTTCTGGAGTAGTATCGAGCAGGTAGCCCCCACATGTTTCAACAGTCTTGTATCCTGTCTGCACAAGCGGTTGCCAAGGGAAAATTTACCTAACCAGTTGCTTTTTTTTATTATGATGAGAGAAAAAGTGCCCAGCTGATTGTTGGATTGGAACGCTGTCTCGCAACCGCAAAAATAGACTTAAAGAAAGAAAGAAAGGAAGGAAGGAAGGAAGGAAGGAAGGAAGGAAGGAAGGAAGGAAGAACATTTACAATCAGGGCCCAACAGAGTAGCTCCATCCCTTCCTAAAGATTACTGTGATTTACCTCGGAGGTAGAGTCATGTGCTCCAAGGCTATTTCTGTCTCATTTCAAAAGTAAGGCTGGTTCCAATGGAGGGGCCAGTAAGAGAGAAGTATGCTTCTCCCACACGTCCTTATTTTGAGGACTTGGGCTAACTAGGCTGGGATTTCTTTAAAAATTTAAATAATTTTTATTTTAAAAGATATATATTTTTACTAATATTTATTGCTAATATTTGTGATTAAATGTAATTTAAAAGACTTATCAGCTGATTGTGATGGCACACACCTGTAATCCCAGCATTCAGAGGCTGAGGCAGGAGGATCAAAAGTTTGGCGCCCAAACTGGGCAACTTAGAAACTTAGTGAGACCCTGTCACAAAATAAAGTTAAGAAATAAAAAAGGGCTGAGGATGTAGCTCAGTGTGAAGGCCCTTGGTTAATCCCAGCACTACAAGAATAAATAAATGATAGCTAGCTAGATGATAGATAGGTGGATGATAGATACTAGATATAAAAAGGACTGGGAATATAGTTTAGTGGTAGAATGGGTTCAGTCTCCACTAGCAATAAATAAATAATCATTTCCATCTTCATTAGGTACAAACATATAAAACACCTTATGCTTTAAGAACTTGAGTATGTGTTTCATAGCTCTTTTTAAATTAAATTAAATTTATTTTTAATTGATACATAAAAGCATAAAAATTGTACCTATTCACAGGATACCATGATTGTGTAATGTTTAAATCTTGTTAAACATAGCTAGGTTTTCAAATATTTGTGGCGAAAATACTCAAAACCCTTTCTTCTAGTTTTTGAGCTATGTGACAAATATATGTGTGTGTATGTGTGTGCTGGGGATGGAACCCAGGGCCTTGTGCATGCTAGGCAAGTGCTCTACCACTGAGCTACATCCCCGGCCTACTGGTACATAATTGGTATCTATAGTTACCCTGCTGTGCAAATAGCACACCAGAACTCTTTCTTCTTCTTAGTCTTTTTTTTTTTTTTTTTTAGCTACTGGAGATTGAACCCAGGGCCTTTGCACTGAGCTACATTTCCAGCCCTTTTTTATTTGTTGTTTTGAGACAGGGTCTCCCTAAGTCACTAAGATGTCCAAGCTGGGCTCCAGCTTGGGATCCTCCTGCCTCAGCCTCCCAGAGTGCTGGGATCATAGGTGTGTACCACAATACTTGGGTTTACATCAGAACATCTTACTCCTATCTAACTTACCCCTGTAGAGTAGGACCTTTACTCTCCCCACTCTAAATTTTACCCTCATTTAGGGCACTGAGCAAGGATGAGAAGGCCTGGGATGGTAGCTGTCTGCCTTGATTTCTGTCACAGGCTGTCCCTCTGCGCTGGGAAATGCTGGCCACTCAAAGAACACTGCAGAGAGAGGAGCTGTCATCCACAAACATATACATGCCAAGGGCCAGCCATGTCCAGCTAAACATCTGTTTTACTAATATTAAATGAAAGTGCTTTTGGCTGTTAAGAAAACATTACTGTAAAATGTGTAACTGTAATTGTAATGATCGCATCCTTAATATGGTTTATGAGAGCTCCTGTCCGGAAAACAGGCACTCCTACATTTGCTTTTTTATCCTATGTCAGTGTGGTAGGTAATGAGAACATAAATCTACATGCAATAGTAAAAAATAAAATTCACTGTACCTTCCTGACATTAAAACCATCTTGGGTTCCATCATGTTCTTTCCTCTGTGAGATTAATCTGAGCTCACTTATTTATTTATTTATATTTGTGGTACTAGAAGTTGAACCCAGCGTCTTCACGCTGAGCTACATCCCCAGCCCTTTTTAATTTTCTTTTTTATTTTGAGACATGGTCTAGCTAAGGTGCTGAGTTACCCAGGCTGGGCTCAAACTTTCGATTCTCCTGCTTCAGCATCCCAGAGTGCTGGGATTATATTCGTGTGCTACCTACCACATCTGGCTTAATTTGAGCTTATTTTAAACTTTGCTGTATTCATTGGAAGTATCAGGTCAACAGTCTAATGATGAGGGCTTGACAGGCTGGTTTTATCAGCTGGTCGATTTGCAGGAACAGAATGATGTCAGAGCTGCCTCCTGATTCCCAACCATCGCCCGGCTTCCTGGAGGAGGAGGGTACAGCTGATGGTCGCTGAGCTGAACGTAAGGGCATTTGAGAGAACTGTTGACTGTGTATTGAGGATGTAGTGTCAAGCACTGGAGGGAATTAGGCAAGTACACAGGGCGATGCATATCTTCATTAAGACGGATACTTGCAGGGCCTGGTAAACTCTCTCCATCTGTATTCATTACTTCCCACAGTAGGCAAGGGGTATAGATCATAAGAGGTGTTGATACAGCATTTTCTCCACCAGAAATCTCTATGAACCAGCAGAGCTGCATATCTACAGCACAAATAGTAACTGATACTCACAATTACAATCTTCCAGCAACAAAAACTCCTGGCGAGCCTTTGTGATTACCAGAGCCAGATTAAGTTATGAGCACGAGGTTGGGGTGCCAAGTACATTTTGTTGTTTTATCCTTCTCCGAGCACAGGACGTCTGCCCAAGGTACAGATGAATGCACCATTAACCAGCATTTCTGATGGAGACAGAAGGCCTCATCCACCAGCCTTGCCCGAGAGCAGAGTTGACTGAAATTTGTTTGTAAAATTTACAAATGGTGACCTGGCTGGTATGGTGGGAAACAGGAAGGCCAGGAGGGACTGGTGTGAGTGGCCTCAGGGTGAGGAGCAGAGTCCTCCCCACTGGGTCTCCACGCAGTGTAGGAAGAGCGTGTGGGCAGTGGTCCCTGTAGAATGCGACATGCAGGAATGTGTCTGGGGCTCCACCAACCATGCATGCCCTACCCTTGCCAACAAACCCAAATGTCTGCCCTCTCTGTCCCCCTGGCCCCCCTGGGTAATGACTGACATCTGCCTCCCTAGCTTCTTCCCGGGGGTGCAGGAATGGTGCATGCATCAGCAGGCACAGCTGGCACTGTCAATGCCACATAGGCTGGGTGTTCCTTACTGAGCAGTCCTGCCCATAAGCAGGAACTCAAGACCCAACTCCTCACAGCGACATTGGCCTAAGTTAGGACAAACACTTCTGGCTCCAGGTGAATTCTTAGAGTCTGAGGCTCAGGGATCCTAGGCCAGTGAAGGATCATGGTCTTGCTTGAATTGTTGCAATAATAGTAGAACATTCCATGGGTTCTCTGCTAACCATATTGCACATACTGCTGTATCCAGTTGAATCAACATCATTTCAGTAATGATGAAACAGAGGCTCAGAGAAGTTAAATAGTGGGCCAACCCAAGGTCACCCTGCTGGTAGGTGACAAAGTGAGGAACTGAGCTGTGGATTCTGACAGCCAAGCCTCTCTCTGCCCACCAAGGCACATGGTCTTCACCAGAAGTAATGGAGGCTCAGGGAGGGCTGGCCATATGGTGGAAGTGACAGAATGGGGTGGCCAGACCGGGAAGCATTACACTCCCTACCTGATAGTGAAGACAATGACATGATTCACTGACCTCTGTGGTTGGTGGTTGGAAAAGGTCCCAGGGGGCCTCCATCAAGTGCTAATGATTCTGCAGCAAGATAGGGACTTAAAGGGGCTTAAATACAAGCTCCCCCAACTCAGGAGGGAGAACATAAAATCTCCATCAAAGTAGCTTTCTTTTCCCTAAAGCTGATCAGAAAATTGCATTAAATACATATGGGCCCTCTCTGGCTGAAGATGGGGGCTGCTGCCAGGAACTTCTTTATTAATGTTGGGCTTCGTGTGCTATAAGCAATACAGAGGAGGCCCCACAGCACAGCCAAACACAGCTCTCAGAGGGTCCCAGGTGCATGGGGGAGAAGGACTAATGAGTCAGCCAGGTTCAAATCTATATCTGTATCTTCCTTATGTGTGACCTGGGCAGGTTACTTAACCCTCTCTGAGCCTGTTTTCTCTTCTGTACAATGGGAGCAATGTATCCATTGCTGGGCTTCCATAAAGATTAGGAGTCATCTGTATGATGCACCTGACATGGAATTGATACCCAGCAAAGAGTAGTTATTAAGATTCTATGAATTTTGAAGAAGATATTGTATTAATTAGGGTTCTCTAGAGAAACAGCACTGATAGAAGATATATGTGTAGCTATGCAAGGGGGTTTATTACATAAGCTTATAGGACCAGAGGCGAGAGAGTCCGCAATGGCTGTCTGTACACTGGAGAGCCAGCCCAGGATGATGAAAGCAGCTCTATAAGAATAGAGTTCCTGTCCAAGGCTGAAGGCCTGGAATTTCTCTGGAGGGTCCTTGCTGAGAGTCTGCATTGGAAGGCTGAATAAACTAGAGACCGATGTCCAAAGGTGATGGTGAAGACTGGAGCTCTTCCAAAATGGGACACTTCCTTCTTCTTTCCCTTTTTATTCCATCTAAGCTAGAAGCCTATTGGTTGGTGCCACTCACATCCGGGTTGGGTTTTCCCCACTCTGTTTGCTGGCCTACAGGTCAGTCATCCACAGACGCACCAACAACTGCCTTCCACTAATCTGCTAGGTGGCTTTTAATCCATTCAGGGTTGACATACCATGATTAATGGTCACAGGTGTCAAGTGGAAGAACATTTTCATGGATGTCTGCCCATAGTGTGCACTAATTCTGAGAGTCCTGGACCCCTCTGCCATGATAGAGGAGCCCTGATTGTTTTCCAGGCTGGTGTCCATTGCTTGGGACCCTGTTTCCCTACAGAGTGTGATCTATACACAAACCAAGGGATTCCATCATAGGAGCCCCAGTAGATCCCTCTCTTGCATATTGAAGAAGTTTCCATGCAAAAAGTGGTGGGTTGTGAGCAGCCTGAGGAAATGGCTTGGTTGCTGCTGGGGTGGAGATGGACCATTACGTGGAAGGGACCACTACATGGTGAGTCACACTGCCACCCTGAAAAGCTGGGGGAGGTGAGTGGGTGTGGGGGGCATGGAGAGGGACCATGACAAGTACAGCCTGTTGAGAATTGTACTGGACTGAATCGTATCCCTCAAAATTCACATCCTTCCTATATAGTCTTTATATTGCATGTTACAGCCATTATTTCTGCAATTATTTAGTCTTAGTTAAATAAACTCAATTTTGCCAACAAATTCAGTAATTCTCACCCCTCTCCAAAAAAAGAGAAAAAACCCATAAATAAAATTCACATCCTTCCCAAAATCTCAGAATGGGAACTTGTTTTGAAATAGGGTCATGGTGTATATAATGAGTTAAGGCAAAAATGAGGCCATAGTGGACTGGGGGTCTTTAATTCAAGATGACCATTGTTTTCATCAAATGAGCAGAAGAGACACAGATGCACCAAGAGATGCCGTGATGGGGGCAGAGACAGCAGCGGTGTGCGAGTAAGCCAAGGAATGCTAAGGATCGCGGGCTTAGAAAGCTCCCCGAGAGACCTGGAGCAGATTACCTGCGGACCCCAAAGAAGAAACCAACCTCACAGCACCTTGATGTCGGATTTCTGGCCTCCAGAAATGGCAGAGAACAAATTTCTGTTGTTCTAGTCACCCAGTGCATGTACTTAGTTAGGCAGCCCCAGGAAACTAAGACAAGTCTTCAAAATGTGTGGGGAAGAGGATCTGCCAAGACAGGGCTCTTGGAGTCGCTCAGGCAGAAGACCAAGGAGGGGACAAGCTCTAGCAAACAATGCAGACAGCTGATGCTGTTAATCAAGAATTGAGTTGGAGCAGGGCATTGTAGGTAGCACCTACCTACAATCCCAGCACTCTGGGCGGCTGAGGCAAGAGGATCCCAAATTCGATCTCAACCTGGGCAACTTTTTGACTTAGTGAGATTTTGTCTCAAAATAACAAATAAAAAAGGGCTGGGGATGGAGCCCAGTGCAAAGGGCCTGAGTTCAAATCCCAATACCCCCCACCAAATCCAGTTGGTACAGAGGAAATACAGGAGTCGATAGAACAGAGTCTATACAGAAACAGTTCTTCATACGCATGGAAAGAAATATAAATGGCGTCTCAGATCAGCGGCGGGAGAGTGAGACTATCCAATATGTAGTACAGATATAACTTAGAACAATCTGCAAAAAAATGAAGTTGGGGTGCCTGTTGGTGCGCGAGGTCCTGAGGTCGTCCCCCCGGTACCCACAAAAAAAAAACAAAACACCATGGTACTGGCAAAAAAAACAGACCCAAAGATCAATGTAACAGATTAGAAGATGCAGAAACAACTCCAGACATACTCAGCCACCTTATCTTTGACAAAGGTGCCAAACACATTCACTGGAAGAAAGATAGCCTCTTTAATAAATGGTGCTAGAAAAACTGGCTCTGTACATGCTAAAGATTAAAATTAGAACCATATCTTTCACCATGCACTAAACTAAAATCAAAATGGATCAAAGATCTAAATATTAAAACAGAAACATTAAATCTGCTGGAAGATAGAATAGGTAAAACTCTTGAAGACACTGGTGTAGGCAAAGACTTTATGAATAAAACCCCAATTGCACAGGAACTATCACAAAGAATCAACAACTGGGATCTCATCTTATTTAAAAGCTTTTTCACAGCAAGAGAAACCACCAACAGAGTGAAGAGACAACCCACAATGTGGGAAAAAATGTTTGCCAGCTGTTCCTCAGACAAAGGAACATATAAAGAACTCAAAAAAAATCAGACCTCCCAAATTTAAACACCTAATCTGAAAATGGGCATCTGAGATGAATACACACTTCTCAGATGAAGAAATACAAACAGCAAATAAATATATGAAAAAATGTTCAACATCACTGCTCATTCGAGAGATGCAAATTAAAACAACAGTGAGATTCCATCTCACCCCAGAAAGAATGGCTATTATGAAGAAATGAACCAAGGGCTGGTGATATGGCTCAGCAGCATAAGCGCCTGCCTAGAAAGCACGAGGTCCTGAGTTTGACTCTCGGTACCCACATTAAAGAAAAAGAGAAAAAAAAAGAAAAGAAGAAATCAACCAATAACAAGTGCTGGAGGGGCTGTGGGGAAAAAGGAACACTTCTCCACTGTTGGTGGCAGTGTAGACTGGTGCCACCACTGTGTAAATCAGTGTGGAGATTCCTTAAAAAACTAGGACTGGAGGTCCCATTTGACCCAACTATTCACCTTCAAAGTATCTTCCCAGAAGAATTAGAAACATTGTACCACAGGGATATATGTGCACCCATGTTTATAGCAGCACAATTTGTAATAGCTAGATCTTGGAAACAACCCAAATGCCCATCAACCGAGGAATGGATAAAAAAGATGTGGTAGTGTTATGCAATGGAGTACTACTTAGCCATAAAGAAGGATAAACTGGAGACTTTTATAGGTAAATGGAGGCAACTCGAGACCATACTCATAAGTGAAATAAACCAGACACACATGTGTGAACATCATATTGTCTCCCTAGTGTGAGAAGCTGAAAGAGTAAATAAGATCCCAAGTGTACAATAGATATTGTAAAATGGGAAGAAACTGTTCAAAAGGAAAGAGAAACTGGGATGGGGGAATGGAGAAAAGAAGGAAGGTAAAAGCAAAAGGAAAAAATATATACGAAAGATGGTTAAGGTAGATATACTACTAATTTATCTTAGTTCATTGAAAAGAAAGATTTGTGCTAATATTGTTTGGACAATTAAATGCCGATATCTTGCACTCTGAGTAACTAATTTAAAGATAACAGTACACAATGTATTAACCATTGTTACCCTCCTATTATGTTGTTTTGAAATTTTGTTGTACTTTTTCTCTTTAAAATAAAAATTAAAAAAATTAAAAAAAGAAGAGACTATGAGTGAAATAAAATATATTATATCCAGAACTCAGGCAGAAAGGAAAATTGATTGGTCGAATTGAGCAGATAACAATCTAAAATTTCTTTTTGCTAGAGTAGACCATAACATAAAGTTGAGAGACAGATAACAAACTGGGAAAACATATTTGCAACATCTGTGACAGACAAGTGCGATGAGTCGACTCCTCTGTTTTATGAGGAGTTCACATAAACTAATAAGAAAAATAAAGCAACTCACTAGAAAAATGAGCAAAGGTTGCAAACAGGCAGTTTATAGCAAAATAAACACAAATGGCAATAAAAGCACGAAAGATGCCCAGCCTCTTTCTTTTATTTAAATGCTTTTCAGAATTTTTTACTCCCACCTCCAACATCATTTTTTTTCCTGCATATCATCAGCACATCCAGCATCATTCTTAATGAAAGAAATACAAAGCAAACAACAGTGAAATTTGGTGTTCACATATCAGATTAACAAAAATGGAAAACTGTGGTACCTGGAAGCTGGAGATGGGAGAGAGTACACACTTTCCCACACTTTTGCTGGGAGTATAAACCAGTATATGTTTTCTGGAAAGCCATCAGGAAACAATTATGAAATTAAGAATGTTCCTAGCAATCTCATTGCTGTAAAATTATCCTAAAAATGTACTCTCAAGAATTTCTCAAGATACAAGCCCCAGGATGTTTCTGCAATAAAAAGAGTCATATTTGTAAAGCTGTTAGTTATATTTATAAATCTCTTGGTACATAGCAAGTGTTATGCAAGTGTTTATTAAATAAATCAATTGGGGAATTATATGTGCAAATTCCCCCAAAGGAAAATAATTCAATAGGACTCCATTTTGTATTTAAAAATATGTATATTTACATATATGTGGATATTTTCATTAAACATGTGTATATTTCTGTATGAGAGTGGGGAGAGAAACTTTTAATTTGTTAAATTTTTACCTATGCTAGATCAAATGATTGTAAATATTCATGCCTATGCTTTTTCCCTTTGGCGGTGAGATTTGACTTCTCTGCTTGGGTTAGAGTACATGACTGTTTGCTTTAAGCAGTAGAATTGGAGTAAGCATTATGCAAAGAAAGGTTTTATTTATTTTTTTTGTTTTTTGAGACAGGGTCTAACTACGGACCTTGAACTTGTTGCTATGCTCCTGCCTCAGCCTCCTGAGTGCTGGGATTATAATTGGGCACCGCCACACCTAGCTACAAAGAGAGGTTTTAAATGTGGCTTTCTGTTGTTCCCTGGCCTCGTGTCTTTCTCCCATTGGCTGGAGAAGAGCATAAGTCATCTCTGACCCTGGTTTAAGGGCGAAACAAAGACCTATAAACAGAAGCAGAGATGTTCCAGCCACCTTGCAGAACTAAAAGAGAGGAAAATATTTTTCACTGGAAGCCAGTCAGATGGGGGGAGTCTTTGTTAAACAGCATTATTGCTGTAGTAGCTGACTAATACAGTACCTCTCTAAACATTTTGATCTTTCTCTAATTTTGCATATATAACTTTTATTATTTAAAAAGGTCCAGGTTTTATCTTGGTGGATAGATTAGGGCCCTGTTTGAAAAAAAATTTTTGAAACTAAGAAATCTTAAATGTTTTTGTAAAGGGAGATGCAGAAGGTGGTTGAAAGAGCCATGGGGAGTCCTGGGTGGCCAGGAAGAGAAATATCAACGGTTCTCTGTTTTTCCTTGGTCTCCACCTTGCTTTGCCGCTGGCACAGAGCCTCCTGCGTGTGGAGAGCCTGATCTGGGAGCTGTCTTATCCTCCCTTGGCCTGGGTGCCATGTGCCCAGGAGTCATCCCTAAGTAAAAGAGCCTTTCCTGGGGATATGTTCCATGGGCAGTGGCAGAGGCAGGTGGCCTGGGGAAGAAGAGCAAAGACAAGCAAGCCAAGGACGCCTTCGGTGTGGCACAGTGTGTGCTGTCTTTGGCTGTCTGCAGGAGAAAGCCATCAAGAGACTGAGGTCAAGATGGGAAAGCGGAGCTCATCATGAGGGAAGTTCCTTTTGCCACCACCGTACACCCCTGGTGTCCAAATGAAAGTGCAGGAGGTGACAAGGTGGTATGTGGTTCCCGTCAGCCTGGAGCCTATGAGCCCATGTCCCTGAATTGCACTGGGGTCCATGGGACTCCGTCCATTTGGAGGCTGGACAGATCTCTGCTCCTCCCGCCACCCTCTCCCGCCTGCCGAGTCAGGACAGCAGTGAAGCCCGGACAGCCTCTTCTGTAGGGTACCCAGCTGAGCACGCACCGGGGTGTAGACCTAGTGTTCACAGGACTGATGGTGCAGGGATGTGGGACTGTGCCACATCATCTTGGCTAAGGCTGGAGACCCCATGTTATGGGCAGAGTCCTCCTGTTGGAGATTAATGCTCTAATAAGAGACCCAGAGATCTAGCCAGCTCCTCCAGCCATGTAAGGACACAGTGAAGACCCCATCTACGAACCTGACGCCAAATCTGCCAATGCCTTGGACTTCTCAGCCCCAGAACAGGGAGAGATAACCTTCTGTTGCTTATAAGCTGCCCAGTGGGTGGTACTCAGTTGCAGCAGCATAAACACAGATGCCCCAATCTTTAGAATCATCTTCCCTGAATGGCTTCAGGGGACAGGAGGTTAAAAGAGGATTTTGCCCAGGATTTGGAAGGCAGAAATAAAGCAGCAGTCACTCCTCTCAGAAACTCACCACAGCCATGAGGAACAGGCATCGCCTGTGGGTTCCAGCTCTGGGCCCAGCTCCTCTTCCCTCCTGCTGGCCCTGCTGACCAACCATGCGCCAAGGTGCCCTGACAAATGCTTGGCTGCATGCCACAAGCTCTGGCTTGTCCCCATCCCTGTGCTTCAGGAGAACAGGCTTTCTCTCTCTGGAGCTCTGAGACCTCCTTCCAGAGCCTTATTTCTCCAGCTTCTCTCTGTGTAGTAGAGGTAACTGTCTCCAAAGAGATGTCTGGTCTTTGGCCTTGGCATTGAGAGGCACTCTCTAAGGCCTTGGAATGTCTACCCGACGAGTCTTTATTTACCTGGGAGCCTTGGTCAATGGACAGTGCAACAATCTAACCTGTGTGGGGGCTTTGGACCATGCGGTGTTATCTGCTCTCTCTTCCCAGGCACTGGAGGTGAAAGTTCAGCCATGTGAGTATCAACCATGGAGCCCCAATTAAAATTAAAAAAAACCCAACAACTTTGGACATAAAAGCACGTGTGAGCCTTCCTGCTTCGTAACACTCTGTGCTGTCTCACACATCATTGCTGGGCGATGTCAGCACTGCCCACACTCCACTACCCATACTCCAATCCCCAAGTGTGCCCCTGCTGAACTCTGTCCCACGCGCCTCCTTTCTTGGTTGATTTTAATCTGTGTCCTTTTCCTGTGATAAACTCTTAACCATCATAGCTTCCTGAGTTCCAGGAGGGCTTTAGTGAATTAACAAACTTGAGCGTGGTCTTGGGGACTCCCAGAACTCGTAGCCGGCATCAGAAGTGACTTGCGTGTGTCTCTAACTTTGTGCCCTCTAGTCTGTAATGTACATGTAAATGCCTCAGTGCTCGCGGAGCCTCTGTTTCCCTGTCTGATCCCTGAGCCAAGTACATGGTCTGGTGGCGGTGTGTCTGGGCTTGAGTTTGGAGAACGGACAGAGCACAGATCCTTGTAACCATAACCATTGTTTTTTATCTTCTGCCTTGATGAAAACTGAGCGATTCTTACTTTGTCACAACACACACGCTGCCATGAGTTAAGTGTCCAGGTTTCTCTAGCTGTGTTATATTCTCCTGGCAGTTCGAAACATTTCTGACATTTTTCAGTTTCCTCCTAGGTAAAGGAGGTGTGCAGGGAAAGTGTCTCCTTCCCCTTTGCACAATTATGACTCATTTATTTGTAGGGATCCATCAGAAAGGAGCCTTTTTTGGTGGCAGTGAAGGAGGAGGGTAACATTTGGGTAGGGGTAGCCGGAGAAAGATGGGATGAGGGGGACAACAAGAGGGGGTGTCCAGGGAGGGGCTTGGGTGTGTGCTCCCTTCAACAGCCATTGCAAAAATTTTTTTGTACTGAGGATTGGACCTAGGGCCTTTGCATGAAACTACATCCCAGCCCTCTTTTTTTTATTTTGAGAAAGGATCTGCTACATTGCTAAGTTGCCGAGGCTCAACCTTATGATCCTCCTGCCTCAGCCTGCCAGAGTTGGTTTTGAGCTGTGACAAGAAAGGGCGTTTTCAGAAGCTCAGTGAAGCCCCAAGTGTGATCAGAGCAGTCTGGGTCCCACTGATACATGCAGCAGAGGTGGGCCCAGTGGTGCCTGGTCCTAAGGGAGCTGTGGCCCTGGAGACATTGGCACACAGACCCTTGGCACAGACACCAGAGCTGTAGTGCACATTGTTGGTGCCCACCTGTGATGCTTAAGCATAATTCTGGGTGTGTCTCTAAGGGTGTTTGCAACCAGATGTGGTGGCACTGTTTCTAATCCCAGCACTTGGGAGGCTGAGGAAGGAGGATTGCCTCAAGTTCAAGGCCAGCCTGGGCTACATAGTGAGACCCTGTCTCAAAGAACCAAAACTAAACTAAACTAAACTAAACTAAAAATAGAAAGCTTCTAAGAGTGTTTGGGGATGCGAGTAACATGTGAATTGATAAATCGAGCAAAGCAGGTGGCCCTCTCTAATGTGGGTGGCCTCATCCCATCAATCAAGGACCCGGAGAGAACACAAAAGCTGGATAAAAGGAACTCCTCGCGCCTGCCTTTGAGCCGGCACACTGGTCTTCTCATGCCTTCAGGCTTGGACTTCAACAATAAGCACTGGTTTTCCCTCGCTCTCCAGCTCACTGACTATAGATCTTAGGACTTCTCAGCCTCAGCAAAGCATGAATCAATTCTTTACAATGAATCCTTTTATACGTACAGTGGCGCCTTGGTACTCATCATTCATTGGTTCTGGGAGGCACAAGGAGTGTCAAAAACGAGGATCAAACCCATTGTTTTGGCTGTAAAGGGTAGCAAGTCACAAGGCAATCAACACCCAGAAGTCCCGGCTTGTGTGTCGAGGGCTGTCTTGGTTACTTTTCTCTTGTTGCTGAGACAAAATAGCCAACGCCCAAAATTAAGGAAGGAAAGGTTTATTTAGCTCACAGTTTGTGGAGGTTTCAGTCCATAATCGGCTGGCTCCAAGGTAGGGTGGCACAGTGAGGGGCAACACTTCATGTCAGCAGAAGACAGCAAAAGCAACAAGAGCAACAGGAGGAAGAGCAGGCTTATTTTCCTCCCTTACATTGTATGCAGGCCACCCACCCTCACCATCTCTGCGCCCTCCTCTTGCACAGGCTCAGGATGTTCACAGAGTGAGGACCCCGCCCCCTGCTGAGTCACTTAGTTAAGCTTCTGAACTTCTCAGTTCTCAAGTTGACACAATGTATCAACCATTGCAAGTACCAAACAAATGATGAGTACCAGGGCAAAATTTTCATAATAAAATTCATCGAGTACCCAATTTGACCAGTTTCAAAGCAGTCGAGGGCCCAGGTATGACTGCAAATTGGTTCTGCTTCTCTGGAGAACCCTAATACACTGCCCAGCATCCCTCTCCATCCCGTCTTCCGCTGGAGACTTAGAGTGGCCGCCTTACCTACCTCAGCTCGGACCTGTCTCAGCCTGCGCGCACGATTCCTTGGGAGACGGGGATGGGTCCAAGGCCGTGTCACTGTTGGCTCCTTCCTGTTCCCCTTCTGGGGGTGGGTGTCTGAGTCCAGTCTCTGTTGCTATAGAAAAATTCCTAAGCTGGGTAATTTATAAAGAAAAGAGGTTTATTTAGCTCACAGTTTCAGAGGCTGAAAGTCCAAGATCAGGTGGCCCTATTTGTTTGGCTCTGGTGAGGCCTCGCGGTGAATGGTGTCACAACGGTGGGAGCGCGTCTGCAAGCAATCACATGACAAGACAGGAATCCAGGGAGACTTAGGGTCAGGCTGGATCTTTTTACAATAACCAGCTCTGGTGGGGTCTTGTGAGAACTACATTAATCCCTTCAAGGACAGCTCCTTCAACTAAGCCTCCACTCCTTAAAGGTCCAGCACTCTTCACACCACCAGACTGGGGACCAAGCTTCCAGCACAAGAAACTTTGGGGGAGGGGTCACCCAGACCATATTCAAACCACAGTGATGAGTGGCGCAGTGTTTTTCCTACACCTGCAAAAGTCTATGCTCATCCTAACCATGTCCCAGGCACAGTGTGGTCACCCAACATCTGAAACCCAGCTTTCCGGATCTGTAAAGTCTTCCCTCCCTCCCCCTGCCCAGTGAGCAGTCTCCAGAGAAGACACTGGCTTTGGCCTTCTAGACAGAAAGGAGTTAAGCTGGGCCCAGTGGGACGTGCTTCATTTCTAGGGCCTTGCTACCTCCCAGAGGCAGACCAGACAGGATATGAATGGGGACAGTCATGTTTTTCTGGTGTCACATTCCTGATGTCAGGGTCAACCAACAAGATGCGGGCCTGTGCGGGGAAGGCAACAACACCACCGGTTTCTTACGCCTCGGATCTCACTTATCTAATCATGATCTAATTAAATAGGATGCTCTGCCCACAGTACAGGCAGCCGTGCATATGGACATGGTGACTTGCTCAGCTGGGAGACTTTGGGGTGCGTGCTGCCATGCGGATTAGTGACTGAAGTTCTTATGTTGGATTTAAAAGAAAAGATTTTCCTCTAGAATAGAATTAGAAAACAGAATTCTTATTTGCAAATTTGTGTTTATTCTTCCTTCTTGTGCCCTTGGTGGTACTGAACTTTTTTTTTTTTTTTTTTTTAATTTTGAGACAAGGTCTCACTATGTGGTTCAGGCTGGCCTTGAATTCACTAGGTAGCCCAGGCTGGCCTCAAACTCACAGCAGTCCTCCTGCTTCAGCCTCTCAAGTGCTGAGATTACAGGCATGTGCCACCATGCCCAGCCTGACTTATTCTTTAGCACATGAGATGCAAAGAAAATTCTAGAACATGTCTCAGAAGCATCTCTAGTCTCCCATAGTGATGGTGTCTTCAGACATACACCCTTGCCAGCTCTCAGGGGGCCGTACCAGCTGTGCTTTTTTTTTTTTTTAATATAAATATAAGGGTCTCAGTATATTACCCAGGCTGGGCTCAAACTTGTAATCCTCCTGCCTCAGGCTCACAGAGTGGTGGAATGACAGGCCTTCACCATCTCCCTCTTGTCTGTCTGGACGGGTTTGCCTCAGATGAGTTGGGAATAAGGAACTTCAGGTATTTGAGCAAATGTTTGCACCAAGCAGTGCTCTGAGATGGGGAGCCAGCAAGTTTCCCAGTTGGGTTTGTTGCCTGCACCCCACAAGTCTTATGACGATATTCTGGTTTAAAAAAAAGAAAAAGAAAAGGAAGAAAGAAAGAAAGAAAACTATTTCCAATGACAGATACGAATTTAAGAGAGTGGAAGAGCTTAGGACAGAAAGTGGCAGTTCCTGGCCTGCCAGGACAATCTTGCTGAACGGGTTCTGCCTGTGTCACCTGGGGGGCTGGTGCTGGACAGTTAGAGGACCTGCCTCTCTTTCTGCCTCTTCTATGAGGATTTAACCCACATGCCCCACCCTCCTCCACTCACCGCTCCTCTGCCCACCTGTAGGAAGTGGATTCTTTGTAAGAAGTGGATTCTTTTTGGTTCTTGTGCTGGTTCTGAGTGGGGTCTCTGAGCACCAAGTGGGGTGTCCCAATACTCAGGCTTTGCCTGAGTGTGGGTGAGTAGGTTGGCGTGGGCCTTTGTCCCCACTGCAGGAAGCCCATATGGGGCGCTGACTGCTCTCTCTGGATGGCCCTGGGGTCTCTCTGCCTGGGTTGAATCTTTTTCTTTTTTTTTTTTTGTGGGTACCGGGGGTCGACCTCAGGACCTCGCGCGCCAGCAGGCGCCCGTGCCGCTGAGCGATATCACCGGCCCCTTTTTCGTATGTGGGTTCCGGGAGTCGAACTCGGGCCCTCGCGCTTGCCGGGCAGGCGCTTAAGCCGCTGAGCCATCTCACCGGCCCCAACCTGGGTTGAATCTTAGCTGCCCAATCAGGGCCCAGGAGCAGGCCTTTCTTAATCAGCCCGCTGCCTGTGCCCCTGTTGCTCTCACCTTCCACCAGCCAGCCTGGCTGGACCACCCGGGGTTCTCCCAGAAGACACCCTACATCCCCCCGAATCAGACTCATGAGTTCATCATCCTACATGGTCTCATCCCCTTTATGAGTTTCCAGAAACCCGCTGAAGTTTCTTATTCACAGAAAACTCTTCCTCTTGGGTACAGTCCTTCTTTATTTCTATCCGTTCCTTGGCTGCATTTTCGACAGGAGAACCACATCAGCCTTTTTAACGGGTCTCCAGATGCCAAGCGGAGGCCAGAGGGGGCGGCCCGAGCTGCCCGGGGCAGACAGACTGCAGCGCGCCCGTGCCTGGTGGTCTGATTGATGGCTGCCTGGGCCTCTCTGAGTTCCCTTTATGGATGTTCCAGACGAATCCACCTATCCTCAACTTCCTGGTGGGTTTTAAACAATTGCTCAACCCGGAGTACTTTGCGGAGTAGCGAGTCATGTTTAAAATGTCGGAGACGAGCTGGTTGTTGGGTCAAACTGTCTACGTCTGTCTCCTTCTGTGAAGATGGCCTCTCGCCCATGAGCGCGCGGGTTATCACCAGCCTGGACGCTCAGAGGCAACCAGATCTTGTGAAGCTGTTTGAAAGTTGTGAACACGCTTTCCTTGCAGGGGTGACCACACTTGCCTTGCCCAAGGCCTGCGGCCAGACCGGGGTCCTGGGAGCTGGGCTTCCGGCCAGGTCTGGTCCCGCGAGTGTCCCACAGCAATTCCCGGCTCCCTGGCTCAGATCGCCCATTCCCCACAGCCAGCCTTGGTGGAATCTACGACCCCGCGTGCTGCAGCCTGGGTGCCTGACAACCCAGGGAAACCTGCCGCCGGCTGCGCTTCTGCCCCAGAGCGATTCCGGGCCAGCGCAGCAGCAAAACTGCAGAAGTGTCGCTAGCACGGGCCTATTCTTTTTTTTTTTTTTTCCCCCTCTCATAGAGTTTTAAATGAGATTTTAATAGAACAGAGAGTAGCCAGGCACAAAATTGGAAGCAACGAAACCAAAGTATCTAGGCTGAAACTAGGGGCCGGGAAAAGTCCAGAGTTCAAAGCAGAAACGACTCCGCCACCCATGCGCGACGCTCTGGACTAGGCTGGAGCTGAGCGGGGCTTGGACAAGGCTGGGGCTGAGCCTGGGCGGGGCTTGGACAGTGATGCAGCTGCTCGGACGGGGATGGGCGGGGCTCGGGGGGAACGGGAGGGGCTCTGCTGGAGCGTGAGTGTGGCTCAGGACTTGACGCGGAGCACCGGTACGGACAGTTTTCCACCTGTCCGCAGCAGTTGGCGGTGGCTGGAGGACACAGCGGGTGGTGGGATGAGGTGCAGTCCAGGGGAACCCGTGGCCCTTGGACGCAAGAGAGCTCCAGCTCCGTTGCCCGCCAGCGGCATAAAATGGATGAGCTCCTGGCCTCCGTGGCTCCCCCTCGCCACCCACAGCTGCCCTTGGCATCTGCTAGAGCTCTGGACTAAGTGTTTACAGAGTCCAGGGTTCTGTGATTTTCAAATGTGACGCTCGATGTGGCATTACAGAAACCTGGGAACAAACCCCCACGGAGGCACAGAGGGCCACCCTGTGGTTCTTCCCCTGGGGTGCACTTGGGAGGAGGAAGAGTCAGGGAGCAGGAGACAGCAGGGGCCAGGGACATGGGGTGGCATGGATGCTAGCCTCTGCAGGGAGGCAAGGAAGGGCGACTGATGTCCCTTTGAGGCATCAGGAAGCGAGGGGCCTTTCCAAAGAGGAGGAGCCAGCCGCGCTGCTGAAAGACACCCGCAGGGGTCTGTGAGGCTCCAGGGAGGGGGTCCCAGGCTGTCGGGGCTGCCCCAACCAAATACCGGGTCTTCAAGGTCTATGGGCTTGAACAATATCTTTCCCTGCTCTGGAGGCTGGAAGTCTGAGATCAGGTGTCCCCATATGGCTAGGAAAGCCTGGGCAGATTCCTGATGGCCCTTCCCATAAGGACACTAGTCGCACCCTGAGACCCATCCTTATGCTCTCATTTAAACCTAATCACCTCCAAATACCATAGCACTGGAGGTCAGGGTGTCACCATGTGAATCTGGGGGGACACAGACAGATAGTCCATAGCAGAGGGGTGGAGGGCATTGGGTAGCCGGAAAGGGGAGACAGATGGTAACAATGGCATTGTCAGTCTCCGAGTGCCCACTCTGCGTGAGGCCCTGTGCTCAGAATCCATGTATCAGCCTCAGCAGCCTTGGGACAGGGGGCAGACTTTCTTTTCCACGCCTTGCACACTCTGAACACGGCCACCCTTGGATGCTAGTGCCACCAGGCCCAGATACACTTCAAAGACAAGATAAAGGCGCACGCTCCAGTTGTCCAAATAATCCTGTGAGGTTTCCTTTAGCTCACAAACTTTCCCGGTGCATTTTAAATGATTCCATTTACCAAAATCAATGGCCACACTGGAAAGAAGCAACCAAAAGGGATATTTTATTTCCTTGCACAACCAGCTCAATAGTTTCCTGTTACCTCTCCAGAGACCCGCAGAGTTACGTAAGGCAAGTCTGGGCATCTCTGGATGTCCAAAGTCACTAGTGTCAAAGTTTAAACCTGGAACCCTAGGAGCAAATCAACCAGGAAGATGATTTCTTTAGTGGCAAAATAGGTGTGCAATCAACATGTGTTCACTTCTTACCTGCTCCACACACTGTTCACCCAGAGGAGGGGCCTCATTTCTTTTGGGGTCGCCCTTTGAACACATATAATCAGTGTGTTTGTATAATCACTTTGTTCTTGTCCAAACTGGGGTGGGGACTCAGAGACAGTAGACTCACGGGGGTCCTAATTTGTATGTGCATTTCACCCTGTGTTTTTCTGTCCTTCAGTTTCTTTCACATTGAACTACATCCCCAACCCCTTTTATTTTTCATTTTGAAACAAGCTCTTGCTAACTTGCTAGGTTGACCTGGTTGGGCTCCACCTTGCTATCCTCCTGCCTCAGCCTCCCAGAGTGCTGGGACTACAGGTGTGCACCACCATGCCCTGCTTCCTTCAGGTTCTGTTAAGGGTTTAATTCTGTCCTCTTGCCTCCCAAATTCGTATGTTCAACCCTAACCCCCATATTTCACAACATGACCTTATTTGGAGAGAGGGTCTTTTTAGAGATTAAATTAAAGTGGGGTCATTAGGGTGGTTTCTAATCCAATGTAGCTGGTGTCCTTACAAAAAGGGGAAATTTGGAGAGAAGCAACATGAGAGACACAGAGAGAAGACAGTCATCTATCTACAAGCCAAGGAGGGAGCCTAGAGCAGACCCTTCTTTACAGCTCTGAGAAAGAATCAATCAGTCCTTCTGACACCTTGTTTCAGACTTGCAGCCTCCAGAACCAAGTCAATAAATCTTGGTGTTTAGCCCACCCTGTTATGCTTGGTTACGGGGGCCTGGAGGCTAATACAGGTTCTGAGCAGGGAACTGAATTCTTTGCATTTCCTTGCTTTGAGGATTTTACAAAGTGCAGTGCAGAAAGCTACTCTATTGTCCTCTTTGTAAAAGTCTGCTGTTAGAGAAGAGAGTTCTCTCCGAGTTCCAGAAAGAGAGGGGAAGTGCCTTGGAGGTCAGGGAGAGGAGGTGTGTGGATTTGTGGGTGGGGTTGGGGCTTGCAGGATCTAGGGTTGATCTCTCTCTCTCCCTCCTCTTCCCTCCTCCTCCCCTTCCCCCTCTCCTCTCCCTCTTCCTCTCCTTCTCTCTCTCTTTTTTTTTTTCCCCCTGTACTGGGGATTAATTGAAGCCAGGATGCTCTACTACTGAGCTACATCTCCAGCCCTTTTTATTTTTATTTTATTTTGAGACAGGGTCTTGCTAAGTTGCCCAGGCTGCCCTCAAACTTGCCACCTTCCTGCCTCAGCCTCTTGAGTAGCTTGGTATTACAGGTATGTGTCTCCATGCCCATCCCTAGGAAGAGTTTTTCAAGGTTGCCTACCTGTATGGGGACTTTGCCGATATTTGGTGATGGACTTTGAGAGGGCTGCTGCTGGGGGCAGGCGAGGAGCAGGATGGGCTCAGAGGGCCTCCCAGGTGAGTCAAAATGTCTGCATCTATAAAAGCTGACGGTCCCCAATCAGTGCTGACAATGAATGGAGCCACCAGTCTATGGTTGGGTGATTGGACCCCCATCCCCTCTCCCCACCATGACCTGGTTCTTTAACTCTGGTGTGACCATAATGGGCAGTGCTTGTCCTTCGAAAATGGGGTCAGTTGGGCGTGTGACCAGCTGCAGCTCTCTGCTCCTGCTGGAGGCCTGGGGACAGGTGTCAGGGCCTGGGACATGTGTCCCATGAGGTGAGGGGAGGCAGGCCTTAGAGGAGGGTCTGCACCTCCCACCATGTCCCCACGGCTGAGGGTTTCCAACATTACATAGCAAGTAGGGAACTTGATAAGCCAAGAAAGCAACATGCAAGGCAGGAAAAAGGGAAAGGCTTTTCCCTGCTCTAGGGACCCAGCTTGACATGACCACAACCATCTTGACTGTAATGCCATTTCGCCCAAAGGTGACCCTGGCACACAGCACAAGCCCTACAGGACAAACAAAGCCATCGAGATAGCTGAATGTGTTGTGTTGGCCACTGATGCCCGGACTGTTTCTTAGCTGATATTGGACATGTCACTAGGTTTTGAGAAAGGACAGCACTTTCCACTTGGCCTCAGCCTGCCTTTGCCTAGCTTAGCTTTAAACTCTTCCTCTGCCTTGGAGTGTGGGGATTCTTCTGTTTTCTTTCCTTGTCTTAGCTTTTGCCCGTAAGCGCATGAAATCACTCTGTGAAGCCCTGGATCTGCTTGTGCTTTTCCTCCCTCCCTCCCTTCTTCCCTCCCTCCTCCTTGGCTCCCTCCTTCCCTTCCCTTCCCTTCTTCTCTTCCCTTCCTCCTCCTCCTTCTTCTTCCTCCTCCTTCTTTTCTCTCTCTCCTCCTTCCCCTCCCCCTCTCCTTCTCCCTCTCTGTCTCTTTCTTTTTCTTTCTTTCCTGGGAATTTAACCCAGGGTCTTTGCACTAACCAACACCCCCAGCCTTTTTAATTTTTTAAATTTGAGACAGGGTCTCACTAAGTAGCTAAATTGCCCAGGCTGGGCATGATTCTCCTGCCTCAGCCTCCCATAGTGATGGGATTACAGATGTGTGTCACTACACCCTGCTGCCTCTTTCTTTGATTCCACGGCACCTTCCACCTTTGCTGGCTGATTCTCAGGGGCTGTGTTTTTCTGAAACACCTAGTTTTTGCACAAGGGTCCATGCTTTTCATTTTGCCCCATGGCTCCCAAATTATGGTTTCCAGGTGCCTCAAACTGGTTTGAAGGCTGCTCCTGTCATTGGCCCCCACCCCCAGGTGCATTCTGTTCTCCTGTCCCTGTTAGACACTCGGGGCTGCACAGAGCACCCTGATGTGGACCTGAATCATCCTCACACCTGCTCACTAGGTGCTCATGATGGCTCTTGGGAGTGGAGGAGCTCTCTGAATCCGTGGGAGGCTCCTTAGCTTCTCCACATGGGCTGGAACAAACAGGGCTCAGACAGGAAGGACACTATCACCTCAGATAGGAGGGGTCCAGCTGGGGTTGAGGTGCCTACATCCCTGCCCCTAACCCTGAGGTTCATGGCCCAGCTGACTGTGGCTGCAAAGAGCAGAGGTTGGAGCTGGGTGTGGTGCTGTAGCCTATAGTCCCAGCACTTGGGGAGGCTGAGGCAAGGATCGAAAATTTGAGGTTAGCCTGGGCAATTTAAGGACTTAGCAAGACCCTGTCTCAAACAAAAAAATAAAAAAGGGTGAGGGAGGGGGCCAGTGAGATAGCTCAGCGGCATAAACGCCTGCCTGGCAAGCGCGAGGGCCTGAGTTCGACTCCTGGAACCCACATACGAAAAAAGGGCTGGTGATATCACTCAGCGGCACGGGCGCCTGCTGGCGCGCGAGGTCCTGAGGTCGACCCCCAGGACACACACACACACACAAAAAAAAGGTGAGGGATGTAGCTCAGTGCAAAGGCCCTGGGTTCAAGCCTCGGTGCTGGAAAAAAAAAAAAAAGATGCAAAGGCTTAACTCAGTTGTTGTGGCGACCCCACACCTGAGGGGCTATGATCAGGAGAATGCAGAGACTGGAGGGTGAGGGGGGCAGCTGGCTGGAGCCCAGGGACTTCTCAAGGGAAGGAGGCTTTACAGGCCACTGGCAAATGCTGCTACGCCCAGTGCTGGCACAGACCCTTGGGACTCATCATTTGCCCTTAGCTGTGCCCTTGCCATTCTGGGGTCTCTGCCTATGGGCTGTGGGAGATCTGCAGCTTCCTTGGGGATATAACTGTTGGCTTTCTATAATCATCATCATCATCATCAATGAGTATGCTGGAAAAATATGGTGAATGTTAAAAGTTTTAAAAATTATTACAGTAAAAGCCCCCTCAAAATCCTCCCCCTCACTTCGTACACACCCATCCCATCCCTCTTGCCACTTTCTGAAGCAGTTATGGAAGCCCTTTTTCCTGAGTGTCTTTAGTTGTTCTGTCATGGTTGCCTGGATGTCCTGAATCCATTCAAAGTGTTTCCTTCCCATGGTCATTTTGACTTTGGGGAAGAGTCGGAAGACCTGTGCTGCCAGATTCAGTGAATAAGGTGGATGAGAGCACACTGTCATGTGTTTACAGGTCTGTGTTTCTGCTGGATGGCAGTCGGCAGCAGCATTCACCGTATTTTTTAATCACACCTTGTAAAGACACTCACGAAAGAGGACTTCTGAAACTGCTTCAGGAAATGGCAAGAATGTGGGACAAGTGGGTCTGAAGCTAGGGGGAGCATTTCGAGGGGGCTCCATAATAGCAACGTATTTTTTACTGTAATATATTTTTAAAATTTAAACACACAGTAAAACAGAATTTAAAAAGAAATAAATGAAAAACAAAACATGCACACTGTGTTTTCTGATCAGCCCTTATATATCATTAGAGATATAAAAGATACAACTGTTCTGTATTAGACTGAGGCTGGGAGTGTCCCAGGTTACAACTTTGCTGGGCTCCCTCCCTTCCCTGTCCTTTCGCCTAATAAATCCTGTCCACCCCAATTCAGGCTTGGCTTCCAAGGACCTGATCTAAGAAAAATATGTCTCAAATCTCTTGTATTTGATAGGACTTCCCACATGGTTTTTAACTTTTAATTTAATTTTTAAAAGAAACTAGGCCACTTGTCCTGCGGAGTCCTCACAGGCTGGATTTTGCCATCCCGTCTCTGAGATGCATTGGCTTTTGTTGCCAGAACCCCTCACACACTGACTTACCCTGCTTTGTGTGTGGTGTGTATGGTGGGGGGGTACCAGGAATTGAACCCAGGGCCTTTGCACTGAGCTACATCCCCAGCCCTTTTAAAAAATTTTTATTTGGAGACAGGATCTCTAAGTCACTAAGTTGCCCAGGCTGGGCTCAAACTTGTCATCCTCCTTCCCTGCCTTAGCCTCCAAGAATGCTGGGATTACAGTAGGTACCACCATGCTCAGCTTGTCTTACCCGTTGAGGCCTGCAGCCCCTGCCCAAGCACATGTCAGATTCAGCCCCCAGACATCCCCTGGGGCCCTGAGACATCCAGGCCCCCACTGCAGAGGCGAACAGGCAGAGTCCTGGGCCTAGGAGCAAGACGACAGCCAGGGGCCTCCTGGCCTTGGTTAGTAAGACATTTGGAAATGGAATTGGCTACTCCGGGCTGGCTGTAGCCATTTAGGACCCTAACTGGGATTTGAAGTGAGACTGTTTATGACTCCTGCACTACCTTTCTGTAGATGTCCTGTGCTACCTAGTGAAGTCTTGTGACTTGATGAGCGTGCTTGGGTGGGTGAAAAGAAACCTGGCTTTTTCATCACACCCTCGGGCGCATTTACTCCCAGGAGCCAGCAGGGGGCAGCATCACACACCAAAGTTGTGATGGGGAGTGGGGCCCGGGTAGGTCAAGATCAGATTCACTCCTACCCACTTGGTGCACCCCTCAGCCCCGTGTTTCCCAAAGCTCTCTGGCCTCACCTCCAAGCCCCACAATAGCTAGAAATGAGCTTAATGCATTTGTTCTCCGAGTACTGTCAGCCCTTTTCCTGGGGCAGGCTCTGGGCAGGACATGTAAAAGGCTGGTGGTTGACTAGAGCCGAGGTTAAAGGTGTGGGGGTCACTCTGTCCAGCAGCGTCTGAGGCCCATTTTGTCATGCACACATTTGGGCCTCCCATTCCGATCCAGGTTTTTGTTCTTCCTGGGTGGACCTTAGAAGTCCTTTATTTTGCCACCAAGTGACGTAGCACCCGGGAGTAGAATTAAGCCCTGGTTTGAGGTCCTTCCACAGTAGCTGGCTGCATTAGGTGCTTCTTTTCTTTTTCTTTCTTCCTTTCTTTCTTTCTTCTTTCTTTCTTTCTTTCTTTCTTTCTTTCTTTCTTTCTTTCTTTCTTTCTCTCTCTCTCTTTCTTTTTTCTTTCTTTCTTTCTTTCTTCCTTCCTCCCTTCCTTCCTCCCTCTCTTTCTTTCTTTCTTCGTTTCTTTTTCTTTCCTTCTGCCTCCACTTTTCCTTTGTTTTGTCTCTAAACCTCATGCCAGGACTGCAGCCCTGCAAGGATAATTCAATCAGAGCTTTATTGGGTTACAAGCTGCCTGGACAGCGTCTGAAACAAGGGCATGCTGCTTTGAGATTAAATTCTCCCATGGAGACAGGGCTGTGTCTTTCCTGGCAAAATAGGAGCTTTGCCCAGTTGCTGCCTCAGATCTGATGGTCTTGGCCTACAGGGACAAGGACAAGGAAGGGACAGAGATACTATGCTCTGGGCCTGCCTCCTCTCTGGGGTGAGGCTCTGGACTTGGGAAGAGATAGTTTTGGGGTGGAATTCTTGCTTGTTGCCCTGCAGGTTGGGTGACTGTGGGTGCCTTGCTTCCTGCCCAAGCCGCAGGGTCCCTCTGGGGAGATAGGGCCACAGTGGAGGGCAGGGCTGCAGGTGGACTTGGAGAAGTGAGCAAAATGCCCATCCCATATTCTGTGCTCAGACAGTGGGATTTCTCTCTGCTCCTATGGCTCCAGCCAGGGCCCCAACTCCCACTCTCCAGGGCTAAAGTCAGCCAACAGCCTCCTTGGTGTTGTCCCCGAGCTGAAGTGTACGAGCAAGCATGTGAGCGCTCAGCCAGTTTTGGTGGTTGCTGTGCTTCTTTTCTGTGAGGAGAGGAGTCAGGGATGGGGCTCAGGGTCTCATGTGTGCTTGACAGGTCATACCCCAGCTCCGTCCCTACATTTTTTCACTTTTCTTCACTCCACGAGGAAATGTCAGCTGGGTCTGGGGTAGGGCTTAGGTGTAGGTCCCTGACCAACCACAACCTACAAAGAAAGCCCTCTCCTACCCACCAGGCAGTGCCCGTGGGTCCTCATCTCCTGGGCTATGTGGTGCCAAGGATTTTGTTCAGACTCGGGCTTCAGTGGCAGCCAGAGTGCATTGTGGGATGAAAAAGAGGGCATCTTCTGTGTCAGGAAGGTAACTGTGGAAACTGGAGAGTGAGCTGGGGGGCTTGGTCCTGTTCCAGGTGCTTGGAAATGCTCTAGGTGGGTGGGACACATCTGTGTTTAAAGGGGTCAGGTACTCTCCCTCCTGAGTTGACATTCCAGTGTGAGAGAGACCATGAACAAGGACCATGACCCACGAGGAGACTGCAGCGTGCTGGAGAAGTGTACAGGAAGTGGAAAAGCCAGCTGAGTGAGGGGCAGAGAGTACGGCTGGGTTATCCAGGATCGGGTGGGTGTAGCCACGTAGTTTCTGGAGAAATGATTGGTTTCTGGATATATTGGTTTCTGGCAGCTTGGATTTGTTTGTTTTTTGTTTTGTTTTTGTTTTAAGGCAGGGCCTCACTATGTAGCTCAGGCTGGCCTCAAACTCATGGTGATCCTCCTGCCTCAGCTTCCCATGTGCTGGGATTATAGGCATGTACTGTCACACCTGACCGACGGCAGATTAGATTTGGAATGTGCAGGAGAGGAGTCAAGGAAGGAGGGAACTGCAAGGAGGGAACTGCTGCCAAACAGGATGGGGAAGATGACGTGAGGATCAGAGTTTGGATGGGAGGTCAGGGGTCCAGTTTTGGACAGGCTGAGTTTGGGTGCCTATTAGACAATTCCACGGAAATGCTGTACTGGTCCATTTCCCATTGTACCACATTCTGGTGGCTGGGTAATTTGTAAGGAAAAGAGGTTTATTTAGCTCACAGTTCCAGAGGCTCAAGAGCACTGGGCTGGTGTCAGCTCCGCTCTGGTGAAGGTCGCGTGGCAGATGGCATCACAGTGGTGAGAGTGTGGCAAAGAGGGAGAGAGTCCATTGCTAGACCGGGAGGCAGAGAGCAGGGAGGAGCCAGACCTGCACTATTACAACCACGCATCCACTCTGAGGCACCACTGACCCCTTCCCAGGGCAGCACCCATGGTGACCTAGTTACAACCTCCTGAAGGTCCCACCTCGTCAGCACCGCCACGCTGGGGACCCGTGAGCCCGGGGGATGTGCGTAAACCGCAGCAGGCACTCAGGAGGCGGGTGGACACCCGCGTCTGGAGTGTGGGAGAGAGGTCTGGGCCGGGGGAGGCGGGGAGTCTCAGCCTGAGACTGAGGAAGGTCGGGAAACAAGGGCGTGTGGAGAAGAGAAGCGGACCGAGTGTGCATCCCGAGCCCCCAAAGTCACGGCGAAGGGAAGCCACAGCATAGGGGACCCGGAAGCTGCCAGTGCGAGCATGGGGTGAGCTGTGTGTAGTGACATGGGTGTCATTCTTGGCCTTGACAGGACAGCTGTAATGGGTTGAATTCCCCAGTTGATGTCCTAATTCCTGCTACCTCAGAGTGAATTTGGAGCAAGTCTTTTTTTTTTTTTTTTTTTTTTTTGACACAGGGTCTCACTATGTATTATCCCAGGCTGGCCTCGAACTCACAGCCATCCCCCTGCCTCAGCCTCCCAAGTGCTGGGATTACAGGTGTGTGCTACCACACCTAGCTGGAGCAGGTCTTTAAAGAGGTGATTAAGGTAAGATGAGGTCATTGGGGTGGCCCTATCCAACTAGCACTGGGATCATTCTAAGAAGAGAATAGGACACAGATAGGCACAAAGGGACAATCATGTGAGGGCACAGGGAGAAGACGGTGTCAGCAAGCCCAGGAGAGAGGCCTCAGGAGGAGCCAGGCCTGCCCACACCTTGACCTTGCTCATCCAGCCTCCAGAATGGACAGAGGATAAATGCGTGTGGTCTTAAGCCCCCAGGTCTGCGCAGCCTCGTGACATCAGTCTGAGCGCACTGCCACCAGCTTCAGAGGCCGGGGGTGCACGGAGGGCCTGCAGAGGGCAGGGGGAAGAGGAACAGGGACAGGCGAACACGGATCACTCTTCAGAGTTTCACTACAAAGAGCAAAGACAAGGAGTGGTGTCTGTCAGGAAGGAGGATCAAAAGGATTTTTTTCTTTCCTTTAAAAATATTTTCTCTTTTTAGATGGGAGAAATAAGTTTGTTCTGGTGCTGCTGGGAACAATCCACTGTTGAGCGCTGAGGGCTGAGGGTGTGGGAGAGAGAAGGGCTGGGAGGGTGGCTGCCAGGTGCCGGCGGGAAGGGTCCACCCGCAGAAAGGGCCAGCAGGAAACACCACAGCGTCCCCCACCTGGCTGGCACGTGCTGCTGCGGTTATCTCTGCTTTTCATTGTCTTTGAGCCCTGTTACAACTCTGCACTCTGTAGACAGCTGATAATGATGCAAATGCTCTTATCCATCGAAATGCAAACGAGGTGTGTCTACAGGAAAGTAATTCATTACACCCTGTGGATAGCCCAGATCTATGTCCATTCGCAAGTTTGTACTGAGTTCTCACTTTACTGCCCTGCTTCCCTTTCTGCTTTAAACCCCTTGTAACTGTCTTACTGGTTCCCCCATAATGAAGGAGTAAATAAGACCTCCAGCCAGCCAGCCCCCTGCTCTCCCTGAAGCTCAGTGGCTACAATAATGGGGAATCTGGGAGCCCACAAATCCATACTGAGCACCCCTGGGCCAAGCCATTGGTTAGCTCTGCTGCCCTGTTCCTCTGGTTTCTCTGGCACCCCCAGAACTTTCCTGACTCTGCAAGTTGTACATCTTGGTACCATGGGCACAGAGCCTTCCCCGGGGCAGTGCAGAGAGTGTCCTTGACAGCCTGAGATTGTGACCAGGCCTGCGTCTGTCCCCCTGGGGTGGATACAGGAAAGATAAGCCCCTGCTGGTTTTTGTCTACTGACTGCCGTTTTTGCAAGGGTTACATTGTGGTGAGCAGGGTTCATCTGCGGTGAGCAGATGCCAACATCCTACTCAGTGTGACTTCCCCAGGGTACACAGGGGACACGTGCAGGGCAGAGGAGCCCTGGCCCGATTCCTTTTTGCCACCACCTCTCTTTAAGGCAGCTGGGAGCACCATGCTGTCCCTCTCCACTCCCTATCCCACACCAGGGAAGGTCACAGGCTCCAGGTAAACCAGGCTGTACTAGTGTCCCATGGCCACCTACCCAGTGTCACACACTGGTGGCTTAAGACAACAGAAATGTTCTTGCTCTCAGTTCTGGGAACCAGAAATCCGGAATTCAAGTTATCAGCAGGAGCTGTGGTTTGAATACTTGTCCCCTTCAAGACTCATGTTAAGTTTCATGCCATTGTGACACTATTAAGAAGTGGGACATTTAAGAGGTGATTGGGCCATGAGGACTCCACCGTCATGAGAAAGCCCTCTTTGCCCTCTTGCAAGGAGGCCCTCACCAGATGCCTGCACCTTGATCTTGCATCTGCAGATCTGTGAGCCAATACATTTCTGATAGTACAAATTATCCAGTCTCAGCTATTCTATAATAGCACCAAATGGATGGAGGCAGAAGAGCCACCCTCGCCCAAAGGCCTAAGCGGGGGACTCCTTCTTGTCTCTTACAGCCTCTGGTGCTTGATGGCATCCTTGGTGTCTCTTGGCTTGTAGATGTATCACTTCAATCTGTTTCTGTCTTCACATAGGTCTTCTGTGTGTGTGTGTGTGTGTGTGTGTCTTTCTCGCTCACTGATACTGGGGATTAAACACAGGGACTTTGCACTGAGCTGCATCTCCAGACTCTTTATTTTGAACAGAGTCTAAGTCACTAAGGTGTCAGGGCTGGGCTTCAACTTGCAACCCTCCTGCCTCAGCCTCCCAGAGTGCTGGTATTATAAGTATGCACCACTACACCCAGCTTGTTCTCCTTTTAAAGACACCAGTCATTGGATTTGGGCCCACCCTACTCATTTGGCTCCATCTTCCCTTGATCACCTCTGTAAAGACTGTTTCCAATAAGATTGCGTTCTGAGGTGCTGGGTGGATATGAGTTTTGAGGGGCGCTACACTATGTAACCCATTGCACAACCCCTCAGGGTGGAAATCTGGCATCACCCACATTTCCAGAGCTCCAGCCTGGAAATGCAGAGTGCAGGGGAAGGAAGAGGACTAGCTTGGTAGGTTCTGATTATAGCTGCCTGCCCAATCCTTGGCCACCTGTCTCAGCCCTACTGGGGACCCAAGGCTCAGTGGCATGTGCCATGCCCAAGGCCCTGGGCAGTGGTCCACCCAAGAGTCCTGCCTCTCCTCATAGAGTCCTGTGGCTCTGATCTTTTTTTTTTTTTTTTGTGGGTACCGGGGGGTTGACCTCAGGACCTCACGCGGCAGCAGGCGCCCATGCCGCTGAGCGATATCACCGGCCCCTTTTTCGTATGTGGGTTCCGGGAGTCGAACTTGGGCCCTCGTGCTTGCCGGGCAGGCGCTTAAGCCGCTGAGCCATCTCACCGGCCCCCAGTGGCTCTGATCTTAAATGTCCCCCCCAAAGTCTTGTGTGTGCATAGGTGGGGCTGGAGGTGATCAGATCTCAAGGGTGTTAAATGGGCTGTCGGTGGGGGTCTTTGGAGGCAGCGGGACACTGAGGGGGCTGGGGAGTGCCTTCGGAGGTAGATCTTTTTCCTTCTCTCTCTTCTTCCTGGCCACCTTGGGGTGAGCAGCTCTCCTCCGCCAGGCCCTTCCACCATGATGTTCCTACCTAGGAGCCGGCCGATCTTGAGCCAAGATAAACATCTCCTCCTTTAAGCTGCGGGTGTCAGGTATTGTGTCCCAGTGATGGAGAGGTGACTAATACGTAAAGTGAGAGGGTTCTCCCTCAGAGCATACCTTCATCTGTCTTCCTCTGACTATTTGGTGTCCAGGCAAGCAAGCCCACAGAGCTCAGGGACCCCCAGTGGCATTTCATAAGCTGCGTGTGACATTTATAGACATCTCCAAAATCCCTGGGGGCAGAAGCTCTGTTTTCTCACATACAATTACCATATTGTTACGAATATAAGTTGCAAACACAAGTCAGCTCCATAACACAAATCTGCTATTATTAAAAACCACAACTTTCAGTTAGGAGTCCATTTTGCACTAAGTGAAGAATAAACATCTCAGAAAGAAACAGGCGGTGTGTCACCAATCTGCTATAATTTCAAATATAGAGTGGAAATGAAACGAACCATGTAAATACTCGATGTTAATTCCAGTCTCTGGCTATGACTCAGCCTGTAGAGAAGTTAGAGAAGCGTCAATTCTTTGTCAGGCTATTCGGAGTGGCATCCTGTGGGAAGGAGACTGGGCAACTTGGGTCTGCTCCTGCCAATCAATGTGGGCATCTCTGCTCTGCAGCACCAGGCAGCTACTATTATTAGTAGTATTACTATTAATATTATTATTATCACAGTACTGGGGCTGGAATCCAGGCCCTTCACACCGTGCTACATTCCTGGACCATATTTTTTTATTTTTTGAGACATGATCTTGCTAAGTTCCCCAGGCTGAGCTTAAATTTGTGATCCTCCTGCCTCAGCCTCCCAGATGGTGGAACTATGGGGTATGTGCCACCACATCTGGCTAGCTGAAAACAATACACGTTTGTGGCAGTGCTGGTATAAACAAATCCACCGAGGCACCACTCACATGAATGTTTCGCACATACGGTTGTGTACAGCACAGATTTAATGTCAGTAAATGATTGTGTTACTTGTTTTTGCACTCACTTATTCTCGGTTATTATTTTATAGTGTATTCCTTCTACTTATTAAAAAAAGTATACTGTAAAACTATCTTCCGTGTTATGCCACCAGCAGCCTCATACATGTCGTGTTTACCGTCTCTTGATCGCATGATGAGGCCGTGTGAGGTGACTGACCTATACCACCTAGGTTTGTGTACGTGCACTCTGGGATGTTTGCACTCTGGGAAATTACCAAATGATGCACTTCCCATTGTGAGCAATGCTAACTGTACCTGCAACTGATAATTTATAAAGAAAAGCACTTCGGAAGTCCATGAGCATGGCGCCCACATCTGCCTGGTATCTATGGGATAACACGGTGAAAGTGATCTTATAGCGAGAGAGGAAGGAAGAGAGGGGGAAAGTGGCCAAAATCGATTTTGTAAAATCCATTTTTGGGAGAATGCACCCAACCGCTTGAGAACGAATTTACTCCTGAGAGAACAACATTAATCCATTCATGATCACGGAGCCTCGTGCCCTACAATCCTGCCGTTAGGCCCCACCTCCCTACCCGGCCACACTGGGAACTGAGGTTCCAATACATAAACATTTGGGGATCACATCAAATTGTAGCATGAGCATTAAGTGTCAGGTTTCTATTTGCCACACTCGCTGAATGGGTGCATGGACAAGCGGAGAATTATTCTGAAATTACAAATGGTGGGGGAATGGCCCTTTGCCCCTTCTCAAAGTCAACCCCCACAAAGGGACTGCCTTCTCCCCTTGCAAACTCCCCGTGAGTTGGTTACCGAATGTGGAGGCAGCCAGCTCCGTCTGTTCTTAGCATGCAACCCTGGGAGAAGCAGCCATGGTTATGATTCTTACTTCTTTAAGTAAACAACACATTCATACGCTGAGAATTTGCAGATTGGTAAGGATATAAATACAGCCATTTGTTTTAGGCTGTTGGAGAGAAAAAAAGGACACTTTTAGCACTGAGAAGGGATGAGTCATGCTCCTGAGGTGTGCGATTGGATCAAGTCCTTTGCGGGGTCAAATGTACTTTTAGGGCAGAATTAGTACGATTCGTGATAGAGCTGTTGCACTTACAAGATAACTTTTTCTCCAGGAAGAATTATAGCTGTTCTTATTATTTCAAGTTTTTCCAAAAAAGTTGAAGATGGACTTTTGGAGGGAGAGGACTGGAAGTCATGGTGAGTCTGAAGTCGTCCCTCGCTCTCTGCTGAGCGCATCTTTGCTCGAAATGTCTAAGAAGTCTCGTTCATGCATCCTCATGGTGCACGAGGGAAGGCTGGGGCTCAGGGAGACCTTGGGTTTCTGCTAGTTCCATGCTGAGCATAGATTCATAACCTCCCAAGTTTCAACAAGTTTCTTTCATAATTCTGCCATTTAATTTCCGGGAGTGGACTGGGTAAACTTCAGGCTGGACACACTAGCTTATAGGAAGTATTGGAGGGAGGTGCCTGTGAAATATTTGAGGGGCTTTATTTTTGTTGTTGCTGTTGTTTGAGGCAGGGTTTTACTATGTAGTTCAGGCTGGACTTGAACTCACAGCAATCATCCTGCCTCAGCCTCCCGAATGCTGGGATTACGGACACGTACCACCATGCCTGGCACTTGAGGGACTTTAGAGCCACTCGCTCATTTACACTATTAGGAAGAAGAATCATTCAAAGCTCCTGACCTTGATGTGAGAGGCAGAGGATGTGGTCCAGAAGCCAGTCCTGGGTGGTGAGGCTTTGGGTCTCAGACTAGGGGCTGTGAAGGGGCCACGGGGCCTCCAAGAAGGGCCTGGAAGTAGAGACAGGTGTCTCCAGCTCCTCTGGGGCCTCCAGGGAAGGGAGCCTGAGGCAAACGGATGCCCTGGAGCTTTTTTTTTTTTTTTTGTGGGTACCGGGGGGTTGACCTCAGGACATCGCGTGCCAGCAGGTGCCCGTGCCGCTGAGAGATATCACCGGCCCTTTTTTCGTATGTGGGTTCCGGGAGTCAAACTCGGGCCCTCACGCTTGCCGGGTAGGCGCTTAAGCCACTGAGCCATCTCACCAGCCCTGCCCTGGAGCTTTGAGAAGATTCTTACCATCATTTGGCCCAGTTTCCTCATCAGTCCAATGAACATCATGGTGAGCTGGCTGTCTTTCTGGTCAGGATCTGGGGGTAAATTGTGAAGGTGCTTTGGGGACATGAAGATCACTGAAGGTGATGACAGCCAGGCATGACGGTTCTGGCAGCCCTCTGTCTGCCCAGCACTTCTCCCCAGTCCTTTGTTCTGTTTTCTCTTCTGCCTTCCCATGAAAGAGATAGATTTTGGCATCTAGGGTTGTGTCTTCTGACCAAGGCTATTTTGAAAGAATAACCAGCTGAATTGGGCCAGGTGCCTCTATTTTTGGCTTGGTATTTTGGGGCAGGGAATCAATAACTAGGGATCTAAATGAATTCCACTTTATTTTGCTAAATAACCAAGAGTAAGATCAAACCAATTTGCAACCCCCACCCCCAAACCCTTCTGAAAGACAAGTCCTTCTTTGCCCAGTTCTGTCTTTGTGGTGCCTTGCAGGGCCCCAGTTTCCCAGACAAGTTCCTGGGGACACTGCAGAGTGAGCCCTCACCTGGAGATGACTGAAGGAGGCATGTTCTTGAAAACACCATCTATGGAATGGGTTTGGCCAGTGGCCTGTTATTTCTGGAGGATCTTCAAAATATGCCGTTCTGATATTTCAAGGGTGAGTCGCTTCTCGGCCTTTTGGCTAAGATCAAGTGTAGTATCTGATATTTCAAGGGTGGATTTAGTTTCTTTCCTGCAGTGTTTCCATCAGTAAGAAATTATTCTGCTAATGTAATTTGTTCTGCTCTGGCCCAAGTGTGACACAGCAAGGAAAGACATGAAATCTTCAATTTTGGAAAAGAAAGAGCATAAATTCCAAAGTGTGGCACCCACCAGCATGGGAAGGTCCTGAGGGGAGACTGTGAAAGAATTCTCTAAAGTTTTAATAGCATAAGACCCAGGGTAGCAGAATTAAATGCAAGTCTGGGGACTGACTCTTTCCTTGATCATACAAAATGTGGGGGAAAGCTCCGCATCAACTCTGACAAGTCTTCAGGTCTCTGGGTAGAAGGCGATGATTTGGAGTTGCATGCTGCACATGAGTCCTGGTCTCATGAGAAGAGGCAGAGCCATTTCCTGGACAATGAAGAGCATGAGTGCTTTGTAGCTGCAGGACTGGGGCGGTGGCACATACAACCTCAGAGGAGAAATCTCCAAGGGTGGAGCAGATTACCTCTGGCTGTGCCTCCTCACAAGTGTTGAAAAAGGTGTTTTTTTCTTCCTTCCTGAGGTGCTGTCTGGTGATGCTACTGCAATTGGGTTTCTTGTGCCCCTGGCTGTCATACTATTTCCCTTCCCACCTGCCTACCTACCTTTTTGTTCAATAACCATAAAGCTGAGGCAAAGCTGGTGGCAGGGATGGGACAGGTGGAAGAAGGAACCTCAGCTAAGCCAGGGAAAGCCGCCATCCCTCAATGACCGGGTGGCTCACAGGGCCCTCCCTGAGCTACCTATCTGCTTGCTCACAACCAGAATTGTCTCTCCCAGGACGGGCCACTGGAAAGGCCTTGTTGGCATCAGCAATAGCTGGTGTTGGTTCCCCCAGCTAGGCCAGACACCTGCCCTATATTGACATGGTCATGCTGTCATTGTGCCTAGGTCTGAGTTCTCTTGATGAAAGAGCTCTGAGCATATCAATACTTTGATCAAAAGTGATGTGTTTGGGGAGGGGGCTGTCCCCCAGGAGCTCCCAAGATGGAGCACAGATACCTCCACCCAGTGAATGATGTCCCTTGTGGCCCAGATGTGGTGGCCCTATGGCCTCATCTTTGCAGCACCTCCTGTCTGGACTTTGTACCTCCTGCACTAGACACATCACCATCCTGGTTCACGGGCTGTGTTGTCCTGTCTCAGTGCCTTTGCATATGCTCTTCCAGCTGCTCCGATGCTCTTTCCCATCATCTCTGTAAAAGTCCCAGCCATTCTCCAAGGCCCACCTCACATCCCATCTCACCTTCCCCCAGCTGCTCTCCTCTTGTCCCTTCCAGCTCTGCATGCCCCCAATGCAGTTTGCTTCCTGAAACACCTGTGTGTGTGTGCCCAGCACCCAGTTCTTAGCATTAAGGTTAAGATTCTCAAGGCAAGTGCCCAGACAGACCTTCCAGCTGGCAGGTGTCAACTCATCTTCATTAAGAGCACAGACTGCAGAACCAGGCCTGGTGTCACATGTCTGTAATTCCAGCACTCTGGGAGGCTGAGGCAGGAGGATTACAAGTGCCAGCCCAGCCTGGGCAACTTAGCAACTTACTGAGACCCTATCTCAAAATAAAAATATAAAGAGCTACAGATGTAGCTCAGTGTGAAGGCCTTGGATTCAATCCCCAATTACACACACACACACACACACACACACACACACAGCACAGGCTTTGGAATCCTGCATACTTGTCTTCTAATCCTGCCTTCTTGTAGCTGTGTGAATTTGGAGAAGTTATTTAACCTCTCTGGGCTTCAATTTCCTAAAAATACATAGGATGTGTTAGACTCTGTGCTGAACACTTTCTATCCATGCTCTTGATTATATACTGTAACTTGATTGTACCTTGTAAGATGGGGACAGTCACAGTACCTCTGGACTGTGGTTCTGGTAGAGCGATCATGTGACAATTCTCAGAAGCTGCTCGTGGCCTTGGACCTCAGAAAAGCAGGCGATTGTGAGTGGTCTCAATACCAGGCGAGCACCTGAGCTCTACACACCTCGGGGAGCCACCTGCTGGGCACCTCACAGGGACTAGAGGGGGAGGAAGCTCTCCTTGTGGGAGGGGCCTGAGGCAGCCACTGGGAAGAGGCTGCATTGGCCCAGGGTCCTATCACTGTGTATTATTGGTAATTATGATATTATTATAATTTAATATAATAACATTCCTACAAAAGTCTTTCATTCTAGTCATGGTGGAGCATACCTGTAATCCCAGCACTCATGAGGCTGAGTCAGGACTGCCATGAGTTTGAGGCCAGCTTGGCTACATATTGAGTTGAAGGCCAGTCTGAACTACATAGTGAGACCCTGTCTCAAAATTTTCCAAAAAAAAAAGCCTTTTCTACATTCACCTAGGAGCTGGGTTAGCAATGCTGACATCTTGTCTCAAGATGCAGCCTCAGGACCTTGACTGCTGAGCCTGGGGCTCATTTCTTCCTGTTTTCTTAGCACAGAGCCGAGCACTCAAGAGTGAGTGCCCTATTTGTCATTCCTCCAAGGGACCAAAGGAAGGTCTTCATAAATGCTGGAGTATTTGGTCATTGCCCAAAGCTGTCTTCTAATTTGTTCCCTTGGGCCAGACCCAAGGAAAAAAATGGTCTCAGAATCACTCCATCCATGTTCCTTGAACGGGTCCCATGTCCCATAAGCTCTCCCTCCTGGGAAGCATCTTGGGAGATTAAATGCAGCTCCCCATAGCACTAGCCCCCTGGCCTTGGGAGCAGCCCGGGGTCAGCACAGTGTGGACTTGATCCTGCTGCTGCTCACGATGTTCCTGACTTGCAGTCACTGACCTGGAAGGATCGTAACCTCCACAGCTTCTTGTACAAACCAGCGCTCCAGAAATAATTGTGTGACTCTATGAATGAATGAATGTATGACGAGAATACTGGCCTACATCCTGCTCTGTTCTCTTGCTTCAAAGGGCTGTGAAGTTGGAACTCTCTGTTTCTGCCAAACCACTGAAGAGCTTTGTGAGCTGAGTGCTGCCTTGTGACCCTGGGCTGCGGTAGGCCTTGCTGGATAACAGTCCATCTGTCTGGTCTTTGTCCTTGATTCTTGGCAAGAAACTTCTAAAACCTTTGGAATTTCCCAAGAAATAGAAGTGTCTTTTTTTGTTTATGAGCTCTGTGGGGCCCATCAGAGTTTGTGCAAAAAGATGGCCCAGGACAAGGGCTGAATACACCAGAAGGACCAACCAAGTCATGAGAGGGTTAGGATTTGAGCTACATATTATTAATCCAATGTGTGTGTGTGTGTGTGTGTGTGTGTGTGTGTTGTGAAGTATTGCTCAATCGTGTGGCCAGTGAATCAGTTAGGCATGCCTACATAACGAAACTGATAAAACACTTAGGTGAACTTCCTGGTTGGTGGAGATATTGAAGGGTGTAACAGTCCCTCTGCATTCAGGACCCTTCTGGACCTTGTGCTATGGGAGCCATCTATGACAAACCACCAGCCAACATCATACTAAATGGTAGAAGTTGGAAGCTTTCCCTCTAAAATCAAGGAACAAGACAAGGATGTCCACTAACACAACTTTTGTTCAATATAGTTCTCGAGACATTAGCTAGAGCAATTAGACAAGAGAAAGAAATAAAAAGTATATGGATAGGGAAGGAAGAAGTGAAATTATTATTTGCTGAGGACACGATCCTTTACATAGAAGATGCCAAAAACTTCACCAAAAGACTCCTAGAACCAATAACCAAATTCAGTAGTATAGCAGGATACAAAACATGCTCAAAAATCCATGGTCTCTTCGTTTAGCTTGTCCTGATTTTTATCTTTTATAATAAAACTATAATTGTCAGTACAGCATCTTCCTGATTTCTGTGAGTCATTCTAGTGAATTATCAAATTTGAGGGCCTTGTGGGAACCCCGAATTTGTGGCCCATCAGTTGGAAATGTGGGTAAGACAGGGACCCCGAAAGTATCGGTGCGGTCTGAAGTGGGGCAGCCTTGGGGAGTCCTTAACAAATTGCTGGACACCTTCTTGGCTTCCTCTTTCCATCCAACAGCAAAAATATTCCCACACATATTCCTAAAAGGAATCAGATGCTTCTGGATCCTTCCCTGTTACTGGAGTCTGGTATGACCAGAGGGTTTCCCTTTGCACCATCACCCTCCATGCTGGGGACAAATGGTCTTTCCTGAGAACCCCTTTTTATAGCCAGAAAGGACCAATCATCCTCTTCTGTATCCTCAAATAGCAGCTCCAAAGCCACAGAGCCAACCAGGAACCGGAGGCCTAAGTGAACACAAAGATCATATCTCCAGGCATGTGTGCCAAAATGACTTTTCCTGAGTGACAGAGGAGCCCAGGGGAGCCTCCTGGGTTCTCTATGGTGTCTCGGGGGACTGTGTGACAAACCTCACTCACACACAGGCTACCCTTGTCACCAGCCTCATGTCAGGTAGGGTTCCAGGCAGGACATGTTTGTAGAACTTCTGCTAGTAACCTGCATGATTCACTTCAGCAGGTGCTGAGATCTCTGCTGTCACAGAGACTTGAGAATTAATCACCCACAGCACCAACAAAGACCTGATCTTTTTATGGAACTAAAAAAAAAAAAAGTGGCATCCAGACATGGCTCAGTGGTGCTCTGTCTATGTGGCATTTAAAACACCTCTGCCCATGTGCACCAGATTCCTATGAGGAATGTGATTGTCCAAAAAGAAAAAGCCAAAACCCACGATCAGAACAACAAAGGCACGGGGCGGGGGTGGGGGGTGGGGGGAGGTTGGAACTGGGAAGAGAAAGTGAATTTCTCTGTTCCTTTCATCAGCACTTGGGAGAGCAGGGGAGGCGGACAGGAGAGGGCGAGAGGTGTTTCTGGAGTGTTCTGTACTGCGAGGGCTTGCTCACACTCTGAGAGGGAGCTGCTTGGTTGAAGTCATGGATCTAAATCCATTCACCACGTTCTGATTTCACTGCTGCCTGAAATAAAGCCCATGTCCTTCTGCCGCTCCCCACCCCCACTCTTCCAGTTCCCACCTCCTCTCCTCTTGTTTATTTTCCCTGTGAATCCTCCCAGTGTCTGGAAGCTCTGGTCAGGCAGGGATCTGGCCTGTTTATTTGTTTGTTTGTTGTTTGTATATTTTCTTCCGGTGCTGGGGAAGACTGAAGCCAGGGCCTTTGCACTGAGCTATACCCCCACTCCTCTTTATTTTGAGACAGGATCTTGCTAAATTGCTAAGTTACCCAGACTGGGCTCCAACTTGCAATCCTGCCTCAACCTCCCAGAGAGCTGGGATTACAGCCATGTGTCACCACGCCAGACTGAACCCGACATGTTGCCAGTATACTGTAAAGGCCTAATAAATGTTTGCTTAATGTGCAAGCAAATCTAACTGACTCCCTGCCTCTGGCCTCACTCTTTTCATCTGCCTGCTTAGCTCATCACATAAAGCATTGTTCAGGTAACCAGTGAAGGTCAAGGAAGTTTACTTCTGGTCCCCCTCCTTTAGCATCCCCCAAAGGAACCCCTCACTCTGATCATACCAAGAGATCTTTCTTCCCTAACTGGCCAGCCCTTCTTATTTCCCATAGGCAGGAATCTCTGAGGTACCCTGGCCTGGCATACCTATACCCTCTTCCTTGCCCTACAGTCGGCCTGCTTATGCATTTCCTCTCCAGCCCTGCCTCCACAGTGCCACGCTGAAAGGGTCTGGGTAGCCCCAGGAAAAGCACTGACCACCCATAACCACTGTGCTGGGTCTTACAGTGAGAAAGCCTCTCTCTTTTAAAAAATTCCCATGTAGATAATGTGCCACAATAAATTCTTTTTTGTTATTACTTGAATGGAGCTGCAGCCAGTTGAAAAAAAAAATCTGTTTTTCATTGAGTGGAAAAAAATATCCAATAACAGACAGCACAGCCATTTGAACATCCGGATCCTTTTACCACAAATGGCTTAAGTGCCCAGACATGCCACCATTCTCTGGCTAAATGGACTTGGCTCCAGGGCCAAATGAAATTCTAGGCGGTGGCGGGGGACAGAGCTTTCACCGGCTTCCTGGAAGTGTGGTCACTGACGAGATTGGATATTAGGCTGGGGGAGCAAATGGCAGGGACTCCAGCAATTGCTCACCAGAGCAGGGCCAAGAGGCCCCAGTGGGCAGATGCTCAGAGGAATGGGCACCTAGCAGAGACCAGGAGGAAAATACCAGGGCCAGGCTGAGGTAGTGCCCTAGATCACACCTCACCACTCCCCGCAAGGATATGGCTAGGAGGGCAAATCAACCTTCTGCTACCAAAAAGCCCTGTCACAATTACCTGCCTCCAAAGATGGGGTGAGTCCCTGCTTGTAGGAAGCAGAGCCAGACCTAACCTTTTGGGGCCTGTTTGCTTATCCATAACCTGGGGAGGATGAGAATCATCTCTCTGATCCCAGGTGTCTGCATCCAGGTCAGAGGTCATCTGTAGGCCGATTGTACATGGCTCGCTTCCCTGGTTTCACTGTCTGACAGCATCGATTAACCTTGGACTCCAGCCATCTGCATATATGTTGCATGAAATATGGCTTTTCATTAAATTAACAAGAAAGAGAATGATAATCGCAGGTTGCTAATATGAGCGCAATGCATCAAAAGCTGCAACAGGTTGGTCAGGAAGATTTAGAGAAGAGTAACCGTGTGTGTACGAGTGGGGACTCCGTAAATCAGAGCTGTTAGCTGCTGTTCCGCCCAGCCTCACGTGCATTGTCACCGTGTCCCAGCAGAAAGCACGCGAATGGAGGCCTTGACTGTCAGCCACTTCAGTTCTCACGGCAGCGACGACACGGATGACCTTTCCAAGTAGGAGAGCTCCTGTCTATACTGCTCCAGGCCCTGCCATGGGAAGCCTGGAGGTTTCCCATCAAGTTCATTAGAGGTGACATTGGTTTACTTTAGTTCCTGCATTCCACAAACTTTCTGGAAAGGTGCAAAGCTAGCGTGCAGCCACAGGCCACTTTCTGTTTATTATTATTTTTTTTAATGAAAGAAACCCACCTTTCCTTTACACTGAATATTTCAGACAGAAGTACCCCATGGCTTCTCCCCAGCATTCTTCTCTGTGTGGCACCTGGAGTCCCCATGTTGCTTCCTGGCTGCTCAGCATTCCCACTGTGGAACCGCGAACCCGCTGCCAAGAACCCTATTCTTTACACCCAGCAGCATCGTGAATTGTGCACCTCTCAGGCTACACTCTCCTGCTGTCTAATCCCTAGTTTATACTAAATTGTTAAAGACTGACAGTTGGAGAGAAGTTTGGCGGGAGCTGAGATGGAGTAGGGGGGATGAAAAACAAATGGGTGGTTGATAGTGGAGAACACAGTAGAAAATAAGCCACAGGATTTGGCAGCTAGCACGTCACAATGACTTTGAGAGGGCAGCCACGGACTGAAATTTGCCCAGTTTTAATTTGCCAAAGGCACCACAGGGGCTGGCAGTCGTCTTGGTATTCTCTCAGAATTGTTTCCTGAGTGCCAGCCCCAGCAAACAAGGGAGGGGGACAAATGGAGTCTGTGTCATCATAATTGGGAATTTTGCAACAACCATGTTTCTCTCTTACCCCTTGGTCTATAAGTTACCCCTTTTTATTGATAGGAAAATGGAGCCTCAAGAGAATACAGATTTTTGCTTCCTGGAGCCAAGCTTTCATCTTAGCAGGAAGCCATTTTCCAAGGCGGATTGAATCAGGTTTGCCAGAAAAAGAAAATCTGTCTCACCCTTGCTGTGCCACTGGAGGAGATTTGCTGGTTCTCATACCAGGAAGGTTCAGAGAGAAGATGGATTTCAGGGGTGGTTTGATTCAACAAGGTTGGTTTAGAACTTGACAAAGTTATCAAATGCCTTGTTTTCCTCCAGTCTCTGCCTTCCAGGATAGCATCTGTCCTTTGGCAGTTTCCCTCATGGTGGCAAAAAGGCCTCCAGCATTCCCCCCCTCACAACTGCTACCATATCTCCACTTGAGGCAACTTCACACAAATAAGGAAAGTGGTCCCTCCTCCCAGGAAACTCCCAGAAAATTTTCCCTATGTATCATTGAATACATGAATATTCCAGAGGCAACTTCAGGAATACTGTGGGCTGAGCCCTGGCTCCCATGAAATTGTCACTATGGCAATAGAGGACGGGATTACTCTGACTGTCCAGGCAGCCAGAGCTCACCACTTGGACAGGCAGGCTGCTTGCTGAAACCAGGTGCTTCGTGGAGTCTGAGTGCTGTGCTGTGCTCTGCTGTGCTTGAACAAGGGGTGCTGGCGGGCAGCCCCTTGGGCTCCCCCAGAGATGCTGGTGGCGGATTCTCCATGTTCTAAGGACTGAACAAACAGTTTCATATATTCGCAGAAACAGCAGAGACTCTGATTGGATACACAGATGGTTTCTGGCCTCTTGGGGAGGAAAAGAACCACATGAAGAGGCTCTCAGAGGGCCCAGTGTCTTCACTGTTTCCTGGAGGACGCTTTTCACTATCTTGGCAGACCTAGCATGGGCAGAAAGTAGAGCTAGCAGCAGGGCCTGTAATTGTGTAATTAATTCAGGTGGGGGTGGGCTTTGGCAGGTGGGAGGTGGACGCTCTACCTGGCCCAGGCAGGCACACCCAAAGGACACCTCGCCCAGGTGGGCAGATGTGGGCATCAAGGGCTGAGAATTCAGCCAGAGCCTTTGACAAGGTGCCCAACTTGGCACTCAGCCTCCTCCAACCCACAGGGCAAATCAATTCCACTTTCATCAGATGCAGACAAAGAGAAGACTGTTAGTTAATTCTGAGCCCCAGGCTGTTCTGTGCATTGTCTTGGTTACTGTCTGGAACCAGTTCAAGTTCACCCAGGTCCGGGCTCAGGGAGCACCCGCAGGCTACTCTTGATTGCAGTGCTCATTTCTTTATCCAGGAATCATTTTCCAAGTGGAGCCAGGCTTCCAGGTCCTGTGCAGGGTGCAGGAGAGTGGAGGTTGGGGGAGGAAAGGTGAGTCCTGCTGCAGCTGCCATCTGCTGGGAGCAGGGCTCGGGTTTCAGAAGCAGTGATTGTGGAGGTGGGCACTGGGCTCCAAAGGGGTTTGGCATGCTTTGAAATGGGAGTCCAGCCAGAAGGCACATGGCGAAGTGTTATGGGGGGAAGTGTGGTAGAAAGTGAGGCTATAAGGGTAAACTGAGGCTGGAGAGTAGAGACTTTTGAATAGAGTAGAAAATGGAGAGCCATGCCAAGACTGCAGGTAGATGGGTTCATAAGACCAAATGCATCTGGCAGGATGTAGAAGGTGAGATGTCAAAAAAGTAGGGTGGTACAGCTGACAGGTGAGGAATGGTAGGGTACAGGTGACAGGTGAGGAATGGCAGGGTACAGGTGACAGGTGAGGAATGGCAGGGTGCAGGTGACAGGTAAGGAATGGCAGGGTACAGGTGACAGGTGAAGAATGGCAGCAAGAATCAAGGTTATCTTCACCTGGGTTAGGAAATTCCCTTAGAGGACACAGGGACAGGCTCAGGTGAGGGGGATAAAGGTTCAGCATTGATGTGTCCATAGGGTGTCCACAGGGCTGCTGGATCAAAGGTTGGAGCACAGACAAAGGGCAGAGATGGGGTGCAGGAGTTGGTACCACTGCCATTTTTATTTTGCATGTTCCCTTCCAGGCTCTGTTCTCACCAGGGGCAGTCATGGCTCCCCTGGCACAGACAGCTGTGGCAGTCCCAGCTACATGGCTTGTTTCCCACCCAAGCCTCTGCTTCCTGGTCTGTGAAGGTGTAAAATTATCTCCCCACCAGGCTGTCTCCAACATTAACTTGGAGGTTTGTTTAGCTTCATGCCTGCTGTATGACACGTGAGCTGGATATAGTGGAGGCCATTGTTCAAATGTGTACCTGCTACGTGGACATGATGTCATGCACACCACTTCCTACACCATGCCAGCTCGCAGGCCCCTGGGCCAGGAATGGTCCTGGTGGGCTGCCTCCACAGAAGGGAGGATTCTGCTGTCCTTGAGGGAAAAACTCTGCTTTGGGGGAATTTGTTTTCCCCATGTCATCACCTCTATAATACAAGGTGTGGTAAAAAATAAAATGCAGTGAATGTTTAAATAAAAATGTATTATGATAAAGACACATTGCCTTTTATCTTCCTCAGAATATTCCCCCTTGCTTTGAACATCCTTATCCCATCGCTCTTGCCACTCTTTGAAGCAGCTCTGGAAGTTCTTTCTTATGTCTTTTGTTGTGCTATTGTGGCTGCCTCCATGTCCTGAATCCATTCTAAACATTTACCTTTTACGGTCATTTTGACTTTGGGGATGATCCAGAAGTTGCATGGTGCCAGATCTGGTGAATAAGGGGGTTGAGGACACAGAGCCATGTTTGTATTTGACAGAAATTGCCATAAATGATTTGAATTGATTCAAGACATCAAGGCAGCCATGACAATGCAACTAAAGACACTCACAAAAGAGGACTTCAGAATGGCTTCAGAAAGTGGCAAGAATGATGGGATAAGTGTGTTCAAAGTGAGGGGAAGTAATGGCAATGTGTCTTATACTGTAATTAAACATCACCTTATTTTTTGTTTACACATTGTAGATCTGGTTAGGGTGCTTCTTTCTTTACAATGCATGCAGGGACACAGTAGAGTCTCATGTGACCTTCCTCTTCCCCTCCTTTTTGCTCTGGAGGAGGGACCCCCAGACACAAGGCCAGGTGGCTCCTACAGTAGTTCTGGTTTGCAGAGCCTTGTTCTTGAAAGAAAGTTTGGAGGCATCCCCAGCCCTGTAGACATGACACCCTGGGCACCAATACCCTGAATATCCCAGAGCTCCAAATACGGGGGACAATTACCTGGTCCTCATGAAGGACAAGCCCTACTCAGACATTCAGACAGTTGCCTGTTTCCTGCGTCATGTCCTTGCTCTCCACAGTTAGATGCATCCTTGTGGCCCAGGAGAACAGCTGATCCAGATCTCTTCTGAAGACTTGTGATTTCAGTGGACGCAAGGACCAGAGATGAATAATGAAGGCCCAACCTTCTCATGGGGCTGGTAGAACTCAGGTGGGGGATCCTCAGATCCTGGGATTCCTACCACATGGCCTCTGTGCATCCAAAAAGCCAGGATCTATCTAGTTCCAGCCTCAGTTAGACCTGAAAGTCTGCTCCCAAAAGATCATCCAAAGTCCAAGGGCTGAACTGGGGACCAGCCAGTAAAGCAAGAAGAACTATTACAGTGAAGATTCGGTTACATCTGGTTTGCTTCTATCAGTTCTATTTCATATAATTTCTCTGGTGTCTCATCAGAAGAATACTAAGTAGGGAGTTTGGTTGTATGACTTTAATAATGCCAACAAGAGGATCACATTTGAGGATCTATGAGATGCTGGCAAGTATTAAATCCACAGATATCTGGCAGTTTCTTCATTTATAAGCATAATTAACCTCCTGCAGGGGACTCGGCATTATGCTAATTACTCTGGGGGCTGCTCTGATTTGAATGTGTCCCCCAAAAGACATGTGTTGGAAACTTAATCCCCAGTGTAGCAGTATTGGGCGGTTGGTCCCTAATAGGAGGTGTTTGGATCAGGAGGGCTCCACACTCATGAATGGGTTAATGCCGATTTATCAAAAGAATTGAGGCTGCAAATTCTATTTTTTGCTTTTGTGTCACAGAAGGCCCCAGCTAGGTGCCAGCACCTTATCTTGGATTTCCTAGCTTCTGGAACCATGAGCTAATAAATTTCTATTTGCTATAAATTACCCAGTCTCGGGTATTTTGTTAGTGGAAATGGGTTAAGAAAGTGTCTAAACATGACAAGTGCCCAATAAATGTTCTTTGTGTAGATGGGTGGATAGATGGATGAATGTATGTATGTATGTGTGTGTGTATGGATGGATGGATGGATGGGTAGATGAATGGGTGGATAGATGGATGGGAAGGTGGATGGACTGATAAATAAAGAGCAGAATGCATTGTGTCTTTAAATCACAGTGACTCCTCAGGTCTCCTTCATACGCTGTAATGGACAGAACATTCTTACTCACCTGTCTGGTCCTCACCATAAGTCCTGTGGTGGAGTCAATTATAGATTGTGAACATCTGTCTACTGACACCTGGGTAAGCCCTGAGGATATCCTAGTTTCCTTAAGAACAGCTTTGTTTTTCTGTATTTTAGTTCAGTTCTCTTGGCAGAAATAACAGCAGTGTCTGGAGGAAAATTTCATCCCAACCAGACTTTCTGCCTCAGATAATATAGCAGAAGCTTCCATTTCACTGCAAGTGATTGTCTGAGCCTTAGGTCGAAGAGTGGGCTACTCCCCACTTCTAAAAGATTTTTGTCACTCTAGAGAAAATCCCAAGACATCACAGGGGGAAAGAAGTTCCAGGTAATGTGGTGCAGATTATGTACACTTTTTATTCAAGGAAATAATGCATCTCAAGACAGTTATTTCTAAGAATACCTGCTGAGACATGTTACAAACATCAGAGTTGAAATCCAGGTCAACTAATTAACTTTGGTTCCCATGACAACGAATAAAGTGAGCCCCACCTGCCTCCAGAGAAGGAAGCATTCTACAAGTAGCCTGGGAAAGAGAGAAGAGTTGCTGCAAGTGTCAGGGAGGAATACTGAGGTCTTTGTCATTTCTGCAGTACAACTGCATTCCTTCAATCATGATCCTGAATATGGGGAAACTGAGGCCAGGAAAATCCCAGAGGAGCCCACTAGGGCATTCCTGCTCACATACAGTCCCTGTACAGGCTGGGAAGTTCCGGGCAGGGAGATGCAGCGCTCAGCCCAGGGACCAGAAGTGGGCTGTGGGCGAGTCATCTGAGTATCATTTACTAACTTTGTGATGTTTTGAGGTCATATGGGTTTCAGGAATGCTACCACTCTTGGATCCTGGGTTCCAGAGGAACCACTGATTGGCTAGGGTGGGCAGAGACACGTGTCTTAGCTCCTATTTAAACTTACATATATTTTTAGGTTAATTTGAGAGATAGCAATACTGAAGAAAAATACGTGTGCAATGGGGGGAACCTTTGATCCACAGGAACTAGACTTTGCTTTGAGACAGTTCTGGCTCATCTCCAAAATTCTGTGCTAATTGACCTTTTTTTTTCTTCTCCCTGGAGGCTGCTATCCCTGTGTCATTAGGACATTGGATGCTGAGTCTTAGTCCTTTTCTATCCAGACACTGCCGTAATTACAATAGCAAACAGTTGCATAAGGAACTTGCTTTGTAGACTCCACTAAACGAGTAGAGGAGTCTTGTGACCAGACAGACTCTCCTTTCTGGCACTGGAACATTTTCAGGCATCTGTCTGCACAGAACAAAAGAGGCCTGGATGTCTTTATTTCTCTCCAACTTCCTCCCCATCCCCAAGTGTTAGGGACAACGTCCCCCTCCTTGAAAATAAAATTTCTGCCCTGACAAAAGAAGCTGAGTCTGGAAGACCTGTCTAAAAGGAGTAGTGAGAAAAGCTCATTTTTCTGATTCCACGTTGGTGGGGGAAACCATTCTTTTAAAAAGTGCTAATCTTAGCCAAATGAGGTGGTGCATACCCATAATCCCAGCACTCTAGGAGACTGAGGCAGAATGACTTCAAGTTCAAGTCCCACCTGGACAATTTAGTGAGATCCTGTCTCAAAATAAAAAAGAAGGGCTGGGAATGTAGCTCAGTGTGAAGGCCCTGGCTTCAATCCCCAGAACTGGGCAGAAGACAAGAAAAAGAAAAAGTTCCATCGTCATGCAGCACTAGGTTTTCAAGTGTTTGCCCCGTTATCACACAGGTGGACAGGATGTGGATTAATTTGAAAATAAGGGAAATCTTCAAGCAAGGAGGAGGAACTCTCTTGAGCAAAAGGTTAGGGTCATGGATCTTGAGGAGGAAAGTTAATGGTGCTTAATTAGCTCCCAGCATCAGATTATCGCAGTGCCCTTGGGAAGCAGCCAGAACATGGCTCCATAGAGGCCTAGGAACCCCTCCCTGCCCTGGGAAGCTGCCTCCTTGCTTCCTAAGTGGACTTCACCATGGCCCACTCCTCTCAGATGATGGTAACACTGGCCCCTCCACTCACAGTCTCCCCTACATAGTAGTGGATGGGGCTCAGCTGAAGGTCACAGCATCGCTCCCATCCCCCCACAGAAGGCACAGTGGAAATGATTCATATGGGACCAGCTGACCCAGGACAAAATTAGGTCTCACCATCCCTGTTCATGGCTTATTAGGCTGCGACAGATCCTTTCACCTTGGTGAGCCTCAGTTTTCTCATCCATAAAATAGGCACAATGATGGCATCCAAGTAAAGAGGCAGAGAGCACTGAATAAGACAGTGGATGTGAAGATGAAAGGTATAAGGTGCTCCTCATACTTGTAGTATTGGTACTCTTGGCTTCTTCCTTGGCAAGGGCACCTTTGGAAAAGACGAAGGAAGGAGGAGAGTGCAAGGGGAACGTGGATTTCTTCTGATCCACCCAATACTATGTTTTCGCCCATCCCAATCATTAGAGGTCCCAGGTCCTCTGCCAGTCTGTCTTTCTTTCTCTCTCTCTTTTTCTTTCTCTCTCTCTTTTTCTTTCTTTCTTTCTTTCTTTCTTCCTCTTTCTTCTTTCTTTTCTTTCTTCTTTCTTTGTGCTACTGGGATTGAACCCAGGCCCTTCTCACTGAGATGCATCTCCAGCCCTTTTTATATTTTTAATTTTGACATAAGATCTTGCTAAGTTGACTAAACCTGTAATTCTCCTGCCTCAGCCTCCCCGAATGCTGGGGTTACAAGCATATACCACCATGCCCAGCTTCTGCCTGAATTCTTGACCTGGACTAGGACTCTTCTCCCTTTCTGAAAATATAAGGCTGGATGCAAAGGGGCCTCCTGCTTCCTCTGTGGTTTGCACACCATGCTTACCACATAAGGGTACAGTTAATTGTGCAAATGTCCTTGTCCTGCTCATAGTCACAGGCTGCAAATGACTTGATGGCAGGAACCATCATCCACTCAGGCCTCATCCACTCAGCTGATGAACAGCCACAATGAGGTCCCCTCAGCTGCCCCACCACCAGCAAGGGCCCCAAGGTGACCCAAAGTTGTTTCTCATTTTGGCCTGATTTCTAACCATCAATAAAATTCTCTGGCAGCTAAAATGCTGTTTACCTGCTCCAGCAGACCCTGGTGGGCACCTGGGGACTTCCGGAACAAGGAAAGGGAAAGAACCCTGCAGCGGTGGGGTGGATCACCCCTTTTTGTTTGTGTTTCACAAATCGGGAGGGCATCTGCTTCTCACTTATTGAATGTGTAGCAAAAATGAGTAATAGCTGAAGGCACAGCCAGCGGAGATTCAAGGGCTCACTTCCCAATGGTGCTTGAGCGACAGGCACAGAGCCTGCTCGCAGACAAAGCTTTCTGAAAGATGTGAGGAACACAATGGCCTCCTTGCATGGCGTGCTGATCTGCATTGCTCAGTGCGTGGAAAGCAGGTGTTACAGGGGTGCACAGGGAAGTGGGGGTGGCTTGTCTGAGCAATCACCTAGAGCAGGGGTGGGGGCCCAAGGGAGAAGCACCTTGTCAGTGATCCTTGTGACATCTGCTGACAACCCCCATTAATTCACACTCAGTGTGACTCATGGGCTTGAGTTAGCTATTGTTGGGCCTGAGGGAGGCACATGGGAAACCATTGGAAAAAGGTATGGGGTAGGGAACATTCTGTGCTGGCCTTGGATGAGAAGTGCCTGTTTGGCAGAGTGCTGGCAAGAACAATGCATAGCAGATGTCCTTGAAAAACCCCAGGCTGTCTGGCTGAGGGGCAAAGAAAAGTTACCATTGGCTGAGAGTTGGAAGAACAGAGCAAGAACGAATGAATGAACTCATTCATCCCCCAGTGATTGCGGGACTTCTCTTTGTGATAAGTGCTGTTCTAGGCACTGCAAGGAGCTCACTCTTAGCGGGGATACAGCCAATGAAAATTTATGGTGTCACATCAGTTTGGCCAAAGCACCTGAAAGCCAATACTCAATGCCACATACATGTGTTGAGAGTGCTAGAAAAAATTCCACGATGAATATTGCACAGACTTGCCCTCAAGGGTGACTTTCTCCTGGAGGAGCTACCTGGGGACCTTCATGAGGCATCCAGGAAAGAACAGAGAGGTAAGGGAAAGAGACTCACCTTGGAGAGTTGAATAATAGACTCAAGACCTCTGCATCAGAGCAGACTAGGCAAAGTCACCTTAAAAAGAGGCTTCCGTCAGCAGGACTATAATTGGATTTAATGTATAACTTACATAAAGAAAGATGGTATGGAGATTAAAGGAAGTCATTGGTAGGACCCCCCCTCCCCCACGCACCCTGGCCCTGCTTGGGATTTCAGGTGTGCTGGTTTGATCCCAACGTCAGGAACATCCCCATGGCATAGAAGCACTTCCCAGGCTGGCTGGGGAGGGCAGGTTGCATTATTTGCGTATAATTCTTCTTCCTTCTCTCCCGGGGCTGTGGCTTCCCTAAGGGCCAGTCTTGTCCCTGGTTTGCTTTAACCAATGGAATGTTAGTGGGTGTGACATGAACGGGACCATTAAATATGTATGTTTTGTCTGAGCCATATCAGCTTGCAAAGGGAAGTCCTCTGGATGTCCACCTGTATCGAGAGGTTAAGTTTGCCTCCAGAAATAAATCCATTTATTCATACCCTCAACTGGCATTTCCTGATTGCCTGCTTGGGCTGGTCTGGCACTGGGGAAACAGTGATGAACAAGACAGACAGGCCTGTACCCTGTAGCTGGCCCTGCGGTGGGGCACATCTGGGCCTGTGAGGCAGATCTGCACCAGCAACAAGGCAAGTGTTCTGGGGCCCCCTTTCCCTGTGCTCCTTTTGGGGACAGCGGTAAGTTGGACAATGGCTATGGCTAAGAAAGACTGGATCCCACTAAATGATGCAGCTTGGATTCTTCTGCCAGTGGCATTCTCTGCATGATGAGCGCGGGAGAGTAAGGCGATTGCTGCCAGTCCTCGCTGTCACCCAGGCCTATCCAATGGACGTCTCCACCATCCAGACAGCCCAGCAGAGAGACTCTGCCTCCCACTACGGACCTTAGAGGAGTGGTTTGGTAGGGTTGGCCCTTTAAAAATTCCTGTATGGATCACAGCCTGCAGCAGACTCACTGATGCTGCATGTTTAGGAACAAGAAGGCGCTCACCTAACACAAGCCAGTTTCCCTACAGTCTTCACCTTTCCTCCCAAAGGCAGGTGCTCTGTGCACGCTGGCGAACTGCTTTGGGTGTAGCCCTTTCCTGGGCAGAGTGTCACAGTCTCTGCAGGGCAACTTGGTACCATTATGCCATAGCCTGGCAGCTTCTCAACAGTGTGAAACCCAAAACCAAAGAGAACAGTGCCTGATTTGTCTACTTTGCATGGAGCGTCATCCTTTGAGTCTATGGCTCTGTGAGTTTTAACCAAGGCATAGGGTCATCTAGCTATATAATCACCTCCAAACTTCCCTCGTGCCCTCCAAACAGGCAGCCCTACTACCCACCTCCTGCCTCTGCCATCCCTGATCTGGTTTTGGTCCCCGTAATTTTGCCCTTCCCAGAATGTCATTTAAACTTCATATAGTATGCAGCACTGGGAGTCTGGCTTCTTTCAATTAATAATCCGTTTGAGACCTAATCTTCTCAGGCATCTCAATAGTTCATTCCTTTTTATTGCTGAGCAGCGTTCCATGGTCTGCATGGACCACAGTTTGTCTATCCCACCCCCAGCAGAAGCTATCTGGATAGCTTCCAATATATTTCTGTGATTATGAGTAAAGCAGCATAATTATTCATGTTCAAGCTTTATGAAAATCTAAGTTTTCATTTCTCTCAGGTCAATACTTAGGAGTGGTATGTGCTGGTCATATGGTGAGTGTATGTTAAATTTTTTAAGAAATTGTTGCTGGACATGGTGGCACATGCCTGTAATCCTAGCATTCGGGAGGCTGAGGCAAGAGGATCACTCTGAGTTCAAGGCCAGCCTGAACTACATAGTGAGACTATATATACATATATATGAAATTGTCAAATGGTTTTCCAAAGCGGTGGCCTCACTCAGTATTCCTACGACAGTGCACTAGAGTCTCAGTTTTTCCCACCTTCACAGGCATTTGGTATTGTCAGGTTTTTGTTTGTTTTCAGCCATTCTAATAGGTGTCTAGTGGTATCTCATTGTGGCTTAGATTTGTATTTCCCTAATGACTAATGATGTTGAGCATTGTTTAATATACTTATTTGCCATCTGCATATTTTCTTTGGCAAGATGTCCATTCAAATCATTTGCCCACTTTAAAAATTATGTTGTTTTCTTGAATGTTTTAGTGTTCTTTATATCTGCTATATACAAGTCCTTAATTATAATACATTGCAACTATTTTTACTTTATACAATCAATGATCTCTTGGGCAAATTTGAAGTAAGAAAAACATTTAAAATATTTACTTTCTTTTTAAATATTCTTGGAGGTATTTCATTTCTTTTTGTAGATTCACATTTCTGTCTGGTGGTATTCTTCTGTCTTAAGGATTTTTAAAACATGTCTTATATGACAGATCTACAGATCATGAATTCTCTCCACTTTTGTTTCTCTGGAAAAGTCTTTATTTCATGGTTATTTTTGTGAGATAGAATTCTGGGGTGACAGTTTTTTCTTTTAATAGTTTAAAGATGTCACTCCCTTGTGGCATGCATATTTTCTAATGAAAAGTCTTTTACTATCATTATATTTGTGCCTCTGTATGCAATGTGCCTGTGTTCCTCTGGCTGCCATCAAGCTGTTCTGATTCATTGGTCTTTAGTGGTTTGAATAGGATGTGTCAAAATTTTTGATTTGTTAGTATATTGATGGAGAGCTATGTATTCCAGTGCAGTCCTCTGATATTTTTGGATCCATAATTCAATGTTATTTTTGGAAAATTATTGTTCATTATCTACACACTATTTATTCTGCTTAATTTTCTCTCTTTTTGCCTTCTGGGATTCCAATTACACCTATGTTAGACCACAGAGTATTGTCCCACACCTATTGGAGGATCTATGCTTTGCATTTCATTTGGGTAATTTCCATAGACCTCCTTAAAACTCACTTGTTCTTTCTCAGCATGTTGAGTATTCTGGTAATTCCTTGGGAGGCATTCTTTCTCTCTGTTTTTATATTTTAAAATCTTCTAACATCTACAGTTAACACTTCCCTACAGATTCTACCTCTTTGCTAAAGTTTTTGTCTGTTCATAAATGTTACACACCCTTTCTACCAGCCCCTTTAACATACTTGTCATAGTTACTTTGAGAGCTCTGTCTCATAGTTCTAAGATCTCAGTCATTTCTGAGTCTGGCTGTCTCTGTCTCTGTCCTGGTGATTGAACCCAGGGCCTCACACTGAGCTACATCCCTAGCCCTTTTTTATTATTTTATTTTATTTTTTGAGACAAGGTCTCCCTAAGTTGCTAAGTGCCCCAGGCTGGGCTTGAACTTGCAATCCGTCTGCCTCAGCCTCCTAGAATGCTGGGATTATTGACTTATCTCTTGGTGGTGAGGGGTTTGCATGTGCTTTTTTAGAGTGTCTTGTTCTTTTGGATTGACTGCCAGACATGACAGATAGAATAGTAGAGACTGAAATAAATATTTATGGCTGCTAACGTCAAGTCTTCATTTTACTGAGCTGATAGTGTGAGGTTTGAATTAATCTACTTAGAAATGATACTGGGTTTTACATTTACCATCAATGAACTACTAGCTTCAATCTTTTCTGGAGGCATCCTGGGCAAAGGGTGGTAGCTGGGGTGACGGAGGCTATGTATTTGCCTCTCCTGCTGAAATAGACTACAATGGCTGTCATCTGGGGGGTGCTCAGGAGCCTGGTAGTGATTATTGTGGTTTAGATATGGTTTAAATGTATCCCCCAGGGGTTCATGTGTTGGAAGCTTGATCCTCAGTGTGATGATATTAAGAGGCAATGGGACCTTTAAGAGGTGAAACCTAGTGGGAGGTCATTGGGTCACTGGGGGCGTGCCCTTAGAAGGGAGTAACAGTTCCTGTGGGACACCCGTTGGTTCTCTCAAGAGAAGTTGTTATAAAAGAGCAAGACTGCCTCCTCCTTGTTCTCTGGCTTCCCGTCTTGCTATGTGATCTCTCCATTTCACATGTGCTATGGCCACGATGTAATATAGACAAGACAGCCCTCACCAGTGAAGCAAGTGTTGATTTAATGCTCTTGAACCTCTAAAACTGTGAGTTAAATATGCCTCTTTTCTTTATCATTACCCAGCATCAGGCTATTTTGTTATAGCAATGGAAAACTGACTGAGACAATGATGGACAAAGATGTTCTCTGTTTCACTTCCAAAACTGATTATATAAACCTCTTCTTTTCATGTATTTCCCAGCATCAGGGTATTTTGTTATAGCAATAGAAAACAGACAAAGACAATGGTGGGCCAAATGTGTTCTCTGTCTTCCTAGTCCAGCCTCTATCCTTAGGTAGGTCTTATTTCCTATGGTCTTGACAGTGGGATTTTCTGTGGCAGTGGGACTTTCTCAGAATCTGCCCTCCTTCCTACGGCAGCCAAACTCTGCCTTGTATTCCTGGTGGGTCTTGTGAGGGGGAAATTATACTGTTCTTAACCAGCAAAAGGAGATCTCTAATGGGACTGATATAAGATTTTGGGTCCAGCATGTTTTTCTGCTCATCTTTTGGGGGCAGATTTGTGCTCTGTTAGCATTTTCCCTCCTGCAATGTGTCTTTGCCTGTGTTCTGGGGGTGACTCAGCTGTCTGTCCATCACACAGTAACTTAAAGCCTTTCTTCCAAAGGGTTCAAGGGTGGGTGCCTCTCCTACAGTGGCTTCACCTCCCCATCTCAGAATCTGCATGTAAGGGAAGTTTGCTCTGGTTCTCCCCTTTGTCTGATCTTTTGGGTGAGCTCCCAGTGGAGATATCTGGAGAGAAGCTTGTCAGTGGGAGTTCTACACCTTCGCGCTAGCCCGCTCTTAGCCTTTAGAAATTTAAATTTTTTACCTGAATTCTTCTCACCCGTATGTATAGCATCTGGAGTTTTTTCTTCCTGTTTTCTGGCAAGCATTGAATGGGTGCTTGCCTCCCATTTTTCCTTGGAAGGACCCACCTTTCCTTAGATTTCAGACCACTTGGTTGCCCCACAACCTCAGCTTTGGTGATGGGTTTAAGAAAAGTTATATTTCTTGTTGTTAGGGTAGGAGTAACCTTCTTTCTGACCTTCTACATCCCAGGCAGAAACAGAACTCTGATTAATCTACTTTGAAAAAGAAGAAACAAGGGCAATAGAGGAGGAGCTACTGTAAAATCAGATATTTTTCTCAGAAATAGAGAAGCGGAATGTACCCAAGACTCCTATTCTTCAGCAGACCCAGGGTATGGCATTCCAGAACAAGGACAGCTGATGTTTGCTAAAGTACAAGACACAGAAAGGGTTGAATCAACCAGCAGTGATTGGATGTGACAATTCATTGAGACAAAAGCAGAATGACACACTGGGGCTGAGCCTGTATCTTAGCCTTGCAGGTGGAGTGTATTGGAGGGGAGGGACAGCAGGAGTCTGGTCCCCTGATACATTCAAGGGTATGAGAAGGGAGATGCTGGACAAGTACTGACCTTTGCACAGTGGAAGGCTGCTGGCATACAGTACTTGCTCCCCTAAGTGCTCAGCAAAGGAATCAAAAATGTCTTACCCCAACAACTCAGAGTCTGTTTCCTGCCCTGGGAAACTTCCATCTCCTGATTTCAGTCACTTACAGGATCCTGTCCATTGGTTCCCCCAAATGCTTTTCTTTCCACCCTCATTCTTACTGCTCTGTTCTGGACTCCTGCTTAACCTCCCTGCTTCCAATCCTGTTTCTCCCCTCAACCCATCCTAAGTATCGGCATGCAAAGCATCCATGTGTCCCTCCATTCTTCACAAAATGTCAACCCTTTCCCCTTCCTAAGCTACAGTCATAGACTCACAGCCATGGGGACTAGACAGAAAGTGAACAGAAGGGTGCAAGATACACAGAGACTGACTGGCGAGAATACGTACTTGTGGCTGCCACAGACAACTGTTTCTCAACTCCAGGCGGCCCTTGTCTAGTGAGATGGGCCATAAGGACAAGTTTTCCAGATAAACTGGAAAAGGTGAATTTCCCAATGTCTAATGGAAACTAATTAAAAAATTCATCAAACCTCTATGTGTGCCAAAGAAAACAATCTGTGGCCTGAATGTACCATGACAGCTGGCAGTTTGCAATCCTTGGTTTGGAGTATTAGTTCCTATCTCCAGCCTGATACATGAGGCATCACTCACAATCCCAGTGTCATTGGCCAGATGTGTTCTTATCTCTGCAAGAGGGAAATCAGGCATGGACTACTTTTAAAGCAAAAATACAAATGAAGGTTTATTACAGAAAAGAAGTACACAGGCTCCCTGGTAGGCAGAGTAGCTTAGTTAAGAAGCAAAACAGACTGCTCCGGAGGCAGAGTGGCCCCAGAAAGGACAGCAAAGGTGGCTTCTCCACAGACAGAGGAGCCTCAGATGAAGGACATATATTACTTTTATGAGGTCTCAAAGGAGTGCTGTTAATCATTCACGGTTTTTTTCAAAAGGGGTAGGGGTCTCTGGATAGGGTAGAGTTTAGTTATTGCGTAGATCTTGTCCAGTTAGGTTGCACATCTTGTTGCCCTATCTTAGGGAGTGCAGTGGTTTGTCCTCTTGATTAACTATTTGCTTCTCCCCCACTTGCTGTCAAAAATGCAGTTGCCATTTTACTTTTCACCAGGCAGCTACTTCAAAGTCCTGCGAGCTCCCTGCTTCACCACCTCCAAACTTTTCTTCAAGGTTTCATGTCCTGAGCCTACAGACCAGATAATTCTCTTTCTGAGTCTGGTGCACAGTGCTCAGTCTTCAAGCCCAGCAATTGATGATCTCTTCCACTTACAATGACCTGCCCCTCACCTCTAATCATTCAAACCTCCCTGATTTTCCGAGGCTGCTGTCTGCCCTCCCCGTGGGCAGAAGAGCATCTTCAGTAGCACCATAACCCACTCACTCTCCTTCCTCTGTTTCTTTAAGTTTCATGAACTAATGTACTTAAAAAAAAAACAGCTTCGTTGAGGTCTGCAGACCACACACCTCACCTACTGAACCTACATGTTCCCTTCAGTAATGTTTAGCATATTTGCATCAACTGCTTTGTTCTTTATGTTCTGCTGACTTCCACGTAGAATTTGAGGTTGTTTATAAGATTAGACACAATATAAACAGCATGCTAAAGACACCATACAGCTCCCTCAAGTAGAAACAGATTTTCCAGGCACCCCAGTGAGTTACTCCATTTGAAAACTGATTTTGGTTTAAGTTCCTGGCAGGGAAGGGAAAAGGACAATGGGCTGTATAATTTCTGTTGTCTGATAAAACAATGCAGACAAATTTCTCAAGTGAGATGTTCTTTTCCTGGCAAAGAATCCAAGGAGAACATTTGCATAGAGAACCATTATATGTGACTTCTATTGATACACAAGAGACTTTCATTCAGAACAATACTGACATTTCTCCACTTAAATGAATTATTGACTCAATAGATCTGTTGTCAAGAGTAAAATTTTCAGTATAACATTGCAATTAAGAATGACAGGCTTTGGAGTCAGAAAAACTTTACCAATTTTCTGTCTCATGCAACCTGGTAAGAGTTATTTTGTCTATATAAGACACAGTTGCCTCATCTGTAAAATGGGGTTGTCTTGGTTAGTTTTCTCATTGCCGATACAAAATACCCAACACTCACAAGTTAAAGGAGGGAAGGTTTATTTCAGCTCACAGTTTGTAGAGGTTTCAATCCATAGTCAGCTGGCACCAAGGCAGAATGGCATAGCAGAGGGACATTCCACAGGAGAAACAGTCCATGGTGTGGCAGGCAGAAGGCAGAAGGCAGCAAGTATAGTAGCAAGCAACAAGTCTGCCTTCCCTCTATCCCTTTATACTCCATAAGGCTGTAAGTCTATTAAGTGATGCCACCCACACCCAGGGCGGGGCTTCCATTACCCACACCCTTAATCCCAGTATCACACCCTTAATCCACATTCACACACGCTAATCCAGCCACCTTTGAAACTCCCCATGACCACATGAGGCTTTGGGGGAACATCTAGATACATGCCATAAGAGGGGTTAACACTAGTTTTTTTCAATCAAGGAATTCTGGTGTGGATTCAATGAGAAGGTTAAGATGGTCCGTACAATGTTTCTCTACTGTACAGGTACTAGCTCAGCCTTTGTAAGTGAAAACTATCTTTAAGGTGATACTTTGATACTATGTAAATATATCTATTATGCAAACTTTTACCCATTAGTTTTAGCATCCTGTTTTACTCAAATCAATCACCCCTAGGATAGTTGCTAAATGGTGATCTTCTAGTATCATTTCTTCTGCAATTATTAGTTGGCATTCTGTAGTAAGAAAGAGCTTTAGGAAATTAGAGAAAGTCTAAAGAAATGAAAAGACACGGTTGTTTATGTGTCTGAAGACAATATTATTAGCTGGGCATGATAGTGTACACCCGTAATCTCAGCACTCTGGAAGGCTGAGGCAGTAGGATCATAAGTTCAAAGCCCAGTCTGGACAACTTAGTGGCTTAGTGGGACCCTGTGTGAAAGTAAAAAATAAAATGGGCTGGAGATGTAGCTTAGTGCAAAGGCCCAGGGCTCAGTCCCCAAGATCACAAGAAGAAGAAGAAGAAGAAGAATTAGAAGAGGAAGAGGAAGAGGAAGGAGGAGGAGGAGAAATGGAAGAAGGAGTAGGAGGAGGCAGAGGAGGTGGAAGAGGAGGAGGAGGAAGAGGGAGAAGTAGAAGGAGGAGGAGGTAATAAAGAAGATAATACCAGGATAATACCTCAAAATTGACCTACAGATTCAGTGCAATCTCTAACACAGTCCCAACTGAAGTTTTTTAAAATAGAAATTAGCAAGCTGAATTCTAAAATTGATACGGGAGTGCAAGGGACCTAGAGAAGCCAAAAACAGTCTTGGAAAAGGAAGAACAACATTGGATAACTCACATTTTTAAATTTAAAACTTATTTCAAAGCTACATTGCCAGGCATGGTGGCGCACACCTGCAATCCCAGCACTTGGGAGGCTGAAGCAGGAGGATTGCCGTGAGTTCAAGGCCAGCCTGGGCTACATAGTGAGACCTTGTCTCAAAAGAAAAGAAAAAAACCTACATTAATCAGGATAATATCTGGTACTGGCATGAGAACAAACATGGATCAATAGAACAGAATGAAGAGTCTAGAAATAAACTTTAAAATTTACAGACATTTGATTTTTGGAGTAGCCATGACAATTCATTGGAGAAAAGGATAATCATTTCAACAAATGGTGTGAGAAAAATTGGAATATCCATATGCACAAGAAAAAAGTTGGATCCCTATGTCAAACCATATTCAAAACAATCAAAATGGAACAAAGCTAAAGCTATTTGAGTTAAATTGTATCAGCTAAGACAATAACTATTAAAAGGAAACACAGAAGTAAATATACAAGACCCTGGATTTGTAATGGTTCCTAGATATGACAGTAAAAGCACAAGTAACAAAAGAAAATATACACAACTGGGGTTCATCAATGTTAAAAATGTTGTATTTCAAATGATGTCATCAAGAGAGTGAGAAGACAACCCACAGAATAGGGGAAAATATTTGCAGATTATCTATCTGATAAAGGACTTGTATCCAGAATACATAAAGAACTCCTATAACTCAACAGTAAAAATACAAATAACTCAATAAAAATGGGCAAAGGATCTTGGCAGACATTTCTGCAATGAAGACACGCAAATGGCCAACAAATGCATGAAAAGATGCTCAACATCATTAGTTATGAGTAAAATGCAAATCAAAACCACAATGACATGCCATTTCACACCTCATTAGACAGGTAATAATGAGATGAGGAGAGACTGGAATACTCATGTTGCTTACAGAAATGTAAAATGCAAAATGTAAAAATGGTGAAGCTGCTGTGGGAAACAGTTTGATAATTTCTCAAAATGTTAAATATAAAGTTGTCATATGACCCAGCAAATCTACTCCTATAGAAATCCACCCAAGATAGAGTAAAACATATATCTATATAAAAACGTGTATAAGTAAAACCTTGGATTGTGAATAACTTGTTCTGTGAGTGTTCGGCAAGATGAGCAAACATTTCTAATAAATTTTAATTTGATAAATGAGCCATGTCTTGCAATATGAGTAATACATGATGCCAAGCATCACATGGTCACAACTGGGCCAATGGTTTCCCCCTCCCCACCCACTCTCTCTCCCTCTTCCCTCTTTCTCACTGCAGGATTGTGGGTGATCATCTCCCAATAGAAAGAGGATATGGAGGAAATCCAATCTGTAGAGGAGGAGGAGAAAAAGGTGGAAGACTCCCTTGCTTTAAATGGGATTAGAGAGATGTATAAAATGTGGGAAACTGCAAAATTTTGTAGAAAAGCACCATCTGTATAAGGCTGTGGCAGTGTGAGCAATGAATCTGTTTAATGACAGTGCAATGTCACATTTCCACAGAATCCTCAAAAGGAGTCAAAAACAAGTACCATTGGTTAGTTTCTTTGTTAAAGTTGCATGGAAAGAAAAAGATTCCATTGAGCCAATAAATAGCAGTGATTCCATTAGTGCTCGTGAAAATTATCCTATGCAATAACCCTTCTCTCTCTTATCTCCCACACACCAGCCATGAAGGTTTTCAAAAGTAAGTGCAGTTTAATTTTTTTTTGTATGTTGTATTTTCTTTATTATTTTGTATTATATTACAGTATTATAATCATTTTTGGGTTGTGGAACAAATTGTCTGAGTTTCCATTATTTCATTTGGGGAAATTCTCTATGATATATGTCTTAGTTACTTTTCTTTCTTTTTCTTTTTTTTTTTTTTTGTGGGTACTGGGGATCAACCTCAGGACCTCGCACACCAGCAGGCACCCGTGCTGCTGAGCAATATCACCAGCCATTTTTTCCTATGTGGGTTCTGGGAGTCGAACTCGGGCCCTCGCGCTTGCCAGACAGGTGCTTACGCCGCTGAGCCATCTCACTGGCCCCTTAGTTACTTTTCTCTCATGGCTAAGACAGAATACCCAACGCCACATGTTAAAAGGGGAAAAGTTTATTTAGCTCACAGTTTGTAGAAGTTTCAGTCTATCATTTGCTGGCTCCAAGGCAGGGTGGCATGGCAGACAGACATTGCAGAGAAGAAACAATTCATGGTTGGCAGAAGGTAGCAAAGCAAGCAAGGGACGACCACTGCTCTTTCTATCCCTTATATCTTACCCAGGATACTTAGGGTGGGTAGCACTCACAACTTTAATGCTGGTGCCCTTGATTCTAGCATTGCATCATGAATCAATTCCAGTGGCACATACTCTGGATCCAGCCACCTCTGACAAAGCCCTACCTATGACTGCATGAGGCTTTGGGGGGACATCTAGACACAAGCCATAACATTATACACAATATACAAGTGCTTTGGATTACAAGAATGTTTCTAGAATGAATTATGCTTACAAACCAAGGTTTTACTGTACATACATTCATAGCAGCAAAATTCATAATAGCTGTATAGTGGAAAAATCTAAATGTCCATCAACTGATGAATGGGTAAATGAAAACATGGTGCATGCACACAGTGGAATATTTGGCAATAAAAATGAATGAAGCAGGGCCGGTGAGATGGCTCAGCGGCTTAAGCGCCTGCCCGGCAAGCGCGAGGGCCCGAGTTCGACTCCCGGAACCCACATACAAAAAAGGGGCTGGTGATATCGCTCAGCGGCACGGGCGCCTGCTGGCGCACGAGGTCCTGAGGTCGACCCCCGGTACCCAAAAAAAAAAAAAAAAAAAAAAAAATGAATGAAGCAGTGATGCATGTGACAATATAGATGGACTTTGAAAACACTAAATGAGAGAATCGATGCCAAATGATCACATATTGTATGAACCCATCGCCATACTAGGTTCAGAATAGAGGAATCTACTGAGGTAGAGATAGTAGACTAGTGGTTGCCTAAGGTTGAAGGGAATTGGGGAGGGAGTGCTAATGGTACAGAATTTCCTTCTGGAGTGACAAAAATGTTCTAAAATAGGGGGTGGGGTGTAGCTCAGTGGTAGGGTGGCTTGCCTAGCATGCACAAGACTCTAGGTTCAATACCCAGCACCACAAAAAAGTTCTAAAATTAGAACTGGTGACGGATGCACATGTATAATAAAACTACTGGATTGCACACTTTACATGGGTTAATTATATGGTATGTGAATTATCTCCTAATAAAGTTGCTTTAAAAGAAATATATAGGGCCAGTGAGATAGCTCAGTGGCACAAGCGCCTGCTCAGCAAGTGTGAGGTCTTGAGTTTGACCCCCGGTACCCACATTAAAAAAAAAAAAAAGTATATATATATATATATATATATACCAAGAAATTAAATATACAAAAAGGGAGAACTTTCCCTTCTCATATTTACTTATTTATTTATATTGATGTAGACTTATGGCTTCAATAGGTTGCAATTCTTTACTTTTTTTTTTTTTTTTTTTTGGTACTGGGAATCGAACCCACGACCTTGAGCTTGCCAGGCAGGCACTGTGCCACTGAGCTATGTCCCCGGTCTTACTATCATTATCTGATGCTCAAACTGTCCCAAATATTGCCAGTGGGAACAACTTGAAAGTGAATGCTGTGTCCTTTTGACATATTCCCATGATTTTTTTTTTTTTTTTTTTTTTTTTGTGGGTACCGGGGGGACGACCTCAGGACCTCGCGCGCCAACAGGCACCCGTGCCACTGAGCGATATCACCGGCCCCTTTTTCGTATGTGGGTTCCGGGAGTCGAACTCCGGCCTCCGCGCTTGCAAGGCAGGCGCTTACGCCGCTGAGCCATCTCACCGGCCCAGATTTTTTTGAACATTTCTTTACTCTCATTTTCTTTATTTCTTGGTACAGTATAAGATAATCTAGGCTTAAATTGTGTTTTCCTTGTCTTGTCCTGAAGTCAGCCATTTCTCTGAAGAGCTGTCATTCCTTTTGGTGAACAGTATTCAGAAACCAAGTTATGGACATAAGGTGTACTCATCACTAGTGGGGTGTCAGTACTGTGCTCAGCACGCATAACTGGGAAATAAATAGATACACATATATTCACTCATAAATATGTATATTTGCATATATATAATCTCATACTCTAAATCCATTTCTATATCTAGCTGTACTAAAACTCATGAGTTTACACCAATACCTCCAGTTTTAACTCAATACCACGGAGTCTGTCCTTACCCCTTCCCATATTTGTAACTCCTTTTTTTTACAGTAAGAGACTTGATTCTCTTTATCCACAATAAATAGCTATTTGCTCAGTCCTAGGCTGCTTGGAAACTAGTTTCAGAACTGCTAGCTCATGTCTATGAGAAAAAAGAGGCCTACTAATTAGAATTCAATATTTATTTAGCATTCTTTTTGTTTTTAGCCTGAGGATATATAGTCCAAACTGTTTTCAAAAGTTAATTGAGTTTGTTCTTTTCCCTCTATCTCAATGTGGTTATGTCATTCATTTGAATTGTGACTGAGTTTGGTTTTATATGTAGTCAGTTTTAGAATTCCTTTCCATTCTTGTAGATTTCCTTCCTCCCTTCCTTCCTTTCCTTCCTTCCTTCCTTCTTTCCTTCCTTCCATTTATTTTCTTCCATTTTTCCTCCCTCCCTTCTCTTCCTTCTTTCTCTCAGTGTGATATATAAACATGGCTCCAATGACAGGATTGAACGAATAGGCATATTTATAGGCATGTCATTTTCTCTCTCATTCCTTCTATCTCTTCACACTATTCCCAATATAACCCGTAGGAAATTAATCTCATTAGTGTCTAGTTTATCCTTTCAGTGTTTCTGTTTGGTCACATGAGTGTATAGATGTATATTTTCTAATTTACCCTTTTCTTAACACAAAGGTAGCACACAGTAGATTTTTTTTGTATTTGCCTTTTTCACTTAACAATATATTCTAGAAATCAGTCAGAATCCATTCATAGAGATCCCCATTTTTTATTGCTGCATAGTATTCCCTTGAAAGGATGCATAATAGTTAATCAATCACTTTGCTATATGTAAATTAGGATGTTTCTAATATTTCTATTGTTACAGCTGTATCTTCAGGGAAAATTCCCAGAAGTGGAATTACTGGGTCAAGAGCTACAAGCCTATGTAGATTTGCAAGCGAGGCAAATTCTTCTAAAAGGGTCATAATAAATTTGCACTCTCATAAATAATCCGTAAGAGTGTTGATTTCCCTAAGGTCTTGACAGCATGGTGCTGGTAATCTAATAAATGAGAAATAATGTCCCAATGTCATTTTAATTTGCATTTATCTTATCATGAGTGAGGTTGAACATATTTTTATACATTTAAGGACCATTTTTATATCTTTTGCTATAAATTGTTTGTTTAGGTCTTTCGCTCATATTTCTTTTGTGGTTTTAAAAAATCATTTTCCCTTCAATTTTAAAGAGTTGTTTATATATTAAGTATATTAACTCATTACCTGTAATATGCATCAAAAATAAATTTTCCAAGTTTGTTAATTGTCTTTTGACTTTGTGTATATGGAGATGTTTTTTTCTTGCAGCTTATCATTTTTTATTTTATTGCAGCTGGGTTTTGAGTTTATATATTAAAAGCTTTTACCTACACCTAGGTTAAGAGGAATCCATTCATATTTTATTTTAGTACTTGTATGATTTTAGTTTCTACATTTAGATACTTGATATACTTGTAATTTATTTTCCTAGATGATGGGAAATATGTTGGATCTGATTTTATCTTTTCCCAGATTACTGACCAGTGGTGTGAGCATATGCTAGAAGATACCTATAACTTATTTAATCAAGCAGCTCTTGCCTCTGAATCCAAAACATTGCAGTATTTGGTGAAGTCAATATTGCAGCACTGGGTGATGTCGTAGTTGGTGTCCATAATTTGTGAATGGAGTTGTTGCTTTCTGATTCATTGCATTGAAGATTATGCTTCCCTTCTTCATTGTTTTTTCATGTTATTTTTGTTTTGGTGGGTCTTAAGCAGCAGGGATAGAGTAAAAATTGTCTTTATCATCTTTCATGAAAAATCTGCTAACATTTATTTTAAATATACTATTTTAGCTCTATTAAAAATAATTGAAAGTGTGGTATGAGGGTTTTTGTGTTTTTTTGGGTAGGATATAGGATGTTATGCCTTTAGGAATTAAAAGGAGACAATAATAAGTACAAGCGAGCCAGAGTAGGGTTAGGCAGCTAAATTAGTAGCAAAAGACAAGCTTCAGAGATTCCAAAATCTATAAAAGTATGAAAAATTACAGGATTCCTTCTAAAAATCTCCCAACTGATTGGGTTAGATTGTGCTATTTTTCTTGAATTTACAATAAAAAGAGATAGTGGTGATGGCAAATAGTTACTGAAAAAGGTATTTGTATTTTCCTAAATTATATTCTGAATTATGTATCATCATCCCTAAGATAAATTATGCTAGTACTAGTAAAATTATTTAATATTATTTAAAATTAGCTCACAGATTGAACATTTTAATAAATACTTCTGTTTTTATAGAAAGAACACAATTGGGTGGGAAAGTGTGCTTTGTTTCTTTGCCTGCTAACTTTTGACTTGGCCCCACAAAGAAATTCTGGCCATTTGGTTTATATCTCTAGCTCAAGCGCAATCACTGATCTGCTGAAAGTTTCCCATGTTTCAGGTGTGAAACCTAGAAAGAATGAAATAAATACCTTACGTGTATAAACTTTGTGAAATTCAACCTACAGTGTGGCCAGTGATAGTCACTAAGTCTTACTTTCTGAGACCTTACTGAGAATTATTTTGTAAGATCAGATTGTCCAGGAGCATCCATGTAACTCTGAGCCACTGGCACCTTTGGAAGCAGGAAAGAGACACACAGAAAACAAGCAAATTCTTCTTTGCAGTTTTGTCCAACACAGGGGTTCTTCTGATACCCAAAGAGGCCATTATTTATAATTCTGGGGTAGCAAGGAACCCACCAGGTATCTTTTTCATTTAAGAGAGAATGCCATGAATCTAGTAGGTGAGGTTTGGGTGATTTTGACTTATGATGGTGCCTTATTGCTGCAAAGGGTGAGGGAAGGAAAGATCAAGTGTTTTTAACTTTTTGTTTTCAAGTGTAAGCTGTTTCAGGGTCACTGGCTAACCTTTACAGAGTCTTCTTTCTCTAAAGTAGAAAGCGTCTAAAGTAGAAGTCTGCATTTTCAGACAGGAAAGAAGAAACCTAGAGCACAGTCATTTGGTGACTGGTCCTGTTTCCCGGCCCATGCTTGATGTCATAGGTCAAAGGTCCCCAACTTTTGTCTTCACCACTCACTTGGCAAATGCCCGTCACTGTGTGTTGGCATTGTGCTAGGTACTGTAATCCCGTCAAAACAGGTTGAGGGACTTTTGTATACAGTTGATCTGATAACCATAATAGCTTCTAAGTGACAAATAGGCAGATAATGTATACACTTTGCTGGACCAAGGGCTGATTCAAGTCTCAGGAAGGATGGTGTGAGATAGCAAGAGATTTCATCACACTACTTAGAATGGCACACAATTTAAAACCTATGAATTTTTTCTAGACTCTTCCCTTTAATGTTTTCAGATTGTAGTTGACTGTGCATAACTGCTCAAAACCTGCAGAAAATAAAACTGCATATGTGAGGGGAGGATTACCCTACCACAGACTGGATGGCTTAAACAACAGACATTTATTTCTCATAGTTCTGGGGCTGGAAGTTCAAGATCAAGGAGCCAATAGATTGCTGCCTGGTGAGGGCTCTCTTCCTGGCTTGCAGAGGGCTGCCATCTAGCTACATCCTTACATGGCCTCTTGTCTGTGCATGGGTGCAGACAGAGTGCTCTGGTGTCTCTTCCTCTTCTTAGAAAGTCAATTGTCCTGTTGGATTAAGTGTCCCACCTCTGTGGCCTCATTTAACCTGAATCATTTCCCTGAAACCACTATCTCCAAGTACAGTCACACTGGGGGTTAGGGCTTTTAACATAAGAATTTGGGGGAGGCAAAATATAGTCCATAACAGCTTAATTTGAGGATTTTTAAAAAGAGCTGGAATCGTAGATATTTTTGGTCTTATGAGATTTTACCTATTGGTTTACAGATCTGCCTTCATCTAAAGTCTGTGGGATGATGGTACAAATTGGATGAGGATCTTACACTTCCAAATACACCCGATCAATGGGATGAATCCCAAGTAATCACTCCTTTTGTGCTTTTGTATAATCTTGTAGGATGGGGAGTCATTTAAACAGCCCTGCCAGGCATTTCTCATACTTGTAGCACACAGTTGCTGCTCCATCCAAATGGGCAGGGGGAATGAATGAACACGTGCATGAGTGACCGTACACGATGGTTTCCATTGAATATAGTAAATGCCAATGATACTGGATCTTAATAAGAAAAGACCTGCTGTGTCCTTTCTGTCATTCTTGCAATTCTGAGTTTGAACTTGAGCATTTCATTTTTCAGCTCTGGGTTTATTTTACTTCCTGTACTTTAGGAAGGGCAGAGCTTCCTCCAAGTCTCTGTGAAGTGAGCCTTAGATAAACTGCAGAGGTGTGAAAAGCACCTGTCTAAGATCTGTAAAGCATCCCCTGTGGGTCTCTAATCCGGTGCCTCCAGGGTGTGTGGCTTTGGCAGTTCATGGGGGTTCAATCAAACGCAGACAAGTGGGAAAGGGTTTCCTCTTTACACAGTTGGCTACACGGTGAATTTCTTTCCTTCCTTTCTTTTCTTTTGCTTTGCACTGTTTGCAAATTTATTTTGAGCTATATCTGAGATGGGTGGGGCTGTGAAGGATCAGATAAATGGGGTTTGATAATTAAGGGGAAGGCTATTTTAAAAATCTGTCTAAGGATTCTGCTAGGTTAACTTTAAACCACACATGAGCTGCACTAAGTAGGAAAAATGGTCAGCCTAGGTCTGTTTCGCCATGATTTACGTTAATGACAACATATTTTATATTTTTGGAGCTATTTGGGATAAATTAAGCAAGTTAAGACTATCCTGCAAAACTTGAATTGGCATAAAGCTATTAGAGTAGGATTCCTATTCTAGCAAAACTATATAATTAAATGTAGAAGGCTCAATAAATATTTGATAAACTCAATTTAGCTTACATTTATTGAGTACCTTCTCTGTAATAAAACTCAGTGCTACAAGGTTTACAAAAAAAGAATAAGACAGTTTACCAAGCCTTAGCTTCTTAAGTATTTATGTTAATAATGTTAAAACATATCATGTTTTCTTTTTTTAAATCAGCTTATACATTGTATCTTCCCTATATACAAGGACTCAGTTTCCCCTATACACAATTTTAATCTTACTGTATGCATGGCAGTTTGGTGGAAATGAACAATTAAAATGTTCCAACCTTAAGAATAGCTTGTAAAATGTGGGTAGGGCTTAAACAATGCTGTTAAAAACATTAATTTAGACAGGGTGTTCTAGCTGAGAGCCAAAACAAAGGAACAGAATTCATTTACAGGCTCTTTTGCCAGGGGTACACATGTACATTGTCATTTGTGGATCTAATTCTCTCTTCTGCTTGAAATTTTTTCCCTAAGCTAACATGGAGAAATCCACCAAGAGAGGATAGTCCTCTCACCCACAGAACTTGATCTAAGTTTGAGAGCAGACAGATAACACTACCTCCTCTCAAAAAGCCCTTAGTACTGATGGGATCCCCCCTCCCCCATCCTTCCCACACTTACTAAAAGTCTCTGTGATTTCTTCCTTTGTATTTCTTATTAGGGCCTGAGAGGAACCCTATTGAGTTTCCCTGACATTATCTCCATCCACCTGATGTCTGGGTGTTTTGAAATGTCATATTGTTTGAGAGATAATATCAGCCCTGATTATGTCTGTCACAGAGTTGGGCTTAGAGCAAGTCAGTGTAACAGAACTGTAGGGAAGCAAGTCCTCCTTGCACTGTGGAGTAGACAGCTCAGGGGAAGGCCAGTTAAGTATCTACCTTTCTAGGACACCAAGAATGCACTGGGCCACTGAGCCACTCCTTTTCCCTCATCTATTCTGCTCTGGTAGGGTCCCACATCCCCTCAGTTCAGGGATTCCAGGGGGAAATAAACATGATTGACATTGATCTCAGAGATAATTTCATACCAAATTTGCAATCCCAGAAGCTAATAAGGGCCAAACGAATTTATAAATGCATGGATCAGACTTAACACAATAGGGAGTCTAAACTTGCCATCTGAAAGGAATTCAACATTAAAACACGTCATACCCCCACCCTACCCCAATGCAGCTGGTTAGACGAAACGCTTTCGTAGACATCAACTGGTCCTCACACCACCAACATATAATTCCTGATCTGGTCTGTGCCTTCATTTCACAGCTAGGGAACCCAAGTCCCTAGATGAAAAGGGACTTGTTTCTGGGGCAGAACTAGAATCCAGGTTATCTAAATTTCCTTCTATCACTAGTAACTCCACAAAGCTTACTTGATTATTTGTTGGGAACAAGAAATGGAATTTCTAGACTTCTAAGTCTCAAATACAGGTGAATGGCTTCTGTGGCTCAGTTTCTAGATCTATGCTCTGGAGATTAAGCTACTCCTGCTATTTACCTTATATCCACAGCAAGTTACTTGATTTTTTGGTTTCCTTATCTGTAGGATGGGAACTTGTTATAGTTTGGATCTGGGATGTCCCCCAAAGGCTCATGTGTTAAAGACTTGTTCAAATGCAGGAATTTTGGGAAATGACTGGATCATGAAATCTCCCTCCTCATCAATGGATTAATCAATTGATAGATTCATAATTTGATGGCATTATTGGGAAGCAGTGAAAACATTAGGAAGTGGGACCTACTTGGAAAAGTGGATAACTGGGGGTGTGCCTTTCAAGGGTATATTTTGTTTCTGAATACTTCTTATCTCTCTTTGCTTCCTGGCCACCATGAGGTGAGCAGCTTTGCTCCACTATGCCCTATCACCATGATGATTCTGCCTTACTACAGGACCAGAAACAATGGAGCCAAGCAACCATGGACTGAAACTAACCATGATCTGAAATAAATCTTTCCTCCTTTACTTGAATTCCTCAGGCATTTTGTCACTCTGATAGAAAACTGACTAACAGAGGACTCTACAGATGAGACTGTTGTGAAGATGAAATGTGCTTATGATAGAAAGCCCTTAAAAGAGTGCCTGATGCAAACTGTGCTCTTGTGAAGGGTTATCATTGTGTTGTTGTATTGGCATTATTATTTGACATGGAAAAGTAAAAACATTACTCAGAAGCCTACCTAATAGGAAATGACTAAAATCAAGCTTTGCGTGTGATTCACACTATATACCAAGGGAAATTACAAGAAGAGAAATTATATGGCCCAGCCAGAAAAACTGAATCATGAAAACCAAGCAGTAATGCTATCCAAGGTAAATCTTTTCATAAGCCAGGGTGGTAAGAATTAAGCAAATTTGTTCTCAAGAAAGATATGGCAGACAGCTTTCTCTGAAAAAGAAAAATTGAACAATCTGCTTACTAAAAACTCTTATGAAAGAAAATTTTCCTTCAGAAATACTTCATATTCAAAATCATTGTGAGCCAGAAAAATAGGTGGGGGAATTTTTCCTCAAGTGAACTGAGATAGAAAGTGTTTGTAAATTAAAAACTTTCCAAAATATAAAATGAGATAATTTCATAATTTTATGCTATTAAAATAAATAAAATCTTACATGGGGTGTGATAAAAACTACAGTGAATATTTAAATTTTAAAATAATGTATTACAGTAAAAGATGCATTGTCACTAATACCCTCAAGATATTCCTCCTCTCTTTGAGTGCACTTATTTCATCATTCTTGCCATTTTCTAAAGCAGTCTGGACGTTCTCTCATGAATGTCTTGAGTTGTGCTATCGTGGATTTCTCAACGTCTTGAATCAATTCAAAATGCTTACCTTTCATGGCCATTTTGCTTTGAGGAAGAGCCAGAAGTTACATGCCAGATCCAGTGAATAAGGTGGATGAGGATACACTGTAATATTTTTACAAGACTATGATGGCACTCAGCAGTGGCATTCACCAATTTTGATCACAACTTGTAAAGACACTAAGGAAAGAGGTCTTCCAGAACAGAAAGTGGCAAGAATGATGGCATAAATGTGCTCAAAGCAAGGGAGATTTAAAATTTTTATTTTGAGGCGTATTAATGGCAATGTGTCTTTTACTGTAATAAATTAAAATATATATATATATATAAACATCCACTGTATTTTTTGATCACACCTCACAGATACTTAAACATTTCTGTCTTCTGTTGGGTTTCTACATGCAGGAAGTTTGTTAGGATCACCCACTTTGGAGCCTTTGATCCTTTCCTTCACATCTGCCTCAGTGGTGCTAACATTTCTACTTTATTTCTTGTGTGTTTCTTCTTTCTACAAGCTTCCAAGATCCATCCTGGTAGCATGTTCTCACATCCTCCAAGGGTCTTTGCCAGGGTGTCAGTGCAGCACACATGCACAAGAGAGTTTCTTCACATCAACAACCTCTCCCAAATCCAATTTCATGCCCCTTGCCTTGGTCCAACATTCCAGGATGCAGCTCTTGGTTGCAGGCACTCTCATTCCTCAGCACTCTCCAGCTGGGCATGCTATAATTTCACCCTTAACACTAGGATGGTTGCCAGGGAGCAGGTGGAGGCAAATCCTGATGGGAATACACACCACCTTGAAGAGCTCATGCTTCTGTATGGTCCTCAAGCAACCCCAGAGGGAGCAGTGGACCACTGCTGCAGGGCCAGGGGGTCAGAAGGACTTGTCCAGGTGACACATGTTAGTCCTCTGGATTCCATTCCTCCCCACGCAGGCTCTGAGCTGACAGAGTCTGCACTGCACCCCATGCCCAGCTTTGGGGATCCTCTAACAATGAAGGCCTGAGCCTGACTTTTCCTGTCTTCTGCCTGCAGGATATAAGAGTCTTTATTTGCTGTGGATGAGACTCTCTGCATTTCACATGTTGGCTTTTATGGTCTTCCCCCAAGGCATCAATGGCCTGCTCATTAAAAAGCAGCCTATTTCATTGAGATCATTCATTTCATTATCATATTACTTTGGGCACTTAACCTCCCAAATGCCAGAAAAAATAGAGAGAGGTCGCTAGAGAAAATAGACAGAGGTTGGATATGTGTACCAAAATATAGCTAGATAAGAGGAATAAATTCTAGTATTCTGCAGCACTATAGGGCAACCATCATTACAGTTTATTATATACCTCAAAATAACTAGAAGAGAAGCATTTGAAGGTTTCCAATACAAAGAAATGCTAATTACTCTAGTTTGATCATTATACATTACATATGCATGTATTGAAATTATCACACTATACCCAATAAATACTTACAATTATGTGTCGCATTAAACAAAAACTTACATAGGTTATTCTGATTGGAGGAAAAAATGCCAGAGCACTCGCCAGAACAGTGCAAGATTCACCATCTGTGCAAGATCCACCCTTGCATCGCATCAGCACACCAGGTAGTACCAGAGCTCCACCTGCACCAACACAGACTCCCCTCGTGGGTGGTCAGGAGCCCAGATCCCACTTTTTTGTTGTTTTTATGAGATGGGTCCTCACTATATAGCTCAGCCAGGCCTCAAGCTTATTATGTAGCCAAGGCTGGCCTCAAACCCATGATCCTCCTGCCTCAGCCTCCTGGGGGCTGGAATTACAGGCATGCACCACCATGCCTGCCTCAGATCCCACTTTTTTATTTTTTTTTGTGGGTACCGGGGGTCGACCTCAGGACCTCGTGCGCCAGCAGGCGCCCGTGCCACTGAGCGATATCACTGGCCCTTTTTTTCCCGTATGTGGGTTCCGGGAGTCGAACTCGGGCCCTTGTGCTTGCCAGGCAGGCGCGTACGCCACTGAGCCATCTCCCCGGGCCTCAGATCCCACTTCTTTTTTTTTTTTTGTGGGTACTGGGGGGTCGAGCTCAGGACCTCGTGCGCCAACAGGAGCCCGTGCCGTTGAGCTATATCACCGGCCCCTTTTTTCGTATGTGGGACCCGAGAGTCGAACTCGGACCCTTGCGCTTGCAAGGCAGGCACTTACGCCGCTGAGCCATCTCACCGGCCCTCAGATCCCACTTTTGAGCCAGCTTCCTTACACCATTCCCAATCCCAACCTCTTAGCTCCATCTTCCCTGAAACAGGCTCAGAATCTGTGAGTTGCAGGCTGGAAGTTTACTGAGCATCCCTAAAGTCCCACACCAGAGTGGGAGTGAAGGAAGCAGCTAAACTGTAAGGCAGTCAGAGCCCCAGCTGTAGCAGACTCCACAGGAGCTCTGGAGCTGGGTGGCCCTGAACTGTCCTGCTTTGGGATGATGGAGCCTCAGCCTTGCTCCTGCCCCATGGGCCAGTCATTGGATGTGGCTACCCTGGCAAGGCAGAGTGACTTGGAGTGAGGGCAGTCCCCAGAAAGGAACTGAGCATAGCTATCTCCTTGAACAGCAGACACTGGGTCACTTCCCTCCACCCTGGGTCTTCCACACCACAGCTAGTGACCTTTACAAAATGCAAATCTGATCACATGAGCACCTGCTTGCCTGAAATTCTTTCATGGCTTCCCAGCACCCTCAGAATCAAGTCCGGGTGCCTTTGCATGGCTCATGAGGCTTTGCATGATGGACTTCTGCTGATCTCTGCAGCTTCAGTTTTTGACATTTCTTTTGCATGTTTGCTTCAAAAAGCAGAAAATTCATGGCTGTACCACATGTGTGTGTGTGCCTGTAACACTCTGCCTTCACCTCTTCTTTGCTCATAACCCTTCCTGAAGCACCTTTGACCTGCTAACTCTTCCTCTTCCTTTACTTTCTATTTCTCGCTTTCTTCTAGAGGGCTTTCTCTCTAAAAGATTATGACGGTGTATCTTTCTGTGCATCTTAGATTTCCTGCTTTTCTCCTACAACCAGATTTCTCATCCTGTGTTTAAATTCTGGTTCAGCCCCTGTAACTAAACTGCAAGTGTTGAGGGGACAATGGCCATGGTTGTCTTACTGTTCCTGGCTCCAAGTCTCCTAAACAGAGGAGTGAATGAATACGAGAGAGGCAGCAAAGCATTTAGCAGAAAGAAAAGATATATAAATCACTAAAGGTAATTACACTTTACCCAAACAGGCACAGAGAGAGCCTGGAATTACTGGTTTTCAGTGCAGATTCCGAGAAGGATGGTTATATTATCAAGCACGAGACAGGATTCAACATTCACCTTTACAGGAATGTTCAGTGCAGTTCTGGATGCTGGAATTGGGGAGGGGCACAGAACTGGAGGAATCTAAAAAAGATCAATGGAATAAAGGAGTTGTGATTTCTGCAGGAGTGATTGAGCAAGTTATGACCCCAGCCTTGTTTGGGACAAAGGACACAGTGTGGAATTCTGTAAAATGATGCAGGATATGAGCAGAGACTCAAGTATGAGGCCTGAACATGCTGGGACAGGGGGTATCCCTGATACTTAGATGGTGTGAGCATAAGGACTCTGTGATACAGCAGGAGAAATGGAGGCACAGATGGGCTCGTCCACCACTTTGAGAAGGCACAGACAGTCACATCACCACCTTGCCTCTCCAAAAAAAATACAGCGACACTAGATAGAGGGACTTGCTGGTGTCTTGCTGGGGTAACCATCGTAAGAGACCCCATTCAGCCTGGGTTGCATCCACAGTGAGCATGTACCTGATGTGTGCTGAAAGGGTCCTTCAGACACCGAAAGGAAATAATTTGCAAAACACCTTGGCATATAGGAGGAAAAGACAGAAACTCAGTGGAGTCTTGGAGGACACCGAACCCCCTCTGAATATAATATAACCTTTCTTCCAACAACCATCTATCATTTCAAGGAAAAGAAGTTATTCTTCTGTGCCCCGGTTTCTTTTTCTGTAAAACTGAATTGTTATAAGGATTAAATACCTTTCTGTATGCAAACAGTTATTCTTGGCACACAGTAAGTGCTTAACGAATATCTGCTATTATCATTATTATTTTAGAAGAAGCAACATGGCATTATGGAAAAGATGTGCCATTTATAATCAAGAAATATGATTTTGAGCGCTGGAACCAAAACTTACTAACTATGCAAACTTGGCCAGCTGTTTTACCCTGTTGGCATATTCATCTCTAAGAAAGAAAATGGTAAAATATAGGGTTTTATGAGTAGCAAATGCCAAAGCTGCTATGAAAATTCTGCATACATTGTACAGTGCTCACTACAAATTAGAAGAGCTCTGTGTGTGTGTGTGCGCACACGCGTGTGTGTGTCCCTTTTAGCAGTTTATACAATGTACCTGTGTCCTTTAAGAATAATCACAGCATCGTGTCTCAGTCTTTTGGCTAAGATCAAGCATAAGAATAATCACATGAGACTGGGAGTGATGCCTTGGGGTTGTCTTCTGAGAGGGGAATGAGAGGGTGGTGAAGATGACAAACTTAAATGAACAAACCCATACACTGAAGCCAAGAAGCAGCATCCCTGCCTCCCTCTGTGGAGTAAAGTGTAGAAATCAATGAAAATAACAGGGACCCTACTACTTTTGTCTATCACTATTCACAACCTCTCTGGTCTAATGGACCCCCAACATCTATGCCATAACCAGCTTAGGGTATATCTCTGGTCTGATCAAAGCAGACTCCTTTCTTTATGATGGTATCAGACACTAAGCCAACAGATAACTCCAATGTGCTCACTCTTATTTGGGGTGTTTTTGCTATTGCTATGCTTTGTCCCCTCAAAACACTCATATTGAAATTTGATTCCCAATATAATGGTGTTGAGAAGTAGAGGGATTTTTAAGAGATAATTAGGTCATGGGGGCTGCACCCTCATGAAAGGATTAATACCTTTCTCAAGAGAATGGTTTAGGTCTCTTGAGACTGGATTAGTTCTCTTGGGAGTGACCTGGGTCTCTAGGAACTAGATTAGTTATTACTGGAGTGTTTTTTTCTTTTTATGTGGGTTCCGGGAGTCGAACTCAGGACCTCACACTTGCCAGGGAGGCACTTATGCCGCTGAGCTATATCACCGGCCCAGGTTTTTTTTTTTTAAAAAGCAGTTACTCTGGGCATTTTTCTCTTGCACATGTATCTGCTGACACCTCTCACGTGCATTTCTAACATGTGATGCCATCTGCCATGAGGACCTCACCAGAAGTCAAGCAGATGCTGGCGCCATGCTCTTGGACCCCCTGAACCGTGAACTAAATGAACCTCTTTCCTTTATAAATTTCCTAGTCTTAGGTATTTTGCTATGGAAATACAAAATGAACTTAGCAATATAAAATGGATGTCTCTTGACAACAGACATTTGTATCCGAATTATCTCCACAGCATTAACCAAAAATTTTACTTAAGACATTTTTAGTGTTGCAATGCAGTCAAGGACAAACTCCAAAAGCATGAATTGCTATTAATGTATAGACTCCCCTTCTAAACCTCATTCCTCTCTGCCCTCTCTTAATATATAAGCCCGATACAGACAAATCATATCTATGAACTATAAACTTGAATCTCTTCCAGATACCACAAGTATGATGTTAACAATGGGAAGCAGATAAGAGAAGGCTTTCAAATCTTGAAGCTGCATTTCAGAAATAGTTACAGATAGAGATATAAGCTATTAAGCCTTTTCCCAAAAGAACATGAGCAGAATGAAAAATCCATCTCTGTGTGGATGAAAGAAAAATAAGAAAGAGGGTTTTATTTTTTTTTGACAGAGTATTCAGCATAATAAAGGACAAACTGAACTCTGAAAATGTCCAAGTCTTTGACATTTATAAGCCAAAAAATTTATCATTTATATCACCTTATTAGACCTCTTCATTTTTATTGCTACTACTATTAATAACAAAATAATGATAATTAGTGGGTGCAACTCTGTACCGCATACCATGCCATCACCTAGACAGTATTTCATCTTATCTTCAAAACAATGCAATGGGAAAACATTAATTGCTCCATCTTGCAGAAGAGGCAATTGAGTTTCAGTGGTCAGGTACTTGGGATCAAATTCAAGACTAGGAATGATGCAGTCAGGATTTTAACACAGGTTTGTTTAATCTGAAGCCTGAACTCTTAAAACTCAATGCAATATTGCTGTTGGCTGTGGGCTTTCATTTTTAGGATTGTGTTTATAATTTCACACTTATTCACTTAAGGGGAAACACTCGTGTGTTAGTCAGCTTCCTGTTGCTGTAACAAATAACCTGAGATAGTCAACTTATAAATAGAAAAGGTTCATTCTGGCTCACAGTTTTGGAGGTTTCAGCCCATGATCAGCTGGCCCAATTGCTTTGGGGCCTGTGGTGAGGCAGCAGTCATGGCAGAAGCACATAGTAGAGGAAGCCATTCACTTCTTAGTGGGGAAGAGAAAAAGAGAGGAAGAGGAGGGACTGGGGTTCCACTATTCCTATTGAGGGCAAATCCGCAATAACAAAAAGACCTTCCACTAGGCCCCACCTTTTGCGAAGTTTCCACCACCTCGCAATAACACCAAACTGGGGACTAAGCTTTGGCCTTTGGAGGACATTCCAGATTCAAATATATCAGAAAACAAATATATACCAGAAAACAATAACAAAAAATGGCCCTGAGAGGTAGACATGGGCTGCCTAGCTAGGCTTCCTGGTTAGCAGGCTTCTGCCAGCTACATGTCAGTATAATATAAATATCATTCATGCTTTTGCCATAACAAAAAACAGATGTTACAGACTTTCAAGATAACATTTGTGTATCCCTCATTCACTTGAACATTAGTCAACAGACTTCAACCATTCTTTATCCTAATGCTAGATAGAATTCTAGGCTCATAGCAATTTTTTTTCCTCAGAGTTTTGAAGGCATTGGTTCACTACCTTATAGAGTAAAATGTTGCTGCTGAAAAGTATGATGCCATTCTATCCCGCGATTCTTTGTATGTGAATTATTTTCTTGGAAGTTTTCCTTTCAGAGACTTCTCTTTGTCTCCAGTATTCTGAAATAATATGATTATAGGCCTTATTGTAGGACTCTTTTGCACTGGGTTCTTGGTAGCTCCCTCAATCTAGGTACGCATGTCCTTTATCTGTGGAGATATTTCAAAATAGCTTTATTAATATACAACTTACATACTTCAAAATTCACTCATTTAAAGTACACAAGTCAATGGTTTTTAGTAGAGAGTCATGAGTTGCTCAACAGATATGTTCTGAGAAATGCATACTGATTTCACCCCTGTGCAAACATCATTGAGGGTCCTTGGACAAACTAAGACATCTATGAGGTCACTAGGATATATAATCTTATGGGATTTCTCTCATACATGTGGTCATTGACTGAAATGTCATTATGCAGTGCATAATTGTATTTACAATTGTACAACCATCACCATAATCTAATTTTGGAACATCTCCATTATCCCCCAAACAAACCTTGTACCTATTTGCAATCATTCCCTATTTTCCCCACCAGCTCTAAGCAAACACCAGTCTACTTTAGGGCTCGTTCTTTAGAATTATTACTTTAATAATCTTCCCTCCATTTTCTTTGTTCTTTCTAGAATAGCCATTAGTCAGGTATTAAATCCTCCTGACAAATGTTTTAATTCTTTCATCTTTCTTCTCTTATTTCCATCTCTCTCCCTTTATTCTGCTTTAAAGAAGATTTTCTCAACTTAATTGCCAAATATTTTATTGAAAATTTTACTTCTGTCACAATATTTTTAATTTGCAGGAATTCTTTTCTTTTTCTCTGGCTGTTCTTTTTGTAACCTCCTGTTCTTTTTTTGTGGATGTAATATCTTCTTTTATCTCTCCAAAGACACAGCTTTCTTGAAGTTTTCTTCTGCTTCTTGCAGTACTGATTTCCTTTGAGTTCTTCCTTTCTTCTGTTTGTTTTGGTCTCCAACTTTCATAGTAGAGCTTCTGAATATTTGGCGATATTTGACAATAGACTTCTACTCGAACATACTTGGGAGAGGCCACAATGGCTCCCTAACTTGTGACCTTACCATGGAGAAGTCATCGTCAGTCTTGGCTGTTTGTTCCATCACCAGGGAACTTTAAAGCCAGCACAAGTGCTGGGGTGGGGGGATACAGATCCTGGAGCACCTGAACTAATTGTCTGGAACCCTACCCTGACTGAAATGTCATTATGCAGTACATAACTGTATTTACAATTGTACAGACATCACCATAATCTAATATTTGAAACCTTCCCCTAGTGTTTCTACTGTTCAGGATGGAGAACTTCAGCTGGGGTGGGGAAAGGGGATGGTCTGCTTCGCTGGAGAATCCTCAACTCCCAAACATATGTTTTCCCCTTGGACTTAGCAGGTTCCTTAGAAGAGAATCTTTAAATATTTCACTTCAGGGATAGGTGTCAGGCTGCCACAGTTCTAGGATCCTCCTGGGAGAGGAGCCAAGGATCTCTCCAATCAGTATAGAGGTACAGCATGTTGGTACTTGCATAATTCTTGCTCTCCATAAAGAAGCAGCCTTGTGTGTCCATGCCTGGAATTACAGTGTAACTCTCTAGTCCAGTGGATGAGCATTAGCATCAGCAGCACCTGGAAATGTGTTAGAAATGCAAATTCCCAGGCCCCACCTAGGACCTGCTGCATCATCCCTGGAGGGGCCCAGCCATGGTATCTGACAGGCCTTCCTGAGGATTTGGGTGCTTGTTCACATTTGACAACTTTTCCACTGGTCTTTTATTGTGGAAAGAAGAGAGCAATCACCTAGTTCAGAGAGGGGAATGGGATTTGAGGGCCTAAGAGGTTTTTCTGCAACATTTCAGCCAGAATTTGGGTTTTCAGAATCGCATGAACACCACCACTTGTAGAAGTACCTGGGCCCCAATCCCTCAGTCTGAGATTTCATATCAGAAAGCAGTGGTTTTGGGCCCTTTCTCCAATGTCCAAATTTTATTTGTCAGGTCTCCTCAGACAATATCTGCTCTTCCATCTGCTTTCCAGTTCCAAGATTTTATTGTCCTAAGATTTTACTGTTCTCTTCTCCTTTGAGGTTCTCTTTATTCTTGTTACTCATGTCCCTTTTAGTCCCTTTGCTGCCATTTAAAGTGAGACTGCAGAAGGGTATTTAATCCACTAGGTTTTACTGAAGTTTCATGATACAGATTAAGTGCATGAAGAACACTGCATGCAAAAAATACACACAAGGGGCCGGTGAGATGGCTCAGCGGCATAAGGGCCTGCCTGACAAGCGCGAGGTCCTGAGTTCTACTCCCGGAACCCACATACGAGAAAAAGGCCGATGATATCGCTCAGTGTCATGGGTGCCTGCTGGCACGCGAGGTCCTGAGGTTGACCCCTGGTACCCACAAAAAAAAAAAAAAAAACAAAAAACCACACAAAATATCTAATTTTCTGTATATAACAAAGGAAGAAAGGAAAAAGAATAAAACCATGATATATGAATTCATATATTTGTATATGCTTGTACGTGTATTTTAATACACAGAACGGAAGGATATACTCCCAGCTGTTAATATTACTTACTTTAGGTCTCAGAAGAATCGTGTTAGACTGGAGTGGGGAGGGGGTGGAGTGAGTGCTACCGTTTTTTAAGGCTACATACCTCTGAATTATTTGGATTATTACAAAGAGCAAGTATTATTTGTGTAATTAGAAGTACTGCAAATTTGTGTGCTTTGCACAAACTAAATTCACATCATAGCCTGTATGACCTGCTCAGGGGTAGCAGGCCTGGGCTTCAGACAAGAAATACTATATCCCTAACTTCCAGATGTCTCAGATACAGGCTGGACCTAATAAAGCCAACAAAATCCAAATATTCAAGAGTGTGACCTCTGCACTTCAGCCAGTTTTTATCCTTTTATCTGGTATAGTATAAAAGAGAGGGTCTCAGACCTGGCTTTTCTGTAAACCCACCTGAAGTACTTAACATCAAAAACAACAAAAAAAAGTCTCCTTGTCCCAGACTTGGACTAGTTAAATCTACAGGTGATTCTAATATATAAGCAGGACCGATATTCACTTATGTGTTTTTATTTTGTTTTGTCTTTTTGAGACTGTGTCTCCCTATGTAGTTCAGACTGGCCTTGAAATCACTATGCAGTCCAGACTGGCCTAAAACTCGTGCCAATCCTCCTGGCTCAGCCTCTTGAGTGGTGGGATTACAGGTGTGTGCCACTGTTCCTGGCTTGTAGAGGTGCTTTTAATCAATTTTTGAAAATCAGTTAAATTAGGTCTCTGGTGGCAGTCAGATCTTATAAACAGGTTGCTTTACTAGGTTTTAAAATTCCTCAACTTTCTGATATTACATAGTACAGTATCATGAAACTTTTTAGTCAGAGTCTTAAAATGTAGGCAGTTTTGGCTTTTCTGGAACTGCAATGATTTGCTGAGCAGTACTGTATATCTCACAGCATTTCCAAACTAGATTCCCCCTTATGGGCCTTAGATATTACACAAGTTTTCATTTTACAGATGAGGAAATGTCACCCAAAGGGATTCATTCACAGATTTACTGTTTTGGGGGTAGGTGAGGGGAAAGAGAGACAGGATGTGTGTGTGTGTGTGTGTGTGTGTGTGTGTGTGTGACAGAGAGACAGACAGAAAAACAGAGACAGAAGCAAGAATGGAGGGAGAGGGAGGGAAGGAGGAAAAATGGGACAAGAGGAAGGTGGGAGAAAAGAAGGGAGGGAGGGAGGGAAAGTGTTGTGAAAGACCTGTATTATTTTATAGGTTTATGTAACTGGTTTATTCTATGTTATGTTAACATCTCTAGGGATAAGTTTTGCTTACCCTTGAAAAATACCAGTCAAGGACCAAACAAATTGTTGAAAATTGCTCATCTATTTTTCCTTTTGGATCTGTATTAACTTAAGTCTTGGCCTTGGCCTCTTCCAGAAAGCAAAGAATGACTTTTTTTTTTTAATTCTATATCCTCACCCAATGTGCTACTTTAAGAAGTAGTGTTTTCATCTTTGCAGCTATTGAAAGTGTTGTTTCAGAAAGAAATTCTCTTGGCTTAGCCTGAAATATCACAGAACAAATAGTGTGCTGTATGAACTAGGCCTTAGAACATGAAAAAGCTTACACGTCTGAGAGCTACAGATATCTTGATTATTGTGTTTTCTTATTGAATCAAAGTGAGTAAAAGACAAGGTGGTTCAGAGCAGAAAATAGGTTACTCATGTCATTAGCCAGGATTGCAAGTTCAGGAAGGAAGAAGGAAAGTAATACTTATTGGATGAAAATTTCTTATTGGGTTTTCTTGTAATAAAATGACTTACATTTCCATAGCAAGTCATTACGAATATCATTTCATGTGTATGGCATCTCAGATGCATACTTTGACTTCTCAGGTATATCTGTTAACCTATATGTCCAGTTATATCATAGGGTGCTTATATTAAGATTTACATATTCCCATACATACAAAAGTGTGATCTCATGTGTACAATAATTTCTTCTAGTTACACATGCAGACAACATTAGCCCAGTAGCTACTGGTGATATCACTGACTTTAAAAAAAAAAAGCTCTCAGGGGCTGGTGAGATGGCTCAGTGGCGTATGCACCTGCCTAGCAAGCGCGAGGGCCCAAGTTCGACTCCCGGATCCCACATATGAAAAAAGGGCCGGTGATATCGCTCAGCGGCATAAGTGCTTGCCTGGCAAGCGCGAGGTCCTGAGTTCGACTCCTGGTACCCACATACAAAAAAAGAGCCGGTGATATCGCTCAGCAGCACGGGCGCCTGCTGGTGCGTGAGGTCCTGAGGTTGACCCCTGGTACCAAAAAAACAAAAAACAAAAAACAAAAAAAAACCTCTCAGCTTTACTGGTGTATAATTTACATACTATAAACATCACTTGTTTTAAGTGTACAACTGAAGCATTTTAGTAAATTTACAGAGTTGCACAATCATCACAATCTAATTTTAGGACATTCTTATCATCCCCAAAAGATCCCTTGTGTTCAGGCAGTCCCTATTTTCATCCCAACCCTAGGCAACTATTAATCTACTTTCTCTCTCCACAAAGTTGCCTTTTATGGACATTTCATATACACGGAATTATATATTACGTGGACTTCTTTCACTTAGGATAGCTTTTTAGGTTCATCCATTGTGGTGGTTAGGGTGAAGTTTCAACTTGATTGGCTTTGGGATCCATGCTGGGGACTGATGGAGAACATTTCTAAGTGTGTCTGGGTGGGACACGGAGACACAACTTTGGGGTCTACGTCTAGTCCCTTGCTCCTTCCCTCTGGCACTCTTGCCCTGCTCTACTTCCTGCCCACCATGAACTGAGCAGCTTTCCTCCACTCTGCCCTTCCGCCATGATGTCTCTGCCCTGGAGTCAACTGATCATGGACTGAAATAATGAGCAAATTAAACCTGTCCTCCTTTAAGTTTTGGGGGTTGGGTATTGTGGCTCAGTGACATCTAATACATTCATGTTGTAGCATGTGCCACTAGTTTATTCCTTTTCATGGATAATATTCCACTGCATGGATATACTATATTTTGTTTATCCATTCACCAGTTGATGGTTTGGTTTGTTCAGCATCATTTCATGTACTTAGTAGCCATTTGTATATGTTCTTTGGTAATTACTGGCTTATTTTTTATTCAGCTTAAGTATAGTTGGTATAAAATGAACTTCACATATTTAAAGCACACAAGTTGGTAAACTTTTACATGTGTATAATCCATGAAACTATCACCACAATCAAGACAATGAATAAATCCATCATTCTCAAAAATGTCCTTATGGCTATCTATAAAATCCCCCTGGCCCCTCTGCATTATCTTGGTTACTGTATTTTAATGCTATCATAAAATTTAAAATTCCAGTTTACTATAATTATGTAGTTTATGTAGTATTTCTGGTGCACACTGTCCTTTTGCATAACCCATATTTTCATCTGGTATAATTTTTCTTATGTCTGAAATTTTCCTTTAATATTTCCTGTGCTGTGGTTCTGTCAGCAATAATTTTTGGCTTTTCTATATCTTTATTTTGCTCTCATTTTTGAAAGATATTTTCACTGGGTTACAAAATTATAGATTGACATATTTTCTTTCAATAATTTAAAGATGTTCCTCCTTTTCTCCTGACTTACACTATTTCCAACTAGAAGTCTGCTGGCATACTTACCTTTGTTATTCTGAATATAGTATATCTCTTTTTCTCTGGGTATTTTATTATTTTTTCCCCCTCTGTATTTTAAAGATTTTTTCACCTTACTAGTTTTAAGAAATTTGAGTATAAGATAGTCAAATTGGCACAGTTTTCTTCATATTTATTGTGCTTGGGGTTCACTGAGTTTATAGTTTTCTTCAGTTTTGGAAAATGTTAGACAATCATTCCTTCAAAAAATTCTTCTCTTTTCCATTTTCTCTCCTCTCATTCAACAACTCCAGTGATCTCATTGGCTTATTTTTAAAATTTTCATTTTTATTAGTACATTTTTGTAGAACATAATGATTACAGTCATCATGGGGGGTTGGTACATACACATAAGACATCCTAGTTCTTTTTATGTTCCTTTCTCCTCCTCTCCTTTCCCCCTCCCTCCACTCTTGGTCCTCTTCCTATTTGCAAAAGATCTATTTTAGATTGCCCAAAATATAAACAAGTATAACCTATACATAAAACCCAGAGAAGACGATACAGTCGGTGTTGATACAGCCTTACAGAACAGTAGGGAAGAAGAAATAGTCACAGTGAGATAGGAAACAGGTTACATGAAAAGTCAGTTTTTTCATTCAAATTGTACCAAAATTATGTGATGTTAGACCAGTGCTTTATCTTTCTGGAATCTCAATATTCTCAACTGACTTAAGTCTGGTAATTTGTTTCAAATGACATGCAAGCTTCCCTCCAGCTTACTTAGTAAAAACATTTTTGGTTCTGGGTAAATTTTTGTGGGAGAAAAGGAAAAGAAAGGATTGTAATGTCATACCCTCACATGCTCCTACAATCTCTTCATTGTCTCCCTTCCTCCCTTCTTAATGTTCCTAGTTTGAACAATTTGAGCTCAATAGCATTAGAGAAGTAGGTGATTTGTACTAATCCTCTCATTGAAAACTACAAAGCTGAATTTTAAAAACTCCTTAAAACCATGCAAAAGCCTAACAAGATAGTAATAAATTACAATGGAAATAAAGTGAATACTTAAGCCACATTGACCCAGTTAAGGGAATTGATTTTTTTATTGACTTAAATCCTTAGAGATGGTTGTGTTCCAGTGGCTAGAAATTTCATGACATAATTCTTCTTCATTCAATGGATGAGATCATGACATAAAGAACAAGATCCATTTCCACAATGAAGTCTTTATTTAATATTAGTTGTGTCCAAGGATTAGAATGTTCCATCTGAAATAAAATAGCTGTCAGAATAGGACTCAAGCTGAACTTTTAGATCATTAAACTACTTGACATGATTTCCAAGATCTTATTTCACAGCCAGAAGTTTTTAAACCATATTTCCTAGCTTTCCACCGGTACCAGAAAAGATGTGACATTTTGCTGGGCAGGACTTCTTCCTCATCCTGCCACTTATGTTCTTGGTTTCTTTTCATTTCTTCCAACAGTAAGGCATGTTGTGAAATTGAGTTTCAACATCATTCTTTTCCAATCCATCAGCTCAGACACTAATCACAGAGTAGGTCAATGTGCTAGCTTTTGTCAAAGCCATTTTAGTTTCAGATTTGTCAAAATAGTCTTCTGAAAGTATGTTCTTATAAAGATGTTTGATGATGATTCCACAAAACTTCACTAGGATCACTTTTAATTTGGGCCAAGAGGACAAACAAGTCCTTTGTATCTCCTAATTATCAACATCAACCTACAAGTTTGGGAGGATCATAGAAATAACTTTTGTTCAACCTTCGTCAGTCTAAAGATTCCCCAAGCATTGCATTTAAGAGAAATGTTGTAGCTCTAGAATTATGGTAACCACAGCATAAGCAATGCTGGAGGTAAATGAATGTTCTTACTCTTTGCTTTGTATTTTCAGGGTTCCATTTGAAGTGTTTGTGAGTATGTATCTGCATCCCTGTGGCTTGGGTACTGACAGAGGTTCCATTAGAGATGTTAACTGCAATGATAAAGAGAATAGCTGAGGCTTTCTCCAGGGAAGAGTCTTTTTAAAACTACTCTCTATTTTGGGCTCATTTCCCTCAAAGGATGCTTTTTTAAGAGTTTTCATTCTCTATGGAGAGGTCATTCCCCCATTCTCTAATTCCTCAAAAGACAGTCAATATTGTAGAGTTTTTGTTTCTGTTCTTTTTCCTAGACAGAAATTTCCAATGTATCTTTACAATTGCTATATAACAGTCTTGCCTGAAATTTTCAGAAGCAAACTAGGCCATTATGTAAACTTCTAGACCAAGAAGTTAAGATCCTGCTCATGGGAATAATATTTTGTGAAGGATATGGCCCCTGTACACAACAATACACTTTTTACAACAAATATTTGAGAATTTACAACATGCCAGGCACTGTTTTAGTACAAGAGACACAGAAGCAAACAAAAACAAAGTCTATCTTTTATCATTACCAATTGATATAATATTTCCTGGCCAGTTCACCCTATCGGATAACCTTCAGTAAGATATGAAGTACTGTGAATTGCACTTAGGTAATAATTTGAGGGTTAAAGTTGATTGCAGCTGTAAAGAAAATAGCAATCTCTCCACCTCATCAACCACCCCACCACACCCCCCAGCAAACACACACACATTCTTTATACTTCCTGGTCTCAGTGGTTTTCAAACCAGGATTCACAATACAACTTACTGGTTTAAAAATAAAGATTAAACATCAAAACATCAGCTGTGGTTTCAAGTAACATATTTAATGCCCATTTATTCTGTTATCAGGGTTTCAAAACAGAGAGAATTCTTTTTAGAGCCAGGATGAGGGTGGCAAAGGAAAATCTGAAATTTAAGAAAAAGAATGAAGTCTAAGCTTTGACCTAAAATATCACATATTGACTCAGATTCTTTTTGCTTTCATATGCCATGAGGATTTTTTTTTTTTGCATTAAATTGACCTTATCTGTCAAAGCTAAAGACTCAAGGCCACAATACAGCCTTATGCTTTTGTTCTCTAACCTTTTACAACCTTATGTAGTTTTTGGGAAGCTAGCTTTTAAAATAATCGTAATATAGTAGTAGTTTCCACAAAAGATGGGACTCGTTTGACTTGGGGAGTTAAGTAAAGATGATTTAACTGATTCTTATTGAAAAGGAAAGGAAATCTTATTTGGAAAACTGATTTATTTAGGCCTGCTTAAATTTAAGGGAAATGTCCTGCACCCTTGTCAACTCAGATGGGCTGTTCATTAGCTGGACTGAAATCACAGAGCAAAAGAAGAAAGAGTCTGGATGGAATGTGCTGCCGCTATCTCTGCCACAAAAGCAGTGATGTACATGAAGGCTTTAATTCACTTCATGTGGTCTAGGGCTGAGTAGAGATGGCAACGGGACATCTGGAACACAGTCGAACATATTTTCCTGATGGAGGCTGGTAATGGTACAATTTCTCTCTGATTAGCAATCTGAAATATGCAGCCTCTTTGCACCTTTCACTCAGCCAAGAGGTTATCTCAGCTATGAACACCAGGATTCTAGGGGGAATAAGTGATTCAGGTGAGATCAAAGAGCCAATAAGAATTTTAGCCCAAAGCTCAAGGCTGCACTGAATCTAATCTGTTGAAAATAAACATCACCAGAGAATTTATTTTAGCTCAGATCATCTAATGCCAATTGCTCGTTGGACTCAGGGCCTTTCATAGTGCTGGGAGAGAGGTCTGTTTCTTTATAATTTCACCTTAACCCCCATTGAGTGGTGTTATACTGTATAGCCTGCAGAAAAAACATGAACCCCCTTCCCACCATTTCTGTGACACTTCCATCTGGGTATCTAGATGGAAGAATCAGAAAGCTTGGAATGTGTAGACATTTCAGATACAAATTCCCACTTTCTTTTCCTCAATTAAAAGCAGAATATTGTTACTATTCACTTTATTCATTCTTGCAAGTAGCTATTCTGGTTGCCTGGTTAAACAACTATATTGTCCTTGCTTGTAGATGATAGGTGAGTGATATTTACTAGAAATGAGATAAATTTAAAGTATCCTTGGAAACAGTGAACAGATGTGGAACAAAGGACTACAAGCCAGAGATTACTAACCACATATCTTGTTTTTCTCAAATGGCTTCAACCTTCCCTTCTTTTGTCCTCTCTTCCAGCTTCCCTGCATTTCCTATCATGTACTTCACTGTCGCTTTGAAGGGATAATCTAATTCCCAACTTCTCCATAAAAATACCTATTTCCATTCTAACACGGTGACTTTCTTCTCAGAAAGTTGCACAACAGATTGTATGTTAAGCAAAACCTTCTTGGTTTCTTTTCTACGACACTATTATGATTGTGCACAAAGACGTCCAATAGATTTATGGAAAGAAGGAAGTACATCAGACTTAGAAGTTGCCCACATGGAACTCACAGTTTAGTAGAAAAGATAACTGTAATACAAGGCTTAAAGCAGAAAAAGAAAGAGTATGCAATAAACTACCATCCTTTTAGTGTCATTTCAAACCGAGTAAAGCCAAGGTAAACTTTCTGTAGAAAGTGGCATGTAAACAGAGTAAGAATGGCATGTAAGAATGAGTGGGTTTTGTGGTTCTAAAAATGGAGGAAAGTTCATTCCAGATGTAGGAAACAACCTGAGCCCCAAACCTGGAGAAGGGAAAAAGTGAGTCATAAATGAAAAGCATTGATTTACTTTGGATTAAAGGGTGGATTAAGCACTGTAGTAGAAAGATGGGGGGCAAATGATGGAGACCAAAGAGTTTATACATTTACATAGGGAAATATTAGAGGTTTCTGAGCAGAGGAGTTCAATGCTTTATGTTTTTCTTCAGGAAATCTGATCTGGCAATAGAATGTAAACTGAAATAAAGATGTAGATTGGAAAGTTCAGCTAGGAGACAACTGTATCATTTAGAATACAGTAAATGAGGTTGTAACAGTGGAAACTGAGTTGGTATATTATAAAAGTAGAATTAAGATTTAGAAACTGACTAGAATTTGAATGAGGGTAGAGAAGGAGATACAGATTACAAAGGTGTGAGTTTGGATGATATGGAAAGCACTAATGATACAGGAAATAGGTAATACATGAGGATGAAAAAGAAAGATGAAGAAGAGAAGAATAAATTAGTTGAGAACATATTGGGCTAAAAATGCTGGTAGTGAATTCTTGAGATGTCCAACATGTAATTGGTTTATTATGCTCTGGAGCCTAGCACGGATCAGAGATAGTCACTAACATAACTGAAAAACATACAACTGTTAAAGCAGATAATACAGTGAGAGAAAGAAGAGAGCTATGGACTACTCAACTTTGGATACATATACTGAGGAGGCAGTCAGTGAAAGAAGACCCAGTAAAGAAAGATGGGAAGGAGGGAAGGAAGGAAAGAAGGACAGAAGACCAGCCGAGAAAGCAAGGGAGAAAATCAGAATAACACAGAAACCAACAATAGAACATTTTAATTTAAAGACTTAATCAACAATACTGAATGATTCAAGAGTTTCAGGAGAATGACAGAAACAATTGATAGCAAATTATTGATTTTAAGAAAGCCATTTTTGAAGAAGAAAAACATTTTAATAGGTTAACGAGTGACTTAGGAAAATGGTACAGAGAAAAGAGGCTCTTTACTAGGAACCAAATGGCCTGAGTTCCACCTTGGCCCCGCTGTTAAGTAGTGTTATGGTTATTTAACCTTTCTTAAAATGTTTCCTAGCCTTCAAAATTCTATAATATCTCTTCCAACTCTCACTTTCAAAGATTCACACAAGTTTCCTATGTGTTTAAACCACATGGAGATACTGAGCTACAAAGGCCAATTTTGCAACTTGTAACTGGTGTAAAAGTGAGGCAGTATCTTAGTGTTTCTCAATATAGAGAAATTGAAACATTCTCAGATTTCCTCAGAGCAAGTCAAGCTCATGAAGTCCCTTCCTCCAGCCTCCTTCCACCTCAGTCTACCATCTTTTACATTCAAAAACTGAGCTAAGATATTATCCCTAGTTTATCTAGTGATTTATTCTATTGCTTGAAATCAGAGGGTGCTGCCGAGCTGTTTCTTATGTGATGAAATCATTTGGGTAATATTAACAACCAATCCCTCAAACCATGGTTCTCCAGCTACACGTGATCATCCCTTTGTGCAGTAACATTTCCTGGAACTCAGTGTCCCATATCACACGCCCCCAAATTAAACCACAAATAAGTTATTCAAGACAAACTCAGGTGCACTGAGGAAGAAAATTTGCCTTATCTCAGGGGAATATATTTATTAGATCCCTTTAGCAATACAAACCCAGAATTGCGAACTATTCAGTATTACAAGTCTTTTAGTTGGGGCCATTGATATGGACTAGCGATATACTCTGTTAGCACAGATGTCAAATAGTTCACTATGAGTGAATTTTCTGACTAAAGTTCAATAGCACCATGCTTCACCTTTTAAAAAAACTCAGAGTAGGATATCTTTCTCTTGCTGAGACACCAGCAAATTTTCCTTAAGTTCTCACTCTCTTATTTCTCCAAGGAGGTTGGCCTATTCTTTCTTAAGATTTTTATCTTACTTAATCCTTAGTGATATTGTACAAAATAAAGGAAAATTAAAGTTTTGTTTTTATAGGACATATAATTCAGGTCTAGTTGTCATGGAAAAAATGGAAGAAAAGGACAATTAGTATCTATTGTGCACCTGACATACACCAAACATGTTCACATACATTGTCTCACTTGAGCCTGCAAAAAATCCTCAGTTATTACTCCTTCACACAAGCAGATAAACTTTATTGGTAGCAAATTTAGCTTTAATTTGAGAGATGAGAAAACTAAGAGTCAGAGAGGTTAAGCTATTCTTTCAAGGTTAAATGGTAAGATATAAATCTGGACTGAAACAAGAGCCATTTGACTCCAAAGCTAAAGCTCCTTCCACTCTTTGAGGCAGTTTGGCCTAGTGAAAAATCCCACTCTTGAAAGGGTCTTAGAATTTTGTGCATAAAGAGGATTAGTCAGGATCTTTCGAAGCCTCTAACTCCTGTTGTATGAGCACTGAATCCCCCACCCTCACCCCACTTTCATTTCCCCTTTAGACTGAAATTCAGCACCGAGGACAGTTCCCGAGTCATGTTTACAGGCCGCTGTCCTTGGATTCTGTGTTAAGGAGCATATAAACCCATTCCTGACTTCCCAAGTGGCACTGAGCAAGGAGGAAATTAAAAAAAAAAAAAAAAAAAACAGTAAAAGATGGGAGCCTCTGACACCATGGGGGAAATCAGCACATTTCCCAGAAGACCAAGATAAAAATGCATGTGAGAAGAACAAGGGAGCTAAACAGATGGGGCAATAAATGAAGGTGGAATGAGCTCATCAGGACTCCCAGCACATGGTTTCAGTCCATACTGAGCTCTCAGCTGACCTGGGACCAGCAGACATAGTGAATGAGTGGGTGGTTACTATGCTGCAGCATTAGTTACACTAAAGGATTAGGTGGAGCTGATTCACTGCTGCAGATCTGCACGACTTTTCAAGTGGAGGAAAATCTGTAGGCCCTGGTCTCTTCCACGCACAAAACTATTCTCATGGGTGGCATGAGTCACACATGCAGGGTCTTATGTTGTGAGTAAAGGATGTGCCACCATGTTGCTGAAAGCAGGTTTCAACCACAGCTATAGCATCTGCTTGTATAAAGGTGTTACCTGCAGTATTACACAACCAGCCTGCCTTTCCATACATACCCTTGGCTACAGGTGGTTCCCAACACACACAGAAAAAAAACACGTTCTGAAATCTCTCTCACATTGAACAGTTAGCTCTTCTTTTCCAAACCACCAAGCCCTTGAATACAGCCAGAAGGGCTGCTAAGAGTCTAGCCTAATTCCCTTATCTCATACACAAGGAAACTGAAGTCCAGACAGGAGAAATGTCTTGCCCAAAACTATTTAGTTAGTAACAGCTGGTATTAGGAATCAAACTCCTCATTCCTAAACCAGCAGATTTTCCACTGCACTATAAAGATAAAATAAAACCCTAAATAGTATTTACCCTGTTAACTAAGCCCTCTAATTTTACTCCTCTGGAGAAAATAACATCTCCAATGCCTGGCTCTTTCCATCTGGGCTGGTCAATTTCACTGACCACTTCCCACTTTGGAAACTCTTTTAAGAAATTTAAGAGTAATTATTTTGGGATATATGCTATTTTTATGTCTTCTCGTACACTGCCTTCTTTGTTCAGGAGGAAATTAGAATTCTGGAAATACACTTGATTTTATTTATTAAACGAACAAGCCTCTATTTCAAGTAGCTGAAAATACGAATTATTAGTCTATGTCAAGAAAGGATATATGGAGCTATATAGGAACAATAATAATCTATTGTCACATCCAATTAAGATCTACCTAGTGTATGAGTAAAATAACATCAAATTTATGAGTGGAAAATCAAAAGGTCACATCCTTATCGGGGTAATTCTGAACATGTCTGAAGTTGTTTCAGACGTGTAATCTTCTAAAATGTAACATTTTATAAAGTGCTTTGAAACCTTGTTGCTGTCATTATTGCAATTTGGGTATACGTGGGCTTATTTGAACTTTCAGTTTTCAAGCTCATGTAGGAAGGAGTCTATTCAAGGTCATATTTACAAGGAAGGTGAAACTGATGATACAGACCAACAGTATTAGCCCATTCCTCCCTCCCATCTCCCACTCCATATCTTTCCCACTAATGAATATTCTTACCTGAATCATTCTTCCATTGTCCTCTGCTTTACATACTGTGTAGACCAGGTTTCCTGCCTCTATTTTTTATCCTTGAAGAGATTTTCATGAATAGAACTTTTCTTATAATTTACCAACACTGTCCTTGAAAACCTCACAGCTATTTACATAACAGAAGCTATTGTTTGAAGTGCAAAGCAGGTCAGAATTTAGTTTCTAGAGATTAATCACCGCAGTCTATTTTATATTATCATAATAATTTCATTTATTTTGATACAATTTGTTTTCAGCATCAACCTCAGCTTCTGTGCACAAGTGACAAATCCATTTGTTTCTGGTAGAATGGATAATGTGATTAATGACCTAGCAATAGGCTTTCTTTAAAAACATCGAGAAAAAAAAAAACCAAAAACACAGAAGATTTCCATTTTTAATGCACTGTAAGCCAGCTCAGCCTGTAGCTATACTAAAAAAAAAAAAAAAAAAAAATCCCCTGAACTTGTTTTAAGTCACGGATAAGATTTTGAAACAAATTTGCTCCTCCCTTCTGGGGTTTTCTGTGCATTATCTGTTCTCTCCAAGAATCTGAGAGCAGTGGTTTCCATTGGAAAAGTGGATGCTGTGCCCCCCGCACCCATTGACAAGGACGGGGCACTGTTCTACGGCACCATCGCAATGATTCCAATGGGACATCCTCACAAGCCTAATAAGCTCACTACCTAGAGGGCTGTCGCTGGACACGCACAGGAGAGCTCTTGAGTGGCCCCGTGATTCAGGCTCCCTCGTTTACACGGGTGTCGCCTTCGTCCAACAGCGTCGGCGCCTGGTCCCGCCCCGCAGACCCGTGGAAGCAGCCAGAGCCGGCCGGGTGGGGGCGGGGACGAGGGGCCGTCGGGCTCTGGAGGAGGCCGTCGTGCGGCTCCTTTCCCCCTGGAGAGGGAAGAGGCCCACGCCTGCCGCGGGGGCGCTCGCTTCTACGTCCTTCCGGACCTCGAGTCCCGCCGCGGGCTCCGCTGTGGGAAGTGGGGTAACCTCCCCTTCAGGATTTTTCGCGCCGCGCCGGAAGCCCGCAGCCACTCGTGGGCGCCTGGAGCCTCACGGCTTCTCAGCCCGTAAGGCCCGCATCCTCGGGTGGGTTCCAGGAGCGCCTGGGCCCGGCCGACCGACGCTCCTCAAGGGACCGAGGTGATTTTGGGACCTCTGTGCTCCCTTCCTGGGGACCCCGGGACCTCGCACTCCCACCTCAGGTTCCGGCCCACGCGCCCGCCCCGCAGAACTGCGCTCTGTGAGGAGCGCCCCAGCTCCGCCTCCGGAGTGACGCGCACCCGGCTGGGCCAATCAGAGCTCGCGGCGCGCGCCCCACGCGCCGATTCTCCCGCCCCCCCTCAGCTTAAGAAAGGGCGCGCGGGCTGAGCTCCGCCAGACTGCTGCGCGGGGAGGGGGCAGTGGGGTGGTGGGAGGGCAAGTGGCTCTGGCTTGGCGGTCCACGCGGCCACTCCAGCGGCCAGCGCCCCGACGGCGCCCGTCCTCTAGTTCGCGCTGAGTTGAGCGCGGCGGCAGCAACGGGATGTTGGCGCTATTGGCCGCCTGCCTGGCGCTCGCCGTGGTCGCCTGGGCCCAGGACAAACCGGTGCCCGGCAGCCGTTTCGTGTGCACGGCGCTGCCCCCGGAGGCGGCGCGCGCCGGCTGCCCGCTGCCCGCGATGCCCATACAGGGCGGCGCGCTGAGCCCCGAGGAGGAGCTGCGGGCCGCGGTGCTGCAGCTGCGCGAGACCGTCATGCAGCAGAAGGAGACGCTGGGCGCCCAGCGCGAGGCCATCCGCGAGCTCACGGGGAAGCTGGCACGCTGCGAGGGGCTTGCGGGCGGCAAGGCGCGGGGCTCGGGGGCCACAGGCAAGGACACCATGGGCGACCTGCCGCGGGACCCTGGCCACGTCGTGGAGCAGCTCAGCCGCTCGCTGCAGACTCTCAAGGACCGTCTGGAGAGCCTCGAGGTAGCGGCGCGCGGGGAATCTAGGAGGTGACGCCCTCGGCTCATGGGGTGGATTCGGGAGAGGAGCGGGTGTATGGGTTCGTCCGCGAGATGAGCTGAGTTAGGGGTGCAAGGGGAGGGTCTTGGTCTTACTCTGGACCTTACTTGCATCGCACCTCTTCCGCCCTCTCTCGTCTCCTTGTTGGAAAGGGTTAACCTCCCATCCTATCCCCTTCCCCGCGCGCGCCAGGACTGCGCACCGGACCCGCCGTGAACTCGGGGAGGTCTTGGCTGATGAGCCCGGACGGCCAAGCCAGGCGCAAAATATCCGGGCATGAGGCAGCTGCTTTCTTTTTCCTGAAAATGTCTAAGAGTCAGGACGCTATCTGGCTGGCTGTGCCAAGGGCAGCGAGGCTTTCGCGGCAGGTCAGGAGCTCTCAGCATCTGGTGTTTTCTTTTCAAATCGGGTCGGGCTGGACCAGAGAAGGTGAGGGCGGGCGGGGGGGCGCTGAGAAAAGACAGCGCAGCGAGGTCACCTACTACCCAAAAAAGCACATCTAAGCAAACCTCTGTGCTTGTCTACTGAGTTGGACCATTTTAAAGTGTCCTTCCCTATTGCTTTGGGGGAAGGGATCTTATTACCTTCTCTCCTTGAAAGATGTGTGCAGTTGGAACTTTGAAAGTGAAATCTTCAACTTTGCTCTTTACTTTCCACCGTATTTAAGAAGTGTGGACATTTCTGTTAATAGCGTTTATCAAAATACCTATTAGCAAGACAAGGTTTGAATTACAGGTGGTAATTATTGCTAAATTGTTGGAGAGTTTCTTTTGGCGTGAGAGCTAAATACAGTATTTCCAGCATCTGTACATCCCGTGAGTCATTATGATTACTAACAGCTAACATTTCTTGAGTACTAAATATGAGTCAGGCATATTATTTAATATTAACTCCTGCAACAATGAACAGTATGAGGTGGGTTCTATTTTCTGCAATTCATAATTTGGAGCACTTGGACACAGAGTGAGGTAAAGAAAGAGCTTGCCAAGGGCTCATGGCTTAGGCGGCAGCAAGCTGATGAGAGGTGTAAGAGAAACAGAAAGTGAGGATTTAGGAAAAGCGTTAGAAACAAAGATTTCTGGAATTTAGACTCATGATATTTTATGCCTGTCATTTTTTTTTTCTTTTTTTTTTTTTTTCCTTTTTTTTTTAGTACTGGGAATCAAACTCAGGGCCTCACACTTGCCAGGCAGGCGCTGCATTGCTTGCTGAGCTACATCCCCGGCCCTGCCTGTCATTTTTCAGTGGTATCTGTACAAGCATAGTTATTTACCTTTGTGTCATTCTGGAACTTAGAGGCTGTTTTCATTTCTAGATGAAAGCTCACCTGCTTTGAGTATCACTAATTAACTCTGTAGGGAAAAAAAAAAACCTCTCTGTATTTTGGTCTATACCTGACATAGAAGTATGGGTGTTAGTTTAAATTTTGACTTTTTAGTGCGAGGAGAAAAACAGTTTTTTTTAAGAGAGGGAAAATGATATTTACAAGTTTCAAATATTGCAGCAAAGTAATTCTTGTCTGACTTTGAAATCCTTTCCCTACCAACAAAACAAAACAAAACAAACAAAAATACTCATCAGGAGCCTTTTGAGCCCTTGGTACAATTTAATGATGAGTTTTTGGAAGCTTCTCCCTGTATGGTCAGGTCACTGGAGCTACATGTCACGATTTCTGCTTCACCATCCTGAATATTTTTCTCCCTCTTGTAATCCCCCCTTCCAATTGAAAGCTCCAGCTCCGCACCAACGCATCCACTACGGGGCTGCCCAGTGACTTTAGAGAGGTGCTTCAGCGGCGGCTTGGGGAGCTGGAGAGGCAGCTGCTGCGTAAGGTGGCGGAGCTTGAGGATGAGAAGTCCCTGCTCCACAATGAGACTTCCGCTCACCGGCAGAAGACTGAGAACGCCCTGAATGCGCTGCTGCAGAGGGTGACCGAACTGGAGCGAGGTACACTGTGCTGTGCTTGTTTGTCTGTCTGGGAGTGGCCTGGTTTCCATCCCTTGTGGTCAGACTCAGGATTTCAGTGTAGGGACAGCAGAGGGTTCATAGATGTTTGTGCAGATAATAAAGATGACTGACAGTGGTCATCTCAGGAATCAGTCTCAGCCCCACTGGCATTGTCCATGGGAAACCAAATGACCTCAGGACCACCTTGGACAAACAGCCTATCTCCAGCTTCCTTCTATGTGGACATTTCAGTCCCTTCTTAACTCATTCTTGCACCAATTTCTGTGTATCTTTCTCTTCCCTGCTTACACTAAGGTAGATAAGTTTCTCCCACGGGAGGGGAGGGCAGCATCTAGCCACAGGTGAACGTGGGTCCCTTCACCCAGCCATAGCCACAGTGTATCCTTAGAGCATGTGGGTCATGGAACAGGCACTCTATGGTTATTTTGTGCCTTGGAAGGGATGGCCATAGAGCCAGAGGAGAGCTTTGCCAGAGACCGCGAGGGCTGAGAGCCTCGCTTGGCACAGTGGCCGAGTTGCTACAAGGTCATGGGTTAGTGGAGTAGTGTCAGGCAGTGCACTGAGTCCTTCATTCCTGGAAGGTCCAATTTCCTGATGGGAGTGCCCATTTCACAGATGAGAAAAATGCTTACTTCTCAGCCAGATAAATGTCCTTTGGGGAGAGAGGCCAAAGAGATGTGGGCCACTTGCTGGGGAGCTGCAGCAACAACATAACCCCACCCCATCCTCTGTTCTCTGATTCAAGACCAGTGCAAGTACCATGCCGTTTACCTCACACCCCTTCACCGTGGCTTTGGCCACCAGGAGCTGCCACTTTGTGACTTTCCCTCCCCTCCCCAGCCTGTACACAGCCAGAAGGAAACAGGACTCAGGTCCATCGATCCTGGTTCTGGCACTGACTCTCTTCATCCTTATTTCTCACTGAAAGCTCTTAGAGCTCATCTGTCCTGGGAGGGGGTGAGGGTGCCCAGTGCCCTGGTAGCCATTCTGGCAGAGGATTGGCCTGGAGGAGCAGCTCAATTACATGGTCTGCTGTCCTTCGACCCACTGTGGGAAGTCTGGAATCCTTCATCCTTCCATGTGCCTTATCAGCTCAGTTCTGGGATGAATCTTTAAGGACAGTGACCATTTGCTGAGCAGTTTGTTTGCTGGACAATTGGGTTTATATTGGTCCTGTTTGTGACCATTGTCTAGGGACATGTAAATGCCCAGCCCCCAAGTGTGCTGTGAGTGGAGAATACACCAAGTTCCTTAGAAGCATCCAGCTGAGCACAAAGGAGGTAGACCTTAACCATGTAGGAAGTAGGGGTCTTTGGGGGGGTCTGTGGCCTATGATCCATCATCCCATACCTGTTCTTAGTCAGGTACCCACTGGCGGGGTTCCACACTGTCTTCTCTAAGCCCTGCAACAGCCCTGTGGCAGGTACTAGCTACAGATGAGGGACTGAGGTCACAGCCAAGTGATGCCTACATTCCCTCAGAGCTGGGATTGAGGGTGGTGACTCCGGAGGAAGAGTGAAGGCTCCTGCCCTGCTGGGGAAGGGGCTACTGTGAGCCCAGCAGGCAGCGTCCAACTCCTACATGTGGATGCTCATGCCCGCTGGCTCCCCAGGATGTCCATTTTCCTTTGTTATGAGACCTGCTCATTCACAGGGACCTCCAGAGACTGGGCCAGCTGGCCAGGCGCAGCTCTGCTCAGTATTGAAAGCAGCTTTGGCACTGAGAAGACCAGAACCTCCTCCCTGTAGCCCCAGGCTGCCCGCCCCCCTTCTTGGGCTTGTCTGCCACCTGCAGTTTCTGGTTTATTGGTCAGGCTTTTTAATTCCTTAATTGATTTTAACTAAGTTTCCTCTGAACCTCCAAGCTGTTTTATTCAAATAAAGGGCACCAGCTTTCAGGGTGTGGACCCCCTCTTCTGCCCCTCGGCTCTCCCAGCTGTAATTAAATCTATGTGTTGTCACCAAGCTAACAATATTACTGATACTGAGTCTTATTAAATTGGAAAGCCTGCCCACCTGCAAGCATAGAAACCATTTCTCTTTATTAGATAATGATGCCTTCATTAAGAACATGGCCATTTGTCATTTGAAGATTAAGTACTAGTGGCTCCATGTAGTGGGAAGAGGGACTTCCAGTCCCTGCTCTGTGATTTACTGGCTATGTGACCTTGGATAAGTCACCTCACTTCTCTAAGTCTTGGTATTTCAACTCTGTAACCTGCAAAACCAGGGGGTGGGGGCTGTTTCTCTCTGTTTTTCTTCAACCTGATGAAGGGCCAGGCCCTGCCCTTACTCTGGCAAGGCCTTTCCATTCCTGGGTACCCAGGTCTTTCTAGCCCTTGGCAGATGCTCTATGGCCCGGGTGCCATAGGAGGTCAGGAGAATGCACAATCTTAGGCAAAATCATATACTTGCTGAGAAGCCCAGGTTCTGATATCAGTGACATCCTACCTGCTCCAGAGAGGCTGGAAGGGTGATCCTGGGCCCGTTGTTCTACCAAGAAAACCCTCCTCAGATTGACATGAGCCCTGGCCCCAAGGGGTTTACCCTGGTGGAAACCAAATTTGGAGGATTATGGTGGAAAAATGTTATCCAGCCAGCTGGCCCCTGTGGGTGCTTGTTGAGTGAGTGAAGGGTGTTTAGATGCCTTTGCTGGCAGGATCTGGTCCCCAAATAAGAGGAAAGCTTTGGCCATGACAGCTCACAGAATCTGTGTTTTCCTGCAAACTTTGGTCTCTGTGATAACAGGGACTGGCGTTGTTAAAGTACTTTTGAACTTAAACCAAGACTACACTGAAAGTTACTTAAATCCACTTTAGAGTTTGTTGTCCAGGATTTGGAAAGTATTGTGTACCTAGGGGTGGCCTGGGGAGGGGAAGCATCCTTACTGGTCCCAGAAAGTTCTGGAAGCAGGTGTGTTCACCTGAGTGGGGGGAACACCTCTGCATGTATATGCCTCCTCCTGGTTTGGGACAGGAAATTACCAAGAAACAGTCCTCTCTTGGGGAGGAAAGGGCAAATGGGAGTAAAGAGGTTACAGAAGGGATTTAGACAGCCACTTCTGAGTTATTTGTAGTGTCAAAACCTAAAGCCCAACTCCTTTGCCTCAGTGGTGGCGATCATTCAGGATGACAAAATGACATGGTCGTACTCATTTGCTAAATGTTCACCAAGTGCCTGGGTCCCTGTGAGACTTTCCATCGCAAGCCCACGTGCTGTGGACTGCAGATGAAGAGGCTGAGAGCTCAAGGAAAGATCTGAGGAAACACGACTTGGCTGAGGAAAGATTTTCTGGCTAAGTGAAATAAGAAAGTCAAACTTGGGCTGGTGAGATGGCTGAGCGGTATAAGTGCCTGCCTGGCAAGCGCGAGGTCCTGAGTTCGACTCCTGGTACCCACATATGAAAAAAGGGCCAGTGATATTGCTCAATGGCACAGGCGCCTGCTGGCGCACAAGGTCCTGAGGTCGACCCCCGGTACCCACAAAAAAAAAAAAAAAAAGAAAGTCAAACTTACCTCTACCTACTTCCTCAGTCTTTCTAATCATCAGATATGACTATAAAAATAGGGAGTACTAAGCAGAAAGGACCAGGGATTTTTCCCACTGGATTTAAAGAAGCCTCTTTTCCTGTTGTAAAAGACAATTAGTGTCAGGCGTGATGGTGCACACCTAAAATCCTGTACTCAGGAGGCTGAGGCAGGAGGATTGCAAGTTTGAGCCCAGCCTGGGCAATTTAACAACTTAGCAAGACTCTGTCTCAAAATATAAAGCCAGGCACATGCGTGTAGTCTCACCACTCTGAGGCATGAGGATTGGATATTTCAGCCTAGCCTGGGCAATTTAAGGAGACACTTCCTCAAAATAAAAATTTCAAAAAGGAAAGGACATGTAGTACAGTGATAAACCACTCCTGGGTTCAATCCCTAGTACTGCAAAAATAAATAAATAATCTCTAACACATCAAGTGCATTACTCACAAAATAATCCTTTCCCCTGTTTTCTTACCCAGGCTTCCCTGGAGCCTCAGACTTCCTGGTACCTCTTCATGGAGTTCTCATCCATAGACCTTTCTCTGCCACATGCCGTCACTCTCCCTCCCCGCTGGCACCTATCCTCCTAGCAGAGTCCCTTCCTACCCTTCCATCCACCACCTACTGCTGGTTTCCTTTCTGCTTTCCCCTCCAGGATGTAAGCCTCCTGAAGGCAAAGAGTGTCTCTTGGATTGCTGGACTTTAGCACATTGAATAGTGGCTGGCAGGTGATGGCACCCAGTCACACTGGGATTGCCTGAGTGTGGGGTGCAGGTGAGACTCGCTGGGGGCGGGGTGGCCTAACAAGCTGTGGCCTCACTTCTCTTCACCCAGGCAACAGTGCATTTAAGTCACCAGATGCATTCAAAGTGTCCCTCCCCCTCCGCACCAACTACCTGTACGGCAAGATCAAGAAGACGCTGCCCGAGCTGTACGCCTTCACCATCTGCCTGTGGCTGCGATCCAGCGCCTCACCAGGCATCGGCACCCCATTCTCCTATGCTGTGCCCGGGCAGGCTAACGAGATTGTGCTGATAGAGTGGGGTAACAACCCCATCGAGCTGCTTATCAATGACAAGGTGAGGCTGCTCGGTGCAGGCCTGGGCACTGTGGGAAGTGGACACCTGGGGAGGAGTCTGGCCCTGGCCAACCTGTAACACAACCCAGCAATCCCGGCCTCAGAGTGGGGGCTACAGGAAATGGCCAAGAAACACAGCACCCTCCACATCAAGGAGATGGCTGTGTGCTGAGTTGGTCCTACTCTGGGGTGCTGGCAGAGGGGCAGGGGATGGGAGTGGGGAGAGTGGTAGTTTATGGAGATCCAATCTGTGAATCTGGCCAGGAGGCAGCAGAGGGTCCAGGCAGCAAAGGAAGGGAGGAGCAGAGAGCAGGTCTCCATGTACAGGGGCTGGGCAGATCTTTATTGAGAGATCAGGTTTATAGAGATACAATTTACATACAGTGAGATTTACCCCCTTAATACACATTTCAGCCAGTTTCAACAAATACACACAATTGTGTAACCAGCATCACAACAAAAATAGAAAACAGTGCCTCTTCTTCCTCCCCAAATTCCCTCATGTAAATTCCTGCCCTGGCTTTGTATAGCCCCTGCTCCAACCCATGGCCACTGCTGGCCTGTTCTCTGAACCTACAGTCTTGCTTTTTCCAGAGAAAATGGCCCGTTTTGGTAAGCACCCAGGAATCTGGTCTCCCCAAAGGATCAGCTGTGGACCTCCCAAAACCTCCAGCAGCCCCCATTTCAAAACTTTCCTTCCAAAGTCCACTAACCATAACACAAGCGCAACGTTGTGTCCTCCTGACTGGATTTGAGTATTTGAATGTGTGCCCCAACTCCCTGGCTACCCCAGCCACTCCACCTGCTGGGGGGTGGTGCCTAGGGCTGGGGTGGGGGACACAGCCCTGCCTTTCCCTCTGGGGACTTCCCTGCCCTGCCCTGTGTAGAATTTGCTTAAACTGGAAATGCTGTAGAGATTAATTGTTCTAAATAACAGGGTAGGACTGAGAGTCTTGTTTTCCTCTCAGTTGAGACCTCTTGTAAACATCTAATTCCTGGAGGGAGGCTTGGGTTGCTAGGAGACCAGTAGTAACAACAGGACAGGCCCAGGCTGCCCAGCCTACCTGCAGTTCCCTGTGCCTGTGCGCCCCCCTCAACCCTCACACTGGCACCCCCCAGCCCTCTGCCTAGGCAGGTGGCACACACCCCAGAACACAGGCCCCTGAGTGACACCAGGGACGTTTGGGGCTCTGTCTGAGAAGAGAAGATTCCTGCTCTGTTTTCCAACAAAGCTGGTGCAGGAGAATCCTGATTTCAGGTTCTGTGCAGAGAGCTCAGGGCCAGCCGGAGAGGATCACCCCTCAGGGCTGCTCAGTCCTCAGCTGAGATGGGGACCGTGAGTGTCCAGTTCACTCCAGGGGCTCATGCTGAGGCTGCCCTCTTCTGAGTGTGTCATCCACAGAGCAGAGAAGGGGAACCCTGGAGGCACAATGGCCTTGGGACTCGTAGGTGGCCTTCCACTTCAGGCACCACGGGCATTGGGCACATCCTCATCTGCATGTGGCTGCCCACAGGTTGCACAGCTGCCCCTGTTTGTCAGTGATGGCAAGTGGCACCACATCTGCATCACGTGGACGACGCGGGATGGCCTGTGGGAGGCTTTCCAGGATGGAGAGAAGCTTGGCACTGGGGAGAACCTGGCGCCCTGGCACCCCATCAAGCCAGGCGGGGTGCTCATTCTTGGGCAGGAGCAGGTGGGTGCCCTCCAAGGGGTCAGCCACTGTGGCCTGACGGCTGCCCAATAGGCACAACCCATGCTGTCTCATGGGCTAAGGACGCACTGGGGATACAAGCAGCACTAGCGGGGGCACAACCAGCACTAGCAGGGACCGGGTTGGGGTGATGGGTTCAGGCAGATTCCAAAATTACATCTGACACAGAGGGGTGGGGGTACCCCTGTAGTCATGAGGTCATCTTGTCACTCAGGCTCCAGCTTCGTTCTGGGGCTGCGGCTGCAGAGAGCATCTCAGTGTCCCTGCAAATCTCTGCTGGGTTTGCCTTTGCCTGGGGCAGAAGTGACTTGGGATGCTGGAGCCGGTGTCCTCCAGGAACTACTTGCTAGGGGTCCTGTCCCTAATTTCCAGCACGGGACACTTAGGAAATACCAGGTGCTCAGTATGTGGGGGTGCAGGGAGGAGAGAGGGAGACCTGGAACTGCCCCCAGGAAATACACCATCTAGGTGATGAGAGAAAAAGTTGTATTTGAAGTTTAAGGGTTGTAAGTGCTTCAGGCAACTTGGAGTCTGGTCCCTTCCTAGCCCACTCCTTTCCTCTGTCCTCTTCCTACTACTACCCTGAGTGACTCAGAGTTAGGAGACACAGCTATAGTTCTAGTTTTGGACAAATTTTTCCCCCATCTGGCCTCAGTTTGAGTACAGCTGTGTCGCAGGCCTGGTACACTGTGGAGTCTCAGAACCTATAGAATTTGTGGTCAGAGTAGGGGAGTCGGGGAAATGTCCAAGCCCCATCCCCCATCTTCCTGGAGAATTAGCGTGTGTGTGTTTGTAAACCTGTCCTGATAGTGAATGTCCTGTCCCCATTTCCCAGGACACTGTGGGGGGCAGATTCGATGCCACACAGGCGTTCGTGGGAGAACTCAGCCAGTTCAACATCTGGGACCGTGTCCTTCGCACACAGGAAATTATCAACATCGCCAACTGCTCCACGAACATGCCAGGCAACATCATCCCCTGGGTGGACAACAACGTGGATGTGTTCGGAGGGGCTTCCAAGTGGCCGGTGGAGACGTGTGAGGAGCGCCTCCTGGACTTGTAGCCACCTTCTCCCTGTCCAGGAGGCCAGGACCAGGCTGTCCCTGTGGGGACTTCAGGGCCACTTACTCCCCGGTTGAACTGTGTAAAACCTCTTGCCCCAATGGGTGGGACCCCAGAGCCTGTTCCCAGGCAGTCTCTAAGATTGATGCCATGTGGCATCATTTGTCACCGGCTTATTTGTTCCTTCCCAAGATTTTGGTTTTGGGAGAGTAGTGTCAGAATCCCCTGGGTAAAAGCCCTGAGCCACAAGTGGGCAAACAGCTGACTTCCTGCCAGGGGTGACGTCCATAAGCCCCTCTCCAGACCCCTGTAAATGCTAGCACAGCCCAGTCCTGCCCGTCCTCCCGGATCCCTGGTGTCCTGTGTACACCTTCTGTGTGTCCCTTGTGTGTAGAGTGCATCCCTGCTGTCAGCTGAGCACGTGGCAAAAGCAGTCACCCCCAATCTGCCAAGGGTTTGTCCCCCTGTATCTTGTGCATTGAGTCTGTTGCTGTGGGGAAGTCCAGCTGGTGGAGGGCTAGATGCCCAGACAAACCCTGTCTTTCCCAAAGTTGGGGGTCAGGGGGGTTGCTGGCTTCTGAGAGGGGGCCCAAATGGGGAAGGGCCACAACAGCTGTCCCCTGCCCCTCTGCCACTGCTTCCTCTGACCCATGCTTTGACGGAATCACTTGTCTGGTGCCAAAAGTTCATGTGCAGCTTCTACAACCATTCAGTGTGGCCTGGGGGCTTTATTTTTCCCCATGAGCGAAGAACAGCCATTAGAAGGCTCCCATTTTTTACATTTTGCCCACTGTGAGGAATGTGTCCGTTTTTAATCCATGTTGATTCCTGTAAGCATCTGTCCCTATCAATTGTTTCCCCAAAGAACTTTTAAGAAAATGGATGTCATTCAGCCAATATTTGCTCAGTGACTCCAGGATGCTTAATATATTGTAATTTATTTTAAAGAGAATGTGATTAAGTGGGGAAATTTATAAAGCTAAATATTATATATTTTATTTTTCATACCTGTTTGGAGTGTGAGTTTGTGGAAATTCCATTCATAGGACCAAGTTGACATGCTCATCCTGACATTGTATGCCACAAGAACTCTTCTAATGATGGAATTTTGATTAAAATGCACTGGAAGATGCTTCAGGCTTTGTTTCTCCCCACCTGGGACCGAAGGGGGGGCGCACATGTTTGTTGTGGTTGCCCGGGCCTGACACCAATGGGCACATTCCGACCTGTGTCTGGAGGACTCAGGGAGCTGAGGATGCGTGGAGGAGGATGTGGTCCAGGTATACCTGTCCTTCTTCAGTGCCAGGCTGGGGTCGCCCGGCAGGTTCTATATCCCCAGCCAGTGTCTGTCTTTTCGACGAGACAGGAGGACCCTGAGCTGCCTTGGGTGCAATGCCTGTTCAGCACCCACTCTGTTCAGGTGCTCTTCGTGTGGCATCTCATTTGATCCACCTGCCAGTCCCCTGGAGGTGCTCCGCCCAGTTCACAGGTGAATGCACAGAACAGTTAAAACTGCCTTTGGCTCCTGTAGCCAGCAAAGGACAGACCAACAGTCACAACCATCCTGTCGTTCTGAAACCTACAGCCCTGTCCCTTTGACCACCTGCCCCCTCTCCTCTGCATTCTGGTCCTTGGCTCTGAGGGGTCTCTTGCCACTGTAATCCTTGCAGAGCTCTCTGTGCCTGCCTGGCCCTAGATGACATGTTGAGAGTCCCTTCACCTTTACCACCACCACTTTCCACTTTTATATATTTACTCTGTCTTGGCAACTGCGGAGTATCACTTAGTTTGCCTCCATCCCAAGGAACAATGTCAATTTGTATTATAATAAGGATGCAGGGTATAATCTATGGCCACCTGACACTATAAGCCAGATGTGCTTTGATACCAAGGCTGTGATGGGACCTGTAACCTCTAAAACCAAAACTGGTGGATCACCAAGATCGGTGAAGTCCGTTTGCAATGTTGTGAATTATGACTTGGTGGGTCCTGAATGTCATCGGAGTTGGGAAGAGCATTAAATTAGGCCAGATGCCCTGCTTGGGAGCCTTTGGAGCCCAGTGTGCTGAATCCAGCTGGGAAGCAGTTTATTTCAAATGCCCTTTGTGATGAAAAACACCCACTAGTCAGACCTCCCCTGGAGAGGTGCCCAGGGGATTCTTCATTTCCTGTGTGTGTGAGGGGCTGAGCTGACCTGATTCCCTGGCCCTGCCTGCTGCAGGACAGAGTTTGTACCCCTGGCTGAGTCAGATAGCTTCCTGCAACTGGGGGAGTCTTGGGCCTGGAGCGTGGAACCCACCTTCCCTGCTGTTGCTTTCCATCTCTTTCCCTTCCCTGGGACACCACCCAGCATCCACAATTTAAAAGACAGATTTATTTTGGCTCACAGTTATGGAAGTTTCAGTTCATGGTTGCCAGGCTCAAACACAGAAATGGCATGGTGGAAGGGCCTGGGAGGAGGAAAGCAGCTCACATCGTGGTGGTCAGGACACAGAGAGGGAAGGGAGGAGCCAGGGAGAGAGATATACCCCTCCATGCCACGCTCCCAGTGATCCACCTCCAGCCAGGCCGCACCTCATAACAGCACACTCAGCTACTGAACACCAGTGGATGAATCCACAGATAAGTATAGCACCCCCATGATCATTCTAAAAGCCCTGCCTCTGAGTGCACGAGAGTTCTGGGAGACGTTCTAGATCTAAACCATAACATTGCCTCTCAGCTGCACACTGGTGATCTTCTGTTGGATATTTTACCTACCTGACACAAAAGCAGAAACAAGAATCGTCTATTCAGGGCCGGTGAGATAGCTCAGCGGCATAAGCGCCTGCCTGGCAAGTGCGAGGTCCTGAGTTCGACTCCCAGAACCCACATATGAAAAAAGGGCCAGTGATATTGCTCAGCGGCACGGGTGCCTGCTGGCGTGCGAGGTCCTGAGTTTGAACCCCGGTACCCACAAAAAAAAAAAAAAAAAAAGAATCGTCTGTTCAGTCTGGTGAGCTCCTTATGCCTTGAGCCTCCCATTGGAATGAGACCCATGGCCTCAGTTTCCCCACTCAAGACCCTTAACCTCTGCTTGAAGTCAGAAAGCATCTTGATGGGGAGTGGGGTTTTCCAGTAAGGGTGAAGCAGGAAGAGTCTGGATAGTGGGATATTCTGGTTGGTGAAGGATTGCCATGGAAATGAACCCAATGATCAATAACTGAATCAAAAAATGATAAAACCCAGCTAAAACAAAGCATACCAGGGAGCAGGTCTCTGTTAAGGGGAAGGTGGGCTGGGACCCATCACAGCCGTGGGCCTCCTGCACCCAATTTCATGGCATAGAAAGTCTTGGAAAGAAAGAGTGTCACCCTGGAGGGCACAGGTAGAGCATTCTGTCAACAGTGTTTGGGACACTGCTGTGTGGTGGTCACTGTTCTGAGCACTAGAGAGACAATGGTGAGGAAGACAGCCAAGTTTTTAAAAATGGAGATTGACTTCATGGAGAATCTATCTGTAGATAAGAGACAAATATATGGGGTGTAATAAATATGGTGAATGTTTAAATTTTCAAAACTATATATATTGTGGTAAAGGACACATTGCCATTAATTCCCCTTAAAATACCCCTCCTCACTTGGAACACCTTTATCCCATCATTCTGGCCAGTTGTGTTTTTTTGTTTGTTTGTTTTGGTGTTTTGAGACAGGATCTCACTATGTAATTCAGGGTGGCCTTGAACGCCTTCCGTAGCCCAGACTGGCCTCAAACTCACAGCTGTCCTCCTCCCTCAGCCTCCCAGCCTGCTGGGATTACAGGTGCGGGATTACAGGAGTGACCATTCTTTTTTTTTTTTTTGGTATCAGGAATCAAACTCAGGACCTCATGCTTGCCAGGCAGGCACTGTGCCTCTGAACTATATCCCTGGCCCTCTGGCCACCTTTCAAAGTACTTCTGGAAGTCTTCTGAATGTCTTTATGAGGTGTGCTAAAAAATCCAGTGAGTGCTCTGCCAAGTGCCATCCCACAAAAATATGGGTTCATAAAAACATGACAGTATGTCCTCATCCACCTTATTCAACAGATCTGGCATTGTGTGACTTCTGGCTCTTCCTTAAAGTCAAAATAACTATAAAAGGGGAGCATTTTGAATCAATTCAGGACATTGAGGCAGCCATGACAGCACAACTAAAGACACTCAGGAAAGAGGACTCCCAGAACTGCTGCAGAAAGTGGCAAGAATGATGGGATAAGTGTGTGTGAAGTGATGGGAAGTATTTTGAGAAAGATTCATAGCAATATAATATCTTATTTTATTTTTTAAAGGAGGACAGTTTTATTTTAGCTCATGTATTTAGTGCATAGTTGGCCAGCTCCAAGGCAGGGAAGCAGAGTGGAAGGGTCTGATGGGAGAAAGCTGCTTATGTCATGGTGTCCAGATAGCAGCTGTAATAAATATTATAAAATTTAAATCTTCACCATAGTTTTTTTATTACACCTCATAGTTGACGAATACTACTCTCTCTTCCTTGTAGCTGGAGAATGAACTGAGAGGACTGCAGATACAGGGGGCCAGTGAGGAGGCTAGTGTCCTAGTCCAGGTGAGAGGTGCTCAAGGCTTGGGTTAGGGCAGCAGTACAGGAAACAAAGTAAGGATTTAGAACAGTGACGTGAACCTTTTAGAGCTTTCAAAGATAGCGAACAGCTGGCTGTGGCACATCTGCTATAGGTTTGCCACCACTGATTTAGGATGTACTATACTGGGATAGAGTTGTCAAGACTTGCTGATATCTGGGATTTGGGAGAGAAAAATCAAATATGAGGTTTTAAAAGACTTCACACATTCCGAGTAGGGTGAACTCAGAGAGAGATCCACACTTAGAAACATCATAATCAAATTTTCAAAAGCCAAAGACAGAGAGTCTTGAAAGCAACAAGAGAGAAGAGACTCATCACATACCAGGGAATCTTAATAAAATTTACAGCTGAGGACTGGAGAGATAGCTCAGCGGCATAAGTGCCTGCCTGGCAAGCACGAGGTCCTGAGTTTGACTCCCGGCATCCACATTAAAAAAAAAATTCACAGTTGAATTCTAATCAGAATCTATGGAGACAGAAGGCAGAGGGTGACATATTCAAAGTGCAGAAAGAAGAAGATCGTCAACTGAGAACAATAAGTCCAGCAAAACTCTTCAAAAATGAAGGCAGAATTAAGACATTCCTAAGTAAACAGAAATTGACAAAATTTAACACTGGTAGGCTTTCCTTATAAAAAAAAATACTAGAGGCAGTCCTTCAGGCAGAAATCAAAGAGCTCTAGACAGTGACTCAAACCCACATGGAAACAGTAATGAGCCCTGGTAAATGTAACTGGATAGGGAATTATAAAATAAAGTATAAGTGTCATTTGTGTGTATAGATCTTCTCTATGATTTAAAAGGCAAATATATAAAGCATTAATTATAAATTTGCATTGATGGATATAAATATGTAAAGATGTAATTCGTATGACAACAACAGGACAAAAGAGGGGAAACAGAAGGAAGAAGCATTTGGAAAAGCAGATGTTTTTGGTATTATTGAAATTAAGTTAGTATTAATCTGAACTAGGTTAGTATAAATTAAGATGTTAATTGTATTGCCCTGCCATCCATCAAGAATATAATTCAAAAGAATGTATTCAAAGAAACAAAGGAATTAAAATACTATACCATAGAATATTCATTTAATACAAAAGGAGGCAGTAATGGAGGAATGAAGAAATAAAAAATGCAGAAGCCATACACAAAACAAATGACAAACATAAACCCTACCTTATCAGTAATTATTTTAAATATGAATGCCTTGAACACTAAAGGTGGAATTTGGGAGAACAGATTTTAAAAATTGACCCAACTATATACTGTCGACCAGTGACATACTTCAAAGACACAAATAGGTTGAATGTAAAGGAATGGGAAAAGATGTGTGGTACAAATAGCAATCAAAAGAGAACTGGAGTAGTTATGCTATATCAAATAACATAGACTTTAAGACAAAAATTGTTTTCACATTGTAGATACCGAGGGCAATAGCTCTTTATTGACAGAAGTGCTCTCAGTTTGCCACATAATTTTTAGGGTGTGTGTGTGTGTGTGTGTGTGTGTGTGTGTGTGTGTTATGGGGGATTGAACCTAGGACTTTTACACTACAGCCCTAGTCCTTTTTTTATTTTTATTTTGAGATAGGGTCTCACTAAACTGCCCAATATGGACTCCAACTTGCAATCCTTCTGCCTCAGCCTCCTGAGTGCTGGGATTTTTAGGAATCTAACTAAGGTTGCAGGGCCTTGCACTGCAGGTGAAGCAATACTCTACCCCTTCTGTGTGAGCACCTCTATGAACATGAACTAGATGTCCTTAGAACAGAATGCCATGTGTCTTAGTTACTTTACTTGTTGCTGAGACAAAATACCCGACACCCAAAGTTAAAAGGGGAAAGGTTTATTTGGCTCACAGTTTGTAGAGGTTTCAGTCCATAATCGGCTGACTCCAAGGCAGGGTGGCACATGGCAGAGGGGCAACAGTTCATGGCGGCAGAAGACAGCAAAAGCAACAAGAGAGAAGAGTTAAGCCTCTTTCTGTTCCTTATATTGTATCCAGTCTACTGGGATTACGGTGGTGGCAATCCAGTCAGTGGGCTGATCCAGCAATCGCCCACCTTTAATCCCAGCACCTTTAATCCTAGAATTGCACTGCGAATCAGTCACATACTCTAGATTCAGTCTCTGAAAAAGTCCTCTGACCACATGAGGCTTTTTGGGGGGCATCTAGACACAAACCATAACACCATGTGAGTAAAGTCGTACCCATTCTACTGAAGAAAATCAGTGCCTCTGAAGATTGTGTGATGGATAAGGTTGGTCGTCAGGCAAAGGTGTACTGTTCCTTCCATGCGAAGGCAGGCTCCAGGTAATGGGCCATCAAAGTATGCACCAAGCAGAACATAGTAGCTAAATTTATATTAGTGAGACATTTGCCAGTTACTGATTATAGGCATGAGCAATTGCAAACTTCACTTCCTGGGGGCCTTGAAGAAGGGAACCACAGGGTGAAGTTTGCAGCAGTCCACAGCGACATGGCATTGCTATTCATTCTTTCTAAGTAGCAACTGGCCACGTTGGAATGTTCATTGAGAAGGAGACAGATACCCTCCCTTTACTAAATATGTCTTAGATAATGGATTTCAATCCCTTAATTCCCTGCTTTAATTTAGATTAGACTATATTAACCATTTTAACTGGGGGAAGGCCCATGGGGTCCCATTTTTCCAAGCCAATTTATAAGTGTCGAGGATTTAATTTAATTTTAATGTATTAATCATTGGGTCAGGGCTTCCGTAGCCATGTGAAGTATTTTAAGACAATGTGTACTGTGACCATGGGGAATTCAGGCAAGCCGATCATTTCAGTGGTTAGAATGAGGGTACATGCGTCCTCCTCTGTCCTATGCTCAGTAACTTCCCTAGACTATAAAATGGGTCTTATTTACACTTAACAGGATCCCAAGCTCTAAATGTGATTTGAGTGCCAGTATTCATTAAAGCCATAAAGATTGTCGATTGATACATAACAGTAGATAATAGATTTAGTTCGGAATCTATATCCCTCCTCTATGGAGATTCAGATCAGCACGATCAGAGCTGAGGGCCTCTCTGATGGCAATGATTGAGTTAACCCCATGGCTGTGTCACAGAGGTGCCACAGCTATTTTCCTCTGTACCTCTGAGGTTCAGAATCCTCTGTTATTGGCTACAGAGGCATTGATGGCGGCAGCAGCAACAGCAAAGGCGTATTGTAGGGTTAGAGTGAACCATCTGCTTTTAGAATCATGAACCTCAACGTGCTACTCGGTGACTGCTTTTTCATGAGTGACCACACTGTCAACCCACAGGGCAAAGTCTTTCCCCTGAGTACCCTATAGCAAGATGCCAACACCTGATTAGGACACAACTGGTGGACACAGAGGAAGAGTGACCATTCCCCACGCCTATCATCTGTCATAGATTATATTGGATTTGAACCAAGACGCAGGGCTCCATCTGAGATGCACAGATGGGCCCAGGCTGAGACACAAGACTCAGGGTCGCTTTAAAGAGGGCCCCAAGGCCATGCTCCTGTCTCAAATGCCAACTATCTAAACTTTAGATGTAGGTTGGTTAAATCTATAGCAGTGGTTCCCTTGCTAGTCCAAAAATAATGGCCTGAGAAAACAGAGAGAGTACTGGCTTGGGATTTTGCTGGGGGCTTGTGGTGGTGGCAGTGGGGTGAGATCCCCATGTGGGTTTGAACTTCACACCACACCAAAGTAGCACGCACCCATGTTTCCTCTTGCCCAGGTGTGAACAGAGGAGTGGGGGTGGGGGTGGGGGAGGCTTAATGGCCATCAGCATCCAAAAAATGGAGTCAGATGCTTTATTGCAATGACAATAGTCTCCAAATTGATGTGCAGATTTAATGCCTCCTAATTGAAACCCACCTGGCTTCTCTGCAGAAATTGATGGGCTGAGCCTAAAATTGGTATGAACATGCAAAGGACTGAGAGTGGTCCATTTTCTGTTGCTGTAACAAAACACCTAAGACTCAATAATTTAGGAAGAACAAAGATAGATTTGGCTCCTGGTTCTGGAGGCTGGGGAGTCTAAGAGCATGGGACCAGCATGTGCCTGGCATCTGGGGAGCATCACATAGAGAGAAAGAGCAAGGAGATAACTCAGGTCTCTCTTCTTCTGATAAAGCCACTAATACCATCACAGGGGCCCACCCACATGACCTCATCTAGCCCTAATTTCCTCCCAGAAGCCTCTCTCCAAATATAATCGACATGAATTTACAGATTAAATTTCCAAGATGTGAATTTTGGGGAGCATATTCAAACCATAGCACAATGTTCATAGCAGAATTTTTCATAATATCCAAACAGTGGGGCAAAAAAACCCCAAATGTCTATTAATTGATGAATGAGTAAACAAATTATGGTATATTCAGAAAAATGGATTATTTTTCTGCAATAAACAGGGATGAAAGATGTGATACAACATGCATGAACCTTGAAAACAGTGGGCTAAGTGAAAGAGATCTGTTACAAAGGGCCACAAATTATATAATTACATATGTGCAAAAAGTTCCAAATCGCAGATCTACAGAGACAGAAAGTTCATCAGTGATTGCCAGGGTCTCAGGACATGTGTGGCATTAGAGCAAAGTGTGACGTGACTTTCAATGGGTATGGGATTTCTTTCTGGGGTCATAAAAATATTATTGGATTGACTGTGACAGTGGCTGTGAATATTCCAAAAACTGCTGAATTATACACTTTAAAATTTAGAGTGACTTTTATGGTATGGAAATTCTATCTCAACTTTAAAAGAGAAAAAGAATGAGGTTTTGAACCAGTGGGCAGATGTCATTACTGAGATAGAGAGTGGGAGAAAGGCAAAAAGCAAGTTTAGGCCTGGGGACAACATCAAGGGTATTGCTTGGTGCCAGGTGTGGTGGCGCATGCCTGTGATCCCAGCACCCAGAGGGCTGAGGCAGGAGGCTTGCTGCAAGTTTGAAGTGATCCTGAGCTACATAGTGAGTTCAAGGCCAGCCTGAACTACACAGTGAGACCTTGCCTCAAAAAAGAAAAAAAAAAAAAGAAAAAAAAAAGACTGTTGCTTGGGACATCAATTTGAGAATACATTTTAGTAGCATTGGGGTTTTTTTTTTATAAGAGATCAGGGCTAGAGAAAAATGTTTGGTTATAATCATTATCCTTGCCCTCCAGGCACTCCCAGTCTCCTCCCATTTGAAAGCAAATATAAAGAAGCATGGCCAGTCACATCCTTACAGGGACATCCTTACATGGCTCCTCACGGTTAGGAACCACAGTCATGCACAAGCCAACTTAGTGCAATACTCATTTATGGTGTTGACAAGAAGAGGACGCTCTCACCACTTGGTCTGGCATCAGTAACAGATAAGACAACCCTATGCAAATTGTAAACGAGGAAAGCCTTTAGTTGGCTCAGGCTGGGGGAGAGCCGTTTTATGTGGTGACTCTGTGTGTGTGTGAGTGTGTGTGTGTGTGTGTGTAAAATGGTACTGGGGGTTGAGCCTAGGGCCTTTGCACTGAGCTACAGCCCCCCAGGCCAGTTTTTAATTTTGAGATGGGTCTTGCTAAGTTGCCTGGGCTAAACTCAAACTTTCAATCCTCCTGCCCCAGCCTCCCAAAGCACTGGAATTACAGGTGTGCACCACCTCGTCCAGCTCATAGTGACTTCTTTTGTGATCCCTTGCTCCCTGTGAACCAACTAGGGGAGTCCTTGGGTTCAGCTTTGATGGCTCATAGAGCAGCCAGTGCACTCTGCAAGGGGTCAGCATTGAGCAGTCACGAAGAAGTGATTAATTGTTGCTGGAGATCTCAGTGCGGAAGGAAGCTGTTCAAGGCCAGGGCTGTGCGTGTCACTTATGACTTTGGCCTTGACAGACTGCTGGTTTCCCATTGTTTTCTCAAAGAAGCACAAGGCAAATTTACCTGGTTGTTTTACTTCCCTTTGTAAAGCAAAGCTGCTCTCTGTGGTTGTCAGTGCAAATATTCACAAGCACATTCTAAAACCCTGTTCAAGCAGAAATAAATCACAGAAGACTGCAGCTTGGGGTAGATTGGCATTTCCTTGTCACTTGTCATTGCACATAAGTGATTGTGTCCTGAGGGATTTATAAAATTAACCCCTGGGCTTCCACGCTTAAGAGTACATAGATGATGAAGGTCCACATCTTAACTTGACTCAGGTCTTAACTCCAGTGATTGTGGTAGTACATGCCTCTCATCCCAGCACTCTGGGAGGCTGAGGCAGGAGGATCAAAAGCTCAAGCTCAGCCTGGGCAATTTAACAACTTAGTGACTTAGCAAGACCATGTCTCAAAATAAAACAAAAAGGGGGAGCTGGTGATGTATCTCAGTAGCAAGGCTCTGGGTTCAATCCTCAGTATCACAAAATAAATAAATAAAAAATAAGAAAAGAAATATGGCACCTATTTTCTTCCAGGAATATTGTTAGTAGACATCCTAGACAGAAAAGATTAGTTTTCATGCATATGGACAGCTAAAAGAATAATCATAAATGAAGAATTATGACTGCCCAACCACTCAGCTTAAGAAATATTTATTCAGAGTCTATTTGCTGCTAGATACTGTTCTGGGTGCTTGGTTGACATCAATGAATAAAAGAGAAAAAGATTCCATCCCTGACGATCTATCACTCTGGAAGGAAGTGATTAACAGTAGCTACTAGGTGGATGAGTAAGTAAATTATATAATTTGTCAGAAGTTGATAAATGCTCTGGAAAGAGAGAATGGGGTGGGGGTGGGAGTTCACAGTTTAAGAGGAGGCTCATGGAGAAGTTGACATTTGAACCAAGACTGGAAGGTGAGAGAATCAGCCACTCAACTGTTCATTGCATAATCAAACTATATGAATTCTTTTGTGACTGCATCTATTTTTACTCGATATTATATTTTTGAGGTTTCTCCAGACTGACATGTGCAGCTATAGTTTGTTAATTTTCCCTGCTATATAGTCTTTCTTTAATACATGTACCATGTTTATCTATCTGTCCAGCTTCTGGTGAACTGTTGAGTAGCGTGTATGTGATGTGCAAGACTTTTCTCTATGACCAATGCCTAGCTAGGGGTGCAATGGCTGGTCTGGAAAGAACAAGCATCTTCACATTTGCTAGGTGTTATGAGTTGAATCGTGTCTTGGGCAAAGATGCTGAAACCCTAAAATCCCAGGATCTGTGAATATGACATTATTTGGAAATAGAGTCAGTTATAGTTTGAATGTGTCCTCCCAAAGTTTTTTTTTGTTTTTTGTGTTTTTTTTTTTCCTTTATGTGGGTACCGGGAGTCGAACTCAGGACGTCAGGCTTACCAGGCAGATGCTTATGCCACTGAGCTATATCACTGGCCCTGAGCTGTATCACCGGCCCCCTCCCAAAGTTTAAGGGTTGAAACTTTTAGATTCCAGTGCAGCAGTGTCGGGAGGTGGGGCCTAATGGGAGGTGTTTAGATCCCGAGGGCTCCACCCTCATGATGGATTAAAGATGCTCTTGAGGGAGTAGGTTACTTCTCCTGAGTGGTTGTATTGCAACTGTGCACTCCTCTGCACACACTTGCTCACCCACCTGCTTCTCTGTCAGGAGGTGACACAGCACCAGGCCCTCAACAGGTGCCAGTACCATGCTCTTGGACTTCTCAACCACCAGAACTGTAAGCCAAAATACATTTCTTTCCTTATAAATTACTCAGTTTCAAAAATTCTGTTATAGCTACAGGAAAGGATTAAGACAAGGTCTTTGCAGATGGTCAAATTAAAATAATCTAATATAATGTGCAGACTCATACAAAAGGGAAGATTGGGCATAGAAATAGACAAGCACAGAGGGAAAGGTGGTGCAAAGATTTGGGGAGAATGCAATCTACAGGCCATTGGACACTGGGGGCTCCAGAAGCCAGGAGACAGCCCCCTCAACACCCAATTTCAGACTTCCAGCTTCCACAACTGTGGGACGATAAATGTCTTTGTTGAAGCCACCCAGCCTTTGGTACTTTGTCATGGGAAGCCCTAGCAAATGGGTATAACAAAGTCATAGCAAATGGAGTCAAAGAGGTTGTACTTGTTTACATTTCTACAAGCAAAACCAAGCCCTTACTTCTCCATATCCTCACCAGTGCTTGATATACTCAGACAAAATTTTTGCCAGTGTGATGGAGAAAAAATAACATATAATTTGATTTTAATTAGCAGGTCCCCACTTCCTAATGCAGGTAGGCATCTTTTCAAATGTTTGTGGATATCCATGTTTCCTCTTCCATGAAATGACTGTTCATATTTTGCCCTTAGGTTGTTTGCCTTTTGCTGATCAATTAGTAGGAATTCTTTGGGTTCTAGAAACTTAACCTCTGACAATTATATTTGTTGCAATATTTTCTTCCATTCCATGGTTTGTCACCTTGTAGTGTATCCATGCTTGCTTGAACCATTTTGGAGCTCTAAGTCCATAAATAATTAGGATTGCTATCCTCTCTTGATGAACTGATGTTTTTATCATTATGAAACACCCTCTTTATCTCTGGTAATATTACTTGTTCTGGAACCTACTTTGATATTAATATAACCACCCCAGCTTCCTTGCAATTAGTATTAGTATTAGCGTGGTATATGTTTTCCTATCTGTTGACTTTTAACTTATTTGATGTGTGTATTTGTCACTGTTGCATTGCTACAACAAAATACACAAGGCAACGAAGTTTAAAAAGAGGAAAGATTTGTATAGCTCACAGTTTTGAAGGTTCCGGTGCAAGATTTGATAGCCCCATCTGTTTGGCCTCTGGTGAGAGTGGCATATCATAGCAAGAAGACACACAGGAATAAGGAGAACTACAGCATAAAGAGAAAGAGAGAATGTGCGGTGTGCCACAGTCCCTTTTAAGGACAAGCATCCAATCATCTAAAGACTTCCCATAATGCTCTGGCTCTTAAAGGTAGCATCTCCTAATAGTGCTACCCTGTTGACCAAGCCTTCAATTACAGTGGACACTTAGAGGATATCTAAAAACCCTGACTTTAATTTAGAGGATGTAAACTCTTTGCATTTATTGTGACCACTGATCACTATTTCTGAGGAAATTGACAGCAATGTGGAGTCTTTGTTAAGATGTGTGTTTGGTTGTGGTCGAGGTCTGAGTCCGGGTCACAGCTCGATGAGATCAAGGCAGGCTGGCTGGAGAGCGGAGGTCAGCCTGCCGGCAGAGGACAGGAGATGGGGCCTCATCAAGGAGCCTGTGAGGGAGGAGGCCCACCGCAGCCACCTGCCCCAGGGCCCTGATGGAGCAGGTATGTGGCTCCCAGGAGCCCCACGCCCAGCAATCCTCTGTAGCTTCCTGTCTGGGGCTAAGTGCTCAACTATGTGCCATCTGTCTGCCATTTTTGATTCTATCTACCCATCTGTCCAGGGACCATGGATTGACTGAGTTATCCCTCCCATGGAAGGAGGCAAGGGCCTGACTAGGAATTGCTCTCTGATGATCTTCCTTTAGCCACATGCTGTGTGAGGCACCCAGAGCCCCTGTCTGGTCTGAGCTGGCCACATGTGGCAGGGAGATCACTGGAGACAGCTGCTCAAAGGGCTTTCTCCATGGGGAGTGGCTCCCAGGACCTGGTCATCCCTCATGGACTCTTGACCTAATTTTGTAACTAAAAGAGTCACTGTAGCCTGGTTGTATAGGGCCAAGTCCAAGGTCCACTATCCTGTGGGTGGTTGAGCCCCACTGTCCCCTGGGTCCTCCAGCCTGAGCCATCCCTCAGGGACCTCTCCTTGCAGCCCCACCTCCTGTTCTATTTTAGGGGTTTCCTGTGTGACAAGCAGGAACATGGAACAAATAAACACGTGTGGCTTCCACCAGGGAGGAGGCAGCGTGGAGGTGGCTCCTGGGAGACTCTGTGATGAGAACATGCAGACTCACTCCCAGTGGGCGAGGGCCGGATTACAGAGACCACCCACTTACAGGAGGGGAAACTGAGGCCCCAGGCATCTATAAAAGCCAAGATTCAATTCCATTTCTCTTAATAGATGTGCATGCTTGCTCTGCCTCTCTCATTCTCTTACTAACAGGATACAATCTTTCATGCCCCTTGAGATGGAATTTAAAAATAAATGCAGCATCTGGCCTATTTACAAATCAGGGTGCATACAGAGATTGGTTAACCTGGAAACCTGTGGTGACAGGGACTGCCCCACAGGGAAAGCCCAGGGTCCTTCAGGCTCCCACAGGAAACACGAAGCTCCTCCTGAGCTGCTTGGGGACACAGGGCTCCGCCTGATTCCCTGTCTTTTCTCTGCTGAGAGTCGCGTGGCAGATACTGTCCCTGGGCCTGGCACACCAAGGGCCCTGACCCAAATCGTGGCTAAGCCTCAGCACATCTGCAGTCTACAAGGAAGCGTATCACGGCACCTACAAAATCACTCAGCTGGTGACAGCTGATCAGGACAGACATTCATAGCCTGAGATGATAGGAAGGCTAAGCATCTGGCATCTGGGTCCAGTTTGTACTCGCAGTATGGTCTTGGGGGCCATCTGGAATGTGGCTTGTAGCTTTTATTTGTTTATTTAGTACTGGGAATTGAACCCATAGCCTTTGCACTGAGCTGCATCTCCAGCCCTTTTTTATTTATTTTTATTTATTTTTTTTATGTGGGTACCAGGAGTCGAACTCAGGACCTCACGTTTGCCAGCAGGTGCTTGTGCCGCTGAGCAATATCACCGGCCCCTTTTTTTCCTTTATGTGGGTTCCGGGAGTCAAACCCAGGACCTCATGCTTGCCAGGCAGGCGCTTACACCGCAGAGCCATCTCACCAGCCCTATTTTTTATTTTTGAGACAGGGTCTCACTAAGTTGTCCAGGCTGGACTTGAACTCATGATTCTCCTACATCAGCCTCTCAGAGTGCTGGGATTACAGGGCTGTGGCACCACATGCGGCTGGCCTGGAGCTCTTCACAGTTTTATCCTAGAAACTGGCTGAAGGTCTTTACAATAAACTCCTATAAGGATGGTCTGAAAGCCACACAACATTCCTGAAAATGTGGATCGGTTTGCTATTCCTGTTTCACAGATAAAGACAAGGAGGCTTAAGGAAAAGAAAGAACTTGTGTAAAATGAGGGAAGAGGAGGCCGGCCCTGGGGTCTGACCCTGAACACACTGTCCTGAGGGCTTAATTCACACAAAGAACTAGAAGCTGGGTGCTGAGGGGAAGGCCAGTTTTCCTCCACCCGCCTCGGCACAGTGGAAGAGTTGCTACTGGAAGCATCTTAGTGCCCCCTGGGAGCCCAGGGACAGCCCCAGCCATCCACAGGTCCCTAGGACAAAGTCCTACCCCCCATTCTTGGTTTCCTCCCTTCTCCCTGCCTTCTGTCTCCTTCTGCAAATATTTGCTGTTGCCATGGTTATAGGCATCCCAGGAGCGGAGGGTCCAATTGGACTTTAAACCTCTTTAAAATTCAAGACCAAAGTAAACAGCTGCTTCTCCAAAACCCAGTCCTGCAGGTGACTGTGTCCCATCTCCCAGGCTGCTAGTCTTCTGCAAGCTGAGGGGTGGCAGAGGGGGACCCAGGTGTTTCTCCAGGCCACACAGCCCAGGGGGTAGTGGGGAGAGGAATCTGAGACCTCACAGGCCTCCCTGCTCCAGATAGGGCACCTCTCCTGGGCATTGGGGTCCCAGGCATCAATGACCCCAGGCAGATGAGTTGGGATGGGACCCCCCCCAATACCAGCAGTGTGACCATGAGGGAGCCAGGGATGTCTGAGCTTCTGTTTGCTTATCTGTATAGTAGGGTGGTTAGTCCTGGTAGCCACAGCTGAGGATATGGAACAGAAGAAGGGGGCTGGAAATGGTATGACCAGGCACCTGGTTGCAATAAATGCAAACGACTAGCGGTGTATGATAGCCCATAACCCCAGCACTCTGGGAGGCAGGGATGGGAGGATCTCAAATTCAGGTCCTGCCTAGGCCCAAGCTGAGTCAGACTTGTGATCCTCCTGTCTCAGCCTCACAGAATGCTGGCTACCATGCCCAGCTTCTCTTCACCTCTGAGTTTTTCTCTGGAACTGTCATCGCTGCAGGTGATCCTGGTCCCTAGCACATGTTCTGTCTATGCCCGCAGCGAAGTCTCAGGAACCAGCTTGGTTTAGATTCTCCTTGTTTCTCTCTGTCTTGAGTACGCACCTAGCCTCAGGCAGCAGTCTCCTTTCCTGTGATTTACTGAGTGCCTGCTAATTGTCTGTGTTCCTGCTGCTTCATTCACCCTCCAAGGGACCAATGAATGAATTCAATAATCACCCAAGTGCTTGGAAGATGCCAAAGGCGGGGACAGAGATTCTCTCCTTACTCTGACTCCCTCCCATCGCCTGCTTGAATGATAATTCCCAGACCCCTTCCAGACCCTATCTCATATGTCCCCACCCCTCCTTCCATCTCGTCACCCAGTTTACCTTTGCAGACCCTGGCCAACTCCCGCGGTTGGCTGGTGTGTTATCGTATGCTCTGTGTCCCTTATAGGAATGAATTCTCCACAGGAACCAGAGCTTGGATCTGTTTCCCTCCTTCTGCCTCCCCTAAGCCCAGCTGCTGCCGGGGTGCAGCAGATTGTCACAGAAGTGGGATGGTTCCCTTTTTCCAAGGCTTTATTTCTGCTGTTTTAGTGACCCGTGGCAAGCTGTGGTCTGAAAATGTTAGATGGATAATTCCAGAGATAATTCATTAGTTTTGGATACTTCTATTACAGTATGTTGTTATAATGGTTTTATCTTATTATTAGCTATTGCTAATCTCTTACTGTGCCTAATTTATAAATTAAGCTTCATTAGAGGCATCTATGTAAAAGAAAAAACAGAGTGTATATGAGATTTGGTACAAGCCCTGGGGGGCTTGGAATGTGGCTCCCAAGGTAAGGTGGGGGACAACATATCTGGGGAAAAATCTAATGAAGAAGGGAGGGTGGCCCCCAGGGACAATCTGGATGGCACTTTCCAGACAGGGATGAGCAGCTGACAGGCCCAATGGACACCATTGTATTTTGGGCCTCCGCCAAGCACAGCTCAAAGGGGCTGGCTCCTCATGATCTGGAGACCTGGGACCAGGTCGGTTTCTTCAGCTACAATTTCAGACCCAGACTATGTTTCCTTTTACTCCAAAGAGAGCCCCCCACCATTTCCTCCTCCATTGATCCAGGTCAGGTTAGACCCAGAATCACCCCCAGGGGGAAGGGCTGGAGGAAAGAGGCAGCTGCCAAATATTAAATTCCTATTAGCTGGGAGGCAAAGGGAAAAATGAGACAGACACCAGCCAGCCCAACTGGAATGCAAATCGAGTTTTCTGCATTAACATGGAAATTTTAACATCTTTTCTCTGAGCCCTATTCCACTTCCAGACTCTTCTATTGGGTGGATGTGGGCGATCCATTGTAAATGTGGAGAAGCGACTTGACTCAGCAGGAAGAACGAAGGGCCTCCTCTTGCCAGTGAAGGGATAATTGCCAGCTGTGCAATTATTAAGCATCTGTTGTTTACTAAGCCCTGGGAAAAGTTCCAGAGAATGGATCACAATGTCAGCCCCTGCTCAGGGTGTGACCCAATAGTAACACTGTTTCTTCCCCATCTGTCTACACTCTACCCATCCTCAGACCCCAGCTGGTGTCTCCTCCTCCAGGAAGTGTCCCTGCCTACCTGCCTGATTTCCCACCTGCATCTGAATAACAGTTTTGCTAGAGTATGCACTGGATACTCTTGTTCCTGACATCTTTCATCTCCCACCCCCAAGTGTGTTAGGGAGTGGGTACCTATCACACATACATCTCCAGGGGCGGAACTTGTTGATCTTCACCAATCAGGGCAGCCTTAGTATTCTGGGATGAACTGTGATTCCCCCAAATGTGAATCCTAACCCAAGCTCTCAGAATGGAACAAGGCCTTTGAAGGGATGATGACACTAAAGGAGGTTGGGGGTGAACTCTGATACCGTAGGACTAGGATCCTCAGAACAAGAGGATATTAGGACACAGACATGCTCAGAGGGACGAACACAGGAGGACACAAGGAGAAGATGGCATCCACAAGCCAAGGAGAGATGCCTCAGGAGAAGTCTACCTTGCCCAAACCTTGATCTTGGACTTGTGGCCTCCAGACTGCTGCGAAAATAAATTTCTGTGGCTTAAGCCACATAGTCCAAGGTACTTTGCCTTAGCAGCTCTAGAAAATGAATATGCCCACCCTGGTTCCATGGGCATAGTCATGTGGCCAGACTCTGGCTTTGAGGAGAGGTGTGGAGGACCTAGAAAACATCTTCTGAGAGCACTGTGAGATATGGCTCTCCTCCTTCCTTCTCCTGGCTGTGAGGTGTGAGGAGGGAAGGACAGGCCCGTGGCTGCCATCTTGCCTCTGTGAGGAAAACGTCAAAGGACAGATCCCAGCCTGGTCCCTGCTGATGATCTTGGACTTACCTGGTGGGAGACATTTAGCCTGGGTATTAGATCTTATACCATACACATTTTGGTCTTCACTCTCACCGAAAGATGGCATAAGCTAGCATGGTGGCACATGCCTATAATCCTAGCCTTCTGGGAGGCTGAGGCAGGAGGATCACAAGTTCAAACCCAGCTTGGTCAATTTATCAGCCAAGTGAGGTCTGTATCAAAGTTTAAAAAAATTTTTTAAGCTGGGGATGTAGCTCAGTGCAGAGGCATTTGTTTCAATCCCCTGTACTGCAGAAGGAGGAGGCAGAATACAGCAAACCTGTGTGCCCACTGCCAGGCCTCACCCCTGGAGACTCTGACTTAAGGCATCTGAGAAGGCCCAGGATTCTGTTTTCTTCACAAACTCCAGTTGATGCTGATGCTCATGACAGCAGATGTTGCTTGGAGAGATCCTGACACCGGATGGTGACATGTGCTCTCAGAGAGGCCCCATCTCTCTCCTCTCCTGCTGCATCTCTTGGGCAGGTCTGTGATGAACAGTGGCTCATTTTGCTCACCATAAGTGGCCTCAGGGCTGGCATCCCTGTCCCTTATGTTCTCCACCCAGCAGCCAGAAGATCTGGTTTTTCTCCTCCCTACAGCTTATAGGCCTATGGTAGATGTCTCCTTGGTCTCATGTTTTGTTCCAGTTACAGACTAATTACTATATTCCAAAGGCAGCCAAGAACTGTTCTTTGCATCCTAAACAAGTCTATAGAGAGCACAGAGCAACAGATACAAGGATGGATGAGGGAGAGAGGGAGAGAGGGAGAGAGGGAGAGAGGGAGGGAGGGAGAGAGGGAGGGAGAGAGAGAGGGAGAAAGGGAGGGAGGGAGAGAGGGAGGGAGAGAGAGAGGGAGAGAGGGAGGGAGGGAGGGAGGGAGGGAGAGATCATTAGGCCCCTTCAAATCTCTGCAAATACCTACCAGCAAATGTATGTGAACAAATCACCTAAAGCCATGGAAAGAACCACCCCAAAGGAGAGAGAACAATTCAAGGAGCTCACACAAGACTGGAAACAGCTCCTGTTCCCACTGGCCAGAGTGAAAATTCTCATAAGTCACAAAACACCAAGTATCCAGAGGGTTTCATCTCATTAGTGGGGGAAAATTGGCCCTAAACATCTCTCCAGTCCTACCTAACACCTTAGAAAGTAATTGAACACCAGACATTGTGAATTTTACTCCCTTGGAATATTTTTATATTATTATATATTGTACATAGTTATTTTATTTTGGGGTGTAGCCAAGTCACTTAGCTACACCCCAAAATAAAATAACTATGTACAATATATTCCAAGGGAATAAAATTCACAATGTCTGGTGTTCAATTAAAAATGACCAGACATTCAAAGGAGCAGAAAAATACAATAATGAGAAGGAAAATCAATCAACACTGCCAGAACTATTAAAATGGCTACAAAAGAAAATATTACACATTTGTAAAGCTAGAGGAAAGATAGATCAGGTTAAGTAGAAATATGGAGAATTTTTTAAAAGATGAAGATTTTACTTCTAAAGAATGCAATTACAAGGTCTGAGATGAGATATTAATTTTATATCCAGTGAAACTTGGTGATTTAAACAAAAATTATAATGCCATTCAATACTCATGTCAATGACATTTTTAAGTAGGGAAGTTAAGGGGACCTAAGTGGAAAAGAAGTGCTCTTGTTTCTCATATAAAGTGGTAACATGTTGATTCCAGGCGATTAGAATAAAGTACATATGTGTCTTGTAATACTTAGAGCAACCACTGCAAAAGCTAGGCAAAGAGATTGTGTTAGTCAGCTTTCCATTACTGTAACAAATACCTGAGATCACCAACTTCTAAAGAGGAAAGGTTTACAGTGGTACCTTGGTTCATGAACTTAATTCTTTCCATGATTCTGGTCACAAACTGAATCACTCACAAACCAAATTAAATTTCCCCATAAGGTCAACATTGAAACTAACCATTGAATTTGATTGGTTCACAACCAAGTCAGTTTGCAACCAGAATTGTGGAAAGAATTAAGTTCATGAACTGAGGTACCAGTGTATTTTGGCTTACAGTTGTGAAAGTTGCAGTCCGTGGTTGGTTAGATTCATTGCTTTTATGCATCTGCAGAGGGGCAGTGGTGCGTCAGGGTAAAAGCTCAAGGCATAGCAAAACAATTGACTTGATGGCTGCGATACAAAAGAGAGAGCAGAAGAGATCAGTATCCCAGGATCCCCTTCAAGGGCACACCTCCAATGACCTAAAGCCCAACCTCTTAAAGGTTCCACTACTCACTAATAGCACCCAACTGGGGTCCATGCCTTTAACATATAGGCCTATAGAGGAGATTCCAAATTTCAAATTATAGCAGAAATACATATAAAAACACTACAAATAAAGATGAAGTATTCTGCAGTTCTTCCAAATAATACAGTAGATATGAATATATAGGTTAGAAAGATGTCCAATATACACAGTGATAAAACAAAAACGAATCATAGGACAGCATGCATGATCCCTTTTGTGTAAAAATCACATCTGTGTATATACACCAGCTCAAGTCTTCCTAAAAACAGACATCAATGTGGGATTGCATGGGATTCAATGTGCAAGAAATTCATTGCAGGAAATGCCTAGGGGAAGAAGATGAGGGAGCTGAATAGAACTGAGTCCTAATCCCTGGTACTGTGAACGTGACCTTATTTGGAAATAAGTTCTTTGCAGATGTAATTAGGTTAAGGATCTCAAGATCCAGGATTTAGAGAGAGAAAGAAGAGGGAGACTGGAGACACACAGGCATAGAGCAGGAAGGTGTTGTGAAGATGGAGGCGGGGATTGGAGTCATGCAGCTACAAGCAAGAAAACACCCAGGCTGGCTGGCCACCACCAGAAGCTGGGAAGAGGCATGAACCACTTCTCCCTTGGAGCCTCCAGAGGAAACCAACCCTGCTGACAACCTGATTTCAGAGTTGGAGCCTCCTGATTGAGAGAGAATGAATTTCTGTCACTGTAAGGCCCTCAATTTGTAGTCATTTGTCACAGTAACACTAGGAAACTCATAGAAGTAAGAAAAATATGAGACTAAGAAAATTTTGCCAAGGCAGAGGAGACATTCTGGGGACAAAAATGTGCATCAGAGGAGTCACATCCCATAGGCAGGGGCTGCCTTAGTGTCCCCTGAATGCTCCATCCTGGGCTGGGAGCAGATTCCAGGAAGTGTGGCCTTATTTCAGCACAGGTGGCTTGGGGTTTTGCACAATTGCCCTTGCTGCAGTGGGAGTGCCACCACACACATCTCCATGATCACCACAGAGTTGATACAGAATGTGACCCTGGGAAAGAAATCATGTTGCTTTGCAGAGATATATTTGTAAAGAACTCTGTGGCTGAAGGAATAATCGTTCTTGATTTGTTCTAAAAACTTGAGTTTTTCTTGTGCAGGCCTTGTCTTCACAGAGAGTCTATTATGGTGGCTGGTTTCCCACAACAGCCAGGAACCTCCAGGATTCTTATGCAGAGGCTCTGATCAAATCATTCAGATTTCTGTAGGTGACTCAACATGTGCTCTGTACAAGTGTGAAGGTACCTGGCAGATACTAACCTAGCATGTTTGTTAGATTTCCATCACTGTGACATAATACCTGAGGTGGTCAACTTATAAGGAGGAAAGGTTTATTTTGGCTCATAGTTTCAGAGGTTTCAGTTGGCCTGGTCACTTGTGGGTTTGGGGCAGCCAGTACATCATGGCAGAGGTGACTAGTCTAGACCACACCCTTAATGACCTAACTTCCTCCCATTAGGTCCTACCCCCCAGAGGTTCTGCCACCTCCCAGTTGCATCCCAGGCTAGCAACCAAGCCTTCAACACAGGAGGACACTCAAGATTCAAGCAACAACACCTGATCTTCCTGGCATCTTCCCTCTTCCCTTGACAGTGACCTCAAATTGCACTGATATGACCTTGAAACAGATGAGAACCCTTCCACCCTCTTCAAATGTTCCTGCTTTGGGGAAACTCTGTTTTCAATGAGAAGAGGTGGTAGGAGATATCAGGCCTGAGCCCAAAGGTGTATTCCCATCATCAGACCTCTGGGATGGACCAGTGGTAGACCCAGGGCCCAGCACTGGCCCTAAAGGTGTGAGGAAGGATTTGCTGGGTATTACTATTTCAGAAGATATTCTAAAAGGCCCTCTCTCTCCCCTCTTCTCCTTCTTTTCCCTTTCTTCTCTTTTTTCTCCTTTCTTCTCTCCTTCTCTGCCTTCTTCATTCTCTATCCCTCTCTCTCTCACACTTCCCTTTCCTTACCTTTCTTCTCCTCTTCCTCCTCCTCCACCTCCTCCTCCATCTCTTCCTCTTCCTCCTCCTCCATCTCCTCCTCCTCTTCCTCCTCTCTCTCTCTCTCTCTCTCTCTCCCACCACCTGCATTGACCTCACTCAGATATGGATGAAAATGCTTATTGTTTCAAACTCATAGAAGCAGGGAGGAGAATGTTGGCTGCCAGGGAGTAGAAGAGGAAGAAATGGGGAGACATTAGTCACAGGATACAAAATCTCAGCCATTCAAGATGAATACATGGAGATCTAAAGTACAGCATAGCAACTTTAGTTAACAATACTATATCATGTACTTGAAACTTATTAAGAGGTGGGTCTTAAGTGTTTTTACCACAAAAAAAAAAAAAAGTCAGAAATGCTGTAGTTTGGGTCTGGATGTCATCCAATTGTTGAAGGCTTAGTTGCCAGCCTGTGGTGCTATTGAGAAGTGGTGGAACCTTTAGGAGGTGGGGCCTCATGAGAAGAAGTTAGGTCATCAGGGGCATGGCTTTGCAGGGGATACTGGGCCCTAGCCTCGTCCTCTCTCTTTCCCACAAGGTGAACAGGGCTCCTCTGCCATATGCTCCACCCATGACATCCTGTGCTGCCACAGGCCCAAAGCAATAGGACCAAGAGACCATGGACTGGTACTTCGGAAACCATGAGCCAAAATAAAATTTTTTCCTCTTAGGTTGATTATCTCAGGTATTTTGTCACAGTGCTGGAAAGTGAACACAAGTACCTATATGAGGTGATGGATATGTTTATTAGCCCAGCTGGGATGACCATTTTGCAATGTATACATATATTAAAACATCAAGCTGCACACCTTAAATCTATGCAATTTTCAGTTGTCAATTATCCTCAGTAAAGCTGGGGAGAAACAGAAGCTTATATTGGGGCAGACTGGGTTCTCTGGAAGTAAATTCCAAGATGGAGCTCAGAGTACAAGTGATTCCTTGGGGAGCAGGCCTGGACTGTCAGACAAGAGGAATCACAGCTGCAGCCCACAGAGCGGGGACCAATTTGGGGACTCAGAGACAGGATGATCTGCCAGAATGTCCCACTCAGGCTGAGATGGCCAGACCTCTGTAGCCCCGTTTAGTCACCAGACAAGGCAGCCAGTGAAGTGCAAGACCTTGGGCAAGGTACGGTCCATTGCTCTAGATTGAAGAAGTCTCATCAAAATGAGTCTTGGGACTCTAGCTGAGCATGTTGTAACACAGCTATCTCACTTTTCTTCTGGACCTTGGGGGTATAAATGTGAGGCCTGGAGCTCTAGCAACCATTTTGCCACCACATGGGGAACTGACTGAGGCAAACAAGCTCACTACCATTACCACTACCTGCCAAACTCAACCAACCAACCACACATACCAGGTACAAACAACAGAAAACCCAAGCCAACTGGTACAGAGGAAAGGGGATTTATTGGCTTATGAATCAGGAAATAATAAAAGCAGGTAGACACCAGGATGGGTTTGATTCCATCACTTAGTAATTTGTCATCTTTTTTTTTTTTTTTTGTGGGTACCGGGGGGGTCGACCTCAGGACCTCGTGTGCCAGCAGGCGCCCGTGCCGCTGAGTGATATCACCGGCTCCTTTTTTGTATGTGGGATCCGGGAGTCGAACTCGGGCCCTCGCGCTTGCCAGGCAGGCGCTTAAGCCGCTGAGCCATCTCACCGGCCCCGTAATTTGTCATCTTAATAACTTACACAGTTTGAGATATATCTTTGTAGAACTTTGTACAAAGTAAAGTATATAGTCTGTCTGTGGTGATTGTATTAGTCAGTGATCTCCAGAGAAACAGAGCTAATAGGATATATATAGGCCGAGGGAACAGCACGGTAGAGACCCTGAGTGAGAAATCCTCTCAGTAACTCAGAGTGGGAGGGTGCATGCGGTGAGTCTCTGAGATAGAGAGAGAGAATGAGCTGGGAAGGTCCAGGGGCTGCAGCTGCAGGGGCCTGGATGCCCAGGTCAGGACGTCATATTTCGTCCTCGTCTCCTGGAGGGTTGCAGATACCACGACGTCCTCTGACTCAGGTACTGAGAGCAGCACTCCGGCTGCTGTGGGAACAAGCTGGGGGCCAGGAGGAATCAGGGAGCCGAGGAGGAGCCTATTTTGGTAGCTAAGGAGGCGCACGGTGGGGCCCGAGCCAGGGTGGTGGTGGAGGTGGAGGTGGTGAGAAGGTTTGGAATCTGGATTCTTTCTGACAGCAGTCCTGACGGGGGGTTCCCGGCAGATTGACTGTGGGAGCGGGAGGAGGAGAGGTAGAGATGACTCAGGGTTTGGGCCAGAGCCCCAGGGACAGTGATGCCATCTGGGCATGGAGATATGCATGCCCTGGTCAGGTTTAGCGTTGGAGCTGGAGGTGTCTGTGGGCGCCTGGTAGAGGTGAGCACAGGTGTGTCTCTGGGGCAGGCCTGGGGACAGGAATGTGGCAGCTCCAGGCACAGAGGCTGAAATTAAGCTGTAAGATTAGCAGGGAATCAGGGGCAGGATGGGGCCAGGACAGCCCAAGCTGAGTAGGAGAAGAGCAGAGTGTGACGGAGGACAGTGCAGAGAACAGAGACCTGGAAAACAGGAGCTGAAAGCACTTCCAGGAGGAGGGAGTTCAATGCCACAGGTGTAGTGGGTGGAATAGCGTCTCCCCTCCCACCCCGATTCACAGCCACCTGGGACCTCAGAATGAGACTTTATGTGGAACCAGGGCACTCACAGATGTAATTAGTTGAGATCATGCTGTGTTAGGGGAACCCTGACCAATGGCTGATGTCCTTACAAAAAAAGGAGAGGATCTGTCATCCCAGTTGCACTGAGAGGCTGAGGCAGGATGGCAAGTCGAGCCCAGCATCAGCAACATAGTGACTTTGTGAGACCCTATCTCAAAATAAAAATAACAAAAGGGCTGGGGATGTAGCCCAGTATGAAGACCTTGGGTTTGATCCCCAGTACTGCAAAACAAAAAAGAGAGAGGATACACAGAGGGACACAGAGAAGGCCATGTGAAGACAGAGATGAGAGCCATCATCTACAAGGGACACCTGGGGCCACCAGAAGCCAGAGGAGGCCACGAAGGATCTTCCCCTTGGGCCTCCAGAGGGAGTGTCCAGGGGGTAAGGGTTTGAGCTCCTTTCCAGGGCCACCTTCCTGGCTCAGAGCCATCTCCCTACCTGACCAACAAGTTTAACAGTGTCAGAAGAGTCATGGGCCACTTACCCCTCTCTACTCGATGGGGACATGATTTGTGAAACTCACCAGGGAGGAAGTGCCCGATGGCCGCAGGGAAGGATGGGACCCTGGAAAGAAGAAAGAGCCATTAGGAAGGGCATTATGGGGCTGTGGGGAGAGGTCCCAGCTTTTGGTATCTGGGGACACAACACCCCACATACTCATAAGTTTGACAGATAAAATAACAGGCATCTAGAAAAATCTGAATTTCAGATAAACGACAAATAATTTTTTAGTATAAGTATGTCCCAAATATTGCACAGGATGTACTTATACTGCAAAATATCCTCTGCTCATCTGAATTCAGATTTAGTCAGGCACTCTGTGGTTTTATTTGCTAAATCTAGCAAGCCCTCCCATCCTGCAAAATGCTTGCTTCTCCACCAAGGGATGTGGCCCAGTCCAAATCAGCCATGCCAAGAGGCCACAGGGCACTGTCTGGCTCAGACAGATGCCGATTCACCCCCTCCTGACCTGCCTGCCATCACCCCCACATCTTGGTTTCTCGTCCTCTGTGTGTAGAATATGCTTTCCTGTCCCACCTACATCTCCCCATAAGAGGAATCAATAACAATTTTAGGGAGAAAATACAGTTGTCATGGAAAAAAATGGAGTAAATTCAGAGTTCATTAGACAAGTTAATCAAATTGTCCAGCCGTGTCCCGCCACTTCTGGGAGCCGTCTAGCTGGCCGCTCAATGCCATTCTGGGCAGGGTGGCTCTGAGGTCAGCATGGAGTCACCAAGTGAGCAGGACAGAGGTCCTGGCAGGGCCCTGATGGGCTCTGGGGATTGTCACCCACACCCAAGCAGGGGTGGCTTTGGTCAGGACCACAAACCTGCTCTCTTGGACTTTTTTCGTGGATCTACACACACGGAGCGAAGAGATCATCACAGAATGAATGAGGCCAGGTCTGCCACCTATCCAGGTGGCCAGGGGGTGGCCAGAACAGTCCCACTCCTCCTGCTGGTTGACCCCTTCCTATAAAGGGTGGCAGGGTCTCAGGTGAGGCAAACTCAGAATGTGCCTGGTTCACACTTGCACAGCCCACGCTCCCTGGAAAGCCTGGCACCAGGGCCAGAAATCTCACGTGTCCCCTGGGGTCCCTGCACTGGGATTCTTGGAAAATCATTCTCAGTGGACAGATACAGTCCAGCCTTATGTGGCCACATGGTTGCTCAGAAGTGGCAGCTGGTCTGTGGCTTCTGTTTCCTCTCATCTGGAGATGTCTGAGCTTAGGCTTCCAGGACACAGGGACTTGGTCACCCAGGAAGCAGAAATGGGGAAAGCAAGAGAGAGAGGTCAGTGTGGAGCTGTGGGAAGTGGCTCCCACCAGGGACTGAGGCTTGGGACTGACCCACCATGGTGCTGTGAGGCTGTGTGTTATGGTTTAGAGCTAGGATGTCCCCTCAAAGTGTCATGTGTTCAGAAGTGGGGCGCTTGGAAGGTGACTGGGTAACGAGGTGCTATGCTCATCAGTGGACTGATTTATTAATGAGTTTAGAGCTGGTTTGCTGTTAGAAGTGGGGTCTGCATACTCTTAAATGAAAGAAATCAGACACACATGTTCAAATATGGCATGGTTTCTCTGGTGTGAGAAACCAAAAGTGTAAATAAGGACCAAAATGTACCATAGATATTGTGAAATAGGAAGAAAATGTCCAAAAGGGAAGGGGAACTAGGGAGGGGGCAGGGAGGCAGGAAGGAAAGGAAAAGGAAAAAGCAGAATAGAAGGAAAAAGTGGAAACAAAGCATTTGTAAATAAGGAGGGGAAGAGGGGTTGAAGGGAGGGGAGGGGAATGGGAAAAAAAGAAAAATCAAGTTATACCATGTAAAGGTACAAATTCCCTATGATGAATGTGATCATAGGAAGTCTATGTATATGTAAAACATACCAATAAAATTAATTAAAAAAGAAAAAGAAGATGGGGTCTAGTAGGAAACCAGGTCACTGGGAGAGTGGCTTGGAAGGGTGTGTCTCCCTCCACAGTTCCTCCCTTCTCTCTGCTTCCTGGCCATCATGAGGTGAGCAGGTTTCCTTCAATCCACCCTTCCACTATGATGTTTCTGCCTTAGAGCCAGCTGACCATGGACTGAATCCTCTGAGAAACTAAACCTCTCCTCCTTTTAGTTGTGGGTGCCAGGTATTGTGTCACATCATGGGAAAGTGAATAATAAACTGACTATACCTTCTAATGCCCATGCCACTGGGGCTGAGGCAGTTCCAGCATGTCAGGTCCCTGAGAGATCTAAGCATGCTCTAGGGGCCCCAGGGAGACTGAGAGACACCAGCCCTTGAGAAGGAAGCTATGGACGAGGCCAGGAGTTGCAGCGGAACTTGGGGTCAAGCTACATGGGTCTGGGGGTCTAGGGCTGGCCTCTATGGCACCTGAGACAGTCAGGGAGGTGCACAGCACCGAGATACCTGGGAGGCAGACTCAGCAGATTTTGAGGTTCCTGAGCCTCATGTTCAAGATTCCCTTCAAATGGCAGTGGGTGCTGTGATGGTCAGGATCCAGCATGTCCCCAAAAGGCTTGTTGTGGGGAAAGCTTGATTGCTGATGGGCTAGTGGGAGGGGATCGAGGCAGGAGGCGGGGCCTAGTGAAGGGAGTGGGTCATGGGGGTGTGATCCTGAGGACTTTGGCTGGTCCCTGGCTCTTTCTCCTCGGGCTCTTTCCCATTCTCACTGCTTTTGGCTGCTACTACACCCTTCTTTCTCCACCACATCCTTCTGCCAGATGTTCTGCCTCACCTCAGGCCCACAGCAATGGCACCAGCTGACCATAAAACCATGAGCTAAAATTAATTTCTGTTCCTCTATGTCGTTTTTCTCAGGTTTTTGGTCACCATGAAGAAAAGCTGACTGATACAGGTGCTATAAGTATCATAAAGCATGAGATACAAAATTGAGGGATGGAGGGGTCACCACCAAGAAAATAAGCACAAAAGGGCTCTCTGGGAAGATGACATTTTAGCTAAGAACAAAAGACAAGTAGCACCCAATCAGCGAAGAGCATGTGCAAAGGCCCTGGGGTTTGATATGTGTGGATGGTTTGGGGAGGAGAAAGGTCCTTGGAACACCGTGAGGGAAGGGAGTGAGAGGCTAAAGGGCAGGGTGGGGCCTGGGGCATGCAGAGCCTTGTGTGTTTTGTAGAGACCCAAATTGTATTTGCCGTGTGATGAGCAGCCATGGTAGACTTTCCACAAGGAGGTGACATCATGTTATCTTGAAAGTGGATTAAAGGGGAACTGCTGTGCAGGGGAGAGGGGACATGGTCAGCTTTGGACTGAAGGAAAGAAAGGATACCAATGGCCCTTCCTTTAGAGGACCTGCTGTGTGCCAATGAATAGTCCCATACCTTGAGGGGATGCTGTTTCCACTCTTCAGAATTGGAAACAGGCTCAGAGCAGGTGACAAACCATTGCCATGGATGGTCAGGACTCAAGTTCAAGTCCAACACCATGCTCCATCCATGTTAACTGCTCTCTCCCTGTCTCTCTACAGTGTCAGCAATGCACTGGGGCTGTCAGGGACTTTTGAGATTCCTGCTGTAGGCAGTAGGGATGCTGTCCACCCTGGGTCTCCTGGTGTCTTGATCTGAAATACCCATATTTCTGCTCTAGGATTCCTTCTTACCTCATCTCAGAGATGAGCCCTGGTTGGCCTGAGCAACTCCATTAAATTCTGCTGGTCCAGCCGTAGGGATTGTGACCTTCTCAGGTAGGGTGGAGTGCACGCAGAGTTTCTATGGGGGTTTGGGGGAATGAGCGCCACAGCTCTGGCAGCCACTTTGTGACCATGAGGGAAGTCAACCTCACATGCAGCCAATACTGACTGGTAAGGCAGAGTGGAGAGACAGAAGATACTGTGACTTTGCTGTTGTCAAACAGCTGATGTGGACCCCCTTTGAAGCTCACTATCTCAGGATTTTTGGTTTTTTGAGCTAATAAAGACCTTTTTTGTTTAAGGAAGTGTGAGTGAGGTAGTGAGGTTTCTGTCCCTCACGACTTAAAAAAGCTCAGACTGATACACTCTTTCAGTTCTGCTTTTTCATCTTTTGGAGGAAGGGCCCAAGATCCCCCAGGGCAGAACAACTTGCCCAAGGTCTCCCTGCAGCTCTGCAATCTCCAGGCCAGCACTGCCTGTGGGTCTCAGCAGCCCATGAAGACACCTGTGGGGACATAAACATGAGTACCCTCATCCCCACCCCAGGCCTCTGCCAGTGGGACATCTCCCAAGTTTCTCACATCCATCAGGACAAGTTTGTGTGCATCCTTCTCACTCTGGAGATGAGAGCAGGTGACTGACTCCTGGCTCCCTTGGGAGGAGGACACCACCAGGTGACAAGTGTCACATGCTACTCCCCTGGGTCCTGGCTACAGCCTGAGCTCTCTGGGTGGCCTGGGGCACCTTGGTTTGGGAGATTGTCGCTTGCAAGCAGGCCCCACAGAGAGTGTCACACAGTCCCAGCACAAGTCCTCAAGTGGGTGGGAGCTGGGGAGAGGGGCTAAGCCAGCTCAGATCCAGGTTACCCGTGACCCCTGCAGCAAACAGTCACACCCTCTGGCGCTCTCCTGAGTAGGGTTCCATCCACCCGGGAAAAGGCAGAGATTGGTGGTGCGGGCAAACAGGAAGGACAGGGGACACATGGCCTCTACGGGAGACCTGCACTGCTGTACTCCTGTCCCACACACATGCTCTAGAGGGCGGACCCAGCACAGGAGGCCCTCAGCAACGCCTGGTCAGAGGCCGGAAAGGGTTAACCAGAGCAGTGCCCTGAATCATAGAGAGAGACATTTTCAAAGCTTTGATAAATAAATTACCACTCATGTTTAATTCAGAGCCCCCACCTCCTGCAGAGAACACAGGGAAGAGGCGATCTTCCCATTAGAACAGCTCCAAAGGGCTCCAGCCCCTCCCCAGGGGACTTGCAGCCTCTCCCCTGGCCTTGCTTGAACCTGCAGCCCTCCGGGGATGAGCCCAGGATAAAATGCAGGCTCTCTATGTGTAGTGACACCCCAGGCTCAGTCCCTGGGTCACCCTCTCCCCTAATCTCACTGCCAAAGTAACTTTAGGTGTCACTTTCCACCACAACCCAGTTCCCCTTCTCCATGCCATCTGTCGCTATGTGATGTTTCTGTAGGTTGTTTCTTGCTTATTTGCTCCCCCATGAGAAAGTATCCTTCACAAGCAAATCCTGGACTCCCCTGATGCCCTGCTGCATCCCTAGAACCTAGAATAGCACCAGGCACGTAGTAGGTACTCCATAAATAATTGTAGGTTGAAGTGAGAAGACAGCGTATTAGTTGTTTTCTTTTGCTGTAATGAAATACCTGAGACTGGGTTATTTTGTAAAGAAAAAGGTTTTATTGAGCTTACATTCTGGATGTTACCAGTTTTTGCACGGCTCTGCAGCTACATGAAACATGGCAGATGGAATCATGGTGGGAGTGCAGGGAGGGGGAGTTCACATGGCCAGACAGGATTCAGGGGCTGGGCACACTCTCAAGGGAACTAACCAGAGTCCCATGAGAACTACACTGATCTCTTCTAAGGGTGATGCCCCCAATGACTTAATGACCTTCTACTAGACCCACTTTATAAAGTTTCCACCGCCTCCAACACTGCCATACGGGGCACCGAGGTCTCAACACATGAGCCTTTGGGGGACTCATTCAAACCACATCCAAACTGTAGTAGCAAGAATGCTCTCATCCCTCTGCAGGGGGACTTTTCTAGGCTAAATGCCTCCACTTTTCCTCAAAGTAAGAAGCTGAGGTCCTGCTTGGCCCCATGCAGTTCTCTGAGTCTAGGATTTCCAGGGGCACAACAGCTGGTGATGCACACTGACCAGAGCCTGCAGCACAGAACAGTTCCACACAGAACACTGTATGGACGGACCATTTCATGTGGTCCTCACCAGAACCCATTTTACAGATGAGCAAGGCACCTAAAGATAAAATCAGGTTTCCTGGGTGGCACTGTATTAGTCACTTTTCCATTGGTGACACAAAATACCCAATGTATGTAACTTGAAGAAGAGGCTTATTTTGGCTCACCATTTCAGGGATTGCAGTCCATGGTTGACTGGTTCCAAGGCAAAAAAGGGGCAGGAGGGCATGGCAGAGGAAAAAGGAAAGCTGCTCACCTTCTAGCAGCCAGGAAGCAGAAAGAGATGGAAAGAGCCGGAGGAAGGGGCCAGAGGCCAGATATAGTCACCAAGGTCACAGCCCCCTCACCCACTTTCTTCAAGTAGGCCCACCTCCTAAGAGCCCATTGAGAGATGAACTCATCAATGGGTTAATCCATTGATGAGTTTAGTAGCCTCACAATCCAGTTACCCCTCCAGGAGTGTCTTGGTCCAATCAAGCTGATAATCAAGGTAAACTGTCACAAGCACCATCCATAAGTGCAGTGGAGCAGCATTTGCACCATGCCCCAGTGCTTCTGTCGCTCTGAGTCACTCTTCCGGGAGAGCAGAGCTTTTTATAACACAGGGTGCTACAAAGTGTGACTTATCACACACCTCAGCAGCCCGGCTTTCTGAAGTCCCAAGCAGCAAAAATCAAGTGCAGTGATACAAGAAAGATCAACTCTTCTCCTGTGGACTGAGATCAAAATAAATTCTGAATCAATATTTTGGACTGGAAACCTGTTCTTTAGTATTTGCCAGAAACAGATCTTGGTCCCAGTATAGAACTCGTTTATGAGTGGGTCTATGTGCTGGCATTCAGCAGACTTTATGTGACTTAATCTTCTCAGCAAGACCATGTAGTGGATATTTTTAATCATCTCCATTTTCCCTGCTAGAAAATTGAGGCTCCAAAAGGTTGAGCAATTCAATTACCCTGCTAGGGGGTGTTGGAGTCAGGAACTAACCCTTGACCTTAGAATCCTGCTCTTTCTACTGAAAACCCACAGCTATTGGATCAGTCCTCCTCTTCCTCTTCCTCATCATCATCGTCATCACTACCTTTAATGAGCACTTACCATGTTCTGGGCCTTGTCTTTAGCACTCATGGGTACTAACATGTTGGCTCCTAATTCAAACTGAAGGAGTCAAATACTATTTCTATTTCCATTTTAAAGGTGAAGAAATTAAAGTCCGGTGATTAAAGAAGTGTTTTTAAATGTAGGTTTTATTTGCATTCAAATACAAAGATTAGGAGATGATGAGCACTGTAAACATAGTTTGTTGCTCACAGATCTGGCGAGGAGGCCCCGGATGTGGGATGCAGGAGGCCAGGTGGAGAAGCACAGGGTTGGTCAGGGCAAGGGTCTTTAGTGTGGTTAGGGTTAGGGAAAGGGACCAGTGAGGCAGGGCAGGCAGGCGTAGGATTGGCTGGTTTGAACCATTCAGAGGCTCTGGGCCTTCAGAACTGTCCCAAGCTGTCTGGCACTGAAGTAGAAGCTTCCGGACACAAAGTTACTCAAGCTTTTTTTCCTCCCCTCCTAGGACAAATTCCTAAGGGCCTTAAAGACAATAAACCTACAAACTAGGCTCTGGGCCTGGGCCCAGCCACCCCCACCCTCCAGGGGGCCACTATTAGGAGGAGAGCAGATCTCAGCTTCAAGCATATGCAAATGCTTTGCATTTTATCACAGCCCACCAAAGGGGCAAAACCCCAGACACTAGAATATACATCCCGGATAACCCATGTTAGGGACACCCCCAAGTCCCCATTAAAACACCCAGCTCCAGGCCACAAGGGACCTTTCTCACTGTATTTCTTCGAATGTGTACTTTCAAATTTTTCCCCAATAAATCTTTATACCTCTTATTGATGCATCCTGAAAATTCTTTTCCTATGATTGAAGTCAGCAGACCAGCAGCCTGCTCCATGGGTGACCTGAGTCTAGATTCCCCCATCTCCTCTTTGGGGATCTCCTTGGGCCCTGTCCTGACCCTGGGGTGACTAGGGCAGGGGACAGTGGCCCAGAGTGTGAGGGCTCCTGAAGGAGGCTGTTGTGGAGTGGGCTCGGGATGGGAAGTCTGCCATGAACAGTGTCTCCCGGCCACTCTGTTGCTATGCCCTGGAACGGGCTGAGCCTGGGAGCCACCTCTCCAGGGTCAGCAAAGCCCCGGATGTCAAAGCTCCAGAAACACCTGGTCCATACAGAAGTTCACCCAATGTCATTCAAAGCAGGACTGGAGGCCTACATAAGTTTGTTTCAGATCACTTCACCCCTATACAATGAGATTTTCTCTCTGCAACAAAAACTTGCCAATCTACGTGAGAGCCCTGGAGAAGTTATTGTGGATATCACCGCCATACGAGCAAATATGCACTCAGGTCTAAATCGCCGTCCATCCTGGGGCTGGAGTGAAGGGTGTGGGTGCAGTCGGAAGGAGCCAGGACTGCTGTTCGCAGCTGTCCCCAGCCAGATGAGGACCCCAAAAGGGGTGTCAGGGGCCAGCCTCACCATTGACTGTATTATTTCCTTTCCTACCCCCGTCCCTGTACTGGGGATTGAACCCAGGGTCTTTGCACTGCTTCGCCCCATATTATCTCCCCCCATCCTGCTTTTCTTCTTTCTTTTGAAACAGTTTTTCACTAAGTTGTCCAAGCCAGGGTCAAACTTGGCAATCCTCTTGCCTCAGCTTCCCAGCGTGCTGGCATTACAGGGTTGCTTCACCATACTCAACTGTGTTGTTATTTCTGTCTTCCAGAGATCCAGCGACTCACAATAGCAGCTTGACTCCCCCATCTCCAAGGGCTCAAACTGGGTCACGCAGTGATGATCAGCGGCATCCTGAGTGTGCTGTGACATGGGAGTTCCCTTCCTACACCTGCATGATTTGGGACAGGCAGAAGGGGTGGCACAGTGCAGTGCCAACAGCAGCATCTGCTGGCGTCTCCCGGGAGGAAAGCGCTCCTTTTGTTTCACATTAAGTCATTAAAACAGCAGAAAAAGAAAAGGGACTTTAATTTCCCCACCATATGCAGGCAATATCTGAATGCTGGGGTCCCGGGGGAAATTGGCCCAGCTTCCCGGACAGGCGTGCAAGTCTGCCAAGCCCTGGAATCCACTGTCCCCTGCAGGAAGATTTCAGGAGCCAGGGCGCATCTGCTCAACCCCTGTGCCTGGACCAGGCCTTGCTTGGATCCTTGGGAGCAGGGCTGGGATTTGCACATGCTTAGCTTGCATGAGGCCTCTTGTTCATCCTCAGCACTGAATCAACCCATCAGACAATCAATCATCGCTCAAGACCCCCTCCCTTTTTGTAGTTTTTGTTTGTTTTTGGTTTGTTTTTTGTTTGAGACAAGTTCTTACTGCATAGCCCAGCTGGCCTTGAACTCTCTGTGATCCTCCTACCTCAGCATCCTAAGTGCTGGGTTTATAGGCGTGTGCTACTGTACCTAGCTTTGAGACGCCCTTTTGAGGCTGTGGTTATTTCCCTGAACCTGTCACCAAGGTCCTCGTCCCTGAGCTGGAGAATTCACAACTGTCCAGCCTGATGCTGCCCAGAGCCAGCCCGGACGTCCCTTGATCACCTGCGGGAAGCAAACAAGGCTTCAAGTCCTGCACTCCAGGTTGGAAAACCAGCTCCAACCCCTAAACGGCTCCTGCGACTCTGGTCAAGAGACACAACCTCTCTGGGCCTCAGTGTCCTCATCTGTAAAGTGGGGCAGGAAGCAGAATGCAGGACAGGGTCTTGCTAAACTACTGAGTCCCCAGGCTGTGATTGAACCTGCCATCCTGCCTCAGCCTCCCAGCTTGGTAGGATACAGGTGTGCACCAACACCAGATGAAGGAGGACATTTTTGCTACATTAGGAGCAAAGCCTTTGAGCAAAGCTTCATCCTCACTTGCAGCGACCACCCTAGCCCTGACTGGATTTCAGGATGAGTTTATTATTAGTGTGTAATAGTCAGGTTAAGCTAGGCTCTACTGCAGTAACAAACAACTCCCAAAGCTCATGGCTTTGCCCCAGCTGATGTTTAGTTCTTGTTCACAAAAATCCTGCTGCTGGTCTGGGTGACTATCCGGGTCACCTGTCCACTAGGGGATACCTCAACAATCCACACATCTGTATCTCACGGGAGGAGGCAGCTGCGACACTGCTGGATCCAGATGGCAAAGAGAGCCAGGTGCCGGGAACAGCAGCAACACCTCCCGCAGGGGAAATCATCACGACTGCAGCTGGCTCCCTGGGGGCAGTCGCCACCAGGGGCCATGCTCAGCATGGGCTATGCATACTAGACCAGTCCTCGGCCATCTTATCGTGCAGGAATCTCTTCCATGCCCATAGCACAGAATAGGAAACTGAGGCTCCAGAAGATAAGCCACTCAGCTGGTGCCTCCTCCAGGTGAACTACACTGATGGGGCAGAGAGGACTGTCCCCAAGCTTTTTGGGACACAGGCAACAGCTCCTGTGTTGGCTTTTCCCAGAGCTGGCTAGGATTGGACTGCAGCATTCTATTTGCTGAGAAGTTTGCCAGATTTTCCCAATGCCTGTGGGGCCCAGGTATGGCAGAAATCATGGTACTGCCTCAGTTGCCCCAAAGCAGCAGAAGGTTGGTGATGAAAGCTGTCTAAGAGGGCACAGACTGAAATTGCAAGGTTTCTGGGCCAGCTGTGCTCCAGGTAAAAGTGCCCCACCCTCCATGGGAAGCAGTTAGTCTGCAGGGACCTCAAAATCTTTAACCCAGGATTGATGTTATTGGTCCATTGAGGAAATGCTCATTCCTACCCCTAGAACTCTCAGGACACTCTGGGATGTTTTGTGGGTCAGAATCTTTGGCTCCCAATAACTGAGCTTCATTCAAATGCTATTTCCAAACCCCCTACATTGATGGGCAGCCTCAAATCAGGCAACACACAGACTCTGGAGGTCACTGTCAGTTCTGAAGCTGTTTGCCTATGAGATGCCAAAAAACCCAGCAAATGATACATTAAGTAAGTTTACTTGCCTCATGAAGGAAGGCAGCTCACTGATGTCACTGGTGTCATCCAGATACTTCTACTTCTTTCTTTGACATCCTCAGCATGTGGATTTGACCTCATGGCCACAAGATGGCTGCTGTGCCTCCAAGTGTCACATTAGTATTTCAGGCAGAATACAGGAAAAAAAATTGAATGACTGAATCTGCTCCAAGAACCTCTGCCTGGTCCTTTGTGTTTACATGTGATGGCCAAAACTGGTCACTTGGCCACATCAATCTACAAGAAAGTCTAGCAAGTAAATAGTTTAGCTTTTCATCCTTTTTAAAAGAAGAAAACAAGGGAAAGGAGGCAGGGAATGGCTTTGGGCATATGATTCTCACTGTCTCCCAGACACAAGCAGCTCTGGCAACACCATTTTGAATGTGACCTTCCTTGCACAAGGTATTTATTTGAATTTCAGTTTATTCATTTGAAAAATGAGAATAATAAGAGTCTTTCCCTCCCTGGGTTGCAGTGCCTGGAATACAGTGAGTATTTAATAAACAGTAAATATCATTATCATTATTATAATGGGAAAACAATATTTACATAAAAAGGCAGGCAGCAAGCCCAGTTCATGTGTTTCTGGAAAATTACTGAACTATCCCAAATTACATAGAAATGTATTCCAAAAATCCCTGCAGAGGAAGCTTAGGGTTTCACCGGAGGAGGGTGAAGAGTGCTAACCTGCTTTCTTGCGAAGATGCAGGCAGAGGGGGGAGGTGGGCTGAGCTGACAGTCCTGGCCATGCACCCGGTGGCTCTGGAGGGGTCAGTGAGGATGGGGGCTTCACAGAACTGGGATCACTGAAACCCACCCTCCTCCTGGTGGAACCGGGACCCTCTCCTGTCTTGCCTACCTGGGGATGCATCATCCTTATAATTTTGGCAGTATCAGGGATTGAACCCAGGGCCTTCACACTGAGCTACATCCCCAGCCCTTTTCTGTCTTTTATTTTGAGACACGGTCTCACTAAGTTACCCCGGCTGGGCTTGAATTTGTGATCCTCCTGCCTCAGCCTCCCAGAGTCCTGGGATTACAGGTGTACACCACCGTGTCCAGCTCCCAACATCCTGTAGAAGAAGCAGCCATGGCACCTGAGGCCAAGAGGGTCACTTGGGCCAGTGAGATGTCTGGGACAGCACAGGCACTTCAGGAACGGGCAGGAGATGGCAGATGCCCCTCCAGCTGCCACCTGCAATGCTGCTGAGTTAGCCTGAACGCCTGGGCTGGCCGCTCTTTGCTCAGTGTGAGCGCCATCCCTGGGAGACACAGGTCCTTCTCCTGCCTCCCCTGCAGTGCCCTGTGCTCCAACAGCAGGAAGGCCTGGGAGTGTCGGGGCAGGGCATCCTGGCTGGTGAGACCATTTATATACACGGAGCATACATGGAGCGCCAACTGTATGCACTGCTTTGGGCCAGGGGGTGCTGAGGTCTGGTCTGTGGATACCACCAGGAGTGTGCATGCCCTTCTTGATTGTTATTGAAAATCTACTGATGAGAGAGGGAGAATTAAATTAGAAGTCTTGGTGTCCCAGTGGCAAATCTAGACAGACTTCAAACAGCTGGCTGTCTTAAGAAATCTGCTTCCCCAGATGGGGTTGGGAGGAGGACTGCTGCCTGACACACAGACGTCCTCCTCCTGAGGCCTCCATGCAACTCTGGGCTTGGGGACATGTCTCTACCCACCTATCCCTCCTCCTTCCAGCTTCCTGACCTAACTCATTCATTTCAGCCTCATGCTCATTTCTGCCTCAGGGCCTTTGCATCTGCTGTTCCCTTAGGCGGGAATGTTCTTCCCGCCAGATCCTTGCACAGCTGTTCCCTGGTCACCCTCTCCTAATACACAGTGATCACCCAGGTGGCCTTCACCCCCTGTGCCTTTCTTGTGTTTCATTCTTTAACAGCATTTACCTTGACCTTGTCTCCTTTTACCCTTCCCCTCACATGAGGGTGCAGGTGTTAAGCCCTCAGTATCCGGAAAAGAACATGGCATAGACTGGGTGCTCAATAGACATTACTGGGTGAGTGAAATGATCCCACCTTACAGATGAGCTAGCAGAAGCCCAGGGGCAAACAGACATGTCAAAATCCATGTAATGGGTGTGTTCGTCTGCTTTCTGTTGCTGTAACACAATACCTGAGTCTGGGTGGCGTATAGAGAAAAGAGGTTGACTCAGTTCATGGTTTTGGAGGCCAAGGGCCCAAGCCAGCTGACCCATCTGTTTGGCCCTGGTGAGGGTCTCGTGGGAGATGGCATCACCACAGCAGGAGTGTGCACGGAAGAGAGAACGCATGCGAGACTGGCAGTCAGACGGGAGGGAGAGTGTCTTGCTCTTTATGAAAACTTGCTCCCAGGACCCACTCCTCTGGTCCAGCATTAATCCCCTCTGAGGGCAGAGATGCCGAGAGCCTAAGGTCTCATCCATAGCCCATGTGTGCTGTGCAACTGGGTAGGTTGTTGAGAGACTGAAGGAAACAACCAGAAATGGCTCATGAGAGATAGGGTTATCAAGACTCACAGGTACTGAGGGAAGCAGGGTTAGGTGTGATTTACTAGTGAGGGAGGGTCCACAAGAAGTTCAGAGGGCCCACAGCACTTCCTGGCAGGTCTGCAAGGGGCACGTGACGATTGAAAGACTGGTGTGGTGGCACACATCTGTAATCCCAGCACTCTGGGAGGCTGAGGCAGGAGGATTGCAAGTTCGAGCCCATCTTGGGCAAGTTAGTGAGCTCCTGACTCAAAATGAAAAATAAAAATGGGCTGGGATGTAGCTCAGTGTGAAGGCCCTAAATTCAATCCCGAGGAAAGAGAGAGAGAGAGAGAAGGGAGGGAGGGAAAGAAAGAAAGACAGAGGTGCTTGGCAAATCCCACAGGAGATGTGAACTGAACAACAGCACTGCTAAGCAAAACCCCTGAGGGACACATACCTGACAACAGCAGGTTCCCGCGGCCAGTTAGGTGCATCTCTCAGCAGCAGGTTCGGCAGGGAGGGGCTCTGTAGTCAACCCCATAGCGGGGACATCAGTAGCTTGCTTTGTTCCATTGTGTGACCAGCGCTCCAAGGACAGCTGACTCAGCAGCGGGCAGGAAGCAGCGCCCACAGTTAGCACTGCTTGCCCACGCCCCTCAGACGATGCTTCTTCAGACACTCCCATCCCTGTCCACTTGCAACATCCCCTGGACTTGGAAATGTGAGAAAAGGGGGTGTTTTAGGGGCATGGTATGCTTTTTTTATGCTCTGATTTTCCTCAGGGGGCAATACCCTGGCCATCTCCCACTGAGGCCCCATTTCTTACATCTCACCCTATCATAGCACCACCCCTAGCACACGAGCCTTTGGGGGACAAACCACACCGGAACCACAGCGCCTGGCAGCAGGGTCCCAGCCCTGGTCTGCTGTGCTCCTCGCCTCTCACCGGGCCTCCCTGGCAAACATGCAGGGTCTCAGCACTCGCTCCTCCCCTCCCCCCCCGGGGCCTGTCTCCCACAGGGTAGCCTTCTGCTGTGGGACAGGGAAGGGAAGCGGAGCTGCTTAATCTTGTGCGCAAGCCACTTACCTCCCGTGCCTCAGTTTCCCCTCCTGTGAACAGTTGTGTAGTGATATTATCTTTCTTAGAGTCTAGATAAACGTTCACTGAGGTCAGACACACAGAACCTTGGAGCCAAGTCTGACACAGTGATCCCATGATCAGGTCTCACTGTCATTGTCAGGAAGGTCTCTCCTCCCAGGCACCTCAGGCCACGAGGTCCCTCAGCATCTCCCACACTCCGCGCCACTGCTCCTATCAGCCACGGTCCTGAGGTGAACGGGTTGTGTCCCCCACGGGAGCATTATTCTCCCTCTTCTTCCTTCAGGAAACTCCTGTCTGGGGCCACCTCCTCTGAGGAGCTTTCCTGGATCCCCAGGCCAAGGTGCTCAGGAGTCCCAATGCCACACACGGTGACATTCTAAGCAAGGCTATGAAAAGGCCACACGGCGAGGAGCCCACTTGGTGACTCAGAAGCAAAGCCCCGTGAATCTTCCAGCCATCTTGTCACAGCAGCCTCCAGAGAGACCCCAAGCCAGAGCCACTGGGCTGCGTGACTCCCCAGCTCTTGAGCTGCAGCGCGGAGACCAGCGCTGGAAGGATCCTCCACTAGTGACAGACGCTAACACGCTGCTCACCTTGTCCTCGGATGGGAGCCCTGGGAGCTGAGTCCTTCGTGGCTCCCAGGGTCCCCGGATGGAATTCATTTCCAGCTGCCCTGTGGGGTCACTTGCCTAGCTCTGTCCCCTCTCTTGGCCGCCCTCCCTTTCTTATTTCACTCCCCACCTGGTTCCTTTCACCTCTCAAATCAACCTAGGGTCTCCAATTCCAGTCTGGGCGTTGGTTAGTGGAAATTCCAACCAAGAGTGGGCAGATGCGAGGGGTTCCACCGTGCACCCAGCTCCTGCCTGAGCGCCATGGACGTGGGTGTCCACTGAGGCCTCATGGGGACTGGCTGTGGCTTCTGCTTGTGGGACATTTGGGCCCCTCTTGTACCACCTCTGGGGAGCCCGAGTCCTAGTTCCTGTTCCTCTTCCAGGGCTCAGGAAACTTGCTTCCTTCTGGAAGAATGCTCCCTGAACCCGAGGCCAGCACGGAGCCCTGAGGATCCCAGGCTCATCCCTTCCCACCAGCTCCCGGCCTGCACTGCCTCCCTGTGGGCCACCACGGCTCCCAGCTGGGGACCTCCAGCTCCTCTGCAGCTTTTAGAAGCCACCTTCACTTCTGCAAAGAACCTCCCAGATGGATTAATTTCCAAATGTATGTGGATGCTGCCGTGAGCAGCACTCAAATGCTTTTACAAATGGGCCTGAATTCATTCAGGGGTGCTCAAAGAATCATCCGGGGCCTTGGCTCTGGGGACTTTCCCAATGTTACAGAGGAGTTTCACAGGGAATAAGACTGGGACTCCCAGTCCAACAGAGGCCAAGAAATCAGGGCAGTGATGATGATTTGTGCAGTGACGATCCTTGTGGGCAAGGCCAGGTCAGGAAGCAGATTGGGGGTGAGGGAGGGGACTTTTAGTCCATGCCCTGCCCTGCAATGTCCCAGCTTTCCAGAAAAGCTGAGACTACAAATAAAAATCTTGCTGTCAGATCTGGAGCCTGAATTTTGTTCTGAAAATGAAGTCACCGAGACCTCAGTGCTATCTGCACTGGCTGTCTGTCCCATTGGGATCTACTCCCCACCCTTGGCCATGGCTGTTGACCTCCATACCTGTGATCTGGGGAGCTGTTGGCATGGGAGGGGGCAGGGCAGCAGGCCATACACAGTTGCACAGGTTGTGGACCTGGTACCCTAGAAAGTTCCTTTTATGTACAGGGTTTCTTCAGAACACCTCTCCATTCCTGCTATTTCCATGCTGATGACTTACTTGCCTCTTGGCCTTCTCTCCTATAACCTTAGACCCCATAAGCACTGAGACTCTGTCACCCTGCACCCAGAGCCTGGATGAGGCCAGGCCACAAACTAACACCAAACATGAATCCCAGCTGGGGTTTGAATCCTCTAGGAATCACATTAAAACAGTAAACTGAAACTGATAAAATAAATGGTAATAATATATCTTATTGAACTCTATGTAACTCAAAATGTTTATCATCCCCACACATAATCAATACAAGAATTTACTGATGAAATCCTTTACAGATGTGGTAGTAAGAGCCTTGGGGAAATCTGGGCTGTATTTTTCATGCACTATTTGTCTCAATTTGGACCCTGCATTTTCATCAGGAAGAGTTGATCTGCGTTTCGAGATCATACTTCACATTTGCAGCTGGAAAAGCAGATTCTAATGTATCGTAGCCAGGCATGGTGGCTCATGCCTGTAATTCCAGCACTTTGGGAGGCTGAGGATCGAAAGCTGGGGCCCAGCATGAACGACTTAGCCAGACTGTTGTGGAACAGTGTGGTGTCCAGTGGCTCCAGGCTTTTGCTGTCCTGTTCAAAGAATTGGGTAAGACCATCAGTGAACTTGAAAATACAGCTTTTATTTAAAGGAAAAGAAGTGAAGAAAAAATGAAGTGCAAAACGAAGAAAAGTGAAGATACCCCTCCCACGCAGAACAGGCAGGCTCCCCGTCGCTGGTCGCCGTCTTTTCTATCCTCTTCTGGCGTCTCGTCTGGGCTGTGACTTGACTGCTCTCCGTGATTGACAGGTCACGTCCTGCGGTCCAGCCTTCTTGCCATGCCCTAATCTCTTAGCTCAAGACCCTGTCTCAAAATAAAAAATGAAAAAGCCTGGGGATGTAGCTCAGTGTGAATGCCCCAGGTTTAATCCCAAGCAAATCAGTAAATAAACAAATAAATAAATAAACCTAAATTATTCCAAACTTCTTGTAGCATTCACCAAGAACTATATTGAGTGTTCAATTCTGAGAGCAAATAATGGATAAGTGAACAGTTTGGCTTCTCAGTCACAGTGGCCACTTGAAAGTTCAACTGCCCAGAAGCCGCCTTTGAACAGCGGTGACCATACTGGCCATGTGCATAGAGAACACTCCATGTGCTGCAGGAAGTCCCATTGGACACGGCGAATCCAGGCTTTAGCATCCTTTGGGTGGGGCCCTCATGACCCATCTGAATATTCCTGCAAACCCCTCATGCCTGAGGAATCGGGGCCCATGCACCTTCCACATGGGGCCAACGTGCCCAGTTGGAACCAGCGGTACTTTTACAAACCCCAACATGATTCTGTAAAGGCGACAAGATCTCTCAGAGCCCCACCCTTCCCTGCTCAGAGCAAGTGGGCAGATTCAAAAGACCCTCCAGACCTTTGCTTTCTATAGAAACTGAAGACCTACAGTAAAAATGCAAGAAACTTTTCAGGACAAATGCTTTCCAGAACAGGTGGATAAGCAAACCCTGAGACAAATACATCTTTCAGCCCCTCCCTGGTGGGTCCATCTGGTCCCTTTCGGTGACATCTGAGAATGGGAGGCTGGGTTGTCATCAGCAGCTCAGAATTCCTCACAGATCAGCTTCTGCATCATCCACAGGCAGCTGAGTTGACTTATTTGCTGCTTTTGGGGGCTTCAGTTCATGTTTGCAGATCTCCTTTTGGCCCCAAGCAAATAAATAATTCATCCCCAAAGTGGCACATTTGTGGTTGCTTAGATTAAAATCCCTAAAATATGTGTTTAATTTGGATTTGGTGCAGCCATCATCAGCCTCCGATTATCCCCAGCATTAAAATAAAATGGGGCTCTTAAGAGAGAAGAGGCAGCTCCGCTGGTGCAGGAAGGTTCTCATGGGGCCTTTCCTGCTCCCCACCAGGCGGGAGGGGGAGGTTTGTGGTGGCCCAGGCTGGGCTGCAGACAAGTGGGCCTAAGGATGTGTCCGAGTCCTGTCCCATCTGCCCCCGAAGAACAGAGCAGCAACACACTATTAGTACCATATTTACGGTTCTGTGGAAGTCTTGGTTTGGCACCTGGCTGCTGTCTTCAACAGAGGCCCTGGGCCTTAGCAGGAATGTCCCCTCCCCACTGCCCCGGGTCAGGAAAATACTTATGGGGCTCTGAGATCATTCTCCCCTCTTAAAGCAGTGATGAGGAGCTCTCCCAGGTGGAAACCAACCTGGGATTTTGGTCAGAAGCAGAATGAAAGCCCCATTTAATAGTTGAGCATTGTGGCGAATGCCTGTAATTCCAGCACCGTGGGAGGCTGAGGCAGGAAGATCACAAGTTCAAACCCAGCTTGGGCAACTTAGTGATTTAGTGAGACCCCATCTCAAAATTTAAAAATATAAAAAGGGCTGAAGAAGTAGCTCAGTGTGAAGACCCTGGGCTCACTCCCCAATACTTAAAAAAAAATTAAAAGATTTTCAGAAATACATGAGTCAGTCATAAATACATTCAGGGTCACCCACCCCCGCCCCCACCCCCACCTCACTATGGTCCTGCTTTGAGCATCATGTGCCTGGCCCAGGTTGGCAGGAGTGAGGGGGGTCAGGTAGAATTGTAAGGACAGGTAAGGTGGAAGAGAAGATGAGCGGACTCCAGGAGTCCCGGTGTTCTCTTACATCCTTGCCTCTCCCCTTCCCTCTCTCCTTTCCTCTCTTTGTGCCCCCTCCAAATTTGTAGGTTGACACCTACTCCCCAGCGTGAGAGCGTTTGGAGGTGGGGCCTTTGGGAGGTTGTAGGGATTCAGACTGACACCACCACAGCCATCTTGAGTGGTAACTACCATGATGGCCCCAGAGTAATCCTGGCCGGTTTTCCCTGCACCGTTTCTCAGCACACTATAAATAAACCAAACCAGCCAGGCACAGTAGTGCATGCCTGTAATCCCAGCACTCTGGGGGCTGAGGCAGGAGATTCACAAGTTCAAGCTTAGCCTGGGCAACATAGTGATTCAGTGAGACTCTGTCTCAAAATTAAAAAATAAAACAGGGCTAGGGATTTAGCTCAGTGTGAAGACTCTGAGTTCACATTGGTTCAATCTCCAGTGCCACAATATAAAATAAACCATGGCAATGAACCCTGATACTCAGCTCCAGTGATGTGCCTGATGTCCTCAATATTAGCTTAAGAGAAACCCTAAATCAGGCACATTCCAGCCAGGATGAACTCACTTTTCCTGACCAGTGTATGCACCCTGCCTTCCGACCCAAGTTGCAGGATTTAGCTATCTTGCTGCCACCCCAGTAAATGGTCCTCCTGTCAGTTAGTGCCCAGTACCTGGCTCTCTGCACAGTTCCTGCTCTATCTGCCTCTCCTTGGGTCACCTGGAGGCCCTTCCTCACACATTAAGACCAGGTCGGGAGGGATTGGCAGCCTCATAAAAGGGAGTCTAGAGTGCTCCCTTGACCCTTTCTCTCTGTGAGGACACAGAGAGAAGATGCCGTTATCCAGGATGTGACTGTCACCAGACACTGAATCTGCTGGGGCATTTGCCTTGGCCTTCCAGCCTCCAAAACTAGGAGATGCACATTATTTCTAGTTATGAGCCACTGGTCTACAGGATTCTCTTGCCTCCTCAGCCTTCCTGCCTTCCTCCTTTCTTTCCTTCCTTCCTATAACATGTGATAAGTTCTAACTATGTCTCAGGCACTAATGAAGATGCCAGATAACAACACTGGCAAGAGCAAAGCCAGGCCCTGCCCTGCGGGCACAGTGGCCTGGAAGAAGAGAGGACACTGCCCCGCAGAACTCACGTGTGTGAGGTCACCGCAGTGCCCATGCTGCGGAGGACTCTCTCCCGCTCTGCTCCATCTCCCACACAGCCCCCAAGCCCAGACACACGCGCATCTTGATCTTCACCAGCCTAAAAAGCCATGGGATGCAGAGTTGATTTTGGACTTCTGGCAAATTGTCACTTTGACACCAAGCACATGGCTTTCTGCAAACACTCACAGTTTCCCTTCACTCCATCATTGCGTTCACCAACTGGGTGCTGGGGACACAGCCTGAGGAGAAGAGAGTGATGGCAGAGGGAGCCACAGAGGGCAGAGAGATCTGCAGAGGGGACCTTATGCCAAGGAGGGCACACGGGGCTGGACAGTGTGGGGCAGATGGAGAGCATCCATGGGAGATGGAACCAAGGCAATTTATTCAGAGTGTTCCTAGCAAGGGATCGGCCACTGTCACTGAGGTTGGGCAGAACATCAAAGGCAGGCAAAAGAGTGAGAAAGCTTGTGGTGACACAAGGGAAGGCCCAGGTGGCCCTGTTTGGAAGCTGCCAAACTGGGGAAGCTGGAGGTGGCCCATATGAATTTGGCATCCTATGTGATGAGCAGGGGAGCATACTTGGCTTTCTCCATGTGCTGCAAGTTGGAAGTGGGGCAAAAACCAGGGTAGCTGGCTGTCGCCTGCCTAGTCCTGGCTGTCACCTGCCTAGTCCTGGTTGTGCGGCTCATGGTTGCCTGCCTGGTCGCTGTGGGCATGGGCAGAGCTTAGCTGCCTGCAGGGTGTGGTCATTGGCCATTGGTACCTTGGTGTCCCATTCCTGGGTGTGCTGGCTCTGCTCCAACCTGAGAATGAGCCATTCTGTCCATCGGGAAAGAGTTCCAGGTGAGGACACACGAACCGAGTCTGCAGGGACGTCTGGTTCTGAGAAAGGGTGGCCTGGATGGAGGAAGCATCATGCTCAGCGGAGGAAGTGGACACCGAGGAATGGCAGGCATTGGAGGGGAGGGTGGGGCTAAAGGACCATGGGCTTCCAGGGGGATGGAGACAGGATGAGACTGGAGGGAGAGCAAGTGCCAAACATTAGAGGAGGCCTGGAGTGTCCCTGCGGCCACAGGAGCTGCTAGAAGGATTTCCATAAGTGCAGGCCAAGATCTTGGCTTAGTGCTAGGAGGCCTGATGAGACAGCATAGAGACAATGCATCATGGAGGACTCTCAAGAGGAAGCCAGATCTGTGATCAGTTGTCCAGCAGGAGATCAGAAAGCAGAGCCACAGAGGGAGTCAGGGGAGAGAGGACGTATGGGTGAGCCATTTCCCTGGGGGACTCTGGGCTCCTGTGTGCCACACAGCAGTCTCGTGTCCCTGGGGGAAAGCTCTCTAGATATCTGAGGCTGCATTCTCCAGGCCTCCAATTTGCCCTGACTGATGTTTACAGCAACATTTCTCCATTCAGTGACACTGAACTCACTTGGCTGAAAGCAAAATGTTGAACAGGAAGATAGGCTGAGATGTCTCTTAATTGAAATGTTACTGTGTTGTCCCTCATTTTCTTACACAAATGACCAAAGTTGGGGGGGGGGGGGACTTGGGCAATGGCTGCATATCTCCAGTTCGGTATTGTGCAAATGGATGAATGATCGGACCAGTAATGAATGAATGATTCCTCAAAGTTCCTGCATCCTGCCAAGGCACTCAGACAATGAGGAGGATGGAATGTATGTTCCTAATGAGCCCCCGAGCGTGATTCTTAATCAGGCAACGCTCCCTCAGCCCCAGTGTGCAGGCCAATAGCTTCCTGGAGAACAAACCACGTCTTTGTTGAGTTTATCCAGGAAGGTGATTTACCAAAGTGAAAACTAATGAGATTCTGAAGTCGCCAGGGTTATGTAGAAGCATATAATATGGTGTGATTTTACATGCGCAACCATAAATTGGAGACAGAGCGGAAAGCAAGCTTTCAGGAGCAAATGCAAAAGAATAACAGCCATAAAAGATCTGTCCTGTCCCAGCTGTGCAAAAGCCACCATGATGGGTGTCTGTTTCCTATTTCCATGGACTTGGTGATCTGGGGTCTTCTGTGTCCCTCCTTTATCTTTCCCTGCCTTTTTTTTTTTTTTTCCGGTACTGGGGAGGGGACCTAGGATGTTTGCACCAAGCTTATATCCCTGGCCCATTTTTATTTTTATTTTGAGACAAGGTCTCACTAAGTTGCTAAATTGCCCAGGCTGGGCTTGAACTTGTAACCTTCCTGCCTCAGCCTCCCAGAGTGCTGGGATTACAGGTGCACACTCCCACACCTAGTTTGCCCTACCTTCTTAATGCCAAGCACTGTCCAAATCCTGGCACTCTTTCCATGGCTCAGCTGCAAATGTCAGTGATCGCTCAGAGCTGGCTGGGAAGATTTCCTCCCCATTTTGTGGCTTCAAGTCATGTTGGTGGTTAATCACAGGGGTTAAAATGGGATCAGACAAGATCTCACTTTAGCCTCTCTAAGCTGGCAATTTTGCAGGGTGCCCACAGAATGACATTCATTACATTAATTGCAAAACCTTTAGCCACTCGTCCTATCTGCCATCGGGCACCCTTGGGCAGGAAGGAGTTGGCAGACAGCCTGCTCCTCACCCCAGACCCCCAGATCTTTCTTCATCTGTCAATGATGGGTTTGGTCCAGCTACTGAAATCCCAAAGCCCTAGTGTACTCCCCAGGGAGGGACTCCCTGGGCACCTGGGATCCAGCAAGAAGCGTGAGACAGCCACAGCGTCTCAGCTACTCTGTGCCGGATTGATTCAGCTGCACAGGCACTCGGATTGACACAGAAGGCCACCCCAGACCTCCCAGCTCCTCCCCAAAGCCACCTTGCTCCATAGCATTGCAAAGAAAGTGCCACTTACTGCCAGGCATTACTGGGGAACCGTGGGGGAGCAACAGCAAGGTCATATAGGATGAGCTGTCTCCGCGGTTGCTACAAGTAAGAACTAAACTGGGAAGGTCTCAGGGCTTCCTGGAGGCGGCAGTCTGGAGGCAACTCCAACCAGCTGGGTGGGAGTTGGTGGGTGCTGTGATTTGGATCTGGCTTGAGTGTGTCCCCAAATGTTCAGGGCTGGGAGCTCCGTCCCCAGTGTGGCAGTGGTGAGGTAGTAGAGACTCTAAGAAGGGGGTAGTGGTAGGAGGTCGCCACCCTCAGGAAGGGATCAATGCTATCACTCCAGATTGGGCAAAGTCTCAAGGAACTGGAATGTTCCCACAAGAATGGATTGTTCACTCTGGGAGGCTTAGGCAGGAGGATTGCCGAATTCCAGCCTAGCCTTGGCAACTTAGCAACTCAGCAAGACCCTGTCTCAAAATTAGAATTAAAAAATTAGAAAGGGCTGGGGATGTAGCTCAGTGCAGAGATCCTGGGTTCCATCCCCAATATTGCCAAAAGTGAGACTGTCACCTCCCCTGTCCTGTCACTCTTCTGTGTGTGCTCCCTCCATTGTGAGGACCTCACTGGTACTAAGTAGGTGCCAGCCCCATGCTTGTGAACCTCCAGAACTATGAGCTAAATGAGCTTCTTTCTTTTTAAAATGTCCAGCCTCTGGTATTTTGTTGTAACAATGGAAAGTGGACTAAAAGAGTTCAAGAGGTAGAAAGAGATGCAGCCTCTGGGGAAAGAAGTCAGTGTGAACGCCTGGGAAGTCAGTGCTGACGAATGGGAACAGCCCCAGAGCCTTTTGCCTGTGGGCCCAGCTAGAGCAGAGGGTCCTCTCAAGTGACAGGGTCACAGCTAGACACTTGCAGGTGTCATTCTGCACATGTGCCTCCCTTAAGGTAAGTAAAGGAGGTGGGGACAGTCTGCAGGGGCCGACCCAATGCACTGGGCTTGCTTAGAGGGGACCCTGTCTCCATCTCTGTCCCAGAGCCAAGCTATGCTGGACATGGATGAAGCTGGTCCTTAGTCCTCAGGAGTCCATACCCTTGTCCCACCAGGACAGTCAACCATCCCAGCCTCTGCAAAACTTGAGATCTGTTCATCTCAACTCACTGCAAGGTATTGCTCCAAGTAGCTTCCGCAGCTTAAAGTGGGCTGACCACTCTGCGAAGCCACTGGTGTCTTGCTTGTCCTTGGGCCCATGGATTCCCTTCAGCAGACAGGAAGAAGGGTGCATGGACCCCCTAAGCCTTGGGAATAGGCATTCCCAAAGCTTCTCCATAACTGTGCCCCATGGAACCACCTCATATGTCCATGGGGAGCACAGTGGTGCCACATGGTGGTGGTGGATACATTTGGAAAACTACTCAGCAATGAAAAAGAACAAAATAGTGCTGGAACACAGGAAGGACCTGAGAGCAGCCCAGGTGGTCCTTCTCCTCAGTTTTTCTTCTTCAGAAACCCTCTGGGCTCTGCTCATAGGAAACTCCCATCTTCTTATGTTGTTTTCTTATTTTGTGGTGCTGGGAATGGAACCCAGGGCCTTTGCACTGGGCTACATCCCAGCCCTCTTTCTTTTTTATTTTGAGACAAAGCCTCGCTCAGTCATCCAGGCTGGGCTCAAACTTGCAACCCTCCTGCCTCAGCCTCCCTCAGTGCTGGGATTACAGGTGTGCACCACCACCTCCTTGTTTTGATGCCAACCAACAGGCCCATATCTGATCCACAGAATCTTGAGCCCTTCATGGGACATGGCCCTGCTGACCTTCACTTGCTTTGGTCCAGCACCCTGCACCCCCTTCCCAGACTCCTGTCACAGGAGCAGAGGGACCTGCTGGCTGCGTGGAATGAGTTTCTTTCAATCCCACAGGACACTCATCCTCCAGTACCCACAGAATCTGCAGAAGTAAGCAGCACTGGAGATGATGACTCCTTGGGAAAACAGCAGATAGCAAACAATTATGTGTATCTGTTGGTTTGTTTTCCACATCTGGTCACTAGGCCAAAGAAACATAATTAATTTTTTGGTTCCAAAGAGACAATTCTGCCAATGATACACATCTTTAATTAGCCCAACTCAACAATTGCGCTCCGGTACTTTATTTCAGGAGCTCGAGGCTGACACATTAATGGAAGATGGAGCCAGACTCTGGGGTAAGGATATCCATGATTGTATAGGCCCAAAATGAAAGTGGCTGCTTCACTAAGATAAGCACTGGGTTTTCATCCTAGAAGTGATTTGATCTGTTGTGTATCAAAGAGAGAAATGCAAATGGTAAAGAACAAAGCCAAATGCATTACGAAAAAGGAGGGGAGAGGGAAAGGAAGCTTGGATCACTATCTTTAGTCAATCTCTGGAAGGTACATTTGCAAATGGTGGGGAAGCCAATTCAAACTAAGCATAAAGAATGCTTGTTATTTTAAAAAACTGAAGTCCTAGCTGGGTGTGGTGGTGTGCACCTACAATGCCAGCATTCTGGGAAGCTGAGGCAGGAGGATTGCAAGTCTGAGCCCAACCTGGGGCAATTCAGTGACTTAGCGAGACTCTCTCTCAAAAAATGAAAGAAAGAAACTGAAGTTTTAAAGTGTGGCTGTCTGAGCAGATTTTGACTCAGTTTCTCTGCCTTTCTCTCATCTCTCCTTTTCAGCTTATTAGCTTCTTCCTCGTGGTAGTTTCCCCCATGGTCATAAGAAGCTGCCAGGAGACCTGCAGCTACAGGCATCTTCCTTCTCATGGTAGGGGATGGGAATGGAATAGGGAAGTACAAGGGAGAGAATAGCTTCCTACAACCATCAAAGGGTCCTGTGCTCTGCTCTTCTAGGGCCAACCTGGCTAAGACCTGGTTGGCTTAGGCCAGTGATGGCGAACCTCTTAGGGCTTTCAATGGTACAAACAGCCTGCTGCAGCACGTGTGCCATAGGTTCGCCACCACTGGCTTAGGCAGATGACCGACTTCTGTAAGACCAGTATCTTAAACTTAATGTACCACACAGGAGAAGGGGAGAGCTGTGTGTGGTTGGAAAGGAGGAATGCGTTGAACTAACATAATTTAGGAAAATATTACTTTAGGATAATTTCAGGAGAGCTTCTTAGAGACTAGTCAGAGCTTGAGGCAGTGCCCTGGAGCTCTGTGATGGCCCTTGGCCTGCGGGGGCAAAGGACAGGCATGATCACCAAAATGGTCGTCAGAGAGACCCAAGGGAAAGGCCCACTTAACAGTCAGCCAACCTAAAGTGACTTCACCAATAGGAAGCAAGAAGCCACCAGCACTATACTCTCCTTTTGCCCTCTATCACCGGCTGGGCTCCCCACTGCCAAACCAATGGGAAGCCGGATGGAGGGAGCCTCAGTGTGGCCAGAGAGGAACTCAGAGGAAAAGGGTCCTGAGGGCAGGAGAGGGCGTCCCACACACAACGACAGTGGCTTTGGGTACACGATGGCAGCACAGCTCCTGGCCATGTCTCCTGAGACCCACAGGACAGGCAGGGACAGGACAAGGGTCAGGCCAGCCTTGGCAGAAGAGCATAGCCCAGGGAGCTACATATGACCAGCAGGAGAGATTTGCTCTTTCAGTCAAGGGTTGCACTGTGATATATAAAGAAGCAGACAGATTGATTTCAAACCAGGGCTCTGCCGCTTAGCAGCCTTGTGAAACATAACTGAGCTGGACGCCACAGCCTCCTGTTCTATAAGAAGGACAAGCAGTCCACAGAGTTGTCAAGGCCTTAAGTCAGGTTATACTTGTAAAAGCCTAGAGTGTGGTAAGCACTTAGTAGATACCATTTCTGTGATGGCACTAATGTGGGCCCGTGCTGTATTATTATTTTTTATTTTATTTTTTTCCAATGCTAGGGATTAAGCTCAGGCCATGGAATATGCTAGGCAAGCGCTCTACCACTGAGTTGCACCCCCAGCCCTTTTTATTTTGAGACGGGGTCTTCCTAAATTGCCCAGGCTTGTCTCAAACTTGCAATCCTCCCACCTCCGCCTCCTGAGTAGCTGAGATTATAGGTACGTGACACAGGGCCTCAGGTTTGTCCTTTTTTTTTTTTTTTTTTTAAATTTTTTTCTGAAGAGATGGTGTCTAAGCTGAGCCAAGATGGACAAGAAGTTTTCCAGATGTCCCCCACAGATGTCCCAGCTAAGAAAGAGCTTTCTTTAGCTGTGCTTGAATCCCAGTGCCACGCTGTTCAAACACCCACTAGAACTCCCTATTTCCCACCACAACAATTCCGAGACGATCCAACCTGAGTTCGTACATCTGTCCACACTGTCCTCACCCACGGGAAAGCTACGCTCAGACCCAGCTGGATAGTTCTGAACAGCTGGAAAGACACCCTTCGCACTGTCACCCTCTAAATCCGTACATCCTTCTCACATCCCCCTTTGGGACCGAAAGAACCTGCCCGCAGCCACCCAGCCCCACCCGGTCCCACACATCTTCTTCCTTGCACTGCTGCTATGTGCCCCGGGTTCTCCTGCTCCCTGCTTGATGGGACCTTAGACCCCTGGCGTGCTACTCTGAACCCTGTAGTAAAAGCGGGTTGACCACATAAATAAATGGAGCCGACGGTAATTCATGCTTTTATTAGCTGTGGGCAGGCGACTTAAATTTTCTGATTCTCAACTTCCTCATTGGCAAAATGGATAAAATATCTCTTAGGGACTATTTGAAGGATTCAAATTATATGTGATCACACATAATGCGTATGACCCATGGAAGAGTCTTGGTGATGTATGTTCCTTTGGGTTCCCCCAGGAGAGGTAAGTTATCTGAAAGTGGGTCCCACATTCTAGTAATGCTTATTTAAGATCAATTTTATTGAGGTACAATTTATACACAATAGGGCACCCTTTTTTGAACACTTTTAACTGAATGTACATGTCTAACCACCACCAGTAAAGAAACAAAACGTATCTATCCCCACGAAAGGCTGAACAATCCATTTCCAGTCAAAACACACCCCTCAACCCAGGCTGCAGGCAACTATTGATTCACTTTCCACCACAATATGGCAGATTTCTTTTTCCTAGAGTTTCATAAAAACAGAGTCATCTCAGAGGTGCTCCTAGGAGACTGAATGTTTTTTATTCAGGGTCATGTGTGTGAGGTTTGTTCCTGATGTTATATTGTTTTTTTAAGACAGAGCAATAAGCCAGGTGTGGTGGTACATGTTTATAATCCTAACACTTTGGGAGGCTGAAGCAGGGGGATTGCAACTTAGCAACTTAGTGAGACCCTGCCTCAAAATAAAAAAAAAAGAAAAAGGACTGGGGTATAGCTCAGTGCAAAGGTCCTGGGTTCAATCTCCAGTACCACAGAAAGAAAATAAAAAAGAAAGAATGAGAAAGAGAGACAGAGACAGACAGAGACAGACAGATGGGGGGATATGAATTCCATTTGGTGGATGTACCTCTGTATCCCAGTGCATTCATTCATTTGCTTGATGGTGGGCATCTTAATTGGTTCTGATTTGGGTTATTCAGAATGAAGCTTCTATGAACGTCCATGTACAAGTCTTTGTGTGGACATAGATTTTCATTTCCCTTACATAGTAAGTGTACATTAACTTTATATGAGATGTCCAAAATGTTTTCTAAAATGATTGTACCATTTTATGCTCCAGCAAACAACACAGGACAGTTTTAGTTGTTCCCAATTGGGTGGGTTAATAGTAGCCTTTCATTGTGGTTTTAATTTGCAATTCCCCAAAGACTAATGATGTTGACTGTCTATTAGCCATCCATATACCTGCTTTTGTGACAAGTCTAAATCTTTTTTTTGGGGGGGGTACCGGAGGTCGACCTCAGGACCTCGTGCGCCAGCAGGTGCCTGTGCCGCTGAGCGATATCACTGGCCCTTTTTTCGTATGCGGGTACCGGGAGTCGAACTCAGGACCTCACACTTGCCAGGCAGGCGCTTATGCCGCTGAGCCATCTCACCAGCCTGACGAGTCTAAATCTTATGTCTACTCTTAATGTTTTTGAAGTCTGCCTTCCACATTTAAAGAAAAAAAAAAAGTGCCTGATAGTCACTTTCCCAGCTTCTTTTGTAACTACCCTATAGTCACGTGGTCTGGAATTGACCACTCAAAGGTGCCCAACCCAATCTTTCCCAGCTTCCTTTGCAACTACAGTTATGTGATCTGGGTTTGACCAATTAGAGGTATCCAACCTAATATTTCAATTGGAAGCTGGTGATTCAAACAAGGAAGGACCAGAAGAAGTCTGTGGTCACCTTCCTTGGCTGGTGACCTATGATGAGCATTGGAGTGAAGGCCAGCCAGCTGGGATTGTTCGGTCTGGCGGCTGTGAGGGCCTCCTTTCCTGCTTACACCAGTGAAATCCATGGAATCTGTTTCTACCCTCAAAATCAGGGCCCAGCCCTGAGCACACAAGATTTTGGTTTGTAGATCAGGCCGTGCAGAGATACGAACCCATTGAGTTCCTGGTGTACAGGAATGCCCAAGGTTGATATTCTCTTGGTCACAAAGTTTACTTCTTGCAAATGAGAACTGATGAATTATCAATCTGCTTGTCACCACTGCCTTGACAAGCTTGGCTTGCTTTCAACTTCTTTGCCAAAGAGCAGGACGATAAAAGACACTGTTGAAAATGAAATCTTAGGCAGTAATTGCCATTTTAAAAAGAGAGCTATATTCCAAGGCCTGGATCTCCACCCTCATTTACATTTGATTTGGGAAATCAGTATAGTATGATAAGTATTTATTTTTAAAAATCTGATAGCATGCAAATACATTTTCCCATTTCCCAGCTTCTTTCCCCTTCACTAACCTTTGTCCCCGAACAAAGCAAACAGAAGCTCCCTGCCTGTCAGTGCAGCTGTGTGGGCTCAGAGGTTTGGCCTTCTGGAATGTCTGGAAGTTCAAAGTCATAGACTGTGTCCTTGTCACCTGCCTTGAATGCATTACAGGACAGCAGTGCATGGATGCAGGTTGTTGGTATGGGAAACTTAGAAGATGGGAGGAAGAGGATGCTAGAGGATGTTAGGAAGAGGATAACACAAAATTAGCATTGCAAATGAGAAGCAGGGCCTTGGAAGGAGCCCTTTCAGGGTAGGGGTTGAAGCTGGCATTTCATCAGTTTTACTGGCTACCTTTTTCTTGTTTCCACTGCTATTTTTCAAGTACCAGCAACAAACTCAGGATTTGAATGAGGGGCCAAGGTTTGCCTTCCAGTGAGTTGAGACTTAAATTTTGTACTCCTTGCTTCTTCCCTGGGGAAGAGAACCCTCACCCCAAGCTGGACATAGTGGTCCACGCCTATAATCCCCTCACTCTGGGAGACTGATGGAGGAAGATCACAAGTTCAAGCCCAGCCAGGGAAATTTAGCAATGTAGTGAGACCCTGTTACAAAATAAAAAGCAAAACAAAACAATGGACTGGGGGAGAAGCATGCTGTGTGACTACACTACTCTTGAAACTCCTCCTCTTCAGATGGCTCCTCTGAGGACCCTCCCCAGCATAAGTAGTGGCCATGCTGTGCAGAAGCCCAAGCCACGCAGACAACCCTGTTTAGATGGTCCAGGCAAGCGCTGCATGGAAGCCGGCCTTCAAGGAAGGGCCCTCACGCTGAGTTACATTCCCAGCCCTTTCTTTTATTTTTTATTTTTTTATTATTTTATTTTATTTTTTTTGTGGGTACCGGGGGGTCAACCTCAGGACCTCGCGCACCAACAGGCACCCATGCCGCTGAGCGATATCACCGGCCCCTTTTTCGTATGTGGGTTCCGGGAGTCGAACTCGGGCCCTCGCGCTTGCAAGGCAGGCGCTTATGCCGCTGAGCCATCTCACCGGCCCTTTTATTTTTTATTTTGAGGCAGGGTCTCCCGAAGTTACTAAATTGCCCAGGCTGGAATTGAACTTGTGATCTTCCTGCCTCAGTCTTCTAAAGTGCTAGGATTACAGATATGCAGCACCACTCCTGGTGTGACATGGTTTGTTAAGCAGCAATGAGCCCCAGGCACATGTAGCCATGGGGCTGTAGTTCTGTTCAAGGTAATATGAGTACAGATTGAGCAAAGCTGTTAGCGTGGTCAGAGGTGAAGGAAGAGAGGAGACCTGAGCTCGGAAGGAGAGGAGACAGAAAGAGAGGACAGGAGAGAGGGAAGGAGGGAGAGAGGAGAGACAAGATAATTAAATAAAAATATTTCCATAATATAATGTGCTGGCATAATTTCATGCCGTTTCTGAACCTATGTATGCTCATGTGTGTGTATGTATATTCGTATGCACATATGTGTGTGTGTGCGTGTGTCAGGGGTACATGTGTAAAATATTTAATGAGAGGCCTGAATGGATGGTGTCTTAGTTACTTTTCTCGTTGCTGAGACAAAATACCCAACACCCAAAGTTAAAGGAGGAAAGGTTTATTTATCTTACAGTTTGTAGAGGTTCCAGTTCGTACCTGGCTGCCTCCAAGGCAGCGTGGCATGGCAGAGAGGCATCACAGAGGAGAAACAGTCCATGGCAGGCAGAAGACAGCAAAATCAGCAAGCAATCAACTACAATAACTAAGGCAATCCTCTTTCTGTCCCTTATATAGTATGCAGGCTTCCCACCCTTAGGGCAGGTAGCACTCACACCCTTAATCCTAGCATTGCACCATGAATCAGTCACAGGCTCTAGATCCAGCCACCTCCGAAAAAACCCCACCTATGACTGCATGAGACTTTGGGGGGACATCTAGACACACGCCACAACAGATGGTTCTCCCAAATGTCATTGGTGGTGTTTAGGTGATTTTTTTTTCCACGTAATTTTCTATGTTGTTGTAATGACCTTCACAATGAGCACACATTTTTATATGATCGGAAAACAGAACAAAGCTATTTCCACTGAAAAAAAAAAAAAATTAGCAGTCCTGGCTGAAAAAAGCCTCAATGGGTCAGAGGTCCTGTCCTGGGTTCCCAGCGCCCAACGCCCTTGGCTTGTTGAGATTTCAGTCATTGACCAGGGCACTCAGCATGGTCTCTAGCACTGTTTGGTGGCACCATGGATGTGGCCTTCTGCAGTGGCTTCCACCCACCCCTCAGGGATCTTCTGTAAGTGATTGTGTTGGGTGTGGTGACCACCAGCACGATCCACTGTGTGCAGCAGGATCCCCTGTCCCTTCAACAAGCAGGGAAAGAAGCCAGAGAGGCCAGAGCTGAAAGCCCATCTGCTATGTCATACCTGCCACTGGCCTTTGGCTTTTCCTAGAAACGGCTTCTTGAGATACAATTCACATGCCCTACAATTCACCAGTGCAGAACATGCAATTCAGTGATTTTCTGCATGTTCAAAAATTAATTTTTAATGTATATAAAATGCAAAATTTGCCACATTAACCACAATTCAGTGGCTTTAAGAACATTCATAATTGAGTACGGTGGTGCATGCCTGTAATCTTAGCACTCTGGGAGGCTGAGGCAGGAGGATCAGGAGTTTAACCATAGCCTGGGAATTTATTGACTTAACAAGAACCTGTTTCAAAATTTTTAAAAAATTTAAAATGGACTGGGGATGTAGCTCAGTGTGAAGACCCTGGGTTCACTCTCCAGTACTGGAAAAAAAATAGTATATTCACAATACCATCTGTTCACCACCACTACTTGAAATCTTTATCGCCCCACATGGAAGCAATAACTTTCATGCCCCACCTCTTTCACCAGCACATGGCAACCATTAATCCACTTTTTATCTCTATGAGTTTACCTATTCTAGGGTTCCCCCCCCCAGCACTGGAGATTGAACTCAGGGCCTTATGCACTCTACCAATGAGCTACATCCCCAGCCCTTTGTATTTTAGTTCTTGCTCTTTTTTGAGACAGGGTCTTGTTAGGTTCCCCAGGTTGGCCTCACACTTGTAATCCTCCTGCTTCAGTCTCCCCAATAGCTGAGATTATAGGTATGCACCACTGGGCCTAGCTATTCTATATTTTTTTGTGCGTGCGTGGGTACCGGGGGTCGAACTCAGGACCTCATGTGCCTACCAGCAGGCTCCCGTGCCGCTGAGTGATATCACTGGCCCTTTTTTCCTATGTGGGTACAGGGAGTCGAACTCAGAACCTCGTGCTTGCCAGGCAGGCACTTATGCCACTGAGCTATCTTACCGGCCCCTACATATTTTATATAAGTGAAACCATAACATTATGTGATCCTTTGAGTCTGTCTTCTTTCAGTCAACATCATGTTCTCAAGGTTGACCCACATCATAGTGTATCAGTACATTGCTCCTTTTCATGGGTGAATAAAATTCCACTATATTGCAGAGGCAAAAGCAGTTTCTCCCTTTCTCCCTCTGAAAGCTCAAGTCTTCAAGTCTGTGAAATAAACTGGCAGTAGATTCACTGGAGAAAAAGCATACAGATTTATTAACATGCCTGGGCCTATCACAGGGGGGCAAGCACCCAATAACCTAATGAGATTCAGAAATTTACAGAGGGCCAGAAAATGGGGGCTGTAGGTAATTTTTTTTTTTTGTGGGTACCGGGGGGTCGACCTCAGGACCTCACGTGCCAACAGCCACCTGTGCCGCTGGGCGATATCACCGGCCCCTTTTTCGTATGTGGGTTCCGGGAGTTGAACTCGGGCCCTCGCGCTTGCAAGGCAGGCGCTTACGCCACTGAGCCATCTCACCGGCCCGGCTATAGGTAATTTAGATGGGTAGTGAATGACTTTCAGGGGCGATGAATGGATTCCAAGAACAAACAATGACCAGCAATCAAATTATCTAGGTTCTGGATGCAGCATTTTGGTTTGGGTCTCTTCCTCTATGGTGCGAGATTAATCTTCCTCAGCTAAGAAAACTTCAGCAAGAAGATTGAAAGTGATTCTGTCCCTCTTTGGTGCCCTGATGTGAGGAAACTCAGAGAAAATCCTCACCCAGCATCTGCTGATACCCAAGTGCCTTTCATTTAAAATAATCAGCACAGCAGAGCATCATACATTGGAGTATTGCATTCTGAGTCCCAACATAACAGAGAGGCTGTACCGTGTTTGCCCATCGATCCGCTCATGGTCCCTTGGTGGTTCCCATCTTTCCTGCCAATGGCTTTTGCAACACTAAAGAGTATGCCTGTCCTTTCTGAGATAGGTCACTTCTGGCCCCAACCAGGACTCTCAAGCTGTCCAGGGACATTTTCAGTGGCCCAGAGCAGACAAGAGCCAACCCTATGCTCTACCTGGACAAGCTCCTCACCCTCCACAGAACCGAGCTCAGCACCTGGTCATGCCCTGCAGCCCTGGGAGCAAGACGGTCTTGCCTCTGCCCAGCACCATCTACATCTCTCCTCCTTGGGCTTTTCTGGCACCCAGAGCCTGCACAGAAAAGGAACTTTTTTTTTCCCCTTCCAATACTGGGGATTGAATCCAGGACCTTTACACTGAACTACATCTCCAGCTCTATTTATTTATTTATATAAAGACAGGAACTCAGTAAGTCACTAAGTTGCCCAGGCTGGGTTCAAACTTGTGATCCTCTTGTCTCAGCCTCCCAGAGTACTGGGATTACAGGTGTGCGCCACCATGCTGTCCAGGCAGTGCTCTTGGCTGGACGGAAGTGCTGGGGAATGAAGCCAGCCCTTCCAACAGCCCTCAAGCACTAGTGTAGAAATGTGTAGCTCACTCCCAACCAGGTGGCATAACTCCTAAATGCAAGTTCCAAGAGTTCTCTGGTTCCCCGGTGGGATGATGCTCCCGTTGCCAAGGCAGAGGCTGACTTGTCCTCACACCCTTTGCTGGACACCTTCCCTCCCCTGGCTCACTTCCTCACTCTGCTCTTGATGACCCCTGAACCTGACAAACAGACTACGTGCACTTGAAGCCTTGCAGAAGGCCTGCTTTTAGCCAGACCAAACTCAGACACCATCATCATCATCATCATCATCATCATCATCATCATCATCATCATCATGGTCACTGCAAATGAGCTCATCTCTTCTTCCACCTCCTCCAGGAAGCCTGCCTTGGCCGCACCCACCACCAGGATCACCCACTTGTCGGCGACAGCCCTCCTTCCTTTCTCGCCTGCCTTACTTTATTCCTCAGCTCATGGGCTGCGTGGAGAAAATGCTAATTCCTCAAGTCAGGCCCCCAGGAGGCCAGCAGCCCGCTCCTCGGAATCAGTGATGCGGGCGTCTGCCTTTGATGGAACAGAAGATGAAACACAGCCGGGCCCAGTTCCAGAGGAGAGGAGCGGCCATGCAATATTTAAATGGCCTTTCATGAAAGGGAACTACCCAAGCTCCTAACATCGGTTTTCAAGAAAATCAGGCTTGATTTTTAGCCTGAGACTAATGTTTGGGTACACTTCGTGCTTTAAATACTCATTTCTACTGCCTTGATATTTTAATTTATTTCCTTTCAAGTTTTACAAGCCCAAAATGTTTTCAGGGGCTGTGTTGTACACAAGACGGGACAAGAGGTGATGGCTGGTCATATTTTAAAAGGGAATTGTGCCGTCCCTAAGAGGCCAGGGAGCCAGGCCCTCGGACACGAGGAATGAGATACCTAAGGTTTGGGTGGCACCGAGCCGAGCCATGAGTCCAGAGGTGCCGCGCTGATTCCGAGCAAGGTGATTTCTCCTCCTCCCTCATCTCTCCTTCCTGCTCTTCCCTCTTTCTCTCTCACCTTTCCTTCCACTTTTTAATTGAGATATAACTTACAATAAAGTGCACAGCTCCATGAATCTCTATGCACGTGCCCTGTATAACTGGAACCAGGTCAAGATGGAGAACACGTGTCCCTCCAAAGTGACCCCGTGGCCCTTCCCAATAACACCCCCCAAATGTAACTACAGCTCTGATACCCAAGACTCATCTTCCCTGTTCTTTTGTTTGGTTTTTGGTGCTGGGGATTGAACTCAGGGTCTTTGTACTGAGCTACATCCCCAGCCCTTTTTATTTATTTTTTATTTTTTAGACAGGGTCTCACTAAGTTATTAAATGGCCCAGGCTGAATTCTGCCCTATTCTTAAACTTCGTAGAAGAGGAAGGTGACATTTCTTTCACTCAGTGTTTCACGTTCATCTGTGAGGACACGTAGCTTGTTTTTCTTTATTGCTGTGTAGTATTCCACAGTGTAGACATAATGCAATGTATTTATCCATCCTGTTTTGGATGGGAATTTGGGTTGTTTTTAGTTCGGGCTCTCTATTGGTCTGCTTGGGGTGCATAACAAAGGGCCACAGACTTGGTAGCTCAAACAGCAGAAGTTAATCTTCTCACGGTTCTGGAGACTGGAAGGCTGAGATCTAGGTGCCAACTGGGTTTGGCTTCTGGTGAGGGCTCTCTTGCTGGCTTGCCTGTAGCTGCCTTCCTGCCAGGTCTTCCGAGACCGAATTCTTTCAAAGGTAGAGATGTTGAGAGCTACGGTGGGAGCTGGAGGACAATGTCCACCTTTGTCAATCACACCCCATAGCCTGTTTGCTGGACTGATTACCCAGGGACATAGAGCTCAGCTATCCAGGATGGAGTGCAGGGACCGTGCAGGTGCCACCAGCTTCCTGGAACCAGCACAGAGACTTCTGTGGACAGATGGATGCAAAGAGCAGCATCCCAGGTGTCACATCTCATGGGGTGACAGGTGCCCCTGTGCACAAGTGGTAAAGGGGGTGAGGGTGGGGAGCACATGGCACTGCCAAGGCTTTGGGTCTCAGTTCCTGGTGGTGTTTATTTCTTCCATCTTTCCTGCTGTATTCAATCAACTCAATTGTTGTAGAGTTGATCCATAGATTCTCTTTGCATTGTGCACTGGCTACAGTATTTTTTTTTCCCTTTGGGTCATTGAACCCGGTGCCTTTGCACTGAGCTACATCCCCAGCACTCCCTCCCCTCTTTTTTTTAAATTTCAAGAGAGAATCTTGCTAAGCCAATAATTTTCCAAGACTCATCTCAAATTTGTGAGCCTCCTGCCTCAGCCTCCCAGAGTTCTAGGATTATAGGTTTGCACTACCACACCTGGCTGCACTAGCTACATCTTAAGAAGCTACATCTGATAGCTACTGATCAACAAAGATGATTATATTTTAAAATAAAAATTATATATGTAATTTGCCACTTGTCACATGTTTGAGAATTAAGCACGATACAGGAATTTTTAGCAACATACTGCCATTAGAACCTCACACATTTTCTGGGACAAGTTTAGCACACAGAAAGTCAACCAGCCTACCTTACTTCAAATGAAGAAAGGATGACTGTTCAGTTGAAATGTTATTACAGTTACAAGAAGAATTCAATCTTCATAAATTTGAGCTTCTGTTTCGAATATATTATTTTAAAAAAATCAAGTCAAACAATATTTTAAGTAAAAAAAAAAAGACTAATTTTCACATGGTTCTGTGATGATCTATCTTGGTAGCTCTGAACACCCATTAGCTATTCCATAATAAACCGGAATAGAAGTTTATCACTTATGTTAAGCATTGCAAATTAAAGGAAAGAGCTAATTTCTTTTTAACAGAATACTCCAGATGCCACTTCAAAATTACAGAAATAATTGTGAGTGTCAGAAATACTGTTTCATTTTAAATGATGTTCTGTGGTGAAAAATAATACTTCTACTGGGTTGTGTTTTGGAGAATCCAACTGGCCCTTTAACACCAGAAAGAAGGATTTCCCATAATTTCATGGTAATTTCACTTAGTGGTTATGATTTTGTTCCCTTGCCATCAGATCATTAGTAGCTGGAATTCGTGTTTCATATCAAGGCAGGAAATTAGTCACATCATGTACAAAGAAATACTTCATGTGGTCCTATCTATTTCAAAAAGGAAAATGTAGTTAAGTATTTAAATTAAATAAATTGATTGATGTTAAAAATACCAAGGCATGATCTTGTCATGTGGCAAAAAGAATTTATTAATGATGCCAACAACTGGCTCTCAGTTTAAGTTTATAGAGTTTCAAAATTCAAGAAACGACTTGTGTTCTGGTTGGATTGAAATTGAAAGGGACAGAATCTGCCCCATTCATACATCATTCCAAATTATGGAGACATTTGAATCCTTTCACCAAAGTATACCATTTGGGCAAAATGATCCAGTTCTAATAAGATCACAACTATAATGCAGTAAAATCAAGTTTCCTATTATTATGGTAAAGAAAAATTTTGCTACAAAATAAGGTTCTGAGGGGTCTCAGGAGACAGGGACCTCTATTATTGCCTCTGCTACCAAAAAAGAATTTGAGTACTTTGTATCCTCTCAGACTTTTCATTGGCACTTAAAGTTTTGCCTAAATTTAAATGGTTGCAAAGGATAATATTGCTGATCTATTCTAAATATCCGTATCTAAAAAATAAAACTGCCATATAACTCTCTTAAATGTATCCAATGAAACCTACATGCAGTGGCAATTTGAGATCAATCGTCATTCACAAGCTCTGTTTTAATAGCCAAAAAATTTTTAATTTTCTTTTCTCTCCCTGAACTCATTTTTCCATTCCATTTCCCCCACAGAATGGTCTCCTTGTGAGATATATATTTTATGGTTGAAAGTATTTTATTAATCGCCCTATCATAATTCTCTCAACAAAAAGTATATAAGTTAAAATTACATTTTTTAATTACCTGTGACTATAAAGCTCTAGAATTAATTTTTTTCTGGCTTGAGCTAACAGTACAATTATGAGTATTCAATTTATCAAAACCAACTTATTACACATTTTTGCAAACAATTATTAAGCATAAAAATAAAATTTTGTTAGAATTGCTTCTCTCCGTGAGATGAATGGAGTTGTCTTTTTTCCTGCCATGAGTTCATGAATCCACAGCTGAGTATGACTCTTGCCACAGTGAGCCAGAATTCAGCATCCATTTTTTCTTCTTTTTCTGTTTATTTTTTAACATAAGCATAAAAAATATCGGTGCTTAGCTGGGTACGGTGGCTCACACCTGTCATCCCAGCACTCTGCAAAGATAAGGCAGGAAGATCATAATTTCAAGCCCCACCTGGGCGACTTAGCAACTTTGTGAGAACCTGCCTCAAAAAATAAAAAAGGGCTGGGGATGTAAGTCAGTGCAAAGGTCCTTGGTTGAATTCCCAGTTCTGCGCCCATGCACAAAGTTTCATTAAATGAATAGGTCAGAATTGAAGGAGTTTTGTCATAGCAGCACCCCTCAATAATTTGAACTCTCTCAGCATTACATGTGAAATTCACATAATGACCGATTATCCACAATCTTTCCATTGATTTTTTTCTTTTGCATGGAAACTCAGTATTAAAAATACCTGGAATTGCATCTGCTTCCCCTACTGTATGTGCCCAATCAGGGGCACGATACATTACTACTAATACTACCACTACCACTACTACTACTACTACTGTTACTATTATTATTACTATTACTGTTACTATTACTATTACTATTATGTGAAAAATGGGAGAAAAAATGTTCAGAAGCCAAGGAACCCAAGGAAAATTTCCATTGCAGCTGCCTTCCCAGATGGATGTGATCCAGGAAACTGAATCCCTTGAACCTTTATTGTGCCCTTATTAAGATGGTCTGAACACTTGGCCCTGGGCAGTGTTATGGTTAACCATGATTGCCAAGTTCATTGGATTGAGAAAGGCTGAGGAAATTAGTATAGCACACTTCTGGGTGTGTCTGTGAGGGCATCTCCAGAGATGACTGGCTTGTGGGACAGCAAACTGATAGAGGAAACATGCCCTGAATGTGGTTGCCACCATCCATTAGGACGGAGACTTGGATGGAACAAAAGCAGGAAAAAGCTCACTTGTTCTATTTTCAGCCTGTGAAGTGAGCAGTCATCCTCCACCACCCCCTTCCACTGTGATGTTCTACCTCAGGCTCAAAGCCATGGAGCCAAGTGACCATGGACTGAACCCTCTGAAACTGTCAGCCAAAATCAGTCTTTCTTCCTTTGTTGTGTACGTCAGGTATTTTGTCATAGTAATGGAAAGCTGACTGACACAGGCAAGTGGGCACTGGAACAAGTGCTTGCTGGAGGAAGGCTCCATACAAGGAGACTGTCAACCATCTGGTGAAGGACTCTCCTGCTCTTCATGCTTGTCCTCAGGGCCTGCCCAGGGGATGCTCCCTTGAGACATGTAGCTGGCCAAGAAGCCCACAGAGGCACTGTGATGGTTTGTGTCTAGATGTCCTCCCAAAGCCTCACATGGCCATGGGAGGCAGGCTTTTCAGAGGTGGCTGAATCTAGAGTTTGTGATTCATTTTCTAGTGCTGGGACTGGAGGTGTGAGTGCTGCATCTGCCCTAGGGCGGGTAGCCTGCATACAATATAAGGGAGGGAAAGAGGCTTGCTCCCCACTTTTGCTCTTGTTGCTTTTGCTATCTTCTGTCTCCATGAACTATTGCCTCTCTGTCATGCGCCACTCTGCCTTGGAGCCAGCTGAGTATGGACTGGAAACCTCCACAGACTGTGAGCTAAATAAACCTTTCCTTTCTTAACTTTGGTCATCAGGTATTTTGTCTCAGCAACAAGAGAAAAGTAACTAAGACAGGCACTAATGACTACTTCACAGCCACACCAATGTTTCCAAGTGGGAAGGCCATGTGGCCCTGGCTTCCACGGCACCCCTATCTCTCTGATCAGGGTTTCAAGCCATTTCTAACTAAGGTTACTGGAGAGTTCCATCCATTGCACTGAAGCCTATTTCATTTCTCCATTAAATTGTTCATGCATCATATCCTCACTTGCCAAATGGGTAGGAAATGGGGCCTTTGTTGTGTTCTCACCATCTGGACACCCGGTTCTGAACCAAGACACAGAGGCAGGGGATGGGAGTTCCCATCCTCAGGGGCCTCCTGTGGGAGGAAAACACAGGCAAGTAAACAACCCCATACCTCTGGAAGGGGAATCCAACCCTGGATCTGACAAGGAAGAAAGAGATTCAGGATCTGGTAGCCTTCTGACCTTGGTCATTGATATGATCTACTTTAGACAACCTCTACCACCACACCACCTGTGACAGCTAATCATGACAGGCCAACTTGACTGGAGCAAGAAATGCCTAGCAGGTTTGTAAAGGACCATTCTGGGCATCTTTGAATGACTGACATGCAGGCCAGCAAATCAAGAAGGGAAGACCACCCTGGATGTGGGTGGCATCAACCAATAAACTCGGAGCTTGGATATAATAAAAAGGAAAAGAAGCAAGTGTTCCTGTTTTGGAAACACCCTAGTCTTTGCCATCATCTTTGGACATTGGCCTCTGTTATGGTTTGTGTCTGGATGTCCCCACAAAGCCTCACGCAGTCATGGGAGGTGGGCTTTTTGGGGGCAGCTGAATCTAGAGTTTGTGATTGGTTCATTGTCCAGTGCTACAACTGGGTATGTGAGTGCTACACCCACCCTAGGGTGGGTAGCCTGCAAACAATATAAAGGAGGAAAAGAGGCTTTCTTCTCCCCTTTCGCTCTTGCACATTGCTTTTGTGTCTTCTCTCACCGTGAACTCTTGCCCCTCTGCCACATGCCACACTGCCGTGGAGCCAGCCGATTATGGACTGAAACCTCCACAAACTATGAGCTAAATAAACCTTTCCCCTTTTAACTTTGGGTGTTGGGTATTTTGTCCCAGCAGTGAGAAAAGTAATTAAGACAGAATTTGGTACCAGGAGTGGGGTTGTTGTGACTATGACCTGACCATGTGGTTCAAGAGCCTTTGGGAGTGGCTTGTGGGAAGAGATTGGAAAGGTTCAGAGACTCAGGCTGAAAAAGTAGAGCTGGAGGGCCAGTGAGATGGCTCAGCAGCGTAAGCACCTGCCTGACAAGCGTGAGGGCCTGAGTTCGACTCCCAGAACCCACATACGAAAATGGGGCTGGTGATATCGCTCAGCAGCATGGGTGCCTGCTGGCGCACGAGGTCCTGAAGTCAACCCCCGGTATCCACACACACACACACAAAAAGTAGAGCTGGAACACCTTAGTCTGTTCTGTATGGGAGATTCTGGTCAGAGCTCAGAAGACCAGAAGGCTGATAGAAATCCTGTTAGTAAAGATCAGGCTCAGGAGGTTTCTGCTGAGAAAAAGGACTGAATTGTCTATTGGACTTCAGATGATGTGTGTTACGGCTTGCCAAAAAGCTTGTCTGCATTTTGCTTGTGTCCAGAGATTTTGCCTGAGACTGAGGTTAAGGGCAGCAGACTAGTTAATCTTGTAGAAGAAATTTCAAGGCAGTTGAATGTTGAGGCAGTGGCATGGGTACTGTTGGGGGCTTTTAGCCAGATTTATGTTGAGAATCAAGAGCAAAGAGCCCAGAAGAATGATTCAAAATGTTGTGAGTTTGACCAGAAAGGAAGCTCCAGTAAAGCTACGGACTGCAAAGATGGAGCTGGGGAGATCTTGATTGCTGAGAAGGAACAGGAGAATACAAAAGATGGTCTGAGGGCATCATAAGAAGCAGTAAGTCTCCACCCTTTGCAGCCTCAAAATTGCAAAACTGAAAGACTTAGCTTTGGGAAGAAAGCCACAGTGCACCATGTTCCAGAATGGCAGCAGCCACACCATGTTCCAGAATGGTGGTGGCATAGAGAATCTGTCCCTCAGAATTGGATTCAGAGTGCTCATCAATCCAGGCACTTGACCCCTACAAACAAAAGAGAAGGAAGCCTGGCTACTGCTCCAGCTGGCAGCAGATTTTGGCAGCATCTACGTGGTGCTGGTTTTAGGCACATGCAGAATGCAAGAGTTGTAGGGTTAAGAAAGCTTCCACCCAGATTCCAGAAGGCCTGGGAGGCCAGGCAGTGTGTGAAGCTGTGAGTGTGAAGCCAAAGGTGAGGTGGAGACCCCAGTGGAGAACCAGGAATGTGGATCATCTGAGGAAACCTGAAAGGAAGGAGCAAAGCAGGCCCAGGGAAAAGCCATAAGAGCTACAACCAATGGAAGTGCTGTAGGGGGCAGAGCCACCCAAGCCCTTTGGAGTTCGTATCTTGCCACAGATTGCCTTGGATGCTGCACACAGAGCTACAGGACTTAATGTTTGCCCTGCTGAAGTTTGGACTTGCTTTGGTCCCATTCCTTTGTATACCCCTATTTGTTACTTTAGGAATGGAAATGTTGATCTTGTGCCATTGAATGTTGGAAGTGTTTAACTTTCTTTTCATTTGTATATGGGCTCACAGCTAAGAGTTTGCTCTACATCTTGGAGGAGACTTGGGACTTGACTTTTTGGCAGTGCTGTAACTGTTAGGACTTTGGCAACTCTTAGAGATGGACTAAATACCTTTTGTATAAGGGATGTGCATGAGTCTTTGGGGGGCTGGGCAGAATGTTTTGGTTTGTGTCTGGATGCCCCCCCACAGCCTCATGTGGTCATGGGAGGTGGTTTTTGGAGGCGGCTGAATCTAGAGTTTGTGATTAGTTCATTGTCTAGTGCTGGGACTAGAGGTGTGAGTGCTACACCTGCCCTAGGGTGGGTAGCCTGCATACAATATAAAGGAGGAAAAGAGGCTTGCTTCTCTCCTTTTGCTCTTGTTGCTTTTGCTATCTTCTGTCTCCATGAGCTGTTGCCCCTCTGTCATGTGCCACCCTGCTGTGGAGCTAGCCGATTATGGACTAAAACCTCCACAACTGTGAACTAAATAAACCTTTTCCCTTTTAACTTTGGCATCAGGTATTTTGTTTCAGCAATGAGAAAAGTAACTAAGACAGCCTCCAATTTCTTCAGCATCCCAATACAGACTCAAACTGATGACCCTCCGGTGGGCTTCCAGGCCTTTGACTTTGAACTGGTGCTCCACCCTTGATCCCTCTTGTTCTGCAGCTTCTGTCTTTTTAGCTGAGCAGCTGCTGGATTCTCCAGGTCTCCAGCAGGCAGATGACTATTGTGCACAGATCTGCCTCTGATCCCACATGCACCATTGTGGACTTTCCTACCTCTGATCCTGTGGGGCCCTTGCATAGTTATACATATATTTGCTATGATTCTATTTCTCTAAAGAACCCTAATACACCACCATTTCTCCATCTAAATATAGTAGGGGCTGGGACGGGGAGGTTGCTCACATCTCCAAGGATTCTCTGACATCCACTTTCTAGAACCCTGCCACAATGGTGCATCAGGGCAGGAAAGTTTTCAGGGGTGAGGAGGATGAGGACCAAGGATTGGAAGGGCTCTCCCCGATATCCCCAGTGTTCCTGACACCTGGATCCTCCAGGAGGCTGTCCCCAGCTTCATATCCTCAATGGAGCTTAATGCAGGGCCTGGACAGACCATGAGGGCGCCCAGCTGTCCTTGTGCTCTTGTCCATCTGCATTTAAGACCCTGGTGATTTTAAAAGCTTCAATTTAGTGACCACTTGCCACTGCTGTACTGGGTGATTCTCATTCTCTCTCTCTCTTTCTTTCTCTCTCTCTCTCTCTCTCTCTTCCTTTTTACTCTGTCTTTGTCTCTCTCCTCCCCTCTCTTCCTTCCTTTCTTTTCTTTTTCTTTTTTTATGGGGGTAGCAGAGGGGTAGTCAGATTTACTGAGGCACAATTTATATACAATAAAATTCACTGCTTTTCCTGTACGTTTCTATGCATCTTGACAAACGCACACAGGCATGTAACTACCACAGTAAGGATATAGTTTATGGAATATTTCCATCACTCTTAAAAATTCCCCCATGCCCCTGCACAGCCACCCCTCTGCTCCTGCCACCTTGGCAACGACAGAAGCTGTTGTGGTCACAGGAAGTGTGCTCTGTCCAGACTATGCCCTTCCTTCCCTTTGTCCTCCCCTCTCCCTCCTTCCTCTGTCCTTTCTCCCTCCCTTCTTCTCTCCTTTGTTTTTTCCTTCAGCAGCCAAAGGAAGAAAGCAAACCCATTTTTTCAAGGAAAGAAATCCTGTGTACTTCTTGATGAATGCTGGCCTACTTAGCTCAGGGGAAAACTTTGAGAACAGAAATTTTTTTGCTTTTCCTTGCCAGAACTCATGCTGAGATCTGAAGTGGGGGGTTATAATATTATTTGACGGAGCCAAGAATTACTTGGATGAAAAATGGATTCCCCACTTGAGCAGCGTGTGATCTTACAGCGAGAACAGAGGGCTGAGGTTAGCGAGAGCCTTGATATTCCAGACTCCAAATTAATAGCTCAGAGCCTGCTTTCTTGCAAACCCAAGATATTGGCCATGTTTCCTTGGCTGCAACTTAATAATTGCAACCTGTGTTCCAAGGAAGGCTTCATTCTTCTCTAAGTGAGCAACACAAAAAGCCAGTTTCCAAATATGTGCAGCAGGAGACACATTTTGTTGCGCTGGCATCAGAATCCCATCAAGAGTAGGGGGGGGGGGTTGGCTGCTTCACAACTCGGCTGCAAGTTGGGTTGATTTGGCTTCAGCCCATCAACCAAGGAGCACCAGGCTCTCCAGCTCTGTCCCTCCTATGGCACAATGCCACCTCTGCAGGGCTGGTCCCTCCTGGGACAGGTGGCAAAGGTACAGACCCCAGGAGTAATGGGGAGCGAGAGTAGGCAGGTCACTGGGGGTCAGAAGCCCCCCTATCTCCCTATTGCTCTAAGTCCCTTCCCCACTGTAATCATTTGCTAGTGCAGTCTGCCACCTTTTTCCTCCTTCCCAGGTGTGTGGTAGCTCTTCCCACACCAGCCAACTCTCCAGCTCTCCTGCAGTGATCCAGCCCTACAATTCAATCCTATTTTGATGCTAACTTCTTGAGCAAACACAAATTCCACAAGTAAGAGGTTCCTTCCCCCAAGACAAACTCCACTTCAAACACCAGTTGCAAGTCCTGGAGATACCTGTACTTCTCTTGACTGACCAGCTATAAATTTGCAGATTTTAGCCAGAGGCAGTGGCCCACATCTGTGCATTCTGGAGAGGCTGAGGCAGGAGGATTGCATGTTCAATCCCAACTTGGGAAATTTAGTGATTTAGCAAGACTCTGTCTCAAAATAAAAAAATTAAAAGGCTGAGGATGTAGCTTACTACAAAGGCCCTGGGTTCAGTCTCCAATACTAAAAAAAATATTTTTTGCAATTTGCCACAGGCCCGATAATTCACTAGAACATCTCACAGAACTCAATAGGACACTAAACTTAAATGTACTTATTCAAGGACCCAACTCAGGAAAAGCAGGATGGAAGAGATGCAAAGGATCCAGGCTGGGAGGACGCACAAAGCTCCCAGGCCTCTCTGGGCACCGCCCCCAGCAACTCGTGTTCAGCAACCCACCGTGTTCAAGATGATATTACTCATTCTCCAGCCTTGTCCCCTCTCCTGGAGGTTGGGGGGTGGGTGGTGAGAGTTTCTACCCTCTCATTATAGGCTTGGTCTTTCTGGGTGACAGCTGGCATCCTGAAGCTATAAGGGCCCACCTTGAGTCATCTCATTCGGTACACTGAGGCATGGTGGAAAGGAGCTCCTTATGGATAGCCAAAGACCCTTCCATTCACTCAGGACTGGTTGCCATAACAAAGTGCCACAAACTGGTGAGAGTAACCATAGAAATTTATATTCCAACCCAATATGGTGACACATGCCTGTAATCCCAGCATTCTGGAAGGCTGAGACAGGAGGATCTCAAGCTCAAGCCCAGCCTGGGCAAGTTAGTGACTTAGTGAGATCTAGTCTCAAAAATTAAAACTATTTTAAAATTAAAGAAATTTATTTTCCCCCAGTTCTGGAGAGGCTGGAAGCCTGAGCTCAAGGTGTGTGCAGGGCCAGTTCCTCCTGATCCTCTCTTCTTGACTTGTAGTGCTCTCTTCTCCCCGTGCCCTCGTATGGTCATCCCTCTGCCTGTGTCCTCATCTCTTCCTGTAGGAGACTGGCTTAGGGCCCACCTTAAAGACCCCATTTTTACTTTATCACCTCTTAAAGTCCTTGTTTCCAGTAAGGACACATTTTGAGGTACTGAGGGCTAGAGCTTCAACCTACAAATTCCAGGGAACGTGATTCAGCCCCTAAAACCATGCACACAAGGAAGGAATGAAGGGGGGAAAGACAGAGGAAGGGAGAAGAAGGGGAGCAAAAGGGAACACAGGCTGGTTCTGAGGGACGTACGGGAGGAGTGAGGCCTCAGGCCTCAGGGACTCAGGCTTCTCAAAGCTGCTGGTGCTGGGCAGGCCACACAAGAAGTTGTGTCCTGTGATTGTGTGACAAGGGGATTGACTTTAGGGTCAAACCGAGCTCAATCAGCATCCCAGCACTTCAGCACTTGACTGACCAAGACACTTAACCTCAGTTTTCTCCTCTGTGAAATGGGACTCCTCATACACCCTGGCAGTTATTAAAGGTACTAAAAGTCTACGTATAGCCAAGTGCAGTGGCACACATCTGTAATCCCAGCGGTCTGATAGGCTAAGGGAGGAGGATGGTGAGTTCGAGCCCAGCCTGGGCAGCTCAATGATTTAGGAAGAACCTGTCTCAAAATACTGTATAAAAAACCAAAAACAGTGAAGGTCTTGGGTTCAATCCCCAATACTGGGGGAAAAAATCTGTGTGTCTAACATCTAGAGGCCAAGCACCCCAGGATCTTCATGTAGTTGGGAGAAAAATGACTTTGGCAGTTAGTGTGGCAAGGGCTCCCAGATAGGCTGAAGTTACAGGAGTGAGTGGTAGGAAGGGCAGGGGTGTCCGCTGGGGTCAAGGGCCAGCACTGCTGTGGCCAGGGATGGGACCCAATAGGCCACTGGCTGCTGGAGGGGTGGGAGAGGCATCAACCCTGCTGTCACAGGGGGCAGCAGTTGCTCCAGGGTCCCCCACTGTGGCTGACCCCAGCAAAGGGCAAGTAGGAGCCTCCACCCTTCTTGGAAGTGGGCCTGGGGCTCACAGGGGCCCTTTGGCCAGGTCTCCCCAGAGTAGACACCTGCAACTAGCAGGCTAAAGGCTGGGAGGCAAGAGGCCCACTCCCCAGAATCAGCATGCTGGGTGGCACCTCTGGGAAATCGTTGACCCCAGTGGGTGGTAGGGACCAGCCCAGCGATGTCCGGCCAGTTTGCTGGAGAAGCAGGTGGACCAGGGCTTGGGTGCCTCTTCAGCACCCCTACCTGAGGCTGCTTGAAGCCCCCCACTATCCAAGCTCCTCAGGAGCCACAGCCTGGAGATATCGTGACTCATTAGCTTTTATTTTTAGTTTTATACCACTGAAGATGTGTAGTAACAAGAGCAGCTTAAATGTCTTGCTATAAAAAGGATGATGGGAGCGGGGGTCAGACAGACATAGAGAGATAAGGGATGGAGAAGAAGAAAAAAGCAGGGTGTGGTGGTGCATACCTGTGATTTGAGCACTCTGGGAAGCTGAGGCAGGAAGATCTCAAGTTTGAGCCTAGCCTGGGCAACTTAGTGACTTAGCAAGACCCCATATCAAAAAAAAAAAAAAAAAATTTTTTTTTAAAAAAGGGCTGAGGATGTAACTCAGTGTGAAGGCCCTGAGTTCAATCCCCAGTACCACAAAGAAAAGAAGGAAGAGGAGGGAAAGGAGGAAGAGGAGGGCCCTTGCTGCAAAGAAGATGCTCCCTTCCCTGCGATCTCAAAGAAAGTTCTGGAACAATCACGCCCCTCACACATGTTTGAAACCAAAATGGTACAGTAGCCAATTCCCAAGATGGCACACAACCTTTCTCACTTCCTGGTAGTCACACTGTGGAGTCCCCTCTTGCTGAATAAGGCTGACCTGTGTGTTTTACAATTATGGCACCTCTCAGAAGAGTCAATTTTTTAGTGCCAATGACTACCATGTTTGACAGCAGAGCTTTTGATAATCCAATGGGAAGGCCAAAGAAGCAGGGCATGGAGTATCAGCCATTACATGCCACCATCTTCCCCACCCCAGAGACCAAAGAAGAGGTCACTTAGATGTGCCAGGGGGTGTACCTGACCACAGAGCAGGGCCATTTGCCTTGGATGCCAGACTCAAGGACCTCTAAAAACTCAGCAGTCTACATAAAAAGTTGTTTTGTTTTGTTTCATTTTGTTTTGTTTTGGTTCATTTTGTTTTGTTTCGTTTTGTTGTACTAAGAACTGAACAGGTCCTTTGCACTGAGCTACATACCAGCCTTTTTTTATTTTTTAATTTTGAGACAGAGTCTCCCTAAGTTGGCTAGGCTGGGTTTGAACTTCCAATCCTCCTGCCTCAGCTTCCCAGAGTATTGGAATTATAGGCATGTTGCACCACGCCTAGATAATAAATAGTATTTCAAAGAAATCTTTTTGTAAATCATGATCCTATTAAAATGATCTTTTAGGCAGCCATTAGATACATCTGTCTTATGTTTATCACACACTTTGATGTGGCCCACATTCTATTTCCATTGGCCACACTCTTCTGGAACTTTCTTTAGTGACCAGACCTGACTCTAATGAACCAAAACCTTTGGTTGTTGCAAGGATTGTTCCCTGTGTATCTTTCAAAAGCCATTCTGGAGGGCCGGTGAGATGGCTCAGCGGTGTACGCACCTGCCTGGCAAGCGCGAGGGCCCGAGTTCGACTCCCGGAACCCACATACGAAAAAAGGGCCGGTGATATCGCTTAGCGGCACAGGCACCTGCTGGCGCGCTAGGTCCTGAGGTCGACCCCCGGTACCCACAAAAAAAAAAAAAAAAAAAAAAGCCATTCTGGAAATTCGAAGCTGCGCCTCTCTTGGAAATCAACATCCACAATTCTAACTCTCCTCAAGGTCGCTGACTTCTGGAAGAAAGATGAAGGTGGGGAAATGTCTTGTCACTATTTTGCTTATCTCCTCTCACCCTCTTCTAGAAAGATGGAGAAGACAGTTGATTTTCTTGTGGTTCCCCCCTACACTTTTGCTCTGCCCTCAGCTGCCTCCCCTGTTCACCCCACCTCTAGCTGCTCATGTGTGTGTCCCCAGCAGGACAGAGCCAGGACCTCCAAGGGTAGAAGCTTCAGACTCCAGGCTTCAGCTCCTATCACAGTTGCCCACATGACGGGCCACCCAGGAGGTGGCGAGCCTGTCTCTTGTTGGATCCAAGCGGGGGGCTGAGTGACCAGCTGTAAGGGATACCAGGTGGCCCAGCCTCTCAATCATGGGTCTGCACCTGAATCCCAAATTTTTCTTTTCTTTCTTTTCCTTTTCATTTCTTTTTTCTTTTCTTTTCCTTCTTTCTGGTACTGGGGATTGAATCTGGGGCCTCGCTAAGTTGCAAAGTTGCCCAGCCTGGGCTTGAACTTCCGATCCTCCTGCCTCAGCCTCCCAGAGTGCTGCGATTACAGGTGTGCACCACCAGGCTCAGCTCAGTCACTTTCTGAACCACTGAGAAGTCGGTCTTGGCCACATGAATTGTACAGGGATGCAAATCAGATGGTAACAATCTACAGTCAGAGATGTCTGATTTCCAAGGAGTTGCGTGAGGATCCCTGTTTGCTGGGGTGAAGGCACATCGGGGAAGTGACAGTGGTCAGAGTCCCTGGGCCTCCTAGACCTGATAAGAAAGTAACATGATGTCATGTCCCACGTACTCTGCAAATAGTGCAGACCTGAGTCCACGCTGGCTGTGACGGCGGTGATTTTTGTGTGGTCTCGGGAGGTGGCATGTAGGGTAGCTCCTTGCGTCACTGCACAGAAGAGTTGGGGGCCTCTCTCAGGGTCCCCACGTAGCAGCCAGGCCCAGTCTGCCCCACTCGCCTGGGCCAGGGACTTCCCGAGGGCCTCTCTGGGCATCAGCCTCCCCCTCCCTGAATTTTCTTGATTCCCTTCTTCCATTCCGGCTTGGGGAGGTTGAGTCACCCTGAAGGAGCTTCATAGAACAACTCACAGAAGTGTTTTTTATTTTAATAATAATCTGCACCAGATGCTTCCCCAGTGAGACTCCGCGCTTGAGTTGCGATAAACACAGCAAGTGAAAAGTCACTTTATTAAACCATAAATGTTCGCCACAAATCACAGCTAAATTAGCCTTTGGCGGAAGCTGAGCAGAAGCCCAGCTTGGCTCTTTAACTCCATGAGGAAGGAAAAAGGTAATGACACACTTTGAACACTTTCTCATTAGGCTTTAAAAATCCCTCATGTCATTCTGTCCTGCGGGTCTGGACATGCTTAAAATAAACACAGTGCATATACCTTCACTACCAGACCTTAAGACATTGTCCTGTCTCAGCCTACCTGTCTATCACATCTCCCTGCTGGAGACCACAGTGTGTGGGGCACAGAACTGGCCACACCAGCTGTTCAAATAACATGTGCACTTGAACAACGACTCTCTGGAGTCTCAAGGCTGCCAGCCTAAACCCTGATGTTCTCGAAGAATACTTCCTCTCTGTTGGACTCAGTTCCCTTAGCTGTAAAATGGGGCACATGGGGCATCAGTGATTCCCAAACTACAGTCCATGGAATCCAAGTAGAGACCTCTGTGGTGATCAAGGAAGAGTCCGGGTGGGCAGACTCCAAGTCTCTCCACTTTCTCTTCCACCAGAACAATCCCACCTTTACCTGTTTGGGTGGTTGTGGTCCTGGGGGGAGGGGTACTGGATATGAGGCCCAAAACTGCTTGGGATACACGTGACTCAATAACCTGGCAGGGAGGTTCTGATTCCAACCTTCATAGGACTGTTCATAGCTGAACTAGCTGCTCTGCAGATGATGGTAACCACCATCCCTGTCTGGCAGTAAGTGCTATAATGTCACCTTGTATCCTAATCAACTCAGGGCTTTGCATGTGTCTCCAATCCCTATGGCTGTGCCCTTGGCAGGCATCACCAATCAACTGCTGTGCTCTCCTACTGAGCCCCTGCTGAGAGTTCTTCTCATCACATCCTCCTAGATGGCCACTACCCACAAAAACACCAGAGTGGGCCAGATGGGTCCTGTTGCCTGGCCTTTCTTTTTCCCAAGGTGGGGAGGAAGTGAAGGGAAGAAAAAGGAAAGGAAGGGAAGAGAAAAGGAAGGGAAGGGAAGGGAAGGGAAAGGGAGGGGAGGGAGGGGAGGGGAGGGGAGGGGAGAAAGAATAGAAAACTCCCTGGAACTGTGGGAACAGGCTTTGCTGTGGTTTGACAAAATGCTCTTCAAAGCATTTCCTTTCTTGTGCAGAGGGAGCTGGGGCGAGAGCTTCCATATAGTACTGGCCAGTCTCCAAGATGGGTCTGGTAATTCTGTCCTCCTGACGTACCTGTTGTTGTCCTGTCCATGCTGAATAGAACTGTGTACCCAATAGGATATTGCAGAAATGGTAGTGTGACTTCAGAGACAAGATCATAACAGGCATTGTGGCTTCTGCCCTTTCTCTCTCCCCCTCTCTCTCTATATAGAGAGAAGGGGGAGGGATGGTAATCAAACCCAGGAGTGCTCTACTACTGAGCTACATCCCCAACTTTTTTTATTTTTATTTTAAGGCAAGGTCTCACTAAGTTACCCAGGTTGGCCTCAAACTTGTGATCTTCCTGCTTCAGCCTTCCAAGTAGCTGAAACTACAGATGCATACCACTATGCTGGGCATTACTTGTTCTTTTCAGTGCTGGAGATAGAAGCCAGGGACTCACACATGGCGGGAAGTGCTGCACTACCAAGCCACATCCCTAGCCCCCTGCCTTCCTCTCTCTTGAGTTACTGAGGGGAGGCAGCCGCCATACCTGGAGGATGTCCAAGTAGCCTGAGGGGAGGGCTCCATGGTAAGGGCTGGAAATGTCCGCTCACAACAAGCTCTTCCTTGCTGGGCGTGTGACTGCCACCTTGAAAGCAAATTCTCCAGCCCTGGTCAAGCCTTTGGATGATAGGAGCCCTGTTGATTTTGTTTGTTTGTTTGTTTTGTTTTGTTTATATATCTTTTTTCCTAGGCATTTTTATTAGTACATGTTTGCTGTACATAATGTTTACATTCATCATGGGGAGCTGATACATGTACATAACACATTTTAATTCTTTTTATTTCCCCTTCCTCCTTCTTCCCTCCTCATCCCTCTATCCTCAAAAGATCCACCTCTCTGTTTCCTAGTATCTATCTTTTATTTTCCTCTTCAAATTTTTTAAACTTTGGATTTCTCATATAGGGGAAACCATGTGATATTTAAGCTTGTGTGTCTGATTTATTTCACTTAACATTATCCTACAATTACTAAAATGTATCCCTCTTTATGGCTGAGTACTCCATTGTGTATAAATACCACATTTTCTTTATCCACTCATCTGTTAATGGACATGTAGGCCACTGATTTGTATCTTGACTGAACTTCCTGAGAACCCTGCACCAGAACCACCTAGCTAAGCCCCATCCAATTCCTGCCTCACAGAAACTGTGTGAAGTGATAAATGTTTAGGGTTTTAAGTGGCTACACTTTGAGATATAGCAGTCCCACTTCTTCATTGGAGACACATTCTAAAACCCCCAGCAGATGCCTGAAACCATGGCTAGTACCAGACCTTATATCTTTTCACTTAAAGGAAGCACTTTTATAGCTTCTGTTTGGGATATCTCAAATAGCAGAATCACTGCTCTTGAGCTTTGGGGCCATGATTAAGTAAAGTAAAAGCCCCCTGAGCCCAAGCCCAGAGATCCTGTGACAGTAAATTTGATACCGTGATGGCTACCAAGTATGTATGGGGTGAGTAGCATATATAAGATGGAAACGCTGGACAAAGGAATGATTAATGTCCCAGGTAGCCTGGAAGGGGCAGCACAAGATTTCATCCACTCCTCAGATCATCACAAAATTTTAAAGTCATGAATTGTTTCTTTCTAGAATTTTCCATGAATACTTTTGGAGCCTTGCTGACCAAAGAAAGCAACACCACAGGTAAGGGAGGACTACTGTGATCTGTCATTCAGCCACAGCTGACTGATATAGAACCTGAATCCACTCCTACTGGGGATACCTCAGCACAAAGACACCATGGCAACATTTTAGCTGATCATGGACCATCACGGTCCTTACGAGGAAGGTAATTTGTTCCAAAACCAAGTGGGTGGCTGGTGAGGAAGAGGAGTAAGAGTTTGCTTGACATGACTCAGACTCCCTGAGCTATTGCTTACCATGGTGTTTATTTTCCTTCTACTTACACCCTGACAAGTACATTCTCTGATCATATTTATTCATCAAAACCCAAATGGCTTAGGACTCTCTCACCCCAAGAACTAGTCATCTAAAAATCACAACACTGAGCCCAAAGAAACAGAAAAGGCTGAGTAAAAGGAAGAAAAATAAACACTTTAGTTTCTCCTCACCCTCTCCCTTTTTATTAAAATACTTGTCCATCATGATTATGAATCTTGAACTCTAATGAGCCACCGGCATTACTGTTGTTTATTACTTTGATGTGAGATCTTTTTTTATTATTTGTTTGGTTTGAAGGCCAGGCGTGGATTTATTGCCTTCTCCATGACTGGTTTTAAAATATTTGATTTAAACTGTCAGAATGCAAATAACTCCAGACATCCTCATACCTGGAGACTCTAAGGAGGGCTTTATTGTTGGGGAAAAAAAAAAACGTGAATAAGAAATGATGTTGATATAGAAAAATGGTCTCTGTATTTACAAGACAAAAAAGAAATGTTTCAAAGAGTCAGAAAGGAGGAGAAAGAGGGAAGAGGTAATAGCTAAAAGTCCTAAAAGTAAAGTCCAAAGAACCATCCTCCACTAAGACCCTCTTAAACCCTGAGTGTCCAGGAGGCTTCATTCACACTTCTCCGGGATATCTTCAGAATGTCTTCCCCAGCCGTCATTTGTCATGCACAAAGAGAAGTCCTGTGACCCCACTGTGAGTTTCACTGGGGTTATGTGACACAAACTGACCATTCTCAATGCCAGATTTCCCATGGTGCTCAGCACATGTCTGCCAGATGAAAAAGCAGTAGATGACTGCTATAGTTTTCATCTGGAATGTCCCCTCAAAGACCCCTGAATGAAAGGCATGGTCCCCAGCTTGATGCTATTGAGAGAGAGTGGAATCTATAAGAGGTGGGGCTTAGTGGGAGGTCAGAGGTCATTGGGGATCATACCCTTGGAGGAGACATGGGACCCTGGTCTGTTGTTTTCTCTTGTTGCTTCCAGCCACCATGAGGTGAGCAGCTTCCTTCACCAAGTATTCCCACCGTGATGTGCTTCCTCACCACAGGCTCAAAAGCAACTAGGCCAACCAACAATGGACTGAAACCTCCTAAATTCTGAGCCAAAATAAACCTTCCCTCTTTATAAGCTGATTATCTCAGGTGTTTGTTAAAGTAACGGACGCTGACAAATACAATGGTGGGTAAGTCCAGCGCACTCCCAGCAACATAATCACACTTGAGTCCCTTGAGTCCCACCTGAGCCCAGCAGGGAAGATACTACTACTTCATTTGACATACTACATGGTTAAGCTCCTGTAAATTCCCCACTGTTGGGCCGGTGAGATGGCTCAGCGGCATAACCACCTGCTTGGCAAGTGCGAGGTCCTGAGGTCAACTCCCGGTACCCACATTAAGAAAAAAAAAAAATCCCCATTGTTGCTGGGCATGGTGGCACACGCTTGTAATTCTAGCATCCAGGAGACTGAGGCAGGAGGATCGCCATGAATTCGAGGGCAGCCTGGGCTACATAGTGAGTTCAAGGACAGCCTGAACTACATAGCAAGACCCTGTCTCAAAAAAAAAGATCAAGAGTGAGGTGTCTTTACTCCAAGTCCAGGGCCCTTTCCAACACAACAAAGTCAGGATGGAGAGGATGGACTTGAGAGTAAAGCAGAGTTGACGTTCAGTAGTGTAGGCAAAGAAGAGAAGTGGGCTCAGTCAACCTTTGAATGGTTAGCACACCCCTCAATCAACAGATGGGTGCTGGGGAGATGCTTTCTCAGCAATGTAGCACATCTTCCAACATTTCCCATAACTGGAATATTCTGTCCACTCCTCTGATGGCAGCATCTTTACCGTTTGGATGCCGGGGAGGCAGGAGAAAGCAGTGGGACTCTCTTCCAAAGGGTCAAATACCAGGTTCACGCAATCCAGCCTCCTCCTGCGCTTGCCTGAAAGTCGGAGCCTGCTTCCCCTCCAGCATCCCTTAAGGCAGTGGTGGCGAACCTACAGCATGTGTGGCACAGCAAGCAGTTTGGATCACGAACACGCTAAAAGGTTTGCCATCCGTGCCTTCGGGGATTGTTCGCAACCTGGGCTCCTGACTGGACTTACTCAGGGGGCTTGAAAACATACAAGAAACCAGGCATGATGGGCGTCCCTGTAATCTCGGCACTCTGAAAGGCTGAGGCAGGAGGTTCACAAGTTCCAGCCCAGCCTGGGCAACTTGGCAATTTAGCAAGACTCTGTTTCACAATAAAAAATAAAAAAATAAATTTTAAAAGAGTGAGGTATGTAGTTCAGTGTGAAGGCCCTGGGTTCAATACCTAATTCTGGGGAAAAAATAAATAATGTGTGGGTCCCACCTCTAGGCTTTGTGATTTAAATCTACAGCCAGTGTTGGAAACAGCTGCCCCAAAGAGAATTGGTCACATCTGGAAAGAGTGTTGCCAATTCATAAGCCCCAGAATGAGCCCCATTGTCTTGGTGTCAGGGTAGGCAGAGATGGAAAGGAGGGCAGAGGTGGAGAATGTGCTGGCCTGGGCTTCAGTTTCAGAATCCAGGCGCCGCTCCAGCCACCTGGGAAACATTCTAAATCACAAGGTGACCTCTAGGTTCTGACCCAGTAGCCAGGGTTCGCCCGAGAGGTGGTGATTTGGTTTAGACAGATATGATGCCCACACCCTAGTCCAGCTTCAGGGAGCCAAGGCCCAGTGCAGGTGGAAAGAAGCCGTGTCCTCTTTAATGACAAAGGACAGTGAACTGTTTAGATTAAAAGGCACCCTACCAGCTGCAGGTGGCCATCACTCGCTGCTAATGGGGAGAGGGCCTCCAGGGAGCTGCCGAGATGTGCAGGTTTGTCACCTCGCAGAACTCAGGCTATCATTGCTGAGGCTGTGGCTGTCATTACAGATGGGCCAGAAGGGTCCCCTCCTTAGGTGTACGCTAGAACCCCCTGTATCCGGTTTCAGTTACCTGAGGTCAAGTGAGGTCCAAAAATAAGTACATTTAGTAGATATTTTGAGGCAGAGGAGAAGGAGAAAGAGAGAGACAACATTCATATAACTTTTATCACAGTATCTTGTTACAGTCGTTCTCTGTTGTTATTAGTTACTGGTGTTAATCTCTTACTATACCTGGTAAGTTAAACCTTTACCGTAGATCTGTATGTATAAGAAGAAACATAATGGATACAGGATTTGATGCTATCTGTGGTTCTAGGCATCCACTGGGAGCCTTGAAAGGTAGCCCCATGGATTAGGGGGTGCTGAGGTATGTCACAGGTAGGATGGCAGAAGTAGGCAAGGCCTTGGAGCCAGGCAGGTAGTGTGCGATTTTGTCCTAAGAGCAGTAGGGAGTTTTGTTCTGTTTCATCTTGTGTTTTGTTTTGTTTTGTTTTGTTTTGTGTTTGGCTGTACTGGGGATTGAATGCAGGGCCTTTACATTGAGCTACATCTCCACCCCTTTTCTATTTTTTTATTTTGAGACAAGTTCTCACTAAGTCACTGAGTTACCCAAGCTCGGTTTAAACTTGCAATCCCCCTGCCTCCACCTCCCACAGTGCTGGGATTACAGGCATGCGCCACCATGACCAGGCAGTAGGGAGTCTTGTAAGGGTAGTAAGTAGGGAAGCAACAAGAACAGACAGCATTAGGAGGTGTGGTTGGTAAGTGGAGCCCTCACACCCCTCCACCGCTGCCACTGGGTGGTGACCATGGTGCAGGGTCTCAAGTCCAGAGGCCAAGGTCAGTTCCCAGTTCTGCCACACCCCAGGGGTGGCATCTGCTCTTCTATGCTCCGGTTCTCCCATGCTGGGAGGTGGGCACGTGGGACATCAGGCACGATGACTGCCGCTTGCCGAGCTCGCAGTGACTGTTTGGTGGTGTTGTTATGATGGTCTTTATGATGATTCCCACCTCATCTCCCAGCAAATCCCCAACATATCCTAATGCTCAGAATAGACAAATGATGGATGAATGAAGACCCAAGGTCATTTTACAAACATAGGATGTAGAACCTCATGTCAAAACTATGGCCTGGCCTATACCACAGGTGCCATGGAATAGATCTAAGACAGATTTGTACATTGACCATTGAGGGCCAAGATAGTAACCCCAACCCTTCAAGAAACTGCCTGCCTGCTTGCTCATCAGAAACACTATAAGGCCACACTGGTGAGGTCTCTGAGTTCCACAGTAGTCACTTCTTTCCAAACTCTTTTTTTTTTTTTTTTTTTTAGACATGGTCCCGCTATGTAGTTCAGAATGGTTTTAAACTCACTATGTAGTCTAGGCTGGCCTTGAACTTGTGGAAATCCTCCTGCCTCAGCCTCCCTAGTGCCACCCACCAAGCCTGGCTCAAATTCTTGTATTAATCAGTATAGGAGAGGCTTTGTGCATTAACAAAAACCCTAATGTATCACTGACTCAATCTGACAATGATTTCTTTCTAGCTCACAGTGGACAAGATGTGACCAAAAAATAGTGTGTTTAAAAAAAAAATTATCACAGTAAAAGACACATTGCTATTAATCCCCTTCACAGTATTCTCCCTCACTTTGAACACATACTATCATTCTTGCCACTTTCTTAAGCAGCTCTGGAGTCCTATTTCGTGCCTTCAGTTGTGCTGTCATGACTGCCTCCACGTCCTGAATTGACTTGAAACATTTCCCTTCCATGGTCATTTTGACTTTGGGAAAGACCCAGAAGTCACACAGTTTCAGATCTGGGGAATAAGGTGGATCAGGACGCACTATCATATTTTTGCCAGCCTGCTTTTCCATTGGATGGTACTCAGCAGCAGCATTCACCAGACTTCTTTTATCACATCTCATAAAGACACTCATGAAAGAGGACTTCCAGAACTGCTTCATCAAAAAATGGGCACATGAAATGAATAGACACTTCACAGAAGAAGAACAAATGCCCAATAAATACATGACGAAATGTTCAACATTGCTGGCCATTAGAGAAATGCAAATTAAAACAACACTGAGATTCCATCTTACTGCAGAAAGAATGGCTATCATCAACAAATCAAATAACAAATGCTGGTGAGACTGTGGGGAAAAAGGTACATTTCTACACTGTCTGTGGATATGTAAACTACTACAACCACTACAGAAATCAGTATGGAGATTTCTCAAAAAACTGAAACTAGAAATTCCATTTGCCCCAGCTTTTCTGTTTCTAAGTATCTTCCTGAAAGAGTTAAAATACTTCCTATTACACTGATACATGCATACCCATGTTTATAGCAGCACAATTCACAATAGTTAAATCATAGAATCAGCCTATATGTCCATCAGCAGATGAATGGATAAAGAAAATGTGGTATTTACATACAATGGAGTACTACTCTGCCATAAAAAAGATAAAGTTGAGTCATTTGTGGGAAAATGGATGCATCTTGAGACCACAATGTTAAGTGAAATAAACTAGACAACAAGCTTACGTATCGTATAGTTTCTCTTGTACGAGAAACCCAAAGTATAATTAAGAGCAAATTAATAGATGATAGGAAGAATAAAGGAAGATAGATCTTTTTGAAAAGGGAAGGGGGATCAAGAGATGGAGGGAGGGGAAGTGAGGGGAGGGAAAGGGGATAAAAAGATGTGTTAAGCACATGTAGCAACTCCACACATGGAATGTAATCATTATGTATTGCAAACATGTATTAAAAAAAAGAGAAGGGAATAAAGAAAAGGATGGAGGAGAGCAGGAGGGAGGGGGAAAGGGGTGGCCAAAAGGAATTAAGGTGTATTGTGTACATGTACCAATTCCTCACAAGGAATGTAGACATTATATACTACAAAAATGTACTAATAAAAAAAAGGAAACATATTCACCATATTTTCTGATCTCCCCTTCTAGACTCAGCGTGCACAGGCAGGGCCTGGAGCAGGGCTAGCTACACTTTCCTCCCATGGTCCCCCAGGGCCCTGGCTGGTGCAGGCCTCCTCAGGGAAAGAAGAGTTGCTGGAGAACTGAGCCATCTTTTCAGAGCCTGGACTCCGAAGTGACACCCGCCACTACTTATATATCATTGGCCAGATCTGGTGGCACAGTGTGGCCTAAGGGCTGTGGTGCAGCTTCCATGCGCTGGGAAGGAGAGGAGAACACTGGTGACATCCACACCAGCTCTTCATCTGCCCCTTGTTATCTAGCTAGGAAACAAAAAGCCAGGATGTTTAACGAGGCCTCTCATTGCAAGCATTTGCTGCAGCGGGGTGGGTCAGGGTTGCAGATATTCGGTTTGATCCTTTCCTGCTCCTCTGCTTTCTTTCTCAGGGCACTGATTTCTTTCTGAATATCCTCTGTGTTTCTGTAGTTTATAGTTTTGGAGGCACAGAACCCTACAGATCCATCGTGGACTTTGCTACATGCACTATGCTTCGCTTTTACGTCCACACTTGTGTTGATGACAAGGTTGTTATCTCTTTATTTAATCAATTTTACAGCTCCACATCCATGTTCCCATAGGGACCCAAGAGTTAAGTCCCTCTGACGACAGCATCTTTTTGCTTGGTGTTACGGTGGAGCATATAGCATCAGCTGGGCTGATTTCACAGAATTTATAATGTATTCAGCAGCTGATGACTTGGGCCTAATTGGACACAAATTTATAATGTCATCCAGTGCTGTAATTAAGCCATGGTAAAATTAGCCCATCAAATACTGTATACACACACTCTCGTTTAGGAAGCCATCAGCAGCCTTTGTGCAGTATATGGTCAATTAGATTTTCAAAGCGGATCCTCCTAAGAATCCATCACATAAATCAAGATGAAAGAAATCCTCAATCCTCGAGCCTGCTCTACACTGACCAGGAAACACCCTGAAAATGAGTTTCCAACAATGAGAGAAGTTAATTTTCCAAGGTGGAAGTTTTGGGTGTACAATTAGTCTTCCGTGTTATTTGAATGACCACCGAATTATAGGAGCCTGGAGTTGAGTCGGGTGTAATAAAAAGGGATTGATTATCCGTGGATTGCTGTGACATGTTCAGACCACACAGGAATGAGAACACAGGACATCCTTCCCCCAAACCAACTCCTTAATGATGATATTCCCAGGCAGATCAGCTGCAGGGACAGATCATCGCGTGGCCTCATTAACTCTAATTTCTCTTTGCTAGGTGGTGATTTGGTCCATCATGAGGGTCTAAAACTTTATTTGGGGTTTGGAAATACTCCTGCCAGAAATATTTTAGGAGAAAAATTCAGGAGGTGCAGAAGAACAATAGGGGAGATGGAGAAGCTCTGCCCTCCCCTTCAGGGGAGTCACACCGCATTTTTGTCTCCTGCTGCAGCCAAATTGAGAGCTCTTTCTCCAACTGTGAAAAAGCAGAAGAAAGGAACGCACTGAGGCTGATTTGTTCCAGGAGGGCTCTTCCACTAAGCCTGCCCCATCCTCCCATCTGGCCAGTGGTGCTGCAAGGCTGTATCCAGAGTTAGCCCAACTCCAGTTAAAACTACAAGGGCAAGTTCAAGGCCTTCCCCCAGACACCCTCAGGTTCCATAATTCACTAGAATGGCTCACATGCTCAGGAAAGTGCTTAACGGCAGTGGGTATTGGTATGGTATAAGGTCACCTGTCACTTTTGTAGTTGTGAAGGGCAGAACCTATATCCTCATCGGGGTGTGATGGTGCTTGCCTGTAATCCTGGCATTCTGGGAGGCTGAAGCAGGAGGATTTCAAGTTAAAGCCCAGCCTGGGCAATTTAGCAATTTAGAAATACCTTGTCTCAAAAATAGAAGAAAAAGGTCTAGGGATGTAGCTCAGTGCAAAGGCCCTGGGTTCAATCCCTAGTACCGCAAAAAAAAAAAAAAAAAAAAGAAAAAAAAAATTAGAAAAAGGGAAAAGAAACTACATCCTCTGGGCTCAGTGGCTGTGCCAAGCTTCCTGATGGGCAGGAACCTCTTGGAGGCCGCTCCTGCAGGGGCAGCACAGCTCTGATGGGGGCTCCTCATACCCAAGGGAGGACGCACACCCAGGGACATTCAGTCCAAGCTGGCTGACTCAGGACCTCAGAGAAAAAGATTTTCACCAAGAGAGCAGCTACATGCATTTTAGGAAACTGGTTCCTGATTACTTTCATCTTTGCTTCAGCTTTTTGTAGCTTTTATTTTACAAAAGCAAAATAATTCCCCCTATGGTAGCCTGGGAGGGGCAGGAAGCCAGGGGGAAGTCGAGAGAAGGAGGATCCCATCAACAAACTGTATCTTATCCTACAGTTAATCTCATGATCCTGCAATCTATCCCCTCTCCCAACATGTCGCCGATGTCCTCCTCATCCACCCATAACAGCACCACAGGCTGGGGAGCTGAAACACCAGAAATGTGTCACCTCATAGTGTTGAAGGCTTCCGGGTAAGATCAGGGTCTCAGCAAGGCTGGTTCCTTCTATCAGCTAGGAGGGAAGACCTGCACCAGGCCACACCCCCAGATCCTGGTGTTACCAGATTTGGGGGTGCTGGAGTCTCCTTCTGGAGGGTGTTTCTAGGTTCTTTCTGTCCTGAGAAAAGAATTGGTCAAGACAAGCACAAATGGTAGCAAAGTTTTATTAAAGGTAGGAAAAGAAACTCGCTCTGCAGAGCAAGTTTGTGCCAAGTAAAAGTAGGAAAAGAAGCACATCCTACAGCGTGAGGGTGGCCACCACGCAAGACAAACACAATGACCAAAAACTCAGTGTGGGGCCGGTGAGATGGCTCAGCAGCGTAAGCGCCTGCCTGGCAAGCACGAGGGCCCGAGTTCGACTCCCGGAACCTACATACAAAAAAAGGGCCGGTGATATCGGTCAGCGGCACGGGCGCCTGCTGGCGCGCAAGGTCCTAAGGTCGACCCCTGGTACCCACAAAAAAAAAACCAAACAAAACAACTCAGTGTGGTCTGTGCTTTTTGTATCACCCACTCCTCAGGCTAATGTCAGGTCTAAGCCGTACTACAGGAAACCTGCTCGAGTCCTCATGAGAAGTTCACGTTCCAGGCTTTGGGAACTGTTCTGCACACGGGTCCTAGGATTTCGTAATTAACAGGTCACATCTACTTCCCCAGCCAGTTCTGCCATGCCCTAATCTCTTGTCTCACTGCCAGTTCCTTGGCTCGAGGAACTCCATGTTCACATGGTGTCCTTACTACATGTATGTGTGTCAGCATCCAAATGTCCACTTTTAATGAGGACACCAGCCATATAAGACTGGGGCCTACTCTAGAAACCTCAACCCTGTGAACAGTCTGTCTCTAAATATGAGGTGGGATCCAAAAATAATGTTTAAATTTTTTAAAAATGTGTTACAGTAAGAGACACATTGCCATTAATCCCCCTCAAAATACTCCCCCTCCCTTCAAACACATTTTATCCCATTGTTCTTGCCATTTCCTGAAGCAGTTCTGGAAGTCCTCTCTCTTAAGTGTCTTTAGCTGCACTGTTGTGCCTGCCTTACTATCCTCAATCAATTCAAAATGTTTCCCTTCCGTGGTCATTTTAATTTTGAGAAAAAGCCAAAGTTGCATGGTGCCAGATCCGATGAATAAGGTGGGTGAGGACATACCATCGTGTTTTTATGAGTCTGCCTTTCCACTGGATGGCACTCAACAGCAGTATTCACTGGATTTTTGAACATACCTCCTAAAGACACTCAAGAAAGAGGACTTCCAGAACTGCTTCAGAAAGTGGCCAGAATGATGGGATATGTGGTATGGAGCAAGGGGGAGTACTTTTTTGAGGATGATTCATAACAATGCATCTTTTACTATACAGTAATACATTTTAAATTTTTTTTATTTAAACATTCACTATATGTTTTGATCGCACCACATAAAGTCACAAGCGGACATGCTGAGGCTTAGGACTTCTATATAGGGACTGAGGAGAACAACAGAAACCATGTCATAGAAGTCCCCAGCCTTTCGTCACAGCCTTTCCTGGGGGAGCCTGGGCCGCTCCTATCATGGAATTATCTCTGTACAAGGCTGCTATGTCCCTTTAAAGCAGTTCTGACCGGAGCCTGAGAGGTACCCCCCACCCTACCCCCCACCGCCAGACACAGGGCAGCGGCTTTATTTGGGCATTGTCACAGATGGTGCCTCTCAAAGCTGTTTTAATACCTTCTCAGTGGCACCCCGACACCCCACCTCTCACCAGCCCAGAGCCTCATGTAATCAGGGGCTTTATCAGCTGGCAGCTGGGAAGGAAGGGGGCATCTGCAATCATCTGAGCTGCTAAAACCGTGGGCCATTGTCTGGGGCTTCACAGGCGCCAGGTGGCCAGCCTGGCGTCAGGGCTTGGGACATGCCTGGAGACACCACTCAGCGGAGGAGTGACATCTCCACCAGAAATCCCACCCTCGCTCAGCAACACAGTCACTGTCTTTAGGTAGGGCCTTTTTTCTGAAGGTGACTTAGAAGGTTCCGCAGACACATCCTGTGGGTATTTCCTGCCCCTGTTCCTTCTCATTATGTGAAATGGGCAACATGCAGCCCATCTGCACTTTTACAGACGGCAGCTTGGAAGGGCCAGGAATTGCACATCTGTTCCCAATGCAAACCTGAAGAGCATTTAATTGTGCTCCCCCGACACCCCACTGTTCATTCATCTCCTGACAAATTGTGGACTCATGTCTAAATTAAGTGAAAGTAAACTACGCTGCTGATTTTTCAATCAAAAGCAAGCCAGCCCACCTCGGGAAGCCAGGATTCTTGGATGCAAAGGCTCCTTCAAGATCAGAGATCCCAAGGACTTGCTGTGACCAAGGAGCAAGTCACACAGCATGTCCCCAAGTCTTACTGGAATAAAGCTCCCCTGTGATACAGGGATGAGGCTGAAAGACAATCTGTCAGTCTGAGAGAGAGAAAAAAACCTGGCCATTGCCGATACCAGGTCAAGGGCAGATGTGAGCCCCAGGGGACTCAGTCCGGCCGCTGTTCTGCAGTTAGTGGAGAGGTTTTGCAGTGGACAGTAAACAGAGCAAGTGTAATGCCACATAGGGACTGAGAACTAGTGTAATAACCATAGAGTCAGGTGTGATTGTACCATGCCCACAATTCCAGGTGCTGAGAGGTTGAGGCAGGATGATCACAAGTTCAAGCCCAGCCTGGGCAATTTAGCAACATAGTAAGATTGTCTTCAATTTTTTATTTTTACTTTTTTTATTTTTTTTTTTTTTTTGTGACAGGGCCTCACTATGTAAGGCAGGCTGGCCTTGAACTCACAGCGATCCTCATGCCTCAGCATCCCAAGTGCTAAGGCTACACATGAGTGCCACCATGCCCAGCTGTCTTCAAATTTGAAAAACAAATAATAAATGGGCTGGGGAGGTAGCTCAAAGCAAAGGCCCTGGGTTCAATCCCCAGTACTGCAAAATAATAATAATAATAGCTGCAATTCACTAGCATTAGCACAAGGCCAAGCACTCTGTCTCTATCACTTCCTTTACACAGAATCCACTACAAGGTGTGGTGGTCACCACCACCTTCCAGATGAGGAAACAGAGGCTCAAAGAAGTTAAGCAACTTGCCTAAGGTCAGAGTCAAAGTGGCCACCCACACTCAGCCCCATCTGATTGCCAGCTCTGGTCCAGGATTCCCAGCCTCGCGCCCGCACTGTGGGAAGGACTGAGGCCAGTGACCCCTGCACAGGCTCATTAGGGAGACCCTTTGATTTCTCTGACTTGTCCTTCTCCAGGACCCGATACCAATGATTCAAATTCTCATGGCACCAGGTGGGATCCATACCCATGACCTTAGTTATTGGAATGTTTTTGGTGAAGGTCAAGTGTGGCGTTGAAATCAGATGCACCTGGAATCTGATCGGAGCTCTGCCTTTATTCAGTGTGCAGCTGTGGTCAAGTTACTGCTCCTCTGTGACCTTCCAGCTCCTCATCACAGGGCACCTTCCTCCATTCAGTTACTCCTAAGGGGAAAAGACAGAAAGCAAAGAAAGATATGAATGTGCGCGATGGGTGGCAACAAGTGCCAAGAAGAAAAAACAGAACAAAATTAAATTATTTTAAAAAGATACTAGCTGGGTGTGATAGCACACCACTGTAACCACAGCACTCTGGGAGGCTGAGTCAGGAGGATCACAAATATACTACCTGGGCAAATTAGTGATTTTTCAAGACTTGGTCTCAAGATAAAATACATTAAAAAGGGATGGAGATGTAGTTGTAGATATAGATGTAGATTGTACAAACAGATACCATTCACAATCACATCAAAACCAAAACATATCAAATGCTCAGAATTAAATCTAGGAGACAATGAGACATCTCCAGACTTGTGGCTTTTAGCTGACATGTGGAGGGCTTGGAAGTCATCCCTCCCAAACTTATGAGAAGAAAAGGCTAGAGGAAATGAAAATCAGTGGCTTTTCTTAGACATATGAGGGAACCAAAATTGCAGAGCAACACCTGCACACACACACACACACACACAATCAGGGAGACATAGCTAAGGTCACAGGTTATAGCCAAGGTCCGCTTACCTGAAGCAGAAGCTGCTAGAGCCATACACTGACAGGAAGCATGCATGGTGATTTTGATGAACTGCTGGAGGCTGACTGTGAACTCATCCTTGCCCCTAGGAGCCCCAGTGGCTCTGGCAGGGGAAAGGAGAAGCAATCATCTTGCAATGGGCCCAGAGCCATCTCCATAGCAAAGGCCCCTGTCCAGGAGGAGAGAGCTTGCCAGCTGGTCTCCAGCAGGGAGACCTTCCTCCAACATTTCCACCACTGACCACACAGCCCCGCCAGATCCAAGTGAATCCTCACACTGGAGGCCTCAGCAGTTCTCCAAAGTGAAGGGGTGTTGGGACTCTTACTCAGAACACTGAAAAAGTATTGAGAGAAACTGAAGACCAAGTAGTGGAGAAATATAGAGAGGCCAGACATGAGGACCGCAGTGGTGACATGGCGGGCCAGCATAGCATCAAAGGCTACCGGGAAGGATGGGGGAGGTTGTCATTAGTCAACCTAGCAGGACATCTGCAGGGCAGCAAGGAAGCAGCCCAGGGTGGACTCCTAGGACAGGCGGGGAGGGGACAGCCAGATCCTGGATGAGGGACAGCTGGGTACTGCTAAGGTTGGAGCACTGGTTCCTGCTACCTGTCCACTCTTCTGGGAGAAGCAGATGCTGCTTGGAGCCAGAGTGTGGCTGAGGTTAAGGATGATGCTTATCCAATTAAGGGAGGTGTGGGTCCTCTGGGCTTTTCTCAGACTCAGGCCTGCCCAGCACAGAACGGGGACCTGGCCCTGAAGGCCAGAATGCTAGAAAGCATCCCAGGAGCTCATTCTCAGGGTGACTTTTGTTGGCTTTGCCTCATTGGCTTGTCAGAAGCAAGAACATTCCTCAGGAGGCCTGGTGGCAGATAGAAGCCTCATGGGTCCAGGGACCCCATGTCCCTTCCCCATGGCCAGGTGTCAAATCAGTTCCTCAAGGCAGCATGGCCACAGCACAGCCCTTAGCAGGATAGAAGCAGCCTGAGGCCGATGAAGGGTTTGGTTGTTTTTGTTTTGTTTTTATTTTTTCCGATACTGGGAACTGAACTTAGGGCCTTCACACTGAGCTACATCCCCAGCCATTTTTTTATTGTGTATTTTGAGACAAGGTCTCACTGAGTCACTAAGTTGTCCAAACTGGGCTCAAACTTGCAATCCTTCTGCCTCAGCCTCCCAGAGTGCTGAGGTTAGACATGTACCCATGTCCAGCCTGAATGAGTTTGATAAAAGCAATGCCTATCTCCAAGCACTACCAGCCAAGGCTCTCTTTGGCTGCCTGCTCTCTCCCCAGTGCTTGAGCTGCACCCAGCACTGGACTTTTGTCAGAGCGGTGTATCCACCAGCGCCTCTGAGTTCTGCTCACTTCCTGCAGGATTCGTGGTGACTGTGAGCAGGATTCCATGGGGTGAGTGGTGGGCTGTGCCCGTGCAGTCAGACACACTCCATAAAGAACTCGGCTTCCCATGGGCGTGGCCATGGCTGCCTCCACTTTCCGCCAGGTCTCCTCTCTCTTCCACACCAGGACAAAAACTGAGCCCTCACCGTGGCCCCTGTCTCCTGCCCCTCCTCTGATCTCACCCAGCCTCAGTGACCATCCTGTTGGTCCCTGAACACAGCCAGCCTGCTCATCTGCTCTGGCCTCTGTAGCAAAGCACCACAAACCAGGCAGCTTCAACATCAGAGATTGGTTGGCTAATAATTATGCGGACTAGAAATCCAATCTCAAGGGTGGGCAGGGCCGGTTCCTCCAGAGGCCTCTTTCCTGGCCTCGCCTGTGCCATCTTCTCCCTGTGTCCTCACATGGACGTCCCTCTGAATGTCCCTCTGTGTCCTTATCTCCTCTTCTTGTAAGGACACCTGTGACAATGTATTATGGTCCACCCTAACAGCCCCCATTTTAACTTCATTGCCTCTTTAAAGACCTATCTCTGAATACAGCCACATTCTGAGGGACTGGCGTTTAGGACTTGAACGGACAGATTTGGGGAACATCATTCAGCCCATAACAATCCCCTTGTCAGAATGGACATCCTTGGCCACCCCTGATGCCACCCATCTTTGGCACTGCCTGACACGACCGTGTGTGATCTCTCCCTCTCCCTCTCTCTCTCCCTGCAGATGAGATCAGAGGTCCCTCAGGAGAGCACAGGGACATCGTTTTTTTTTCCCACTGCCATCGCAGCACCTTGGGCACAGGCAGCTGCTGCATGAATGCCTGAGAGCCAGCACGCAAAGTGCCAAGGCTGGGGCATGAAGAAGGCAGCGTGTAAGGGGCAAGGACAGAGCAGAGAAAGCCCTGGAAAAGGGACAAGTGTGGACAAAGGCATGAAGGCAGAGGCCACTAGAGTGCCGATCTGCCCCATTCAGGACTTTGAAATGGTCCCCTGGTGCAGGGAAGAGGCCCTGCACCCAAGACACTGGCATCTCTCCATCTCTGGCAGGCAGCTCAGCCCCTTCCTGCGCTCTGGGAGGGAGAAGGGCTACCCTGGCATTTCTGGGAGCAGAATTAATGGAGTGGGTGCAAAATAGCTCATTGGCACCTCAGTGCCTGCCAGGCACTGCCAGCTCTGTGCCCTGCCCCCCCTGCACCCAGGGGCCCTAGCCCTCCCATCCAGCAGGTGGCAGCACTCGAGGCCTCTGCTACTGGAGCCCTCTGTGCTTCCCAACTTGCTTCCTAATTAGTTCCTCCCGCCACCCCCTCGACAGTGCACAAGACCCTTTCGGTGGCGGATGTCACACAGCTCCTGGCACATACCCAGTAGGAGCCCTGTGCCTGCAGGCCTTAATTAGGAAAGTTAATTACTTGCCAACTAGAGGGCTGATCAGGCCTCTGCAGAGAACACCTTGGAGGTGTGCTCTGAATTCCCGCAGCCCCAGGGCATCCCTAACTTCCACAGAGGACCCAACTTGGGGCTCTCTGCACATCCCAGAGTCCCCCATTTATCATTTAACCAAAAAAATCCAGCCACAGACTCGTGGCAGAAGGAGCTCTAGTCTGGGCAGGGATTTCACAAAGCCCAGGGCACAAGGCAGGGAGAGGTGTGAACTAGAAATGTTTCCTGGGTCAAACACAAGTCATCTGTCTGTGGGAATAGTGATTCTCCTTTGCTTTGCACCTACTGTGTGCAGGCTGCTGCTGGATGCAGAGGTCCCTGAGGTGCCCACATAGTGGAACAGGGGTGGCTTAACTGCCTTTGGTCCAGACTCCAGACTCCTTGCCCTGGCATTCCGCCTCCCCAGCAGACTTAAGCCTGGATCATTGCCACACCTGAGCGATTCCTCATGTAGCCAGGACCTGCATGGTCACCCAACACCCAGGGACTATTCAGCACGGCACATTGTACAAACTACAAGGTTACTAGAATCCTCTCGGAGAGTTGTTGCTACCACTTCATGGATGAGCAAAGTGATATGTAGAAGAGGTAAACTTATTAGCACTTTTCTGATAACAAATAGGAGGAAATCTGCAGGCCAAATTAAAATATAGAAAAAGAGGGAGAAATCTTTTGCCTTATCCAAATGAAAGTTTAGAAGTAGGATAGTATTGACATCAGGAATAGCTGAATCCAAGCACCAAAATGGATCATCCAAAGTCCATCTCTCCTCAATTCTTGATTCCAGCCCCTTCTGTCATTCTCAGATAGTCTCTGTCCTCACAATCTAAATGGGCCAGTGGCCACTCTGGGCATCTGTCCTACCAGTGCATCACCATACCTAGCAGGCCAGGGTGAGATCAGCAGAGGGACCTGCCCCCTGCCCTTGATACCTTGCTTGAGGATGCAGACACTGCCCCACACGCAGGCTGTCCTGGTCTCTATTACTGCTCCAGGCTTCTTCATGGCTCCTTGCCCACCAGGGGGCCCATATGGACTCTGTTCATCCCAGAATCTTTTGCTCCACTGGCCACTCTGTCCATCAACACACCCACATCTTTCCTCCACTGCCCAGCCAGTGCCCTACTCTAACTCATGGCCCCCTGACTGCAGCCTTCTTCCCAGCCATGTGAAACCAATTGTCCCCTGTCACCTAATTGTACCATCACCTGTGCATGTGTCTCAGCCCCCCATCTCTCCCTAGAGCCAAGAACACCCCTAGAACCATGCTATGCTCAGCCTGGCTTCCCTAGCCCCAGCAACACCAGACACCCCAGCTTCCAAGTAAAGTTCAAGTGGCTGATGGTGCAGACTGGGATGCTACCGCTGTCAGGCCAGGGCACCTGATTCCTGCAGACGCAGGCAGCCCTTGCTTAAGACAGCTCCCTGCTGCGGTTTGGATAAGTGTTCTCCAAGGGCCTGTTTATTAAAGGCTTGGTCCCCAACCCAGGTTGCCATTGGAAAGATTTAGGGCCTGGTGGGAGAATTTAGGTCACTGCGGTCATGCTTTTGAAGGGGAATCTAGCCTCTCCCTCTTCCTCTCTTTGGCACCCAGTCATGAGGTGAGCTGTTTTATCGCACAGTGTCACTGTGATGTGCTGCTTCACCACAGGCACAAAAGCAACAGGCTACCATAGACTGAAACCTCCAAAACTGTGAGCCGAATGCACCTTTTCTCTTTACAAGCTGGTCCTCTCAGGTATTTGTTACAGTAACAGAAAGCTAAAACATTCACAGAGGGCACTCAGGAGACACCTCCATCAACAACAGCCCCCAAGCCAGAGCCAGGGGTCTTGGGGGCACAAAGAAGTGTCCCACCCATGGAGCTCTATCTAGAACCAAGATTAACCAGCAGCCTGAGCATGGGGCATGCAAATCATTAGTAGGCACCAAGGACTGCAGTCAAGGGAAGGGACAGTGCTGCCTGCAGACTGAACACTGCTTTAATGAGCTTGGTCCAGCATCAGAGTCCTTTTAGAAGGTGACATGGCAGTTCCTGGGACTCAACTGCATTTCTCTGTCCCTCCAACTCTACCTAGGACTGGGAAGTACTTAAGTGCTCTGAGCTGGGCATGCAGTAAGAGCTCCATAAATGCTTGTGGAAGCTAAAATGATCTCTATCCTGCTAATAGCTGAATGTTTGTGTGTGCCTCTCAAAAAGCTACCTCCCAAGGGATGACATTAGGAAGCGGGGACTTTGGAGTTAATGCCCTTATCGAAGAGGCCCCAAAGAAACAGTCACCAGTCTACTACCCAAGGACACAATGAGAAGACAGCTGTCACCTTGATCTTGGACATCCAGCCTCCAGAGCTGTGAGAAATAAATTCCTGTTGTTTATAAATCACCCAGTTTATAATATTTTTTAGTAAAAACCTAGAGTGATACAGACCCCATCTGTGACATCTCTCTTGTAGTTTCCTAAGGAGCCCCACCACCATCACCACCATCATGAAGCCAATGGCTGTAGCACAGGAAAATCTAGCTGCTCTTGTTTTGGAAATGGGGTCTGCTTGGATCTAATTTCTGTGTTCTCATCCGTGGTATAGGAATATGAGTGGCGCTCTTTCCTTTGCAAGTGATAGAAACCCGCATTCAAACACACTTAAGCAAGAAGGGAAATTTCTGGGTTTGAGTTACTGAAACATCCAGAGTGAGGACTTCAGACACAGCTGGATCAAGGGGCACAGACTCTGTCATCAAGACTTGTTCTCTTGGCTATGCTATCCTCTGGATTGGCTTAATTGGTCAGGCTCCTTGTGTATCTCATGTTCAAAGTTTCACTCCCCAACAGCAGACCCTGAGACAAATATTTCAGCATGAATCACTTCTTTGGGAAATTTGGGAGTTGAGAAGTTAAATGGGGAGGAGAAGGCAGCCCACACAGTGATACCAAGCAAGTTACCACTGTGGGCAACTGGACCTTAATTCCACTGGCAAACCTTAGGGACTGCTTAGAACATGCCTCAGGCTGGAAAATTAATCCACTAACTCCTATCCATCCCATCCATCTGGTTGAGGACTGCTCCAGAAGGAAGGTGTTGTTTCCCTGAAGTCCTGTGCTCTGCAAGGAGAATTCTCTTAGGTACCTGCAGTAAAGAGCTGCTCCTGGGCCTTGCTCTGATTGATCTGACCCTATTCCCATCTCTGAACCAATCATTGCAGTTGAGGCACTGATTGGCTAATCCTGGGTCACATGACCCAACTCCATGGACTATGCTAAATGTTACATTCTGATTGGCTGACCCTGCATCACATGCTCACCCCAGCTCCTGGGGCTGGGACACCCAGCCCCAAGAAAACTATATGGCAGAGATTGGGAGAGGAATGACCTCCCAAGGAAAACTGGGGTTTTATTAACCCAGAAGGAAACTGGGCCCTGAGCAGGCTAAACCACAGTGTTACCCACCATGGCCCACTGAGTTCTTTGGGGGTTAAAGACAGGAGACTGACAGCATGGAGTACCTAGCAGGCACCTGGGGATGTTCTCACCTCAGCTTCCCTACCTTGCCCATAGAACTGGTGGCTACTCAGGTCAGATTTTACCCCTAAACTGCCACCTTCTTTCCTTCTTTCATTTTTCTTCTCCAGATTTTTGCCCTTTGCTGTGATCTTTGGCATTTTGGGGTTTTTTTGGAACCAAGAATAGAAAAATAATGTTTAAATAGCTTCAGGTTGGATCCTATTATTAAGCTCCTTGCACCACAGAACAGGCAACCTTGTCGGTGGCGTGTACCTATGTGCTTCGTGCATGGGTAAAGATGCCAACAAAACAGGAAGCAGCCCTGGAAGCGACAGGCTGTTGGGACCAGCCAGGCAGCTGTCGCCCAAGGCCCCATTAACACAGCACAACACCCAGGGCTGGCTGAGCAGAGACTTTGCCTTTGGCCCTTGTTGGTGGAGACTGTGCAGGTGGCCCTGAATTCCACAGCATCACAGATCAAACACTTGGACTTGAAGAGGGGACAGGGACATGTCTTTGCCTGTCACACAGACACCTGGGGGAGAGATTGATGGCTCTTGAGCTGGACATCCATCCAGTTATCCCTCAATGCCCTTGGGCAAGAAGTAGAGATGTGAACGAGGTGTGTGCAGCATGAATTAATAGCCAATTTACCAATGTAACGAAGCTGTCCTCAGAATCATTTTGCCAACATAGTCATGGCTCACATTTCTAGAGAGATCATGGCGCACCAGCACCATGCCAGACCTTTGCCCGTTCCCTCTCAGCACCTGGTCAAGGACTTGTTGAAGCTCTGGTCATCATACAGAAAGACAAACAGGGGCAAAGGTTAAGGTAGTCCAGGAGCTAGGTGTGGTGGTGCACAACTGCAAACCCAGCACTCAGGGAGGCTGAGGCAGGAGGATTCATTGCACATTCAAAGCCCACCTAGGCAACTTAGCAACTTAGTGAGACCTTGTCTCAAAATAAAAAAATAAAAAAGCATTGGAGATGTAGTTCAGTGTGAAAAAGGTGGGGGGGAGGTGTGGTGGATTAACTAGTGGTCAACTTGGAACACCCAGCTGAACTGAATCAGTGTGGTGCTGGGTGTGGAAGGCCCACCTGACGATTTTTGCCAACAGCATAAAAAAGAGAGCTGGAGGGGAAGATGGAGCGCTGTTGATTCTCCTGGAGAAGCTTGTCATGCTGGTTTTCCTGACATGAACTCGGCTGTTCTCATCATCAAAGGAGCTCGGGACCTCCCTGTTGCTGAGGATGGCTGTGGTTCTTACTTTGAGCTCTGGTCCTTACTTAAGTGTCACTTCCTGGCTCCAGTGCAGATCCCTCAGCCTGCTGGCACAGATCCTTCATCCACTGGTGCAGACTTTCTAGCTTCCACCACTGACCCTTGGGCCTTCCCAGTGCAGATCCTTGAAACGGGCTTGTATGAGACATTGTTGTGGCCTTTAGGGCTCCAGTTGGACTCGTGGAAGACATTGCCATGGGCTCTGGGTCTTCAGCTGGACTCATGCTGGACATTGCTGTGGGATCCAGGTCCTCCGCTGGATTCTTTGTGTCTCTACTGGGTGGACAGATCTTCCGCACTCTTTTGCATTTGATTCTTTGCGTGAATAGTATAAAATAATCCTATAAGTTATGTGTCCTGTATTAGATTGTTTTCCTTGTAAACCCTGACTACAACAGGAGGGGAGGGGAGGAAAAAGAAAATAGCCTTTGGCCACCTCCCTGCTGAGCTGGAAACAATAGCCTCAGGTCTTCCTAGAGGCAACCCAAGGCCTCACAGCATTTTCCTTTCATCTGCATATATTCATCAAGCATCTACTCTGTGCCAAGCACTGTGCTAGACTGGGGATGCAGTGGGAAACAGAGGAGCAAAACCCCTGGCTTTATGGAACTTATATTCTAGTGGGGCAAGAGAAAACTAAAGACACACATGATATTTAGGTAAATTGTGTGGTACATTAGAAGACTGTAAACACCATTTAAAACTAGATTGGGAGCCAGAATGGTGGCACAAGTCTGTAATCCCAGCACTCTGGGAGGCTGAGGCAGGAGGATTGCTACTTTGAGCCCAGCCTGGGCAACTTAGTGACTTAGTAAGACCTATCTCAAAAATAAATACATAAATATATAAATAAATAAGGATGCTGCTCATTGTGAAGGTCCTGAGTTCAAGCTCCAGTACAGGGGAAAAAATCGTACCCAGAGAGGGTCAAGAGAGAAAGCCCCAAGAGAATTAACGATCATCAAGGAGCTCTCATGAAAAGCAGAGCAGGAACCCAGCAGGCCTGGAGTCGCTGGGGGTCTAAGTGGTTTCTAGGATGGGTCCTAGGATGGGAGGAGTAATAGCGTCAGTCTCCCTCCTTCTCCCTTCTCTGCACACGTGCGGCAGGAGAGGAAGCTGGCGTGTTGCTGATGCAAAGTCGTGCCTTTGCATCTCACATCCCGGGGGCTTTCACCAAATCCAGAAGGAATCCAGGCGGCCCACGAGATCCCAAGGCCACCCCCAGACAGCTGTCCCTGCTTTTTCGCCCATGACTCTGTACGGTTGATACCAGGCCCAGTAACTCGTCCTGCCCCCTCCTCCCCTTCCCAAGCTGAATAATTTAGTTGCTATTCTAAGTTAAAACCAAATAAAGCAATTTAGAATGACTAATTCCTGGTGAAATTTATGTTCCCCAAATATCTTGCTGGTAACAATTCTGGAAGTCATTTATCCCTTTAATTTCAGCTGCATCACTTCTGGAGGAAGATCCCAGCCCGGTGGCCTGGTTTCCAGTGCCGGAAGCAGGGCGACCACCCAGAAGCCTCCTTCTCCTTGACTGTGTCCCTCCCAGCTTTGGGCAGGGCTGACACAGCTCCCAGGAGAGACATCAGCAGACTACAGGGTCATTTACAAGGTCACTTTAGCACTTTATGTTGCAGAGGCTGGAGGAGAGCACTGGGTCAGGACAAGGAGGGACTCCTTCCCAGAGAAAGTGTGACCTAAGTAGATCCCTAAGGGGCAGTGACCTTGGAAAAGTGACAAGAAGCAGCAGGGAATAAACAAATGGAGGAACATTACCTCCATGACAGACCCAGACAGAGGAGGATGGGAGCAGGCAGGGGAGGGAAGGCTGTTCCTCCCCACACCCTGCCTCCTCCAGTTCACACAAGCCCTGGTCCTTGGACAGCGCCCTTTTTCACTCTGGGCTCCCAGCCCCACCCACACTGGGCTGGAAGCAGCTACTTCCATATTGGCAAATGGACACTCCTTGCTAAGAGGGCATCTGGTAGGGAATAGCCTGGGCAAAGACCTGAGGTCCAGCATGTTTTGTGCACTCAGACAGCAAAGAGACCAGAAGCAGGGAGGGGCAGGGCCTGGGTTCAAGCATAGAGCCCGGCATCTAGTCTGATCCTTAAGGATGACAGCTGAATGAAAGCTGGGTTAGGCCTATGTGGGGGTGAATGGCCTCCACGGCTTGTAGTGTGAGGAGGCCATGCTATGGACCTGACACTGTGTCCTTCCTCAGTGCCATGAGCATGGGGATAGCGCTTAGACTCCCTTTATCCTGCTGGGTAGCCCTTGAGGCTGGGATCAAGAACCTAGGGTGGACCTTCAGCCTCCCCTCATAGAGGATGTGAGCCGCCTGGAGCCAGGTGCAATGTTCCAAGGCAGAAGTGGACTGTTCTGGGGTGGAAGTGGACAGTTCTGGGGGAAAGTGGAGATGAAAAGCAAGGATCCCAGGAATGGGGATGAGATGTACTTCCTCTCGGTCAGAGGTGGAAGGCACTAGATGCGAGGACAGGGCGTCTGGGAGCCCTGTCATCTCCAGTAGCAGGCTCTGAGGTAGAACAAGGCCCTTCCTCCAGGTGTAGGAGGAGCCAGTGTGTGGATGAGAACCTTGGAGGAGTTCACCCAGCACGTGTTCCTCTCCCAGAGGAATCAGGTCCCAGAGCCACACAAAGAGGGAGGCCTTAATTCCCTGAGGGCCACCTTAGTACAAAGTAAGTGTTGATCACTTACTGCATGCTAGGCACATACATACAGGCCTCCCCATTCATTCTCACCACAGGCTTGGTTGTAGGCAATACATCTTCAGGTTACAGGTGGGAAAGGGACTCAGGGAGGTTGTGTGACTGGCCAAAGGTTACACAGCATTTGCTTGAGTTGCAATTCCAACCCAGATTTATCTGGCTCCTAGCCCATTCTACCAGCCCACATTATATGACATCATTTCCTGAGTCCTGGTCTGAAGAATTCATAGTCTTGAGGTAGAAGAATGCCCCCATGGAAGGAAACATTTGATTTTCACCTCGAAGGGATGATTCCCCAGTTTCCAGAGTTTGAAGGGGCCTATTACTCTTCTTACTGTCAGACTTCCCAGGATGAATCAAAAGTACTAAATTTATTGTATTTTAAGTGACTTCCCAAGCATCCCAATAAAGGCTTCTGATTTATAGCTAAAGTGTTATTTTAAACACATTACAATGGATAAAAATCAGTCCCAAATATTTACCTCAAGAGAAACTATATTAAAGGAGGAAAAGAAGTGGTGAGATTAGATATTGCATTAAAAGATAGAGTGATGGATTAAGACCCAAATCATAAATTTAGTGTGACTTACCAGAAAAAGTTGGGGGGGCAGTAAATCCAAAGTGACAACTGGTGTTCGGTGTTCCAGTATTTGTCACTTTTATTACACTTTGTTCAGAAGTTGTAGATAGGTCATTATTTAAAGGAGAAAAAAAAAACAATACTCAATAAAGCTTAGAAGTGAAAACTCTTTGAGCTAAGAATGCACACTAAAACCCTAAATCCAAGCCAGTGTGTCAGATCGCAGAGCATTACATAATGAAACTTTCTTCCTGTTATGTCCATAAAACATTCCAGAGGTAGAACATGTGGAAAGAACTCTTGGAAGATCCTGACCCCTTCCAAGGAAGACAGGTAAAAGTGGTTCTGCATCTGTACCAGGCAGAGCCCAGCCAGCCACTCATCACTAACTGATGACAGCGCAGCACCTCACCTTTCCCCCATCACTTATTCAAGGGGCTTCTTAGACCAAAGTGGTGGGAACCCAAGGATGCTGGATCTTCTTGGCCTTAAGGGGTTGGAAGTCCCCATCCTGGTCAGACATCCTGGAGTAGAGTGGATTACTATTCCCAATTCATCCCTCTTTGTGACTACAAGGGGTGATCAAAATATATAATGTTGGGGCCGGTGAGATAGCTCAGTGGCATAAGCGCCTGCCTGGCAAGCACAAGGTCCTGATTTCTACTCCCGGTACCCACATACGAAAAAAGGGCCGGTGATATCGCTCAGCGGCATGGGTGCCTCCTGGCGCATGAGGTCCTGAGTTCGACCCCCGGTACCCCCACAAAAAATACATATATATATATATATATATATATATATATATATATATATATAATGTTTAAATTTACAAAATTTACTACAGTAAAGGACACATTGCCATTAATCCCCCTCAAAATACTCCCCCCTTGCTTCAAACACAGGTATTCCATTGATCTGGCCACTTTCTGAAGCAGTTCTGAAAGTCCCCTTTCATGAGTATCTTTAAACCATGTGATCGAAAATACAGTGAAAGCTTCTGCCGAGTGCCATCCAACCGAAAGGCAGGCTGTTGGATAGTAAAAACATGACAGTGTGTCCTCACCCACCTTACTCACCCACTCTAGTACCATGCAACTTCTAGTTCTTCCCCAAAGTGTAAATGACCATGAAAGAGCAGGACAATGAGGCAGCCACAACGGTGCAACTAAAGATACTCAGGAAAGAGCACTTCCGGAACTGCGTCAGAAAGTGGCAAGAACAATGGGGTAAGTGTGTTCAAAGTAAGGGGGAGAATTTTTAGAGGGATTCATGGCAATGTGTAATAAATTTTTCATTTAAACATCCACCATATTTTCAGTCACATAGACAATTTGTCTGTTTTTCCCTGCCTTGTAACTTGTGACACTTCCTGCTATGGGTTGGGTGCACATCCCAGCTCTGTTGACATCAGCCTTGGCTGTGTGACCTGCTCCAGGAAATGTGATGTGGGCGGGGGTTTGAAGCATGTCTGTGGCCCCAAAATAATGAAGACACCTGGAGCTGATCCACTCTATGGGCCCAAATCTAAGCCATACTGTGGAACCAGATCTAGCAGAGCTGGGCTGAGTCCAGAAATACCCCAGCTGACCTGCAGAATGATGCACAAGGAAGATAAATATGTCTGGCTGTACATCACTGGGATTTCTAGGCAGCTTGTTATGCAGCATGGTTACAGCACAAACTGGCTATAGTTCTGGGGTCCACCCTAGTGGTCTCATGGGGTTTAGACCAGAAATACTGAAAGGAGGGAGGGAGGGATGGATAGATGCATGCATGCATGATGGATAGGTGGACTCTCCCTCCCACCCCACCCCCTGGCAGTGGGTGGCTGAAGCCATTTTCTCAGGATTGGGTCCCTTGTGCAGGAGCTAGTGGGGTGCTGGCTCCCACCTTTCCTGGAGCCCCCTCCTGTCTCATTAAAAGGGCACACATCCTGCAGATGTATACCAACATCCATCTGTGCTATGGACACCTATCACCAGCTTATCGCACTACTGGGAGGTGTGGAACATCTAAAGGACAGGGCTTAGAGGAAGAATGTTACACCATTGGGGGCATGACCTTGAAGGGGTATTATGGTTTAGATCTAAAATGTTCCCCAAAAGTCTCACATTTGGAGGTAGACCCTGGTCAGAAGGAGCAAGTCCCTGGTGAAGTGACCTGGAAAGGTATACACTTGTTCCTGGCTCTTCCCTTCTCTCTCTGCTTCCTTCCCACCATGGTGTGAACAGCTGTCCTCTGCCATGCTTTTCCACCACGCTGTTTTTGCCTTGGCACCAGCTGACCATAGACTGAACCCACTAAAACTGTGAACCAAAATAAACCTCTCCTCCTTTAAATTGTAGGTTTTAGGTGTTTTGTCCCAGTAATGGGAAAGTGACTAATACAAGGGAATTCCTTTTTCTTTCTCCTTCCTTTCTCTTGTTCTTTGCAGCCTCCATGTAGAGAACAGACTTCCACTACATGTTCCTGCCACGATGCCCAAAGCAAGAGTGCCAAGTTACCATGACCTGAAGCATCTGAACCAGTGAGCCAGAATCATCCTTTCCTGCTTAAAAGTTGCCTGTATCGGCAACGAAACTCTCTCTAAAAGTTACCATTGGAACACGAGAATATAGCGACCCGGAAAGCGCAAGGGGGGGGGATGCCTCCCCGAAACCCAGAGAAGTTCTGAAGCGCAATCTGGGACCCCCGGCACCAGTGACGGGTGACTTCTAACAAAGAAGACGGAAAGAAGGAGCAGACCGCGCGCGCGCACCTTCTAATATCCCGGGAGTTGGAGCGCCGGCGGAGGCTCAATTCTACAGACACACGGTGGCAGCTGGCGCCCAGGGAGCCCCCACGGAGGATCCTGGGACAGCGGCGGGGCAGGGGAGCGGCGGAGAATGGCGCTGACCGGCGGTGAGTGTCTCTCAGCCACAGCTGCCCCGCGCCAGAGAGTGACCGGCCGGGCGCCATTGTGGGGGGTGTGGCGAAACTCAGAGCGGCTCGGAAACTGCTCTGGGAACTTGTGCTCCGGACAGGGCAGCACAGGGCCTCTCATTTGAGCCCACGAAAGTGTGCTGAGGTCAGCAGGTGAACGAGACTGGACTCTCAGCCACACCTGTCCCGCGCCAGAGAGCGACTGGCCCGGCGCCATTGTGGGGGGTGTGGCGAAACTCAGAGCGGCTCGGAAACTGCTCTGGGAACTTGTGCTCCGGACAGGGCAGCACAGGGCCTCTCAATTGAGCCCACGAAAGTGTGCTGAGGTCAGCAGGCGAACGAGACTGGACTCTCAGCCACACCTGTCCCGCGCCAGAGAGCGACCGGCCGGGCGCCATTGTGGGGGGTGTGGCGAAACTCAGAGCGGCTCGGAAACTGCTCTGGGAACTTGTGCTCCGGACAGGGCAGCACAGGGCCTCTCAATTGAGCCCACGAAAGTGTGCTGAGGTCAGCAGGCGAACGAGACTGGACTCACAGCCACACCTGTCCCGCGCCAGAGAGCGACTGGCCCGGCGCCATTGTGGGGGGCGTGGCGAAAAACCAGAGCGGCGGGAACCAGTGCAGGGAATCCGCGCTCGGACAGCGCGCTGAGCCTCTCAGGCCCAGGGACCGTGAAAGGGCGCTGAGAGCGGAGGCGAGCTAGACTGGTCTCTACCTGAAAGTACGCGCCTCTGCTCACCGCCTGCCAGAGGGCGCTCCTGGCTTACTGGGATGGACCTGCACAGAACAGGTAGCTGCCTACAACAAAGTCAACACCTGGAACTGATTCTTTTTAAATTTTTTTTTTTCTTATTTTTATTTTTTTTTATTATTATTATTTTTTTTTTTTTTCTTCTCACTGATTTGTTTTTTGTTCTGGCGAAGGGTTTTTTTTTTTTGTTTTTGTTTTGTTTAGTTTTGTTTTTTGGTGGGGTTTTATTTTTGATCTGTCTGTTTTATTGCTTTTATCTTCGTTATTGTTTCTGTATGTGTATTTGCTCTTTCCTTCATTATTCTCTCTGGTTTTTTATATGAGTGTAAACAGCGCCTCTAACTTCTTTGTGATTGTGGTCGTGATCTGTTCTTCCTTTTATCACTTCCTTCTCTTTTTACCACCTGTTCTCTGCACTAGTGTCCCAATTTTAGTGGGATCCCTCTTGGTCCTCTAACCTTATATCTAATTCCTTCCTCTTCTCCCAATACTCTATTTCCTCCTTAACTCATTTTAAATTTAAACTCCTTAGGGAAAAATTGACATACATAGGACTTGTATACTGCATATAATTTTTCTGGTGTGTTTTAGATTTTGTTATATAACCGCAACTCTATACAGCTAAAAGTGGTAAATAACTGGTTAGCTCAGTCTGTCATTTTCTAGGCTGTGTTTGATGCTTTAGTTAACATTATAGCCAAATGTGAAATAATTGTTCTAAACATCTTTCCTTCCTGATATTTCATGATTGAGATTGACTAAGGGACACAGAAAATACAGTGGCACAGTACCAAAGAATCAAGGACTGGGCCAAACAGGTAGCAACTTCGCATACCCAACGAATTGAAGAGGTAGGATCTGGCAGAAAGCTCAAAACACAAAAGCAAGCTCCACTTGGAAGATACTGCAGAGAAGTAGTCATCTTCTAAAGATCTTAAACACTAGCAATAAAGTAACCTACTATAGGTAATTTGCAAACATCACCCCAGGAATTAAAGAAAGAAAACATGAGACGTCACTTAAACAAGATGCAACCCCACACATCCAATTCACCAAAGGCAAACCTAGGGAGCAACGAGGTGGGACAACCCGAAAGCCACCCACCTGGCCTATCTGAAGTGGTAACAACAAAGCAACTGAATGAGGTTCTGGAAAAAATTAAAACAGAAATAATCTCACAGATAACTGCAGAGATAATGTCTACAACGAAGACCATGCTTAAGGACACTATAGCTGATACAGACAAAAAAATAGATGAACTTAAGAAAACTATAGAAACCATGAATGCTCAGCATAGGAAAGAAATGGAATCCATAAGGCAGATTCAAACAGATATCCAAGAGATAAAAAATTCCATTGAAAGTATTTGTAGCAGAATAAGCCAATGCGAGGACAGGATCTCAGATATAGAAGATAGGCTTGCAATTAGTGATCATGAAATGGAAAAATTCTTAAAAATAGCAAGGGACCATGAAAAATCAATTCAACAGCTGCTAGATGACTCAAAGATAAACAACTTAAGAATAATTGGAATAAATGAAAAAGCAGGAGATAACATCAACGACATTAAAACCTTGTTCAAAGACATAATCAGGGAGAACTTTCCTGGAAGAGAAAAGGAATTTGACACCTCTATAAGTGAAGCTTTCAGAACACCAACTAGACATGATCAAAAAAAAACTTCAGCCAGACATATTATAGTCAAGATCCCAGAAATTCAACAGAAGGGCAGAATCTTAAAAGCTGTTAGGGAGAAGAGACAAATCACCTATGAAGGAAAACCCATCAGAATCACAGCTGACTTTTCAGCACAAACCCTCAATTCAAGAAGAGCTTGGAATGATGTATTGCAAGCTCTAAAGGAAAATAATTTTCAGCCCAGATTGATGTACCCTGCAAAACTATCTTTCAAAATTGATGGAGAAATAAAATACTTTCATGACAAAGAACATCTGAGAAAATTTATGACCACCAAACCAGCACTCCAAAACGTTCTGAAGGACATTCTAGAAAGAGATAGGAACCCCAACAGAAGGAATCCACCAGGCAGGGCAAATAATTAAATAGCCGGAAAGCGGAAAAACAAAGAGTGGGAACCAACAACAGGAAAATATCATGACAAGTCAATACATATCAGTTTTAACCATCAATGTTAACGGTCTCAATTCACCAATCAAAAGGCACAGACTGGCGAAATGGATCAAGAAGCAAGATCCAACAATATGCTGTATACAAGAAACACATTTAATTCAGAAAGAAATTCATAGACTGAAAGTCAAAGGATGGAAAACAATACTCCATGCCACAGGAACCCAGAAAAAAGCAGGGGTAGCTATTCTTTTTGCAGACAAAGTGAACTTCAAGCCAAGAAGGATTCAGAGAGATAAAGACGGTCATTACATCCTTGTAAAGGGAACAATCCAAGAGGAAGAGATAACGATCATAAATATATATGCATCAAATACCAATGCACCCAGCTATATAAAACAAGTACTAAAGGACATGAAAAATCAAATAAGCACTAATACAATTATATTGGGAGATCTCAATACTCCACTGTCACAAAAAGATAGATCAACTGGACAGAAAATCAATAATGAAATAGTAGAACTGAACCAAACTTTTGAACAAATGGACTTAGTAGATGTCTACAGAGTGTTCCATCCCACAACATCAGAATACACATTTTTCTCAGCTGCACATGGGACGTTCTCCAAAATAGACCACATACTAGCTCATAAAACCTGCTTAAGTAAATGCAAAGGAATTGAAATTATCCCATGCATATTATCAGACCATAGTGCAATGAAATTGGAAATCAATGGCAAAAGATCCCACAAAAACTCCCTAAACACATGGAAATTAAACCGCATCCTCCTGAACAACCAATGGGTCACAGATGAAATTAAAGAAGAAATTAGTCACTTTCTACAACTGAATGATAATGACAGTACAACATACCGGAACTTATGGGATACAATGAAAGCAGTCCTAAGAGGGAAATTTATAGCATTAAACACTTATATCAGGAAAATAGAGCAAGCGCAAATAAACAACTTAAGGGTGAACCTCGAGCTTCTAGAAAAAGAAGAGCAGGTTAAGCCAAAAGCCCGTACAAGGGAGGAAATTATAAAGATCAGAGCAGAAATTAACGTATTGGAGAATAAAAAAACAATACAAAGAATCCATGAAGCAAAAAGTTGGTTCTTTGAAAGAATAAATAAGATTGACAAACCCTTATCCAACCTTATTAAAAAAAGAAAAGAAAAGACTCAAATCCATGCAATTGAAAATGAAAAGGGTGATATCACGACGGACCCTGCAGAAATCCAGAAGATCATCTATACCTATTTTGAAAATTTATATTCTACTAAGATGGAAAATGCAGAAGAAATGGACAGATTCCTAGATTCGTATGAATTACCAAAGCTGAATCAAGAAGATTTAAAAATCCTAAATAAACCAATATCAGCCAGTGAAATTGAAGATGTAATTAAAAACCTCCCAACAAAGAAAAGCCCAGGCCCTGATGGATTCACTGCCGAATTCTACAAGAAATTTAGAGAAGACCTAACGCCCCTACTTCTCAAACTTTTCAATGAAATTGAAAGGGAAGCAATACTCCCAAATTCATTCCTGGAAGCAAGCATTACCCTGATACCAAAACCAGAGAAGGACCCAACTAAGAAAGAGAACTACAGGCCAATCTCCCTAATGAACATAGATGCAAAAATCCTTAATAAGATACTGGCAAACAGAATCCAACAAATCATCAAGAAGATTATACACCATGACCAAGTTGGATTCATCCCAGGGATGCAGGGATGGTTCAACATACGTAAATCAATAAATGTAATACAGCATATTAACAGAACCAAAGACAAAAATCACATGATCATCTCAATAGATGCAGAAAAAGCTTTTGACAAAGTCCAGCACCTTTTCATGATAAAAACCCTACAGAAAATTGGAATAGAGGGTCTTTATCTCAACCTGGTAAAAGCTATCTATGACAAACCAACAGCCAATATCATACTAAATGGCCAAAAACTGAAAGCCTTCCCTCTAAAATCAGGAACAAGACAAGGATGTCCACTGTCCCCACTCTTATTCAACATAGTTCTGGAAACTTTAGCCAGAGCGATTAGACAAGAGAAAGAAATAAAAGGAATAATGATCGGAAAGGAAGAAGTTAAATTATCATTATTTGCAGATGACATGATACTCTACACAGAAGACCCCAAAAACTCCACTAAAAAACTGCTAGATTTGATAAGCAAATTCAGTAGTGTAGCTGGATACAAAGTCAATACTCAAAAGTCAATAGCCTTCCTGTACACAAATAACAAACTTACTGAAAGAGAAATTAGGGAAACAATACCTTTCACAATAACATCCAAAAAAATGAAATACCTAGGAATCAACCTCACGAAAGATGTAAAAGACCTCTATACTGAAAACTACAGTACTCTGAAAAAGGAGATTGAAGAGGATATCAGAAAATGGAAAGATATCCCTTGCTCCTGGATAGGAAGAACCAATATAGTGAAAATGGCCATACTTCCAAAATTGTTATACAGATTTAATGCAATTCCAATCAAAACTCCAACAGCATATCTCACAGAATTAGAGAAAACAATCCTAAAATTCATTTGGAATCAGAAGAGACCTAGAATAGCAAAGGCAATTCTGGGCAACAAAGGCAAGGCAGGGGGCATCACAATCCCCGACTTGAAATTATACTATAAAGCTACTGTGATAAAAACAGTGTGGTACTGGCAAAAAAACAGACCTGAAGATCAATGGAACAGATTAGAAGATGCTGAAACAACCCCAGACATACTAAGCCACCTTATCTTTGACAAAGGTGCCAAACACATTCGCTGGAAAAAAGATAGCCTCTTTAATAAATGGTGCTGGAAAAACTGGCTCTACACATGCCGAAGATTAAAACTAGACCCATATCTTTCACCATGCACTAAACTAAATTCAAAATGGATCAGAGATCTAAATATTAAAACAGAAACATTAAATCTGCTGGAAGGTAGGATAGGTAAAACCCTTGGAGACATTGGTGTAGGCAAAGACTTTATGAATAAAAACTCAACCGCACGGGAACTATCCCAAAGAATCAATAACTGGGATCTCATCTTATTAAAAAGCTTTTGCACAGCAAGAGAAACCACCAACAGAGTGAAGAGACAACCCACAATGTGGGAAAAAATGTTTGCCAGCTGTTCCTCAGACAAAGGATTACTATCGAGAACATATAAAGATCTCAAAAAAATCAGACCTCCCAAATTTAAAGACCCACTCCAAAAATGGGCATCTGAGATGAATACACATTTCTCAGATGAAGAAATACTAATGGCAAATAAATATACAAAAAAATGTGCAACATCACTAGTCATTCGAGAGATGCAAATTAAAACAACACTGAGATACCATCTCACCCCAGAAAGAATGGCTACTATAAAGAAATCAACTAATAACAAATGCTGGAGGGGCTGTGGGGAAAAAGGAACACTTCTCCACTGTTGGTGGGAGTGTCGACTGGTACAGCCACTGTGGAAGTCAGTGTGGAGATTCCTCAAAAAGCTAGGGTTGGAGGTCCCATTTGACCCAGCTATTCCCCTTCTGGGCATCTTCCCAGAAGAATTAAAAACATCATACCACAGCGATATATGTGCACCCATGTTTATAGCAGCACAATTTGTAATAGCCAGATCTTGGAAACAACCCAAATGCCCATCAACTGAGGAATGGATAAGAAAGATGTGGTATTTTTATACAATGGAGTACTATTCAGCCATTAAGAAGGATAAACTGGAGACTTTTATAGGTAAATGGATGCAACTCGAGAAAATACTCATAAGTGAAATAAACCAGAAGCACATGTGTAAGCATCGTATTGTCTCTCTAGTATGAGAAACTGAAAGAGTAAATAAGATCCAAAATGTACAATAGACATGGTGAATCAAAAAGAAACTGGTCAAAAGGAAAGAGAGACTGGAATAAGGAAAAGAAAGAAGGGAAAGGGAAAAAAAAATTGTATATATATATATAAGATGGTTAAGATAGATACACTACGATTTTCACTTAGTTCATTGAAGAGTAAGGTTTGTGCCAATAATGTTTGCATAATTGAATGCTAATGTCTGGTGTCCTGAATAACTAACTTAAAGATAGTAATACGCAATGTATTAACCATTGTTACCCTCCTACTATGTTGTTTTGAAAATTTGTTCTTCTTTTGATTTGTTTTGTTTTTTCTTCTCTTTAAAATAAAATTAAAAAAAAAAAAAAAAAAAAACTTGCCTGTATCAGGTAATATGTGACAGTGCCAGAAAGCTGACAAATACAAGCTGCTTTTCACCCTTCCCTCTGGTGGACCTGCCTGTCAACTGAAAGACATTACAGAAAGATGTTCTGTATCAACCTGCCTGTGAGGATCCCCACCCTACCTCCCAAAACAGGCCTTTTCATACATCACTGATGGACGCATATGATGGTACAACCCTTTTATGAGAGAAATTTGATCCTGTCTAACAAAATTACATGCATTTACCCCGAACTTAGCAATCCCACACCCAGGAATCCACTCCCAGCAATACTGAGTAAATACATGGAAGCACATGCCTGTCATGGAGGCACATGCCTGTAATCTCAACACTCTGGAAGGCTGTGTTTTATATAAGAAGGAAAGGAAAATAAATACATACATGTATGTATCTGCTAATTTTTGCAAACAGAAACATTAGTAATAAACCTCAAAATTAATGAAACCATTTACCTGCAACAAGCAGATAGGAATCCAGTATTTCTCTGACAATGCCTTCTATATAGTTTTCACTTTTGTATCAAAAACTAACTCCACAAGATTGGAGAGGGAGAATGCCTAAAAATAATTAAGAAAATAAATGATCTAGGTGTGGGGGCACACACCTATAATCTCAGCACTCTGAAAGGCTAAGGCAGGAATAAATTCAAGTCCATTGTGGGCAACTCAGAGACACCATGTCTCAAAATAAAAAATAAAAAAGGTCTGAGGATGCACCTCTGTGTGAAGGCCTTGTGTTCAATCCTCAGTACTGAAATAAATAAATAAATAAATAAATAAATGTATGAAATTGATACCATAACCATATAAAAGAGAATTTTAAAAAAAAAATAGGTATTCAAAATGTTAAGAAATAGATTCCCCTCTAATTTCTTTGATTGGCAAGCCTAGTCCATAATAAGCACTCGATAAATTCTCTGAATGAGTGAGTGAATTGATGAATGAATAAATGAATGACCCAAATACAGGAGCATACTATCCCCTCAACTCAGATCTCTACTCGGGTCACAGATTATACAATTTCACTTCTGCTAAATTGAACTTCACAACTGGATATAGTGATGCACGCCTGTAATACTAATGCTCTGGGAAGCTGAGGCAGGAGGATTGTAAACTCAAGCCCAGCCTGTACCACTTAGCAAGATCCTGTCTTGAAATACAAAATAAAAAAAGGGCTGGGGATGTAGCTAATACATTTTCTCTTGGCATGCAACTTTTCCTTGGGTGGTACATGGTAGATGTTCAGTAAATAAATTTCAAATGAATGAATGAATCCCCACCTGTAGATAAACTCAAGGAGACACAGAGAGTAGGCATTTTTGCCCCAAGAAACAGCAGGAGTTCTCTGGGCATAGTGACACATCCATGTGGCTAACCCTGTAATCTCAGCACTCTGGGAGGCTGAGGCAGGAAGATTGTTTGAGCCCAGTCTGGGCAACTTTGTGATGTAGTGAAACCCTGTCTCAAAAAGTTCTGGGGACAATCCTAAAATTCATTTGGAACAGAAGAGACCTAGAATAGCAGAGGTAACTCTGGGCAATAAAGGCAAGGCAGGAGGCATCACAATCCCTGACTTGAAATTATACTTACAAAGCTAATGATAAAAACAGCATGGTACTGGAGAAAAAAAAAACAGACCCAAGGATCAATGAAACAGATTAGAAGATGCAGAAACAACTCCAGACATACTTAGCCACCTTATCTTTGACAAAGGTGCCAAACACATTCACTGGAAGAAAGATAACCTTTTTAATAAATGGTGCTAGAAAAACTGGCTATCCACATGCTGAAAATTAAAACTAGACCCATATCTTTCACCATGCACTAAACTAAAATTGAAATGGACCAAGATCTAAATATTAAAACAGAAACACTAAACCTGCTGGAAGATAGAATAGGTAGAACTCTTGAAGACATTGGTGTAGGCAAAGACTTTATGAACAAAACCCCAATTGCACAGGAACTATCACAAAGAATCAACAACTGAGATCTCATCTTATTAAAAAGCTTTTGCTCAGCAAGAGAAACCACCAACAGAATGAAGAGACAACACACAATGAGGGAAAAAAATATTTGCCAGCTGTTCCTCAGACAAAGGATTACTATCCAGAATGTCTAAAGAACACAAAAAAATCAGACCTCCCAAATTTAAAGACCCAATTCAAAAATGGGCATCTGAAATGAATAGACACTTCTCAGATGAAGAAGTAGAAATGGCAAATAAATATACGAAAAAATGTTCAACATCATTGGTCATTTGAGAAATGCAAATTAAAACAATGCTGAGATTCCATCTCACTCTGGAAAGAATGGCTATCATCAAGAAATCAACCAATAACAAATGCTGGACAGGCTGTGGGGAAAAAGGTACCCTTCTCCACTGTTGGTGGGAGTGTAGACTGGTACAACCATTGTGGAAATCAGTGTGGAGATTCCTCAAAAAACTAGGATGAGAGGTCCCATTTGACCCTGCTATTCTCCTTCTGGGTATCTTCCCAAAAGAATTGAAAGCATCATACCACAGTAATATATGCACACCCATGTTTATAGCAGCACAGTTTGTAATAGTAAATTTTGGAAACAGCCCAAATGCCCATCAACTGATGAATGGATAAAGAAGATGTGTTTTTTTTATATATACAATGGAGTACTATTCTGCTGTAAAGAAGGATAGACTCGATATAGTTCTAGCTAAATGGATGCACCTTGAGACCATACTCTTAAGTGACATAAATCAGACACACATATATAAATACTGCTTTTTTCTCTGGTGTGAGAAACCAAAAGTGTAAATAAGGACCAAAATGTATAATAGATATTGTGAAATAGGAAGAAAATGTTCAAATGGGAAGGGGAACTAGGGAGTGGGGAGGGGAAAAGGCAGGAAGGGAAAAGAAAAAAAATGATGAGAAAAGAAGGGAAAATGGAAACAAAGCTTTTGTAATTGGGGAGGGGAGGAGGGGTTGAAGGGAAGGTAGGGGAATGGGGAGAAAAAGAAGAATCAAGTTATATCATGTACAGGTACAAATTCCCTATAATGAATGATTATGTATATCTAAAATGTACCAATAAACTTAATTAATAAAAAGGGCTGGGGATGTAGCTCAGTGCAAAGGCCCTGGGTTCAATCTCCAAAACTGAAAATCGTCCAGGAGTTGGTGGAGAAGTGGGTATTCAAATCCAGCCCACAGTGGAGTAAGAAGTTCAGCACCTCTTGGGGGAGACACAATGTAACTGACGACCTCTGTCTACCGACCCGGCTTAGACAAGGATGTTGCTGGCTGGCAGGACTGTTCTGAAGCATAATTACTGATACACATGAGGCATTAATACCTGCACCTGGGACATAAGGGCAGGATTGGGGTTATTATTATTATGTACTGAGGCGTGGGCTCCACTCTCACAAATCCCACTGTGCCGATGCCATCCCTGGGGTTCACCTACCTGTCATTTTCATCCCGCCCTTGATCACAGCTGCTTACACAGCTCACCAGGTCCCTGGTCCCAAGAGATGGGTCTGGCACTATGTTACCCAGGCTTGGCAGAAGCACAAACCACTTAGAAAAGAAAGATAAAACCAAGGAGAAAAACTATCAATGCCACAAGGACAAAGACGATCTCATTTTTAAATGCCAGCAGCCTTGACACTGTGTCATTGATGGGATCATAAAAGTTGCAGCCCTCCAGAGCCGCCTCGTAATGCTCCTGTTAACAGGGAGGTGCTCCAACAGGACGCCAGGGAGCAGACGTGTGCCGAGTCAACGGAGGTCGGGGTCTTCAGGAATCAGAAAGCCATTCCCGATACCTCATGCCTGTAATCCCAGCACTCTGAGAGGCTGAGGCGGGAGGAGTGCAAGTTGGAGAACAGCCTGGACACTTTAGTGATTTAATGACACCCTATCTCAAAATTTAAAAATAAGAAAGGGCCGGGGAATACAGCTCAGTGCAAAGGCTCTGAGTTTGACCCCAGTACTGCCAAAAAGAAAAGAAAGAGAAGAAAAGAGAAAGAGGGGCCGGTGAGATGGCTCAGCGGCATAAGCGCCTGCCTGGCAAGCGCGAGGGCCCGAGTTCGACTCCCGGAACCCACATATGAAAAAGGGGCCGGTGATATCGCTCAGCGGCACGGGCGCCTGCTGGCGCCGGAGGTGCTGAGGTCGACCCCCGGTACCCACAAAAAAAAAAAAAAAGAGAGAAAGAAAGGAAGAGAAGAGAAGAGAACAAGAACAGAAGAAAAAAGGAACAAAAAGAAAAGAATTGAATCACAGGGGAGGCCAGCATTTCTCTGAGGTCTTCCAGGGCTGTGCAAGATGAGGGACACAAAGGCAAGGTCAAGGTCCCTTTCCAGCCCCAAGAGCACCAGCAACACTCGGACTGTTTTTGCAGAGAACTTGGGGCCCCATCTGTCCAGGTCAGACCCAGAGAGTGGGTGTGGTGGTGCTACAGTTCAGCCAGGTTAGAGACGCTCGACACCTCCCCCCTTCCGTGCATCAAATACTAAGCAATATTTGCAAAGGGCTGATGCAGCCAGAGGCAGCCCTGCAGGGAGGGTAGATACCCAGGCTACTGGCTCAGTTCAAGGTCCAACGGTTCCGCCTGCTGCCAAATGAAATAACACATTTGTGTATGAAAAGAAGAGGTTCAGGACAAAGGACCAGGAACAACGCGTGTCCCACGCACAGTGGCCTTGGTGATGCTTGACATTTCTGGGAAATGAATCGAGCGCAAAAACCAACAATTCAAAGCCTTGTGCCAAACAACTGATGCGAATAGAAGGGGTGGGAGAAGCAACAACGTGAAGATGAAGCGTATCCTGAAATAGCCATCATCTGCTGCTGCTGTCCCCAGGAGCTGAGGGAGGCAAGTCGCCAAGGGGGTTTCATGAACACAGGAAAAAAAAAGATAGGAATGAAGTTGCCAGTTGAGGGAAAGAATATGGGATGTAGGCAAGGAGGGAGAGCTGTTTGTCAGATTTTTTTCCCCCTGGTACTGGGGATTGAACCCAGGGGCTTCACACTGAGCTATATCCTAGCCCTTTTTTATTTTTTATTTTGACACTGAGAATCCCTAAATTGCTAAGTTGTCCAGGCTGGATCCAAACTTTCCATCCTCCTGCCTCAGCCTCCCAGAGTGCTGGGATTACAGGTATGCACCACCACACCCAGCTTTTTCATCAGATTCCTCATCTACAACCTCCCAGCAGACTCTCCAGATCCCATTTCTGATCCCCCAAAGACTTGTGCACTGACAAAACAGTAGCTGCATGACCAGGCTCATTCCCCTTCAATGCAGAGCTCCCACCTGCTCCACCCAGCCACACCTCGCCTCCAGGAGCCATCCCATCAGCCAGGCCCCAGGACTATCTTCCTAGTCAGCCTGTTTCCCTCATCCCCACCCAACAACCCACCACTGTCAAGGAGAATTCTATATAATTTTGGGGGAAAAACTATTTCATAATTAAATCGTGATGGGCTGGTGACATAGGTCAGCGGCACAGTGCCTGCCTGACAAGTGCAAGGTCCTGAGTTCAATTCCCAGTACCAAAAAAAAAAAAAAAAAATTGTGATTAGGGCTTGTCTGAGGCCTAGTATCTTGCCATGGGAGCTGGCTCTTGTATGCAGAAACATAAGGCCGTGTGCCTTGTGCCTTGGGTCACAGGTGAGGCCTCAATGGTCCCGTGGTGCTGTGACACCCCAGGGTAAGATTACATCAGCTGAAGACATCCTGGTTCCCTGGGAACCGAGTAGTAATAAAAAAAGGGTTTCACCTTGGGGAAAGGACAAACTCTTTATTAACCTGCCATCTCTCCCCACTGTCCTCATCAACGTAAAGATCCTCATTAGCAAAAGACCCCTACCACCCTCTGAGTCATCCCACAATCCCGTCATTATTTCCCTCAATCAATAAACACCAAGGTTCTGGCTGCCTCGTGGCCTTTTGTTCCTCATGAACAGCTAACTGGTCATCCCAGATCCCCATTGCATCTCCATTTTGTCTCTTGCTTTTTCTTTTCACCACGTGCCATAACACCTTGCAGGACATTGGGTACTCACTGCAGGAGTCCCCGACACACCATCCCTGAATCATCCTTGGTAAGGAAGCCTATAAGCTCAGAATCCAGACTGCCAGGATTCTGTAGTCAAATCCCAACTCTCCCACTCTGTAGTCAGGTGACCCAGAGCAAATCCATTTCTTGGATCCTCAAAGCTTTTGTCTGTCAATGGGGATGACAGCAATGGATGCTCCTGTGGCAGATGGAGGAACGCAGTAACTTCAAACCTGTTGTCCTTAAAGCAGTGTGTGCTCCATATCTAATACTCAGGAGTTATTAGTTGTTATAATCATTGTTAATAGCAGCATTTCATCACTCTCAAAGATGGCCCATTCCTCTGTCCCCGCTGTCCTTTCCTGCAGAACTGCACATCAGACCACCACCACTCTTCATTCTTGTCCTACCCGGCTTTCCTAAACCAGCAGCCAGGGTGATGGATAGCCAGGTGGGTTTGTGCTCCTGGTCTGGGGCACCCCCACATCAGACGTTGTTCCCTACTCTTAAGATCATCTACGTCCTTCTTCGTTTTGGGCACCTTACTTTGGAGACTATACTGGATTGGGTAGGCATCTGCCCAAAATTCATATCTGCCCAGAAATCACAGACTGGGATCTTATTTGGAAATAAGCTTTTTGGAGACATAACCAAGTTAAATACATCCTAGATTAGAGTAGACCCTGACCCAGGTGACCGGGTATCCTTATAAGAAGAGGAGCGGACACAGGGAGATAGATGGTCCCTGACTATATTAGTTAGGGTTCACTGAAGAAAAGAATCAATATAAATTGTATTTATAGTTATACAAGGGCTTTATTAGGTAGGCTTACAGAATCAGGAGCAGAAGGGTCCCCAGTGATCACCTGCAGAATCAAAGGTGCCAGAATCCAAAATGGCCATCTGTGCACTGGAGTGCTGGAGAATCCAGTAGCAATCAAAGGTCAAAGGTCAAAGACCTAGACGATCACTATAGTCACTGATGTGAGTCTGTGTCAGAAAGCCAAAGAGTGTGCATTGGAAAGCTGAAGAAACTGGAGGCTAACATCCAAAGGCAATAGTGAAGACCGGAGCTCCTCTGAAAAAGGGAAGGCTTCCTACTTCTTTTCCTTTTTAGTCCTGCTAGAATACAAGCCTCTTGGTTGGTGCTGCCCTCCTCTGGGGTGGGTCTTCCTCCCTCAGTGTGCTGGCCTACCTATCAATCATCCACAGACATCCAGAATTTACTAATCTGCTAGGCAATTCTGACTCAAGTCAAGTTGGCATATCACAGTTAGTGATCATTCTGATTTATGATGGTTTGACTTTTGGTCTTTTGGCTTTACAAGTGTGAAAGGGCAACAATCCAACCATTCTTTTTTTTTTTTTTTTTTTTTTTTTTTTTTTGTGGGTACCGGGAGTCAAACTCAGGACCTCACACTTGCCAGCAGGTGCTTGTGCCACTGAGAGATATCACCAGCCTTTTTTTCCTTTATGTGGGTACCAGGAGTCGAACTCAGGACCTCGTGCTTGCCAGGCAGGCGCTTATGCCACTGAGCTATCTCACCGGCCCCCAACCATTCTGTTTTTTACTTGCAATAGAGTATTCAATAAATTCCATGAGATATGCAACATTTAGTATAAAGTAGTCTTTGCCTGAGATTGTTTTGCCCAACTATGGTTTAATGTAAGTGCTCTGAGCATATTTAAGGTAGGCTAGGCTGAGCTGCGATGTTTGGTAGGTAGATCAGTTAGGGTTCTCTGGAGGAACAAAATTAATAGAAAAAAGAAAATATATATATATACTGTGTGTATATATGTATAATTATATAAGGGAATTTATTGTATCAGCTGACAGGATCAGAGGCAGGAGTGTCCACAATGGCCATCTGCATGCTAGAGAGCCTGTAGCTGCTCAGTCCAAGAAGTTGGAAGCCTTAGAACAAGAGGGATCAAGGATACAGCCCCAGTCCAAGACTGAAGTCCTGGAAGATCCATGGAGAGTCACTGATATGACCCCATAGGCTGAAGAAACTAGAGTCTGATGCCTACAGGTGATGGCAGGAGCAGAAGATGCACCTACTCAAGCAGAATGGAGTTTTTTCAAATGCTGACTGGCTTCTTCCTTCTTCCCCTTTTAATCCATCTGGGCTGCAAGCCCATTGGATGTTGCCACCCACAATGAGGGTGGGTCTTCCCCCTCAGTTTGCTGGCCTACATGTCAATCATCTCTAGAGACACCCAGAAGTATACTTTAGTTATCTATTAGGTGTTTCTTAATCCAGTCAAGTCGACAATCACAGCTAATGGTCAACAGTGGATGAGGTGCATTAAGTGTATTTTCAATTTAGGATAATTCCAGCTTAAGGGAAGTTTATCAGGATGCAACCCCAGTGTAAGTTGAGGAGACTTGTACACAGAGTACGTGACTGACCACGCAACAACGCAGACAGGGGGTGGAGGGATGTGTCTGTGAGCCAAGAAATGCCAAGGGCTCTGAGCCCCACCAGAAACCGGAAGAGCCGCACCCCCTTTGGAGGGGCATGGCCCTCACTTCCAGCTTCCTGAACAGTGAGAATATAAAATCTCTGTCCTTTTAAGCAACACAGTTTGTGGCAATTTGTGACAGTGGCCCCAACACATGAATCAAAGGCCACCAGCAGCACCCTTAGCACCCCTGTGTCCCTTACTACACACCATTTACAACCAAAAACACAACATGCAGCAGTTGACTAGTAGTTATGACATTTGGAGTTATTTAATTAAACCTGTATTTATTGCAATTTTCTTACTATATTTCACAGCCAGTACTTGTCTTTTCCCAGGTCTCCAACTTTTGCTTTGCCCTTTGAAACACAGTATTCTGAGGCCCCGTGCTAGGATGCCAGGCAGACCCATGTCACCCACTTCTCTGCCTCTTCTCCTGGTCTGAAGATGCTACTGAAACAGGAGAAGCCCTGCAGAAGACCACATGCTGTCCCTGGTCAGAGAGGAAAGCTGGCTTCCAGCCATGGGCTCCTCCCAGCACTGCCAGGGAACCTAGCAAGTGATATGCCTCTCCTGTTATGTCAGGCCCCCAATCCCACTGTACCTTCCTGTCAGTCCCCTCTCTGCCCAGGGAGACAGCAAGCTCCTCTCCGCAGCTCTTTCATGTGCCTCGGTTTATTATGCCTGCTGCCACGTGGAGTCCCCTCTGCCTTCAGCCATTCAACACCAACTGCCTTTGTCGTGACATGACCCTGCTCAGAAGCGGCAGCCACAGACTCAGACACACAGGGTCCAAATCAGCACTCATGTTACCTGGAGCAAGCCACATTGCCCCCATGAGCCACGGCTTCCTCAAGTGACAGATGGGGACTCTTCCACCCACTCGGGTGCCTGTAAGTATTAAATGGGTCTTCGGCCCTGGGCAGCAGGTCCTAAGTTTCCTTTAACCATTCCCTGGGGGCCAGGCTATGCCACAGGACAGAATAAAATAGGAACATGGACAAAATTAAAAGTAGATTCCCAGCACTCTAGGAAGCTGAGGCAGGAGGATCAGAAGTTTGAGCCCAGCCTGGGCAAATTAGTGACTTAGTGAGACCCTGTCTCAAAATAAAAAACTAAAAAAGGGCTGAGGATGTGGCTCAGTGCAAGGGGCCTGGATTCAATCCCTGTACTGAAAAAAGAAAGAAAAGAAAGAATGGGTGCAGTTGTCTTAGACACACAATCACTCTGAACATTTCAGAGCTCCGAGACCTTGGAGTCTACATCGTGTAACTTTTAACTTCACCTTTTTCACCAAGAATTAGCTCAGAAGTAATTGCTGAAATCACACTGATGAAAATCAATATGGAGTAAATTAAATGTAAAGCTGAATTTATCCTGAACGTGTTCTTCACTGCCTTTGCATCATGTGATGACAAAGCAACTATTTTATCTTCCAGACTTAGAGTTTTTGTTGCTGGATGTGTGGAAAAGAGGTGTAATTATAGGGCTCATTTATCAAAAAGATTAAGGAAATGGAGGGATGGAGATGGGTTTGCAACAATTCTGGAAATTACATCAATGTGACCCTGAGGTCTGCATTTTTTCATGCTGTGTCCAGTGAGTTTCTTGAATTTATAAAGTTTTCCCTCCTCCCTCGGGGCTCCATGGATCGATAGACAAGAATAAAGTTGATCAGGAGGTGGCAAGGGAGGGGACAGGAGCAGGAGAGTCCCCGTCTCCTGTTTTAGGATGGGAGCCTCCTCATCTTAATAGGAAGCAGGCTGGTGGGAAAAAGACTTGTTTTTCTGCAACCTTGTTGCCAAGGATACTGCATCCGGTCCTCAGGATCTGAATGAAAGACCCTAGTTTCTGAGGGTTTTTTGTGAATTTCATAATTTAGAATGTGTTTGGTTTTCATTTGCAACCGGGCCTGCCGGCCCATCTTCCCCATGACTCTGCAAGCCTCACCTGCCTGTAACAAACATAAATAAATCAGGTCTTCTCAGCTCCAGCTGCTTCTGGGGGAGGAAAGTGGGGCTGTTGAGAGGACCAGAGGATTCCCTGGTTGGGGGTTCTCAGGACTCACCCTGGGAGTTGAAGCAGATCAGGGTCACTCAGGGGACTTTTACACAGTGCCTGTTCCTGGTCCTGTGCTTGTATGTGAGGCACAGGTGGGTGGTGAAGAAGTGCCCCAGGGGTGGGGGTCCTGGCACACACCTTGCTTAAGCACTTGCATCTGCACTTCCATTGAAGCAACTGAGGCCAGGAGGGAGGGAAGACCCAGGGAACAGATAGCAATTAGCAGCAACCCCAGGGCTAACACCTGGGCAGTGCCTTGATATTGGCAGCAGCTGCCCAGGGGATTCCAGTGTTCTGATGGGCCAGGTCTGGACCACGTGTCCATTCATGGGCCAGCGGATGGAGCTAAATAGCCCAATCTGCATGGACCCAAGTGAAGGGAGGGTCCCCACGCCAGGGAACATCAGAAGAGGCAAATGGTGACAGCCAACAGCAGCACCACTAACTCTGCTGGGTGATACCTGGAGGGAGCCCAAGGGCCCAAGGCCAGGGCCTGATCCCAGAGAATTCCAGAACTTTCCAGAACCTTCCCATCTTTTCCCTCAGATCAGCAGAAAAACTATATAAGTGCAGAGCACCTGGGGTAAGCGAGTCTGTCTGCTATAAAGGAGACAAGAGACGAGTGTGTAGGGTCAGCTCTGAGAAAGACAAAAAGGGAAAAGAGCTGAGTCCTCAGGTTGGGAGAGACAGGAGGATATGACCAGGATCTTCAGCTAAGAAGCCCCAAAATGATTACTGATAAGTAAATACCTAATTTGAAGACAACCCTGTGAACAAGTAATAAATACATAAGGAGCTGAAGCCTTGCTGGCCAGGTTAATCTTGACAAATGTGTCTATGCTTGCTGCCACTCACTAGCTCAGAATTCACAAGCACTTGATATTAATATCCTCTTGAAGCCTTTTACATCTGGGCCCCAGTATTTCCTGATTCAGGACAACAGGGCATTTGGATTTCTTTTAGTGGCAGAATTGCGGAGCTAATTAGGCCATTACTCTTCAAATATTTAATTTGCTTTGAAGGACCAATCTATAATCATATTTCCAAACAGCTTCTATTTAATTACTGCACAAAATAAATGAGGTTCTTGAGCAATTTGTGTCTGATAAACTCACTGCCATGGTCTGAATACTTGTGTTGGACCCCGAATTCGTAAGTTGAAGCCTAACTCCCAAGGAGCCTGGTTAGGAGGCAGGGTCTTTGGGAGGTCTTTAGGCTGTGAGGGCAGAGCCTCTGGAATGGGATCAGTGTCTTTATAGAAAAAGGCCAGGGGGACTTGTTTAGCGCTCCTGCCAGGCGAATACACAGCAAGAAGGTGCCATCTATGAGGAAGTTGCCTTGCCAAACACTGAATCAGCATCCCCTTAATGCTGACTCTCCCAGCCTCTGGAACTGGGAGAGACAGGTTCCGGTTGTTCTTGAGCTGCCAGTCCATAGTGTGTTGTTTTAGCAGCATGGGCTAAAACACTCACCTCCTGATTTTGAATCCTGATACACAAAAAGATGCGGGGGGTGGGGTGCTTGTCACCTCAGGGGGAAATGGACAGGGTAGGGGTGAGACTTGCCTGGGAGGCTGATCAGCATCAGCAGCTCTGCCCCCCCACCCCCCACCACAGCAGGAAGGACCAGAGCAGGAAAGGCGAGGTCAGCATCCCTCTGGGAGGGGACCAACAGGTGTCTCCAGAAGGACAGTACCGCTAGAACAGATCCCCATGAGGATGGGTTTATTTGTTTGTTGTTGTTTTGCAGTACTAGGGATTGAACCCAAGGTCTTTGCACTGAGTTACATACCCAGCTTTTTTGTTTATTTTGTTTCTGTTTCTGTTATAGAGACAAGGTCTTGCTAAATCACTAAGTTGTCCAGGCTGGCTCTAACTTCTGATCCTCCTGCCTCAGTCTTCCAATCCTCCTGCCTCAGCCTCCCAAGGTGCTAGAATACAATCACATACAATCACACTCCACTTAGAGCCTAGTTCTAAGAGTGAGGGAAGCATGGGAGGAGCTCACGAAGCAGGGTGACAGGGCCAGTTTCCCCAGGATGCCTGGGCCTGCGGTGAAGAGAAGGTGTATGGGGGCAGGAAGGGCCCAGGAGGCCTGTCGGCTGCGGTGAGAGCCACCCACACACAGGGATGCTGCAGGAGCCTGAGATGCTGAGGCTTTGGTAGCTGGGGAGGTGATTCAAGCAGTGACTCTGAGCCCTTGTGGGGGAGCAGGGTGGTACAAACCTCTCCTGAGACCCTGATAGGAGGCCTGGCCCATCTGCCCCGATAGATGCACACAGTAATATTCACACATTTGCTACTTCTCCATGCACGCGCTGCTGCAGGCAGTGTGTGTGTTATTAAGGATTGAACCCAGGCTACCTTTGTGCTGAGCTTCTTTATTTTTATTTTGAGACAGGGTTTCCCTAAGATGCTAAGTTGTCCAGGTTGGGCTTTGTAGTAGTCAGGGTTTGCAAGGGAATAGATTTAATATAGGCCACATAATTTATAGGATTATTTTATAATATTCACCCAAAAAGTCAAATACAAAGGAGTGCAACAGATCTGTCCATGCACTAGAGACCCAAAGAATCCAGCTGACAGTCTGGGTCCCATGGCAATGTCCTCTACCAGTCCAGCTGGAGGCCTAGAGCTCATGACAATGTCTCACGCAAGTCTGTATCAAAGATCTGTACTGGGAAGGCCCAAAGGTCAGCGGTGGAAGCTAGAAAGTCTGCACCAGTGGGATGAAGGATCTGTGCCAGCAGGCTGAGGGGTCTGCACTGGAGCCAGGAAGCGACGCTTAAGGTACGGACCAGAGCTCCCCTCAAGAAAACCTCAGCTGTCCTCAACTACAGCAAGGTTCTGAGCTCCTCCAATGATGAGAATAGTTGAATTCATATCAGGAAAACCAGTGTGAAAATCTTCTCCAAGAGAATCAACAGCAAACCATCCTCCCCTCCTCAGCATACCAGTTCTCCTTTTATGCTGTTGGCAACAATCCTCAGATGGGTCTTCCACACCCAAAACCATGCTGACTCAGCTGGGTGTTCCAAGTTGACCATTAGTTAATCCACCACGGCTTGAATGTGGGATTCTCCTGCCTCAGCCTCCCAAGTGCCGGGATTACAGGTGTGTGCCACCATACTTGACAGCACTGCATTTTCTAATATTTTGATGCCTGCCCGTGTGTGTGTGTTATAAACACTCAACACTCCTGTTTTTATATGACATTATAAATAAAGGTACAACCCACTGCACCTGACTTAAATATGAATATGTAAGCAAGTTTTTTCCATTCTAAAACTGCACCAAGAAAATACCACCTGATGCATTACAGATTCTCAGGGCAGTGAAACCAATGGCTCTCTCCCCTCTTTGGGGAAGTCACACCAATCTCTGATGTCACCAACCAGCATCCGAGCCCAGGAGAAAAAGCATACACTGTGTTGCTTTCTCCAGGAGGTAGGAGGGGAATTAACTGCAGAAGCAAATAGTAAATAACACAACCCAAGAAGGGAGTACACGGCCCTGCATTCCCAGCATTGATTATTGGTGGAATTATAATTCTCTGAAAAGGAGACATGGATGTTTGGGGAGCCTGTGAAGGTAGGTTTAGGAGGATGCTGATTTAGGTCAAGGACAATGGATTGTGATCAGGGGCAATTACTGGGTTTCTAAAACTAAGGTGAGTACAAAATATATAAGTAAGAACCTCCTCAGAGCCAGCTGTGGTGGTGCGTGGCTATACTCCCAGCACTCTGGGAGGCTGACGCAGGAGGATCACAAGGTCAAGCCCAGCCTTAGTGGGCAACTTAGTGACTTAGTAAGACCCTATCTCAAAATAAAAAATAAAGGGGCTGGTGAGATGGCTCAGCGGCTTAAGCGCCTGCCCGGCAAGCGCGAAGGCCCGAGTTCGACTCCCGGAACCCACATACGAAAAAGGGGCCGGTGATATCGCTCAGTGGCACGGGCGCCTGCTGGCGCGCGAGGTCCTGAGGTTGACCCCCCGGTACCCACAAAAAAATAAAAAATAAATACATAAATAAATAAATAAAAAAGGGCTTGAGACGTAGCTCAACCTGAAGGCCCTAGGCTCAGTCCCCAATACTGAAGAAGAAGGAAAAAAGGACAAATAAACAGAAACCCCTACAGGTAGAGCATTCAAGCACTTGGTATTTTTACAGCAAATGAAACAGGATGGAAGAAAGAAGATTCAGCACACACGGGTGGGGGTCTGGCATTTCTCAGTGGAGGACTCAGTTGCTGGGCCTTCTGTGTCGTAACAGTGCAGACCACTCACTGGGGTGGGACATGGCCCAGCGGGCACCGCCCCTTAGGCTTTAAACCAAGCCACTGGCTACCACGAAGAGCCCAGGACTCTCTGGGGACCATCTGGCCTGCGTAGCCCTGAGTGACACTGTTGGCTGGAACCCTGTTATTAGTCTTGCTGCCTGTGGTTCACAAACTGGGAAGCAAAGGCATCCATCAGCCCAAATAGTAGCAAAGGGCACAGCACCCTTGGCCATAGCTGCAGAAGAAATGGTGCAACTGGTTTCAGACACCAGCTGGGTGGAGGGAGACCCTGGCTGCTCTTCTCTCCAGCCTGGAGCTGTCCCAGGAAGGAACTTACTCCCCTGGAGCCTACAGGGAGAAATAGCAACCTGATCCCAGCTTACTCTGCCAGGTCATCACAGGCCAGGATCTGAACCCTCCCCTCCCCCACCACATCCACACAACTAGTGATGTCCCCTCTCCCTCCCTGGCTGTCTGAGGATGAAGTGACCCATTGGTTTCCTGGGGCTCCCATAACAAAGGGCCATCAACAGAGGGGCTTAAACAATGGACACCTATTTTCTCTCACTGTTGGGACTAGAAGTCAGAGATGCAGGTGTAGGGAGGACTGGCTCCCCCTGCAGCTGGTCTCCTTGGCCGGTAGATGGTCCCTCTTCTTACAAGGACACTGGTCCTATTGGATTACGGCCTATCTCAATGACCTCTTTTAATTTAATTACCTCTCAACAATCCTGTCTCCAAACACGGTCACTGCCTGGGGTGCTGGGGGTTAGGATTTTGATGTACAAAGGTTGGGGTAATGCAGCCTGTAACAAAGGACATGCTGCCTGAAGAGATGCAGGGAATAGGATTAGCAAGCAGTGGCGTGCTTAAGTCCTTGATTTTTGTGGAGCTGGGGAGGCAAGGAGGCAATCAAGTCAGAGCACAGGAAACAGCCCAGAGCTCCTGCCCTTCTCTCCACTGGGAAGCCAGCCTGGGTTCGGCCCTGGGCTTCTCCAGAGAGGGAAACCACAATTCAGTTGCAGTGTGCAGGAGCCTGGATTTCTGCCTTGGCTCCACTGGGCTGGTTCTCGGTCTCCCTCGAGCTTCTGAGGAAGAGCTAATTGGGCAGGAACCCCAGTGTTGTGCCCATGGCCAGTGCTGGTCCCATGAGCGCCACTAGAACCTGCTGCCCACATCCGGCACCCTGGGTGGCTGGTTATCTCTCTGTTGCTCCGTGCAGAGATCATTTGGATGGAAAGGAATCGTGCTTCAGCTGGGATGTGTTTAGAATTCTTTCACATGGCTTAATCCTTTGGGTCATGGGGCAGAAGGCCATCGCTGTGGCTCAATTCTTCTTTTCCTAACCTGAAGCCAGTGGGGAGATCTCCTCCTGGGACTTTCCCAGAGGCTCCCGGGACCATATATCCAAGAAAAGCGCAGCCCTGCAAACAGGGATGCCCAACAGCTGGAGAGAGGAATCTGAAGAGAAAGGGAAGAGCTACCTGATAGCAAGGCAAGGAGGGACTGGAAAGCATCTCCTATCTCCCATCTCCCAGCTGTTTTTCTGACAATTCCCTCTCTCTCTCTTTTTTTTTTTTTTTTTTTTTTTTTTTTTTTTTTGAGACAGGGTTTCAGTATGCAGTTCAGGCTGGCCTTGAACTCACTTTGTAGCCCAGGGTTGGCCTCAAACTCACAGTGATCCTCCCGCCTCAGCCTCCCGAGTGCTGGGATTACAGGTGTGCACTACCACGCCCAGCTCTGACAACTCTCATTCTCCCTACAGATTTTCAAACTCGCCCCTAACATAGGCTTTTCCACACTGGTGTGTTAGAAGTGGTCTTGACTTTTTTTTCTGGTTCTTCCCACCACATGTCACCAATCTTGTCATCCTCTGACACTTGGACAGGTTGCATCAATTGGAAGATTTCCTCCAAAACCATCAACAAGTTGATGATCATTTTCTGAAAAAGAAACACACACCCCAGGATTTGCTTGTTTCTTTTCCACTTAAAAATTGGATTACAGGGCCGGTGAGATGGCTCAGCGGCTTAAGGGCCTGCCCGGCAAGCGCGAGGGCCCGAGTTCGACTCCCGGAACCCACATACGAAAAAGGGGCCAGTGATATCGCTCAGCGGCATGGGAGCCTGCTGGCACGCGAGGTCCTGAGGTCGACTCCCCGGTACCCACAAAAAAAAAAAAAAAAAAAAAATTGGATTACAATAGACTTTTCCACTGGGGCCTGTTTGTGAGAGCAGTTATTTTGAGTTCCAGCTCTTTGAGCTGATACATTTCGTAGGAGTGCTCTTAATCTGTCCTGAAATATATACCGATACCGTCATTAGTATTTGACCACTCTGCACAAAACTGGGCTCTTAACCCTGCTAAACTCTACTTTGGAATAATAAACTTCCCCTCCCCCCCAGTGAATCTCAGTAGCTGCAAAGCTAGCATTTGGAGTGAAGTTTCAGGATTTAAATTGTACCGAAGGCAACCCCTCTTCCAACTTCCTCCCCAATCATGGAATTCATCCAGAGGAGACTTTGCATCATCTCACACATCCATCAAAACATCTTTCTTCCTTCCCTTGGAAACTGGATGAGATCCAAGCGTCAGCTTTTGTCAGCAAGTCCTGAAGGAGACAAGGCTGATGGGCCTCGCCCACCTCTACAGCTCCCATGCCACACTGCCAGTGCCCTCGGGAGGAAACATTAGACTTCCCCTGCATGTGCCTGGTTCCCCTGCAAATTTATAAATGGCAATGCATGAACGAAATTCCTCAAAAAAAGTAAAAAATAGAACTCTCATGATCCAGCATCTCTGCTTCTAGGTACATGTCCCCAAAGAATTGAAAGTGGGTCCCAAAAAATACACCTATACTACGAACAGCCATCCAGTAGCTAAAAAGTGGGAGCGACACAAATACTCATCTACTGATGAATAGTGAAAAAAAAAAAAAATGTGGCACCATGTGTATACATTGAAATATCAGCCTTAACAAGGAAGGAAATTCTGACATATGCTACAATATGAATGAACTTGCTAACTGAACATCATGCTAAGTGAAATAGCCAAGAACAAAAGGACAAATGCTGATTGATTCCATTTCATGCGGTCCCAGGGTGATCAAATCCATAGACAGAAATTAGAGTGGATGGGCCGGTGAGATGGCTCAGCGGCTTAAGTGCCTGCCCAGCAAGCGCGAGGGCCCGAGTTCGACTCCCGGATCCCACATACGAAAAAGGGGCCGGTGATATCGCTCAGCGGCGCGGGCGCCTGCTGGCACGCGAGGTCCTGAGGTAGACCCCCCCGGTACCCCCAAAAAGAAAAAAAAAAAGAAATTAGAGTGGTAAGTGCCAGGGGCTGGGGGAGGGGAGTGGGGAGTTAGTGTTTAGTGGCTACAGAATTTCACTTTTGCAAATCTGATAAAGTTAAATCCAAAGAGTTCAGATCTGTTGCACAACACTGTGAATATACTCGACGCTATGGAACTGTACAACGGTTACAACTGTGTACATATTTTGTTTTGTGGTTTTTATCATACTTTTTGCAAAATGATGAGTTAGCTTATGCATTTATTCTGTAACACTTAGGTTCCAGAACAGAACCCTAACCACCCACTTGCCAGATTATGAGAAACCTAATCTGGGTCGTGCATGTACATATGCGTGTTCCTTTAAAAGTTCAACATGAGCAGGGGATGGTGGCACACACCTGTCATCCCAGCATTGGGAGGCTGAGACAGGAGGACAGCTGCAAGTTCAAGGCCATCCTGGAACACAAAAGAAGCCCCTGTTTCCAAAAAAATTATTTTAAGAAAAGGAAAACGAAAAGTTAAACATGGACCATGTGACTGTGTGATTCAGCAATGTCACTTCTGAGTAGAAACACAAAAGGACTGAAAGCAGGGTCTCAGGCAGATTATCGGCACACCCATGTTCATAGCAGCATCGTTCTCAGTAGCCAAAATGTGCCCAACAAAAGATGATCGGTAAAGAAAATGTGATGTGTACATATGATGGAATATTACCCAATCTTAAGGACAGAAACTCTGGTACATAATACACCATGGGGGAACCTGGAGGTCATGATGCTAACTGAAATAAGCTGGACACAAAAAGGACAAATATGATATAATGCAGGCCTAGAATAGTCAGATTCATACAGGCGGACAGTAGAATAGTGTTGCCGGGATGGGAGGGCGGGTAGTGTATAATGGGGAGAAAGTTCCAGTTTGAGAAGATGGAAAAGTTCTGGAAATGGATGGTGGTGATGGCTGCACAATGTGAATGTGTTTAAAGCCACTGAGCTGTGTATTTAAAAGTGATATAAATAGTAACTTTGGGAACAGAGGTCGGGGCAGAGCACATGCCTAGCATGTACAAAGTCCTGGGTTCAATCCCCAGCACTGCAAAAAAAAATAAATAAGTAATTTCGTGATAGATATTTCACCAGAATGAAAAATAAATACAAGTATGTATAAAGCATCCAAGAAAGGGCCAAGGGACTGCTCTCCTAGGGAAGTAGGGACAGCCTCGCAGCTGTCCCCTCTGAATTCTGGGCATCGCCCGCACCAGGTGCCAAAGCAGCCTGCCTCAGGCCTGGAAGAGGTCTTGCTTTGTTTCACCAAACCACCAGGCAGAAATAGCTCTGGACACCTGTCACATGAGATTAAATTCCGAGGAAAGGGCCCTAGGGAGGCCTTGGGCCAAAGCCACACAAGGACACCAAGGAACACAAGGGTGTCCTTTATGTCCTTTGTGTCCGAGGTCAGTGGACCCAGAGCCAATCCCTGTTCCTCCAGGGATAGAGGGAGCAAGCAGGAGACACTGGGTCTGGGTCTAGGCCTCTGAGGGCCAGATGTGGCCACAGGGACAGACAGAGAAGCTCCTCATCCATAGAGCCCTGGTAAAGGCAAGGGCCATGGTTCACAGGGGCCTCCAGCGTGGCCCTCACCCTCCCCAAGCCCCAGTTCCCTTTTCTGCAAAGTGCGGCAGGATGGTTACTAAGGGCTAACAAAGACAGCGACATTTTCAGCTCTGTACAAAGAGCAAAAGTGTCCCAAAGGTGTGGGACAGCAGAGCTGGAGAGTGTGAGGTGAACTTGCCCCTCACTGTCACTTGCTAATGCTTCCAAGTCACCCGGCCAGCTCATTCTTATGTGAGAAGTGATCAAACTATACGGTGAAGGCTTACATTTTTTAAATTTTCGTACAATAAAAGGCACATTGCCATGAATCTCCTTCAAGCCCCCCCCCACTTTGAACACACTTATCCCATCATTCTTGCCATTTTCTGAAGCCCTTCTAGAAGTCCTCTTTCAGGATTGTCTTTAGTTGTGCTGTCACAGGTGCATCAATTCAAACATTTACCTTTCATGTCATTTTGACTCTGGGGAAGAGCTATAGAGAGCCCTTCCCAGTCCTTGTCGTGGTCCAGGAAGTTTATATTTGTAATCCCATGGAAAAAAATTCTAGCGAGTTAATTTCAATCTACCACTTCCTGTGCAACCCATGGCAAGAATAAAGACACTAAGGCATATTTATAGGTGTGGGGAGCCAAGGGGTCCTAAGTCTAGCCAAGATGGTGGTTACTGAAACAAAAAAGGCCTCAACCCAGGGCTGAACCCGGGTTTTATTAATTCTCAAGGAGGGGAGTGGCTTGGGGATGAGTGACTGTGAGAATGGCAGGAAGTCCGTGAGTACCGTGAGCTGGGCTAGGTAGGTGGCCTGAAATCACCTTTGCAATATGCAGAGGGAAGGATATGCAGAAGGAGTAATCTGCATAACACAGTTCAAGGTAGAATCTAATGTTTGGGGGTCGGTGCTTCAGCTCTGACGTGTAATCTTCTGTGCCCTGGGAAGTCATAGCCTCTTTCTCAATGCTTGATCCCAGCCAACAGCATGGAGCACGGCTCTCCATCCTGCCAGGCTCACCCATGTTTTGGGAGCCAAAGGGGCAGGGAAACACAGGCCTGTCACCTTGCTTCAAAGGCCACACGTCAGCACCTCAGCTGGACTGATTTGCATTGCTTAAAGCCAACTGAAGGGATAAGGAAAAGTCCTAGCCAGCCCTATACATATCAGTACATGGGAATAGGGCCAGGTTTAACCAAAATGGAGATAATTGCTCTTCTTTCAAGGAGAGTCATCCAGGTGGTCCTCCACAAAGAGCCAGAAGTCACACAGTGCCAGATTCAGTGAATAAGGTGGATGAGGACACATGTTTTTATGAGCCAGCCTTTCTGTTGGACGGCACTCAGAAGGAGCAGTCACCATATTTTTTAATCACACCTCGTAAAGACAGTCACAAAGGAGGACTTCCAGAACTGCTTCAGAAAGTGGGGAGAATAATGGGATAAATGTGTTCAAAGCAAGGGGAAGTATTGTGAGGGGGCACTCATGATTATGTCTCTTTTATTATAATAAAAATTTTTAAAAATTTAAACACCTTATCATTGGATCACATCTTATAAAAGTGTCCCTACCCTGCTGGGCATGGCTCTGGGGATCTTAATGCAAAGGCTCTTTGATAAAGTGGCTGCTGCCCCACTCACTTGGCAGGGGCGGCCCAGGAGAGGTTTTCTAGAAGTGAGTAATCAGGAGGTGGCAGGTCATTTCCTTTCATTTTTGGAAGAGCTGCACTGGGGCCTCACAGAGGAGGATGAGGAAGCCAGAAATGGGGAGGGCTGGCCTTGTTCTTGTGTACCCCTCTCTCAGGAGCTACCAGGGATCCCATGAGAACTAGGTCAATCGCTTCCAAAGGCAGTGACCCCAGTTACACAGTTGCCTTGCATGAACCTCTAAAAGGTGCCACCACCTCCCAACATCACCACACTGTGAAGCAAGCTTCCAACACAGAAACACTTAGAGGGACATGCTCGAACTATGTCCAAGCCTCAGCAGCCACCATCTAGAAAGTGATCTCTAGGAAGACCACATGGAGAGGCAAAACCCATGTACTGCTGGTGCAGCAAGAAGTGAAGACCATATTTCTTTAATCACACCTCATAAAGACAGTCAAAGTGGGGGGAGGAGGGCTTGAAGGAGATTCATGGCAATGTGTCTTTTATTGTAAGAAAATTTAAAAAATTTAAGCCTTCTCTGTATAGTTTCACTTCTCACATAAGAACGAGCTGGCCAGGTCACCTGGAAGCACTAGCAAGTGACAATGAGGGGCTTGTTCACCTCTGACACTCTCCAGCTCTGCTGTCCCACACCTTTGAGACACTTTTACTCTTTGAACAGAGCTGAAAATGTCGCTGTCCTTGTTAGCCCTTAGTCTCCCAGTCAAGACCTGGGTGACACCAGCCCAGCCACTATCTGGCCATGACATTCTAGAGGCTTTAAGTGATCAGAAGAACCACCCTGCTGATCCCAGCCAACCCCAGGACCAAGAGAAATAACCATGGCTGTTTGGAGTGAATTTGCTCCCCGAACTAGCCACAATTCATAGTCTACCTCCCCTGGGACTGAAATCTGCAGAAAAGAAAAGTTCCTATGAAAAGTCAGCAGGAAATGACCCACATGTGTCTGAGGGAGAGACAGCACAACATGGTGCAAGTGTAGGGGTCTCTTTGGGAGATTCGCGTTTCTAACAACTTCTGCTTTGCTGTCCCCTCTGCAGCATTTGCAACCAAGAATTGTGCAAGTGTTGGAAGCAGCAAGCTCCAAAGAGATTGTGAGATTGGAGGTCCCAGTGTGACCCCCACAGATGGCCCTGTGCTGAGAGTCTGTAGGGACACTGGGACAACAGTGAGCCTTCTCCAAAGAGCCAGCTGCCTCACGAAGAGGTCACTTAGCACTATCACCTGGGTCTGGGACCCCAAGAAGGGACCCAGGACCCACATCCAGGCCTGGACCATGGGGAGGAAGGACTCCAGGCAAGGACAGTGATGCATGTGCACTGACAGCGACCCAGCCCTCTGTATCAAGCATCTGCTCCCAGGAGACTGGGGTTGCCCTGCGGCTCTGTGGTCCAGCCTAGCCTTTAGTATATGTTATAGCGTGTGTCTAGATGGCCCCCCCAAAGCCTCATGCAGTCATAGGTGGGTCTCTTTCAGAGGTGGCTGAATCTAGAGTGTGTAATGATTCATGGTGCAATGCTAGGATTAAGGGTGCTAGGATTAAGGGTGGGTGATTACTAAATCAGTCCACTGATTGGCTCAGCACCGCCCTAATCCCAGTAGCCTGGATATAAGGGACAGAAAGAGGCTTGTCTTGTCCCTTCCTTGCTTGCTTTGCTACCTTCTTTCTGCCATGAACTATTTCTCCTCTGAAGTGCCTGTCTGCAATGCCACCGTATCTTGGAATCAGCTGATTATAGACTGAAACCTCTACAAACTGTGAGCTAAATAAACCTTTCCCCCTTTAACTTTGGGTGTCAGATATTTTGTCCCAGCAATGAGAAAAGTAACTAAGACAGTGTAGACGAGACCCACAGAGGATACTGCATGCCCAAGTTTACACAGCACAACAGTGGCATGGCCTGTCCTGCTTCCCATCCAGGGTTCCTCCCAAACCTTAGTGTCCCCTGCTGAGGTTGTCCAGGCAAGTGGGATGGTCCCTGGGGTACTGTGCTCCGGGCTGGACCGTGAGTAAGTACAGAGAGCCCCACTCAGCATGCCTGTCCCTTGAGGCTGCAGGCACAACTGGATGTGGTCTGAGACTGGCTGTCATGGTTGTCATCTGCCCTGGCAACAAGCCAAGGCTGTTACCACGAGAGCCATCACCATGGAAACCCTGAGTCAGGGCCACACTTAGTAGAGCTGAGCATCCCAGGGCCTCTCGTCTGCAAACAGGAAAAGGGGCACCTGGCACACAGCCTCTCCTTGGGACTCATTAACAGAGTGGAGGAGGGGGACAGGAGTGAGAAATGACAGGGAAGAAAGGGAAGGAGGAAGACAGAATAACACTGTGGTCTGGGACTGGCTTGAGGGCTCCAAGCCCAGACCAGCAGGACTGAGGGGTTTCTCCTGCCAAGCAGCCAAGTACTGAGTACAAGAGGCTAAACTGCTCCGACCCCAGAGCCCAGGGCTAGTACCACATGCAACCTGGCAGCAACCACAGGGAACCAAGGAGCCTCTGGGGCGTGGGCTACAGCCTGAGTGGTGGCCAGAGAGACTGCTTTTTTTTCCAGGGGTCTTGGGACAGTTTGGGGACTTGTCCAGGGCCACACAATGGGTTCACATGGGGGCCAAGAATGCGGGAGCCACCTTTCCAACAGCTTTCCAACCCAACAGCCTCTTCCTAGCTTGTCTCGTCTATTGGCTGAGTGGGGAGGTGGGGCAGAAGCTCCCTATATGGCCTGAGGCCAGGAGGGAACAACCCCAGTCCCAGCTGTCCCTAAAACCCCCAGGTGGCAGCATCCCAGCATGAGAACAGCCAGGTTCCCAGGCCAAGTTTATCACCACATTCCACTGTGTTCCTTTGTCCCCAGAGCCTGACATTTCCTGAAAAGAGAGACACACGACACCCAGCCTTCCTGCCTGTGTTGCCAAACACTCACTGCCATGTGTAGACATGCAAGCCGGGGACAGTAGTGAGGAGCTGCCAGTATGTGTCACCCTGCATATGACTGGGTGCCTCTGGGAGCCAGGCCTACTAACTGTGCACATGCTTTACTTCATTCAGTCCCCAGACAGCCCTCTGAGGTAAGCACCATGTTCTCAATGTTCCCATTTTGTACAAAAGTAAACAGCCTTCTAAAGAGGTGATGGCTTCCCAAAGGTCACTGCTATAATTTGGATCTTCAATGTCCTCAAAGGCACATGTGTTAAAGTCTTAGTTTCCAGCTTGGTGTTCTTGGGAAACTGGTGAAAATTTTTAAAAGACAGGGCCAAGTGGGAGGTCTTAGGTCACTGGGGCCATGCCCTTGGAAGGGATGTTGAGACCCCAGCCCCTTTCCCCCTCCCTTTTTGGTCTCCTGGCTACCATGAGGTGAGTAGCTTGCTCTACCACACCCTCTCCACCATGATGTGCTGTCTCTCCACAGGCCCAAAAGCAACAGGACCAATCACCATGGACTGAAACTTCTGAGGTCATAAGCCAAAACAAATTTCCTCTTCCTAAGTTAATTATCTCAGGTATTTTGTTACAGGAACAGAAAGTTAGCTCACAAGAAAAAGAACTGGGCTTTGAACCAGGGGCTCTGATTGCAGAACAGTGTGGTCAGCCACTCTGCCGTTGAGCACAGGCCAGGTTGCCAAGCCATCCATGGAAGCTGTGACACTGAAGGAAATCAAAACATTTTTGATATTAAGTTTGTCAAGCTAAAGAAGTCAAAATGCAGGGAAACTCTTTCCCTTTCCCTCCATTTGCTGGTTGACAGTTCAGAGATTCACACAGATGAAAGATCTTTCTACCCCCTCTCTTTCTGCCTAAATCCAGAAAAATCCAGAAAAATAAATCCTTCCCTACTGTGGAATCTGGGAACAGGCTTTCCCACTTTCCTACAGTTATCCTGTCTCTGAAAACTGAAAATTCTTGCTCCTTTCTTGTCTCGCTGTAAGATTTGTTGCTCTTTGTTAAAATAAACTATTCAAGACAAATTCTTTGTGGCACATGCCTGTAATCCCAGCACTCTGGAAGACTGAGGCAAGAGGATCCCAAATTCAAGTCCAGCCTGGGCAACATAGTGACTTAGCAAGAACCTGTCTCAAAACCAAAAAATAAAAAAATGACTGGGATGTAGCTCAATGTGAAAACTCTGGGTTTAATACTCAGTACTGCAAACAAACAAACAAACAAAAGAGTCCCAAGCCACTACTTTGAGATATACTTACTTTCCTGAAAGAGTGACTCTTCTCCATGAAATACATAGCAAGTATAATAAATGTGCTTGTATTTTTCTCTTATTAATCTGCCTTTTGCTAACAGGGTCTATCCCACCTCAGAACTTGAATGACTGGCCAAAGAAATTATGTTTTCCTCCCCTTCAGTAACAACCCTCAAAGTTCTGATGTTGGGAATATTCATGGAGGCACTCAGCCATCACATGAGCAGGTCTGGGGTGTCACCAGACAAACAGAAAGTTGCAAAATGCAGGGGACTTGAGAGATGGAAGTTCAGTGATCCTGAGCCAACCCTTTCTTTCTGCCATGTGCCTCCTGAAGTCCAGAGGAGGGAAGAGTCAAAGCCTTGGGGACCAGGGGAATCTGTGTTCCTACTTTGGGATGCAGCCACTCACCTGGGAGGGAGGTGCTCTGGCCCTTCTGCCTGGTTGCTGAGCAACCAACAGGAAGTTGATGAAATGATGAAATTGCTGAATAGTCCATGCAGGGTCCCTGGGGACATTGTTAGAACTTGTTCTCCAGTGATCTAATGAGAAGATGGAAGAGTTGCTGGATAGAGGGTGGAGGAAGGATGAATTCTAATCTGCTCAACCTTGTGGCGTGGGGCAGTGGCCTTTGATTGAGAAATGAATAAATAAATCCAGGGCTGTGTCTGCCATGGAGGCCCCTGGGCCCTCTGATGCTGAGCTCCCAGAATCAGCAAACCTCTTCAGTCTCTCTGGAACAGACCCCATCCCTCACCCAGCAGATCTGCACTCCAACTCCAGTGATTTTCCGAAGTCAAATAAATATGATTCATGCAGAGTTATGAGTGGGTAGGAAGAAGGACTGGTTCCATTCATGCAGTTATTCCTCTCATCCAATATTTCTCTCTTTTTTTCCATTGTCATCTTTCCAAGGAGGCTTTTTGGATAACTTTTTTACTCCCCAGGAATAAGCAGTAAGATTCTGCTGGGCACCACTGAACTTGGCATGCTGTTGTAATAGCTAAGACTTTTTTCACCCTCCCTCTTCAAGAACTAATTTTGGCCCCTTGGGATGATGTCACCTCCCTTGAGGATGTGAGGTCCAGTCAATGCATTGAGGATGCATGTTGGTGGAGGCCACCATCTGTTTACCAATTTGACACCCAGAATGGGTCCCTAGGCTGGGTACCAAGGCCAGAATATCCTTACACCCAGTCCATATCCAGGGGCAACAGACAGGGAAAGGAGGAATTGTGAGATGGGATAATGAGGCTGCTCCTGCCTGAAAAGATAGAAGGGTGTCTTTTAGAAAGCAAGCTGGCTGGTCCCCAGAACACAGCCTAAATACTGGGAATCCTCAGGCACAGAGAGGACCCTGCCTTTCAGAAGCAGACATGTGGGAGGAAGATGGAGAAAACATCTCCAGTTTTATTGCGATGGTCCTTTTCCTAGAACCAAACACTCATATCAACCATTCAGGACTCCTTTTCTGGCATGGAGTTTCCTAGCAGACTGAACCAATAATCAAAGGAGGTGATGGGAGCTGGAATTGGAGGGGGAGAGAGAGGTGGGCTATTCTGGCTGGCTGTGCTGGGTCAGTGCTACAGCAGAGAAGAGTTTTGTGATGGCCGAGCACATGCACTCTGTATTAGTCCATTCTCCTTTGCTATAATGAAATACTTGAGGCTGGGTACTTTATGAAGAAAAGCGGTTTACTTGGCTCACAGTTCTAGAGGTTGAAAGTCCAAACAGCATGGCACCAGCTCTGGCAAAGGCCCCCAACTACACTACCTCATGGTGGATGGCATCATGGAGAGAGCACAAGCAAGGAGAGATCCACCAGGTATGGTGGTGGCATATGCCTGTAATCCCAGCACTCCGGGAGGCTGAAACAGGAGTATTGCAAATTCAAGCCCAGTCTGGGAAATTTAGTCACTTAGCAAGAACCCATCTAAAAATAAACAATTTTAAAAGCCTAGGGATGTAGCTCAAAAGGGTCTGGGTTCAATCCTCAGTACCAAGAAAGGAAGAAAGAGAGAGAGAGAGAGAGAGAGAGAGAAAGATAGAAAGAAAGAAAGAAGAAAGAAAGAAAGAAAGAAAGAAAGAAAGAAAGAAAGAAAGAAAGAAAGAAAGAAAGAAAGAAAGAAAGAAAGAGAGAAAGAAAGAAAGAGAGAGAAAGAAGAGAAAGAAAGAAAGAAGAAAGAAAGAAAGAAAGAAAGAAAGAAAGAAAGAAAGAAAGAAAGAAAGAAAGAAAGAAAGAAAGAAAGAAAGAGAAATTACATGGCAAGCCAGGAAGCTAGAACTCAGGGAGTGGTCTTTTATAACCTACTCTCACAGAACTAACTGGGGTGCCATAAGAACTACTTAATTACTTCCAAGAACAGCACCCTCAATTACCTAAACACTTCCTCCCTCACCCTGCCTCTTAAAGATTCCATAACATTTCTCAACATCATCAACCAAGGGCCAAACTTCCAACACACGACACGTGAATTCTTTGGGAGATGCTCAAACCATACCCAAATCCTAGCACTCCCCAGCTCAGGTCTTTCCAGTATCCCAGCTTTGTGGCCGCTCACATCCATATTCCCATAGACCTTACCACTTCCACACAGGCCACTGGATTTCCAACTGTCACCATCCACATCTCTATTAGTTAGGGTTCTCTAGAAGAACAGAATAAATAGAAAATATATGTATAATTATGCAAGAGAATTTATTAGGTAGGCTCACAGAATCAGAAGTGAGGGAATCCTCAGTAGTGATCTGTGGGATCAGAGGTGGAAGAATCAGCAATGGCAATGTGCATGCTGAAAAGCTGGAGGATCCAGCAGCTCCTCAGCCAAGAAGATAGAAGCCAAAGAATGAGAGGGATCAAGGGTGCAGCACCAGTCCAAGCTTGAAGATCTGGAAGCTCACTGTAGAGCTTCTGGTGCAAGTCTGTGTTAGAAGGCTGAAGAAACTAAAGACAAATATCCAAAAGCAATGGCAAAGACTGGAGCTCTTCCAAAATGAGAACAGTCCTTCTTTCCCTTCTTATTCTGTCCAGGATACAAGCCCATTGGTTGGTGCCACCCACATCCGGGTTGGGTGTTTTTCAATCATTTGCTGGCCTACATGTCAATCATCCATAGACACACCCAGAACTGTGCTTCACTACTCTACTAGGTGTTTCTTAATACATTCACATTAACATGTCATAATTAATAGTCACAGCATCTCAAGGCCTATGAGCTTTCTCTGGCCACTAAGCCTGTTTGACTCTGCTTGGATATGCAGCTGGCCAGAGATCCTTGGGCTCAGTCCTCCAGTGATGACAGCTTGGTGTATGGGTGCCCTAGCTCTAACATGCATGAAGTGTATGTTCCATGCTGCCTCTCAGGCTTGCAGCAGTGTCAAGCTCCAGTAGCTCAGAGTAGTAACCTGCCTGATAATTCACCCTCTCTTGGCTGCTTTCTATTCCCTGCCTCACTTTACCCCTCCCCCATCTATGCTACCTCCAAATAAATTACTTGTGCTTGACTCTTTGTCTCAGGATCTGCTTCTGGGAGAACCCAAACTGAGACCAGCTCCCATCCTCCGCTGAGATCTTCATTTATCCCCACCATTCCCTATGTATTTATTAATCACATACTGGTCATCACCTGCAGACAGACGAACAAAGAACAGGGGCAGTAGAAAAGGGATTTAAAGGAAGCTAGGCAGAGGGGTCATTTGAACAAGGTCTTGAAGGGTAAATAAGAGTTAGCTTGTGAAAAAGAAGCCAAGAAATACCACCCTTTCACCCCATCTTACTCCTGAGCTATTTGCAAAACATACCTGGACATTAATGTTCATCACTCGGCTATGGAACCTAGAAATATAAACTTGCACAATTCCAATTGGGTCATTCCTCAGATCCAAAACCTGCAGTGGCTTCCTATTGCCCCATCAGACCCAAGCTTTTCAGCCTATCACTGAGGCCTCTGTAAACCAGCTCCTCCCTGTGCCTATACTGTTAATCATGTCTTTGCTGCTGCCTGATTGCCCTTCGCAGTCAACCCAACCTAATAAATTTCTGTCTTTCCTTCCATCCCATCCAAAACATCCTCTTCTCCAATTGGCTTCAAAACAACTCTTTTTTTTGTGCCTCTGGAGCATCATTCCCAGACTGCAGGGCTTCACCAGTTCCAAAGTGGGGTGAGGCACTGATTTGAGTCCTTGAGGTCATGACAGATTGTGTGGGCTCCTTTATATCACCCCATGATACCAATGCAACAGGAAGGATAATGACCCAGTGCTCCGGGACATTTCAAAATTCCCATACATCTCCCCCTCAACCTTGCATCAAGAATACACCCTGCAGCACTGGCAAGCTGAGATGCCTCCTATAGCAGGCCCCATGTGGTGCCAAGGCTGGTCTATGGTTTATAAGAGAGGGGTGCTGCAACCGACGAGCTATTTAATTGAGCAAAAATAAGGGTCCAACTCCTGGAGAGGATCTCCTCCTTCCCTGATGGGGTGTGGTTGTGGGGGCACATCAAAAGTGGGAGGGGTCTCCCTAGTCTTCATGGCCTGGGACAGAACTAAGTCCCTTTTTGAATGAAGAGAAGGCTAATATCAGGAGTTTGAGCATATTCCTTAATTAGAGCCGGACTTTGTTCTCACTGTCCGCCCACCCACCCAGGTGGGCCCCCCATAAGACTAGGAAGCTCTGTTGTTTTTATGCTTATGAGGCAGATCTGCTGGAAGAGAGCATTCTAAATGAGATTACATCTTATACATGTTTAATGTACTGTTCTCGCCATTTAAAATGCAGCTCTATTAAAGTAGCAGGGAGGGGAACTTGACTCACAGAGCTGGGTGTGGGGAGAATAGATCACCAGTGAAATGAATAATATATTAACAGAATAATGATGTTGCTTCTCATATTAATCATATAAATCACAGAATTCTTGGGCTGTCAGCAAACGTTATGGGGTGGGGGTGGGGGGTTACCGACTTCTAGTTTTTCAGTCTGGAAGACTGAGGCTCCTGGGGTGTAAGAGCCAGCTGCCTGCTGGCCACACAGGTTATGAAAGGGGGTTTTCTGGGCACAATGATGAGGCTGGAGGGCCCTAGGCTCTCCCAGAGGTGGCAGTGCTCCTAGGAAAGCTGCAACTGGGCTCCAGTCTGTGTCCCTTACTGATAGCAACTGTTTGCTGTGTATGCAGGAAAGATGAATGAGATGCGGTCCCTGCCTGCTAGCCAGGGAGACAGAAATGTATACAGATGGTTTCATTCATGTTCTACATGTCAGAAGAGAGGCCTGCCCAAGAAATGCTGGCAGGATTTCCCCCAACCACTAGGGGTACCCTAATCTTGTGGCTGCGTCTTATGCGACATGGTGTCCCTGGCACCTAGGCTGGTCCTGCTAAACAGCAAGCATCTGATCATGTTTGCAACTGGGAAATGAAAACATGTTGAATGAACTCCTGCTGGATCCAGACCCTCCTGCCTCACTCTTGAAGAGGATGTGGCTCTGTAGAAGCATCAGGAAGGGGTGCATTTGGAGGGGGCTGTGGTGGGGGAGGGGGAGAAAGGAGAGGGTGTCGACTGCCATGGCTGCAATGGGCATTATCTGCACACGCAACTGCTGCACAAGGGCAGAGAACAGAGAACGTAATCCTCCCTAAACAGGAACCAGAAACAGAATTCCTAGAGGCCATTACAGAAAGGAAATAAAGGAGAGGAAGAGACCTCAGAAGAGCAAACCAGGAAAATTTATCCCAGTACCCTGGGATATACTTACTACTGTCAGGACTCAGCCCCTGGGATTCCAATTACAGGACTGAATGGAATCAGGGTCACAGAGCTGGCTGCATTGACACTCAATTGTTTACAACAAGGGGAAGAAAGGCCCCATGCCCAAGCTGGAGGCAGAAGTCCTGGGATCTGTTTGTTTTGTTTTGTTTTGTTTTGTTTTGTTTTGTTTTGTTTTGACAGTACTAAGAATTGAACCCATGGCCTTCCCACTGAGCTACAGCCCAGCCCTTTTTATTTTGAGACGCGTTCTCACTAAGTTACTCAGTCTGGGCTCAAACTTGCAATTCTCCTGCCTCAGCCTCCCAGAGTGCTGGGAGTACAAGCATGTATACCACGCCCAGCTGAAATCCCAGGATTTACAGCAGCAGCCCTTGCCGGCTTTAACACCTGCCTCAGGCACGGCTACAGTCACTTGGCTGGGCTGCTGGGCCAGCCACCTCCGGGCCTTGCCTCAGCTCCTGCTCACAGCTGGGTGCGGTGTGTATTTTCCACTTCAGAGATGAGAGGACAGAGGGTCACAGACAGTAGGGTCTGACTGAGGCTAACCAGCTGCTAGGTGGCTAAGAGCATTTAGATCCTTGAACACATACACTCGTCTTCCCTTCTCCATGGGGGACACATTCTGAGACCCCCCAGTGGATACCTGAAATGGGATGTTTCTGAACCCATTATATGCACTACCTTTGTAACCTATGTGCACTGCAGCATTGCCACATAGTACCAGGGTTAATCTGTCCTTCCATTTTGACACCCTGGTACCTCCTTTGTTCCACTGCTCTTGAACTTTGAGGCTACTTTTAAGTAACATGAGTGTTACTTGAACAAGTTCTGCAATAGTGTGACAGTGGATCTGACAAGTGACTAATGAGAGGGTAATATATACGTTACAGATACCTTGGACAAAATGATGATGCACATTCTGGGTGGGGAGAGCAGGATGATGGAAATTTGCATCATGCTATTCATAATGGCATGGTGCTGGGGATATAACTCAACAGCACAGCGCCTGCCTGGCAAGCTCAAGGTCCTGAGTTTGATTCCCGGTACCAACAACAACAACAAAACAAACAAAAATAAAATGAAACAAAACAACAGAATGGCATGCAACTTAAAATTTATGAACTATTAGCCAGGTGTGGTGGCACACATAGCCCAGCAATCGGGAGGCTGAGGCAAGAGGATTGCTGGGGGTTTGAGGCCAGCCTAGGCCCTACATAGTGAGTTCAAAGCTAGCCTGAACTACATAGTGAGACCCTGTCTCAAAAAAAGTAAAATAAATGAATAAAATAGATAACTTATTTATTTCTGGAATTTTCCACTTAATATTTTCAGCCCTTGGTTGACTGTGGCTCAGTTAAACCACCAAAAGCAAAACCACAGATAAGGCGGGAGTGCTGTTTACAACTCTCCCCTCCCCATGGATGTTGGGCTCAACCATGTGACTCCACCAATAGGATGTGAGCTAATGTGAAAGCAGCAAAGGCTCAAGATGTGCCTGCCTGAGTGAACTTCCCCCTTTTCTGCCATTGCCCCAGGAGGCACTTCCCCTAAGGCAGGGCAAACCTGAGTCCTGCCTGCTCCCTGGAGCAGAGCCACCCTGCCAAGCTCAGGCTATTTCAGGGACTCACAACTGATCAGGAGATCCATGAGTGTGAGCATAAACACTACTGGGAACCATCATTCCTGGCTGGTTTGTTATGCAGCACTACTAAGGCCATTTCTAGCTGATACAGCGGCAGAGTCAGGATTCAGGGCCGATTTGCCAAGCCCGAAAGCCCAGACTCAACACCAGTGTGCTAAACTCCAACCAGCAGGGTGGGAGGGTGGAGGCTGACACAAACCTACCAACTCCTCCCAGCTTGGGTCCCACTGGTAAATCAGAGGATTCATCTTTCTGCACAAAAGTCCCCTTGACCACAACTGGTACCGGGTCTTCAGCACAGATACCTGTCCCCTTCCCCAGTGGGCCGTCTTCCACCCATCAACATGGCATTATTAATCATGCTTATAACTAAATCTTTGAGCGCTGATAGCATCCCACCCTTTACAGCACACTATAATCATCTTCATCATCACCGAATGAAATGGGCCAGTCTCTTTCAGCCTGTTTTTGGAGGAGAAAGGTGAAGCTCAGTGTAGCCAAGTGACTTTCCCAAGGTCACTGAGCAACAAATGCCACTTCTGCAAAACAACCTGCCCGACTCCATACAGAGTGTTCCTGCTCAGTGCCAGGGTATTTGTCCATCACTCCCTCTGGAGTGGCCAGGCCTCTACTCAGGGCCCAGGGGTGGAATCACTGAGCCCACCCAGCAGTCAGCTTCATTTGCCCCACCCGCACCCCAGGTCAGTCCTTAAGGCTTTGACTGATGGCAAAAGAAGGTGTTGTGTCGAGTGGGAGCAGGGCTGGCCAGGCTAAGGCTGGAGCAGGCTCTGACAGCAGGTGGTACCAGCCTGCTCCTGGGCTGATCCAGACCTGGGATACAATGGACCCATAGGTAGTGTACCACCTCTTACCACCTTTGCCACACTGCCCCTCCCTCTTGGATGGCTGGGAGTTCAGGGGCAGATGAAACTCACTGACTCTGAGCACACAGCCATTCTGACATCAGCTGGGACTGCATCCTGTACTATCATTTGCTGAGAGCACATTGCTATTTGTTCAGTGAATGTGCTCAGGGCCAGTGTTCCCAGCTGTCCATGATGGCCCAGGGCCAGTGGCTCCAGCCAGACCCTGCATAGGAGGGTGTAATTGTTGATATGTTGTGTCAACTTGAGAAGTCCAGAAGCCTAAGTAACTCAGCAGTTCTGCATCCCAGGGTGTAGAGGACACGCCCTTACCCTCTAGGATGTTGTTCACTGTGTCAACTTGAGAAGTTTAGAAGTTTAAGTGACTCAGCAGGGGCCAGGGTCCTCACTTGAGGACCTGTAAACATCCTGAGCCTGTGCAAGAGGAGGACAGGGAGATGGTGTGAGTGCTACACCCACCTGAGGGTGGGTAGCCTGCATACAATATAAGGGAGGAAGAGACTTCCTCTCCCTGTTTTTTTGCTCTTGTTGCTTTTACTGTATTTTGCTGCCTTGAAGTGTTGCCCCTGTGCCATGCCACTCTGCCTTGGAGCCAGCTGATTATGGACTGAAACCTCCACAAACTGTGAGCTAAATAAATCTTTCTTCTTTTAATTTTGGGTGTCGGATATTTTGTCTCAGCAATGAGAGAAAAGTAACTAAGACAGAGGGCCACAGAGAGCCCAGCAGAGGGGAAGCACTGGACGCAATCAGGTTACTGTGACTGTGGTAGCCGAGCTGGACCCCAGGAAGGACCACATCCCACAGTAGAACTCTGCCCTGCACAGCTGGCTCCGTGTTGGGAAGATGCAGGGGGGAAAGAGATAAAGTATCTCCATGGCAACCAAATGGGTCCTCCAGAGGGGTCACTGGCTTCCGGTTTTCCAGGCCACAGGAGGGCAGCTGAAACCTACAAGCTGGAAAAACTGGGACAGAAACAAAAGCCGCTCATAGCGCCAAACGGATCACAAGCTCTCTGGGCCCCTGGGCTGTGGCAGAGCCAGAACAGGCCAGGAAAGTAGGCCAGAGCACACGAGCCCTGCCTTGCACCCTGCCACCCTCCCCCTCCTGATGCGCTGGAAGAGGCTCTTGAAAGGACCTAAGGATGTCTCAGGCCTTGTGTGGGGGCAGCTGGGAGCTGTGACGTGGGAGGCAGGAGCAGGCAAAGGAGATCCCAGAGTGCCATCAGAAGCGTGCCTGAGCTGGAGGGGAAAGGGGGACCCTTGCCTTGTGGGTGGCTTAAATCCCCACCTCTGCCAGCCAGGGCTGACTGGCTACTGGTGTCCTTCATGATGCAGGAGAGACTCTTGTGCACATAGTTCTGCCTCCAAGTAGGAAACTACAGGAAAACTAGGGTACAGAAAGGAAGCCAGCTGGCCTCAATATCACCCACAGGCAGGGGCAGAACTGGAAGCAGGACCCATCTGTCCCAGCCTCCTCTCCAGCCTCTGTCCATTTGTCAGTGAAATCAACCAGTGGGATTGTTTTTAGTACACATGCCCAGCCCCCAACCCAGCCAGTGAAGTCAGAGTGTCTAGTGGGGGCAATGGTGGCAGTCACGGCTGCAACAGTGGGTTTGCCAGAGCCTAGGTGAATTCACTGCGCAGTCAGGGCCCCTAGTCTGCCACCTAGTCATTGCCAACACAGGTGCTGATAGGGTAGGTCCATAGGCTATGAAAGTTCTTGATAGTATATACTAGAAAATCATTTGTTTGTTTGTTTGTTTGTTTCCTTGCCTGCTTTGCGACAGGGACTCACTAAATCACTAAGTTGCCCAGTCTTGGTTCAAACCCCAACCCTCCTGCCTCAGCCTCCCAGGGTATTGGGATTACAGGTGTCAACCACCATTACCTGGCTTGTCTGTTCTTGTAACCAAGATTCAAGGTACAGTTGTTCTTTTTTGTTCTTTTGTTTTCGGTTCTTTTGAGACAGGGTCACGCTATGTAGTTCAGGCAGGCCTTGAACTCACTATGTAACCCAGACTGGCCTGGAACTTTTGCCAATCTTCCTGCCTCAGCCTTCAGAGTGCTGGGATTACAGGTGTGTGCCACCATGCCTGGCCAAGGTACAGTTATTCTTATCACAGAGAACACACAATATAAAGATTTCATACTGAATAAATGATATTTGTTAAGCCCAAAAAGGAAAAATAAAAGAAGCCAAGTTTTAGCTACATTATTGAATTACAAATATGCACCTTATGAACTTTCTCTCTGCAATCTTGTCTTAACAGACTGTCTCTGCATAAATAGTTCCAAGGTCAAATCTGAACGATCAGAAGTTCTCAGTGAGTGGGGCATACTCAGCAGCCCTTTTCTGGGATGCCCTTGCTGAGTCCTCTGACTCGCCCAGTCTGCCTCCTGTGGTCTAATCTCTCCCTCCTCGGTGCTGCCCTGGGCCCCTCCAGGCTGTGCTTCCCGGCCTGGGCACTGGGTACCTGCATCCCCATCATCTCTTCCTCCCACTCTTGGCTGTGAACTCCATGTCTAACTCATCCTCAAATCCCCATGGTCCAAGATGGAGGGACTACATCTGCACGGTCCTGAGGCAACACAGGACATCATATGACAAGAGGGACTCGCTCAAGAGACAGAGCCAGAGAGGCTTTTAAAACAGATCCACTCTCAAGATGACCCTATTAATCAACTAATCTATGAATGGATTAAGCCACTCGTGAGGGCTGAGCTCTCATGACTTAATCACCTGAAAGGTCCCACCTGGTCCCACTTTTCTTATGAGTGACAGACAAATATGATGAATGTTTAAATCTTAAATATTTATTGCAGTAAAAGACACATTGCCATGAATCCCCTTCAAAACATTCCACTCACTTCAAACACACTTATCCCATCATTCTTGCCACTTTCTGAAGCAGCTCTGGAAGTCCTCTTTCATGAGTGTCTTTAGTTGTGCTGTCAAGGCTGCTCCACTATCCTGGATCAATTCAAAATATTTACCATTCATGGTCATTTTTGACTTTGAAGAAGAACCAGAAGTCACACAGTGCCAGATCTGGTGAACAAGGTGGATGAGGATACAGTATCATATTTTTATAAGCCTGCCTTTCTGTTGGATGGCACTCGGCAGCAGCATTCGCTATAGTTTTGATCATACCTCATAAAGATACTCGTGAAAGAGGACTTCCAGAACTGCTTCAGAAAGTAGCAAGAACACTGAGATAAGTGTGGTTGAACTGTGCATGTGGCGGGGAGGGGGGTATTTTGAGGAGGAGAATTAATGGCAATGCATCTCTAACTGCAATAAATATTTTAATTTAAACATTCACTGTATTTTTTTAACCACCCCTTGTACCTCACTACAGGAGACTGACTTTGAGCCTGAGATTTGGTGGGGACACTCAAGCCACAACATGAGGTCTATCTGAGCCAGCTATACTTATGATGATGACAATAGATGAATTTGAGAAATGAGCATGGTATGCAAAGACATCTTTGCCAAGAGCTCTGATTCACTGACACAGTCATTCTCTCTGCCCATCTCGGTCACCACTGAAGACACCTCTGTCTGGGAGGTGGCCCTTGTAGGGACTTGCAGCCCTGTGAATATTTGTGCTCTGAAAATTGGGTATAGCTATTTTTGGATCTTTTTAAGAAAAATTTCTACTTTTCTGCATCCTAATTTATACAAAATGTACTTTTATGGGTCTTCAAAAGACAGTAAACAGCCAGTGTCGTCCACCAACACCTCCTATGTCATACATTCAAGGGACAGATAAATCACGCAATGCTGCAAGTGGGCTCTGATCATCCCAGGAGTTTTTCCAAGCTGACAGCAACCTGCAAGGGTATGGAGGGCAGAAAGCTTGAGGTCTGGACTCTAGTTGAGGTCCCAAATCTGGTTGTGCCACCACCTGACTCCATGGCCTGCGACAGCACCATGACATCACACAGCTGCTCACCCTCCTCCAGGGCCACCTGGGATCCAAGGATCTCCATGTGCAACACACCATGTACAGATGAGGGGCCTCACTACAGACCCACAGTCACCAAAGGGGGACTCCGTGGAGGGGCATGAGGCTCCACTGTCCAGGACCCTTGCAAGCCCCATGCACAGGCCTGGCCTGCCTCTGTGGAAGAGTGAGATGTGGACAGCAAGAGGAAGGTGGGACCAACCCAGCTGGACCAACTCTGGGAAGCCCAGCCAGGATCAAGGTTGCAAATGGAAGCCTTGTAAAAATGGTCTGCATGGGACCTGCCTCAGAGCTGATGCCATGGTGCTGTGTCCATCAGGCCTGTATCTTCCTTCCTGGGACAGCTTTCTCCAGGTGTCCATCGAGGATGTGGCCCAGCCACACACACAATAGAGACACAGGACAAGATTCTTGTGGACAGAATCACTCCTCTGTGCTGGGCTGGTCCTTTTTCTTCTCACTTGTAGTCTTGCTATCAGCTAAAAGATGCTGTGAGTGCAAAGCTAGCTCTCTGTTCCACCCAGCACAGCCATATCAGAGGCAGACTGGAACCACCTGCCTCCCTTGGCCCATTGAGTCAGAAAGGAGGTGGAAGAAAATGGGTGTGGTGGTGCAGGTCTGTAATCCCAACAATTTGGGAGGCTGAGGCAGGAGGATCACAACTTTGAGCATACCTGGGAAACTTCATGACTTAGAGAGACCCTATATCAAAATAAAAAATTTTAAAAGGACTGGGGATGTAGCTCAGCATGAAGACCCTGGGCTTAATTCCTAGTACGGGATGGGTAAGAGATGGGCGGATTGGGGGGGATAACAGAACATTCTAGGCCTCAGCTGCGAGGACATTTGCTCCAAGGTGGAATTGAAAGAATGAAGGAGGATAACTTCTATCCTTGTTTTGTAAAAAGGCAGCATGAGCCATCCCTTGCTTCTTCGGACCCATTGAAGTCCTAATTTCCATTCACCATAACTTTATTAGGCTCGTCTGAGCTATTCATCAGACAAGCCTGTCTTGAAAAGGGTGTAGAGTGGCTTTTATTAAAATGTCCTCTCAGTGGCAACTGCATCAGGTTTAATAACCCCACACAAAATCTTCCTTCACAATGGAAAGAGTCCCCTCACGTGGCTCTGGCCGACAGAGGTTCCAGGTGGGACAGCAGGAGACCAGCAGTCCACGGCACCTGCCCCTAGGTGTGAGCCTGGAATGGGTGCTTGCCATGGCTCCAAGAGTTTGGGTCAAATTTCCCATCCAGAGAGCTATCATCTGACTCTTGCCACCACGACCCTCTCCAGGATGCACTGCCATTCCACTGTGAGCTGGAGCCACCATGTATTTTTAGACACTGGGGAGCAAGACAGAGGGTGGCTGGGCTGACAGAAGACTATGACAGGTGGCTCTAGGGGCACATGGCTTGGCAGGTTGTGAAAAATACAGAGGATGAGATGCAAGAGGCTGGATGAGTAGACTCCCCAGAAAAGTCTACACTCTTCACCCGGCACAGAGAGAGAGAAACGGGACATCACTGACTTACCCTTGAGTTTTCACATCCTCCCTGCCATGGAGAAAAAGCCCTTGTGGGGATACGTGGGAACAAGGAACATAGTGAATCTCCTGGGATTGGGCTCTGCAGCTTTGCCATGGATCAACCTGCAGCAAGTTACTTAGCCTCTCTGAATCTTGGTCACGTCTTTATCTGTAAAATGGAGATCGTTTCCCATCTGATGCTGGGTCATTGGTAGGATTAACACAGACAAATCACACTAAGCATTGGGCAATGGGCCTGGCATAGCAGCTGGCAGTATTATAGTTACACTAATGCCCATGGAGCAAGTGTTGGAGCTTGCAGAATTGTTCCCACGGTTCTACCCTAGGCCCACTAGAGAAGGGTGGGATATCAACAGTTCCAAGTTCATTCCAAGACCAAGCGGCTATGGAATCCCTATGGACCAGACAAGGTTTTGTTCCATCCCAGTATCTTGAGGTTCACATTTATCTTCCTGTCCCAAGAAGCATTTCCGAAGAATTAGCTGTTGTTGACAGTGCCCACAACGCTCCTAAAAATAATATAGTAAAACTCCACACATCAGCAAATAACAGTAGTAGGCTTTTGTGCAGATTAAATGAATAGAATCTCACAAAGAACTTGGAGCTGGGTAACATGTGTGTGGGAGTGGGGTGCGCATGTTTAGAAAAAGAGAGGTTTGGGGAGGAATCTGTCTGCCATCAGGAAACGAAAGAGCGGCCGATGTATTTCCAACGGGGAGAACTGGTTCTTCATAGGACCTTTCCTGCACTGGAAGGGAGGGAGCCGGCTCCCATCCTGAGCCCATGTCCCTGCTCTGCAGCCTGTTGTAGCCTGGGCATCTCCACCCCACACTCTGTCCCTTGCTGCCCGTAAATCCCATTGGCATGGTACAAAGAGATGAGCAACCAGGAACATGGGGAAGTTGGGACAGGGCAGGTTGGGTGCTCCGAGTATGGGATCAGAGGATTTTGAGCAGGGTGTGACATAGTCAGCCTCATTCTGAACAGGCCGCAGCGCTGAGACTAGTTTGTCAGAGGACAAGGACAGCAGCCTCAGCAATAATCCCAGCAAAGGACTCAGAGCAGGATGGGAGCAGCAGAAGTAGATAGAAATGGAAAGATGCTGGGTGAATTATGAACAGTGCCGTCATGATTTGTTGATAAATTGAAGACCTGAAAAAAAGAGAGAGGTGGAGGGTGACCCCAAGTTTTGGGGTGGAAAAGGAGCAGTTGACATCCAGCCTTCTGCCTCTGACCACAGCACCTCTCAGCCCCGAGCCTGCTTGGTCATTCTGCACAGAGCCTGGCTCTCCCAGGAAAGAGCCAGAATTCCTCTCACCCCAGAAATAAAATCTTTACGCCTGCCCTAGCCTCGAAGCCCTCCCTCTACATTCTCAGCATGAGGTTCGGCCCTTTATAATTCATCAAAAAGGCCCCTCTAATGAGCTCGGCTCTGCAGCCTGCCTGCCAGCTCACCTTTTAAGAAGCCTCCTTTCTGGTCGAGGACCCTCAGATCTTGTTGTCCTGAGGCTGGTGATGATTCACCTGTGATTCAGGCATCAGGCTGAGTCAGCACAGCCCTTGGAAGCACCCACACACACACACCAGCTGTGTGTAAAGGGCTGGGCTAGGGGCTTTCATTCATGCATTCATTCATTCATTCATTGAATAAACACTCACTGAGTGCCAGCTGTGTGCTAGGCATGAGGAAACTTTTATAGATGTCATCTTACATAATCTCCCCACCAATGCTGGGAGAAAGTGCCCATATACCCATTTTGCAGACATAGAAATTTGTCCAAGTTCCCTTAGCTGGGAACTTAATCCAAGCTGGGTATGGTGCAACATGCCCATAATCCCACCACTCAGGAAGCTGAGGCAGGGGATTTCTGTGAGTTTGAGGCCAACCTGGGCTATATAGTAGATTCAAGTTCAGCCAGAACTACATAGTGAGACCCTGTCACAAACAAACAAACAAAAACAGATATGGCTTTTGGCTTCAACTCCTAGGAGGTGGTCTCTAAGTCCTTGCAATGTCCTGCCTGATAAGAGTGTCTTTGGGGAACTTGGGCCATGCCAGATAGTCTAACAGTGTGATTCGGGGTGGGGGCTTTGGGTCACACAGTACAAACTTGACCTCCAGAGGGCTGGAGATTGTCGGCAACATGGGCTGTCAAGCACAGCTACGTGATCGAGCCCCAGTAAAAACCCTGGCCACCAAGGCATGGCTGAGCCTCCCCAGTTAATAATGTGCTCTGTGGATTGTCACTTGTCCTTGCTAGGAGCTCTTAGTGCTGCCCAGGACTCCACTGGGAGGGGACATCGAGAAGCCCCATGTGTGGCTCTCTCCTGGACTCTGCCCTGCACACTTCTGCCCTCAGCTGATTTTAATATGTGCCCTTTCCCTGCCACCATAACTGTGATTGGAACAGCTTTCTGTGAGTTCTCTGAACCCTTCTAGAGCATTATTGTAACTGGGAATAGCCTGGGGACCCTCAGATTTGCTCTTGGTGTCAAAAAGAGACCTCTGAACTCTGCAGTTGGCGTCAGAAGATGAGATTTCATGGATTGTCTCTTTGCAGATCCAAATGTGAATGAATGTTGGTCATCTTAAGCATTCAGAACCTCAGCAGCTTTGTGACCTACCGGCCATAACTTTGTAGCACTCTGTGACAGCGGCACTTTGAAACCAAGAAGAGCTTCTCCCTTCCCGAAGCTTCTGGTGCAGCCATTCTCTTGGGCTTCGACTCCTCCTCCAAAGGATCAGTTCAGGAGAACGAAAGTCCAAGATGAAAGTGTTGGCAGGGCTGGGCCCCTTCTGAACCTCTGAAGGAGAAACTATTGCTTCTTCCCCCTTCTGGTGATTTCTGGCCATCCCTAGAGCATCTTGGCTTGTAGACATAGTTCAGTCTCATCCTGAGATCCCTAATTAATTGTGTCTGTACAGACCCTATTTCCAAATAAGGCCACATTCTGAGGTCCAGATGGATTTGATTGATTGATTGACTGATTGATTGATTGCATTACTGGGGATTGAACCCAGGGCCATTGCACTAAGGTATATCCCCACCTCTTTTCTATTTTTAAGTTAAGACAGGGTCTCACTAAGTTACTAAGTTGCCCAGACTGGGCTCAAATTTGTGATCCTCCTGCCTCAGCCTCCTAGACTGCTGAGATTATAGATGTGCGCCACCGCGCCCAACTGGACATGAATTTTTGAGGAGACACTATTCAACCCATTCTATAGGCGTTTCCCCTAATAAGACCTTGTCTTGACATCTGTTTCCAGTGGACTTGAACTTACACACCCCTGTGGAACAAGCGCTGCGCTAGGCATAGGAGCTACAATTGTGGACCACCCATTTGTGGTCTTGCCTGAGAGGACAGAAGTATTGGGAACCAGGCAGGTAAGGGACCAGGTTAGGATTGGAGATGCTACTGTGACCAACTCTGCCCTGCTTTCTTGCCTCCTAGCCAGGGGCCCCGGTCCTAGGCTGAACCTTTTTTGGACTGGACCCTGAGTGCTGAAGCCAGGCCCTTCCTGTTCTGGAGCCAATCCCTGGTTCTTCTGGAGAGGGGGCCCTGCCTTTTCTGGATCCAATCCCTGCTTGTTCTGGATCCAGGCCCTGCCTCTTCTGGAGCTGGGCCCTGGCTTCCAGGGTGTAGTGCTCAGGAGGCTGTCGTGTTTATGAAATTCCCTGGGAGACATCTGCAGGGCTCTTCCTCTCACTGCCTCTCCCAAGCCCAAAATAGATGAAAAAGAGATGTTCCTGGCAGGGTCTGCCAAGGAGCTTTGTGGCAGGAATGAAAATTGGCTGCAGCCTCCAAGAAATCCTGGAACAGCAAGGGCTTTCTAGGATAGCACACCTCTAGGAAAGTGAGCGTTATGGGGAGGCTGGAGGCGAGGTGTCTGTGCACGCCTGCAGTCATGCCCACCAAGTACACGCCTGCACATCTACAGAGGGACACACCTACACACATGTTCATGGCTGCTGTCCGTGCAGAGGAGCGGCAGCAAGCTTGGGGAACCCAACAGAAATCACAGCACAGACTTCCTCGTCTGCTTGCCCACCTGCCTGCCTTTTCCATCACCCTCAAGCCCAGCAGCCGTCTGGGGTCACCTTGTCCTATTACATTTCAACACAATTGGACTTGGCCCCCATCCAAGCCTTGGAAGGGATGCCAGGTTCCGGCCAGCTCCCTGGGGATTTTCTGCCACCTGACATGGCTTCAAGCCCATCTGGCACTGATTTCTGGCTTTTGCTGAATTCTCCATCTGCCCTGTGGCACAGCGTGCCCAGTGCCAGCCATCTCTTCTTGGCCAGGTGTCACATCCGAAGTGTCAGGGACTCAACGCTGCACATAGGCAGCTTTTTCTGGGCTCCATCATAGCCAGGGGTATCTTTACATTGAAACAAGGTGAGCCTGGCCTTAGAATTCCCTCAGCCAATCCTCCTCTGGAGTGGCCTCTGGCCCCATGTCCTCCCCCGTCCCACCTCACCGCAAGACTTCTCTTCCCATCAGAATAGCCCATCCAGGTTCACTGAGCAAACATGGTCCCTTCCCTCCTCCACGCCCACCTTGTATAGCATCTGCCAGGTCAGGCTCCCCACCCTACCCCAGCCCTGCTCTGGGCCCACCACTCACCCCCCAGCCTCACCAAGACAGGAGGTCTCTGGGTCCTTCAGAAACACAGGGTAACAGACCTGCTGCTGTCTGCCTGTGTCCAAGCTTTGGACTGGGGCTGAGTGATAGGAAGGAATCCAGGAACGCAAGAGCTGAGGCAACTTGATCCAAAACCCCCAGTTTATAGAGGAGAAACTGAGGCCCAAGAGAAAATCCATTGCCTAAGCCATGCCATGAGTTAGTGGTCCCGGGAAATGGAAGCAAGATGTCCTGAAGTCTCTTCCCAGCCCATAAGGTGAGCGGGCACCCACAGCCCAGAGCTGTGGGGGGAGCAACACCCCAGACTCCTCCACAGACTGCCCTCCAGGAAAGCTTGGGGCTCTGATTCAGCAGGAAGTCGGTCCCAGGCAGGGAGGCCTCCCCTGCCTCCCTCTCACTCCTCCAGGTTCAAGCGAGGGACCCCAACATGGGCAGACCTCAGCACTCTCCTGTCCCTCCTCTCCACACCAGTCCCCAGAGTCCAGAACAGCCCCATCCTCCTCCCTCTCAAGGGAGACATTCTTACTAAAATTGTTAGGCACTATTATGTACGAAATGTTGGTGCCCCCACCAGATTATATTGAAGTCCTAACATCTAGTGTGGCAATAAGTGGCCTAAAAGGAGGTAATTAAGGTTAAATAACGTCATATGGGTGGGGCCCTGATTCAATAGGATTAACATCCATAAAGATGACACCAGAGCTCATTCTCCTCTGGGTCCTGTGTGAGGGTATAGCACGGAAGTGGCCATCTGCAAGTGAAAAATACGCCTCCCAGAAACTGATCCTGAACAAGTGTGGTAGTGCACACCTTAACCCAGCACTCTGGGAGCCTGAGGCAGATTGCTAATTTGAGCCCAGCCTAAGCAACATGGTGACATAGCAAGACTCTGTCTCAAAATAAAAAATTTAGAAAGGGCTGAGGTTGTAGCTCAGTGTGAAGGCCCTGCATTCAATCCTCAGTCCCCCCTCCAAATAAAAGGGGGAAAGAAGGAGGGAGAAAGGAGCCAAGCATGGTGGTGCATGTCTGTAATCCTAGCACTCTAGGAGGCTGAGGCAGGAGGATCACTGTGAGTTTGAGGCCAGCCTGTGATACATAGTATGTTCAAGGCCAGCCTAAACTACATAGCAAGACCCTGTCTCAAAAAAAACAAAACAAAAAAAGAAAGGAAGGAAGGAAGAAAGAAAGAAGGAAGGAAAGAAAGAAAAAAGAGAAAGAAGAAAGAAAGAAGAAAAAAGGGAAAGAAAGAGAGAGATCCTGCTGGCAGATGTTGGACTTCTAGCATCCAGAACTGTGAGATGAATCTCTGCTGTTTAAGCTATCCAGGCCATGGTGTTTTGCTATAGTAACCAGAGCAGACCATGACAAGAACTGAAGTATTTACAGACTCAAAGACAGGAAGTCTCAGAGTTGCTTCAAAACAATCCAACATGGTCGTGCACGCCTGTAATCCCACCCTCAGGAGTCTGAGGCAGGAGGATTGCTGCAAGTTCAAGGCCAGCCTGGGCTACATAGAGAGTTCAAGGCCAGTCTGAACTACATATTGAGACCTTGTCTCAAAAAAAACAAATCCAAAAGAGGAAGAGGGTGACGGTAGAAATAAAACAGGGTCGTCCATAGGCTGATAATTATTGAAGATGCGTGAATGGTTCCTGGGGAGGATCATTATTTTCTTCTGCTTTCACATGTTTGTAATGCTCTCTTTAAAAATGTTTGTAAAATTAGCATAGAGGAATGGGTCGTGTAATCAATTCAGTGCGTCACAATCAACATTTCTTCCAGTTGAGATAGTATAAAACAGAACAGTCTGGCTGAGAACACACAAGAATGTATTGCACGGGCTGGTGAGATAGCTCAGCGGCATAAGTGCCTGCCTGGCAAGCGCGAGGTCCTGAGTTCGACCCCTGGTACCCACAAAAAAAAAAAAAAAAGAATTACACCAATGTAATTAACACTTATATGAAATTTTTTCCAAGGGTGTGTGTGTGTGTGTGTGTGTGTGTGTAAAGTACTGGGTCTGAATATACAGTGTACTTCTTGGTGTATGTCATGGTCAAAAAAGGCTGGAAATTCATTTCTCATGTTCTTTGGAACCGGACTGCATGATTCTGGTCCTGACATTTATTGGCTGTGTGACCATGAGCAAGTTACTAAACTACTCTGTGCCTCAGTTCCCTCATCTTTAAAATGCAGCCAGAAATATTACTCACAACATAGGATTGATATGAGGATTAAATAAACTAATATATGTAAAGTGCTCCAACCAATTCTTTATAGACTGTAAGTGCTTAATAATTAGTAATGGTTGCTATGGTGTTGGGAATTTGCTGGCCCTGGGTTCAATACCTAGTGCAGTACACACACACAAACACAAAAAGATCCAAACCCTAACACACCTCATTCATTTGCAGATATTCCAAATATTCATTCATTCATTCATTCACCCAATAGCATGTTCTCTATGCACTAGTTCCAAAACATTGAGAGCAGAAGGATGAACGAGAGGAGAAGGATGAACCCGCTACCTGGGAAGGGAAATTAAACCATTTATCATAATAAAATGTCATTACTGGGATGGAAGACAAAGCAGTGTGATGGAGGACCACAGAGGCCAGGCATTTACAACCAGTTGATGTTTTCAACTCAGCCAAGAGGACTAGAGACAGGTGAGAGGGGAAACAGCACAGGCCAAGGCTAGGAGACAAGGGCCCCCATGTTCCTGGGGAGTGACAGGGGCTTGGGTGACCAGACCTATGCTGCCCTGTGGGGGGCAGGCTACATGTGGCTGTTTAAATTTAAATCAATAGGGCCGGTGATACAGCTCAGCAGCATAAGCGCCTGCCTGGCAAGCACGAGGTCCTGAGTTCAACTCCTGGTACCCACATATGAAAAAAAAGATTTAAACCAATAAAACTTAAGCAGAATTAAAAACTCAGTTTCTTCATGCTCAAAAGCCACACTGCATTAGGCAGAGAATGGAAAGAACATTTTCATCATCACGGAAGTTTTATTGGTCAGCACTGGCTGGTGGAGATGCCAAGATGGGCCAGGTGTAGTGCCACAGGCCTATCTCCCAGCAGACTGGGAGAGTGAGGCAGGAGTATCCCAAGTTCAAACCCAGGCTGGGCAATTTTGCAATTTAGCAAGACCCTATCTCAAAATAAAAGATGGAAAAACAGCTGGGGAGGAAGTTCAGTGTGAAGGGCCTGAGTTCAATCCCCAGTACTGAAAAGAAAAAAAGAAAAAAAAAAAGATGTCAAACTGTGCCATCCAGTGTGGCAGACACAAGGCAAAAGTGGCAACTGAGCACTGGAAATTAGGCCAGATGTACTGATGCACTGAACTTCAAATTTTATTTCACTTTAAGTCATTAACATGAAATTTTAAAATGGATCTTTAATTCAGTCATTGGAAGATTTAATCATGCTTGGAACAACTTGGGTGTGTATATCTACTTTTTCAACTGTATATTTTATAGAATCTAAATACAGATCAAGTTGAAATACACTGTAAGAGGAAAATACACACACCAGATGGCGAAGACCTAGTATGGGAGAAATGGAGATAAGATGTCTCGTTAATAATTTTTATATTGCTTACTGGTGAGATGATCACATTTTATATAATGAGTTAAAGAAATGATATAATGAGTTAAATAAAATGTATTATTACAGTAAGAAGATCTGTTTTCTTTTTTGTGTGGAACGTGACCATTAGAAAATTTTAAATTACATATGTGGCTTCAATTATGTTTCTATGGGAGGCCGGGGCTCAGAAGGGAGGAAGAAAGACGCAGTGAGCTGGGGGTGCGAGAACCCGCTCAGGGTCAGTGCAGCGCTCACTTCCCGCTGGGGGACGGGGAACCGGTATTGGAACAGGGCAATGACAGGCTTCAGTACTGGTACCTCGGAAGGGTCCCTCTAGCAGCTTGGGGAAAATGAAAGGAATAAGGAAACCAGTCAGGAAACCATTGTCATCAAGCCCACTGGACATGATAGTAGTTTAGATTAGGACTGTGGTCACAGGGAGGGAGAGGAGATGTGGAAATTTCACCCAAAACTTGAATTTTTACCTCATCAGCCATGCCAAGCTATACAGGGGGCTCGGAGAGTGTAGTAATTTAGTTAGGTTGGTGGCTCTCCGAATCAGAATGGAGAGCCCATCCGAAGGGATGGAACTGGGCTGGGCGGGTGGGCGGCAACCGCGCCGCAGCGTAGTGAGTCCTGAACAGGTAAGTTTGTTAGTCGTCTCCAGAGAGACAGAAGCAACAGGATATATGCGCAGGACAGACGGACGGGTGGGTGAATAGATAGATAGAGTTCTAGTCACTTCCCTGTGTTTGGGACAAAATGACCGACCTCCACAACTTAAAGGAAAAGAGGTTTACTTCGCCCCACAGTTTCAGCCCATGGTCAGCCGGCTCCAAGGCACAAACAGCATGGTGGATGGCCGGGGCTGAGGAAGCTGCTCAACCCATGGCCATCAGGAAGGGGAGAAGGAAAAAGAGGGAGGGAGAGGGAGAAGAAGAGACAGAGACAGAGACAGAGACCGAGACAGAGATAGACACCAGGTCACACCCCCAGTGCCCCTCCTCCAACCAGGCCCCACCTCTTAACAGCACATTCAGCCATGAACTCATTCACAGATGACTCCACCGAGGAGTACAGTGCCCCGTGTCCCAATCACCTTCCACACACATGAGAAATTAGGGGTTATTTAAGATCTCAGCTGCAAGAGACAGGCAGATAGATGAGTAGATGGGTAGATGAAAAGATGGACAGGTGATAGATGGGTGGGAGATTCCGTGGCTGGGTAGAACAATCCATCTGTACACATACGGAAGGTGAGGGGCAGGTGGTGAATGCAAGGACAGACCAGCGCACAGATTGACAGACTAAAGGGGATGTACCAGGGGAATCGGCTTTGCGATCACGGAGGCTGAGAACGCCCACGCTGGTCCTCTGCAGGCGGGAGACCCTGGGATGCTGGGAGTGTGTCTCCATCAAGGTTTCACGGCCTGAGAACCAGGGAGCTGATGGTGTCACTCGGAGTCTGAAGTCAAAGGCCTGAAGCCGTGTGTGGTGGTGCACACCTGTAATCCCAGCACTCAGGAGGCTGCAGCGGGAGAATGACCACGAGCTCAAGGACAGCCTGGGTTACACAGTGAGTTCAAGACCAGCCTGAACTACATAGCCAGATCCTGTCTCAAAAAATTTTAATTAATTAATTCATTTCATTTCATTTCATTAAAAAGGGCCTGAGAACATGGCAGCCACCAGGTGAGTCCAAAAGGCAGTTCTGATTTCCAAGGGCAGGAGGAGAAGGGTGACACAGCTCCAGGAGAGAGAGGCTTTTTTGTTCTATGTGGACCCCCAACTGACTTGATGATGCCCACCCGACTTTTTCTCTGCTCAGTCCTGATAGCCCATCTCCTGTGGAGATGCCCCCTGCAGAAGCAAGGCCAGACCAGTTCTCCAGATCTTCCTGAACCCAGACAAGCTGACACCCACAATTACCCAGCACAGTGGCTCTGAGGGACTGACAGGCTGCACAGCCGCTGCAATGCTCCGAGGCCTGGGCCATGGCCCAGAGAGGCCACAGTGGCTCTCTGCAGATGATCACTGGAAAGGGACCCCAGGAGAGGGTGAAGCCATTTAGGGACAGACAGGTAAGACAGCAGAGGTCCCAGGACTGAGCCCCAAGGTGCAATATTCGGTAAGATGTCGAGGAAAAAACAGAAGGCACAGCCAGTGGGTGGAGAGAACCAGCAAACAGGGAGGGCCACTATGGTCGGAGGAAGAACTGAGCCCAGAGCCCTGCACTCCAGGCAGGACCAGGCTGGAAATCTGCCCAGGACTAGGCCTGGCTCATGAAGTGCTCTACATATCCTGGTTGAATGTTATCATGGGCTGCCCATGGATATCTTCTCATTGTCTGTTATGGTTTAGATCTGAACAGCCCAATGTGTTGAGAGGTGGGGCTTTTGGAAGGTGATTAGATCAGGGGATGCTGTACTCATCAGTGGGTTAATCCTGGGGGTTATGGCCTGGAAGGGGGCTATGACCTGGAAGGGGGTTGCTTTGGCTCATAGTTTCAGTCCATGGTCCTCCCTTCTCTCTCTGCTTCCTGGCTGCCGTGGGATGAACAGCTCTCTTTCCCCACACCCTTCCGCCATGCTGGTTCTGCCTCAGAGCCAGCCGGCCGTGGACTGAAGACAGGAGCCAGAGCCCATTGGACAGTGAGGAGAAAGACCCAAGCGGGCACAGTTCTCTCACAGACAGCTGGCTGGGGAGGGAAGGACAGTGCCCCATTCAGCTCTGAGTTTCAGCACCCGGCATTATCATTTTTACTATTATTATTCCTGTGCTCAAAATAGCACATGAGAAAACTGAGCTCAAAGAAGTGGAATTGAGACAGAGAGCTCCATGGGGACAAAGGGCGGCCGCACTCCTGGGCCCCACCTCAGGGCCTGTTACCCATCGCGTATATAGTACAGACTCTTCCCTCCCCCCTCACGCTCCCTAGTGATCTTAGCCACCTCTTACACCAGATGCATCAGGTGAGGCGGGAGGATGGCCAGTTTGAGCCCAGTCTGGGCAACTTAGTGAGACCCTGCATCAATATCAAAATCAAAGAAAGAGCTGGGGATGTAGCTCAGTATGAAGGCCTCTCAGTTCAATCCCCAGTACAAAAAAAATAAAGATCATCATTAATGCCAGGATTCCCTCGCCATAGCATCTCCAAGAATAAACTAGACGAGAAAACAAAACTGTTGGGGTCACTACAGAGAAACAGAGAACAAATGCACTCCATCCCTTAACGTGTTACTCATTAAAAGCTTGATTTGTGTTTTCTTCTGAGGCAGTCAGGGACTTAAAAGCTGCTTTTGCTGAAAACACTGACTCTTCGCTTGGGCCTGCAGCTAGATACCCAGTGGTTGACTAAAGCAGGATAGAGCTTGGCATCTCTACCTTCACTGTGTATCTGTCGCCTCTATTACCATAAAATTTTAGTAAGATCAAAAGTTTTGAATCTTCTTCTTTCTGGGCAGATCCCTGCCCAGCTCTGCCCAGGGACATGGTGATCGCATAGGATTAAAGCTGTCTAAAAACTGCAATCCATGTTGATGAGCCCCAAATGTACATAACCTACCTCATTCCTCTCAAGACTGAGGACACCAAGGTAAGAGACGCACAGAGACCTTCAGCTACCAGTGAGCACCCAGAAGTCCCCAATCATTGCTCTAAACCCACGGTCACCTTGGGTTCCAGCAGAGCTCCTATAGCACTGAAACTGTCCCAAGCAGAAACAATCATCTCGAGGAAACTGAATTGCCCACTCAAGCAAGGCAGACTTCTCCAGAGTCATCTTGCAAAACCAGAACTGATATAATAATCAACCAGATCCCAGCCCACCTCAGCAGTCCCTTAAAAACCCGCCTTGAAACCAAGCATGGTAGTGCACCTGCATAATCCCAGCACTCTGGGAGGCTGAAGCAGGAGGATCACAAATTTGACCTAGTCTGGGCAACTTAATGACTTAGAGAGAGAGATGCAATCTCAAAAGAAAAACAAAAAGTGCTGAGGATGTAGCTCCATGTGAAGGCCTTGGGTTCAGTTCCCAGTACAGAATGGGCCAGTCTGATCATACGACTGTGTCTCCTCCGCATGTGATCCTCCATGCCCCCTCCAGCTCCTCCAGCTGAAGTCTCGTCCCTATTCTCCCTTACTTCCTAACTCTGCTTCATAAATCAGCCCCTGCCCCTCACTGTCACACTCGGAAATGCTTTTCTGCAACGCTCCTTCAAGAACCCGGCTGGGGGCCGGTGAGATAGTTCAGCGGCATAAGGGCCTGCCTGGCGAGTGCGAGGTCCTGAGTTTGACTCCCGGTACCTACATACAAAGGAAAAAAGAACCTGGCTGGGCTGAGTCGAGACCCTGTCTCCTCCTCATCCTGGAGGCTGGTGACAGGATAACTGTCCTCCATGTGCAGAGGGGACAGGAGATTTGCGTCTGAGCTGCCCTGGTTCCTCAGCCACAGCCCAGCTGCCCCTCCTCCATCTTCCCCAAAGAGCTGCTCTCTGATCATTGCAGTGGAGCTTTGCCAACTAAACAAACAGAAGCTTCAGGTTTTCTTTCTCTCTACCTGTCTCTCTCTCCTTCTCTCTCTTTTTCTTTTTTAACAAAAGAGCTCATTGAATAAGCAATGGGCTCTTTTGCAACTATTTTTAAAAATGGAGCTGCAGGCTAGGCTGTGAGGAAAATCACTGAGCTCTTTGTCCTGAAGGTCACCTGGCACTTAGGGGAAAATCTAGTGCTGGTGGCACCCCCTATGGACCCCACATGCTGGGCCCCCATGGCAGCTTTTGCCCATGATGGCCCAGGCTCTCTGGACCAGCTGGGGCATCCCTGTCCCTCCATCCTCTGCAGGCCCCCTATCCTGCCCCTTTGGCTCAGGTGTTCTGTGACCCTGAGGCCCTGGCCTCCTCTCCACTGTCCCATCCAGGACATCTACTGGCACTTGCCTAACTTCATGGAGCACCAAGGTGGGCCCCATGTTCCTGGGAACAAAGCAGTTTCACACACATCCCCACACTGAATTCCCAACCACTTCTGCAGCCTTATCTTCAGGGAAACTGAGGCTCAGAGAAGTCAGTGTGGCTGTAGTTGGCCAAGATGGAGCTCACACCCAGGGATCTGTCTGTCACCATGGTTCCAGCTCCCTATCGTACTAGAGATCACTGTTTCAGGGGGACTTGGAAGGTTCTGGAATACCTGGGCCATTCTGCCAGTCTGATTTTTTTTTCACAACTAGGTGGGGAAGTTTCTCTCTCTAGCTCTTGGGTGCTGATGGCCCTGGCTTCCTGGGCTCAGCTTCCTCGTCTGTAGATTGGGGGTGACAGTACTAACAGCAGCAGAGGGCCCCAGAGTTGGTGCCATTTGAGACAGGAAACGGAGACTCGGCACAGCAAAATGACTCATCCAAGGTCGCCTGGCTTACAGGAACTTCATCCCAGGTGACCCTGCCAGCCTTACCTGCAAGGCTGAGGCAAGAATCTAGAGAGGAGACCTTGAACCCAGATTTTTGCCTTGAGCCCTGCGGGGCAGCTCCGCTTTTTGTGGAGCCTCGGCGCCCCCTCGTGGTCAGAGCAGCTTCTGAAGCTCAGCCCCACCTTCCCTGACCAACTCCCACCTGGGCACAGTGGGCTGCGCGAAGGCCTGAGGAGCCCACGAGGCCGGCAGGGATGCAGCAGGCCGGAAGCCACAATCTCAGCTGCGCCGCCCCCAGCTCTGTGACCTTGGCGAGGAGCTCAGGAAGGCGAAGTCATTGGACATTCATTTCAGTTTTCTGTTCTTCCTGCATTCTCCTCTTCCTGGTTCCAAGATGACACGTGGGCCGTGGTGTTACTTGGCCTCTAGGTAGCAGATACAAAGCTTTCGGGCCCTGTACTGGAGGCCTCCTGGCTTGTATCCAGAATGCAGAACTAGAGGGGATCACCCTAGGCCAGGAGGGCTCTAGTTAGGAGGTGGCGTCCAGGGAGCTGCGCCTGCTTGGCAGTCAGAACAGAGCTCAGCTGTCTCCGTGTAGGTAGGACTCCACAGTTTTGCTTGTTTGGACAAGAAACTGCTTTGCCCCCCCCACAACTGTGGGACCCTTGCCTGCATTTCCCAAGGGGCAGAGGGAGGACAGGCTTCAATGGCACCTGCTGGACCTCCTGTAACTTGAGTCACCAACAACCACCTCCTGTTGCTCTCTCCAGTGTCAAGTAAAAACAAAGCCGGCTTAGTAGGGGACAGCCTTGTTCAAAAGGATTATCGCAGAGGGGAGACAGAGACTTGCACTAGGTACCGCCTCTGACCATAAGGTCTGGAAGCAGCCCAAAAGGAGGCACACACACACCAAAAAAGAAGCACAAAGATTGTTTGGGGTTTTTAATTTTGATGGTGGGTGCAAACTTGCAATCTTCCTGCCTCAGCCTCTCAGGCTACTGGAATTAACCTGTTTTGTTTTAACAGAAAAGAGTATATAGGGCCGGTGAGACGGCTCAGCGGCTTAAGTGCCTGCCAGGCAAGCGCGAGGGCCCGAGTTCGACTCCCGGAACCCACATACGAAAAAGGGGCCGGTGATATCGCTCAGCGGCACGGACGCCTGCTGGCGCGCAAGGTCCTGAGGTCGACCCCCTGGTACCCACCAAAAAAAAAAAAAAAAAGAGTATATAAATGTTAAAGAACCAGGTATGGGAAGTGGGTGGAAGGGTGGCTGTTGGGGTGGTGAGGTGGCCAAAATCCAGGGGGCTGAGGGGCCAAAGTCCAGGGGCCCAAGGACGGGGAAAAGCTGAAGCAGTAGTAGCTAACAAGCATTTTGTTCCAGTTGTCCAGTGCAGACAAGCAGTGTAGCCAGCCAGGCAACTCCCCTGTTCCAGTACTGGAGATTGCCCTCAGGGCACTGAGCTACATGCCTGGCCCTTATTTTTTATTTTGGGACAAGGTCTAAGTGGTTGAGTCGCCCAGACTGGGCTGGAACTTGCCATCCTCCTGTCTCAGCCTCCGAGAATAGAGTGCTAGAATGAGAGGTATGCGCCACCATGCCTCAACATTTTTTGAGGCAAAGAAAGGTGAGGGTCTGTGTCCAGCTGTGTCTTGTTCTGGGTAAACCAGGGGACAAGCCCGAGTCTTCTCGAAATCCTAGAGGGCGGGGTCTTGGCAGTGAGTTTTCCAGAACACAAAAGGCAGCGGGAGGATGCTGTCCTCATTAACTGATCAACTCTGAACAAGAAGATTCATTGTGTCCGTAGTGGATTTTAGAATAAAAAGGTCATAGACATTAATCCTTTTCCTAACAACTATTACAGGCTGACAGAAGCATGTATGTCACCGTGGGTGTAGCTGGCTGTCGTCCTTGTAGTAATGAGGCACCTGCCCCATACAGGGGAGGAAAAAGATCTTTTCTTTCTGCCCCTTCCCCTCTCCCCCGGGTCCCTGTAACAAAAACAGATTTGCAAGAGAAAAGCATATAAATGTATTTAATATGAGTTTCACACGACACAGGACCCTTCACAAGGAAATGAAGTCTCAAAGAAGTGGTGAGAGCCGAGTGTTGTTTTTGTGTTTTGCTTTGTTCTGATTCTGTGGTACTGGAGTTAGAACCAGGGCCTTCACACTGAGCTACATCCTCAGGCCTTCTGTTTTGTTTGTTTTTGCTTTTTGAGAGGGGTTCTCCTGAAGTCACTAAGTCACTCAGGGTGGGCTCTAATTTGGGATCCTTCTGCCTCAGCCTCCCAGACTGCTGGGATTACTAGGTGTGCACATTTGTGCCTGGTTAAACTGAGTGTCTCTGTACTAGGTTTGATGAAGAGTGGTGAGTCCGGAAAACCGCGATAGCACAAAAAGGGAAGTGAGCTATGTGTGGTTAACTGGGACCCTCAGCAAGCTCCTCCATCCCGAGTCTTCTTGGTCACTCGTCTTCAGAGATGGGCACGACCCTTTTCCTCTGGGTTCAGGGCGAGGCTCTGTCACATGATGGCCTGCAGACCTGCTTCAGGGGATGGTCACAGTCAGTCTTCCTTGTGCTTGCTGTGTCTCATATTCCCTCAGCTTAAAATATCCCCCATGCCAGGTGCCACCTGTGGAGGAGCATGTCTGCTGCTGTCTGCTGCTGTTTCTGTCCCCCTCAAGCTCGGAATCCTACAGAGTCACCCTGAGGACTCTCCTGAGCCTGGGGAAGGACAGTAACCTGCAGGGCCCCCCGTCTCACTAAGGAGGACCCAGCGTGAAGCAGGGCAAAGCTCCACACCTGGCCCTGGCTGTGTGGCTGCATCCCCAGCGTTGGTCCAGTGAACGTTTGCTGAATGGGTGGCGGGGTGAACCTGACACCACAGTGTGGGTGTTGACCGGCCCCTCCAAGGCCCCTGCCGCACAGGCCTGGTCCCTGGGGCGGTGCCACTGGGAGCTGATAGAACCTTAAGGAAGTGAGGTCGTTAGGCCGTCGGGGCCGGGGTTGTGGGACCCTGGTCTCTTCCTCTTCCACTTCCTGGTATTGGGGTAAGCGATTTGCTCTGCTGTGTGCTCCCTGCTGCCGCCATGTGGCACCCTCACCAGGGGTCCAGAGCAATGAGCCTGCCCGAGCTCGGACTGGAAACACCAAAACTCAGAACCAAAAGAATCTCACTGTTTGTCTGTCTGTCTGTCTCTCTCTCTCTCTCCCAGGGATTGAACCCAGGGCCTTTGCACTAAGTTACATCCTCTCCACTTTTTTAGTTTTTATTTTCATTTTTTTATTTTGAGACAAGATCTTGCTGAGTTGCCCAAGTTGGGATCCAATTTAACAATCCTCCTGCCTCAGCCTCCCAGAATGTAATCCTCCTGCCTCAACCTGGAGGAGTGCCAGGATTATAGGCATGCACCACCATGCCTGGCTCACTTTATAAAGTAATTACTTGGGGTATTTTGTTATACTGCTGAAAAGCTGTCTGGCACAGACCACAAGGGTCCTGGTGAAGGGTGAATTCTGTAGTAAGGGAGGCAGGAGAGGTGAAAGATTGTATCTAGAATGTGGAAGCAGGCTCTGAAGGTTCTGAGGGTCCTTGAGAGTCTGAGCAGGGATGAGTTGATGAGCCAGGCCAGGACACAACACTGTAGCCCATGAACCGTGCCGGGGTTGTGGCTCCTGTTTGAGAGGTGTAACGGCTGTCACACTCCTCCAGCCTCCTCCCAGGCCAGGCTAGCCATGGCCCAGCACCTGGCCAGACCGTTGGGACCTGGGAGTGAGGCCCTGCCTTCCAGGGGGACCCTGCTTTCCAGGGGGACGGAGACAGCTTAAACATAGGCCCTGCCATCCAATCCTTTCCACGTGGCCTTCTCCCAGAAAGCTGATAGCGCCCCCTGGTGCCCTTCCTGGGAGCTCAATGGGGTTTTGGAAATGGTAGAAAATGAAAAGAGGAAGTGATCTAAAATGGGACGGGTTCCTGCTGGAAGGACAGGCCAAGAGGAGGCTACTGGATTCCAGTTCTGGCCAGGCAAGATGTGCAAAGTCAAGGAGATTTGACTTTGATACATATGTAGCAGAGGTCAGGGCTGCAGTCCCAGCTGGGAACGAAGATGAGTGGTGATGTAGGTGGACAGTGGTTTAGCCCATTTTCTATTGCTAGTAACACTACCCATGACTGGGTAAGTTATAAGGAAAACAGGTTTATTTTGGCTCATGGCTCTGCTCCAAGGTTGAGGGGTCACATCTGCTGATGGCCTTGTTGCTGGCAGAGTCCCAAAGTGGCACAGAGCAGCGCATGATGAGAGACAAGAGCTGAGGAGACCAAGCCAAACTGGCTTTCATAGCTGACTTGCTCTGTAGATATCCTGTTAACCCATTAATCCATTTACTGCATGAACAGATTAAGCCATTCATGAGAGCAGAGACTCAATCATCTCTTAAAGGTCCCACCTCTTAATATCTCATGATGGGTCTGGGCATGGTGGTGCATGCCTGTAATCTCAGCACTCAGGAGGCTGAGGCAGAAAGATCACAAGTTTGTGCCCAGCCTGAACAACTTTGCAATTTAATGAGATCCTGTCTCAAAATAAAAAAAATAAAAAATAAAAAGGGTGGGGATGTAGCTCAGTGCAAAGACCCTGGATTCAATCCCCAGTACTGAAAGCAAAGAATAAATGGTAAGAGGAAGAACCCTCACCAGGGTGCTGCTGAGGGTGCTGGCAAAAACTGCAGCTGGCCTTTCCCACCTCTGGGATGTAATGTCCCCAATCCCCAGGTCAGAAAGATGCCCATGGAGTGAGGTGTTTACTTAGGAGCTTTCCCTCAGCAACAAGTTTGCCTTGGGAGCCCACCCTGATTCAGCCTGTGTCAGCCTGACTCAGATGGAAGGGGGTCAGCAGCTCCCTGGGGTCTCACTGCACACCTGTTCCTGTAGTATCTTTTTTTGAACCCAGGGGTGCTCTACCACTGAACTATATCCACAGCTCTTTTTATTTTCTATTTTGAGACAGGTCTTCTAAGTTGTTAAGTTACGTAGGCTGGGCTTGAACTTGCAATCCTCCTGCCTCAGCCTCCCAGAGTGCTGAGATCACAGGTGTGCACCACCATGCCTAGCTCTCCTATAGAATCTTCTACTTTTAGTCTCTACAGCAGCCCTGTGCCACAGGCAGCAGCAGGCACTGTGTCCCAGGGCAGCTGGCTTCTGGGTGCAGTGGGCCGTGGGTGCTTTGGATGGGGTCTGAGTGTGTGCTTGGAAAACAACCCATTCATGCTTCCACTCCCTGCCTCAACTGCAATTGGATCTTTTTGTGGCTGGAGTTTTTGGCTTGTACTGACGCATGGATAACTCTGAAAAACTAGCAGGCAAGAAAAAGAAGAGGCAGAAGAGTGGGGACCTCCTCTTCCTGAAGGACTTCCCAAGGGCCAAAGTCCCCGAAATGCCTCTGTCCTGGAAGGGGCTGACCATTCCGAAAGCTGACTGCCAGGTTAGCTGTCTCGTCTGTGTGACTGAGAACAGGCCTGTGTCTGAGGTGTGTACCTGAGTGTTGGAGCCTGCGCACAGGTGTGTGTGTCTGCAGATGCTGCCGCTTATGCCCAGACGTGCACTTCTGTTCCCATGTGGCGTTGGCAACAGCTGGACTGGAGACCACAGAGTGTGGCCAGGTGGGTGCTGCCACCTGTTGGACATAGTGGGCATTGCAGGCACACAGCCTGTGGGACTGGCTGGCACCTGGTCTCCAGGGTCCTTTCCCTTTGGCCCACAGAAAACAGGGTCCCAGAGGACCCCTGTTGGCCTCTCTGGAGCTACAAGGACTACAAGCTACAAGGAGCTACAAGCTACAAGGACTTGACAATCTTAGCACCATGAACCCTTTATATCAGGTCAAGCTCTCTGCAGAATATTTTCAACAGCATAATACAAAATAATAGGATTTAGGATTGCAAAGGAAAACAATTATCCTGAAACACAGTTATAAAACAGTGACGGCAATGTATGTGCTGCTTTAAGTGGCATCCAACAGTAGGTACAAAAACAACTAATTTCAACAGCATGATCTGCATAAGTGATATTTCTGAGAGATCTGCAGTAATCAAAATGTGTAGAAAATATCTGAGATTTCTGTTGATGGCAGCATCACAGATACTGCTGACAATGAGGTCACTTTAGAGCCTAGATTTATGACAGAAAGAAATAAGATTGCATCGAAGGTTAAGAACAGTAAAGATGTATTTTCTCCCATCCAAGTTTAAGAATTTTCTCCACTGATCCCTTGAGGGATTGGGGTACCCCAGGTTAAAAGCCCCTGGTCAGACCCTGCTTGGTGACCCCAGCATCTCCCCAGTTCATTGGCCAGCTAAGCAGCCCAGCGCAGGTTGTTACTTTAGCACAGCCCGGCTGCTTCCCATTTCCACCTGTGGCCACCCCTCCTCAACATGAGCATCCTCAAAGCTGGCCCGGAAGCTTCTGCTTTGGTGACGGGCAAGCCCAGGACTGATTTCTGAGATGCCATCACACTGACACACAGCTCCTCCATGCAGGGAAGGGGCCAGAGAGCGGTCTGTCTCTCCAGAATACAGGTGGGGAGGCCTCTGGGTCCTAGATGTCACCACCCGGTCCAAACCCAGAGGGCCCTCAAACCAGAGGGTCTTCTAGAAAAGGGTCCCCAAGCCCTCTGGGTCCATAGACCAGTACTGGTCTGTGGACTGTTATAAACTGGGCTAGCACCAGGTATGTAATCCAAGTATTCAGGAGGCTGAGGCAGGAGGATTGCCACAAGTTTGAGGCCAGCCTAGACTACATAGCAAGACCCTGTCTCAAAACAAAAACAAAAACAAAAACAAAACAGAATAAATAAATAAACAAACTGGGCCACACAGCAGGAGGTGAGCAGCAGATGAGGGAAGCTTCATCTATATTTACAGCCACTCCCATGGCTTACATCATGGCCTGAGCTCAACCTCCTGTCAAATCAGTGGGGCTTTAGATTCTCATAGGAGCCCAGACCCTACTGTGAACTGAGCAGGTGCAGGACCTAGGTTACACACTCCTTGGAATCATCCCAAAGCCATCCACACCCACACCAAACCCCCATCTGTGGAAAAACTGTCTTCCATGAAACTGGTCCCTGGTGCCAAAAAGGTTGAGGACTGCTGTTCTAAATAACCTAATGTGACAGTGAGTTCTTTCCTTAGACTCTTCTCTTTCCTTTCCTACACCCCATTGTGAGGTTACAATTCCCTCCTTCCTTCCTTTCTGCAATATTTATTGAGCATCTACTATGTGCTAGGTATTATCCTAGATGTCGGAACTACAAAAAATGAACAAAATAGGTGAAATTCTTTCTTCGAGTTTATATTCTATGGAGGGAGACAGATTGAACAAATAAATTAATAGTAGTTAGAAGGTAACCGGGTGTGGTGGGACACACCTGCTCGCACTCTGGGAGGCTGAGACAGGAGGATTGTGAGTTCAAGCCCAGCTTAATCAATTTAGTAACTTAGGAGACTCTGTCTCAAAAAATAAAAAGGGCTGGGGGTGTAGTTCAGTGTGAATGTCCTGGCTTCAACTCCCAATACTGGGGGAGAAAGAAAGAAAACAGTATGTTAGAAGGTGATAAATGCTGTGGGGAGGGAAGTGGATAGCGCCAGGGCGACCCCACAGAGGTGGCGATGAGTGAAGGAGAAGGGGGAAGAGCCCTGTTCATATCTGGCCAGGGGGACTAGCCAGGGGAGGTCTGACAGGACACTGGGGGCAGGGCAGTGAGCCACAGGCCAGCTTGTGGAGCGCTTGGGGTCCCCACAAGAATGCTGGGTTTCTTCTGAGAGGGGAGACTTTGAAGGGTTGGGGCAGAGGAGGACATGGTCCTGTTGCGGCTTTTCAAAAACCTGACACAATGTATGTATTTATGGGGTACAGTGACATTTCAATATGTGTCCACGATGTATTAAGGACCAAATCCGGATAGTTAGCATCTCCACCACTGCATGCGTTTATTGTGCCTTTGTGGAGAGAGTGGTCAAAACCCACTCTTCTGGAGATTTTAAAATACACGGTATTATTAACCACAGTCACCTCGCTGTAGAACACTTGAACTCATATTCCCACCCATTTGTAACTTTTTACCCATTGACTGACCTTCCCAGTCTCTGGTAACAAAAACCAAAACAAAAAGGTTGACCTGGTGCCTTTTAGAGAATGAATTTAGTATGGTAGGGGCAGGGACTCAGACAGGGATGATGTCCTCTCCACCAGGGAAGGGAGTCAGCGGCAGGAGTCAGGAAGAAGTGATTAGATTCTGTATTGTTTTGTTTGAATTTTGTGACTGAGACTTGCTAAGTCACTAAGTTGCCCAGGCTGGGCTCAAACTTGCCATCCCCCTGCCTCAGCCTCCCAGGGTCCTGGGATTACAGGCATGGGTCACCCTGCCCAGCTTAAATTCTGGGTTTAATTTGGAGAGTTTCCTGTTGGATAGAGATGGCATGTGTGAGATGGAGCTGCCAGAATTGACACAGGGAAACAGATTTGTTTCTATGGCCATAGTAATGAAGTCCCACCAGCTGGGTAGCTTACAACAGAACTTTTCTCACTGCTCAGGAGGCCAGAAATCTGAGATCCAGATATGGGTGATGTTGGTCCTTCCAGATACTCTGAAAGAGACACTCCTCCAGCTCCCAGTGTTTGCCACTAGCCCTCAGCATCTCTTGGTTTATGTGACCATTAATCCCAGTGTCAATGGATTAGATTATAAGAGATACCTAGGGGATTAGTATGGCACACTTCTGAGTGTGTCTAGATGGGCTATGGAAGTGTGATCTTGGGACTATATCTGGTCCCTGGCCCCTTCCTCTCTGGCATTTTTCCCCTGTCCTGCTTCCTGGTTTCCATGAACTAAGCATGCTCAGCCATGCCCTTCCACCACGATGTCCTGCCTTGGAACCAGCTAACCATGGACTGAATCCCCTGAAATCATGAGCCAAATAAACCTCTCCTCCTTTACAGTGTGGGTGTTGGGTATTATGCCCCAGTGACCGGAAAGCTGAGTAACATGCCTTACTCCCATCTCTGCCTCACTGTTATATGGTTGTCTACCCTACATATGAACCTGTGTCCAAACACACCCCTCTTCCCATAAGGACATTTGTCACTGGGCTGGGGCCCATCCTAATCTGGACTAATTTAACTTGATTACATCTGCAAAGACCCTAGGTCCTTACAGTACCAGGCTCCAGATGGACAAGGATTTGGCAGCAACACTATTCAACCCAATCTGTGTGTCTGTCCACATTTTGATGGAGACACAATTTAACTGTATCAGGCTTGAAATCACAGGACACTCCTAAAATACCCCATCCTGTCCAGGGTGGGGGGAATCCCACTGAGTGCTTGTAAGGCTTCCTAAAGGTAAATATATTTTGTTGTGCTGTGATTTGATTTGTTTTGTTTGTTTGAGACAGGGTGTCATTAGGTTGCCCAGGCTGGGTTCAAACTTGCAATCCTCCTGCCTCAGCCTCCCAGAGATTATGGTCATGCACCACCATACCTGGCTGGAAAATATCGTTATCAGTGTGAGCAAAAGTACATCAATTGGAGCTGGGGGTGTAGTTCAGTGGAAGACCACGTTCTTAGCATGTGCAAAGCCCTGGGTTCCATCCCCAACACACACAAAAAAATTTTTAAATAAAAATCAATCAATTTTCTTGTGACTCCACTGTAGTCATGGGAACCACATTTATCAGCAATGAATCAGGACTGCAGTGTGGTGCACTTGCTACCCCAGCCCCTTATCAAGAGCTGGGATGTATGTAGGGGCAGAGTTAATATAGAATTGTTATGGTTTCAACCTAAAATGTCGCTCTGAAGGCTCATGTATTCAAAGGTGGGGTTTTTGGAAGGTGATTGGGTCAGGTGGCACTGACCACATCAGTGGCTTAATCCATTAATAATAAGTCCCTGGCTAAGTGTGCCGTTAGGAGGAGGGGCCTGGTCAGAAGAGGCAGTTGCCGAGGCTGAGACCTGGAAGGGGAACCTCATCTCTGACTCCTTTCTTCCCTCTGCTTCCTGCGGCCAGGGGTCAAGCTCATTTTCCTCTGCCATCTTGGAGCTGGCTGGAGCCACGGACTGAAACTGTGAGCCAAGCAACCTCCCCTCCTGTAGGTTGTGGCCGTCAGGTGTTTTGTGCGGTGACAGGAAGTGGCTAAGGCAAGGACTGTAACTCTGCTTATAAGGACATGTGGTCGAAATGCCCACGTGCTGGACCATGATGTGGCCCAGCGACAGGTCTCGAAGAGCCCGAGGCCATGTAAATATGCAGTGGGGTCCCCTCGAGGCCCCACAAAGAAGAGCTCAGAGTCAGCGTTACACATCAACAGCAGGGAACCCCTGAAAGCTTACTGCCCTGCCTGCTTGGACAAGCAGACCACTCTCAACAGCCTGGGCACCCCCAAATTTTGCAAGTCCAGTGATAATCTTCCTACTGAACTGCATCATAGCCGTGAGCCTCTTAGGGTTGGCCAAGTGACGTCTCCTTCTATGGCTTTCAGGTTTTCTAAATTTGACCCCAAATTGGGGTTCTCTCCAGCCAACTTTATATGTGGTTGATAATTTGGAAAAAAAAAAAACACAGGGTTGTTGTTTGTTTTGTTTATTCTTTTTTTTTTTAGTCTGATTGAACTCAGGGCCTTAACACTGAGCTACATTCTCAGTCCCTTTTTATTTTTTATTTGAGACAAGGTCTTGCTAAGTCCCACATGCTGGTCTTGAACTTGTAATCCTCCTGCCTCAGCCTCTCAGAATGCTGGGATTACAGGTATGCGTCACCATACCTGGCTAACTCCTGGTATTTCCTTGAGCAAAAAATGCCACCCCTGTGCCTCATCTGCAGGTAAGGATTCATTTGAAATCTATTTAGTGAGCAACAACTATGTGCTGGCGCTGTGAAAAGTGACCTTACTTGGCAATAAGAGTCTTTACCAGTGATCAAGTTAAGGTCCTAATCCACTACTGGGATCACAGGCATGTACCACCATGCCCGATCTGTTTTGTTTTTGAGCAAAATAATAAACACCAGTCTTGTGAAAAGATGTAGCTCCTTTTGCAGTGTGAACAACCACTACTAAATTCCTCCAGGCAGGGTCTGCATTTTTCTTACCTTGTGCTCTTGGAAGACACATGCAGGGGCACTGGGGACCTGTGTATTACTCCAGCAGGGAGTGTATGAAATGTCACCTGTCCCTGGTTTATTAAGAATACTAAAATAACTCAAGGAGGGCCAGGGATATAGCTCAGTGGCACAGTGCCTGCCTGGCAAGCACAAGGTCCTGAGTTCAATTCCCAGTACCAGAAAAATAAAAAATAAAAATAAAATAAAATAACTCAAGGCAAGAATGGCCCACCCCCAACACTCTTCGGTCCCTCTCCAGCTATCCAAGGCATAAGGGCCCCTGCAAAGCCCAGGCTCCTTCCTTTCACAAATTCTAACACATCTGAGCCCTGCCTGGGGCTCAGAGGCAGGGTGCTGTGGCAGCATCTGCCCTACAAACCAATGACGCTAGAGTTGGGAAAGTTCCAGATGCCTCATAGTGATACTGAAGTGGAAGGAAGGGCAGCCCCCAGTTCTCAGGCCCCACCCACTCTGAAGTTTGGGGCACATCTGCCTGGGGATTGAGTAGTGGGAAAGAAGAGACCATTGGGAGTCCCAAACCTCTTACAGAAGGGAAAAGGCTTTGGAAGGGTCTAGACTCGGGTCTTTGCAACTCCACACATGGTCCTCGGACTCACAGCAGATTTGCTAGAAATGCAGACTCCCAGGCCCGATCCAGACTCCTAAATGCAACTATTGCTGAACGAAGTCTAGCAATTCTCGCAGAAGTCAGCTGGAGATGCCCTGCCTGCCAGAGACCAGAGGCCCTCAGACCTGATCAGGCACTGAAATCCCTGGGGCTTGTGACAGCAGGTGGCCGCCCCCTCCCAGGGGCTGACTTGGGTGTGGGGTGGCACCCAAAGGTCTGCATTTCCAGCAAGTCCCCAGGGTGGCCAGTGCTCCCACTCACACTCTCGTGTCTACCTGGGACCTCAGACTGAGCTTCACATCCAAGTCACCTGGAACCCGAACCCACCTCCCTTCTGTGCCATTGACCACAGAACACAACAGGGCTGCCCTGCTGCATCTGGGCATCGCTCCTGGCATTTGCAAGTCCTTACCTTTCACACGAGGAAAACAGACTCTGCCACAGCCAGGATGCTTGGCAACACTGAGTACTCAAGCTTTATTGAGCAATAATGGTAGTATTTCATGGGAATGAGCCACATGACAATGTAAACACAATTTTCAGCACAAAGTCTGAGAGCAAATGGTTACAGCAACAGAACCCTGCCCCTGTGGTCCAGCCCATCTCTCTCCAACAGCTGCAGGCTACTACCCTGCATGCCTGAGCCACCTCATCTCCTTGCTGTCTCCTGGAGGTTCTGCCTCCCCTTCACAGGGCTGGAGGGAAAAGAGGGGCTGGCTCCCCTGTTCCACCTCTGATTTGCCTGCTTCTTCCTTCCCAAGGTCACCTAGGGAGAATCTGGGGAGCCTAGGTGCCCTGTGACTGATACCCACACACAGGGAACCCATGTGCCCACAACCTCAACCTGTCCTTTTGCCGTAACACCTTTTCCTCAATGGATATGGTACACGCAAGTTTTGATAAAAGGTGATGAATTTATAAAGCACTCTGCACACACTCATCCTGTCCCTAGCAAGCAGGCAGAAAGTAGGGTGGCCTCATAATGGGGACAGGGAGTGGCAGGGACAAAGCGTAAAGGGAGAGGCCCAACCCAGGAGCTAGACAGCCTAGGGGAAAAGTCAGGTTTCATCTGAGTTCTAGTTCAAGTGCACTCCAGCAATAGCCCTAACAGATACGGAGTGCATCATGGAAATGATCCATGACAAGTGTGTATTTCTGCATGGTGTGTGTGAGTGTGCGTGTGTACACCCTCCTCTCTGTAGGTGTGCCCAGCTGCCTGCATGACCTTCCGCTATGCATCCTGGACCATCTGTGACCTCCTTCCTAGCTCTGGCATAGACACGGCCTCCCCAGGGAGAGAACTGTGAGCCCCCGATGGATGGCAGATGTGCCAATAGGAGAGGACTGGGTGAGGGGCAGCCAGGCCCCCTGGGAGAATCCCAAGGGAACACACCAAGTGTCAGAGTCCTGCTTGGCACATGGTGGGGTTGGGGTGACTGAGAGAGGCTCACAGCAGTGGCAGCACTGTACAGATGGGCAGATGGCTGGGGAGGTGGCTGCAAGGGTCTTGCGGCAGCAGCCAGACTGTACAGATGGATGGCCAGCATGGGCAATCAGCCACGCGACCTCTCCTGCTCAGTGACACACCACCCTGCCCAAAGCTCCCAGTCTGGCCGTCAGTGAACACCGATACGGGGTGGGGTGGGGGGTGCTCACACGGTGTACGTTCTGACAGACTTGTAGAGGGGCGGGAGCAGCCCGTGGTTCTCTCGCACAATTTCCAGGTACTCAGATGACGACTCTAGCAAGAAGGGCCCACAGCACAGCTGGCAGCAGCACCTGACCCCAGAGGGTGGCTCCGGGTTCTTGTCAGACATGGGGGAAAAGTCAAAATCAGCCACCTATGGTGAACAAAACTCCATGGGTCATTTGCCACCCACCAGAACCCCACTCAGGTGGCCTTATGAGCTCAGTGTCTTAGTGGCAGAGGCATGGAAATGCCCACCTGCCACCATGTATACACAAAGGTGAGCATAGAAGGTTATAGGTCAGAGGGTCCCTTTGGCACATCATCCCTGACCTCGGGGCCCGCTCTAACATCAGCGCCTGCTCTAACATAAGGACCCTTCCAAGTATCCTGGCCTGGCCCTGGGCCTCAGCTCCTTCCTGGGCAGGGCCCAGCTGCCCAGCCCATCCCTTCAAGCACCCACCTCCACCATGTCCTTCTGCTGGGTGGCGTTCCGCAGGGTCATGTACATGATGAAGGCCAGCATCACGGTGATAAGAGTGGCGCATGGGAAAGCAAAGACAGCTGGCTGGAGTCCTGAGAGTGACAGGAGAGTGTTACAGGGGAGCTGGGACTCAAATACTTCTCCTCAGGTGGCTGGCCCAGTTGGGGAGAGGTCAGTCAACCCCACCAATGGTCTCTCTTCTCTTTTAGGCAACCCCAACTCAGGACTTGACAAAAAGAAATTGGGGTATGTGGACAGTTGGTTTTTTTTTTTCCAAGTACCCAAGGATTGAACATAGGGCCTTTGCACTGAGCTACACTGAGCCCTTTTTTTATTTTTATTTAATTTTTTTTGAGATAGGGTCTTGCTAAGTCACTGAGTTGCCCAGGTTGGGCTTGAACTTGCCACCTTCCTGCCTCAGCTTCCCACAGTGCTGGAATTACAGGTGTGAACCACCACTCCTGCCTTGTGTGGATGATTTTTAAATATGTCCATGGGTTGCTTAACAGTAATCTCTGAGAGGGGCAGCAAGATTCTCCATCTCTGAAGTGTGGACTGGGCTCAGTGACTGGCCCCTGGCCTATAGCAGATGATAGGAGTGATGGTGCAGGACTCCTGAGTCTAAGCCATGAAAGACAGCACTGCTTCCTGCTTCCTCCTACCCCTTTGGGGAGATGTGGTTTTGGGAAGAGAAGCCAGGTTGTGAAGCAGCCCTGTGACCTCTGCCATAACCTCCCACCTCTGGGCTCACCTACTAAGCCTGTTGCTTGGAAGCAGCATGGCAGAGAGGAAAAAGCCTAGTGTCTGCAGTTAGGTGGTCCTGGGTTTGAATCCTAGCTCTGAACAGGCTATCAGAAGCTGACATGAACTCCCAAGCTGCCATGGAGAGGCATGGAGGTGAGGGATATGGCTATGCCTGGCACATGTGGGTGGCCAGGAAGTGTGGGCTCCCTCTCATTCTCCCCATACCCTCTGCAATGAGGCTGCTTCCCATGAAAAGGGGGTGTGGTGGTGCATGCTTATAATCCCACCACTCAGGAGGCTGAGGCGGATTACCATGAGTTCAATGCAGGCCTGAGCTACATAGTGAGTTCAAGGCCAGCCTGGACTACACAGTGAGACCATGTCTCAGAAAAAAAAAAAAAAAAAAAGAGAAAAGAGAAAAGGGGGTGTGATTAGCATGAACACCTGGACTACTGTCCCCCCTGGAGAATTCAGGGGGTCCTGGACACTTGGTGCCCAGTTGGTGCTAGCGCAGCAGGGCCCAGAGTACCTGACAAGGCCCACAAGCTCAGTCAGGGCCTGGAGTAGAGCATTTTCTCAGGGGCTCAGAGAGGGACTAGGGACACTGAAAGGAACAGTGACAACACCAGGTGCACTTGCAGGGCCAACCTTGAAGGCAGGCTCAGCTGCCGGGGTTGATATGAGCTCCAGAGCGCTGGGAAGAACCCCAGCTCCCACAGGAGGGTAGTGGACCCAGAGTCTAGAAGCCAGGTTCAGGCTCAGGCTGACATCCAGGCCTGTTGCTGTCCTGTGCCTCAGTTTCCCCTTTTGTAGCATAGAAAGTGGGACCGGCTAAGGCATCTGAAAGGCCATTTCTTTTGCAGGGTCTTGCTATGAGTTCAACCAGGCCTTGAACTCACTTTGTAGCCCAGGCTGGCCTCAAACTCATGGCAATCCTCCTGCCTCAGCCTCCCTAGTGCTGGGATTACAGGCATGCATTGCCACGCCCAGCTGAAAGGCCATTTCTGAGGTGTCTGAGTTGGGACTTGCTCAGGATCCACTACTACATTCTGGTGTCTATTCAGTGGGTGTGGAAGAGTGAATGGTGGCATCAGGAGGAGCGCTGCAGGTAGTTAATGATGGTGGTGCCGGAAGAATTGTCAGTTGCCTGTGCACTAATGGTGGTAGCTGAGTTGGTTGTTACTGTTTGGTGGTGCTGGTAGAATTGATGGGTGGGGATATGAGGTTGGTGGAGCTGGTTGCTGATGGTACTGGTGGAGTCAGGTGATGGTGTGAGATTGGTGGCATTAGGTGCTGTGGCGGAGCTGGTTGCTATGATAATGGTAGTTTGGTGGTAATATTAAGTTGGTAGAGCTGGTTGCTATGGTACTGCTAGTGTTTGGTGGTAGCAGTACTGGCATTTGGCCCATGGTGGCATTGGCTGTTGCCGGAGTGAGGAGCAATACTCATGGTGCTAGTGTTGGTGGGGCCAGTTGCTGGTGACCTTGGTAAGGCTGGCTCATAGAAGCATGTTGCGTGTGGCAGCAGGTTGAAGATTCTGGTTGCCTGTGCAACACTACCACTGAAGCTGAGGTGTCACTTACTGGAAGGCCACACCTGGACCCTGTGGTACTGATGCGTCTTGCTGATGACGTTTTCAGCCCGGATACTGAAGCAGTAGTCCCCGGGATCGCGAAAGGTATGGGTCAGGTTGTAAGCCGTGCTGGCCACAGACACGGGGTGGCACTCCCCTTCCTCCAGCGGGAGGCACTCAGGCTTAAGCCGCCAGCACACGGTCAGAGGGGGGCTGCAGGGCACAGAGACAGGTTTTCAGAAAGGGCTCGGCAAGGAGCAGGAGCACAGACCAAGTTCAAATGGACTCCAAGCACCACACGCTCTCCAGCTGGAAGTGCAATGGCACAGAAGAGGCCCCAAGGCCCCAAGGCAATCCCAGGCTAGTGAGGCAGAAATGTGCACAGAATGCGCAACAGAGGTGGGGCACCAAGGAGACTCCACACGAGGAAGGCAGGGAAGGCTTCCCGGAGGAGGTGGGGTTTAAGCAGGATCTAAGGATAACCAGGCTCTGACTGGGTTAGAAAGAGGGCAAGTACTGGCTCAGAAGCTGGAAAACACAGGTCTGACGAATGCTGAACAGGTGTTCCCATTTCACACTACCCTCGGCCCCAGGAAAACACAGACTCACAGCCTCTCAGAGGCCAGGTCTACCAAACCCAGATGGCCTCCCATTCTCCAGGTACTAAGCTCCAATCCCAGTATGGGGGATTGAACCCAGGGTCTTCACACTGAGCTGTACTCCCAACCCTTTTTATCTTTTGAGACAGGGTCTTGCTAAATTGCCCAGGCTGGGCTCAAACTTGCCATCCTCCTGCCTCAGCCTCCCAGAGTGCTGAGATTAGAGTTGTGTGCCACCATGCCTGGTTCCCTCCCTGCTTTTTGAAACCCACACTGCAGATAGCCCCAGAGGCATCCCTACCTCTCCAGGACCCTGAGATTGGAACTGTGCAGGGCAGATTGGCCACATCCTTCCACGAGCCCACCAGGGCTCACAGGAGCACCTGTCAGAGTGTAGAAGCTCTCAGGGCACCTGTGGTGCACTCTGGGGTTCACTCACCTCCCCAGGAAGTTCAAGGTCACGGTTGTCTTCTGGAAGGTCTGAATCAGGGTGGGCCCCAACACCTGGATGCCTCGAAGGGTTTCTGTAAGGAAAAGGGACACCATTAGGCCTGGCAGCTGAAGACCACTGCCCCGAGCTTCCACGGCTCTGAGCTGTGTGGCCACTACCCTGACGTCTCTTCTGTCCCTCTTCCAGGGAGGGTCACACAGGTCTGTCCAGGGCACTGCCCCTGTCAGCAGCAACAGCAGCAAGTGCCAGAGCAGTTCAGAGGGAGAAGCTGGAGAAGCAGGCAAAGGCCAACCGTCTTGCTCACTGACACCACGCCATCGCCTGTATACAGGAAAAGCACCGCCCCATTGGCAAAAACCCAGAAATGTTCCATGCCTCCCCAAAGCCAGGGAGAGATGGGCTTGGGCATCCCCCATCCCCACCCCATGTGGGAAACTGAGGTTCCCACCCTGTCAGGGTGACCCTTGCCTAGAAGAGGCAGATGCAGCCCAATGGTGGTAGGGGAGCAGGAACTGCAAGCACCAGGCAACCATGGCAAGACCTCTGGTCACACTTGGGCTCTGGGAGAAGGCAGGCCTCAGCCAGATGTGGCTGTGCCACTGGGTTGCCAAGTGACCGTGTGCATGGGCTCCAGTGCCCCATCTATAGCGGGAAAGACAATGGAGATGCCCAGAGGACTACAGGGCATGAGAAGGGAGCCCAGCATCAACCTGGAGCCACTCTAATCTGGAATGGGTGGCACCTGGGGCTCCTTGGGGACCTGGACACTCAGCCTGCACCCGCTCACTCTGCACCCACTCACCCTGCAGCTGCAGTGAGGCAGAGAAGTCGCCGGTCTTCTGCACAATACCCTTCGAGGTGCCACCTGGCTTTGCCTCCTCCCACTCTGCCACCACCTTAAGCTTCACCATGAAGGTTCCAATAACCGAATAGTTGTAATAGACCACGGAGTTGTCTGTCACCAGCAGGGTCCTGGAAGGTGACAGGGAGGAGGGAGGAGGGAGATGGCAGGCTGTTTCCCCTTCCTAGGCCTTGGAAGTGATTCAGTGATTCATGGACTTGCTAGAGCAAGGGGCAGTACAGTGATATGCAGCTACCCGTGTCCTCCTAGAGACCAATGGGGACAGTCCAATGGTGTCAGCCTGTTATAACCACCCAGGGGGTTGCTGTCACCAATGCCACCACCCGTGAACCCCATTCCCAGTATTCAACAACAGATCCCTTTTCTCACCAAGGGCCAGGGATCCACATTCTACCTTTCATGATTCAGCATAATGTTGGTTGTTGGTTCCATGTACTTTTTCTAGTTTACTCAGATAACCCTGAATGCTCATTCTACCACTTTACGTTTTTGAGGGGTTGTTTGTTTCTTTTTTTAGTGGGGGGTTGAGACGGGGTTTTGCTATGTAGCCGAGGCTGGCCTTGAACTCACAGCAATCTTCCTGCCTCAGCCTCCTAAGTGCTAGAATTACAAGCATGTGTCACTACCTTTTCCTAATTTATGTTTTGTATTTATAAATCCTTTCATTCTTCTTCTATGTTGATTTTTTCTTCTAACTTCTTGAGTTGAATGTTTTATTTGTTTTATCTTCACTCTTAATAATAATGAAAACAATTAAAACTATAAATTTGTATCTGGTTACAGCTTTGAAACTATTCTCTAAATTTGGATGTATAATATTGCATTCATTTTTTTCTAAATATTTTGTCATCCCACTTTTTTTTTTTTTTTTGAGACAGGGTCTCACTCTGTAGTCCAGGCTGGCCTCAAACTCAAGGAGATCTTTCCTGCCTCAGCCTCCCGAGTGCTGGGATTACAGGCATGCACCACCATGCCTGGCTATGTCTTCACACTTTAAAGTTACTTTCAATTAAAAAGCATTTTACGGGGCCGGTGAGATGGCTCAGTGGCGTACGCGCCTGCCTGGCAAGCGCGAAGGCCCAAGTTCGACTCCTGGAACCCACATATGAGAAAAGGGCCAATGATGTCGCTCAGCGGCACAGGTGCCTGCTGGGACATGAGGTCCTGAGGTCGACCCCCGGTACCCACAAAAAAAAAAAAAAGAGCATTTTAGGACTTTCTTTTTTTGAGACAGGGTCTCACTATGTGATCCAGGCTGGCCTCAAACTCACTGTGTAACCCAGGCTGGCCTTGAACTCAATCCTCCTACCTCAGCGTCCCAAATGCTGGGATAACAGGTGTGCACCACCACACCTGGGTAGGGTTTTTTGTTTTGTTTTTTATTTTTTTTATTTTTTTATTTTTTTTTATTTTTTTTTGTGGGTACCGGGGGGTCGACCTCAGGACCTCGCACGCCAACAGGCGCCCGTGCCGCTGAGCGATATCACCGGCCCCTTTTCCGTATGTGGGATCCGGGAGTCGAACTCGGGCCCTCGCGCTTGCAAGGCAGGCGCTTATGCCACTGAGCCATCTCACCGGCCCTTGTTTTGTTTTTTAGATTTGTTTTGTTTTACAGTGCTGGGGATGAAACCCAGGGCCTCAAGCATGCTAGGCAAACACTTTACTCCTGAGCTAGACCCCCAGTCCCCTAGGATCACATTTTAAAATATTGAGGAGGTAGAGTCTCTTTGTTTGCCCAAGGGGCCCTGGGCCACCTGGACAGTCTAACAATGTGATTTAGGGTGGAGGCTTTGGGTGACATGCTATCCCTGGACTTGAAGTTTGAGGTCAACCACATAGCAATCAAGTCAAAACTGCAAGGAGCCCTGTTGAGACTGAATTGTGTCCCCTCGAAGTTCATATGCTGAAGCGCTGATCCCCAGTATAACTATCTGGAGACAGGACCTTTAAGGAGGTAATTAGGTTAAATGAAGTCATTAGGGTGAGGCTCTAATCCGACAGTTTAGTGTCCTCACAAGAAGAGGAACAGGGTAGGGTGTGGTGACACAAGCATGTAATCCCAGCACTCTGGGAGGCTGAGGCAGGAGCACTGCAAATTAGAGTCCAGCCTGAGGAATTTAGAGACTTAGCAAGACCTTGTCTTAAAAATAAAAATAGAAATGGACAAGGGATGTAACTCAGTGCAAAGGCCCTGGCTTCCAGTCCTAGTCCTAGAAGAAGGAAAAGAAAAGAAGAAAGGGGAAGAGGAGGGGAGGAAGAGAGGCTGAGGATGTATAGGTCAGTTGTAGATCATGTGCTCAGCATGCTTGGCCCTCTGGGTATAGTCCCTAGCAAAAGGGAGGAAGGGAAGGAAGGAGGGAGAGAGGGAGGGAGTGAGTAAAGGAAGGAGAGCAACATCTCCCCATTCCACCCTGGCACAGAGGAAAACATGTGTGAGGACACAGTGAGAAGCCTGCTGGCAGGAAGAGATCTCTCACCAAAACCAAGCTTGGCAGTACCTTGATCTTGAACTTACAACCTCCAGGACTGTGAGAAAAGAAATGTCCTTTGTCCCAAACTCTGGTTTTTATTATCCAGTTGGGCAGACTAACACAAATCCCAATAAATCCCTGGGCCAAGAGACTCAGTGGAGCTGGCAATTTTGGTTGGTAACACTGTCTACTGTCATACTATGATGCTGAAACTCTACGATGTCTCGCTCCACAGAAGCACTACTCTTGATACTGCCCTCAGCTGATTTCAATCTGTACCATTGCACTGTAATCAATCATGACTATAAATATAATACAAAGGATGACCAAATTCTAGAATGAATGTTTAAATTTCAAAAAATTTTTACAGTAAAAGACACATTGCCATGAATCCTCCTCAAAATTCTCCCCCTCACTTTGAACACACTTAGCCCATCATTCTTGCCACTTTCTGAAGCAGTTCTGGAAGTCCTCTTTTGTGAGGGTCTTTAGTTGCACTGTCACAGCTGCCTCACTATCCTGAATTGATTCAAAACATTTCCCTCTCAGGCCAGTGATATAGCTCAGTCGTGCAGCTCCTGCCTGGCAAGTGCAAGGTCCTGAGTTCGATTCCTGGTACCAAAAAAAAAATCCCTCTCATGGTTATTTCATGGTCATTTTGACTTTGGGGAAGAGCCAGAAATCACACAGTGCTAGATTCACCAGATCTGGTGAATAAAATGGAGGAAGACACATTGTAATGTTTTTACTAGCCTGCTTTTCCATTGGATGACACTTGGCAGCAGCATCCACCATATTTTTGATCATACCTTGTAAAAACTCTAAGGAGGAATTCCAGAACTGCTTCAGAAAGTAGCAAGAACAATGGAGTAAGTGTTCTAAGTGAGGGTAGAAGTATTTTTAGGCAATTCATGGCAACGTATCTTTTACTGTAATAAATTTTTTAATTTAAACATTCACTGCATTTTCTAATCACACCTCATAGTTGTCCCTGAATTCTGTGAAACCTCTCTGATCAATTATCCAGCATTAGCGTGGTCTTGGGAACCCTCCATCCCCGAGATTGGAACTGATGTCAGTGTTTGTATTAGTTGGCTTTTTGTTACTGTAATAAACACCTGAGATGATCAGCTTCCAAGAGAAAAGGTTTATCTGGCTCACGGTGTTGGAGGCTTCGGTCCATGATCAACTGGACCCGTTGCTTTAGGCCTGTGGAGGCACAGGACATCATGGCAGTTGTGCATGGTAGATGAGGCTTTTCAACTCATGGTGAGGTAGGAAAGAGAGGAAGAGAAGAAGGAACAGGGTCACACAAGCCCCTTGCACTGCACGCAAGACCTCCCACGAGGCCCCACTTCTTAAAGGACCCAGCACCTCTCAATAGTGCCATACTGAGGACAAAGCCTTTAACTCCCGGCCTTTGCGGGGACAGTCCAGATCCACAGCACAGCAGAGGTGAGTTTTTGTAGGGAGGACTGTACTTTCTCCAGCTGAGCAAGTGGTCTAACACCCAAAATTGGTGTCAGAAGTCAGGGCAGCCTTGTGGACCATTTCCACTAATTCCAGAGTCAGCTATTTCTAAGTTGCTGAAAACTCTTTACACATTATATTTGTGACACCCCCCAAATTTCATGAATTTCTGGTCTGCATTATGAACTGAATATGAAGCTCGTACATTGTTATGGGATGTTCTGACATTTTAAATTCTAAAATGTAATTTTCTGCCAGGCATGGTAGCACATGCTTGTAATCCTAGCACTCAGAAGGCTGAGGCAGGAGGACTGCCAGGAGTTCAAGCCCAGCCTGAACTATATAGTAAGACCCTGTTTCAAAAATAAAAAAATAAAATAAAAATATAAAATGTAATTTTCTTTTAAATTTTTGTAAATATTTAGGTGCTATTTTGTTTTTATGCTCAAGATTACACACAAACACACATTTTTTCTATCAAACTATGTTATGAAAATCCTTTGTCATTACTTTATTCCTCTTTAAAAATATCAAAGTCTGAGTGTAGACTATTAAGATCTCCTATGATAAGTGATTTTCCTTCTCTTTGTTCCCACCTTTCTTGGGTAATTTCCCTGATGAGACCTTCTTTATAGACTTTGATACTCTTATAATATTCCGATGCTAAATTTTCAAGGAAGATTGTGCAGACCTGAGCCTTGGCAAACATTTAAAGAAGGTCCTGTTATGGCTGGGTGTCCTTCAAGATCAAAGAGGGGAATACTACTGACCTTGACCTTCCTTAAAGGGCAGTAATGGGCACCAATGGACTTCTTTACTGGGCTGTGGCTTGTTCATGGGTGGCCCCAGGATCCCTAGGCCTGATACACAGCAGGTGCTTCAGGAGTATTTGGTGTGAACAGACAGAGCACTGTGCACAACTTCTGGGATGGCAGGAGCCAGCCACAGCCACCAGCTTACAATTTGGGGCACTAAGCAGGGGTGAATAAGGACATACCCATCTCCAAAGTCCCAGTGGTAGAGAAAGGAGGCTGACTTGAAGAAGTTGCTTGGATCATGGAGGAGGAAGGAGATTTTCAGGACAGTCTTGGTGAGATAGGAGCTGGGCCAGGGCAGTGAGGTGTTCTGGGAGACCATGATGTTTCCCACGAGGAACTCTGAGAAAGATAGGGGAAGGGTGAGTCCGTGGAGGTACAGGGAACGAGGAGCCTGGAAGGACATCACAGGCAGCTAGTGAAGCAGCTCTCCCAACCCAGACCTTCTGGCTGTCAGAGCTGGGTGGAGATAAGAGTCCTACGGGGCCTGGAACACAGCAGCCTCCAACTCCTGCCCCTGCTGTCTGGAGACTGTTGAAGACCCACGGTGTATGCTCCTCACGCAGCTTCCGCTTCGGATCCCCTTTCACCAGGACCCTCAATTTTCTGGCACAAAAGACACCCAGAACCAGAAGCAAATGCACAGGCTTTGAAAGGAACTTTGGGGAAGTCCCGTTGGCCCTCCACACCCAGAGGTTCTCCAGGGGCAGATTTAACCAACTGTGGATAGAAAATACTTGAAAAACATTGCCTCAGTACTGAACATGCACAGACAATTTTCTTGTCATTATTCTCTAAATGATACACTCACAACTACTTACATAGTATTTGTATTATATCAGGTATTGTAAGTCATCTAGGGATAAAAGGATATAGGAGACTAGGCATAGGTTGTGTGCAAATACTATACTATTTTATGTAAGGGACCTGAGCATCCACAGATTTTGGTATCCATGGAGGTCGAGGGACCAATCCCAGACAGATACCAATGGATGACTCTCCCCTTCTCCTCCCTCTGCTTCTTCTCTCCCCACCCCCAGTACTGGGGATTGAATCCAGGGCCTTTTCACTGAGCTACATCCCCAGTCCTTTTTTATTTTGTGAGACAGGGTCTTGCTAAGTTGCCCAGGTTGGGCTCAAATTTACTATCCTCCTGCCTCAGCCTCCCAGAGTGCTGGCATTATAGGTGTACACCACCATGCCCAGCTGGATGATTGTATTTCAAACTGTTACCTAAGCCTAGGTAAGTGTGCCGTTCTAAATTCTACTGACTGCATTTCTACTCCCAGTGTGCTGGGCTGAGTCAGGGCACTGCTCTAAGTCTCATTCTCTCAAGGAAGAAAACAAAAAACTAAATGCTGATTCTTTTTTTTCCACAACAAAAGCAGAAAGTAAAATGTGCTCCGTCTCAAAAGCAGAATAAAAATAGGACAAACTATCATTCGAACACTACCACTGTTAATGTTTTGAAACACTGCAAATTATGCGTGGATGTGTTAACGTATACATACATGTGTTACACGCAGCTTACTGCATTGGTCCTACAATTCTGTGCTTTGCTTTTTTCAATATGTAATTTTACAAGCATGAGTATTTATTCATGACACTGCAAAGTCATTGTGAATGTCATTATTAATAGTTACAAAAATTAACTCCATGAAAGAAAGCTTTGTGCTAATATTGTTTGGACAATTGAATGCCGATATCTTGTACTCTGAGTAACTAATTTAAAGATAACAATATGAAATGTATTAACCATTGTTACCCTCCTTGTTTTGAAATTGTGTTCTATTTTTTTCTCTTTAAAATAAAAAAAATTTAACTAAATATATTTATGCAGACCTAATGGCTTCCTACTTAGCTTGTTTATATTTTCTTTGCTATTATAAACACCACTCCAGCAAACATCTTAGTGCATAAAGCATTGCTCAAGTAGAGGTTGAGTTCCTGAAAATAAATTCGTTACTAAACAATAAGCTTCAAAAACTAAACAATAAGCTTCAAAAGGGCAAAAGCTAGGAACCTGCTGAACAGAAAAAGAAAGAGAGGAAGAGGGGAGAATGAGAGCAAGTGTGGTAGGGGAGACAAGAGAAAGAATCAGTAAACAGGACTAGGGGTGTAGCTCAGAGCTGGAGCGCTTGCCTAGCATGCACAGAGTCCTGGCTTCCATCCCCAGTACTGCAAAAGGAAAAAAAAATCAGTAACCAAATGATCAGGTCAAAGACTAGAATAATTTCATCATTATGTATTGACCAGGTGATCTCCGAAGGATCATAATTTATATCCCTGGTAGCAATATCTGTTTTAACTGTCCATTTCAGCACAAGGCTGCCAGCGGTAGGTATTACCCTTTTCTAATCCTTTTCAACACAACCAATAACAGAAGCGACCCATGGGTATAATTCGCCTTTCTGTGATGACTACTGAGGCTGGAGTTTTTTTCTCTGCATCAAGGGTTTGCAGGCAAATTAGCAAATAGGAAAGATGCTCACTTGTGATGGGGAGAATGACAAAGCTCCGGGCCACCTGATGGCACATCCAGCAGTTGGCGGCAGTGACCCAGACGGAGACCGGGAAGTCCCCAGGCACGTTGCCCACCACACTGATAGTCGAGCTGAGGTCCTTCTCCACCTTGCTGGTGAGCATCAGTGGGGTGTGGATCCAGTGGAAGCGGTAGACGTGGGTGTCCGTGGGCAGGACCAGGCTGCCGTTGTCCTTGGCCACCAGGCTGGCTGAGATGGTCACCTCTGTTCCCGTGGTAGCAGGGCCATCAGTTGTAAGATCGAGTTCATACAGGCCTAGGAACCCAGAAACAGACTGTGTTTCAAGACGGGCTATAGCTAGGAACCCCTTGGCCACCTCTCGCCAGCTCCATGATAGCAGACTGGCCCCCCTTTATTAGCAGGGTTAGATTCCAAAACCCCCATGGAAGGCTGAAACCAATGGTGCCAAACTCTGTTTACTATGTTTTGCCCATTTCTGCATACCTATGATAAACTTTAATTTGTAAATTAGCAACAGTATATAACAGTAAAATAGAACAACTACAACAAATATAATGTAAAGAAAATTAGTTGAACATAGCATCTATCCTCTCAGTATACTGTACAGAGCTTGGCATGGTGGCACATGCCTGTAATCCTAACCCTCTGGATGGCTAAGGCAGGAGGATTGCAAGTTCAAGCCCAGCTCAGGCAACTTAGGAAGATCCTGTTTCAAAATTTAAAAATTTAAATTTAAATTAAAAAAAAGGGGAGGGCTCAGGATGTAGCTCAGTGTGAAGGCCCTGGTATCAGTACCTGGTATTGAAAAAAAAGTGGCGTTAGGGCAGGCTCTTTACCCTCTGACCATCATATATCAGAAGGAGGATTATTGAGAAATGCCAACACTGGTGGACCACAGGCAAATGAAACCTTGAAAAGTAACAGCATGGACAAGGGAGGACCACTGTATTCTATTTTACCTGTGGAGAAACTGAGGCTCAGGTACCTCAAATGAATTGCTCAAGGGTCACATATCAATTCATTGTTAAACTGGGCCTCAAGGCCTGATTGACTCCAATCACAGGTTTTTTACAAGCGTCTCCAAGTTAGTTTCTTTCCTCACCAGACAACCAAAGCCTTACTGAGCGCATGTAATGGCTCAGTCTGACCTGAGCAGACTATCCCTGGACAATGGCGGCTTGTGTTTGTCATTGAGGGGGGCCACAGCATCTGTCCCTGTGGAACAACCCCTGTCAAGAAATGCCCCTCATCGCTTTCATTTGGACTGGGCTTCACATGTTGAGCAAAATTCAAGTTTGAAAGATGAAGCTGAGTAAAAGACATGGCCATTGTCCTGAGTCATAATTCTTCAACTATTTTAGACATCTACATAATATTTTATCAAATAAATAAGGTAAGATTTTTTCTCAGTACTGGGGATTGCACAGAGCAACATCCCCATTCCTTTTATTTTCTTAAATGTTGAGATAGGGTCTTGATAATTCTCTATGTTGCCCTGGTTGGATTTGACCTTGAGATCTTCCCGTTTCAGCCTCCCAGAGTGCTGGGATTACAGGCATGTACCACCATGCCAGGGTATAGGTAGAATTTTAAAATAAGATTTATTTACCTTAGAATCAACCTTGTTAGAGCTGGAAGGCCTTGACAGCAGAACAAGCTTTGGAAAGGTCCCTTCTAATCCAGAAACAAACCTTCTTCCCTCTTGATCTTGCTTCTAACTCTACAAAGAGAGGTTCTAGTTCCCCACCATCCAGAATGGCAGCCAAGCCTAGTCTGAGTGTGGCCATTTGTCATTAAAATGAAAAAAAAGAAAGAAAAAGAAAAACCTACTTTCTCAGTCACACAAGCCACATTTCAAGTGCTCTGTAGCCACGTGTAGGTAATGGTCACCCTAGTGGGCAGCAGAATATTTCACTAGCTCATCTCCAGGATTCCTGCCAGAGCCAACACTGGAACTTTGTGATTCCAGCTGAGATAGTCCCTTGGGGAAACTGACCAGAAATATATCAGAGCTCTTCCCAAGACCATGGAGACCATTCTGTATGTTACAGGCAGAGAACTGGGACTTGAGCATAGGATAGAGGCCAGGCAGGGGCTTTAACATCCTCTTCCCACCACAGTGAAGGTAAGACTAATTGTAAAACATCTGAAAATAAAGAAAAGTATAAAATATTGCTCGGCATGGTGGCACCTGGCTGTAATCCCAACACTCTGAGAAGCCTGAGGCAGGAGGACGCCAAGTTCAAGCCCAGCCTGGGCAACTTAATAACGTAGCGAGAATGTGCCTCAAAATTAAAAATTAAGAAAAGAGCTGAGGATGTAGCTCACTGCAAAGGCCCTGGATTCAATCTCTAGGACTGCCAATTTTTTTTTAATATTAAAAATTGAAATAGTCAATAGCAGCTACTGTTACCATTTGGGCGCACCTCCTGCCATATACAAGTCATCCCTCAGTATTGTGGGGAATTGGTTTCAGGATCCCCCATAGATACAAACATTCATGGATCCTTTTGTTTTTTCTTCCTTTGTGGTATTAGGGATTGAACACAGAGCCTATGCCCTGAGCTACATCCCCATCCTTTTTTTTGAGACAGGGTTCTGCTAAATAATTTAGCCCAGGCTGTGCTCGAACTTGCGATCCTCTCACCTCAGCCTCCCAGACTGCTGGGATTACAGGTGTGTGCTGCATGCCTGCCTTCAAGTCCTTAATTAAATCGGTACGGTGTTTACATATAACCTTCCCATGTCCTCTATATACTTCATATCATCTCTACATTACTTATAATACATTCTATGACGTAAAGACTAATTGCGCTGTATTGTTTAAGGAATAAGGACGAACAAATACTCTGTACATGTTCAGTACAGATACAAGTTTTCCTCAGTATTTCTGATCCATAGTTGGTTGAATCTGTGGAATGAAGAAACTATGGCTGTGAAGGATTGACTGTATTTATTTTTCAAATTATGCTCTTTATATGAAATTATGTATTTCATTTTTTTCAATTGTATATAGTGGGCATTTTCCTGAGTAATTATTCAACTTTTTTTTGGTTTTTTGAGACAGGGTCTCACCATGTAGCTCAGGCTGGCCTTGAACTTTGTTATGTCATCCAGGCTGTCCTCGAACTCTCAATGATTCTCCTGCCTCAGCCACCTGAGTGCTGGGATTACAGGTGTGTGCCACCATGCCAGGCAATTTAACTATTTTAGGCAGCATAATATTTTATATAAACAGGTAAGATTGTGGGTGACTGTTTTTGTTTTGTTTTGTTTTTTGATTTTGTTTTTGTTTGTTTGTTTTTTGCAGTACTGGGGATTGAACCCAGGGTCTTTGCACTGAGCTACATCCCCAGATCCCTTTAAAAAAATTTTTTTTTTTGTATTTTAAGACAAGGTCTTGCTAAGCTGCCCAGGCTGGGCTGGAATTCATAATCCTCCTGCCTCAGCCTCTCAGAGTGCTAGAATTGAAATTACAGGCATGTGCCACTACGCCCAGCTAACAAATAAGATTTTTTTTTTTTTTTTTTTTGTGGGTACCGGGGGGACGACCTCAGGACCTCATGCGCCAACAGTCACCCGTGCCGCTGAGCGATATCACCGGCCCCTTTTTCGTATGTGGGTTCCGGGAGTCGAACTCGGGCCTTTGCGCTTGCAAGGCAGGCGCTTAAGCCGCTGAGCCGTCTCACCGGCCCACAAATAAGATTTTTAATATAAGGTTTTCTTCATCATAAAAGTAACAAATACGCATAAAGAATATTAGAACTGTCCCACTGTCCTACCTTCCAAAGACAGCAACTGTTGTCATGTTTTTTCATCTTTTTCATGCATAGAAAGTTTTCGCATAGTCGTATCACACACTGCACACAAGTTTGGATTCTTTTATTTTTACAGGATAACAGAAGCATAAATACGGTTGCACTAACATCAATTTCAATATTTGCATGCTAATCCCTCAAGCAGGTATTATCTAATGCACATAGCCCTCACACTTGCCAACAGTGCTCTGTGCAGGTGTGTGTAGCACGGTTGTCATTTGGTTCTTTCTGCAGGTGAGAGTTCTGCAAGGCGTGATGTGGGAGAGTATCCAGGGCCCAGGGAGGAGCACCCACTGCATGCACCTGGGCAGAAGGAAGAGCAGGAAGGCTGCGAGCCCCATCCTGCCTACTTCATACAAACTCACCTTCCCCACCAAATTCATGCTGATGGAGCCAGCGACAGAGCTACTGCTTGGGCTCTAGGCCCTTCACTGGGCAATACTATGGTTACTAACCGTACATAATTAAATTCAAATGACTCAAATTTGATTGCTTAAATTTAAGTGAAACTAAGAATTCAGTTTCTTGATCACGCTGGCCACATTCCAAGTGCTTTACAGCCACATGTGGTTAGAAGCCACTCTCAGAATGTTTCTATCCTTGAGCACCTTTCTATTAGCCAGCACTAGCCTAACCCTCTGAATTTCTTCTTTCCTCTCATGGACCTGTTGTGGTCCATCTGCCGCAAGAAGAAATCCCCCGCAGGACATGGTGGTATACACGTATAACCCCAGAACTCTGGAAGGTTGAGGCAGGAGGATTACAAGTTTAAACCCAGCCTGGGTAATTAGCATTAGTGAGACCCTATTGCAAAAAATGAAAAAGGAAAGGGTGGATGTAGCTCAGTGGGAAGGCCCTGAGTTCAAACCCCAGTATGCGGGTGGGGGAGCTCAATCATCCCATCTGGGCATGCTCCCTTCCTCTCTACCACCACTTACTTCATTGCGTAAGGCCAGCATGCAGCTGTGTGAATTGCTGCTCCATCGCAGCCCCTGGCCTCCAGTGCCACCCCCTCAATAAGCTTCTTACACAGTCGGTCTGCTCATGGACCAGGCTTAGCGTGGGGGGCCAGGTTCACATCTTGGAACATCCAGGCTGCAGCCAGCCACTTAGCTTTTGCATCCCCCCATATGCTCTGCCTTTTCTGGCCTCACTGCTAGAATGCCCTTCTCTGCCAATCTGTCCATGGATGTAACATCTTCCAGGAAGTCTTCCCTGTACCCTCATCCCTCAGAACTCTCCTGACAGCCTGAACACACTGCTGTCACAGTGTCATACTGAATGAATGTCATTCCTCTTCTCCTCCGGTGCGCTATGGACTTGCTGAAGACAGGGGTCATTTCCAGCTCCTCTGTGCATAGCAAAGTACCTGCCACACAGTAGGTGTTCAGCACTGCTGCCTCTGAGGGACACCTGGAGGGTAAGGTGTGGCACAAGGAACAGCTCACATGGCACTGGCTCAAGAGACTATTTACCCTGGAGCTACTGAGTCCATTCTATGTGCCCAAGTTCCATAGGAGCTGGGGGAACCCAGAAATGTAAGACACGATGGACTCAGCAAAACCAGGAGGTGTATTTGTCCTTAAATATGTCCCATTCACCACCCAGCAACATTACCTGCTGCCACTATGGACTTCGGCTTTAGCCTTTCCTCTTGCCCATGCCCTACCTTTCCTGCTCTGAATCCCTTTCCTTCAGGGTCAGGTCTTGAGTTATAAAGCCATTTGAGTCAAGATGCCAAGGGCTGGTCACTTCTGAGGAAATGCTGGTACTGAAAAAGGGATCTGCATTAACTCCAAAGACAGAATCCCAGGTATGGTGGTGGAAACTGTGCCAAGCTAATACAACAGTGTGTATATTACATAGGGGACTTGAGGGCCACATGGGCCACTGCTGCCATGCAGATTTACCCCACAATCTGTACCCCCAGTACTGAGCTCCATTCTTCCTCCCTTTGGCTGGGACGCAGCATCTGGCTAGGCTGCGCAGAGCAGTGCCTCGATAAGAGGTCACCTCCTCCCTTCTCACTCTGTTCCCTCATCCTCTGCCCCTCCCCCAGTCAAGAAGTGTGGGCCAGAGTGAGGCTGACAAGTGCCAGGGACATTCGGCTGCATGCTAATGGCCATCTAGCATCTGCAGTGAGATGGGCGCATGTCAGCACCACGCAGATCCGTTGCCAGGGTAATGGAATCAGCGGGGCAGCCGGCTAGGGCTGGGAGAAAAGAAAGATGGGGGCAGGGAGAGGCTATGGCTGTGGCAGATACTGCGCAAACACTGACCCAGCTCATGGCAGCCTCCCTAGCTGCCCTGCTATAAGGAGGCTGAAAGATCATTTTGCTTAGGTTGGATTTGGAAAAACAAGTGTCTCAGAGCCCCTAGGGCAGTGATGGTGAGGCTTTTAGAGCTTTCAGTGATACTAACAGCCCACTGCAGCACACCTGCCATAGGTTCCAGGCTCGTCGCCACTGCCCTAGGGGATGCTGCCCTTTCTCCCCAGGGCTTCTGGAACTGTCCAGGGCATCAGGGATGAAATGGACCATAACAGTCTTGCCAAGAGCAGCTGAAGGAATCAAGCCAGGGCCTGCTGCTGAACCCATTCAACTTCATCCTTCCAGGTGTGAGAGCCCTGGCAACTCAGCCTAGTAGTACAGAGCCACCAAGGAATGAGCTCAGGGTGGGGGGGGGCTCCACAGGTGACCCTAAGTGCTCCAGAGCTAAAGGGGCCAAAGGAAAAAGGGATGAGACAACTGTCCCCAAAGCCTGCCCTGGAAGAAACACCTACCAGATCCCTAGGGTTTCCACTCGAGCAAGCACCCTTTCCCACTACACAGCATGTGGGAGTCCTGAACATTCTAGAAAATGGCTACCTCAGCCCTTTCATATAGCATACACTGCCCAAAACCTTTCCAAAGAGACCCCTGACGTGTAGATAACACAGCCTGGAATTAATTAACATCCCAGGGCACGGCCTTCTGACTTACAGAGCCCTGGTGCAGGACAAATTCATGCAGAATGACCTTGACCCAGGAAGGACAGAAAAGGCCTTCCAGCATCTATATTCCTCCTATCGGTGTGAAAGAAAGTATATTTCCCAACCCAGTCTCCGCTACTGTAATTTTGACAATATCAAGGATGCAATCCACTAGCTGGCAACCACACAAGATTTCCTTTTTTTCTTACAATTTAGAACACATTGCTAATTTCTAATGCATGTAGCCCTAATGGACTCTAGGAAATTTTTAGGGGGATCCTGCCCAAACACAATTCCCACAAAATTCTCCTAATTCATGCCTAAAATGCAGGTTTTTATTTTACCTTGTGGCTTTTCTTTCACAAGTTCGCATCAGATCTTTTCCTTTCCTCATCAGTTTTCATAGAGGAGGAGTATTTGAATAATGAAAAATGTTGAGTACCGTTTATCCCCACCTCACCTGTCCCTGACACCTTCTAATCTGGGTGTTTTTATTATTCCCAAAACACGTCGGAAAGGTTGGTGCCAATCTTCCTGTGGTGGGAAGGTGCGTTCAGTGTCGGGCCCTGGAGAGTCCATTCGAGTCCATTTTAGAAATGACTTGCAGAGACGAAATGGCAGACTGGCCTTCTGGGCTCTAAATCGCACCCCGCCCCCTCCCCAAGCCAGCACTAGCTGAATGGAAACCTCCCCAGATAAGGGGACATCTTAAGGCAGAAAAGCTGCTCCGAGGGCAACCTGTGTTCCTGGGGAGCTGTGCCCCACCCGGCCTCTCCTTGTCCGGCGTGTGCCAGGTCCCCAGGCATCGGGAGGGATGCCCCCGCCACCCCATGCGCTTCTCAGGGCAGCGCCAACCCGAGAGGTGGAAGGAAGCAGGCACCGAGGAAGGCAGGGAGCCCCCTCAAGTACCGGAGAGACTTCTGGGGAGAGGGGATAAGAAACCGAAGAGAGAAGGGACAGAAAAGAAGGCATCGCTGAGCCCCGCTGGCCTCCTATTCTTTCCAGGGCGGCCGCAGAGGCCGGGGGGGGGGGCGCGGGGGAGGAAGACCGAGAGCAGGTGGCACGGCGCCACCTCAGCCTTCCAGGCTCCGGGTAGCCGGGTCGCCTTACCTGCAGCCACCCTCGCTGGGGCTAAGGGCAAGAGGCAGGCAAGCCAGAGGATGCGGCCTAAGCGAGCGCGGACGGCCAGAGCCATCGCGGAAGGTGCGCGAAGCGGAAGGCACGGGGCTCAAGCTCCGCGGCTGCTCTCCCCGGCGCGCGCGCGGGCTGTGCGAGGAGGTGCGGGCGCCGCGCTCGCTCGTCCTCGCCAGGGGACACCGTGGCGCTGCGCGTCGCCGCCGCCCAGCCTGCCGCGCGACCCCTGCCCGATCAGCAGGTCCGCTGTGCCGCGCCCCCTCCCCGCGTCTCCACCCTCCTCGGGTCTGCGTTGCCTCCCTGCCTCCCTTCCTTCCCCCACCCACGCCCCCTCCCAGCATCCTTTCCCGGCCTGGTCCGTGCTGCGCGCTGTGACTCAGCGTCCCCAGAGCGCGTGCAAGGCCGCAAAGGCACGTGCAGGACGCCTGGGCCTTTCCAGGTATGCCCAGATATCAAGCTCACAGTTTTTCATTCAACAGACATCTAGTTCCTTCAGTATGCCAGAGGGCCAAGATAAGGAATGATCGCATTGCCAGTCAGCCTAGTGAATGGACAAAGTGCATCTCTGCTAGCAGTCCTGATGTCACCAGGTGACACCGGGTAATGCTGGATGCAGCAGTTGACACAGTCAGCTGCTGGTCACGGCTGTCACCATCCGATGCCAATCCCGTCTCTGGTCCCTAAGTGCTTGTTCGTGATTCTTTAAAAACTAATCGCTCAGTGCACTCAGTCCACACTGCTTGAGTCTACAGGAACACCCAAGTGATTCTTTACTGTAACTGGGCCTGTGCGGCAGCACAGGGGGATCAATACACAAATGGGAAGTTTCCCAGACTAAAACCCACAAGTACCTGGGAAGCAACTTGCAGACCTGTTTCAGTGAGGGCAGAAACCAGGGAATCTTCTAGAAGGCTTGCTGTGAATGTTGAGTATACAAATAAGGGGCCAGATCCCTCTCTTTCTGATCTTAGCCACCCAGGATGCCCCCTCCATTCTTCAAAAATGCAACAGTATCTTTTGAAGTAGTGGAAGGGGGCGAGGGGCACCACACTGATTGGCTGTACTCCTGTTGCAGTGGGGAATGGTGGTTTGATAGCCAGGGAGGATGCTGAAAGGAACTTCCCCGGTGTGTTGGGGTGGGAGCAGACACCTGCTAGTAAGTCACACACCCCTCCAGCTGGGCAGGGAGAAGTAAGAGTCAGGCAAGTCTCCTTTGTCTCAATCATTCTGTTTCTTGGCCAAAGCAAGTAATTCCAGCTACCCTTGCAGCATAGAGCAAGTTTCTCCCAGAAGCTAGCTTGGGCCTTCGTGGCCTGGGAACTGGTCTCACCTGTGCCTGGCAGGCACAATGGATCATAATTATGTGACCCATTGTATCAAGATATTAAAGTCTATGGGGCCTGTCTCTGGGACAGCTGTGGGCTCCCTGAGGATGGGCCCCGCTACACCTGCTACCTCATAGGAATGGGGAGGGGGTGGGGCAGATCTGGGCAAACCCCTTTAGAAAATGTTAAAAGTGCAGTGGTGCATGGTGATCCCAGAACTTTGAGAGGTTGAGACAGGATAATCACAAATTTGAACCCAGCTTGGGCAACTTAGTGACCTAGTGAGATCCTCCCTCAAAATAAGCACAGGGGGTTCAATACACAGTAAGCAGCCCTCCTGGACTAAAACCCAGAAGTGCTACTTATGTGGCAGTTTGCACACTTGTTTTAGTGAGGATGAGGGCTGAAACCAGGGAATCTTCTGGAAGGCTTGCTGTAAACAAGGGCCCCAGATCCCTCCCTTTCTGATCTTAGCCACTCCAGGGTGCTTTCTCTGTTCTCAAAATGCAACAGTATGGACTGAGGTGGTGGGAGTGGAGAAAGGGGAACCATACTACCTCCCTGCACTGTTGTTGGAGCCGAGAATGGCGCTTTGATAGCCAGAGAGGACCCTGCTAGATAGCCAGGGAAGAAAGGTGCAAGGCAGAGCAAAGGTAAGCAAGGAGTAGACAGCTGCCAGCCAAAACGCACCCCCCCTCCAGCCAGCAGGGGAAAAATGAGAGCCAAGCATATCTGCTCTGTCTCAGTCATCACCTTTGGTAATAGAAGTGTAGCCACCCTAGCGATTATATTCCTACCACAAATCCTCATTATCCTCTACTAGGAATGTGTAACCGTGGGATTGGAGACTACTGAGCAGTCTCCAGATCAGATCCCAGATCAGATCCCAGATCAGATCCTGGGATTTAGCTTTGGTGGCTAAATCCTATGGCAGCTTGCAGGGGTCAAGATGGAATTCAGGGAGATTCTTCTGTTGAATTTATATGATTCCAGGCTTGGACCTCAGCTCTGCCAGGGCAGCTGAACTCAGACCTCAGGATACCTAGTCACCCTGTTGATACCGGCAAGAGATCTTGGAAGGATTCATCACAGTGGAAAGTTGTTTGCAGGGGTGGAAGTCATAAGGTCAGCCTCCTGGAAGTCCAGTGTCTTAGTTACTTTTCTCATTGCTGAGACAAAATACCCAACACCCAAAGTTAAAGGAGGAAAGGTTTATTTGGCTCAGTTTGTAGAGGTTTCAGTCCATAGTTGGCTGACTCCCTGGCAGAAAGGCCTTGCTGAGAACAGTCCAGGGCAAGTAAGCAGAAGGAGGCCATTAGCCCTCTTTCTGTTCCTTACACTTTTTTTTTTTTTTTTTGCAGATTACCCACCCTAGGGTGGGTATAGAACTCACACCCTTAATCCCAGCCAGAACTATGCCACCAATCCGTGGACTGATTTACTAATCACACAGCCTTGATCCAAGCACCACACACTTGAGACATAGCCACCTCTGAAAAGCTCCGCACCATGAACGCATGAGGTTTTAGGGGGGACATCTAGACACAAGCAATAGCATTCTGCCCCGCCCCCCTCAAAGACTCCTACACATCCCTTTATGCAAAAGGCATTTAGTTCATTTCTAAGAGTTGCCAAAGTCTTAACAGTATCAGCAGTGCTGAAAAGTCCAAGTCCAAAGTCTCTTCTGAGATTTAAGGCAAACTCTTAGCTGCAAGCCCCTGTCCAAATGAAAAGAAAGTTAAAACACTTCCAACATTCAATGGCACAAGATAGACATTTCCATACCAAAAGGTACAAATAGAGGGATACAGGGAAATGGGATAAAAACAAGTCCAAAATTCAGCAGGGCAAACATTAAGCCCCATAGTTCCAATCCAGGATCCAAGGCAATCTGTGGCAAGATGTGAACTCCAAAGGGCTTGGGTGGCTCTGCTCCTAAGGCACTGCCTGTGGTTGTAGTTCCCATGGTCTGTCTTTGGCTGGCTCTGCTCCTTCCTTGCAGTTTTCCTCAGATGATCCACATTCCTGGCTTCTCCAAATTTCCGGCATCTCCACTGCACCTTGGGCTTCACGCTCACAACTTCATATACTACCCTCTCAGGGGCACACTGCCTAGCCTCTCAGGCCTTCTTCTGAAATCTAGGTGGAAGCCTTCCTGACCCCACAACTCTTGCCTTCTGCATGCACCTAAAACTAGCAACATGTGGATGACACCAGGGTCTGCTGCCAGTTGGAGCAGTAGCCAGGCTTCCTCCTCTCTTGGCTGTAGGGGTCAAGTGCCTGGACTGTTGAGCATTCTGAACCCAATCCCGAGGAGCAAATTCTTTAGGCCACTGCCATTCTGGAACATGGTGCTCTGGGGCTGTCTTCTCAGAGCAAAGTCTTTCACATTTGCAACTCTGAGGCTGCAAAGACTGGAGTCCTGCTGGTTCTTGTGTAGTCCTTAAGCCATCTTTTCTGTTGTCTTCTTCTGAAATATTTGGCTTTTTCTTGCTAGTCTTTTCAGCAACCAATTTCTCCTTTGTTCCTTCTTTGCAGGCACAACTTAACTGGAGCTTCCTTTCTGGTCAAACTCACAACATTTTGAATCATTCTGCAGGACTCTTTGCTCTTGAGTCTCAACATAAATCGGGCTAAAATCCCCCAACAGTAGCCATGCCACTGGTCCAATATTAGACTGCCTTGAAATTTCTTCTGCAAAATTAATTAGTTCACCACCCTTAATCTCAGTCTCAGGCAATGTCTCTGGACATGAGCAAGATGAAGATAAATTTTATGCCAAGCCATAAAACACACTATCTGGAGTCCAACAACCAATGCAGTCCTTCTTCCCAGCAGAAACCTCCTGAACCTGGTCTTTACCAACATAATTTCTATCAGCATTTTGGTCTTCTGAGCTCTGACCAGAATCTCCCATCAAGTACAGCCTATGGTGTTCTAGCTCTGCTTTTTCAGCTGGCATCTCCAAACCTTTCTTAATGCTTCCCCTTCCCACAAGCCAGCTGCAGAGTCTGGTCAGGTACGGTCACAGCAACAATCCCACACCAGGTACCAAATTCTCTTAGTTACTTTTCTCATTGCTGAGACAAAATACCCAACACCCAAAGTTAAAGGAGGAAAGTTTTATTTGGCTTACAGTTTGTAGAAGTTTTAGTCCATAGTCAACTGGCTCCATGGTAGAAAGGGAATATTGCTGAGGAGAAACAGTCCAGGGCAAGTGGGAAGAAAGAGGCCGTTAGCCCTCTTTCTGTCCCTTACATGTTTTTGCAGGCTACCCACCCTAGAGTGAGCACTCACACCCTTAATCCTAGCCAGAACTACGCCAAACCAATCAGTGGACTGATTTAGTAACCACACGTCCTTGATCCCAGCACCACACACTCTAGATACAGCCATCTCTGAGAAGCCCCACCCCCATGACTGCATGAAGCTTTGCGGGGGACATCTAGACACAAGCCATAACATCCAGCACGTAAGGGAAGCAGGAGCTCCAGCAGGGCAGGAGACTGTGTGTTCGTGTGTGTGCCTTTTCTTTGTACTGGGGATTGAACCCTAGGCTTTTGCACTGAGCTACATCCCTAGCCCTTTTTATTTTTTATTTTGAGACAGGGTCTCACTAAGTCACTAAGTTGCCCACACTGGGTTTGACATTCAATCCTCCTGCCTGAGCCTCTCAGAGTGCTGGGATTATAGGCCTGCACTACTACATCCAGGCCTAATAAATGTTTCTGCGCCTTTCACTGATGTATACTAAAATTATTTTCTGTGACAAGAGTCAGGAACCTATTTGTCAGAGTGAAATGAAGTTCCCATCTCCACACTGGGGGAACTCCTCAAGCATTGTATAGTGACAAAAGGATTTATCTACCTACTTTTCTGTCTTTTCCCCAAACAATATTAAACAACTGTCAGAGACAGGGTGTGGTATCACAGGCCTGTAATCCTGTCACTGTGGGAGGCTGAGGCAGGAGGCTCACAAGTTCTAGCCTAGCCTGGGCTATTTAGTCACTTAGAATTTAGACCTTGTCTAAGGGGTGGGGAGCTGGGGATGTAGCACACTGTGAAGGCCCTGGGTTCAATTCTGAAACAAACAACAACAAAATTGTCAGCATGCTGATTTTTAGCCCTCAGATATTTCAGTTCTTCCTCCACTTTGGACTTTCTACTTTTTGGGGTGTTGGTGGGAGGATAAGATGATTTTACTTCTAAACAGCTTCTTCCCTGAAGAAGGAAATAATTGGTGCTAAAAAACATCCACTTGCAGTCCCAATATTTCAGGTGCAGCTTGTTTTGTGTCAAGGAGCATGTTTTGGAAGGGGTCCTTTCTTCCAGGGTATCTGCAAGTCTTGCAAACTATTTCCTGCAAAGTGTGAAATGTAATCAGTTTGGGAAGGGATCGCAATGATTCTGGTAAGTCAGTGGTGACCTGGGAGGGTAGGGGTTAGGAAAGTGCAGGAGGTGAAACAAGGGCCTGGAGGTGGTTGTCAGGGCATCTCTTTCATGCTCTCCATCTAACATGGTAACCATGGAGCAGCTCACTGTTGGACAGTTCTCATAAGTGAGGCCTGAGGGGGCAGCCAGACAGTACTTTCTCGTTGAAGGCACCTCTTGGCCATCCGATTGTTCCTTCCCACTACCCGTTTTGTTTCTTCATTGCTGTGGACTGGCCCAAAGCCGAATTTGGGGGTCCATCCTCAAGTTGATGCAGCTACAGAACAAATGGGCCTTTCTGCTGCCAGGCGGCCACCTGTGTGCAGTACACCATGGTTTCTTTGCTAACAGGTCTCGGTCTATTTCTTTCTAAAGCCCCTCCTTTCTCCTCCTTCTTTGATTCCTTAAGAAGGATCCCAGGAAGGGAGAGCGGCTGAGGGAACCTCGCCCTGCGGGCCACACGCAGCCCAGGGTGAACTCTACAGGGGGCCGCCCGTTCCCACTTGAGCAGTCCCGGTGCACGCCCCAGCCTGGCCTCTGCAGGAAGCTTTAGGGACACCAGAGGCGCAGGGAAGCTCTTTACCTGCTGGCCCTACGGCCCCTTCCTGCAGCCCGGCGTTTAAAGGTCTGCTGCCGCCCCTTTCTCCCCCTCCTTCCCCCTACCCTCTCCCCTCCTTACCCCGCCCCACCGCCCGCCCAGGCCTCTCCCACTTGGGGGCGGTGCGCTGGGGCCTAGTTCTCGGTGGGCGGGCGCGGCCGCTTTAAGGGGAGGCGGGACTGCGCGCTGCGGAGCGGCGGTTGCGGTGAAGGCTTCGCGGGGGGCGCGTGCCAGACTGCGGGAGGCAGGCCGCCGAGGTCGGGGTAAGCATGCGTGGATGTGCGGCTCCGGGAAGTGCGCGAAATACTTGGGCCTGGGGAGTCCTCTGCGACGCAGCGGGGGCTCCAGGCGGGGTAGTATCCTGCAGGCCCCTGCCGGAGCCCACCGCAGGCGGCGGGGCTCTAGGCGACTCTCAGGCCTCCATCGCTTCTGGTCGATCCGGGAGCAGGTGGCGGGAGGCGCAGGGTTAGTGGTGCGGGGATTGGTCCTCGGCGCTCTCCGTAGCGCGGCCTAGGGAGCGGTCGGGCGCGGGGTATCCCGGGACGGCGACAAAAGGAGGGAACCTGGGGGCCGTTTGGAACCGGAGAGCTCGGGGGAGGGGCTGGGGTCGTGTTGCCAAGAGGCGTCTCTCGGCTAGCCTGGCACCTCTCGGCCTCCATGCAGGCACCTGGCTCGTCGGGCCGGACGCGGAGAGCGAAGGTACCGTAGCGGCGACGACAGCGCCCTCTCGGGTCTGGCGGTGCTGCCTCAAGCCAGCCTCGGCGCAGTCGGGGCGGAGCCGTTGGCCTTGGGCGCCGCCTGGGTGCTGGTCCTTTTCTCCCCACCTGGCCAGACGCGGTGGGATTGGCGGCCTCCAGAGGCTCCGAGCCGCTTTCCCACCGCCAGGAGGAATGGGACGTTTCCTCTTGTCGGAGACGCTGGGAAGCGGGGCCCGGCTTCTCTCGGGGGTCCCGGGAACCGGCAGAGTTAACATCTAAGGTTAAAAAAAAAAAAAAAAAAGGAATCGAGACTTTAAAAAGTTTAGGCAGGAATAGGAGGATTCTTAGGGAGAAGCCATGACCCTGAGTCTTGGGGCCCTGGGGACGGGGATAGGGCTGTGGGGTCTTCGGTATGTGGAGGAGGGAGTCGGTGCCCTCCCCTAGGTGTCCTTAGTGACTTCTTATCCTGAGGGTGGGGGCTTCTGGTGGGCTGTTCTCGGACGTCGTCTGTTCGTGGACATCCCCGGGCATCTTCTCGAGGAACTGTTGTTGGTGTCTCTGAGAGCTCCTGTCATCAATGGCAGTTGCAAGGGAGTGTATGTTGAAAGGCCTACAAAGGGGTTGAAGAAAGAAACCAAGCCATGGAACCACCTCTTAATACGGAATGAAATTATGCAAGGAGGAGAGGTAAAAGCGATTTCACCAGGTTCTGTGAATACTTTTATGCCATCTCTTAAAACAGAAACCAAGTTTATGTCTATGTGTAAACTTGGAGCAGCAGTTCTCAAAGTGTTTTCAGCAACTTGTTTTCGACTCACAGAGATGCTTTTTAAGGCGCATTGAAGAAGCACGTTTTGAGCGCCTGGTGTTTCTCAGCTGCAAACGAAATGTACAGCTTCCTGGGGCCGTCACAGTCACTGGGGTAATAATGTTTAGGGATCTACCCTTGGCTTCTGATGATTTTGATGTACAATAGTTGGAGAATCAGTCGCCTAGGGCAAGAGTTGATAAGCTGTTAGCAGCCTATTGGCTGTTTTTACACAGCCTGTGAACTGAGAATAGTTACTATTTTTTTCGATGCTCAGGATCAAATCCAGGGCCTCTTGCATGCTTAACCATTGAGTTACACTCCCAGCCCCAGGAATGGCTTTTGTATTTTTTAAGTGGTTGGAGAAAATACCACTTTTATGATAAATGAGAATTATATGAAGTTCAAGTTTCAGTATTCACAAATAAGGTTTTATTGGAACACAGCTGTGCTCATTCATTTACATGTTGTTTGTGACTCCTTGCTGGCTACAAAAGATCTGTGTAGTTGTGGCAGAGATTGCATGGCCACAAAGACTAAAATATTTACTATCTGGCTCTTTACAGAAAAATGTTTGCCAACCCGTGGCTCAGGGAAACAAATATGGTAGGAAAGAAAAGCTCTGTCTGAAAATCATGTTCAGGAAAAATGGATTTGGGTACATTTTATATGCATAAAAGTAGAATACTTTTATTCAGGATTAATGCAGAAGTTTTTAGGTTAGTACAGACGTTTAGGTAAGATATTTTTACAAGTTGTGAGCTCAAGCCCTTGATAAATTGGCTAATCCTATATTTCTTTTCATAGGTTGGATGAACTCATGGATGTGGTATATTTCTTCTGAGAAAGAAACCTCCTCAGAAGAAAAATGGCATTTGTTGCAACACAAGGGGCCACAGTGGTTGACCAAACCACTCTTATGAAAAAATACCTTCAGTTTGTGGCAGCTCTCACGGATGTAAATACACGTGAGTTGATCCTTTTGTCATTAAGAGATGCATTAACATGACTCATCTCTGTTTAAATGATGTGTACATTGAGATAAATAGCAACATACGCTTTTTAAATCCTTGTTTTAAGCCAGGCATGGTGGCACACGCCTGTAATCCCAGCACCTGAGAGGCTGAGGCAGGAGGATCGCTTCAGGTTTGAGGCCAGCCTGGGCTACATAGTGAGTTCAAGGCCAGCCTGCTCTACAAAGCGAGACCCTGTCGGAAAAAAAGACTGGAAAAAAAAAAATCCCTGATTTTCCTCTCCCTACTTTGTAGAGAAGCAAAGTGATGAGCAATTCTGGCTAGAGTCCCAAAAAGGCATGAGAATGTGTGTGTCTGTGTGTCTGTATCCTTGTCTGTGCATGCACATGTGTGTCTGAGAGTACGAATGTGTGTGACTGATTGTAGGGAACTAGCTATGTGCCTTGTATTGGGTCATGACAGTCAAACTGATAAGATCTGATTGCTTCTCTTAAATTATTAAACCAGGAATGTTAGGGACATCCTTAACATAATTTCAGTTACCTGATGGTTTGTTTTGTCATTTACAGCTGATGAAACAAAGTTAAAAATGATGCAAGAAGTTAGTGAAAATTTTGAGGTATGAACTTTTTTATTTTGTATTTTTCTTTTTGAGGTCAATATTCTTTTATACTTTCCTATTGCTGCTATCAATCTTTACCAATTCAAAAATCAGTATCTTTGTTATTATAACTTCTTGTATTTTAAAACTGGAATTTAAGACTTTGTTGCAGTGTTGTAAACAATCTTCTAGTGATAAGGAACCCCATCTGTTTCATTTTTAAATCTAGTAGCTATCTTATGCGTGTACTCTTGGGATGTGCTCAAACTTACCTTGTGAGTTTGTTACGTTCAGGTGATAGTAATTAGGGAATGAAATTTGGATGTCATTTCTTATTGTAAGACTTCTGTGAATGCCAGATGTGGTGGCACATGCCTACATGTAATCCCAGCACTCAGGAGACTGAGGCAGAAGAATTGCCATGAGTTCAAGGCCAGCCTGGGTTCCATAGTGAGTTCAAGGTCAGCCTGAACTACATAGTGAAACATTGTCTCAAAAAACAAAAGACTTCTGTGACTTTGATCAAGTAGTTTCTTCTGGACCTCATATGAGGTGTGAAAGAAAATATGGTGCGTGTTTAAATAAAATATTTATTACAGTAAAAGACATATTGCCATTAATCCCCCTGAAAATACTCCCCCTCTGTTCAAAGACACTTATCCCCTTGTTCTTGCTATTTTCTGAAGCAGTAATGAAAGTCTTCTCTTGAGTGTCTTTAGTTGGATTGTGTGGTTGAGTCAGTCTTCTGAATTAATTAAAAAACATTTACCTTCCTGTCATTTCCATTTTGGAGAACAGCCAGAAGTTGCATGGTGCTTGATCTGGTGAATAAAGTGGGGGTGAGGGTGCACAATGTTTTCTAAGCCTTTCTACTTTTCTAATGCCTTTCTACTGGCTGGCATTTGGCAGGAATGTTCACCATATTTTTGATCACATATTGTAAAGACATGAAAGAGGATTTCCAGAACTGCTTTGGAAAGTGGCAAGAACAGTGGAATAAGTGTGTTTGGAGTGAGGGAAGGTATTTTGAGAGGGATTAATGGTAATATCTTTTTTTTTTTTTTTTTTTTTGAGACAGGGTCTTGCTGTGTTATTCAGGCTGGCCTTGAACTCACTATGTAGTCTAGGCTGGCTTTGAACTTGCAGTAGTCCTCCTGCCTCAGCCTCTGGAGTGCTGAGATTACAGGGGTGTGCCACCACACCTAGCAATATATCTTTTACCGTAATGTTTTTTAAAAATTTTAAATATTTGCTGGGCCGGTGAGATGGCTCAGTGGCTTAAGCGCCTGCCCGGCAAGCGTGAGGGCCCGAGTTCGACTCCCGGAACCCACATACGAAAAAGGGGCCGGTGATATCACTCAGCGGCACGGGCGCCTGCTGGGGCATGAGGTCCTGAGGTCGACCCCCCGGTACCCACAAAAAAAAAAAAAAATAAATAAATAAATAAATATTTGCTGTATTTTTTTTTATCATCCCATTTATAGCTCCCCTTTTTTCTTTTTTTTGAGATAGGGTCTCCCTGTGTAGTTCAGGCGGGCCTCAGGCTCCTGCCTCAGTGTCCCTGGTAGTGTGTACCACTACAGCTGACTTTATTTATATAATTTGATATTGCCCACAGATTCCTGAAGCAGTTCTTCAGTCTTTTTTTCAGTTTGTTCTTAGATTGGAAAATATCTATTGATCGATCTTCAGGTTCACCTGACTTTTGTCATGTCCAGTCTCTACTTTTTTTTTTTTTAATTTTTATTTTAAAGAGAAAAAAAAATAGAACAAAATTTCAAAACAACATAATAGGGCCGGTGAGATGGCTCAGCGGTATACGTGCCTGCCTGGCAAGTGCAAGGGCCCGAGTTTGACTCCCGGAACCCACATACAAAAAAAGGGCCGGTGATATCGCTCAGCGGCACGGGCGCCTGCTGGCACGCGAGGTCCTGAGGTCGACCCCTGGTACCCACACACACAAAAAAAGACATAATAGGAGGGTAACAATGGTTAATGCATTACGTATTGTTATCTTTAAATTAGTTCCTGAGAGTATAAGATACTGGCATTCAATTGTCCAAACAATATTAGCACAAATCTTTCTTTTCAATGAACTAAGAGAAATTAGTAGTGTATCTATCTTATTTTTTATATATATATATATTTTTTTTTAACTTGCTTTTCCCTTCCTTCTTTTCTTCATTCCCCCATCCCAGTTTCTCTTTCCTTTTGAACAGTTTCTTCCTGTTTTACAATATCTGTTGTACATTTTGGATCTTAATTACTCTTTCAGCTTCTCTCACTAGGGAGACAATACAATGTTTATACATGTGTGTCTGGTTTATTTCACTTATGAGTATGGTCTCCAGTTTATCCTTCTTTATGGCTGAGTAGTACTCCATTCTATAAAAACACCACATCTTTTTTATCTTTTCCTCGGTTGATGGGCATTTGGGTTGTTTTCATGATCTAGCTATTATAAATTGTGTTGCTATAAACATGGGTGCACATATGTCGCTGTGGTATGATGTTTTTAATTCTTCTGGGAAGATACCCAGAAGGGGAATAGCTGGGTCAAATGGGACCTCCAGTCCTAGTTTTTCAAGGAATCTCCACACTGATTTTCACAGTGGTTGCACCAGTCTACACTCCTACCAACAGTGGAGAAGGGTTCCTTTTTCCCCACAACCGCGCCAGCATTTGTTACTGGTTGACTTCTTGATGATAGCCATTCTTTCTGGGGTGAGATGGAATCTCAGTGTTGTTTTAATTTGCATCTCTCGAATGACCAGTGATGTTGAACATTTTTTCATATATTTATTTGCTGTTTGTATTTCTTCATCTGAGAAGTATGTATTCATCTCAGATGTCCATTATTGGATTGGGTCTTTAAATTTGGGAGGTCTGATTTTTTCGAGTTCTCTATATGTTCTCGATAGTAATCCTTTGTATGAGGAACAGCTGGCAAACATTTTTCCCACATTGTGGTTGTCTCTTCACTCTGTTGATGGTTTCTCTTGCTGTGTAAAAGCTTATTAATAAGATCCCAGTTATTGACTCTTTGTGACAGTTCCTATGGGATTGGGGTTTTATTCATGAAGTCTTTGCCTACACCAATGTCTTCAAGAATTCTACCTATTCTATCTTCCAGCAGATTTAACGTTTCTGTTTTAATATTTAGATCTTTGATCCATTTCAAATTTAGCTTAGTGCATGGTGAAAGATATGGTTCTAATTTTAATCTTCGGCATGTGCAGAGCCAGTTTTTGCAGCACCATTTATTAAAGAGGCTATCTTTTTTCCAGGGAATGTGTTTGGCACCTTTGTCAAAGATAAAGGCGGCTTAGTATGTCTGGAGTTGTTTCTCCATCTTCTGATCTGTTACATTGATCTTCGGGTCTGTTTTTTGGCCAGTACCACACTGTTTTTTTATCACAGTAGCTTTATAGTATAATTTCAAGTCGGAGATTGTGATGCCCTCTGCCTTGCCTTTGTTGCCCAGAATTGCCTTTGCTATTTTAGGTCTCTTCTGGTTCCAAATGAATCTTAGGATTGTCTTCTCTAATTCTGTGAGATACGTTGTTGGAATTTTGATCGGAATTGTATTAAATCTGTATAACAATTTTGGAAGTATGGCCATTTTCTATTGGTTCTTCCTCCCCAAGAGCAAGGGATATCTTTCCATTTTCTGATATCCTCTTCAATCTCCTTTCTCAGAGTACTGTAGTTTTCAATGTAGAGGTCTTTTACATCCTTCGTTAGATTGATTCCTAGGTATTTCATTTTTTTGGGTGCTATCGTGAAAGGTGTTGTTACCCTAATTTCTCTTTCAGTGAGTTTGTTATTCGTGTACAGGAAGGCTACTGATTTTTGAGTGTTGACTTTGTATCCAGCTACACTACTGAATTTGCTTATTAAATCTAGCAGTTTTTTAGTAGAGTTTTTGGGGTCTTCTATGTAGGGTATCATGTCATGTGCAAATAATGATAATTTCACTTCTTTCTTTCCTATTGTTACTCCTTTTATTTCTTTCTCTTGTCTAATTGCTCTGGCTAAAGTTTCCAGGACTGTGTTGAATAAGAGTAGAGACAGTGGACATTCTTGTCTTTCTTGTTCCTGATTTTATTTTATTTTTATTTACTTATTTTTTTTTTGTGGGTACCGGGGGTCAACCTCAGGACCACACGTGCCAGCAGGCGCCTGTGCCACTGAGCAATATCACCGGTCCCTTTTTTCGTTTGTGGGTTCCGGGAGTCGAACTCGGGCCCTCGCACTTGCCAGGCAGGTGCTTACGCTGCTGAGCCATCTCACTGGCCCTCTTGTTCCTGATTTTAGAGAGAAAGCTTTCAGTTTTTGTCCATTTAGTATGATACTGGCTGTTGGTTTGTCATAGATGGCTTTTATCAGATTGAGATAAAGATCATCTATTCCAATTTTCTGTAGGGTTTTTATCATGAATGGGTGCTGGACTTTGTCAAAAGCTTTTTCTGCATCTATTGAGATGATCATATGATTTTTGTCCTTGGCTCTGTTAATATGGTGTATTACATTTATTGATTTACGTATGTTGAACCATCCCTGCATCCCTGGGATGAGTCCAGCTTGGTCATGGTGTATAATTTTCTTGATGATATGTTGCATTCTCTTTGCCAGTATCTTATTGAGGATTTTTGCATCTGTGTTCATTAGGGAGATTGGCCTGTAGTTCTCTTGCTTAGTTGGGTCCTTCTCCGGTTTTGGTATCAGGGTAATGCTTACTTCCAGGAATGAATTTGGGAGTATTGCTTCCCTTTCAATATCATTAAAGAGTTTGAGAAGTAGTGGCATTAGATCTTCTCTAAATTGCTTGTAGACTTCAGTGAATACATCAGGGCCTGGGCTTTTCTTTGTTGGGAGGTTTTTAATTACATCTTCAATTTCATTGATTGATACTGGTTTATTTAGGATTTTTATATTTTCTTGATTCAGCTTTGGTAATTCATATGTATCTAGGAATCTGTCCATTTCTTCTGCATTTTCTGTCTTGTTAGAATATAAGTTTTCATAGTAGGTATAGATGATCTTCTGGTTTTCTGCAGGGTCCTTTGTGATTCACCCTTTTCATTCCTAATTGCATGGATTTGAGTCTTCTTTCCTTTTTTTAATAAGGTTGAATAAGGGTTTGTTGATTTTATTTAATCTTTCCAAGAACCAACTCTTTGATTCATCGATTCTTTGTATTGTTTTTTTAGTCTCCAATGCGTTAATTTCTGCTGTGATCTTTATAATTTCTTCGCTTGTACAAGCTTTTGGCTTAGCCGGCTCTTCTTTTTCTCGAAGTTTGAGTTTCACCATTAAGTTGTTTATTTGTGGTTGCTGTGTTTTCCTGATATGGGTATTTACTAGTATTCATTGTGTCCCATAAATTCCAGTATGTTGCACTGTTGTTATCATTCAATTGTAGAAACTGTCTAATTTCTTCTTTACTTTCATCTGTGATCCATTGGTTGTTCAGGAGGGTGCTATTTAATTTCCATGTGTTTAGGAAGTTCTTGAGGTTTGTTTTGCTATTGATTTCCAATTTCATTGCACTATGGTCTGATAATATGCATGGGATAATTTCAGTTCCTTTGCATTTACTTAAGCAGGTTCTATGAGCTAGTATGTGGTCTGTTTTGGAGAACGTCCCTTGTGCAGCTGAGAAGAATGTGTATTCTGATGTTGTGGGGTGGAACACTCTGTAGACATCTACTAAGTCCATTTCTTCAAAAGTTTGGTTCAGTTCTAATATTTCATTGTTGATTTTTGGTCTTGTTGGTCTGTGTGACAGTGGGGTATTGAGATCCCCCAGTATAATTGTATTAGTGTTTATTTGATTTTTCATGCCCGTTAATATTTGTTTTATATAGTTCGGTGCACTGGTATTTGTTGCATATATATTTATGATCGTTATTTCTTCTTGGATTATTCCCTTTACAAGGATGTAGTGACCTTCTTTATCTCTCTTATCAGTCTTGGCTTGAAATTCGCTTTGTCTGCAAACGGAATAGCTACCCCTGCTTTTTTCTGGGTTCCTGTCACATGGAGTATTGTTTTCCATCCTTTGACTTTCAGTCTTTGAATTTCTTTTTGAATTAAATGTATTTTTTGTGTGCAGCATATTGTTGGATCTTGCTTCTTGATCATTCTGCCAATCTGTGTCTTTTGATCGGTAAATTGAGACCATTAACATTGATGGTTAAAACTGATATGTATTGACTTATCCTTGTCACATTATTTTCCTCTTGTTGGCTCCCCCTTTTTTTTCTTTTTTTTCTCCCCTCCCTCTGTTTAATTATTTGCCTTGCCTGGTAGATTCCTTCTGGTGGGGTTTGTGGAGTTGTAGTCCTTGTTACCTCTTTCTAGAATGTCCTTCAAAACATTCTGGAGTGCTGGTTTGGTGGTCATAAATTTCCTCAGATGTTCTTTGACATGGAAGTATTTATTTCTCCATCAGTTTTGAAAGATAGTTTTGTGGGGTACATCAGTCTGGGTTGAAGGTTATTTTCCTTTAGAACTTGAAATATTTCTCTCCAAGCTCTTCTTGACTTGAGGGTTTGTGTTGAGAAGTCAGCTGTGATTCTGATGGGCTTTCCTTTATGGGTGATTTGTTTCTTTTCCCTAACAGCTTTTAAAATTCTACTCTTGTGTTAAATTTCTGGAATCTTGATTATGATATGCCTGGCTGAAGATTTTTTTTGATTGTGGCTAGTTGGAGTTCTGTATGCCTCACTTATCTGTATGTCAAATTCTTTTTCTCTACCAGGGAAGTTTTCTACCATGACATCTGTGAACAGTTTTTTTATATTATTTATGCTATCTCGTGCTTTTTCATTGACTCAATCAATCTTAAGTTATTCTTCTTTGCCTCATCTAGCAGCTGCTGGATTGATTTTTCATTGTCCCTTGCTGTTTTTAAGAATTCTTTCTTTTCATGATCACTAATTGCAAGCCTGTCTTTCTATATCTGAGATCCTGTCCTCACATTGGCTTAATCTGCTGCAGATACTTTCAATGGAATTTTTGTTTTCCTGGATATCTGCTTGAATCTGCCTTGTGGATTCCATTTCTTTCCTATGCTGAGCATTCGTGGCTTCCATAATTTTCTTAAGCTCGTCTATTTTTTTGTCTGTATCTGCTCTGGAGTCCCTAAGCATGGTCTTCATTGTGGACATCATCTCTGCAGTTATCTGAGAAATTATTTCTGATTTGATTTTTTCCAGAGCCTCATTCAGTTGCTTTGTCGTTACCACTTCAGAGATGCCAGGTGGGTGGCTTTCGGATTGTCCCACCTCGTTACCCCCTGGGTTTGCCTTTGGTGAACTGGATATCTGCGGTTGCATCTTGTTTAAGTGCCTTCTCATTTTCTTTTCTTTCTTTAGTATTTAATTCCTGGGGTGATGCTTGTAAATCGCCTGTGGTAGGTTGCTTTATTACTAGTATTTAAAACCCTTAGGAGATGACTACTTCTCCGAGGTATCTTCTAGGTGTAGCTTGTTTTTGGGTTTTGAGTCTGTTGCAAGATCGTACCTCTTCAATTTGTTGGAGATGAGAAGTTGCTGCCTGTTTAGCCCAGTCCTTGGTTCTGTGGCACTGTGCCACAGTACTTTCTGTGACCCTTAGTCAGTCTCAGTCATGGAATACCAGGAAGAATAGCTGTTTAGAACAATTATGTCACTTTTGGCTATAGTGGTACCAAAAGCATCAAACACAGCCTAGAAAATGACAGACTGAGCTAACCAGTTATTTGCCACTTTTAACCATATAAACTAGATCTGTGGTTAAAGAACAAAATCTAAAACAAACCAGAAAATTATATGCAGTATACAAGTCCTTAATATGTCAATTTTGCCCTCAAGGATTAAAATTTAAAATGAGTTGAGAAAATAGAGAAGTGGAAGAAGAGGAAGGAAGTAGAAGTATGGCTGGAGGACAAAGAGGGATCACTCTAACTTTGGGAAACTGGTGCAGAAGACTGGAGGGAAAGAGGAGGAAGGAATAAAGGGAAGAACAGAATAGAACCACAACTACAAAGAGGCTAAAAACTCTGTTTACACTCATATAAAAACAAGATCAAAAGATGAAGGAGGACAAAAAAAAACCACCATCACCACAACAAAAAGCAAAGAAGAGAGAGGGGGCAAAAAAAAAAAAAATTCACTTCCAGGTTTGTCTCTGCTGTCGCTGGTAGACAACGTGTGGATACAGAGTCCTGTTCTGGTGCCGATCTGTCCCAGCAAGCCAGCAGTAGCTTTTTGACTGGGTAGTGGATAATCTCAGGGAGCCTGCACCTTCTGGCCGAGACCAGACTCATTCAGCTTGTAGCCGTCAGCGCACCTTCTGCAGGCCTGAGCCCAGCTGGGAGCCGTAGATGGAGCCAGCAGCTGCCCCCCCGCAAGATGGCTTCCGGCCAATTGTGCACTCGTGCGGGACGACTGAGCCCTCAGCACTCACTGCCGGCCAGTACAGTCCTTCACATCCGGTGCTCCCCTGCACTGCCGCATCTCTCCATGGAGGCCCCTGGAGTCCTGGTAGTCACTCTGTCCGCAGGGTTGAACTGCTTCTATCGTGCAGCGAGTCCCACCCAACTCAGGGAGAAGGCACCAGCATTTACCTCCTTTGTTGACATTTCTCTCTTCACTCTCTGTGGGCTTCAAATTGCACTTCAGATCTTTCCTGGGTCCAGGGAATGCACCTCCCTCCTCCTCATCTTCCTTGAGTTGCTATATTCCAGTGTCTGGTCAGTGACTTTCAGAGAGGCTCTTTCTCTGCTGCTTACCACTCTGCCATCTTCCCCCAAGGTCCTCTACTGGGTTTTAAAATTTTTTTTTCACTTTTTTGGATTTTTTTTAATGCCAGTTATTTTACTTTCAATTCTAGAACTTCCATTTCTTTTTTGTTTGTTCGTTTGGTTTTTGTTTGGTGGTACTGGAGGTGGAACCCAGGGCCTTTTACTTTGAGACAGATTCTTGCTGAGTCACTAACTTGCCCAGGATGGGTTTGAACTTTTGATCTTCGTGTCATAGCTTCCTTGTCCTTTTATATTTTATATTTTGAGACAAGGTCTTGCTAATTGCTCAGACTGGGTTTAAACTTGCAGTCCTTCTGCCTCACTCTCCCAGAATGCTGGGATTATAGGCAGGTGCCACCATGCCCAGCCCGTATCTAGTAAGTTTTGATTATATATCGGACATTATATGAGTGAAATTATGTAGTGATTCTGAATTCTGTTATCTTCCTCTGAAGAGTGTTGATATTTTAGTTGTAGGCAACTCAGTTGCTGAATGAGTTGAGAATGCATTGAACTCGTGTAGACACGGTCTTATGCTTTGGTTAGGAGGATCTGTCAGAGGCCTAAGGTGTTTCCTAAGTCCCTTTGAGTTGATGCGATTTAATCTCCAAAGTCTGTCTTCCCGTGGATTTCATCAAAGGTTAATTTTAGGTTTTGTTGCAGCTGGTTTAGAACAGACCTTGCTAGGGCATGGTCTTCCTCAGCTGTATGTCTGATATCTGGGATGTTATTAGCGTACTAAGTAGGTCTTTGTGTCCTGGGCAGGCTTGAACTCCCAACATCATTTAACCTTGCTAAACCTTCAGTACCTCCATTCACCTCTCAATCCTAAAGGAAGACCCCAGGTAGTGTTATCCTGTGTCTGTGCAGCCCAGCCATCCACCAAGGCCTTGGGGCAATTCAGTAATTCATTTTTCTCTGGGGCTCTGCCATCTCAGCAGGCCTGGCTTATACTGTACTTGAACCTAGCTGAGCCCTATCAAATTGTACTGCCTCACTCTCCCAGAATGCTGGGATTACAGCCAGGTGCCACCATGCCCAGCCCGTATCTAGTACGTTTTGATTATATAGTGGACTTTGTATGAGTGGAGAACCATCATGTTCATGAGACTCATCTCTTGGAAATCATGGTTGTGCACTGCCTTTCACAACACGTGAAAAAAGTTATTTCCTATTTTACCCAGCTTTCTTTTTGTGTGTGTGGTACGGGAATTGGATCCATGGCCTTCCTATTGAACTACATCCTGAACCCTTTTTAAATTTTTTTATTTTTAGATGGGGTCTTGCTAAGTTGTCCAGGTTGGGCTTTAACTTACGATCTTCCTGCCTCAGCCTCCCAGAGTGCTGGAATCACAGGGTTGTATTACCACATTCAGTTTCTTTTTCCCAACTTTCTGGTTCATCTGAGTACCAGTTAATCTCACCAGACAGACGAGAAAGCCATACTTCTTGTTTTTAACGTGGGGATAATAAAATTATCTCTGAGTTGATAAGTTTTAAGAATAATAGATGTTTCCTAGTGTTCGCATGGTCTTTTGAATTCAAAAACATTAAACAAATACTAGTGGGGTTGAATCAGATACCCTGTATGTAGCAATGGGTAGTATTTTCGTTGGCTGATTTTGGGTTTTTGTTGTTGTTGTTTAATTAACATTTTCAAGGACTTGTTGCCTTGGGCTGAGCTGGGAAAGAAATCCTGGGCTATTCGGAGATGTAGTTAAGGAGTTTTCTCTTTTTTAGTCCAAGCTGCTAAAGCAGGCTGTTAAACATAAAAAGATGGGAGGTAAAAGAGGGTAAGCCTGCGTTCTGCATTTTATTGAAGGAATCCATGAGAGAACTGTAGTCCTGGCAGGTTTATTGGAGAGGCTGAATTCTGGGGCAGCCTGTGAACCTGCAGGAACAAGCCCATGGGCTGAGCTTTATTTGGATTGCATCTTGATTGAGAATCAGTAAGTGGATTTTGGCCTTATGTATGGGAAACCACGAACTATCTGTGTGAAAAAGGAAGCCTGACACTATTGAAGTACAACAGATGAAGGCTCAGGCTAGGGAGGAAAAACACCAGAAGTAGTTGGAAAGGATATAATTAAGAGAATGAAAAGAAGAAAAGAGAAATAGCAGAAAAGGAAAAAGTAGAACATGAAGGAGGCAGGAGGATCACAAGTTCCAGCCTCATCTCCTTTGAGCACATGATATGAGCTCAATAAATATTTTTCAGATGAATAAGTGAGACATTAAGGGAGAAAACTTCATTGTTAGATACACTTGAAACTCTTACATTGGGGAAGTTTTTAGTCTCTCCGAGCCTATTTTTTTTTTAGATAATACTTTTGTTAGGGCTGTGGTACCACTTAGCAAAGTATTTGGCACATAGGTGATCTGTAAATAGTAACAGAACAATTAATATTTACCCTAGATAATGATATATTAACTCATGTAATCTTCACATTAGTCTATAAGGCAGGCATGAAATAATATCGAAGAGAGGTTAAGTGACTGTCTGCAGTTTGCACTTGTTAGGTGGGATCCAGAACCTAAACCATTAGCCATTTTTCTATATTATCTCCAAACTAGAGTTTTCATTTCCTGTTCTTTTTTTAGAAATCAGGGCTGAGTTAAATAAGGGGTTAAATTAGAGCTAATAATAGTCACCCTAATAATAAGTTAGATTTTTAGATTGGAAAAAGATGTCAGTTTATTTAGGCTCTTCATTTCCCAGATGAGGAAAAGGTTATACAGTAGACCCTTGACTTACAAACTCAATTCGTTCCTGAGGACTGGTTGTAACTCAGATTGTCGGGTGAAGGTTCAGGCCTCTCTACACAGCCTTTAAAGTCTCTCTCCTGTATACAGACAGGTCTCAGTGTCCTTAGAGAGACATTGGCCCAGGATTTCTCATTTAACGCCGTATCAGGAAGGATGTTGTAACATAGGATGTTGTAACCCTCTTTAAGGGTTAAATCTATATCTGAGGCCGTCTGGAAGCACAGGCGGCCAGTATTTGGGTGATAATTCAAGACTTTGGTCATGAGTTAAAACAAATTCCGGTCATGACCCAAGTTGTTTGTATGTCAGGCTGGTAACTTGAGGGTCTACTGTAGCTGGCCTTGAGCTCACTAGACTTTTTGAAAAAACCACATGACTTTTTTAAGAGGTTTTGTATTGGGATTGTGGCAGAGCCAGCCTAAAATGCACCCCCCAGTTCAGCATTTTTCACAGCATTGGCATTTTTTTCCTTTTCTTTTTAAAATTTAAATTAAATCCTTTTTTTTTTTTTTTTAATGTGGGTACTGGGAGTCGACCTCAGGCCCTTGCGCTTAGCAAGCGCTTGTGCCACTGAGCAATATCACCGGCCCTTTTTTTTTTTGCTTTATGTGGGTTCCGGGAGTCGAACTCAGGACCTTGCGCTTGCCAGGCAGGCACTTAGGCCGCTGAGCTATCACACCGACCCTCCTATTTTTAACTGATAACATAGACATAAAAGTTTTGCACGTTAGTGGGGTCCTGCAAATATTTTTGTAATGCATATATTTTTACATGTATATATTTTTGTAACGTGTAAGTCAGGTTAAACGTATTTTTTCTTTCTTTATTGTGAGAACATTCTTCAGTGTTTTTGAAACGTATAGTACATTATCGTTATTTAGAGTCACCCTACTGTGCAGTAGCACACCAGGGTGCTCCTATCTAGCTGTATCTTAAGATGCATTTATCTGCCTTGCCTCATCCTTCCCTCCCTCCCTGCTACTCTCCCCAGGCTCTGGTGACCACTGGTCAACTCTGAACTTCTGTGAAGTCACCTTTTTTAGATTCCACATCTAAGCCTTTCTGTGCTTAGTTCACTTCACTTAACATGATCTTCCATCCTGTTGTGGAAAATTTTTAAATTTCAGTTTTTTTATAGATGAAAGTATTCCATTGGGTGTATGTTCCATATTTTCTTTTTCTTTTTCCCCTTTCAGTACTGGGGATTGAACCCAGGACCTTCACCTTAAGCTACATTCCTAGCCCTTCTTAAAATTTTTTATTTTGGGACAAGAGCTTGCTAAGTTGCTCAGGCTGGGTTTGAACTTGCAGTCCTCCTATCTTAGCCTCTTATAGTGCTGGGATTATAGGCATGAGCCACCACACCTGGCTTGTACCACGTTTTTGTTAGCCATCAGTTAATGGACACTTAAGTTATTTTCTGTTTCTTGGATATTGTGAATAGTGCTGCAGTGAATGTCAGTGTCAGCATTGACATTACTATTTTTAGCAGCAAATTTATTTTATTTATCTATTTATTTAATTTATTTTTTTGAGACAGGGTTTTGCTGGCCTTGAATTCACTGTGTAGCCCAGGCTGGCCTTAAACTTGCATCAGTCTGCCTGGTTCTGCCTCCCAAGTGCTGGGATCATAGGCGTGAGCCACCATGCCTGTCTGTAACAGTAAATTTTAGCTGTCATTTCTCTTGAATTGGATTTTAGAAGTAGCAATCATCTCTGTACATATAAAACTTCATTGTCACGAAAGCATCTAAGAATATTCAAAATTACTGTTGGCTCTAAAATGTTCTATATTTCTTTGAGGTTACTATGAGTTTGAGATGAAAATGTATACACAAAATTTAATAGGATTTTTCTCTTTTTTTCCTAACTAGAATGTGACATCATCTCCTCAGTATTCTACATTCCTGGAACATATCATCCCTCGATTCCTTACATTTCTCCAAGATGGAGAAGTCCAGTTTCTTCAAGAGAAACCAGCCCAGGTAATCTGTTCAAAAGAATCTGTGAGAGAGAAATGCCATGCAGTTGGATTGCAAGCATTTATGAAGTAAGACAACTCAGAAAACTTACAGTTCCATTTAAAAATGAAAGCGAGATGGTTGTGGTGGTGCAGGCCTATGACTCTGGGGGCTAAGCAGGAGAATCACAAGTTAGAGGCCACCCTGGGTAATTTAATTTAACATTTTTGTTTGTTTCTTTGTTTGAGACAGGATCTCACTTTGTAGTTCAGGCTGGCCTTGAACTCACTCTGTAGCCCAGCCTGGCCTCGAACTTTTGGCGATCCCCTTGCCTCAGCCTCCGAAGAGCTGGGATTACCCAGCAGCCTGGGTAATTTAGGCAACATAGAAGACCTTGTCTCAAGAAAGAAAGAAAGGTTTTTGTCTGTTGAGGAATACTTGGTCCACAGCTATTACCTCCTCAATTAAAATTGAGGTTTATTTTGTCTAGGCCATCTCTTTCACTGTTGTTTTTTTTTTTGGTTTTTTTTTGTTTGTTTGTTTTTGACTTGGGATCAAACTGAGGGTCTTCATACTGAGTTTACATTCTCCAACTCTTTATTTTAGATTTTAAGACATGGTCTCACTAAGTCTCTTAAATTGCCTGGATTAGGCTAGAACTTGGGATCTTCCTGCCTCAGCCTTCCAGAATGCTGGGATTATAGGCATGTGTTATCATGCCTGGCTTTTTTTTTTTTTAATATAATTTATTTATGTTTGCCAGTTGCTGATGTATATGTGTACACTGTTTATTATAGAAAAATTCAAATATATACTAAGAAAGACTGATTTAATGACACCACCTCCCATATCCACAACCAACACTAATCTTATTAATTTTAGTTTTTATAACTCATGATCAATTTCATTTTATCCGTACAACCCCACTCTTCACACTTCTCTTCCTTACTTGATTATTTTAAAGTAGTCTCATTATACCATTTGTCTGAAACTATTTCAGCTTGCCTGTCTTTAAAAGGACTTAAAAAAATTGCTATAATACCAGTGAAATATTGCTAGTTGAGGTATTTTTATATTGTACCAATTCAGGAAGTTACATATTTGACCTGGCTTTTAGTTGTCAGCCCCACAGGCAGAATCATGGAAGCTTAATACAATTTATGATGTAACTAATCTTTAGGCCTAAAGCGATCGGAGATTGCGTTATGGGAGCAAAACTGAGATTGTAAGGGAAGATTATAAGTTCAGTTTGATGTTGGGTGTGGTGGTGTATGCCTGTAATCTCAGCACTCAGGAGGTTGAAGCAGGAGGATCGCCATGAGTTTGAGGCCAGCCTGGGCTACATAGTGAGACCCTGTCTCAAAAACAAAACAAAGTCAGTTTGTTTTGCTCTTTCATTTTAAATCTGTTCTGTATTTGCACACTTGTCCTTCTGGTGGAAATACTGGTTGGTTGTGACAGGAAAAGTTAGTTTAGTTGATTTTGGTACACAGTTGTAGAAATACTGAAAATCATGATTTTCAGTACATATTTTGGATTAGATTTGAGTAATTTACAAGAGTCTTTCTAAAATTAGATCCATCTTTGATTTTTCTTTTGGTGTGTTGGAACTAGGGATTGAACACCAGGTCTTGCATATACTAAGCAAGTGCTCTACCCCTGAACTACATCTTCAGCCCTTTTAAATTTTATTTTGAGACTAGTTGTCCAGGCTAGCCATGAAGTTTTGACCCTCCTGCCTCAACCTGTTGAGGTAGCTGGGATTATGGGTGTGCACCATCACACTCAGCTCAAATTGGACTCATCTGGTTTTGTGGTGGTTACCATTAGGTACTGGGTACCCATGATACATGTAGAATATGAGACAGTTAATTGGAACTCTTTGTTGCATTTTATCTTAATGTTTCCATTTTTTTTTTACCAGCAACTGCGGAAGCTAGTACTTGAAATAATTCATAGAATACCAACCAATGAACATCTTCGTCCTCATACAAAAAATGTATTGTCTGTGATGTTTCGCTTTTTAGAGGTAACCTTTGAGAGTTAATTCTTACTGTGTAGCCATGTTCAAAACTGTGAGTGAGTTTTTTTTTTAATAGAAAAATTCAGTATTATACAACTGTCTCCTTTTCACTGAAGATTTTATTCACATGAGCGAAAGTTTTTCTTTATTCCCTTTCCCCTATTTCCCTTTTGTTAAGAAAGAATACAGTACTTAATTGGAAGGTTTTTGACTAGATGTAGTGAAATATGTGTGTCAGATGTGTTGGGTGATGGTTATCAAACTCAGCACAGGGTTCATTTGTGTTGTGCTTTCTATCATGTATATCTCAAACATAGTGCTTTACAATAGCAGGTATTCATAAAGAAGGTCTCGAATTCTTGGGGTGAATCTAGTTGGTATCTGTTAAATTCCTAAAATTGTTTCTCACTCTTGATGTATTTAGAATTCTATTGTGTTTTGGGGCCCCTTGGAAAGATAAGCTTTGGAGTAGGATAGAACTGGATTTCTATCTTGACTCTTGCCACTTACTGCCCATAGCATGAAGCCACATGACTTAACTTCTGTGAGGCTTCACTTCCTCATAAATAAAATGTGGATGGTACTCTTCACTCACAGAGCATTTGTAAAGTGCTTAGGATGAGGCCTAAGTAGTCTGTTTTTTCCTGGTCTTTAGCAGTATGGGTTGAGTATCACTTAACCAAAGTGCTAGCACCAGAGCTGGGCATGGTGGCTCACACCTGTAATCTCAGCACTTAGGAGGCTTAGGCAGGAGGATTGCCATGAGTTCAAGGCCAGCCTAGGCTACATAGAGAGTTCAAGGCCAGCCTGAACTATGTAGTGAGACCCTGTCTCAAAAAAACAAAACAAAACAAAATTCTTAGCACCATAAGTGTTTCGGATTTTTTTGGATTTTGCAATATTTGAGGTACAGCCCAAGTCTAAATACAAAATTCTCTTGTTTTATATAAATCTTACACATGTAGCCTGAAGTTAATTTTATATAGTATATTTTTAGTGCATCTATGTTTTGACTATGAGTCATCACATGAAGTCAGGTATGGAGTTTTTCACAACCCGGTATTTCTAACCAGTGAATAGTGTCAGTGTGGCCATTAAGACATTAGTTCATGGTGTGACTTGCCATATACACCAGTGCATCCATCTGTCAGTTGTATTCCCACAGAGCTTGCTAGTGGGTTACCCTTGAGCTGATTTATAAATTGTTAGCAAATCAGCTATAAGTTGGTTGATGGGGAGGGTATGTATGCAGAAAATGCTTAGAAAATTTATTCTTGAGATTAAATCTTCAGAAGTATAACTTTATATATATATATTTTTTTAAAGACAGAAAATGAAGAAAATGTTCTTATTTGTCTAAGAATAATTATTGAACTACACAAACAATTCAGGCCGCCAATCACACAAGAAGTAAGTTATTTATTGGTAGAATTTCTTGAAGTGTCAACAGGTTCCTTCTGCTGTGTAAATTCTTTTGGAGTTGACTCAAGTACTGTTATTCAGTATAGAAAATATACCCTAAATCGGGAGCAGTTCTTTATGGGTTTGCTGGTACTTTATTTTGAAGGTGTGTATCAGTATTTTGCTGAATTTGTCCAGTAGTTGAAATGTGTTAACTACCCAAGCTGGCAGTCCATTTGAGTTGATGTGCCAGAAGGCTCCATTCACGGTGTGTTGGACCAGGGTTAAGATGAGAGTTCTGTAGTTAGAGCTGAATTTGGCTCTCAGCTCTCATAACTCTTCAGTGACACGGTGAGCTCCTAGCCTTTTGGAGCCTTTTCTGTAATATAGAGATAATTAGAATATGTTCTCAAAATGTCTGAAGAATTAGATATAAAAGTTCTTAGCTCAGTGGTTACCTGCATAGTAAGCAATAACCATACTGTGTTAAGACATAATTAAGAGAATATCTTCTCTTAGGATAACCTTAGTGCCTGTTGTAGAATGTCAGTTGAAGGCATAAGGATGAAATAAGACTTCCTACCATCTTAGCCTTCAGAGATCACAGCTGATCTGAGAGGTACAGACTTTCCTTACATATTAAGGGGTAACACCAGACCCACGACCACAGCAGGGTTAACAGTACAGGTATTTAGTATCTGGGTGATTTCCCTTTCTTTTTTTTTATATGTATTTTTTTCCATATAATTGTGATAATACTGTACATGACATTTTTTGTTTTTTCCTTCACATTATATCTAAGCCTGTTCCCAATCATAAATAGTTTTTAATGGCTGGATAATATTCTTATGGGTGTCCTTATTTCTAGATATTTAAGAGATTTCAGATTTTTATTTTATGGCTGTTTTTTTTTTTTTTTTTTTTTTTTTTTTTTTGTGGGTACCGGGGGGTCGACCTCAGGACCTCACGTGCCAACAGGTACCCGTGCCGCTGAGCGATATCACCGGCCCCTTTTTCGTATGTGGGATCCGGGAGTCGAACTCGGGCCCTCGCGCTTGCAAGGCAGGCGCTTACGCCGCTGAGCCATCTCACCGGCCCTATTTTATGGCTGTTACTGAATGTCTTTGTTTATGGTTCAAGTTATATCATTGACTAGGCTTGTAGAAGTAGAGTTCCTGAGTCAAAGGTATTGATGTTTTAACGCTCCCGATATATACTGTATTGCTAAGTTGATTCCTAGAAAGGTTTCAGCAGTTTATGATTCTTTTAGAAGTATGAGAAACTCCCTCTCACACAACCCTTCATGCATTGTGTGTTATTTTTGAAAGGCAAAAAAGTGGCATTTATTTCTATTTTTTTTCTTTTTGCTGTTTCTGAATTAGAAACTTGTTTTCTGTTTATCAGTCTTTTGTGTTTCCTTTTGTTTTCTTATTTGTATCTTGTTTGGCATTTTCTTTATCTGTTTTATGAGCTCTTATATATTAAGACTTAAGTTTTTTCTTATTTTAACCATTTTCTATAACATCCTATAATGAAAAAATTTTTTTCCAGATTCATCATTTTTTGGATTTTGTGAAACAAATTTACAAGGAACTTCCAAAAGTAGTGGTACGTTTTTACTATAGTTTGGATTTGTTAGTTGTATTTATTATTTCTTTATTCCAAAGGAAATTTGGAACAATTTGCTTGACGAAAAAATTTGGGGAGGGCGGTTTTGCTAATTCTAGGATTGGGAATGTTTAGTGATGGTTAAAATCTAGGTTGATAAATCAGCCATTCAGAAGTTCTTTTGATTTCCCTACTGAGATTAAATACTTTTTACATAGAAGCAATATATTTTTACTGTAGAGATTTTGGAAAAAAGCAGAAAATACTTGAGCCATAATTCCACCTTGTCAGCAGTGATTGATGTTGAGATTTTGTTTTCACTTTGTGCATTTTATGGTTAAGCTTCTAATCATGAAGACTTACGGGAGAAGTGGTGTGTATTTTCCGTATTTTTATATATAATTACATTTCTCCCCCTATGTTGTTAAGAACTACAAGCATTTTGATTTCTTCAACAAAATGTCAGATATATTTTGTATTTGACTTCAGGACAAATTTTATTCTCTTTATATAGAACCGCTACTTCGAGAACCCTCAGGTGATCCCTGAGAACACAGTGCCTCCCCCAGAAATGGTTGGTATGATAACCACAATTGCTGTGAAAGTCAGTCCTGAGCGTGAGGACAGTGAGACACGGACAGTAAGTATTTTCACCTGCTCTGCTGAGTTGTTTTTGTTGTTTCTTTTTGTTTTGTTTTAATCCATTGCCCCTGGAGTTGGTAGAGGGGAAAAAATGAGATGTTGACATTTTAGATGGTAAAGTTTTTCTCTTTTTCTTAAATACTTGGAGGCATTTAATTAAGATAAATAAATGTGTGTTCCTGGCAGAGTATCACTGGTTCTGTGTAGCCTAAAAATGCTACAGGTGAACCGTTGGGCTCCGTTGATGCTAGGATGTAAAGACCAACTTCTCTTAGAAACTCAGAATCTCCTGCAGGGAAGATCAGCAGAGCAGGTTTAGGGGGCTCTATTCTTTCTGCCCTTAGCATTGAGTTTTTTGTTTTTGTTTTTTTGAGACAGTCTCACTGTATAACTCAGGCTGGCCTTGAATTCACTATATTGTAGCCCAGGCTGGCTTCAAATTTATAGTAATCCTTCTGCCTCAGCCTCCCCGAGTGTTGGGATTACAGGTGTGTGCCACCACCCCTGACAGCATTGAGTCTTTTTGACATTAATGAAGTTCCTAAAACAACAGATAAAATTGTAGTTGAGTAACTGAGAGCTTGGACTCTGGGGCACAGAGCTCCAGGACGGTATTTCCATTCACTACTGTGATTTTTCTGGTGTAGAGAAAGGACTAAACCTTCATTCTGATCTTATTTTCCCTCTTACCTGAAAAACCTGTGTCGTGGGATTTTTGTGAATCCTGTGTTGTGGGAATTTTGTGGGATTGTCTGCAGGTTTTGTGTTGTTTTTTAGTGTCTGCTATAGAGGTAACGTATCGTGGTTTTATCGTGACTTGTATTCTTTTTTTTTTTTTTTTTTTTTTTGTGGGTACCGGGGGGTCGACCTCAGGACCCCGCGCACCAGCAGGCGCCCGTGCCACTGACCGATATCACCGGCCCCTTTTTCATATGTGGGTTCCGGGAGTCGAACTCGGGCCCTCGCGCTTGCCGGGCAGGCGCCTAAGCCGCTGAGCCATCTCACCGGCCCGTGACTTGTATTCTTATGATTAGAATATTTTATCACTCATTTATTTAACTTAAATGGCTGTGCCAAATGTTTCAGTTTGTCAGCACTCAGGAGGCTGAGGCAGGAGGATTAGTGTGAGTTCGAGGCCAGCCTGGGCTATATAGTAAGTTCAAGGTCAGCCTGAACTACATAGTGAGACCCTGTCTCCAAAAAAAAAAAAAAAAAAAGAATGTTTCAATTTTGTGCTAAGACGAACAAGAAACTAAAATTTAGGTAAAGCTTTTATTCTTTTGCTCTTGAATTAAGAACTTTTTTGTGTATAATTCCCCCCCCCCTTTTTTTTTTTGCTTATCTGTTCATGTCTATTGTCCATTTGTATTCTGGGTGTGACATTTTCCTTACCTATTTAGAGTTTTTAAATCAGTTTTTTTTTTTTTTTTAACATTCATTGTAAACGTTTTCTTTTTATAAATATCTTTAGATAAAACTGCTGATCAGTATACTTTTTGATGCTTTTTGCTATTCTTTTATATTTTTGGTATCGGAAATCGAACTCATGACCTTGCGCTTGCCAGGTAGGTGCTGTGCCACTGAGCTATATCCCCAGCTGCTATTCTTTTAAGTAAAAATATTAGCTTAAAATTTTCTTACATGATTTGAATCTTTTGATATTTTCTTGAAGTTTTTATTAGAAGTGGTTATGATAGAAAATATAGGAACTATATTAAATGGTAGTTCTTTGCTTTCAAAATAGTTTGGATCTTTCATCACAGATACTTACAAAGATGTGGTCAGTGTTCTCTCTGTTTCGATGCATTGATGCTTAATGGGACAATGATCAGGCTATTGTAAATACCACAGTGAAAACCATAGTTGTGCTTCTTTCTTACAGCATTCCATCATTCCTAGAGGATCGCTTTCTTTAAAAGTATTGGCAGAATTGCCTATTATTGTTGTATTAATGTACCAGGTATGTATATTGCTTAATCGTTTTTTGTCTTCCTTATGACAAAATTCACAGCTAATATTCTGCAGCAAAAGATTATGATACACACAAGCTAACTAATGTAATGACCCCTATAGTTTCTTTGGTATGCCAGGTAATTTCGCTATGAAAGCATGAAAATCTGATATGTTTGCTTTCAGCTGTACAAACTGAATATCCACAATGTTGTTGCTGAATTTGTGCCCTTGATCATGAATACCATTGCAATTCAGGTATCCGCGCAAGCCAGGTGAGATTTCTGTGGATAGCAACATAGCTGACTGCCACAGTGCTTTACTTCCATGTAGTAAAGCACTTGGTACCGTCATTCTTAAGACATCAAAATGATGAATGTTAACATTGTCGTAAAATTATATGGACTGTTGACTTTTTGAACTTGTGTTTCAGTAATAATAGCTATAGTTAGAAAAGATGTGATGTTATGATTTCTGTTATCTTGTAAATTTAAGTGTCCTTAGACATTACTGTACCCACTGTGGAATATCCAGGCTTTGCTAACCATCAAGCCCTTGCTCTGGCTGTTCCTTTCAGCATGCGTGCTACGGTGTTTCTTATCTCTGTGCCCCCTTACCCTGAATTTCTGAACATGCCAGCCATATTTATCCTTTGGAGCCTTTTTTCAAACTTCATAGCATTCCTCTTAAGACTTCTGTGGCTTACTCTTGACTTGCAGTCTGTCTGCTGAGTCATTTGGGGACAGGATCTGGTGGGGATCATTTCAAACAACCCCATGGACCCAACACAGGGCTTGCATTGAGCATGTAGGGTACACTAATACTCTTTGTGTTGGAGTGGATAAGTCTGCCATCGGCTTTACAGAATTCATGTTGTAACTGCTGTGGAATGGTTTGGTGAGCCGTTTGGTTTGGGCCCTTTAAGTCCTTTGTTATTTGGAACTTTGTAAAAGTATAGAAACATTTATGTTGTTCCTGTATTGTTCTGGTCTGTGTAGAAATAAATTTGTGGGCTTAGTCATTGTTACAGGCATCTAATTAATACTAACATCACCTAAAGAGTGAGAGCTAATACCGTAACTTTTATTCATTTCCCACTCAGGCAACATAAGCTTTACAACAAGGAGTTATATGCCGACTTCATTGCTGCCCAGATTAAAACATTGTCATTTTTAGCTTATATCATCAGAATTTATCAGGTAAATTCATTGACTTTTATTTTTGTATAATTACATATAATAACATTTATCCTTTGTGAGTGCACATTTCTTTGAATTGACATTAAGATACAGAATATTTTTATCACTCCAAAAAATTTCCTTGTGTACATTTTCTTCCTCATGTCAATTACTTCCTTTCAATCTATAGTTCCTGACAAACCCCTGTTTTCTGTTCCAGTAATTTTGCCTTTTCCAGTGTCCTATGAATGTCATATATATAGTATATAATGAATGTAACTTATTGATACTGGCTTCTTTCACTTAGCAAAAATGCTGAGATTTATCCTTGTTATTTTATCAAGATGACGTATTTTTAATTGCTGGCTAGTTGTCTTAGTCTGCTGAGCTGCCTTAATAAAATACCATCAATTAAGTGGCTTAAACAGCACAGATTTATTTTCTCCATGTTCTGAAGACTGTAAAAGCCAAGATTAAGCTTCCAGCAGAGTTTGGTTTCTAGTGAGAGCTCTCCTTTTCACTTGCCAAAGGTGGTCTTTTGGCTCTTCTGTAGTGAAAAGATGGCTCTTTTATAAGGCCATAGTCTTGGGAGATTATATCCTCACAGTATGATGTCATTTAACTTCACCTCCTAAAGACCCTAATTCTATATCCATCATATTGGTAGTTATAACATTAATAATATGAATTTGGTGGCAGTGGGGATGATACTGTTTAGCCCATGGCAATAGTATTCGATTTTCTCGTTGTACCATGATGGATTTAGCCATTCACCAATAGGTGTACATTTGGGTTGTTTCTAGTTTTTTTAAAATACAGCTTTATTGAGGTATAATTTACATACCATAAAATGGAGCAGTTTTTAGCTTTTTCACTAATCTGTATGACTGTTACCACTATACAATTTTAGAACAATTTTATCACCCCCAAAAGAAACCCTGTTACCTATTAGGAGTCACTGTTATTCTTCCCCAACCCCCTAGTCTTGGCAGTGACTAATGTATTTTTTTTTTTTCTATGCGGGTACCGGGAGTCGAACTCAGGACCTCACGCTTGCCAGGCAGGTGCTTATGCCGCTGAGCTATATCACCAGCCCTGTATTTTTTTGTCTTGATGGTTTTGCCTGTTTTATTTTTGGCTATTAGGATTAAAACTCCTATGAGTAAACATTTGCATATAGATTTTTATGTGAACATAATTTGGTTTGTTGACTTGATATTGTTAGAAGTTATATATTGAGGCAGATAAGTGTGGAGGAGATTGGCAACTTAAAAATGGCATTACAAAAACTGTGAAGATAGTTTTAGATGCTTTTTTGAGGAGCCTGTAGGAGGCCTGTCCAACATGCAGCCTGTAGGCTGCTTGCCCTTTTTTTATGTTACAATAAAAAATACACTCATATAAAGGAAGTTTTGTTACTTATATACATTAACTATATTATTTTATATGAGGTCCAAAACAATTCCTCTTCACTTGCTGCTGCCCATCCAAGTCAAAAGGTTGGCGGCCGGTGAGATGGCTCAGTGGCGTAAGCGCCTGCCTGGCAAGTGCAAGGGCCCGAGTTCGACTCCCGGAACCCACATACGAAAAAAGGGCCGGTGATATTGCTCGCGGCACGGGTGCCTGCTGGTGCGCGAGGTCCTGAGGTCGACCCCCGGTACCCACAAAAAAAAAAAAAAAAAAAAAAAAGGTTGGACATCTGTGAGAGTAGTTACGGTCCTTCTTTACTTAAATAATAAGAACTCAAAAGAAAAAAATTAGACCTTATCTCCCATCAGTCAGAATTCTGGTATAGTTGGTCCTTTGTTGTTTTTTTGAGACAGGGTCTCTCTATGTAGTACAGGCTGGCCTTGAACTCACTATGTGGCTAGACTGGCCTCAAACTTGTGATGCTGCTCTTGCCTCAGCCTCCTGAGTTTTGGAATTATAGGTGTGTGCCACCATGCCCAGCTTGTATAGTCAGTCTTGATGCTTAAAGTATGGAATACATTTAGTTCTTATCTCTTCTGTAGCAGTGGAGTTGTAATTCATTATTTTTTATAAGAATTTTACCTCAGGAAAATAAAAATAAAAGCATATGCTAAATTGTTTAGAATAAAAACTACTAGCCTGGAGTGGTGACTCATACCTGTAATGCCAGCACTCGGGAGGCTGAGGCAGGAGGATTGCTGGGAGTTCAAGGCCAGCCTGAACTACATAGTGAGACCCTGTCTCAAAAAAACAAAAAATAAGGGCCGGTGAGATAGCTCAGCGGTATAAGTGCTGCCTGGCAAGCATGAGGTCCTGAGTTTGACTCCTGGTACCCACATTAAAAAAAAAAAACTGCTTTTGAAAGCTTTTGTAAATTTTTTTTCTGTTGCGATGTGTTTAATCAATGATAATTTACAATAAGGAAGTAGAGCATTACCTGATTGAGATTTTTATACCCCTTGATGGTTGAGTGAATCAGCTTGGGTTCTCTTGGTAAACTGCCTTCCTGAAATACTTCAAAAGGAGACTGTGATTAGAGTTATTCTAAGCTGTTTCTGTAGTCTCTGGTGTCATTCATGACTAACACTAATGGGATGACTAAGTAAAGAGTATATACATTTTAAACCCTTATCAGCATTTACTTTTCCTCCAATAAGAAAATAATACATACTCACCATTGACACTAGGGAAGGTACAGAAAAGTACAGATAGCATCCATAATCCCATTGTGCAAAAGAAGGGCTACTTACGTTTCCATATGTTGCCATCTGCCACTATGGCAGCGGTTATGCATGCTCACACAACAATTAAAACTTTTTGAATATTGCCTGTTTAGTAGGCCTGTAACTTCATGAGGGTCCTTTAGTCAAGGTTAGTCTTACTGAACTTTTAAAAAGCTGATGGAATTTGAGTTTTTCTGCACACCTTTTTGGTAGTGTGACTGTGTAGCTTTATCCTTTTGACAGGAGTTGGTGACGAAGTATTCTCAGCAGATGGTGAAAGGGATGTTACAGTTACTCTCAAATTGTCCAGCAGAGACCGCACACCTCAGAAAGGAGCTTCTGATTGCCGCAAAACACATCCTTACCACCGAGCTCAGAAATCGTATGCCTGTCTTGTCTGTGAACACTTGTGTGACAGTGTTGCCATCTTAAAGGATGGGCCTCAGTGGCATTCCATGGTTGTGCTGCTGGATTCTGTGTGTCTCTTCTTTATTTTTGTCTTGGGTTTATCCCTTCTTTTCTCTGCCTCTCTACCCATCTCCTCCTTTTGATTGCCCGTTCCCTCCTCCCTCCTCCTTCTACCCTGCCGTCAGGGTTCTTCTTTTATCTTTTCAGAAATCTCATAATTAATGTGATAATTTGTTTAGCATAATTTATATTCTGAGTAGCTTTTGGTACTTTTCTGCCTTCTGACTGAAAGTTTTTTGAAATTGGAAATAGCTATTTACTTGTATACCTCACACCTATCAGTATTTAAACGGTGAGCAAAATCTAGTGTTTTCATCCTTCATGCCATAAGAATGATGGATTGGTACTGTTTCTGTCCCCAAGGCTGGTCCTTGGTTTTTGCTAAGCTGATAATTCTATCAATAATATAGCTTGGTAATTTAATACTTTGCATATTTTTGTGTCTAAAATATTAGATTGAAGTTATATACTATAGAGATGATAGTCATTTTCCCCAGTAATTTTTCATATTAAATGTTTATTTGCCATCAGCTTGTAAATTAGAGGGCACATAAAATTGAGACTCGGCTTTGTTATGTAGTTTTTAAAGGTGAAAGGAAGGATACAGTGCTTACCTATGAGTTAATACAGGAAAGCAGAAGTATTTTCATGCTGCTGAAATACAAATTATAGTGACTAATGCATGTAGGTATAGCTGAAAAGAATACATGTTTTTTGAAGAAGGGGCTGGGGATATAGTTTAACATGCACAAGGCTCTGGGTTCAACCACAGGCACATACACAGAATAAACATGAATAGACCCCCTTTTTCGAAATTTAGCACATATAGTAAAGTGCACAAAAATGTACAATTTCAAAATTAGAGAACACACACCTGCCTAAGCTTCACCCGGGATGAGAAATGTAACAGTGCCTGCACCCATGACCTCTACTCCCTTCCAGAGCTGACTGCCACTCTGACTTGTCTGGTGACCCTTCCTTTGCAGTTTATCTGATTTTCATGTGATCGTCTCTGAACAATACCCAAATAGAAGAATTTTAAGAGGAACTCTTTTTTTTTTTTTTTTTTTTTTTTTAATTTTTTCAGTACTGGGGATTGAATCCATGGTCTTGCAACATGTTAGGCAAGCGCTCTACCACTGAGCTCCATCTTCAGCTCTTAAGGGGAGCAGATCTGTTTAACTGAAGTGGAGGAGTTACGCCTCAAGAGCCATTCTCAGATTACTTTTCCAGTATTCCTGCCCTGAGAATAATGAGGATTTAGCCTCCGTCGTTGGGACCTGGGTAGCAGGAGGTTTTCACTTACGACAATGAAGTTCTTGGTGCTTACCAGGCAGCCCCTTCTCATCACTGGATAAGCAATCCTCTTTTGAGGCTTGGTGTTAGTCTGGCAACATCAGCTCACCAAGGTCACTGGATTCTCAAGCTGCTGTCTTCTGAGGTTTGATCCCATTAGACCTGTGGAATTCAGCTTTTACATTCTTCCTCTTTTTGAGAGGGATCTCTTTGTGGATTGGCTTTTTTTTTTTTTTTTAACAAGATAGTATATAACATTTTGTTTTGAAGCCCATAATAGTTCCTGGGACTTAAGTAGGTATCAGCATCACATCTCCAAAAGGTTTATTGAAAGAAACAAAGACTCCTATTAAATGTTAACTATAATTATATAAAATATAAGAAATATATGTATGTTATAGTTAAAATTTTCACATCCACTGACATTTTCTCTTAGACTTAGTTATTTGACTTCTGAACTGATATCAAATATCATCCTTTTTTTTCTATTTTTGTTTTTGTATTATGAGACAGGATCTCACTATATAGTTCAGGCTGCCCTTGAACTCACTGTGTAGGCCAGGCAAGCCTTGAACTTGTGTGATCCCCCTGCCTCAGCCTCCTGAGTGCTGAGATTATAGGTGTGTGCCACTCCTGGCTGTGTCATCCCATTTGCACAGTTCTGAAGGGTCAGTGAATTGGGAAAATCTAACTATTGAACAAGGTTTGGCATTTTCCTAAAGATTCTGCTTTTGGATCATGGAAAGGATATATGACTTAATTTCTTATAACTTCTCCCTTTATATGTAATTTTTATTCATCTCTTAGCTGATTTTCCAGCATCTGGTGTCTGTGGGCTTTCTTTCCTTTGTGTCTCCTGTCTGTTGGCCACATGCTGCTTCCTCTGACCTCAGAAGGGACTGTTTGCTGCTGCTCTCATTTGGCATGTCTCCCAGTGCTGCCTTGCTTTGGAAGTTAAGCAGAGATGTGCAGTGTCTCTCTAGTGTACACATTGCTTTTATGTCTTTGACCTTCAGTAGCTATTTGGTGATGAAAAATGTATACTTTATTTGACTTACCGAAGCTGGCTGTATGTCAGTCTTGTTCTAGAATCTAAATGTCCTTTTGGGTATCTGTTTTACTCAGTCCATTCTCTGACACTGAAGATGACCCTGACAGCACCTTTGGAGACAAGTGGCTTATATGGCTCAGCAGAGCCAGTGCCTTGGCCTGATAGTACATGCGCCTTTCTGGCCACCTCTTTCCCCTTATCAAGTCTGGGTATTGTATGTTGGGCTGCAGACTGGCTGCTGTAAATGCACTGGGAAGTCATGTAATATGTAATTGGTCTTGTCAGTAACATGCAAATGGATGTCTGTTTTCTAGAGTTCATTCCTTGCATGGACAAGCTGTTTGATGAAGCCATACTAATCGGCTCAGGATACACTGCTCGGGAGACTCTAAGGTATGAGATTAGACCCTGATACCTGGTTGGTTAAATACCAGCAACAGGGATCATGGCATTTAATGTTACGGGGCTCTTGGGCCTTGACTCACTCATTGGATTTAGAATAGTAAGAATTTTTGGTTCTTTTATGTACCTTCACTTAAAGGAAGAAATCAGAATAGTTGATACAAATTGCAGGTAGAAATTTTAGATTTTTTTTCTTTTTATATAGTGCATATTATTGTTAAAAAGACTATTTAACAGTCTAACAATGTAAAAGAAGGGAAGGAGCTGGGTGTGGTAGGCCTGTAATCCTCGCACTTGGGCAGCTGAGGCAGGAGGATTGTGAGTTTAAAGGCCAGCCTAGGCTTCATAGCACGTTCAGGGCCAGCCTGGACTGCATAGTGAGACCCTGTTTCAAAAATCCTCAAAAACAGAGGCAGTGTCTTTCAGTCCTGTGCAACTGCTGATATTTTGGTTTAGTTCCTTCTAGTCTTTATTTCTTACACTTTCAAAATTGTATTTTTTAACTGTCATAGAAACATAAAAATTATACATGTTTATGGCATACCATGTGCTATTTTGAAACATGTAAACATAATTTCTTACACTTATAAAATATAGGATTGTAGTTCTTACTTTTTTTTTTTTTTTTTGTGGGTACCGGGGGGTCGACCTCAGGACCTCGCACACCAGCAGGCACCCGTGCCGCTGAGCGATATCACCGGCCCCTTTTTGTGTGTGGGTTCCGGGAGTCGAACTCGGGCCCTCGCGCTTGCCAGGCAGGCGCTTAAGCCGCTGAGCCATCTCACCGGCCCTTTTTTTTTCTTTCTTAAAGTCTTACTGTGTAGTTCAGTTTGGCCTTGAACTCACTTTGTAGTCCAGGCTAGCCTCAAACTCTCAGCGATCCTCCTGCCTCAGCTTCCCAGGTGCTGGGATTATAGGCATGCACCACCATGCCTGGCATTGTTACTATTTCTAAAAGAGGAAATAATAATCTTTATAATGTAAAATGAATGTTAGTCATTTTTTTATTTGTTTTCTTTTGAGGGAGGTAGGATGAATCTTAGAAAAATGTGTAGGGTGCTTTGAATATGATAGAGACTGCTCATTGATTTTCTATATTGTTTTAAAATATTAAGATACGGGCCAGTGAGATGGCTCAGTGGCGTAAGCACCTGCCCAGCAAGTGCAAGGTCCCGAGTTCAACTCCCGGAACCCACATAAAGGAAAAAAAAAGGGGCTGGTGATAGCGCTCAGTGGCACAAGCGCCTGTTGGCAAGCACGAGGTCCTGAGTTCGACTCCCGGTACCCACATTTAAAAAATATATATATATGTATATCTTAAGATATTCTTTATAAGTTGAGGTTGAACCTGTCTAGAGTTAGACATGAGATTATGTTACTCCTGCTTGAAACCCTCTAATTGCTTTCTGTTGTCCTTAGACAAAACTCAAAGTCTTGACCATACCACACTTATTCTGTGTGACTCGGCTATGTCCAGTTGTCCTAAAATTCTCGTGTTGTTCTCCTTCCCTGACTTGCTTTGGCCATGCAGGCCCTTGTAGCTCCTTGGCTACTTTGGGCAGTTTCTACCTCAGGGCTTTGATCTTACCTGTTTCTTCCATCTGGAAATTTCTCTAGTTTTTTACCTTATGGCCCCTTTTTTGTCCTTAAGGTCTCAACTTCAGTGTCATCCGAAAGGGAGCCCCCTGGCACTCTGTCCTAAGAATTGTTTCCCCATTGGTCCTTGTCATCATGCCCCCTTTTACATCTCCTTCAGCACTTATCAACCCATGTAATTCATTTTTCCCTGGTGTTTGCCTTCTATGATTAAGCTCCATGAGGGCAGGGGCTTTGTTTACCAGGTGTCCTGTGGTATCTTTAGTACCCAGTGTCTGGCATGTGGCAGATGTCCACACATCCAGTGAGTGAAGAACTAATAGCCTGAACGTTACTCCTGTATCTTTGTAAAATGGTCATATTATATAAGGTATTGATACATGCTATTTATTTTTTATTTTATTTTATTTTATTTTATTTTTTCTTGCTATTTATTTTTGAGCAACAGAACCCCCTCAGTGCATTGTCAAGCTGGTAATGCTTTCTTTTCAGGTTAGCCATATGATGTGCCACTGTGTGTTAGGCGCTTCATGACATGCATGAAAGTTAATCTTTTAACTTGAAAAGTAAAGATTAAAGCATCAAGACAAGACTTTAGCCTTTTATCATGCAGCTGTGAGGGAATAACAGGGATGTTGGGGAGCTGGGACCATATCAGACCTGCTCCATCTAGTGGTGGCATTGTGGGACAGGTAGTGATCCATGTGGTGGCCGTGAAGGGACAAGCACTAGTGGGTTTCTCTGCTTGCAGGCCCCTTGCCTACAGTACACTGGCTGATCTCGTGCACCATGTTCGCCAGCACTTGCCCCTCAGCGACCTGTCCCTTGCTGTCCAGCTGTTTGCCAAGAACATTGATGACGAGTCACTGCCCAGCAGCATCCAGACCATGTCCTGCAAGCTTCTGCTGAACTTGGTGGACTGCATCCGCTCCAAGAGCGAGCAGGAAAGCGGCAATGGGAGGGATGTCCTGATGCGGATGCTGGAGGTACTGGATAGGTGCAGCATCTGCATCTGTCCTATGCTCTTTATCTTGCTTGTTGTTAAGTTTAGGAGTGTTTTATTGGCAAGTTTATGAGGTGGCCCAGTTGCCCAGCTTGGGTGCAGGAGTTAGACTACCTGGCTTCAAATCCCAGCTTGCTCTCGCACTAGCCAGCTGTGCTTGGACAGGCTGCTTTTCTGTGTATCTGTTTCTTCATCATACCGCTGCTAATCACAGCATCTGCCTCATAGGGTTGCCATGAGAGCGAAATAAAGCTGTGTGAGAGTTCTTCCTGTACTTCTGGAAGAGTTCTAGGGGCACAGCAGCCACATGGTATTTCAGGCATGGGCATTTCTGTGGCAACCCAGTGGGTGCTCAACAGAGGGATAATGGATGCTTCCCAAGGCCAGTGGGCAGTGGTGTACCCTGGAGGGATGCGTCTGGCAGACCTGGGTCACATCCAGTCCCTGCTTGTCAGATTAGTCTCTCATTTCTGAGCCAGGCTCTCCCCATCAAAAATGGAGATAATTTTAGAGAAAAATCCTGGCACAGTTTTTCCCATAACAGCTGACACAGGAAGTGCTTAGAAATTACCAGCCTCTGCTCTCTTTGTGAAGGGAGAACCAGAATGACTTTAGCAAGTGGTTTTCATGACATCTTTTTCTTCTGTCATCTGCAGGGATTGTTTGGCCCATTCATGACCTTTGTCTTCTCCCTGACTTTTCTTCCCATTAGGTTTTTGTTCTCAAATTCCACACCATTGCCCGCTACCAGCTCTCTGCCATTTTTAAGAAGTGCAAGCCTCAGTCTGAGCTCGGAGCAGTGGAAGCAGCTCTACCTGGGGTGCCCGCTGCCCCCGCTGCCCCTGGTCCTGCACCATCCCCGGCCCCTGTTCCTGCCCCTGCCCCACCCCCACCCCCACCCCCTACACCAGCCACCCCTGTGACTCCAGCCCCTGTGCCTCCTTTTGAGAAGCAAGGAGAAAAGGATAAGGAGGACAAGCAGACATTCCAGGTCACAGATTGCCGAAGTTTGGTAAAAACCTTGGTCTGTGGTGTCAAGACAATCACTTGGGGCATAACATCCTGTAAAGCACCTGGTGGTAATTCTGCTTTTAATATAAGAACTGAGATTTTAGTTAAGAATGAGTTTTAGTCACTTTAACTTACATGCTCTCTCTTTTTTCCAGAAGCTCAATTCATTCCCAACAAACAGTTACAACCCAAAGAGACTCAGATTTACATAAAACTTGTGAAGTATGCAATGCAGGCCTTGGATATTTATCAGGTAAGGAAGTGCTCTGGAACTAGGCTGTTGAGTATGGAAGGTGGCTCTTAGAATTAGAGGTGCAGGTGGGGGTATGGGTCTCAAGAGGTCTGTGACTAGATGGTCCAAGGTATTTGTAAACTCAGGTTTGCTCTTGTGCAATCTAGCATTGAATTCTTGGTGGTAATTGTTTTGAGTCCACATGTGTGTACTTTACAGGGAGGTGGTGCAAATGGAATGCAGTAGAAACATAGGAGTTTAGGTTTATTTACTGTTCCTTTCCTATTCTGAACACAAAATCTTTTTTGTTTTTTCTTTTCCAAATTCAGTGTTAGTAAAGAGAATTGAAGGAGAGGGCATTTATTGTCTAATTCAGGCAATGTCTTTAAAGTACGTATCTGATACGATTTTGTGATAGAACATATTCAGAGGTCAGTTGTAATACTCTTGGGTGATTTTCTCCTATACTAGGTCCAGATAGCAGGAAATGGACAAACATACATTCGAGTAGCGAACTGCCAGACTGTTAGAATGAAGGAAGAGAAGGAGGTATTGGAACACTTTGCTGGTGTTTTCACCATGATGAATCCCTTAACATTTAAGGAAATCTTTCAAACTACAGTCCCATATATGGTGGAAAGAATCTCAAAAAATTATGCTCTTCAGGTATAAAACTCATTTTTTAACATTCTTTAAACATTCACTTTAAAATTTTTTGCTGATTTGTTGAACACTTTGTGTTTCATTGATTTTGAAAATTTTAAAAATAATGTGACTTAATGATATGCTTGTACAGCCAAGAAGTACTAGGCCATAATGTTTGAAAAAAGTTTGCAGACCTTTCAGATGCATTGGTCCAGTTCCTTTGATTCATAGAAATTAAATGTATGCTAAATGCAAGCGGTTGGCATTTGATAGGGAAAGTGAAATAGATTAGGTGCTGGAAGTGAACTGGTGGCTGAAGGCTCAGCAAGGTGTTTCCATGTGTTTCCTTTTGGTGGATAATTAATTTCTTGGCTTGTCTAATGCAGGTTTGATTTTCTTTTTTTGGAAAGCTTATTTTCTCTGAAAGCTGCCTTACGGAAAGGGGATTACTATTGTCCTGTGCATTTCTTGTTTTGACAGATTGTTGCCAATTCCTTCTTGGCAAATCCTACTACCTCTGCTCTGTTTGCTACCATCCTGGTGGAATATCTTCTGGATCGCCTGCCAGAAATGGGCTCAAATGTGGAGCTCTCCAACCTGTACCTCAAGCTGTTTAAGTTGGTCTTTGGCTCAGTCTCCCTCTTTGCAGCTGAAAATGAGCAAATGCTGAAGGTAACATTCATTTAGATCTAAGAAGCACTTGTATTCAGGGTCTTTTTTGTTCCTTTTTTTTTTTTTTCTTTAGTATTTTCAGTTTTGAACAGAAACTAAGTGATTATACGTGTAAAGTGCTCTTTGAGTTAAAAGATTTATAGCAACTAAGGGCCAAGTGTAAGAAACGGTCCATGTTTCTGAGCAGGCAGTTTGTTTATCTGGTGACTTAATGTGAAAAATTTTGAACTCTTATGATAAATAAGTGTGCCATTAGTACTGCCACCCCTACTTTTTTAAACTCAAGCGTCTGTTTTTGGATTATACATGTGATGCAGAGTAATATAGGAATAAAAAAATGCCTCTGTGAAACTCTCAACAAGACAGTTTACTGGAATAGTTCTTATTACATCAGTAATCTACCACCTTTATGAAGTTTTGTTTTTCTTCAGATCTCCATGCAACACAGAAACAGCATGTCTCAGGGCTATTTGTTTATTTTACTGTTTAAATAAAAAATTGTTATGTGTTTGTCTTCCTTTCCTAAGGTCATATTAGAGATTTGTCTCATCACATGTTTTTATATGTGACTAACGCTATATAATTAGATTTTATTCTTGGAAATGTTAAAAGCTATCCATAGTGACATCACCCACTAAAAGCAGAAGGCAGAACAAAAACCTTACACGCTTATGACAAAATATTTTTGTTCCTTTCGAAAGTTGACTATTCTCACCAGTTGTATGTGCAGAGGAATGTTTTCCATAGGGGAAGTTTTGAAGACGTAAGCAAATAAATGGCAGGTGATGTGAAGTGCAGTCGTCTGGTTTTAGGTGACGGTTTCCTTGTTTGCTTAATTTACTTTGTGGTACTGGAGATTGAATCCACAGCCTTCGTAATGTGCTCTATCCCTAACCCTTTTGATTTTATTTAGGCACAGGGTCCTGCTAAATTGCTAAGTTACCCAGACTGGGCTTGAACTTTCTGTTATCCTGCCTCAGTCTTCCAGAGTGCTAGAATTATAGGCATGTGTGTCACCACAGCCAACCAGTTTCTTTTTTTTTTTTTCCAATTTATAGTAATTAGTTATCAGCATCCTTAATGTTACTGTTGTGTAAACATATACGGAAAATACTGTTTGTTTTAAAGATACACAATACTTAATTATAATCTGCTTACTCCTAATTCAGTGTCTTCAAGTGTTCCAATTTTTGCCATTATTAAAAACAACTGTGTAGACCAACAACCAAAAAATCAGAATCAAAGCCAACAGGACAAAGCTGGTATTGGAGTATTGTTCAAGAAAAATATTCAAGGAACAAAATTGATAAAACTTTTTGTCAAGAGAATAGTTATCCTATACATATACCATGTTATATGTAATAAGTCCGAAACTATGTCAGTGATATTCACAATTCACTGAAATACACACACTAAAATTTCATGTTAAATTTTGCATGTGACATGTCAAGATTAGAAATAGAAAATAAGCTAATCTGGCTTAAAATATTAAAGTTATAAAAGCTAATAAAGTATTGATGATCATGTGAACACATTTTTAAATTTAGTCTTCTGAAGCCCTATATGTTTTGAGACTCACATTTTGTGTGTGTCCTATTTGATTGGTAGGGACATTTAGGTTTTCTTAGGTTACTTTTGTGTTTAGAGTATTGGCAGGAAGCAGGCTTCTTTCATCTATGTGACTATGGAGGACTATAAAAGAGGTGACCACATTCACAAGAAATGAAAAGTACACAGACCCTCAAATTTCTGCTGCAAATGTCATGTGTCCAATGTCATTTAACTACAGAATGACATAGGAACCTAAAAAATGTTTCTTTCTTAATCAAACTGGTGGAAATCGACATATACTTTCAGAGAAATTAATTTGAGTCAAAGGTTGGAAATTGTTTTTTCTTTTGGAGTAAACGCCTCAGAATTGCCTTTAATTGTTGGATTGCAGTGATATTGGATTGCTGTCTCTTTCCTCAGTCACACTCTACTAATCAGCCTTTTTTCCACCATAGCCTCATCTTCACAAGATTGTGAACAGCTCCATGGAGCTCGCACAGACTGCCAAGGAACCTTACAACTACTTCCTGCTACTCCGAGCCCTGTTCCGTTCTATTGGTGGAGGTAGCCATGATCTCTTGTATCAGGAATTTTTACCTCTCCTCCCCAACCTCCTCCAAGGTTAGAGCAGTAGTTTTGGTTGCTAGTTGGATTTATGTGTGTGTGTGTTTTGCTGCCCCAATTGCTGCTGCTCATCTGTGTATCTGGTGAAGGTTGTGGTTGTAGTGGGTGGGGTGGGACATGTGTGTAAGCCTCCCTTCTCTTCTTTGAAGGAAGTGGGGCTTAGAAGGGAGCCCTGTTAGGGATGGGCTGTGTCCTCCCTAATGAGGGTCAAGTGGGATTTGGAAGATTTCAGTTACCAGGATATGACTTGGTTGCATTTTCGTAGCATTTGGCAAGAAGGTCTAGAAAGAATGTAGTTTCTAGAAGGAAAAGGCAAGGTATAAAGCTAATTCATAGTTAGTTTATATATTTTAGTTTCTAATTCGCATAACTAGGACCCTAGAATTCTTGTGTTTAGGGATGTTCTCAAGATACATAGTTAAAAAGGATCTTGGGTCCATTGAATGTTTATGGAGGATGAACTGATTGGAAACATTGTCCTAGGGTTTTTAAATTCTTTATAAGGTGAGCTCTTGGGTAGGTATTGAATTTTTCTCTCATATTTTCTTTGCAAATTCCTTAAAAAGACGTTTACAACTTAGTATACCCAAGAGGCAAGTGGGACATTATTTGAGTATGTAGAATAAAAATGGTCATTAATCTTCCACAGATGGTACCTGAGGTGGGCCATAATTAGGCCCCTTGTCCATATTTAGCCCCATCTCCAGTTATTCTCCTCTTCCCCTACCTTTGTTCTCAGTCTGATTTCTTCTTCCTGGAGCACTCTTTACCATCTCTGAGCTTCTCTCCTCCTAGTTTGTTAAAGCCAGTGCTCTGCTGGGATCTTTTGTCCTCATCGCCTTCTCCTCTGGGTTCTGAACTGGTTCTGCTTCTCTGCAAACTCCTTTTCTGAGTCGTCTTCTCATGGCCCCACCAGTGCCGCACAGAATGCACCTAGAGTTGGGTCTCCTGTTAAATGCCTTTCTCTTGGTCTTTAGAAGGTCTCAGAAAGGACCTTAGTAAATATTTGATAATGCCCATGAAGGGTGGGTGATTGATTTTGTAGGAGGGAGGTTTCTCTACGTTTACAGTAAACAAAACTAGATTTAAACCAAATACTCATTTTAGAGTACAGATGATGATGAACACATAGTACCGGAGTCTGTGTCTTTAAGCTGGACTTTTTAATAGTGCTTATTATTTTTAGAAACTGGCTTATTTAACATGGTTTTTGAGATACTGCATTATAAAAACATAATTTATAATAATTATATACACCTTACTATTGGTACTGCAAAAGGGCTCATGAATGTTAACTGCAGATTATAGAGCAGATTTAACTAATAGAGTGTATGGGCACAAAAAGTCTTGATGTTTATAGGAAAAGTGGACCAGTAAGTGTTTTACTGCTAACTTTGGTACATGTCTGGGAAATGATGTTCCTCTCTGACAGTTTGAAACCCTGTTCTCAGGCCTGAACATGTTGCAGAGTGGCCTGCACAAGCAGCACATGAAGGACCTCTTTGTGGAGCTGTGTCTCACGGTGCCTGTGCGGCTGAGCTCCCTCTTGCCCTATCTGCCCATGTTAATGGATCCCTTGGTGTCTGCACTGAATGGGTCTCAGACTTTGGTCAGCCAGGGCTTGAGGACCCTGGAGTTATGCGTGGACAACTTGCAGCCCGATTTCCTCTATGACCATATCCAGCCTGTGCGTGCAGAGCTCATGCAGGTAGGTCTGCCTTCACCTCAGCACCAGCAGGAGTGCAGAGCCCCACAGGTCTAGTCTGCATCACTGGGCTCTCTACTCAGAGACAGGCTCTCTGGGAAATGGAGTGCTGTGGCTTCATACTTGCTTACTTCTGATGTACTAAAAGATGTACAGAAATACTGTAGGTATCGAATGGATGCTTGTTTTGCAGGGTTGTCTCTTTCTGAGAGCTTTCACAAGTGTTGTATTCTCAGTAAGCTGATGAGTTGCGAAGGCAGGGATTATGGGTGCTGCATCACTGTGGTTGCTCCCAGCAGGAACTTCTATCCAACTTCTATCCACTCAGACTTTCAGTTCCATAGTAAAGGGATGCAGACTCTGAAGGGAAGGTTTGGGTGTCTTCCATGTCCCACCCTAAGGGAAAAAGAAGGAGTCACCCTAAGGGTCATGAAGGAGATTGTTTTAAAGATTTTTATATTTTTTATTCATTAAAACTCATTTTAAATTTCTTAGACTTTTCATGTTTTGCTGCCATTATGATTTGTGATGTGTTTGGTAACAAAGGTTCAGACTATCTGCTGTTTACTCCTCTGCCCCTATAGCATAGAGCATTTGAGCCTAGATGGGATCATGCTACTAGCCTTACCTGATAGAAGTTCAGTAATTCCCAAGGACAGGGGTCTTTGGACACACTGGATTGGAGACTGCACCTTGGACTTGAGGTTAAGATTGGGAGACTCCTTGGCCAGCCTGTCCTGGGATTTAGATCTCAGGCTCCATGTAGGCTGGAGAAGATGGCATAAGAGTTGGACTGGAGTCCTGAGGTCCACTTTTCCTGTTGTCACAGGATTGACTAGGAGCCTGCTTTGAAAACAGGAGTATTGGTTCTAGATGGCCAAGTTTGGTCCTGACTCAAGTACAGTACATGTGAGCAGAATATGAGGAGGAGAGGGGGCAGAGAGTGGGTACTGGTGCCTAAGACGGACAAGGTCAGTGCTACTTCTTGCTACACCATGAGGCAGATAACCCTGCAGAGGCATGGGGTCAAGGTCACTCCTCATTTTTTTAGGCACAGTAAAAGCTCCCACCCTATGCCAGTGGACGAGTGGCACAGTGTTGGTCTTTCCTCACCCCATCCACCAGCTCAGGCCATCTGTACAGAGGTGGGGAGCACTCTTTCCCCATTCTTGCCTTTGTGTAGAGAAATGTAGCAATTTTATGTTGACTATTGCTAGACTAGCATTTGTTGTTATAGAAGATTTAATTTTTTTTTTTTCTTTGTTTGGGTATTGGGAACCGAACTCAGGACCTCGCGCTTGCCAGGCAGGCTCTTATGCCGCTGAGCTGTGTCACCGGCCCTAGAAGATGATTTAAGAAAATAGACTTACAGCGTGAACTATAGTCATTTTTAGTACTTAGATAATTTAGGTGAAAAGAACATACTGAGTTTTTGGTACAGTTGAGTGCATTTGTTCTTTAAGTGCAGGGTGAAACTGAACTAGGCTCTGCAGTTCTGTGATTCAGATGCCTCACCCTCAAACTCCAGAATGGGAGCACCAGTGAGTTTCTCCTCTGCCTGCCCTACCCACTTTGTACCTGGTTATATATTGCTTCACAGGCTGGCTCTTGAGTCCTGCCATGTACATTGTGCTACGTTTGTATGCAGGTGCATGGAAGCACATTTTGTGTGTGTATTTTTTGGTAAAGATTGAAATTCCTGGGGGAGGACATCCATGATCGATAACATCAGTTTCCCCCGAAAAGAAAAGTGTTTGGGGTACAGAGGTGGGAGGAAGAACTTTCACTGTGTGATGTTTTATGAGGTGGAATTCTGAGTCCTGAGCCATGTGAACCTATTACTTGGCAGAGCTTCACAAAAGCATGTTGCTTTTAGGCTTTGTGGCGCACTTTACGAAATCCCGCGGATAGCATCTCTCATGTGGCCTACCGAGTACTTGGCAAATTTGGTGGCAGTAACAGGAAGATGTTAAAAGAATCTCAGAAGCTGCACTATGTTGTGACTGAAGTTCAAGGCCCCAGCATTACTGTGGAGTTCTCTGATTGCAAAGCATCTCTTCAGCTCCCAATGGAGAAGGTAAAGTGGGAAGTCTTTCAGGAGCTTTGCAAAGATGCCGTTTTCTTTTTAAGAAAGTTAATTTCTGTTTAAAATAGGTAAATAAGACTTGTTTTGGAGGGGAGGGAATACCTAACTTAGAGCAGAACAAAGTTTTATGTGATGATCTCCTTCGTTGTGAGAGCTGTTTCAGGAGGACAGTGGAGGACCATTGCCCTGGGAACTTGAAAACCTTGAATAGTCTTCTATCTTTTTAGATGAACACCCTTGAATTCTTGGTCTGTTGTTTTTGTTTTCCCAATCAGATTTTATTGGTACATTTTAGATACACATAGTGATCACATTCATCATAGAGAATTTGTGCCTGTACATGATATAACTTGTTTCTTTTTCCCCATTTCCCTACCCTCCCTTTAACCCCTCCTCCCATCCCCAATAACAAAAGCTTTGTTTCCATTTTTTCCTTCTTTTCTATCTCTTTCTTTCTTTTTTTTTTACTTTTCCCTTCTTTCCTTTCCCCCTCCCCCATCCTTTGTTCCCCTCTCCATTTCTTGGTCTGTTTTTTTTTTTTTTTTTTTTTTTTTTTTTTGTGGGTACCAGGGGGTCGACCTCAGGACCTCGCGCACCAGCAGGCGCCCGTGCCTCTGAGCGATATCACCGGCCCCTTTTTCGTATGTGGGATCCGGGAGTCGAACTCGGGCCCTCGCGCTTGCAAGGCAGGCGCTTATGCCGCTGAGCCATCTCACCGGCCCTCTTGGTCTGTTTTGATTCCAGTGGGCTTTATATCCGGTGCCACTAAGAAGCCAAGTTGATTCTGCCTGTGAACATTGTCTGTGAACATTGTCTTTCCAGTACCTAGTTTTCTCCCATTCTCTATCCAAACATAGCTCATGCTCTCTCTGTCCTGTCTCTTACATGTATGAAGTTACCGTTAATGTATTAGCTGTTAAACACCTCACTTTTTTTTTTTTTTTTTTTTTTTTTTTTTTTTGTGATTGTGCCTCCCTTTTCTCCCTGGACAACCTAATTGATATGAATTAGAATACAAATATGTGTGTGTGTTTACATAGCTGTGTAGATTGTTTTTGAAGAAAAAAGATGGAAACCTTTTTCTCTTTTTAAAAAAAAACGATTTAGTAAAAGTTTAAGAAAGCTGTCTTTCAGGTTTGAACTTAAACACAGGAAAGTTTGTGGTCATCCTGTAGACCCTACAAGTGTGTAGGTGATATAGACCGTAATTTAATGCGGCAAATCTAGTCTACCACAAGAGGCCTGAGCACATTTCTGTAATCTCCTATTGGCTATTAAAACATGAAGTTATTAAACAGCCTTCTACATTTTCATTTGGTGAACACTTGTTGGAATATCAGTCCACTGCAAAAGAAACCAAACACTGAGATTCTTTTGGGAGTTGCCAGTGCTTTGACAGAAAGCTTTTCAGAATCCTATAATTTCAGTGCAAATTTCTGTGCTTTTTTGTTGCAGGCCATTGAAACTGCTCTGGACTGCCTGAAAAGTGCCAACACAGAGCCCTACTACCGGAGGCAGGCATGGGAGGTGATCAAGTGCTTTCTGGTGGCCATGATGAGCCTAGAGGACAATAAGCATGCACTCTACCAGCTGCTCGCACACCCCAAGTACGTGGCCGTGTCATTCTCTGTGAATGGGTATGCCTTGCTGCAGGAATTGGGTGGAGTGGACCTTCTAGGTTTCTCAGTGTAAGGAGCATGCTCCTTCAAGTCAGGAAGACCATGTACTACTTACCTTTGGTCGCTAGAGAAAATGGAAAGGAGGACTTAGGTGCTGAGAATAAGATTTCACCTCAGTTGTACTTGTTGCCTCCATGAAGTTGTAAGCTTCAAGCAATCAAGGGTCATGTCCCTTTTGCCGTCTTTGCTCACCATTGTATCTATAGCTCCTGCCACATGCAAAACATTTGTTGGACATTCTGCTTTTCCAGTTTACAGAGATCTTTCTCCAAATTCTCATTTTGATATTTGTGTTTGTTGTTATTACTGTAGGCTATGTATAACCTATATATGTATATATAATAATCTTTTGAGATTACATGTATACTGTATTGTCTTTCTGTGTTGTAAATTTTAGGGACAGGTTTTTCCCATTTATCTTCCTGTTTCTTAACAGCTTCAAAAACTATGCTAAGTTTATAGAAGGTACTCTGTTGTTAAAAGGGCATTGAGGGCCGGTGAGATAGCACAGCAGCATAAGCACCTGCCTGGCAAGCGCGAGGTCCTGAGTTTGACTCCCGGTACCCACATTAAAAAGGGGGGGGCATTGAAGAGAGAGCAGGCAAAAGAAGCAAGTGCACAAGGGAATACAACAGTGTGACAGCCAGCAAATGTAACTGAAAGCAGAAATATACCTGTGCAAACTTCACAGATTAGGATCAGCAGAGCTAGGTTATAATTATGTTTAAGGTGTTTATAAAAGGCAAACTTGAAAATACCTCCAGGAATCAGAAACCTGTAGAAATTGCCCAAGTTCAGAGAAAGGAGGAGGAAGGCAAACAGAGACCCTTTAGATAAGTAAAATACGCAGAATGCATGCAGAGAGAGGAAAAGATGGAAAATTTTAAAGAGAATAAGATATACACAGAATGGAGTGAACACAGTTCGGTTGATGTCCCACAAAATGTGAGAGACATAATGGCTAAGAATTTTCCAGAACTGATGAAAAATTAAACAACAGTATACAGATTCAGGATCTTCAGGGACTTCAAAGCAAGATAAATAAAATCTGCACATACATGCATTATAGTGAAACAGCTAAAAGAGAAAGGGAAAATCTTACAAACTGGAAGAATAAGGTGATGATCTTGAAGTGAATGATGGCTTGGCAGCTTTGAAAGTCACTGGATAGCAGAACACATCTCAGTGTGGAAGAGAGCGCCTGCCAGCCTGAAGTCATGGATCTGGTCGAAATATGACCCACGAACGAGGACGAAAGAAAGATATTTTCAGATTAAATCAGAAGTCTTCTCCCAGCAGATCTGCAGTAAAGGACATTCTGAAGAGTGAGTTTCATTCAGACCAAAGGAACATTCCCCTTTGTATGATTCAATATGGGAGAAGAAATGAAAACCAAAATGACAGTATGAGGTCAAACGTAAATGGGATATGATCAGAGCAACAGAGGGGCACTTGCAGCCTTAAAAATTGTAATAGACTGGAAATAATGTACTTGTTTATTATCTGGTAAACAAACAAAATGTGGTTGATGTGTGACACAATAGAAGATACTACCGAGCAGTAAGATGAAGTGAACCGATGATGAGTGCAACAACAGACATCGTGCTCAGTGAAGGAAGTCAAACTCAAGACCGTATATTGGAGGATTCCACTTTTAAACCTTCTAGAAAAGCCAAAAAGGAGGCCAAGAACATATCCTTGTTGCTTGGGAGCAGGAATAGGGATTGCTGGGGTGATGGTTTAAAATTGGATCCTGGTGATGGCTTGCACAACTATACATATTTACTGAAACTTACTGAACCACATAATTAAAATGAATGAATTCTGTAGCATATAAATTATGCCTCAATAAAGCTTGTTTTAAATAATAGAAAAATATTGAGCTAAATATTTAAGAGTCAGAAAAATGTAACAATAAGAAAACAGACAAGAAATGAACCAAGGAAACATACATACAGTAAATGGTACAATAAAGACAAAGTCGATTTTTTTTTTTTGAAAGAATAATAAAATTGAAAGTCCTCTGGCAAGACTGACTTAGAGTAAAGAAGACATAACCATGATCAAGAAAGCAGTGACATTACAGATGTGTCAAACACAAAGCAAAACAATAATGTCATGGACAACTTTGCCAGTAAGTTTTAAAATGAATGTTTGTGTTTTCTCTGACTTTTATGACATCTGTCATTTTTGAGGAGACCAGCTATTATAGAGTTAGGGGATTGTCTGTTTCTTCATGATGAGAAGACAGGTCATGCCCTCTAATAGAACTCCCAGGGAAGTGTTCTCACGTCACATCATAACGTTCTCACACATTGTGCTTATCAGGCTGGGGCAGGGGTAAGGTGTGAAGGGGACAAGGGAGCCACTTGATGTTGACTTGTCCCATTGGCGAAGAATGGTCAGCATGGTATTGACTCATGGATTCTAACTTTATTCAGTGGATTGTAATCCGTCAAACATTTTGTTGACCAAATTATTTGGATTTTGTCACTGAGAGCCCTTTCTGTTTACTGTGTTCTTTTGGTGTCCCCTTACCTATTTCTGAGCACTTTCTAACTTCACAAGATGTTTCTGGGTATTCCTGTATGCTCTTTCTCCTGCCAGGGACTCACCATTCGCTGTAAAGAAGTGAAGGTTCCTTGAAGAACTGTGTAGAGACCAATAGCTCTCACCTATGTGTGTTTGCCTGGGTGCCTTTGTCTCCAAACCTTTCAGCAGAGTTTTTGGATAAGCTAAAGACAATGGTTTCACTGTGATCAAACTTTTTTTTCTTTCTTTCTTTCTTTCTTTCTTTCTTTCTTTCTTTCTTTCTTTCTTTCTTTCTGTCTGTTTGTCTGTCTTTCTTTCTGTCTGTCTTTCTGTCTGTCTTTCTGTCTTTCTTTCTTGAGACAGGGTCTCGCTCTATAATTCAGTCTGGCCTTGAATTCACTATGTAGCCCTAGCTGGCCTCGAACTCGCAGCAATCCTCCTGCATCAGCCTCCTGAGTGCTGGGATTACAGGCGTGCTCCACCATGCCCAGCTTCATGCTTTTTGTGTTATTTGTAAGAAATCATTTCTCACATCCAAGGCCTGAAGATGTTCTCTTACATTATCTTCTAAAAGCTCTATGGTTCGGTCATTCATGTTTTGATCTCTAGAAGTGATTCTTGTGAATGGTGTGGATAAGGTCCGATTTTTTTTTTTTTCTTCTGGATACCTAGGGTCCTTTTATGGTGAATACTATCCTCTTTCTCTCTGTGCAGCATTGTTGCTGTGATAGAGTGAGTATCTTCTAGGACAGGCACTATTCAGTGTTGGTGTCCGACATAGATCCTGTCACCCAGTACTTACATTCTACTGGGGAGAAAACAAAACAAAAAAAGTGTATACCACTTCAGTGATACCTGCTATTATGTGCTATTTTGTTTATGGGGCTGAGGTAAGGTGTGAAAGGGACAAAATAAAACCCCAGGGTGATGGAAGAAGTCCTGTCTGAGTAGGTGACATTAAGTGGGGATCATTATGAACTGTAAAGGAGGAAATTGTGAAAATGCCCTGTGGGCAGGGTTCATTCCAGGCTTAGGGAAGCAAGAAAGAGGCTCTCGGATGAGCCCAGCGTGGAAGCACAGTGGGTAAGCAGAGCTGGGCAGCCAGGCTGAGCAGTTTGCTCTTAATATTGCAGGCAGTGGGTGGCAGATTCGGCTTCCTCTGGCTGACCATGGGCTTCTTGGCTTAAGCCCAAGGTGCCATTGACCAGGGTGTTAGGAATGTTGGGGAAAAACAAGTTGGGGGAGACTGAGAACCCCTAGTTGGCATTTTAAAGAGCATTATTACAAACTGGAAAATAGCTGAGAAGACTCTCTGGTGTGGAGTGGGGAAATAAAGAACCTTGATGTATTTTATTAGCTTCAGAGACAGAACTAGAGAGTTAGGGGGAGAAACTGGAGTTGGATGTCTGGTCTTAGAAATTTCTTTTTCTCAGAGCTCTCAAAGTTGAAGGCAATACTTCTGTTTTTAATGTATTAATGACTTACCTTTCTTTAAAATTATATTTACGTTTGTAGTACATAATGGATTACATTCATTGTGGGGAGTTGGTTCGTGTACGTAACACATCTTAATTTTTTTTACATCCCCTTCCTCTCCCCTCCTTTTTCCCTCCCTCCATTTCTCAGATCCCTTCCCATTTTCAAAAGAGGATCTCCCTGTTTCCATTATCTTTTATTTTGCTTTTTACTTATTTATACTTTGGATTTCTCATGTAAGATAACTATGCGATATTTAAGCATGTGTGTCTGGTTTATTTCACTTTATTATGGTCTCGTTATATTTGCTTTCCTACAAATGACTTAAATTTTTCTTTATAGAGAGTAGTACTCCATTTTGTATAAATACCACATTTTCTTTATCCATTCATCTGCAGGTGGACATATAGGCCACTCCTAAGATTTAGGTATTAAGAATTGCACTGTGTAAACATGGGGGTGCATGTATCACTGTAATATGATGTCTTTAACTCTTTCGGGAAGATAGCTGGATCAAATGGAATTTCTACTGTTAGTTTTTCGAGGAATTTCCATACTGCTTTCCATAGTGGTTGTACTAGTTTACAACAGCAATGTAGAAGGGTTCCTTTTTTCCTATAGCCTCACCAGCATTTGTTATTATTTGATTTCTTGATGATGGCCATTCTTTCTGGGGTAAGATAGGATCTCAGTGTTTTAATTTGTATTTCTCTAATGGTTAGAGATGTTGAACTTTTTTTTCATGTATTGGCTATTTGTACTTCTTCTGAGAAGTATCTATTTCAGTTGCTCATTTTTAAAAATTGGGTCTTATCCTTACTAAACATTTGGTGTTTGTACCTCTCCTGCTCTCCCCTCTTGGTTTAGTTAATGTTGTGTAATGGCTGCATTAAACGCTTTGTCAATTAGAGGCACAGACCCATTTGAGTCTGTGCTCTTGGTGTGATTTTTCAGCACGTAATAGGTGTGTAGCTGCCTTTAAGTCATAACATTTTTCAGACCTGTTGGATCATTGATTTTAGTTACTTTTTAGGATTGACTCTTTAAACTATAAAGATCAGACATCAGTTTTCTTAACTAGAAGGTAATGATGAAAATGAGTATGCTGCCCATAGTTTGTAATAGCTAAGTCTTGGAAACAGTCTAATTGCCTGTCAATAGAGGAATGGATAAAGATGACTTTTTTTTTAATACAATGGAATACTACTTTGCCATAAAGAAGAACAAACTCAAGACATTTCTAGGTAAATGGATGCATCTTGAGACCATACTTTCAAGTGAAATAAATCTGACACAATGTTTATTGCATTGTTTCTCTGGTGTAAGACACTGAAAGGGTAAATAAGGACCAAAATTGTAATAGATACTGTGAAATAGGAAGAAAATGTTCAAATGGGAAGGGGAACTAAGGAGGGGGGAGGGGGAAAGGAAGGGAAAAGAAGAAAGAAGGAAAAAATGAAAGCAAAGCTTTTGTAAATAAGGAGGGGAAGAGGGATTGAAGGGAGGGGAGAAGAATGGGAAAAAAGGAATCAAGATATATCATGTTCAGGTACAAATTCCCTATGGTGAATGTTATCATTATATGTATCTAAAATGTACCAATAGGGCTGGTGATATAGCTCAGCGGCATAAGCGCCTGCCTGGCAAGCACAAGGTCCTGAGTTCGACTCCTGGTACCCGCATATAATAAATAAATAAAACCAATAAAATTAATTTAAAAAAATAAAATCCTGAGTATACCGCCATTTTATAATTTACCTCTGATTGCTTGTGCTCATATTAGGTAGAGTATATTTAGTGTCTCTTGAAACACTGAGTGTAAATGTTGGTAATGAAATTCACATTTGCTTCCAGATATTGCTGAAATTAAAGTAGAGAAATTAACTTACCCAGGTCTATCTAAATAAGAGGGAAGTGGGCAGGTTGTTACAGTGGAATCCTCAGCTCGTTAGTTGGTGGATGTGATGACTGATACAATTTTTGCCTTCCAGCTTTACAGAAAAGACCATACCCAGCGTCATTATTTCACACCGCTACAAAGCACAAGACACTCCAGCCCGGAAGACATTTGAGCAGGCTCTGACTGGGGCGTTCATGTCTGCTGTCATCAAGGATCTGCGTCCCAGCGCTCTGCCCTTTGTCGCCAGCTTGATTCGCCACTATACCATGGTGGCAGTGGCTCAGCAGTGTGGTGAGTGTGGGGTTGTTGTAGCAGAGGGCATGGTTATTTCCCTGCTTTACGTGCTTTTGAAACTTGATCAGGATGTTCAGGATGCTTTGTCATTTCAGAGAAGCTGAGTAGCTGGTTGATTCTTGGCTTTTCTTGGCTTGTTTTTTTTTTTTTTTTGGTACTAGGGATTGAACCAAGGGCCTTTGAACAGCTTCTTGTATTTTGATTTTGAACCAGGGTCTTGCTAAGTGGCCCAGCCTGGATGCTGGACCTGAACCTGCAGTCCTCCTGCCTCAGCTTCCCAGCATGCTGGTATTAGAGGAGAGGGCTACCATACCTCTTGCCCTCCATCTGTGGGTGGCGCTTTATTGACTTAAAAGTTACTACCAAGTTCTGTAATTTTTAAATATACCCAATTTAATCTTCAGGCACTTTGTTGTATGTGTATATGTGTGTGAGAAAAATGGAAGTGGAGTACTTTTGGACATATTGCATGTAAAACTGATGGTTCGAGGTCCACTCATTGCTGATCTTGCCTACGGTGTTTTCCAAGACCTCTTTTCCCGTGCCCCATTACTCTGCTGTCTGACCAGTTCCTCTAGTCTCGTGTGCTGAGTTTCTGCTTTAGGTGGTTGTTGGCAGTGTTCCTCCTGCCTGGCACGGCCACTCACCTCTGCTTCAGTGGCTCTCAGGCTCCTGGTGGGGGAGGAACAGTTGTGCTGTTTCTGTTCATTTCTAATCCATTGCAGATGATGCTTTTGTAAGGGACAAGGAAAATGCCACTGCTATATAGTTTTCTAAAAACGTGCCCTCAGTGTTTGCATCTCCTCCCAGACCAGTACCAATTAGTCTGCAGACCACACTTGAGTAGCACTGCTCCAGCTTGTCTTTAGAACCCCTCGCTTCTGAGGCTGACCAGCACTCCTCTGTGCGAACTCTTCTGTACGCTTTCCCAACTTTTTGGCCAGAACAGTAGCATACAACTCAACAGTTGGTTGTTTCTCAGTAATTCTTCTGCATGAACATTGTCTTTCTAGCAAAGCTAATCCTGATAACCTCCATCTTGCATAGTCTTGGGTACCCACTGGGTGCTAATTCCAAGTTGCTGTGGCAAACTGTTCTCTGACCATGTATATTCTCTGGTGCACTTGGTTACTGTTGCCTTTTTTGTTTTGTTTTCTTTTTGAGAGAGGGTCTTGTTAAGTTGTCTGGGCTTAAAGTTGTTAACTGGGCTTAAACTTGTGATCCTCCTACCTTAGCCTCCTAGGGAGCTAGGATTAGGGCCATGTGCACCACACCCAGTTACTGTTGCTCTTACTGTTACCCACATGTTAGGAATGTCCAGAGCAACCTGTGGTCATTTCACTGCCTCTCGTTTTGAATTCTTTACCTCAAGGGGAAAATGAGGTAGTTTTGTAGTTTGAGGGCCAGGAATGATTATGTGAATCAACTCCACTTGCTGATGTACCTGCTTCTACTTCCAGGTCCTTTCTTGTTGCCTTGCTACCAGGTGGGCAGCCAGCCCAGCACAGCCATGTTTCACAGTGAAGAGAATGGGTCGAAAGGAATGGATCCCTTGGTTCTTATTGATGCGATAGCTATCTGTATGGCCTATGAAGAAAAGGAACTTTGCAAGATTGGGGAAGTGGCCTTGGCTGTGATATTTGATGTTGCAAGCATCATCCTGGGCTCAAAGGAGAGGGTAAGGAAGAATAAGGAGTGTCTTCTAATATTAGGGGTGTTTGTACCTGGGGTAGTTGTTTTAGAAACTGGTACTTTGAACGTTTCGGTATCCTTAAGGCTTGTTTCTCGCTCTCTCCAGGCCTGCCAGCTTCCCCTCTTTTCCTACATCGTGGAGCGCTTGTGTGCCTGCTGTTATGAGCAGGCCTGGTATGCGAAACTGGGAGGTGTGGTGTCCATTAAGTTTCTCATGGAGCGACTGCCTCTCATATGGGTTCTTCAGAACCAGCAGACATTCCTCAAAGCACTCCTCTTTGTCATGATGGACTTAACTGGAGAGGTAGGTATGGGTGGCTCCAAGGCTAAATAATCATGCTGCTTTCAAGTAGCTAGTCTTTCTGGAGAACAGTCTGTCTGAGGCAGTTGTGTAGTGTGTGCTCCTCCCCGCAAGGAAGTGCTGATGCTCAGTTTCCTTACAGTGTCTCCAATATAGGGACAGCTCCAAACCCCCTCTCTCCCATAGGCTGTTTCTGGGTACTGGTTTGCTTGCTCTGGAGCAGTCACAGACCAGAGTGCGTGTGAAGGAAGGGATGCTGCTTCCCATGTACTGCAAGTTTCCACAGGTGTTCCATTCTTGTGAAACCATTTGTAGATCTAACACATACTGATAGACTAGGGTGTGTATCACCAGCTTAACTGTTTGATAAATACCAGGGTCATTTCTAGGTCATGTTTTCTTTTCTGGATTCGCCTACAGAGAGGTGATTTAGGCACTAAGGTGCTAAGTGGATGATGTGAAATAATCTATCTTGTTTAAGCAGCCAGTGTGAGGGGCTGCAGGTGGGTGTGGTGGGCGACATCACCCTCCTTTTCCTTCTAAGGCCTCCCTGACCTACAGGTTTCCAATGGGGCAGTTGCCATGGCAAAGACCACCCTGGAGCAACTCCTCATGAGGTGTGCCACGCCTCTAAAAGATGAGGAACGAGCCGAAGAGATTGTGGCAGCTCAGGAGAAGTCTTTTCACCATGTGACCCATGATTTAGTTCGAGAAGTCACCTCTCCAAACTCCACTGTGAGGAAACAGGCCATGCATTCACTGCAGGTATTGGCGCAGGTCACTGGAAAGAGTGTGACAGTGATAATGGAGCCCCATAAAGAGGTGAGACTTCTGACATGAAACTAGGATGATTTGTATTTTTTTCAAATTGGAGTTGTAAATACTGTTTATGATTTTGTGTTCATGTCAAAAATGTCTGTGCATGTTCTTTTTGGCTTCATATATGCAAATTGAGGTGTGTTTATATTTTGGCTGTGTCACTAATTATTTGTGTCAAGAGAATAGAAGACTGGTTTCCTGAGTCTGTATAGTACTATACAGAACTCTAGTTTTGCTCTTCTTTCTTTCTTTTTGTTTTGTTTTAATTAAGAGAGGTCACTGTGGAGTCTTAGAAACTAAATGTTTCTGACAGGCTTGTCCACAGCTCAGTTCTAGCACCTGAAATATGTCCTGCCTGCCTCATTGAAGAACTCCTATAATAACTGTGCCTCTCACAGTTTTCAGAGTGGTCAGTGTGGAATATTGCCACAACAGTCATTTGTTGTTAAAGGGGCAGCTGGTTAGTGGTGTCCTTCCTTGGCTTTCCCAGGTCCTCCAGGATATGGTCCCACCCAAGAAGCACTTGCTCCGACACCAGCCTGCCAATGCACAGATTGGCCTGATGGAAGGGAACACATTCTGCACTACGCTGCAGCCCCGGCTCTTCACAATGGATCTTAACGTGGTGGAACATAAGGTGTTCTACACAGAGGTAGGGGGTGGTGGTGCAGAGTGGTGTGGATGGCGGTGTGTCTGCTAGCCTGTCTTTGTATGTGAAGACTGCTCAGGCAGAGTTCAGACAAGGCTCAGTCAGTGGTACAGTAACCAGTTTTAGCCTGGCACAGCACTCTGAGCAGGTGTCTTGTACCTGGGATCTGGTAGGAAGGAGGCCTGGTGCCCAGAGATGTTCAGCAATATGTTGTGGTTTTCTGAGTCCTCAGGACTCTGTTAGCTCTGCAAGGAACTGTGTTCTAACTTAGGGCCTTTGAAGTTGTGTTTTAGAGCTACAGTAAGGCTGTATCCCTCATTTTTAACGACTCTTACTAGCTGACACCCAGAATGAGGCTGGCCCGGAGCAAGTGGCAATCTGTGGAACTTATCATTCACTTAATGTGCCACGCACTGTTAAACATCACGAGTGTCCTTGCTTACCTTCAACAGTGCCCTGTGAGATATAGATGCTATTTCTTCCCATTGTGAAGACATGGCAGGTGAGCCTGAGGGTTTGTTTCTTAGCCAAGATCACAGAACAAGTGAGCTGCAGACCTAAGGTTGCAAACAGGAATGCTTATTTCAGAGCATGCTTCCCAGTCACTGCACCGTCCAGCCATGATCTTGTTTTGTTTAGTAGATTTGACTTGCCTCTTGACCCAAACACGGGCACTGGCACTTGACATCTTCTAAACATGTGTCACTGCAGACATTCTGGTGTGAGGTGATACTACACAGTAATCAACAGAAATTAAACTGCAGGTATAGTCAGATTGTAAGCCTTAATTCTTAGATTTAATGATGATCCGGTAGGTAGTCCTGATTTGGACTTGTTACAGGATATGAATTAGCTTTTGCAGAGACAATTGGAGTAAACCGAGGCCAAATTCCTAAGGAAGTAAATTCTTTTTGGTTTATACTAAGTCTGAATTTCCAACTGTGAAAGTTTACCTATTGATTTTTTTCCTTTTGAAGTTCTTCAGTTTTGCCTAGATATATGATCATCTGATCATATGGTTGAGCTGTTACACCTCGTTATGTCCTTTTCCCTTGACTAGACAGAGGGTCAGGAGCCTCTGGAAAGTGGGAGAACAGCTTCCCTTGCAGTTCTGGAGTCAGACATATTATAACCTGCACAGAAAACTGTTCATAAACCTGGGATCAGAACCTTGTGGTGTAGAGGGCATGAAACTTTTCTAGATGTTCATCAGTGTGCTGGCTGCACCAGCACATGGAGGGGTCTCTTGAAAAATACAGATTTCTAAGTCCTTTCCTGAAGATTCAGGTTCAGTAGACATAGAGTGAGACCTGAGAAACTACTGTTGGAAGATTTCTCAGGAGATCTTGGTGTGTGGCCATGTTTGGAACACAAGACTCACAGCTACTTCACACACAAACACTCACACACATACATTCATGTATTAGAAGAGCATTGTTGAATGTTTTATAAGGACCTGGTAACAGTGGTTTCCTCTGGGGAGTTGAATAGGATGGGTGGTTGGAAGTACTTTTTACTATATAGTCTCTACTTTTATATTATTTTCTACTGTTTCAAATCTTTTACCAGGTAGGAATCTTTAAGTGAAAAAAAAAAAAGTCTGTACTGATTGTCTAAAATGAAAGTAAAGGGGAAAATACTGATAGAATGACGTATAACATATTTTAGATATTAGATATACAGGCACCTGTATGCTAGAACCTCTGGAAGGATGGCCACGGGAATTCCCAGTAGTATTCAGCCTCCTTCATTATACTTTCCTGTACTGGAAAAGAAAAAATACAACCACTCAAATATCTGCATTATGGCCCATCTGCTGCTTGAGTGCTTGCCCAGGGCATTGGCTAAGCAGCTCTGAACAATGGGGAGACAGACCTGCCATCATAAAATTTGCAGTTAGATAAAAGGATACTCTCTTTTGAGAAAAAGCGTGGTATCAGAGTGAATGAGAATGTGTCTAAGAATGTATTGACTAGTGAGGTTAAGGAATTTTGCATTAAAATAAGGAAGTTTAGTCATATTTTGATACTTTCAGAATTTGTGTTTAGTTCGTCCATTGTTAATCATATTGCCATGTGTATGGCAGATTGCTGTGTTACTTGCAAAGTTGCTGTGTCTTTCCAGGGGGAGTGGGCTCACCTTGTTTTATCTTTCTTAGCTGTTGAATTTGTGCGAAGCTGAAGATTCAGCGTTAACCAAACTGCCCTGTTATAAAAGCCTTCCATCACTTGTGCCTTTACGGATTGCAGCACTAAGTAAGTTATAGGGTGTAAGGGAAAGAAGACAGTGACCTTTATTGTTATTGGCTAATTTTCTCAATTTTTATGGTGCTTTAAAAACAGGATCAAAAACTTATGTTTGTATCCAGGTGTGGTGGCGCATGCCTATAATCCTAGCACTTGGGAGGTTGAGGTAGAAGGGTCATGAGTTCGAGGCCAGCCTGGGCTACATAGCAAAACCCTGTTCCAAAAGCAAAACCCAAAGTTGTTTATCAGATCGTGTCATGAGATATTGTAAGGCTGAATACAATGTTAAGATTTAGATAATTTTGTACTCTAAACTGTGGATTTTACTCGGTAATAAATGCTTTATAATTCTCTTAAGTATCAAATGTTCTGGCTTATAAGAATTGTCATACTGTCCATCATATAGTGCAGTTTTCATCAGAATCCAAGTATGTAATAGGTGCTCTACAGTCTTTGTAGACTTCTTCACGACTCAGAAGCATTTGAGGATACCATAGTCTCTTTTCACTAGGAACTTCATGTTCAGTGGTTAGCAGAAAAATTGTGCGGTTTAGGGAAGTATACTAGATCAATCCTAAATGACCCCTTTATGTTGAAGCCATCATTTTCTTTTTAAATTTTTTTCAGTGAATAAATATCTATATGGGTATTTTGATGTTAATTCTTTGTTGTTGGTTTTTTGTTTGGTTGGTTTTTTTTTTTTTTTTTTTTGTGGGTACCGGGGGGTCGACCTCAGGACCTCGTGCGCCAACAGGCACCCGTGCCGCTGAGCGATATCACCGGCCCCTTTTTCGTATGTGGGATCCGGGAGTCGAACTCGGGCCCTCGTGCTTGCAAGGCAGGCGCTTACGCCGCTGAGCCATCTCACCGGCCCTGTTTGGTTGGTTTTTGAGACAAGAGTCTTGCTATATAGTTTAGGTTTACCTTGAACTCACTAGGTAGAACAGGCTGGCCTCGAACTTGCAGCGGTTGTCCTGCCTCAGCTTAGGGAAGCTGGGATTACAAGCACACATCATACCCAGCGGATTGTTTGTTTTTTGGTACTTATTAAAGTACTTACTAAAATGTTGCCAGATCCCTCTTGAATTAGGTAGAAGAGCCAAACAGCAGACTGTGATACCCTGACGTGGGGATGAGGGCAGAGTGCTCAAGACAGGCCAGGCCAAAGGGAGAGGGGTGTGCAGGGGGACTGTTCATTAGCTCCTCAGTTCTGTTGGAACTGTCGTCTTTGGACGCCTCTCCTGTGACCTCATTTCTGTTAGCAAATACGAGTATGAATCTTGCTAGATTGTCATCTCTTAACTGACTAACACTGGATTGAGGCATGTCCCCTTTCTTAAGAGTATTTGCATTTTCAAAGACTTAGGGAAGTATACTAGATCAATCCTAAATGACCCCTTTATGTTGAAGCCATGTTAACCCCCAGCGTTGGACACTTGTGTAGTGGAGAGACTACGTAGTGAAGATCTCTAAATCACCTATAACTGGAAGTTTAGAGGCCGTACCCTCTGTAATTCAGATGTGACTGCCCAGGCCAGCCGTGTGCTAACCCTGTGAGGATGTCTTGGAGGCAGCGGTATCTGGAGATTTATCATGGCCTTTCAGGCCAAACATTGACCTCATTCCTAGACAGTACTGAGCATGTGGCTGGAGACCATGCATTCTTTTTTAGCAGGAGAGAGGATTAGTGGTTCATATTAGTAGTATCTTTTTAAGAAGAAAATTGTTCAGGTATTTTTCAGGTTAATAATGAAATTGTACCAATTCTCTCCCTAAAGATGCGCTTGCTGCCTGCAATTACCTTCCTCAGTCCAGGGAGAAAATCATTGCTGCACTCTTCAAAGCCCTTAATTCCACCAACAGTGAGCTCCAGGAGGCTGGAGAAGCCTGTATGAGAAAGGTGAGTGTGTCAGTGTGAAAGAAACACCTAGAAGTCAGTTTGTCTGGGTATCACATACTAGATTGTAGTAAGTTTGTCTGTTTTGTAATCATACTGGATCTTTCAAAATGTTAAGCAGTAAAGCTAACCCCTCATTTCATCATTGGTTTTTGGAAGGCAGCTACTTAATACTGTTTTCCCAAGGGAAAACAAACACTTGCTGCTAGAGTTGACTGTGAATAGAGTATGAAGTGTTCTTTGTTGACTGTCTTTTCTAACTTCTCTTTTTTAATAGTTTTTAGAAGGTGCTACTATTGAAGTAGACCAAATTCATACACATATGAGGCCTTTGCTGATGATGCTGGGAGATTACCGAAGCTTGACATTGAATGTTGTAAATCGTCTGACTTCTGTTACAAGGCTTTTCCCAAATTCCTTTAATGACAAGTTTTGTGATCAAATGATGGTAAGCCAAATGGGATTAAACAGATTCTGTAATGAATTTGAGATGCCGGGCATGATGGTGAACACCTGTAATCCTAGCACTTGGGAGGCTGAGGCAGGAGGATTGCTGAGTTTGAGACCAGCCTGGGCTACATAGTGAGTTCAAGCCCATCCTGAAACTGAGATAATTACACTTTTTTCTTTCTTTCTTTCTTGCAGTACTGGGGATTGAACCCAGCATCTTCACACTGAGACTCCCCAGCCCCCACCCCTCAGCCTTTTTTATTTTGAGACTGGGTCTTGCTAAATTGCCCAGGCTGATCTCAAACTTGGGATCCTCCTGCCATAGCCTCCCAGAGTGCCAGGATTATAGACATGTTCCACCATGCACTGTTTTATGTTGTTTTTAAAATAAATAACGTGTTCACATGGCTTAAAATGCAAAAGCTCAAAATGTATCCTTCCCATCCCTTCCTTCCTCCTGCCCAGTACCTTCCCTGAAGGCAGCCAGTGTTAGCAGTGTCCTGTGTGTCCTTCTAGAGGCCTTTTACATTATTTCAGGACATGTGGGTGTTCTTCTATTTTCCCCACAATATAGTTATACTTCGTGCTTTTTCTGGTAATGTTTCATCATTTAAAACGATTATACAGGGCTGGTGAGATAGCTCAGCAGCATAAGCGCCTGCCTGGCAAGCGCGAGGTCCTGAGTTCGACTCCTAGTACCCACATAAAGGAAGAAAAGGGCTGGTGATATCGCTCAGTGGCACAAGCGCCTGCTGACAAGCGTGAGGTACTGAGTTGGACTTCTGGTACCCACATTAAAAAAAAAAAAAAAAATGATTATACAAATTGTTCTTGTGTTATTTGGGTACATAATATTTCATTAATTGAACTTGACATAACTTATTTAACCATTCTCCCACAAGTGAACATTTAGATTATCCCCAGTCTTTTGGCATTGTGGACAGTGATGCAGATTAAAACTTGTACAGTTTTATGGTTTTTTTGTTTATAGCAAAAATTTCTAGAGGTGGAACTCTGGATCAAAATACTTACGTGCATTTTAATCTTTCAGTGCATTATTAAACTGCTCTCTGAAGAGATTTTGCTAATTTGCACTTCTTCCTATTAAATAGAGTATGTCTTCTATACAACCTTGAGCAAGAATGGCAGAAATCCTTTTGAGTTTTTTGAATTATCAGAGAAATGATTATGTAGATAAACCTGTTTAACAGTGTTTAAAATTGAAATGTAAGCAGATGGAGAATTTCATTGGCTTTCTTTTTCATTCCATTTTGTTTCTGGTTAATAGTTTAATAAATAATCATTTAACAATTTAATCATACATCATGACAATGTGCATGTTTTTTACATGCTTGCGCTTCCTATTGGCCTTTGACTATTTAGATCCTTTGTGCTAGTGGAGGTATATTTTCATTTTTGGTACACTTTTCCTGCTGTAAGCAGGAGAAGGTAGGTAGATAAAGATTATGTAGACATACATACATGTGCAGTATAGATATATACCTCATATATATGAACACACAGGTTTTTACCTCACATACATGTTTTTCATATCTACAGACACTTAGATAATGAATGATAACCATATCACCAAAATTGTTTAAATGGTACCTTAATAATAGATTATAATAGGAAAACAAAGTATCACACGAATGAATTTTCTGAGTTGGAAAGTATTTCTCTTAAGCCTTAAAATATATGCAATGTACTTACATAATTAATTTCCATGCTTGCAGATAGTCAAGTGAGTGGTTGAAATAAATGAAGTTGTATTGCTGCCTAATCAGAGCACATCACATACACCCTTTCCTTTCATCCTATGTTCCAACTTTGGTGCTTTCTTTTTTTTTTTTTTTTTTTTTTTTTTTGAGACAGGGTCTCACTCTGTAACTCAGGCTGGCTTTGAACTCACTATGTAGCCCAGGCTAGCCTTGAACTCACAGCAATCCTTTCGCCTCAGCCTCTTGAGTGCTGGGATTACAGACATGCACCACCACACCCAGCTTCAACTTGGGTGCTTTCATAGATGAGATTTGGGCATTTGTTCTCATGTCCATTTGCTTCTATACTAGCCCTCTATCAGCTGTTATTTCTTGGCTGCCTTTGCATGCCTCCCTGAAGCACCTTTTCTTTTGACCCCTAATCACACATTTCAGATCTCTGAGCTGGCACTTTACTCAGGGAACATTGGTATCCAGGCTTATTTTAGTGCAGCTTTAAGAGAAGAACTGTTTCATAGTTTGTAGGTTCTGAGGCCAAGGATCTCTTTCTCTAAAATAAAGCACATTGACTTGTTCAGGGGATTTTGTCCTCCCTTCATTGGCTTTCTCAGTGGTCCAAGATCCTCTAAGAGCAGAAGGTTGGTGTATTACAAAGAATGATTATAGCTGCTGTTTATCTAGACATTTCCATTCAGCACCCATGCCAGCTGGGGATAGCTAGACTCACATTGTTTTTGTGTTTATTTTTTATTTTTTATTTTTTATTTTTTTTTTTTTTGGTTTTTTGAGACAGGGTCTCGCTATGTAGTTCAGGCTGGCATGAACTCACTGTGTAGTCCAAGCTGGCCTCAAACTCATGACGAGCCTCCTGTCTCAGCTTCCCAAGTGCTGGGATTACAGGCATGTGCTGCCACGCCTAACTCTGTTTCTGTGTCTAGTGACACAGGTCTTGAATTACCCTATGCCTGCTGTGCCATGCCAGGGACAAAACAGCCCTTGGTTAGCCATGTTCTTTAGAACCAAACTCAGTCACTGATAGTGCTTTTGAGGTTAGTAGCATTATTCCAAAAGGGAGGATACGTCTTTGTAGCATGGGCTTTCATGAAAACAATCTTGAAAAGTTTCCCTTCTTTAAAGAGTTTTATAGTTTTATGTCTTTTAAGTCTTTGATGCATTTTAAATTAATTTTTGTGCATGGTATAAGATAACGACCCAACTTCTTTCTTTTATATACCATATCCAGTTCCTTTCTTTCAGAAATTTGAACTGCTTGACATTCGATCTTGTATCTTCTTCCATGTTTAGTTATTTTGGGTATTTCCTCATTGAACTAAAAATTGAAAGTGATCTTATATCAGTTAGTATCATTTTTTTCCTTTGAGAAATCCAAAAGCAGAAAGAATGGTGACACAGCTGGCATGGTTTAAGCTTTCAATTCTGTTACTCGCTTGTAGCTTTGTATAAGTATTTGTTCTAGTAAGGTATAAGTTTCATGAATTAATGGTCTGGTGATTAATATCCTTGAGGGAGTTTATTAGTAAAATGTTATTCTAGTACTTTGAAGAAATGTGCTTTGTTTAATGCATTTCTTGGCATTGAGCAGTGATTCTCCAATGTGTAGGTGTCCATGAAAACCCATTCTTTGGCTGCATGAGTTTGGGAAACATAGCTTTTGAAGTTTGACAAGGACTTTAGGGATACTGAAGGCTCAGGAAAGGCCTAGAGAAGAGTGTTTGGGAGTGTTTAAATCGTTTTCTCCAAGCCTGTTTCATCATGGAATCCTTTTTAAAGCAACTTTCTAACTTCCCAGAGGACATTAGTGCCTGCCAAAACCCCCACAGAGGGTTCAGGTCTCCCACCCAGCAATATGGCACACGGATGCAAAATAAAGACAGAGTTCTGCAGATGAGGAGCTGTGGGATGACCCAGTGTTCTCTGTGGAACAAAAGGCCAGGAGTCCATGGCTTTTATTGGTTTCAGGGAGGTGGGTGGGGGTCATGGCAGAGTGCTAGGAAAGAGAAACTTTACAGGCATTGACTGTAAGGAGAAACAGAGCAGTTTTGTACCAGGCACAGAGGTCCTCTGATTAGCAATGCAATGGATAGCTTGATGTATGTAAGGCTCTCTTCCCATGTGCTTGCTCAAAATGCAGAGCCTCACTGTGTACATAAAGATTGCCCTCATTCTGTACAGGATGGAACTGCCGCCTGACTGCATCAATTTGTACAGCCTCTGACCTAGAGGGATCTATACCTATATCACAAGCCATTTTTCCTGGGCCCCTTGTACTACTGTTCCTCCACTCCAGTGGCCACCTTTCTCCTTTGACTTTAGGGCTCTTGTCTCTCTTCTTTGCCTGGAGAGTGTACTTCTCCCACCTGGGTCCATCTTTCCAGTCCCTGCTTAGACATCATAGCCTCCATAGGGACTGCCTTAACCCTAGCCCTTACCTGAAGCTACTTCCTACTCTTTTGTAAAGCTTACCATGCTTACCATAATTGCACTTGTGCACAGCGCGCACCTCGTGTTTTACCTATTTCCCTGAGCGAGGTCTGACAGCTCTTTTCTCTGCTCCATCTCCACTCTAGTACCTGCCACATCACAGTACTTACTGAACAGTTGTAAAAGTAACTAACACGAAGGAAAGTGACAGGACCTGGCATTAGAATGACTGGGTTTCCAAACTCTGTTGTATTGATAAATTCAGCCTCTTTGTTTACTATCCACAAGGCTAGGTGAACTATCAGGCTGTTTAAATGATGCGAGAACTGCAGTTCTCACGTTAAATACATTAAAACAAGGGAAATTAATGATGACAAGTTTCCACCAAAGGGCAGTATTTGAAAGTGAAATGCTCCTGTCATGAAGACTGTGTGTGTGTTTTTTTTCCAACAGCAACATCTGCGCAAGTGGATGGAAGTGGTGGTCATCACCCACAAAGGGGGCCAGAGGAGCGACGGAAACGTGAGTGACTCGCTTGTTTCTGGGAAGGCCGCCCCTGTGGCGCACCGCCGATATTAGTGTTAATGCCAGAGCAGTGCCTTGATTAAATTGCCAGTCAGGAATGGTTTTATGTGATTATAGTCCATGTAAACTGTTAAACACAGTTTATTAGAATTACATTTTGCTTTTATTTCTCTTAATGGCTGAACATTCCTTTTTATGTTTCTTTAAAATCTCCCTTCTGTTCACTTTAATATGATGTCTTTGTTGAGAATTCTGGGAAGCTTGAAATGTTAATATTTCAATTTTATTACTTTTGCTTTAAACAGTATGTTTTCTAGACTGTTCTTGGTAGCTGCTGTTTACATGGTGGTGCATTTCTCACCTATTGTTTCCATTGCTTTCTATCATTTGGTCGGTAGAAGTTTGTGTTTAATCATTGTTGTCTGATAAAACCACCTAGAGATTTTTTAGGACTTACTAGCACTAAGGAGAATGTAATAAAGCATCACATAAATACCGGCATGCGTATTTTCTAGGCCTAAATTCCTTACCCAAATTATTTGCCAATAATTAAAAGACTAGCATTTAAAATAAATTTGTATGGTTTTGAAGAAAAACCACTCTAGTTAAATCTTTTTAAGTATCTGATGTTGGTCATTAAAGACTTATTCTCTTCAAAAATGCATGCTTTCTGCTGTTTTGAATCTAATTTATTGTATATGCTAATTTTAAAAAGTATTTTTTAAGTTGGTGATGCCCTATCAGTGGAATGGTATCTTCCATACTTTCTCTGACATTTGGTGACATTTTACAACAGTATTCCCACTAGGGAATTCCTCATAGTTCTTTTGAGGTATAAATAATACGGCTTTTTGTCCTTTCTTGCGCCTATTTGTTGGATGCTGTGTTTCATACCAACTTGGAATTTTGTTTTTCGCTTTATTATGCTTTGTTTTGACCATCCTGTATCAGTGTAATTTGTTTTCACATCTTTCCTGCTGCTTCTAAACAGCCAACTAAGCAGAACTAAACCAGGATTTTAAACTTTTGAAAAAAATTTTATACTGTGCACAACCTTGTGAATAGTTTATTATTTATATATGCAAAAAAAAACTTCATGGAGAAGTTGGTCATTTATATATGCAAAACAAAATTGGAAATCCTCACGGAAGAGAGCAGAGCATATTGATAAAGCCTATGCTCTTAGGAGTAGGTACAGGTGCCTCTGTGCTTTTCTTCCCTCTCTTACCTCATGGAGGTATTTTTGCTTTAAATTTTACATTTGTTTTTACAATAAACTACTTAGTTCCCTGAAACACATAGTCAGTACTAGAGTAACAACAGCAACAAAACCTAGTGGGTAGATGAATGACTTCCGTTGAACCAGAAAGATCCCATAAACTTTCGTAATACATTATTTTGGGTGCGGGGTACAGTTGTGCAGATCAGGGCATGGGTGCTGGGAAGTTCTTGAGCTCCTACTGAGACATTTGCATCATCCTGTGAATGTACAGCCTAACTGTATGCCACATTCTAGGAGGTCAGCCGTGTGTCTGAAACTCAGTCCATGGGATTTGGGGTTCAGAGGCAGAAAGCATGGCTGTGGTTTCATCACCTAAGCCAGGGACAGGCCTGTGCTCTGGTCTTGAGCTCTGATCATTTTCTAAGGGGTGTTGTACAGAATGGGCACTGGCACTGGTTCTTAAAAAATAGTTTATTCTTGTTTGGTAGAATTCCCAAATAACTTTGCTTAGTTAGATACCATATTTGAAAATGTTGAGTAGTTGATAGATAGATAGAGAGGATCAGTAGTGTTACTTGGAGTACCCCTGAAGGTCACCATATTTAGATTGGTTTCCCCTTTTGACATAGCAGACAACACATGACAACTGTTAGAACAGTTCTGTACACACACACATGCACATGCACAGGAGCACAAGCAGCTAGCTCTATGGAGACTCCTTCGCTACATAAGATAATTCAGTTCTCCGGTGGGTGGTATCATGGTCTGGGGAGTGGGGCTTAGACATGTCTGATTTGTGGGGCTGCACCGCCTGGTTCTTTTCTGACTCTAGTTGGGAAAGTGTCCCCCCCCACCTTAATGTCTTAGCACTTTGCATAAAACCTTGAATTACTCACTCTGAAAAGTGTTTTAAAAATGTGTTTGCATACAAGAAGGTTTTACCATTTCTCCCCTTATACAAGAATCTTGAAACATTGTCTTTAATGTTTGTCTTAGGGAAGAAATACTGTTAGACACTATCCCAGGGCCATGTTGACATCCAAGGGTGGAAGGTGTGCTTTTTGCTGCTGAGCATTTGTTAATTATTGTGTGCTTTCTGATAATTGTGTCTTTACTGTCTTGTTAACCCCAGTAACCCTTACTGTGTTTGAGTATATGGGAAGTTTTTATGTAAATGACATAAATAGAAAAAGATGATTTTCCTCCCCATCCTCAGGAAAGCATTTCAGAGTGCGGGAGATGTTCCTTGTCTCCATTCTGTCAGTTTGAGGTGAGAACAACCTATTAAAAGTCAGTTTTTGACTTGCAATGTGAAGAACACTTTATCTTTTCTTTTCTTTTTTTCCTTTTCCTTTTACCTTTTTGTTGCCTTTTTTCATGCTGTAATTTTTGTTTTGGTTCAGCCTGCCATGGAAGGGGTAGAGGTGAGAATTTCAGTGGAGTTGCAGGAGGGGGTTGTTGTCGCATTTGGTTTTGCTGTGACTCGTTAGCTGTGTTGTGATTCTGTAGTGGACAAAGTAAAGTGCCTTGTGCCTTTGAGTGCAGTGACTTGTACTGTCTGTCTGTGGCAGAGTTGTATTAGTATCATTGCTGTGAACTGTCCGGATGCCACGCATGTTCTATATTAGGATGTTTTAAGCAAGATTCAAAGTTCTTTTGTTTTCCACATGTTAGAATTGCCATATTTCAATGCTATTTAATATTGAATGGGGTTTTGATACAGTAACCTTCATATAAACTCATGTATCTACCACCCTCCTAAGAAATGCCACAAAGAGTATATTATATCTGCTAGAAATTGGGAGTGATTATATTTTCTTGCACACTCCTGGCTTACGGACTGCCTTGAATTTAGAGCCTCTTTGTCCTGCTGCCTGCCACTCCCCTTCCTCTTCTTACACACACACACACACACACACACACACACACACGTGTGCGCACACTGATGTAGTTCCAACACTGTAGCATTAGACGGTCATACTCTGAGCTTTCTCTCTTCTGTAAAATGGGGATAATAACACCTATCATTTCTGTCTTCCAGTGGTGGTATAAAGACCAAAAGAAGTGGTTTTTGTGATGTTGCTATGAAAACCATAAAGGAGCATTTTTGAGCATAATGAATTCACGATAGAACTTACTCTATCTGCAGGCCTGAAAATTTGTAGAAGAGAGCTTTAGAGGTGGGATGGGGTGCTACTGAGTTGATTTTTCTTACTTCCTGCCTGTCTGCTTTTTGGTTTAAAGAGGAAGTTTGAAAAGTATCTCAGATGCTGCTAGGAACAGGGTCCCTCCTGACCAGTATTTGTCATCCCCATTTTACCTTGTCGAGAGTTATGTATACAACACCGCTTGTACCCGGTCCAGGCTGGCCCATCAGGGGCTCTTCTTCCCTGGGGCCATAGAGAGGTCCTTTGAGTAGCACAAGCAAAACTCTGACCTCCGAGAATGGGAGGTTGTAGTAACCCCCAGGAGCCCACCACTGAGCTGTCAGTGCAGTACAAAGTGTAGAACTTGACATTTCACACACTTTGCGTGTGATTCAGTGGAGCAGTTTGTCAGCTCTATTTTTTGGCCTGATTGACAAATACTTGGCACTATTACCAGTCATTTATTTACATTGATAATAGTTTCCAGGCTAAAATACTTAAGTATTTTTTGAGGACTCGTTTTAACTAGTTTTTGAAAGCAAAAAATGTCTGCTTAATCAGACTTAGTATGTTAAGAAGTCCCTGTGATGCCATGGCAGTGGGGCAGTCCTGATCGTCTCACAGCGGGTGTGGTCAGTCATCTCTGGCTCAGTCAGGGAGACGAGCCTAGGTGACCCATAAGATCACCGCCAGCACTTGTCAGTGTTCCTGAAAGCACGTAGCTTCATCACAGCAGGGAGCACAGTCACACGCATGTGTGCACACCCTTCCCCTTTGCAGTGACAGATGAGCTAAAGGCCAGGGGCAGTTAGTTTCTTCAGGACACAACACAGTTGTTCTCCAAGACCGGTAAGTTGTGGCTTTTTCATGTTAACTCTTTGCTTTGGTGGCCAGCCTTGCAAATACAGTTAGACGGTAACAGGGTCTGTAGCGGTGTTTCTCTCTTGTGCTCACAAAACTTACTGGGCTATTTATGATTTCTGGTTTTCTTTATTAGGAAATGAAGATTTGTTCGGCAATCATAAACCTTTTTCATCTGATCCCAGCTGCACCTCAAACTTTGGTCAAGCCTTTGTTAGAGGTTGTAATGAAAACGGAGAGAGCCATGTTGATTGAGGTATGAATCACACTGAAGGTTAATTCTCATTCTTTGTCATTTGTAATAGTTTTACTTTGTTGTGTTGTAAAGGGGGTAATCTAACAGCATAAGGGTGCAGAAATTAATACTCTGCTTTTTAGTGCCATCCATTCAGAGTGGAGAATGCGTGTTCTTACTGTGTGATGGTTGGACAATCCCCGAGGAGGGGTGGTGTGGGATGTAGTTTTTCTCTTTGTGTTCCAGGCGGGTAGTCCCTTCAGAGAGCCTCTGATCAAGTTCCTGACTCGGCACCCCTCGCAGACGGTGGAGCTGTTTATGATGGAAGCAACGCTCAATGATCCCCAGTGGAGCCGAATGTTCATGGTAGGTGCTGGAGCAGCTCTGTGTCAGCCAGTGTGCACCACAGTGTTCAGTCCCATTCACCACTTAGTGTCCCGCCTTACATCGCAGAGATGCTGAATATTGGAAATACATTGTTTGGTTGTATGTTTGAAAAGCTTAGGCCCCAGAATCACTCTTCATAGGACTTTCCCCCGCTTTAACCTGCCTATGGAAATTGTACAAGAATCTTTGGAAATTGCACAAGAATCTTAGAATTCATATTCTTTCACTTCTTGAGTTCGATTAGCTCAAAACAGTTTTCCTGTTTGCTTTGCTTTCAGAGTTTTCTAAAACACAGAGATGCCAGGCCCTTGCGGGATGTGCTGGCAGCCAATCCCAACAGGTTCATTACCCTGCTGCTGCCAGGCGGCCCACAAACCGCTGTGCGTCCTGGCTCACCCAGCACCAGCACCATGCGCCTGGACCTCCAGTTCCAGGCCATCAAGGTAGTGTCTCTTCCTTAGTTCCTGATGTCCCTGCTGTGGGATTGAGCAGCAGTTCCGATTATCTCTTCTTTGGCAGATTATAAGCATCATAGTTAAGAATGATGACTCCTGGCTGGCTAATCAGCATTCTCTGGTGAGCCAACTGAGACGTGTGTGGGTCAGTGAGACCTTTCAAGAAAGACACCGCAAAGAGAACATGGCTGCCACCAACTGGAAGGAGCCCAAGCTGTTGGCCTTTTGTCTGCTGAGCTATTGCAAGTGGGTGCAGCATGGGGCTTTGTGTCCACCACGTAGTTGATTCTGTCCAATAAACTAAGCTGGGGGTTCTTCTTTATAATTTGCACAAGGCTACAAGGTTGTGGCTCATTGAATACTTACAGTCAGGTTTGTTGTAGGGGATGGACTATAGCATTGAATTGATTTAAAAGACAAGCCAGGGATGATGCATAGTTACAGAATTTACCTTAAGTTAACCTCTGCTGTCGTTCTGATCCTTCAGGAGGAATTACGGAGATACAGAATTGCTGTTTCAGCTGCTCCGAGCCTTCACTGGTCGTTTTCTCTGCAATATGACTTTCTTAAAGGAGTATATGGAGGAAGAGATTCCCAAAAACTATAGCATCGCTCAAAAACGTGCCCTGTTTTTTCGTTTTGTAGACTTCAATGACCCCAATTTTGGAGATGAACTGAAAGCAAAGGTGAGCTCCACAGTTTTGCAGTAGAAGGCTTCAGGTTCTTGGGCTGGTTTGCTGGGGAACCTCAGCCGTATTTCTCTTTTCACATGTCTGTTGCTGCTTCAATAGCAGGCTGGATGGACTGTGGATGAGAAAATTACATTACTAAGGAATGCATGGCAGATCCTGTGGCAAACCAGTGTTGCTAATTTCTTAGTTTTCAGAAAATGACTTGTTTGATTAGAGAAGAGTAGGCCAAGCTGTTATTCGGTCTCTCTTCCTCACTTTTTTTTTTTTTTTTTTTTTTTTGTGGATACCGGGGGGGTCGACCTCAGGACCTCGCGCGCCAGCAGGCGCCCGTGCCGCTGAGCGATATCACCGGCCCCTTTTTCGTATGTGGGTTCCAGGAGTCGAACACAGGCCCTCGCACTTGCCGGGCAGGCGCTTAAGCCGCTGAGCCATCTCACCGGCCCTCTTCCTCACATTTTTAATCCACTGTGGCAGTTGCCCTTTGGCACAAAGTCAAGATGAGTAGTTGTTGCTTTGGTCAAGCTCTGACTTGATGGTGTGTTATGGCCCAGAACATTGTCCTTCCTGCCTTACTGAAGAGATAAAGAGCCTGGCTGTGTTTTCCTTCTTCATTTTTAATCTTTTTGTAGGTTCTGCAGCATATCCTGAATCCTGCTTTCTTGTACAGCTTTGAGAAGGGGGAAGGAGAGCAGCTCTTGGGACCTCCCAATCCAGAAGGAGACAACCCAGAGAGCATCACCAGCGTGTTTATAACCAAGGTGGTATCCCCAGCAATGCCTCAGTGTGACTAGAACTCATGACGAGTGAATGTGTGTGCATGTGCCAGGGGTTCATGGAAATAAGTTTTCCCCCAAGGCTTTATTTTTTCTAAGTACGTACGTTAGTCAGTGGCAGAGCATCCCATTACAATTATTAGTAATTTGTTGAAAGCACTCACTTGGGAATGAACTAACATTTCCACTTCAATAGATTTCAGTCAGCAATAGAAAATGTCTCATTGGAAAATTCAGGCATTGATGATTTTGTGAAAACCTGGACTAATCAATTTGGATGTTCAGTTTCACCTTTAGCTTTGTGAAAGAGTCTTCTAAAATCAGAATATTCAACTGTCAGTTACTGCTATGATCCTTGGTCACCAAGTTAATGGAGCAGTGTTGTGGCAGTGATGATGCAGTAATTCTCTAAGGCCTGTTTTATTGAATTTAAGGGTTAGATGCTGTATTTACTTTGAGATTATTGTTTGTTTTTAATTTTTAATTTTTTAATTTGTTTTAGTACATGTTTGCAGTACATAATGATTACATGCCTCATGGGGCATTGGTATATGTATATAAAACATCTTAATTATTTTTTTATCTTCTTTTTCTCCCCTATCTTCCTCCCCACATCTCGTTTACCTTCCCTTTTGCATAAGATTTATCTCCCTGTTTCCTATTATTGATCTTTTATTTTGCTTTTCATTTATATTTTAGATTTCTCGTATAAGAGAAGCCATTCAATATTTAAGCTTGAGTGTTGATTTCACTTAATGCGATGGTTTCACGGTGCATACATTTTCCTACAAATGACTCAAATATACCCCTTTTATGGTAGAGTAGTACTCCATTGTGTATAAATATATTTTTTAATGCATTCATCTGTTGATGGACATATAGCCACTTCCAAGATGTAGCTGCCATATTATGAATTGTGCTGCTATAATACAAACATGGCTATGTATTATCATTGTAATAGGATTTCTTTTAACTCTCTTGGGAAGATATCTAGAAGGGGAATAACTGGTTGAATGGAATCTATAGTTTTAGTTTTTGAGGAGTCTCCATACTGATTGCCATAGTGGTCGTACTACATTCCCAACAACAATGTAGAAGGGTTCCTTTTTCACCCACAGCCTTGCCGGCATTTGTTATTACTTGGTTTCTTGATGATAGTCACTCTTTCTGGAGTAAGATGGAATCTCAGTGTTGTTTTAATTTGGATTTCTCTAATGGCCAGAGATGTTGAAACACTTACTCATATATTAATTGGTCATTTTGTACTTCTTCATCTAAGAAGTGTCTGTTTATTTCAGTTGCTCATTCTTTGATTGGGTTTTTTATTTTGAGGGTTCTAATTTTTTTCAGTTCTTTATATATTCTAGATATTAGTCCTCTGTCTGAGGAATAGCTGGCAAAAACATTTTCCCATTCTGTAGGTCGTTTTTCACTCTACTGGTGGTTTCCTTTGCTATGCAGCTTTTTAATTTCGTTGATTCTATTTTTTTTGATTCTTCATGTTATTTCTTATGCAATTGGTGTTCTGTTCAGAAAGTCTTTGCCTGTGCCTGTGTCTTCAAGAGTTTTAACTTCCAGACTGAAGATTTACCTTCCAGTTTTCATTTTAACATTTAGATCTTTGAGTCAATTTGATTTTAGTTTAGTACATGGTGAGATATATGAATCTAGATTCAATCTTCTGTATGTGAATAGCCGGTTTTCCCAGCACCATTTATTAAAGAGGCTGTCTTTCCTCCAGTGTATGTTTTTTGGCCCCTTTGTCAAAGATCAGATAGCTGAATGTGCTTGGGGTTATTTTTGCTTCCTCTGTTCTGTTCCTTTGATCCTCTTGTCTGCTTTTCTGCCAGTACTATGCTGTTTTTATCACTGTAGCTTTGTAATATAACTTGAAATCCAGGGTTGTGATGCCTCCTGCTTTGCTCTTATTACTCAGCATTGCTTTACTATTCTGGGTCTCCTCTGATTACATGAATTTTAGGATTGTTTTCTCTAGTTCTGTGAGGAATGCTGTTGGTATTTTGATTAGGATTGTTTTAAATCTGTTTTATCAGTTTTGGAAGTATAGTCATTTTGACTATATTGGTGCTGCCTGTCCAGGAATAGGGGATATCTTTACATTTTCTGATATTCTCTTTGATCTCCTTTTTCACAGTACTGTAGTTTTGGTTATAGAAGTCTTTCACTTCCTTGGTTAGGTTAATTCCTAAGTATTTACTTTTTCTTGATGTTCTTGTGAATTACATTGTATACCTAGTTCATTATTGGTGTACAGGAATGCTATTGGTATCTTTGTGTTGATTTTATATCCTGCTACATTGCTGAATTTGGTTATTAATTCTGGGAGTCTTTTGTTGGAACTTTTTGGGTCTTCTATGTAGGGGATAGTATCATCTGCAAATAACGATAATGTGATTTCTTCCTTTCCTGTACATATGCCTTTTATTTCTTTCTGTTGCCTCATTACTCTGGGCAGTGTTTTGAGTACTGTATTGACCAAGAGTGGTAATAGTGGACATCTTTGTCTTGTTTCTGATTTTAGAAAGCTTTCAAGATCTTCCCCTTGTAATACGATGTTAGGAATAGGTTTGTCATAAATGGCTTTTATTAGGTTAAGAGAAGGTCTTTCTATACCTTTGTTTCCCCAGAGTTTTTATCATGAGAGAATGTTGGATATTGTTAAATGCTTTTTCTGCATCTGTTGAGACGATAATGTGATTTTTGTCCTTGCTTTTATTTATGGGATGTATTACATTTATTGATTTGCACATGTTGAATCATCTTTGCATTCTTGCATCCTTGCATGGGATGAAGTCTATTTGGTCATGATGTATGCTCTTTTTAATGATTTGTTGCATTGTTATATTACTAAGGATTTTTGCATCAATTTTTTTTAAAGAGATTGGCCTATAGTTTTCTTTTTTGGTGGACCCTTGTATGGTTTTGGAATCAGTATAATGCTAGCTTCCAGGAATGACTTTGGGAGTACTCCTTCCCTTTTAATTTTATTAAAGAGTTTGAGGAGTACTGGCATTAGATCCTACCTGAATTTCTTCTACAGTTTAGCAGTGAATCCATTGGGACCTGGGCTTTTCTTGGTAGGCTTTTTATTACTGTTTGAATTTCATTGCCTGTTATGGGTTACTCAGAGTTTTTGTATCTTTTAGGTTCAGTGTTGGTAATTCATATGTATCTAGGAATCTGATCATTTCTTCTGAATTCTCGAATTTATTGGGAGTACAGGTTTTTGCAAGTACTTGCTGATAATCTTCTAGATTTAGGCAGTATCTGTTGTAATTTCACCGAACTGCATTGATACGGGTTTTTTCCTTTCGGGTTTTTTTTTTTGTTTGTTTGTTTGTTTTTTGTTAGATTGGCTGAGGGTTTGTCTATTTTGTTTATTCTTTTAAAGAACCAACCATACAATTCATTGATTTTTTTTTTTCAATTTCATTAATTTCTGCTCTGATCTTTATAATTTCCTTCCTTGTACTAGCTTTGCATTTGGATTCTTGTTTTTCTAGGGCTCTTAAGTGTACATCATTAGATTATTTATTTGGACCCACTCTGTTTTTCTGATGTGAGCATTCATGGTTACAAACTTGCATCTTAGGACTGCTTTCATTGTGTCCCATAAGTTCTGGTACATTGTACTGTCATTACTGATTGATTCTAGGAACTAATTTCTTCCTTAATTTCTTCTGTGACCCATTGATTATTAAAGTTATATTGTTTAATTTCCATGTGTTTGAGAATTTCTGTGCTAGCTTTTCCCATTGATTTCTAGTTTCATTGTGCTTTATTCTGATAACATGCATAGGATAATTTCGATTCTTTTGCATTTAAGCATGCTTTATTGGCTAGTATTTGGTCTGTTTTGGAGAAAGTTGCATGTGCTGCTGAGAAGAAAGTATATTCTGTTATACATACCTATGAAGCCCATTTGTTTGAAGTATTTATTCAACTCTGATATTTCTTCGTAGTTTTTTTTGTCTAATCTGTTTGTGACTGTGGGGTACTGAGGTCTAGTTGGGTGTGCTGGTGTTCAGTGCTTATATGGTTTATAATTGTTACCTCTTCTTGTTTAATTGTTCCCTTAACCAATTTGTAGTGACCTTTTGTGCCTTTCTGATGAGTTTTGGCTTAAAATCCACTTTGTCTAAAAATAAGATAGCTACTTCTGCTTGTTTTTCATATTTCCGTTGGCGGGAATATTCTTTTCCATCCTTTGACTTTTAGTCTGTGAATTCCTATTTGAGGTAAATGTGTTTCTTATGTATGGCATACCACTGGATTCCATGTCTTGATCCATTCTGCCAATTTGTGTCTTTTGACTAGGGAATTGAGACCATTCACATTGAGAGTTACTACTGAAAGGTGGTGACTTATTCCAGTCATTGCATTATTTTATGGTTGGTGATTTGTTTTATTTCCCTTCTACTTAACTACTCACCCTGCCTGGTTTATTTATTCTATTAGACATCGTTTGCTTCATTGTTTCTTTCTGGGATATCCTTGAGAGTTGTTTTTTTTGAGACAGGGTCTCACTATGTAGTTCAGGCTGGCCTTGAACTCACTGTGGAGCCCAGGCTAGCCTCAAACTCATAGCAATCCACCTGCCTTAGCCTCTTGAGTGCTGGGATTATAGGCAAATGCCACTGTGCCCAGCGTTCATGAAAATTCCTCTTTGTCGTGGAAAGATCTTATTTCTCCATCAATTTTGAATGATAGTTTTGCAGGATATATCAGTCTGGGGTGGAAGTTGTTTCCTATTAGGGCTTCAAACAGTTTACGCCAAGCTTTTTTGGCCTTTAAGATTTGTATTGAAGGGCCGGTGAGATGGCTCAGCGGCGTAAGCGCCTGCCTTGCAAGCGCGAAGGCCCGAGTTCGACTCCCGGAACCCACATACGAAAAAGGGGCCGGTGATATCGCTCAGCGGCACGGGTGCCTGTTGGCGCGCGAGGTCCTGAGGTCGTCCCCCCGGTACCCACAAAAAAAAAAAAAAAAAAAAAAAAAAAAAAAATATTTGTATTGAAAAGTTTGCTGTAATTCTAATGTGTTTACTTGCATAGTGATTTGTTTCTTTTTTCCAACAGCTTTAAGATTCTGTCCTCGTGTTGAATTTCTAGGATTTTAACTGTGATATGTCATGGAGAAGTTTTTTTCTGATGGTGGCTATTTGGGATTCTATATGTCTCACTTACCTATATGTTAGATTATTTCCTGATACTTGGAAACTTTTCTGTTATTTCTGTAAAGAGGTTTTTTATGCATTTTGGGCTGTCTTCTAATTTGTCACTAATTCCAGTTAATCTTAATCTTTGCATCAACTAATAGCTATTGAATCCATTTTTTATGTTCTGCTATTTTTAAGCTATCTCTGCATAATTGCTCACCAACATTGGGCTCTGTAATGTAGTTCTGACATTTTCTTCACATTAATCACTTCTACTGCCCATCTTTTCAATAGAAAATTTAATCTTGTGGATTTCTGTTTGGTACCTTTTCATGGACTCTTAATTCTTCGCTAAACTGGTCATAAATGTTTTATGTCATTTTATTTAGCTCAGCTAGCTTCTTTATTGGTGTCTTCTGTAAAATTGCTGATGATTTTATTAGGTCTCTTTAATTGTCTCTTTAATTGTATCTTCTTTGAGCTTGCTGAGCACCTTATTGATTTATTTTATATCCTCTGTTACTCTTTCAGATCAATGGGCTATGTGGTTTTTTTATTTTCTCCCCCTCAATACCCCATGGATCAGATTTGGAGGAATTGGGAGTTTATGGAGGCATTTTGTTCTTTTGTTTTCTCATGCTTTTGTTGTTTTGTTTGTTGTATGCTGAGGATTGTGGGTTGATTATAGTGGAAGACTTTGTTGCTGGTATGGAGACCTCTTTAGTATCTGCTTTTCAGTGAGGCACTCTGGGCTTGGCTAACTACAGGCCTTTGCCTCTCTCCCAATTTCCAACACCCTCTGTTTATTTGGGAGGGGAAGTAGCAGTGTATTTGGCTCAGGACCCAGTTCTCTGGGAGTGGGTGGCCATATTGTTAATGACACACAGGCAATTCAGATATTGGAATACAGAGAAAACTAATTAATATCAACGACTATTGATATTAGCAATATCTTGGCAAAAGCAGTAAAATCAGCAAAAATAATTGTGTGAAAGAGAAACTGAATATTGGCATACCCTAAAAACCAATAATGTACCACTCTTAACCATGGAAAATACATCTATAATTATAGTATAAACACTAAAACAAACAAAATATTCACAAACAGTAAATATCTACTAAATGCAACAACTATAACTTCACTAACAGTAGAAAAGTATTCAATAGTAATAGCACAGTTAACTCTCTAAAGATTCATAAAGTTTAATGGTTATATTAATAAAAACAGGTGATCGGGAACCAGGACAATGACAAAAGTAAAATTGGGGAAATTAATTCATGGAAAATGAGAGAAAAGTGAGATAAAGGAGCCTGTTGAGTAAAAAGAAATTAATGGTACTAGATAAAACTAATAAAAGAATGAACAAGAAAAAGAATAATAATAAACAGCGCAAAAAAGAAAAATAAGGAAAAAAGTTAAAAGCAGTAAAGAGAAGAGGAAAAAAGGGGGGACCCCAAATTCCCAGAAACTGATGAAGGAAAAAGAATGATTCTAAAACAAAATCACCTGTAGTTTTGAATGAGTGGTTTATTTTCAGGATCTGCAATCTTCGAATTCAGAAGTCATGATTTTCTCTGCCTAGCTTTATAGCCTGTAAGTTTGTGAGGTGTCCCTTCTCCTCCAGAGGTCCCTCTGTCTGTATACCCCAGACCATGGCAATCGTCTCAGCTAAGGCCTGTCTTTGCTTGCTTTGGTCTCTGCTAGATGTAGGCAGCAGAGCAGGGGTTCAGGCAGACTGCTCCAGTTAATGCCAGCACTTTCCATCTGCCTCTGAAAGGTCATATTCACCAGCCCTGCTTTCTCATGGCAGATGGTGGGACCCTGTTCTTCCTGCCTGAGCTTAAATTTTTCAGGGCCTCTATATCTGGCCTGTACCTTCTCTTTGGCTCTCTCTCACCCAGTCACTGTGGGAGGGTAACACTGGAAGCCCTGAAATAGAGTTGCTCTGTGGCTCAGTTTTAAACAATAAACCCCTTTCCTAAATGGTATCTGATTATGGTAGGCACTGCAATGTAGTAGGTGCTTCACTGGGTTTCTTCTCCAACTCTAGACTGCTGTGAAGTAAAGTGACTGTTTTTGTAGTTTACAATAGCTGTGGGTTTTCTTGGGGCTAGAGCCTCTGGCCAGGTTAGTAATTATCCCTGGATCTGCTGACCCTCCAGGCTTACTTTCTCTCTCCAGGCATTGGCCTCATCCATGATCAGGTTGGTCAGTTGGTTAGCACCTCTGCTGCCCTGTGCGGAGGGGAAAAAACGCAGAACCAACCTTGAGTTGATGGGTAGCTGTGGCCAGGGTGTGGAATCCACAGGTGTGGAGATGGTCGGGGGCTAATGCATGGGTCTGTCAGGGGCGTGGGTCTATCAGGGGAGTGGGTCTGCCTGGTCCCTACCCTGAGATTGAATTGATTTGTGTAAGTTGTTAGTTGGAATGTTGAGTGTGTGGCATTCTCCATCTGCAGTGTGGATTAATGGTTTCTAGAGGTGAGCACTACATATGTATTAATGGCTACTTCCTGCAGTTCTGACATTACTTCCTGCTCCTGAGCTGAGCCCAAGGATTTATTTTTTATCCATGTTGTGGTATTTGTGTTATCAAATGGGCACTTGGTAGCTTGGGCAGAGCCCTTTCTCTTGTACCTCCTCTAGTCTATATCTTCTGGGTCAAATGATCCAATTTGGGAGCAGTGAAGAATGGGGTTTTGAGTGTCCTCACGAGAGAAACAGTGTGGGACAAACTGTCGGCAGAAGGAGGGAATGCTGCCAGGAAGCAGCAGATCCAGGGAAGAGAAGAGCTGTGGGGGCCAAACAGTCACAATGGAGGACTCCAGTCTTCTGTATTCCACAACAAGACAGATCTGGTGGACGGAAAATGGTTAGGATATGTAGTTGAATTGAATGGGTCAATATTATACTTGATTTAATGGCGTCTACAGAGTATTCCTCAAAGAATGTGCATTTTTTCATATATCCATGAAACACATTTGAAAAGTCTATCAAATTCTTATTCACATGGAAAACCGTAACAAATTTTTGAAAATAGATTTTTCTTTTTGGATCACATTTTCTGATCATGATGCAGAAAACAAGAAATAACCAAAGGTTGACCAGGAAAAGAATCTTAACTACTTGGAAATATGGAATTTAGTCTTGAATCACCTGTATCAAAGACAGAGTCTTTCTTTTCTGCCTCAAGTTCCTTTGCCCAGTGCATTCTGACTTCAGCATTGAAATGAGTTTATATACAAAAGGAAAATTGATGTGGCATATACATATAGTGTTTGTGTATGTGTGTGTGTTCAAAGTTTAAACTTGTTGTATGACTCTTAGTAGGTATCATAGTTTAAAACTGGAAATGAGTACCATCCTACTGCATCTCCTGACAGGTCCTAGATCCTGAGAAGCAGGCAGACATGCTGGACTCTCTGCGGATCTATCTTCTGCAGTATGCCACGTTGCTGGTGGAGCATGCGCCCCACCACATCCATGACAACAACAAGAACCGCAACAGCAAGCTACGCCGCCTGATGACCTTTGCGTGGCCCTGCCTGCTCTCCAAGGCCTGTGTGGACCCAGCATGCAAATACAGTGGGCACTTACTTCTGGCACACATTATTGCCAAATTTGCAATACATAAGAAAATTGTCCTCCAGGTACTTAGCAGAGCTCCCTCCTACCCTGCCCCTACATTCGGATCTTTTGTCATATGTATATATCTTTTCTTTGAATAACTGCCTCTCCTTTTTTCTTGTCTTATCCTATTGCCATTAAAAGAAAAACAAGCTTGTCTGCCATCTTACAGACAGTAAGCAAACAAATACTGTGTGGTTTCACGTAAGAAGTACTTAGAATAGTCAAAATCATAGAGACAAAGAATAGAGGGGCCAGGGAGGGGGAGAATAGGGACTTAGTGCTTAATTATTACAGAGTTTCAGATTGAGAAAATGAGAACATTCTGGATGTGGATGATGGTGGTAGTTGCACAGCAAATCAGTGTGCTTATAGTTGGACTGTTACACAAAGATGGTTAAGAGAGAAGTTTTAGACTGAGCGTATTTTAGTATAATAAAAGAAAAATCGAGGGGAATGAAGACTAAGATTTCACTCACGATGATTCCTTTTAGCTCCTTCCTCCTCAGTTACTGCACTGCTCTCTGGTAGCCTTGCTTTTAAAATAGTGTCTCCTTCAAGCTCATCTACCCATTGAGTTTTGGCCTCCAACTCTGATATTCCACTGAAAATTTTTTTTTGAAAGGGGATCTCAGCTGGCTGTGGTGGTGCACTGCTATAATCTCAGCACTTGGGAGACTGAGGCAGGAGGATTGCTGCAAGTTCAGGGTCAGCCTGGGCTACGTAGTGAGTTCAAGCCCGGCTTTGACTACTTAGTGAGACCCTGTCTCCAAAAAAAAAAGCTGTCACTGTAGTTGCCCAGACTGGCCCCACGCTCCTGGCCTTAGAGGATTCTCCTGCTTCAACCTCCCTAGTCCAGTAGCTTGGACTACAGGTGCACACCATTACACCCATCTGAAAATGTTTTTGTCAATTCCAGCCCCTGCACTCCTTGTCCCATGCACTTCTTGTAGCCAAAAACGATAAGTACTCTGAGTTCACGTCTTATGACCCCCTTGTTTTTTTTGTTGTTATTGTTTTTTCTTTTTGAGACAGGGTTTTACTATGCAGTTCAGGCCGGCCTTGAACTCACCTTGTAGTCCAGGCTGGCCTCAAACTTGCAGCAGTCTTTCTGCCTCAGCCTCCCAAGTGCTAGGATTACAGGCATGTACCACCATGCCCAGCTGACCCCCTTGTCAGTGACCCCTCTGTTGTGTTGATTTCTGACTTACTTTCTTGAACTTTGGTTGAGGCTTTGAAGTTGGACAATGGTTGGTTGAGTTTTATTTCCACCACTCACAAATTCTGTGCCCCTGGATGACTCGGTGTCTGAGCAAGAATTAAATATAGCCAGGTGTGGTGGCATATATGCCTCAGCACCCTGGGAGACTGAAACAGGAGGATTGTAGGTTCGAACCCAGACAGGGGAACTGAGTAACTTAGCAAGATTATGTCTCAATAAGGTGTGGGGGTTGAGAGGTGGCTAAGTGTGAAGGCCCTGGGTTCAATCCCTGTACCACCACCACCACCAGGAAAAAGAGAAATATAATATTATACTTGCTTATTCAGCATTGATCAGCTAGCTCTCATCCTGAGGCTGCCTTTGCCGGTTTTCCCTGATCACTTTCTCTAGTGAACTTTTATGAGGTCAAAATCCACACCCAGAAAGCCAGAAATCACCTCCCACAGGCACTTGAGTTGTGACTCCAGGCTCTATGACAGGCACTGCTTTCCCGCAGTTATCTTAGCAAGAAACCTGAGGGCCATCTCTGATAATCTCCATCCCTGCCCCGTGCCCAGGCATTGGCAAGTCCTGCTGGTTCCAACACCCTTCCTTTCCCCTCGACCCTCAGTATCAAGCTCTTGTGTTTCTATGGCCTTATATCAAGCCTTCACCTTTCATTTGAAGTATTAAAATTGCTGCTTATTCCTGCCCTTTTAACTCCATTTCTCATACTGTGGCTAGAGGGAAATGATTTGTGTAAGTGATGTGCAAGAGGGCTGGCTCCTGGCACAGCCTAAGTGCTCAGTAAATATTAGAATAATTGTATTCATTGAACAGAACTTAATGAAAGAGCAAATAAGTTGTTTCTAATAAGAGAGCCCCAAGGAAATTTTTAAAAATTACAGAAATATAATGCCTTGGTTCTGAGTCACTGTTTGTATCCTGTTGTTCTTTAAAGCCTTCAGTCTCACCATACACATGGATTTCTTTCCTGTTCTAGGTTTTCCACAGTCTTCTCAAGGCTCATGCAATGGAAGCCCGAGCAATTGTCAGGCAAGCCATGGCCATCTTGACTCCAGCAGTGCCTGCCCGTATGGAGGATGGCCACCAGATGCTCACGCACTGGACCAGGAAGATCATCGTGGAAGAAGGGCACACCGTCCCGCAGCTGGTGCATATTTTGCATTTGATTGTACAGCATTTTAAGGTGTGTAGAAAGTGTACTAGTGTACTAGATTGCTACTTAGTGTGTTTTTAGGCATCCACTTTGAACTGCTGCCCTTTTCTACAATGATGAAGTGGTTATTTGTCTTTTAGTAAAGCTGTTGCCAGGTCATTGATTAGTTCATGTATGTGAATATAACTTTATAAACATAGAAATTGCTGTACTGTGGAGAATGTATCTTGGTGGATGCCTCTTTCTGCTTGGTTGCTTTTTTAAACAATAAATTGTTTTTGAAGTAGTTAACCCTGAATACAGATAAGGTGTTCATTTAAGGTAGGAGGTCGTCATCAGTGACTGTAGATTTTGGTCACTTGGCTTGAAGAGTTCCTTGTGGCATAGGCATTTCCTTCCCTATAGTTAAATCCCCCATACTGGGATTTATTTCTCTGTAAATGTTTTTTTGTAGATGTTGGGTATAGAAAAAAAGATTGCGTTGGAAGTTTTTATTTTTAATAGCTCTTAAATTGGAAATTTGATTATGTTTTAAACTTTTTTGATTGAGTCTAAAGTTTGATATGTGACTAGACTCTCCTACCTACAGAAAATTCAGATTTTCAACATACTGTATTTAAAGATGGTACTAACATGCTGAAATAGACTATCATTTTGATACTGAGCGAGGGCCAGCAGAGTGGTGATAAGCACATACATAAGGTAATGGAATTTCCTTGGCAGAGTTTTCATTCAGAATCCTTGAGGAAGAGATCGGGTGAGATGAGCATGTGCACAGGTGTATGTATTCCCAGGGTGACACTGGCACCGTACCCACAGGTGTATTACCCCGTGCGGCACCACCTGGTTCAGCATATGGTCAGCGCCATGCAGAGACTGGGCTTCACACCCAGTGTCACCATTGAGCAGAGGCGGCTTGCTGTGGACCTGTCTGAAGTTGTCATCAAGTGGGAATTACAGAGGATCAAGGACCAGCAAGTAGGCCTGTCACCCCTCAGTGTCACCTCTGCTTGTGTTCTCTGTACTACTTAGAAATCATTCAGTAAGTTGAGGTGTGTGTGTGTTTTAGCCGGATTCCGATATGGACCCAAATTCCAGTGGAGAAGGAGTCAATTCTGTCTCATCCTCTATCAAGAGAGGCCTGTCTGTGGATTCTGCCCAGGAAGTGAAGCGCTTCAGGACAGCCACCGGAGCCATCAGTGCAGTAAGAGTACATGCTTTCCCTACAGCGCCATGTGTCATGGAATTTTGACAGGTACTGTGCTGCGCTCCAGGAGGGCAGCTGGGAACAGCCCCAGGGTATTTGACTTACCCAAGGCATTTCCCACATTTTCAAACACATTTTTCTTAAGAGTTCTTTTTAGTACTGGTTAATCACTTATGGAAAGGCATCACAAGAAACTGAGAGCTGGCAATGTAGCTCAGTGGTGGAATGCTCACCCAGCATGCACAAAGCCCTGGATTCCATTCCCAGTAAAGCAAAGGGTGGGGACTCTCCTCACGGTAAGAACATGCTTCTGTAGCATCAATTTTATTTTTTTTAAAGAGGCAATGCTTTTGTTTGGAGGGCAGCCATGGAGGAGGTCCTGGGCATCTTGATCTTCACCCTTTGTTGAGGTGGAAGCCCTGAGGGCCATCAACTGCTCATCTGGCATCATGGCTTGGCTTGGCTTATCAGCACTGGCTTGGCCACCCACTTTCAGCTTCATGTTCCTGCACTCACTGTCCCACCATCTGAGGTGGCTCTGTCCCACCCAGGTTCCAGGTGGGAACCTAGACCTATCTGTATTATCTCCTCCCTTCTCCCCATACTTATGCCCAAGACCCTCCAACCCTTTCCCCACCCCGCCGTGGCCTGCGCCTCTGTCACCTCTCCTGATAAGGGGAGTCCTGAAACTTACTCCTAGTTTCTTGAGCTGCTTCTGTTTTCATCTCATTTCAGTATGTGTTTTTACAAAGCAGTCAGGACCAAAAGCTTTCTTTTCAAACTGAAGTCAGGGGAAACTGGGTGGAGGGTCCATGGAACGTCTGTAATTTCTTGGGAATCTTTTTGAGAACTAAGTTTTTAAAAAATTCCCTCCCCTCAACCAAGGCCTCCAGGCCCTGCTGGTGCCACTGTTCCTCAGGTATCTCTGTATAGTGCCCTGGCCTCCCGGGCCTTTCCTCCATTCTGTAAATGCTCCATGTTCTCTGCTCACTTAAGGCCTGTCCACCAGCCCTTTCTCTTCTACCTGGCTGGCTTTTTCTCAGTCACCTATCTTCCACTTCCTAGGACACTCTGTCTCTCATTCTGTCACAGGAGCCATTGCTTTCTTGTTGCCATTTTGTATGTTAGTTGTCCACTCACCTGCAAGGGCAGAGGCCACATTTGTCCCTGTCCCCCATGCCCATAACACTGTCTCCTTGGGAGATCCCACACATCTGTCAGCTGGCTGAACTTGTCAGCACCCTGGGTTGGCAGTTCTTGGTGAGAATGCCCTTCCTGCCTTAAAGGACGGGCCTTTTTAGGTGTTCGGGAGGAGCCAGTCACTGCCTGGAGCTGATTCTCTTCTCACCAAGCCCATTGACAAGCAGCACACAGACACCGTGGTGAACTTTCTCATCCGAGTGGCTTGTCAGGTACTGGACTGTAGAACAGTGACTACTTAGTGACACTACAAAATGTTGCCTCTGACAGATGAGGTAAAAAGAAACAGACCAGGCCTGAGAGCAGTTCTGTCACTTTCCTAGCAGGTTCCACTGGTTTTGTGGCAGGTTAATATTTCTGAGATTTGCCTGTGTGTCTCTTAAAATTGGTGTGATTGAGAAACTAAAGCAAAGGTGGGCATGGTGGTGCATGCCTGTAATCCCAGTACTCGGGAGGCTGAGGCAGGAGGATTGCTGTGAGTTTGAGGCCAGCCTGGGGTATATAATGAGATCCTCTCTCAAAAAACCAGAAAAAAGTAAAATATTTCTTCTTTTACTGCTAATAATTGTCTTCTAATTAACAGCATCTTAGTGTGAGTGAAATATGGTAGTTTTAATTTTTTTGGGCAAGTATTTAACTTCCCAGTTTTTATTTATTTGTTTTTTGGTATATGTTTGTACTGTATAATAATTACATTTGTTTTGAGAAACTGGCCCATATATTTTGTATTTTGATCATTTTCCAATATTAGTGCTGCTGAAGTGAGCACTTGATCATTTTTAATACCTTTTTCTCTCCCTCTATATTCTTCCCTTCCCACTCCTCCCCCCCCAAATTTTCTATGTCATTAAATTGAGAACAGTACATAGGTCATAATGGTGATGAGGTAGATGGTCTGATCTGTACAAAATTTATATAACATGTAGCAATTTAAGTGCTTTTAAACCCCAGTTTGATACACTTCAGTGGATTTACCATTCATGCCTGGAAATCCATTTCTGAAACCATTGTAAATGAAATTTTATGTTTCAAAACCGTTCAGTTTTATGTTTCAAAAACCATTGTAAATGAAATTTTTATAATTTATTCTTTTTGGGGGGCGATCTCATGTTGTTATAACTATTAAATAAAATAGTATGTCTTGCAGTACTGGTGAGAATTTCCAAGAACTGAGAATTTCCAAGTATTGGAGAGAAGTAAATAACGCCTTGTTGTGTCCCTGCTGTGTGTGCTGCCCTGTGCTGGGAGCCCCACGGGAGGAGCACACAGATGGCTGCAGATCAGTCCATTGTGAAAGCAGCCCAGGAGCCATGGGGGCATGTGAGCCAGTAGGGGGCGGTCAGGCTAGAGAAGGTGGCCATGAAGTGGAGAGACTAGATGCGAGGGTACAGTCATGGTCAGGAAAGTGTCACTAGTATTCCTGGAATGACTGTAGACACATGTGTTGACTGTAATTTGAATGTACTTGTAGGTTAACGACAACACCAACACTGCGGGGTCCCCTGGGGACGTGTTGTCTCGCCGCTGTGTCAATCTCCTGAAGACTGCATTAAGACCGGATATGTGGTCCAAGTCAGAGCTCAAGCTGCAGTGGTTCGACAAGCTGCTAATGACTGTGGTAGGTGCACATGTCTGTTAGACTGGGATGGGATCACTGAGGCTGTCCCCTGGGGCATTTGTGGATCCCTTCTGGGCCTGACACTGACAATCCCCACCTGTGAGTCAAGTGACCTTTTCCGCTTTCTCTTCTGGCCGCTTGTAAGGAGGGGCCAGTTTGATGCACTGAATGTAGTTTTTTTGGTACCGGGAATCGAACTCAGGACCTTGCACTTGCCAGGCAGGTGGTTGTGCCACTGAGCTATATCCCCGGCCCTAATTTATTCTTTAATTAAGAAATTTTTTGGTACATTTTAGGTATGTATAATGATCACATTCATCATAGGGAATTTGAACCTGTAGATGATATAACTTGATAATTTTTTTTTTCCATTCTCCTACCCTCCCTTTAACCCCTCCTCTCCTCATTTACAAAAGCTTTGTTTCCATTTTTTTCCTTCTTTTCTTATTTTTTTTTCCCTTCCTTTCTCCCTCCTCCCTCTGTGGTTCCCCTTCCCATTTGAACATTTTCTTCCTGTTTCACAATAGCTGTTACACATTTTGGTCCTTATTTACACTCTGAATGTAGTTTTGAAACTTCAGCTCTCTCACACACACAGCCTCAAATACATTTTAGGGTGTTTAAAACTTAATAGTTGCCTTGCATTTTGCAGATGCATTTCTTAAACTGACCTAGTATTTGCCTTGGGAAGAACATTTTTAGTTGATTTATGCCCCAACTTTAAGAATAAAGCTTGAATTTTAAAAGCAGATTTTAATGATGAACTTACAATTAGTTATCAAGAACTATATTGGATTCAGGAGGCTTAGTCAGGTAGTCAGCATTTGGGGCAATTGCCTGGTCATTTTGTTTTTCTGCAAACCATGATCCTATAATTTTCTAGTGGTAGCAAAATCTGTTGTCCTGCCTTAGGCATTTTATTGTTGCTATAGGTTTTATCTGTCTATCATAGTGTGATATAATTTGAAAGATTTTACTTTTGGAATTATAAAACCTACTGTAGGCACTTATTTTTTTTGTTTTGATTTTTTTTTTTTTTTTTTTTTTTTTGGTGGTTACCGGGGGGTCTACCTCAGGACCTCGAGTGCCAACAGGCACCCGTGCTGCTGAGCGATATCACCGGCCCCTTTTTCGTATGTGGGATCCGGGAGTCGAACTCGGGCCCTCGCGCTTGCAAGGCAGGCGCTTACGCCGCTGAGCCATCTCACCGGCCCTGATTTTTGTTTTTTGAGATGGGGTTTCGCTATGTATTCCAGGCTGGCCTTGAACTCGCCATGCAGCCCAGATTTGCCTTGAACTTAGAGTGATCCTCCTGTCTCAGCCTCCTGAGTGCTGGGATTACAGGCATGTGCCACTATGGGCACTTGTTTGGGACTGCAAAGACTAATGTGGTTGCTTAGATGTTTTGAAAGATCATAAAACACAGTTCTGTGTGTGAATCGGGACCATAAAGAACCCCGAGACTGTAGCATGTGCTGTGATTCTAGCTGGGTCCATAGCTTTTAGATAGTCTGTTTCTTCCTCTTTGTCTCTGAAGTACTGAGTTACTTTCTGTCCCATGCATTCATTGTCGAGTGCTCAGTCGTAGCGGGCAGTCTCTGCCACTTCGTCGGCTGGCATGTTCATGAAGCCAGATGCTGTGCTCACGGTGGCTTCCTGCCCTTACGCCTGTGATCTGTGTGTGTACACACAGTGCATACGTCAGGCCACAGACACTCAGTGTCACGAAGCAGTCCCCTTCTTCACTATAAACCATGCTCTTTGTTTTGTATGTTTTCCAGCTTTTATTTATTTTTAATACTGTCATCATCTATTTGATTGATTCAGTGATAGGAAGTTTGAAAGATATTTCTCTTTGGAGGGATTTTTGCATTTTCAGTTAAAAAGTGGGAGGAGAGAAGTAAAATTCATAGTAGTGAATTTGCTTTTTTAGCTCAGTTTTTAGTGATTTTACTCATTTTCCATTCGCTGCAAGAATATTCTCCAGCAGTGCTTGTGGCTACAGTGTTTACTCTGAGTTAACTAGTGGATTATAGTCCTAAACTTACCCTCAAAGTTTGCCATAAAATATCTCACTTCTATTACTATTTTTGCATCGCTCTAGTACTGTATGTCAGTAATCTTTGAAAGCAAAAGACGTCATTCTCTTTATGGCACTGTTTCTAGGAGCAATATTTCCATTTGTAAGATATAGTAATTCTTGATCTCTGAAAACTAGATGAATGCTAGCAGTGACCAGCACTTTTTTTCTAAACAGGTAGTGAATTTAAAGTATTGATGTTACTTAATATTGAACATTTATATTTGAATGGGCCTTTTATAAAGAGATTTAGTTAAATATTTAAAGCAAATTTATAAACAGCACATGAGCTCCTATTACATGTGGTGGTTACATGCTCTGATGGGTATGATGTGTTTATTCCTTAGCTGTGTTCTACTTAGTTTCCAAATACCTGGTGGTATGTGGTTTTAAATGTTGGTGGATTTGCATTTCTGTAATTCACTGTTGCCAGTACTTGTTTTATCTCTGAATGCTTGTGTTCTTTCACCCCAGGAGCAGCCAAATCAAGTGAACTACGGAAATATTTGCACGGGATTAGAAGTGCTGAGTTTCTTGCTAACTGTGCTCCAGTCCCCGGGCATCCTCAATAGTTTCAAACCCCTGCAGCGTGGCATTGCTGCCTGTATGACATGTGGAAACACCAAGGTGCTGCGAGCCGTCCACAGCCTCCTCTCCCGCCTCATGAGTATCTTCCCGACAGAGCCAAGTAGGTGGCTTCCCAGCAGTGCCTTTCCCTGTGGGTGGGTGGGCATGTTTGGTGTTGAGGGTGCTCATCCTCCACTTGAGCATTTCATCATGCCCCTTCCCTTTTATTCAATCCTTCTTTTAAAAAAAAGAAAGTTGACAAAGACTTTTTAACAGCATCGCATTGTTTTCTGTCTGCTTTGTCAATTCAGTTCATCATCTGCTGAACACAACTCTTTCCTTTAGATACTAAAGGAGACTTAAAGTGTCTTGCAACAAATGTTGAGCAGTTGGCAAGGTCAGAGTTTCCCATGTTGTAAATAAATGTACCTGGAGTGCCTTCTAGTAAGGTTGGTAAGGTAAGAGCTTACCTGCGTAAGATGGGACCAGTGCAGAGGGGAGGCTACACTGCCCTGCCGTGAAAGAGAAGTGCCCATGCCAGTTGCTGCAGACACCAAAACAATCAGAGCTCTCAGTTTATAAGCGAAGACTGTGCCAGCCCAAGAGCCCCAACCCCAGTCTCTGGTCCCGGACTTCCATTTCAGGTACCTCGAGTGTGGCCTCTAAGTATGAAGAACTGGAGTGCCTCTATGCAGCTGTGGGGAAGGTCATCTATGAAGGCCTCACCAACTATGAGAAATCCACCAATGCAAATCCCTCCCAGCTCTTTGGTGAGTGTGTGTCTCATTTTCTCAACAGTGGTTCAGTTGGGCATCAGTCCCTGCTCCCTGGACATGGTGGTGTCCTGGGAAAGGCTCAGGTTGTTGGGAGGAACTTTGAGCTGATGGGTTATGCAGGAGCCTATGTGTTGCGCATTGCCCACAAAGCCTCCATCTGGCCAGCATGCCACTCCCAAGGTCTCACTTGACCCTGTCTCATTGTTGTGGCTCTGGCTGCCCCAGGTGAAACAAAAGGTAATCAGGGCAGCTGGGTAACTTTGATTCCCAGATACCTGGAATCCAGATGGCTAGATACTCCGGTTTTTGTCACTCATGTTTTTAATTAGTATTAGACTTTGGGTTGCCATTTTTTTTCCTTTATTACATAGTCATTGTGTAAAACATTGCAAACATAAATGAAGGAAAACTAATACATGTCACTGTAAGTTTCTCCACTCGTGAGTAATCATTGTTAACATTTTGGAGTGTATCTTTTTTTTTTAATATGCGGGTACCAGGAGTCGAACTTGGGACCTTGCGCTTGCCAGGCAGGTGCTTATGCCACTGAGCTGTATCACCAGCCTGAGTGTGTCATTTTTGCATACACATGTCTGCAGATATGCATATAATTCATTGTGTAAATGCTTATGTCTGACTTTATAATCTGTGATCTGTTATTTTTGCATACGTTTTACTTTCCAAACTCTGGGTCTTTGCTCTCTGGAATTCAGGAGCCAGATAAATTTGGTTTAATCTCTTGCTGTACAAACTTGCTCTTGTTTTTTTTTTTTTTTAAACAAGGTCTTGGTATGTATTTCAGGCTGATCTTGAATTCACTATGTAGCCTAGGTTGGTCTTGAACTTCCTGCCTCAGCCTCCCAAGTGCTGGGACTACAGGTGTGCACCACCACACCTGCTGCTCTATTTTTGGAACCAGGAACATTTTGAGAGTGAGGAGAGCATTTGTGACTCTTAGTAGGGTCATCTGTAGATCCTGGCTCCCATCACAGAATAGGTGAACATCTCTCATTCATTCTCCAAAGAACCTCAGACGAGCTGACCTTCCTGAGCCCTGCAACCCCTGCTTCCTCCTCTGTGGGGGTGACAGAGGCTGGGGTGAGGTAGACCTGGAAAGTTGGCCACACTGGTCTCTTCTTTAGGATAGATGAGGCTTTGTCACTGGCATCTGCAGAACCAGTGGGAATCTCAGACCCCATCCTATATTCCTCACAGACATCACCAATGTCTACCCATCTAAAGAGTCAGGTAGGCCATGCACTGTCTGTTATATTGAGAGCTGGCCATTTAACAAGGCAAGCCTGAAATTGTCCCAGCCCGGGATGCTGGCCTCTGTAAATGGCAAACACTCTTCAGTCTGTGATGTCATCCATGGATACAGATTTAAAATTAATATTTAAGTCAGGGTCAAGATTATTAGAAAAACACCAGTTGTGAAAGGCAGATTATATACTCATTGGTCGTGTTCTAGTGTTGGCTTTGCTGATTTTAACTGATCTTATACATGTTTTCAGAACAAAGCGCAAATTAAATTCTACAGTATTTGTCATGTCCAAGTACGCTAGTGAAAAAGAAAGCTTTTCTTTTTTTTTACTTTCAAACTATGTCATATCATATTTCTAAGGGTGGTTTGTCAAAACCTAAATATAAAACCCAGAGCTGAAGAGGCCAGTTCTGCACGATGGTGTGGACATAGGAGGTGGCAGTGAAAACACAGTGCTTAGAATGTAGTATGTGCCTGGAGAAGCTCACATGTGGGCATTGAGATCATTCTTTATTTCCTTCATTAGCACTTTTTTGATTTTTGAGACAGAGTCTTACTATGTAATTCAGGCTGGCCTTGAACTCATGAGTCTCCAGCCTCAGCCTTGTGAGTGCTGGGATTGCAGGTGTGCACACCAATTTTGTGCTCTTGTTATTTTACTTTGTAAAACTACTGTAATTCCTCCATTGCAGGAACCCTCATGATCCTGAAGTCGGCCTGTAGCAACAACCCGAGCTACATTGACAGGCTTATCTCTGTCTTTATGCGCTCCCTGCAGAAGATGGTTCGAGAGCATCTCAATCCACAGGCAGCATCTGGGAGCACAGAAGCAACAGCAGGTGACAACCTGAGTCCTTTGTTTCCCTAGACTCTGTTAAATACCTAAGCAAAACAGGCTGTGTGATTGAACTCTGAATGTGGATTAACATGAAGTCCTGTTGTTCATGGAGAATTTGTTACAACTGCTGTATAACAGAGGTTTAAAATCAAAGCAAGGTTCATTATAAAAATCTGCTTTTAAAATTTGTGGACGTAAGAATAAAAGATTTTTAAAGTGGTCGCACCCTTATGTGAAACCTTTACCACTAAGTGAGGATTAACAGATTTCTGTAGAAAAGAGACTGCTTATTCAGAACTGCCCTTTCTGAAGAATTAAGTCACAGGTTCCAGAAGATAGCCATGGGCTGTAGGAACCTGGGTGTGATGGGTTGGCAGTCGGCAGGGGGCCATGGTTGGCATGGCTACTGGATGCACCTCAGGACCTAAGTGTGCTGTGTCTTTGGCTTCAGGGTGGGATGTGGAGAGGGTGGGGTGGCCTACATGGACCCCACAGTTCTGTCATCCCACTCCCTTGTGGGCAGAGCTTGTAGAGGGCCACTTTTGGAAGGTGCAGCAGTGAGAAAGTGATGAGTCCTTCAAATCCCAGAGCTCTAGTTACTGGAGACAAGATTCGGAGGGAAAATGGACAGAACCCAGCATGCCAAGTAATGCATGGTGGTGGCCCTTGTAGGACCTATAGAGATTTGTTGGAATGTGTTCTCTGTTTCCATGTGAACAGGAACAAGTGAGCTGGTGATGCTGAGTCTGGAACTGGTGAAGACACGGCTGGCTGTGATGAGCATGGAGATGCGCAAGAACTTCATCCAGGCCATTCTGACATCCCTCATTGAAAAGTCCCCAGATGCCAAGATCCTCCGGGCCGTGGTGAAAATTGTAGAAGAATGGGTTAAGAATAATTCTCCCATGGCAGCCAATCAGGTGAGCTGGAGAGGCACTGTGCTCTGCCCAAAATAACTCTCCTTTGATGCAGGGAAAATTCAAGCATCACCTTCTTGCCTTCTGAAACAACTTTTTTTTTTTTTTTTTTGTGGGTACTGGGGGTCGAACTCAGGACCTCGCACTCCAGCAGGTACCCATGCCACTGAGCAGTATCACCAGCCCTTTTCTCATATGTAGGTACCAGGAGTCGAACTCAGGACCTTGCGCTTGCCAGGCAGGCACTTATTCCTCTGAGCTATCTCACCGGCCCTGAAACTTCTTGAAGCCAAAAAAAAATTTTTTTTCTAGATATTTGCACCCTCAGTACTTTTGATTAGGATGTAATTCACTCAGTGCACTTAATAATGGTATGTAGAAACTTGAGGTTGACCAGTTGCTCATGTTATTGTGGCTTCTGTTAAAATGTTAAATGACCCTTTACTCTTTTCATGGTGATTAGAGGTAAGCTGGAAAATAATAGTACAGTAATAATAAAGGACTATTTAACTTAATGAGATGCTCGCAAACTTCTGATTTGTTTTACAGTTCAGTTACTTTCTCTCCAAAGTGAATCATAGCCTCTTTTAAAACTATATTGACAAAAAATTTTTTTAAAAATTTAAAAAAAATTTTAAAAAGGGCTGGGGATATAGCTCAGTGGCACAGTGCTTCCTGGCAAGCATGAGGTCATGAGTTCAATTCCTGGTACAAAAAAAAAACTATATTGGCATGTCTTGATTTTAAGCACACAGAGATAACCGAACTCATCTTTGTTTTCTGTTTACAAATAATTTTGTCTTATTGTAATTGGTAAAATTGCAGAAATTTAAAAAGTAGTAGAGCAGATGGATGAAATACTTGTAAATGTGTCTTTTCTCAAATAGAAGTAATTAACCTTTTATTTTACAATACAAATTTTGTATAGACACCTACACTGCGGGAGAAGTCTATTTTGCTTGTGAAAATGATGACCTACATAGAAAAACGTTTCCCAGAAGACCTTGAGTTAAATGCGCAGTTTTTAGACCTTGTTAACTATGTCTACAGGTAATTACAGCAGTTAATCAAATGTTGCATACATTGGCCCCTCATGTCTCTAACTAGCCAACACAGTGTAACTTTAGTCTTTTACTTACACATAAGTTAAAAATAATCATTTAAATACTAAATCATGCAACCATTTTGGCATCATCCTTGAGCCTTTGGCTGAAATGTTGCTTAAGCCTGCCATAACTGATAATGAACCTTTGGCTATGATAGTGGCATTTCCGAGAACTGGTGTCCACCTGTTCTCTGCTTGTTTGCTCACAGCTTGAGCAGCCATTGTCTGGCCCACTCTTACATCTTGGTGTAACTCCTCTCATTACAGAGATGAGGCCCTGTCTGGCAGTGAGCTGACTGCGAAGCTTGAGCCTGCCTTTCTCTCAGGGCTGCGTTGTGCCCAGCCACTCATCAGGGCAAAGTTCTTTGAGGTTTTTGACAACTCTATGAAGCGCCGTGTGTACGAGCGCCTGCTATATGTGACCTGTTCCCAGAATTGGGAGGCCATGGGGAACCACTTTTGGATCAAGCAGTGCATTGAGGTAGGATGGATTCAGCTCACCGTCAGTGGCTGGGGTGGGCAAGTGTGGGTTTTCTGAGTAACATGGAATCCAGGAGGTGTTCATTTACACTAAGGTGAATTAGTAATCTCTAGCATAGCTTACTGTTTTGCTTTTTGAGATGGTCTCACTTGTATTTGGGCTGGACTTGAACTCACTGTGTAGCCCAAGTTGGCCTCAAACTTGGTGCAGTCCTCCTGCCTCAGCCTCCCGAGTGCTAGGATTACAGGTGTGCACCACCACACCTAGCTGAATCTGCTGTTACTCTCTAGGAAGTAATAAAGATTTAAGATCAATTGTTCATCATGAAAGGTTTTGGTTGATTTATTTAAACCCTTTATCAAAAAATCCAGTGATATTTCTTAGTTTGTAGACAAAGATTAATTTTTCTGAAATATTAAGTGTTTTAAAATTCTGTCTACATGCTGTGGAACATTTAGTCATGCACTGTGATTGTCATTTCTTATTCTTAAAGTATGAAGATAGGGCAGCCTAACAGTGCTGTTGGTTTTGAATCCTTAGTGCAAGGAGATAGATGCTAGGAATACAGGATGTTCTAGGTCCGGGCCTAGAACAGGATTGGCATTTCAGTGGCAGGTCAGTAGATGTTCCCTATGCAGCTGGCAAAATTGTAGTGTGATTTCTTGTGTGCTGGTTCCTTGAATGAATTGTCCTTCATTCTTTGGCTTGTTCATCAGCTTCAGACTCGAGGCAACTTAGGTTTCCAATAGCAGGCCACCAGTGCTTACCTGAAATGAATGAGACCAGGTTACCACATGCAGACAGCTGAGGCAGAAGGTCAAGTTCTCCCTAATGTAAAGGAAGGGAACTGTGGGACTAGGTCTCAGGAAGGAGTTTATTACTGTGTTTCTGTTCGTGCTAAATGAACACTGTGTCAGTGCCAGGTGCAGTATGGAATGAGATTTTGTGGTAGCTACATGTGAATCAATTAGAGAAAGGGCTCAAGCCACGGTCTTTGGTCCTTCCCTCCTTAGTCCCCATGTACCTGGTCAGCCATTGGAGTTACCAGTTAAAAGCCACTCTGCAGCCATTACCGTCCTTTCATTTCCCAAGCACAAAGGGAACAGCATCCTCAGTGTTCATCTACCTCTCCCCCTGTCTACCACTGTTTCCCTTGTTGCTGTAAAATTGTTCAAAGCAGATCACATGACTCCCTGCCCTTACACTTAACACAAAACCCAACCTCCTGCTTAGGCCTTATGGGCCCAGTGGTTGCACTCTTGCCTCCCCTTCGAGCCCCATCCTGTCTCTCTCTTCCTCTTCCTTTCTGGTGGTGTCCTGTCAAGTTCATCTGTCATGTTGTCATATTCTTTTTTTTTGAGACAGGATCTCACTGTGTAGCCCAGATTGGCCTTGGACCTACAGTGATGCTCCTCCCTCAGCCTCTGAAGTGCTGGGATCATTAGGCGTGTGCCATAATTTTTTTTTTAATTCTTTCTTTAAAAATTGTCAGTTGACAATTTGTAATTTTATATATTGATGGGGTACAAGGTGATGTTACAATGTATGAATATAATTGAAGTAGTTACGTTGTTAACATATCTGTCGCTTTAAACATATAACATTTTCTGTGGTGAGAGCATTTGAACTTTATTTTTTACAAAATTGACAGTTTTGAAATAAAGTGAGTACTGTAACTGTGTACCATACACAGTTATTAACTGTATTCAACTTGCCATGCAGTAGATCTGCACAAAACATATTCCTGCGATCTAGCTGAGATTTTGTGTCCTTGGGCTTCCATGTTACAGAACACACCACACTCTCATGCTCAAGCCTTTTTATTGTCTGGCAGTCCTACTGTTTTTTGGCTGCATTATCACAGTGAGCTTGTCCAGGTATGCCCTTCCCTTTGACACATCAGCCATTTCTGAGGTTGATAAAATGCATGTCCAGGGCCTCCAAAGCATGTGCTGGCGCTCAGTTGATATTCCCGCTTGAAGAGTGGCTTGGTCAGGAGCAGTGGGATCAGAGATCCTGTGGTAGAGCACGTGTAGGGGTGCCATATAGGGAACAGGTGTGCTTCAAGCAGGTGGGAGTTATAGCACCTCACAGGAGGTCTCTGCATCTCCTTGAGAAGCTTTTGCTTTCCCCTGAGGCTGAGGGAAGCTTTTGGGCATGTAGGGAGAGGAGTAATGAGGCCAGCTGTATGGAAAGCGAAGGATTGAAAAAGTAGGTCTGGAGATGAGGTAGAGGCTCTGTCCAGGTAGGAGATGACATTGGCGGGGCATGGGTATGTGACAGAGGCAGTGAGAGAAGAGGAACATAGAGCGAAAATAGGGAAGCAAAGGTCTTCCCTGGCTTCTGAGCTAGGAGATGCCTCTGAGAGCCAGAGGAGGGGGAAAGAGGCTTAGCTACACGGAACCTGTAGAACCAGAGGAACCTGAGCTAAGGACAGCTGGAAGGGAAGTTCGGACCTGTCTAACCTCGAAGCAGTGTAGCACTGAGCGGGTCATCATTGTGTGCACTCCTGTTGAGATGCCTGGGTATTTACCATGTGTGCACAGCCCGAATGCTTTCGACCTGTCTTCTGTTCTACAACCCTTTCTAGCTCCTCCTGGCTGTGTGTGAGAAGAGCACTCCCATTGGTACCAGCTGCCAGGGAGCCATCCTTCCATCCATAACCAATGTCATCAACCTGGCCGACAGCCACGACCGAGCTGCCTTCGCTATGGTCACACATGTCAAACAGGAGCCTCGGGAGCGAGAGAACAGCGAGTCCAAGGAGGAGGTAAAGCCTTGGCTCTACAAGCAGAATATTCCCATTCCTGCTTGAGAGTTATATATTGGCAAGACAGTGTATCAACTTCTGTTTCTGAGTGTAGCGACTTAAGTTCAACAAGATTTTCCTAAAATTGAGAAGGATATTGTATTGGCCGAAGTTTTAGGCAGTGTTTCCTTTAGTTGTTGGCTTTTGGGAAGACAGTTCTCCAGTAATGGGGAAGGGGAGAGTACCTGCCCTTCCCTATACACAGAAAATCTCCTATCTTTGACAAAAAAAACTTTACTTGCCAAAAATGTAGTAGTCTGTAGGAGTTGTATTTGTTGGGAGTTTCTTTTAACTCTTTGACCTTTTGGTTTTGCTTTCTTTTTAGGATGTTGAGATAGATATTGAACTAGCTCCTGGAGATCAGACCAGCACACCCAAAACCAAAGAACTTTCCGAAAAGGACATTGGAAACCAGCTGCATATGTTAACCAATAGACATGACAAGTTTCTTGACACTCTTCGTGAAGTGAAGGTCTGTATGCAAGTTTGGAAGAGTAGGTGTGTTTTCTCCTGACACCCCCACCTGAATATTTCAAATCCTAAATCAGGATTATTCCACACTGGTGTATGTTTCTCTTTTACTAGGTACACTTAATTGTCTTTTCTATCACAAGTGAAACCATTATATAGTTCTAAGATTTGAGAAAGCAGTTAGTGTCTCATGGAAAAATAAGAAAAAGAGGTTAATATATCCACTGCTATCCCTTGAAATAAGTAGCAAAATTGTTTACTAAAAAGGTATAATGAGATATAATGCTGGGTTATTTTTTGAGTGTAACAGAAGAAAATGAGGACAAGTTACTATAGTAAATCAAGTTTACTCTGTGGAGTGAGGATGTCCGAATGCCTCTGCTTTTAAGATTTAGCCAAATAGCAACTCTGGCTTCTGCAAACCCTCTGGTTGACTATGGATGTCATCATTTTCTGTAAAAACTCTTGAGTGGATCAGTTAAGTTTCTATACCGCAAGTCACTTTGGAAGAATGTTACACAGAAACAGTGATTAGTCTGTTCATATCAGGACCAAGGCGAAGAAAAATCATGAATAAACTTACTACAAATAATTTGTACATAAAAGTTCTTGGTGACTAATCCTGAATTTCTGCATTAAATCAATCTTTGAACTTGGATCTGAATGACACCATTGTTATTTTGGATAAGCATAAAATGCTTGATTAGGTAGCAAGCATCCTTAAATATATAAATGACATGCTGCTGTCACATAGACCAGGCACCTTAATAGACCCCTGTCCCTGCTGCCATTGCTGCCAGAAAGGAGGGCCATGGGTCCATGTCCCCAGACCCAGAGGCCTTCTGTGGGTGATGGTCCCCACATGGATCCTAATTCACCATTTGCCTTGTCATTCACTCCATGACTGGGGTCTTCTGAGCATGGATGTGGGAGGCACAGCCTGGGGCCACCTGAGCTCATCCTTTTCTGTCCCCAGACTGGAGCACTGCTTAGTGCCTTTGTTCAGCTGTGCCATATCTCCACGACACTTGCAGAGAAAACCTGGGTCCAGCTTTTCCCCAGATTGTGGAAAATCCTCTCCGATAGACAGCAGCATGTGAGTATATTTTTTAAATCCTATTTGGAAAAAAAATGTGGTTTTAGTTCTTGATAAGCATTTGTGAAAGAACAGTCTTAAATTTCAGAGGATGAAGGAACTACTAAGTGTTGTCTAAGACCGAATTATCAAAAATTGTCCTAGATGTGAGACAGAGAGTAAAACCTTGCTGGGTTTTGAGCAGAGGCCTAAGTCAGCATGCTTTGTGGTTCCAGGCCCTGGCAGGTGAGATAAGTCCATTCCTGTGCAGTGGCAGTCACCAGGTGCAGCGGGACTGTCAGCCCAGCGCACTGAACTGCTTCGTGGAGGCCATGTCCCAGTGTGTCCCCCCGATCCCCATCAGACCCTGTGTTCTCAAGTACCTGGGGAAAACCCACAACCTCTGGTTCCGCTCCACATTGATGCTGGAGCACCAAGCCTTTGAAAAGGGTCTGAGTCTGCAGATTAAGCCGAAGCAAACAGCAGAGTTCTATGAGCAGGAGAGCATAACACCACCTCAGCAGGTGAGTGCTCACTTGGATTACCTCTTGCCAGTGGTGTCATGCTTTCAGTAGACACAGCTCCCAGGTGATTTTAAATTATAACAGAGGGAACCGTGTTCTGTTTTCAGGAGATACTGGACTCCCTTGCTGAGCTTTACTCCCTGTTACAAGAGGAAGACATGTGGGCTGGTTTATGGCAGAAGCGGTGCAAATATTCAGAGACAGCAACCGCTATTGCGTACGAGCAGCATGGATTCTTTGAGCAGGTGGGCACTGTTGGGTGGAATGCTTGGGTACATGGTAATGAAAGACATTTTTAGGGGTTCATTAATGTCATGTCCTCAAGTCAAGAGTTTATGTATGACTAAGCAGTTTGCTGTTTCATTTGAAGCACTTAAATCCTGTAATATAAAGGCTCTCTGCTTGAAGTCTCAGTTTAAGAGAAACCCACATATACAATGTGAACTTTCTGAAATACAGTCCTGAATCTTTTAGCATTAGATGCTGATGTGGGTGCTTTTTATCTGCTGTCATTGGTCCTGTTGTAAACAGTAGATAGATTGCTTTTAGTGCTTAAATTTTAATCCTCAGATTTGTCCTTCCACTGTGGTGTGGGCAACAGTTAGAGTCTGAGTCTCAGCATGGGTAGGACACTAAGACACAGAAACTCAGGAAACATAAGCATAGCCTCATGGCTCTTGATCTCTAAAAAACAGAGAAATTAATCCCAGGGCTGGGTGGCCTCACCCCCTTGCGTTCTGTGTGGGGTTCACACCACTCCCTCCTCTTCTGTTCTCTCTGAATAGTGAGTTGAGGGCTTCAAGTAGTCTGAGAGAGAATCCAGCACACTCCCAGTCTGTGATTCAGCTTGCCCCTCACACTCGAGCACTGGCAATGAAAAACTTGTTTCTACCTGAACAGTGGCTTAAAAGCATTAATTTTTTAGGCCCAAGAATCCTATGAAAAGGCAATGGATAAAGCCAAAAAAGAACATGAGAGGAGTAATGCATCCCCGGCCATTTTTCCTGAATACCAGCTCTGGGAAGACCACTGGATTCGGTAAGCCGAACACAGGAATTGACATATTTCAGAATCAGTTAAAGGAACCAAGGAAAAATGTAATAATTCCTCATAACAGAGGCCCACATAAAGAACAAACAAAAATCTAAGAATGGCATTTAAAATCTTGCTAATGGAGAAACAAATTATTCCTGCTGCCTCTTGGCTCTGGGCTCTTGGGTGCGTGGGGTGCAGTTTTTGGTAACCAAGGAGGGGTAAGTAGTTTACTCTGTACTGAAGCCCGCTGGGACCTCCCATAGCAGTCCCCCCTGTGGCACTCCTTCCCTCTACACTTCCCTGTAGTGAAGATCACCACCTAAAACCCTAATCCCACCTTCTCAAGGTTGGCAGAGTGCTGGTGTCTAAACCCCGCTCTCCACCCTGGGTCTTCCAGGTGCTCCAAGGAGCTGAACCAATGGGAGGCCTTGACGGAGTATGGCCAGTCCAAAGGTCACATAAACCCCTACCTCGTCCTGGAATGTGCCTGGAGGGTGTCCAACTGGACTGCCATGAAGGAGGCGCTGGTGCAGGTGAGAGACCTCCTGTTCCTGGTCTGCTGTCATTGGGACTGGGCTGCCTGGCTCACAGGAGGAGCTCTGTGTGTCTCGTGGAGATTTCTCCTTAGACCTAGCTGAGCATTTTTGAGTTGAGAGACAGCTCTTGGGAAAGAAGCATTCCTTCTGGTTATTTCTAATTAATGCCTTCTCTAAATTTGAGTGAAATTATAAATTAGCTGTCATTCAGTTATAGTTATGAATGCCAAGCGTGGAGACCTTAGACCCTGAGAACAAAAGGAATAACTTAGAGAAATCTGGAAGAACAGAATTGATTGTATTGTTAGAAACACTAGAACTGAGTAACAGAGAAAGAGCCAGACTAGCCCAGGGCCCAGCTCATTTGCTGTTGCCCATCAGAATTTGTTGAATTAAACAGTCTCATATTCTAAGTCTGTTACATCAGGAGAATTGATAAATGTGTAATGTAAGTAAGGTTGATTAATAAACTTGGTTTCAGTTGCACGTGTTTGTTTTACACTAAACTTCATCATGAGGATTTTAGTGCATAATTGAGAATGGGCACAGGAGTACAATACCTGTTTTCCCTCCGGGCAGCTTTTATAGCTAGATGTGTGATGTGCTTTTATAGCTAAACAGGTTGGCCATGTGCTAGAATTCACCAGTGGAGAGTGTCCAGAAAAGACAGTCTAAAATAAACTTATGACTTCTCTAAAGAAAGTAAGTTTGTACCTGTAGTCATAAAATTTGTTCATTGCTTTATGTAACTGGCCATAAGAAATTGAAGTTTTTCATTTTTGACCTTTTATGCTGAGGGAATAATGCCCATCACTTCCTATGCAATCTTTCACTGCAGGTAGAAGTAAGTTGCCCAAAAGAGATGGCTTGGAAGGTTAACATGTACCGCGGATACCTGGCCATCTGCCACCCTGAAGAGCAGCAGCTTAGCTTCATCGAGCGCCTGGTGGAAATGGCCAGCAGCTTGGCCATCCGTGAGTGGCGGCGGCTGCCCCACGTAGTGTCTCATGTGCACACGCCCCTTCTGCAGGTGGGTACAGCGCCCTGCCCTGGGTGTAGCCTCAGCCCCCTGCAGCAGAGCAGCTTGCATCTGGGCAAGGGTGATGGACTGAGCTGGACAGTAGAGGAAACTCCTTCTGCTGGTCCTGTTCTTGTCCATTTAAACTCATCCTCAGAGCCAAAACATGGAGTGGGAAAGAAATGTTGCTTCTCAGTTTTGGAATTTTGGGGAGGATTTAAGGTCCTGGTGACTGAAGACATTCTTGCAAGTGCTTTTGATGATTCTGAGTTTTGCTTAGTTTAGAGATTTTCTTTGGTGCCCACTGTACCATCAGCAGGATTATGCCACTGTGCAGTCCAAAAGGTCCCAACCTCAAGCCTCTTAATGCTGTTGTTGTATGGCCCATGCCCTAACTTCTGTGTGTATCATCTGCACTGTTTCTAACAATTTATTCCAGCCACTGTTCAGCTGCTCACATCTTAAGATGTCCACTCCTCAGACTCCGTGTATGCATCTCTGGGGCTGTGCCAGCCTGTGTCCCTGTTGTATCTCTGGTGTGTAGCACAGAGCAGCCACCAGTGCTATGCATGAGTGAAACTTGAAACTGTGGGCTGATACTATGGTAGTGATTCTGCATGGTCACACTGGTACTTCTATTGAAAAAGTAGTTTGGAGATTTAAATTGCAATGTATATATATTAGCCTGTTTTTTGTTAATAATACAGTACCACATACTGGGTACATTTCATGGTGGGCTTCTAACTGGTAGAGTCCCTAGGTGATACCGAGCATCAGATGGTGAGAGACAGAGTGAGAGAGAGAGTGTGTGTGCGTGTGTGTGTGTGTGCGTGTGTGTGTGCGTGTTTGCTCTGGTCTGTCTTCTTATATAACTACCAGTATTCAGTCATGGGGGTTCCACCCTGATAACCCCAGCCAATCCCAATCATCTCCCAAAGGTCCCATCTCAAAACACCATAGTTGGGTTAAGTTTCTGTCCTCTTAATACCTTTAATTTGATGGGGATTAAATCAGCATGAGTTTCAAAGAGGACAAACCATATTCATACCACAGCAGGGTGGTTCCTTATTAATATACTCTGATTCCATAGTCTTCACAGAGGATCAAAAGTTCATTGAGAAAATTTTGTTCTGATCGTTTTGCTTTTTCTGAAGGCATACCCTAAAGTCACATGTGTTTTGCAAATATTTAGTATCTGTAATCCAGAGCATTAAAATATTCTAAAACTTTTTCTTAGGTGTAGACATTTTCTTCTAAAAGTGTAAAGGGTGGCCTGCTTTCTCCTGTAGCTATTGGGAAAGTTATTTTAGTATGAAAGTAGAGGAAAGGTTACATTTAAGAGCTATTAAATGTGTCAGTGCAAGAAGTATCAAGTGCATATGGGAATTAATTATGACTACATAACTGGGAATTATTGTGCAGTTTATTTCAAATGTGAAATATTAAACATTTCAGATACAATTGTGATTTGTTATTTTAGAGGTACAGTTAAAGGCAGTTTTATTTCTCTTTCAATGCTTCATAGTTAATAATCTATAAATTAGTTGATTATGGACAAACTGACTCCATTTAAAGGGATAGTTTCTACCTTTCAGCCACACTACTAACCAACATTGTAACTAAGAAATCTTACAGAAAACACAACATCCATAAAAATGCTTTTAGGATGCTATTTAATAGCACTTCGTTTGATCGTTTTGATAATTACTCTTCTGTTTTTTGCAATGGGGGGGTCTCACTGTGTTGTCCAGGCTGGCCTCAAACACGGGCTCAAGTGATCTGCCTGCCTCAGCCTCCTGACTAGCTGGGACCACAGGCCTGTGCCACTACATCTGGCTGTTACTTTTTTGAATTGATAAATAATTGTATATGTTATATATTCATGAAGTACAGTGTGATTTTTTTGTTGGTGTGTTTATTTTAATAAATTGGTTACATCAACAAATTGGTAACCTTACATATTTAGAAGTTTTTGGTGGTGAAAAAATTCTTGCATGCATCATTTGTTATAGTTAACCATCCACTGCAATAGATGACTAAAGCTTATTCCTTTTAACTAAAACTTCCCAATTACCCTTCCATTAACCTTTCCCGTCTCCCCCCCCACTCTTCTCCCTCAGCCTCTGGTAACCAGTGTTTTAGTCTGTTTCTGTGAATTTTACTTTTTTAGAGTCCACATATAAGTGAAATAATATAACAGTATTCACAGTAGCCAGGATATAGAATCAGCCTAAATGTCCACCCGAAGATGAATGGAAAAAGAAAATTGGTACACATGTAAAACACCTACTGTGAACAAAGAGCAGGGAATGTGAGAGTGCAGGTGTGTCTTTGGCATACTGATCTTGGGTCGTTTGAATGTATACCTAGAAGTAGGATTGCTGGATCGTATGGTAATTCTGTTCAGGGAGAGGAGACAGAGATACAGAGGGAGACGGAGAGGAAGAGGGACCAAAATAACTCTTAAAACAGAAGTCTTGGTGCTTTTTATTCAAAAATTTTCATTAGTGTCGAGAGATTTTTGGTGATAGTCTGTTCCGTTGACATAACTGAAAACACTATTAAGTGGATTCCTGGATCAACTACTAATTTGGTTATTTAAAAATAAACAGAAAACACATTGTGAATTGTCGTGGAGCAGCTTCTATGCAGACCTTCCGTAATGGCTGAGTAAGGACCTCTGAAATTCTCTTCCTTCATGAAAGCAACAAGACCACTTGGGAAAATTGTCAGAATCAACTTTTTAGAAGTTTTGAAAATTAAACAGAGATTTGCACAATCTAAGGAACATTATTTACTAAAGAAAAAATTTGTATTTCAGGAAGAGCAGCAAGCTCTGTATTATTTTAATTGTCCTAGTTCTCTCTCTGCTCAGGTCTGCAGTAGATTTAAAAACCAGTAGCTAACTTTGTGTAGAGCAAAACAGATGTAGAAACCCCAAAAGACCCTGATCCCAGAGAATGGCACTAATTGACTAGCATTGTAGCTCCCTGTAAAAGTCCTGTTTACAGGGTTTGCCTTCATTTAAGCTGACAGCTTACTCAGAGAGGAAAGCTGTTTTGGAATGCATTTATAAAAACAAGCAGCAGCATTGGCGTAACATTAAAGCTACCTGATAAAGCAGTACCAGCCAGGGCACAATAGACCAGACAAGTGAAGGGAAGATTGGAGAATTAAGATCTCCATAGCCGGTTTCCAACAGCTCTAATGTATTCCTAAGACTCTTGACAGCCATACATATCCACCCCCCTTTTTTTGAAAGGGAATGAAGTGAAAAATTTATTAACATAGGTCCTCAACTGCTGATTTCAGCAGGTAGAAGAAGGAATTAGCACACTCAAAGATAGGCCAAATGATGTTATCTAGTTGAAGGAACAGAAAGAAAAAACAGTGGAGAAAAATGAGCAGAGCCTTAGGGGCCTGTGGGATGCCATCACTCCTACCAGCATACTCATAATGACTGCCGCAGGAGGGGTGGAGTGAAAGGGAAAGAATATTTGAAGAAATAATGGCCCCAAATTGCTCAAATTTGATGAAATTATTTAGAAAACGTTTAACTTTTGTTCCTCAAAGGATGACATCAAGTAAGAAAACTTACAGAATGTGAGAGCATGTGTGTAAAAAAAAATTTTTTTTTTTTTTTTGTGGGTACTGGGGGTCGACCTCAGGACCTCACACGCCAGCAGGCGCCCGTGCCGCTGAGCGATATCACCGGCCCTTTTTTCGTATGTGGGTTCCGGGAGTCGAACTCGGGCCGTCACGCTTGCCAGGCAGGCACTTATGCCACTGAGCCATCTCACCGGCCCCCTGTAAATTTTATCTAATAAGGAACTTTCACCCAGAATATATAAAGAACTCTTACAAATGAGTAATAAAGACAACGCAACTTAACAATGGGCAAAATATCTGGCCCTTTCCCCAAAAAATGTATATAAACAACCAGTGCTCAGCATTAGGGAAATATAGCTCAAAAGCATAGTTTATTTATGTTTTTGTTTTTTGAGACAGCGTCTCACTATATAGTTGAGGCTAGTCTTTAACTTACTGTGTAGCCCAGGCTGGCCTTGAATTTATAGTGATCCTCCTGCCTCAGCCTCCCAAGTGGTGGAATTACAGGTGTGCGCCGCCATGCTGAGCCATAACTAGATTTTGAGGATGTGGAGAAATTGGAACTCTTAGATACTGCTAGTAGGATTGTAAAATACTGTGGGCTCTTTGCAAATAGTCTGACTGCTCCTTGAAGTGTTAAACATAGTTACTGTATAATTCTTTTTTTTTTTTTTTTTTTTTTTGTGGGTACCGGAGGGTCGACCTCAGGTCCTCGCGTGCCAGCACGCGCCCGTGCCGCTGAGCGATATCACCGGCCCCTTTTTCGTATGTGGGTTCCGGGAGTCGAACTCGGGCCCTTGTGCTTGCCGGGCAGGCGCTTAAGCCGCTGAGCCATCTCACCGGCCCATTCTTTTTTTTTTTTTAAAGAGAAGAAAATACAAAACAAATCAAAAAAGAACAAATTTTCAAAACAACATAATATGAGGGTAACAATGGTTAATGCATTACGTATTATTATCTTTAAGTTAGTTATTCAGGATACCAGATATTAGCATTCAATTGTCCAAACATTATTGGCACAAACCTTACTCTTCAATGAACTAAGTAAAATTGGTAGTGTATCTATCTTAACCATCTTATATATATGTACAATTTTTTTTTTTCCTTTCCCTTCTTTCTTTTCCCTATTCCCCTATTCCAGTCTCTCTTTCCTTTTGACCAGTTTCTTTTTGATTCACCATGTCTATTGTACATTTTGGATCTTATTTACTCTTTCAGTTTCTCATACTAGAGAGACAATACAATGCTTACACATGTGCGTCCGGTTTATTTCACTTATGAGTATTTTCTCGAGTTGCATCCATTTACCTATAAAAGTCTCGAGTTTATCTTTCTTTATGGCTGAATAGTACTCCATTGTATAAAAATACCACACCTTTCTTATCCATTCCTCAGTTGATGGGCATTTGGGTTGTTTCCAAGATCTGGCTATTACAAATTGTGCTGCTATAAACATGGGTGCACATATATTGCTGTGGTACGATGTTTTTAATTCTTCTGGGAAGATACCCAGAAGGGGAATAGCTGGGTCAAATGGGACCTCCAACCCTAGTTTTTTGAGGAATCTCCACACTGATTTCCACAGTGACTGTACCAGTCAACACTCCCACCAACAGTGGAGAAGGGTTCCTTTTTCCCCACAGCCCCTCCAGCATTTGTTATTAGTTGATTTCTTAATAATAGCCATTATTTCTGGGGTGAGATGGTATCTCATTGTTGCTTTAATTTGCATCTCTGGAATGACTAGTGATGTTGCACATTTTTTTGTATATTTATTTGCCATTTGTATTTCTTCATCTGAGAAATGTGTATTCATCTCAGATGCCCATTTTTGGAGTGGGTCTTTAAATTTGGGAGGTCTGATTTTTTTTGAGTTCTTTATATGTTCTCGATAGTAATCCTTTGTCTAAGAAACAGCTGGCAAACATTTTTTCCCACGTTGTGGGTTGTCTCTTCACTCTGTTGGTGGTTTCTCTTGCTGTGCAAAAGCTTTTTAATAAGATGAGATCCCAGTTGATGATTCTTTGTGATAGTTCCTGTGCGGTTGAGGTTTTATTCATAAAGTCTTTGCCTACACCAATGTCTTCAAGGGTTTTACCTATCCTACCTTCCAGCAGATTTAATGTTTCTGTTTTAATATTTAGATCTCTGATCCATTTTGAATTTAGTTTAGTGCATGGTGAAAGATATGGATCTAGTTTTAATCTTCGGCATGTGTAGAGCCAGTTTTTCCAGCACCATTTTTTAAAGAGGCTATCTTTCTTCCAGCGAATGTGTTTGGCACCTTTGTCAAAGATAAGGTGGCTTAGTATGTCTGGGGTTGTTTCAGCATCTTCTAATCTGTTCCATTGATCTTCAGGTCTGTTTTTTTGCCAGTACCACACTGTTTTTATCACAGTAGCTTTATAGTATAATTTCAAGTCGGGGATTGTGATGCCCCCTGCCTTGCCTTTGTTGCCCAGAATTGCCTTTGCTATTCTAGGTCTCTTCTGATTCCAAATGAATTTTAGGATTGTTTTCTCTAATTCTGTGAGATATGCTGTTGGAATTTTGATTGGAATTGCATTAAATCTGTATAACAATTTTGGAAGTATGGCCATTTTCACTATATTGGTTCTTCCTATCCAGGAGCAAGGGATATCTTTCCATTTTCTGATATCCTCTTCAATCTCCTTTTTCATAGTACTGTAGTTTTCAGTATAGAGGTCTTTTACATCCTTCGTGAGGTTGATTCCTAGGTATTTCATTTTTTTGGATGTTATTGTGAAAGGTATTGTTTCCCTAATTTCTCTTTCGGTAAGTTTGTTATTTGTTTTACTGTATAATTCTGCACTTGTGCTTCTACATCGTTTCTGTAGAAAAACTGTATAAGAATGTTCATGGCAACAGTCTTCATAATAGCCAAAAGGTAGAAACAACCCAGATGTCCATTACTATGTAAACAAAATGTGGTACATCCATGTAATGGAATATTATTTAGCCATAAAAAGGAATGAAGAATTGATACTGGTATAGCATGGGTGAACCTTGAAAGCATTATGCTAAGTAAAGAAACCAGGCACAAAGGGGCACGTAATTCCATTTAATAAAGTGTCCAGACTGTGCAAACCCATAGAGACAAAAGTAGATTACTGGTCGTCATGGGCCAGGAAGGGAGCATGTAGAGAGGCTACTAACGGGGATGGGGCTTCTGTGGAGGGTGAAAGAAATGTTCTAGCATTAACTAGTGAAGATGATGGTGTAGCTCTGGGAAAAAACTAAAACCTACCAAAGGGGTGAATTTAATGTTTTAATTATGTCATATAAAGCGGTTATGTTAGAAAAATAATCCTGTTTTCAGTAAGCTTTTGAAACTTTGTTTACAGTTTGGCAGGATTTAGATACAGGTTTCAGAAATCTGAATGTAATAAAGTAAACTTGGAATATAGATGAAAATCATAAGTTATAGGCAGTTTTGAAAATTAAGATCAAACAAGGTAGCACTGAACTGTGTTCTGTTTGAGAGATTCATAAAAACAGTAGATTCTGCTCAAAGGAGCATCCAGCCTGAGGGAGAGGACATACCTGTAAGAAGCAAAAGGGAGACTATGATTTGGTGCTCAGTAGGATAGAAAATAAGTGTGACAAGGATTTAGAGAAGAGAGAAATTCCTGTGGGCCGTAGGAAGACAAGGACAGCAGAGATAGAAATTGATGTAGATTTGGATAGACATAGAATTGTGGCCAACCTGCTACACATGAGAGGCCATCAGAAGTTTGGGACCAGCAACACTTCTGGGGTTTAAGGACTAGACAGACATTCAGAAGGGATGTGGTGCAAAATGTACTTATCAGCCCAAAGAGATCAGAACTGTGATTTAAGATGGTAGATGTTTCTGTACAAGTTAAAATCCAGGTTGCTGGAAGAAAAGCCTGCAGGCAGAGAAATGAGGCTGCTGTGATCTTAAACATTGGTGGTCAAAGAGCCAAGTAGAGTTGGTGGCAAAGGAAAGGGAAAAGAGAAGTAGTAGTTTGGGAGTGCCCATTAGCAAGGCTTAGTGTCTGTACTGTTGGCTCCCGGTCTCATAGCTCACATGAACCGCAAGCTGAGGTCTTAAAACTGGGGCAATCTTGAGCAGTTAGTGCTTGGGAAGGGTATGTTAAATGTGGATTCTAAGGTACCTATATAGATTGTTGCCCTTGATAATTGTATCATAAGTCAGTGACAACAGTCCATTTGCTGGTTGACTGGTTTGTTTTATCCTGCATTGTTCATGTAACGCTTACCATGGAATCTCTTACACTGGTCCCATCAGGCAGCGCAGCAAATCATTGAACTTCAGGAAGCTGCACAAATAAATGCAGGTTTACAGCCGACCAACCTGGGGAGGAACAACAGCCTCCATGACATGAAGACTGTGGTGAAGACCTGGAGGAACCGGCTGCCCATTGTGTCTGACGACTTGTCCCACTGGAGCAGCATCTTCATGTGGAGGCAGCACCATTACCAGGGTAAACCGACCTGGTCCGGCATGCATTCATCATGTAATTTTCCAGATGCCCCGCTGTTCTGGTTTCATGTCTTTTGTTTTATTTTTTTCTTTTCCCAGATTTTCTATTTTGCATTGGGTATGATAGGTTGAGGTGATAATGCTGAGGGAAAAGATGAAGTGGGAAAGGTGTTGTGAAGCACACACACACACACACATACACACACACCCTGATCTACATTTTTCTGCTTAGAAGAGAATTGCTCTGGACACTGCGTGCCGCACTGGGACGAGACCAGTGGGATGGAGCACCAGGTGGTAGCACTCTGCCTCAAAGGGCCTGCCCAGGAGCAGCTATTCTTGGTGGTTCTGTGTAGCTGTTTCTGGTGTTCCTAGTCCCCTAGCTCATCCCCTAAACCTGCTGGGCATCTATATGTTTAGGACAACCTTCGTGATTTACTTAGATAAGGCAGTAATGCCCCACTCTGTAGTTTGCACCTTTTATAATTTACTTGTGGCATACTTGTAAAGTACAAAGAAAAGTAACGAGGGTTTATCACAGAGCTTCCTGTTTTCATAAGCCATGTATGTGTTTTTCAGTTTTTATTGAAGCCTTATTGAGTAAAAATATGACATGGACTGATAACTTATTTCCTTACTCTCTAGCGATTGTAACTGCTTACGAAAATAGTTCTCAGCACGATCCAAGCTCGAATAACGCTATGCTCGGAGTTCATGCATCAGCTTCAGCAATCATCCAGTATGGGAAAATTGCCCGGAAACAAGGACTGGTCAATGTAGCACTGGATATATTAAGTCGTATTCACACCATTCCAACCGTTCCCATCGTGGATTGCTTCCAGAAGATTCGACAGCAAGTCAAATGCTACCTTCAGCTGGCAGGAGTGATGGGCAAAAATGAATGCATGCAGGTAGGGGCTGATGGGACACTGTCCCCTCCCACACTCACAGGAGACCAGTGGAGAATGAGAGTCCACTTGAGGGCTCTGGGTCAGGTGATAAAGGAGGGTTTGAACTTCATACACACAGTCCTTCCTCAACAAGAAATGAAAAGGGAAGCCACTCAGTTACTTGAATGAACACCCATGGTTAACATGTTCAAGGAAAGAAAATTACTGTAGCATATGTAATTGAGCATATGCAATGCTACATACTGTAGCATATGGAATGAGCCAGGTAGATTTGGACTATATTCATAGGAATAGGCAAAAAAAAATAGTGAATCTGACTAGTCATATAAAGAGTTGCAGGAAATAATCTGCATCTAAGATTGTTTGGCCTCCAGTGATTCAGTTCAGATAGTGCCTGTCAGTCAGCAAATACTCATAGTTAAAAGTACATTTGTCAGTAGCTTCTAATATTTATTGTCTAGATTAAAATGTTTATGAAGTTTTTATGTATTTCAGTAACTTTTTTCTACTCATTTCTTCGTTTTTAAACAGGGCCTTGAGGTTATTGAATCTACAAATTTAAAATATTTCACAAAAGAGATGACAGCTGAATTTTATGCACTGAAAGGAATGTTCTTGGCTCAGATCAACAAGTACGTATGTTATATTGAAAGAGCGTAACAAAAAAACACCCACTGGATTATTTAAGTGGTTACTTGGAACTGGAAGCCATTGGAAGTCTCAAGCTAGAAAGTGATGTGATTTCTCAAGCTAGAAAGTGGTGATTATTGGTGTGATTTCTTAGTATTGTACCTCTGCACAGAGTAACTTGGAACAGATTGGTAAGTCAGTCCGATGTGTAGTATTAACAAGTTTATAAAGATGGTAATGATCATAGGACTGTAGACATCATGGATTCCTGTCCCCACTTCTCACCTGCCATGTTGGAACAGACTTGTTTCCTTTGTGGAGGTAAGTTAGTAAACTATAGCCAGATCCATCTAAGTTCTGGTTTTTGGAAATGAAGTTGTAGTGGAGCCTATCCATGCCCATTGACATCGTCCATCACTGCTTTCACCCTATAACTGCAGTTGTGGTAGAAATTGTACGATCTTCAAACCTGAGCTATTTGCTACCAATTACAGAAGATTGCCAAACCCTGTTTTAGAGAAGGAAGCAGCTGATGAGTTGCCAGTTGCCACATATAGACTCTCCTACCCACTTTTCACATTTTCAGTGAAAATATAGGGGTTGCATTTTTAGCTTATTTTTGGAAAAAAGTAAGTTTTGTCAAGATAGAAACATCTTGACTTTTTCAGTAGTGTTTTATACACTCACAAGACAAAAGAATATACTATACAAAAGTGTATAGTTCAGTGACTTAGGATAATTATAATGTTGTACAGCCATCACTAATAGCTGGTTTTAGAGCACTTTTATCATCCCAAAAAAGAAACCTCATTTGTTAGCAGTCACTCCCCTTTCTCCCTCCCCCTTTTTTTTTTTTTGGTGGGTACCGGGGGGTCGACCTCAGGACCTCGCACGCCAGCAGGCGCCCGTGCCGCTGAGCGATATCACCGGCCCCTTTTTCGTATGTGGGATCCGGGAGTCGAACTCGGGCCCTCGCCCTTGCCGGGCAGGCGCTTAAGCCGCTGAGCCATCTCACCAGCCCTCCCTCCCCCTTTTTGCCTACCATCCATCAGTCTATTTCCTGCCCTATGAATCTGCCCATTCTGAACATTTCATATAAATAGACTTATATAATATGTGGCCTTTTGTGACTGTTTGACAGCTTCACATAAAAGTCAATGTAGGATCACCATATGACTCAGCAATTCCACATGTTGGTGTGTGTCCGAAAGAATGGAAGTGAAACTTGTTCAAGAATGTTTACATCGGGCCGGTGAGATGGCTCAGCGGCTTAAGCACCTGCCCGGCAAGCGCGAGGGCCCGAGTTAGACTCCCGGAACCCACATACGAAAAAGGGGCCGGTGATATCGCTCAGCGGCAGGGGCGCCTGCTGGCGCGCGAGGTCCTGAGGTCGACCCCCCGGTACCCACAAAAAAAAAAAAAAAAAAAAAAAGAATGTTTACATCAGTACTAGTCATGATAGCCAGATCGAATGTGGAAACAACATAGGTAGATAAACAAAATATAGTCTTTACAGATAATGGAATATTATTCAGTTATAGAACAGAATAAAGTTCTGACACTTGCTCCAACATGGATGAACCTCACAAACACTGTGCTAAGGGAAAGAAGTCAAACTCAAGATCATAGGATGTACGATTTGATTGATAAGAAATATGCAAGATAGATAAACCTGGAGAGGCAACAGGTTGGTGGTCACCAGAGTTGAGGTTGGGGCAGCATCAGAGTAACTGCTTAGGAGGTGGTTGTGCATCAGCATAAATGCTTTCAATACCATAGAATGTTCACTTTGAAATGGTTAATTTCATGTTGCGTGTTGAAGGTTTCATGTTGTGTGACTCCTCACAGGTCTGAGGAAGCAAACAAAGCCTTCTCAGCAGCTGTGCAGATGCACGATGTGCTGGTGAAAGCCTGGGCCATGTGGGGCGACTACCTGGAGAACATCTTTGTGAAGGAGCGACAGCTGCATCTTGGGGTGTCTGCTATTACCTGTTACCTGCATGCATGTCGGCATCAGAATGAAAGCAAATCAAGAAAATACTTGGCAAAGGTGAGCCAAAAGAATTAGTTTCGATAAAAGAGCATCCCTTATATTATAGTCAAGATCCCAGAAATTCAACAGAAGGGCAGAATCTTAAAAGCTGTTAGGGAGAAGAGACAAATCACCTATGAAGGAAAACCCATCAGAATCACAGCTGACTTTTCAGCACAAACCCTCAATTCAAGAAGAGCTTGGAATGATGTATTGCAAGCTCTAAAGGAAAATAATTTTCAGCCCAGATTGATGTACCCTGCAAAACTATCTTTCAAAATTGATGGAGAAATAAAATACTTTCATGACAAAGAACATCTGAGAAAATTTATGACCACCAAACCAGCACTCCAAAACGTTCTGAAGGACATTCTAGAAACAGATAGGAACCCCAACAGAAGGAATCCACCAGGCAGGGCAAATAATTAAATAGCCGGAAAGCAGAAAAACAAAGAGTGGGAACCAACAACAGGAAAATATCATGACAAGTCAATACATATCAGTTTTAACCATCAATGTTAACGGTCTCAATTCACCAATCAAAAGGCACAGACTGGCGAAATGGATCAAGAAGCAAGATCCAACAATATGCTGTATACAAGAAACACATTTAATTCAGAAAGAAATTCATAGACTGAAAGTCAAAGGATGGAAAACAATACTCCATGCCACAGGAACCCAGAAAAAAGCAGGGGTAGCTATTCTTTTTGCAGACAAAGTGAACTTCAAGCCAAGAAGGATTCAGAGAGATAAAGACGGTCATTACATCCTTGTAAAGGGAACAATCCAAGAGGAAGAGATAACGATCATAAATATATATGCGTCAAATACCAATGCACCCAGCTATATAAAACAAGTACTAAAGGACATGAAAAATCAAATAAGCACTAATACAATTATATTGGGAGATCTCAATACTCCACTGTCACAAAAAGATAGATCAACTGGACAGAAAATCAATAATGAAATAGTAGAACTGAACCAAACTTTTGAACAAATGGACTTAGTAGATGTCTACAGAGTGTTCCATCCCACAACATCAGAATACACATTTTTCTCAGCTGCACATGGGACGTTCTCCAAAATAGACCACATACTAGCTCATAAAACCTGCTTAAGTAAATGCAAAGGAATTGAAATTATCCCATGCACATTATCAGACCATAGTGCAATGAAATTGGAAATCAATGGCAAAAGATCCCACAAAAACTCCCTAAACACATGGAAATTAAACAGCATCCTCCTGAACAACCAATGGGTCACAGATGAAATTAAAGAAGAAATTAGACACTTTCTACAACTGAATGACAATGACAGTACAACATACCGGAACTTATGGGATACAATGAAAGCAGTCCTAAGAGGGAAATTTATAGCATTAAATACTTATATCAGGAAAATAGAGCAAGCGCAAATAAACAACTTAAGGGTGAACCTCGAGCTTCTAGAAAAAGAAGAGCAGGTTAAGCCAAAAGCCCGTACAAGGGAGGAAATTATAAAGATCAGAGCAGAAATTAACGTATTGGAGAATAAAAAAACAATACAAAGAATCAATGAAGCAAAAAGTTGGTTCTTTGAAAGAATAAATAAGATTGACAAACCCTTATTCAACCTTATTAAAAAAAGAAAAGACTCAAATCCATGCAATTGAAAATGAAAAGGGTGATATCACGACGGACCCTGCAGAAATCCAGAAGATCATCTATACCTATTTTGAAAATTTATATTCTACTAAGATGGAAAATGCAGAAGAAATGGACAGATTCCTAGATTCGTATGAATTACCAAAGCTAAATCAAGAAGATTTAAAAATCCTAAATAAACCAATATCAACCAATGAAATTGAAGATGTAATTAAAAACCTCCCAACAAAGAAAAGTCCAGGCCCTGATGGATTCACTGCCGAATTCTACAAGAAATTTAGAGAAGACCTAACGCCCCTACTTCTCAAACTTTTCAATGAAATTGAAAGGGAAGCAATACTCCCAAATTCATTCCTGGAAGCAAGCATTACCCTGATACCAAAACCAGAGAAGGACCCAACTAAGAAAGAACTACAGGCCAATCTCCCTAATGAACATAGATGCAAAAATCCTTAATAAGATACTGGCAAACAGAATCCAACAAATCATCAAGAAGATTATACACCATGACCAAGTTGGATTCATCCCAGGGATGCAGGGATGGTTCAACATACGTAAATCAATAAATGTAATACAGCATATTAACAGAACCAAAGACAAAAATCACATGATCATCTCAATAGATGCAGAAAAAGCTTTTGACAAAGTCCAGCACCTTTTCATGATAAAAACCCTACAGAAAATTGGAATAGAGGGTCTTTATCTCAATCTGGTAAAAGCTATCTATGACAAACCAACAGCCAATATTATACTAAATGGCCAAAAACTGAAAGCCTTCCCTCTAAAATCAGGAACAAGACAAGGATGTCCACTGTCCCCACTCTTATTCAACATAGTTCTGGAAACTTTAGCCAGAGCGATTAGACAAGAGAAAGAAATAAAAGGAATAATGATTGGAAAGGAAGAAGTTAAATTATCATTATTTGCAGATGACATGATACTCTACACAGAAGATCCCCAAAACTCCACTAAAAAACTGCTAGATTTAATAAGCAAATTCAGTAGTGTAGCTGGATACAAAGTCAATACTCAAAAGTCAATAGCCTTCCTGTACACAAATAACAAACTTACTGAAAGAGAAATTAGGGAAACAATACCTTTCACAATAACATCCAAAAAAATGAAATACCTAGGAATCAACCTCACGAAGGATGTAAAAGACCTCTATACTGAAAACTACAGTACTATGAAAAAGGAGATTGAAGAGGATATCAGAAAATGGAAAGATATCCCTTGCTCCTGGATAGGAAGAACCAATATAGTGAAAATGGCCATACTTCCAAAATTGTTATACAGATTTAATGCAATTCCAATCAAAATTCCAACAGCATATCTCACAGAATTAGAGAAAACAATCCTAAAATTCATTTGGAATCAGAAGAGACCTAGAATAGCAAAGGCAATTCTGGGCAACAAAGGCAAGGCAGGGGGCATCACAATCCCCGACTTGAAATTATACTATAAAGCTACTGTGATAAAAACAGTGTGGTACTGGCAAAAAAACAGACCTGAAGATCAATGGAACAGATTAGAAGATGCTGAAACAACCCCAGACATACTAAGCCACCTTATCTTTGACAAAGGTGCCAAACACATTCGCTGGAAGAAAGATAGCCTCTTTAAAAAATGGTGCTGGAAAAACTGGCTCTACACATGCCGAAGATTAAAACTAGATCCATATCTTTCACCATGCACTAAACTAAATTCAAAATGGATCAGAGATCTAAATATTAAAACAGAAACATTAAATCTGCTGGAAAGTAGGATAGGTAAAACCCTTGGAGACATTGGTGCAGGCAAAGACTTTATGAATAAAAACTCAACCGCACGGGAACTATCCCAAAGAATCAATAACTGGGATCTCATCTTATCAAAAAGCTTTTGCACAGCAAGAGAAACCACCAACAGAGTGAAGAGACAACCCACAATGTGGGAAAAAATGTTTGCCAGCTGTTCCTCAGACAAAGGACTACTATCGAGAACATATAAAGAACTCAAAAAAATCAGACCTCCCAAATTTAAAGACCCACTCCAAAAATGGGCATCTGAGATGAATACACATTTCTCAGATGAAGAAATACTAATGGCAAATAAATATACAAAAAAATGTGCAACATCACTAGTCATTCGAGAGATGCAAATTAAAACAACACTGAGATACCATCTCACCCCAGAAAGAATGGCTACTATTAAGAAATCAACTAATAACAAATGCTGGAGGGGCTGTGGGGAAAAAGGAACCCTTCTCCACTGTTGGTGGGAGTGTCGACTGGTACAGCCACTGTGGAAGTCAGTGTGGAGATTCCTCAGAAAACTAGGGTTGGAGGTCCCATTTGACCCAGCTATTCCCCTTCTGGGCATCTTCCCAGAAGAATTAAAAACATCGTACCACAGCGATATATGTGCACCCATGTTTATAGCAGCACAATTTGTAATAGCCAGATCTTGGAAACTACCCAAATGCCCATCAACTGAGGAATGGATAAGAAAGATGTGGTGTTTTTATACAATGGAGTACTATTCAGCCATAAAGAAGGATAAACTGGAGACTTTTATAGGTAAATGGATGCAACTCGAGAAAATACTCATAAGTGAAATAAACCAGAAGCACATGTGTAAGCATCGTATTGTCTCTCTAGTATGAGAAACTGCAAGAGTAAATAAGATCCAAAATGTACAATAGATATGGTGAATCAAAAAGAAACTGGTCAAAAGGAAAGAGAGACTGGAATAGGGAAAAGAAAGAAGGGAAAGGGAAAAAAATTGTATATATATATATAAGATGGTTAAGATAGATACACTACCATTTTTACTTAGTTCATTGAAGAGTAAGGTTTGTGCCAATAATGTTTGGACAATTGAATGCTAATGTCTGGTGTCCTGAATAACTAACTTAAAGATAGTAATACGTAATGTATTAACCATTGTTACCCTCCTATTATGTTGTTTTGAAAATTTGTTCTTCTTTTGATTTGTTTTGTTTTTTTCTTCTCTTTAAAATAAAAAAAAAAAAAGAGCATCCCTTACATTTAGATGGAAATTTAGCTACAATTCACTAATTCATACTGTGAGGCCAGATTTCCTGCCTTATTTTTTTAGTTCTCATCACTCTTTAAACTGGAACTCTTCAAAGTTCCATTTTAAAGCTGAGGAAACAGAGACCTGGGCAGAGCCTTTCCTAGAATCTGTGTCTTAGGCCTCACAGTCGCATGCTCTGGCATCACACCCTGGACACCACTCCTAGACAAAGCAGGAGACTGGGGTGAGACGCCACTTCCTAGGCATCTGTGGTCACAAGCCTGGTGCTCTTTGACGGCTGCTGGTGACCTCTTTCTGTGTGGTGCTCCCTGCATACTGCTGAGCACAGAGAGGGTATTAGACGTAGGCTTGCCCCCTGGTGTATCTCTCAAGATTCTTGAGAGTTCTTGAGATTGCTTCCTTTCTTCCCTAATAAGCAGATAAGTAGAACCCAGAAATACAAGCTGTGATTGAAATATAGGGTGCATGTTTAAATTTTTGAAAATTAGTTACAATAAAAGACACATTGGGGCCGGTGATATAGCTCAGCGGCATAAGTGCCTGCGTGGCAAGCGCGAGGTCCCGAGTTCGACTCCCAGTACCCGAATATTAAAAAAAAAAAAAAAAAAAAAAAGACACACTGCCATTAATCCCCCTCAAAATATTCCCCCTTGCTTTCAGCATTTTTTTTTTTACTTTTTTTTTTATTGGTACATGTTTGCGATACATAATGAATGCACGCATCATGGGGAAGTGGTACATGTACATATCAAATCTTAATCCTTTTTTCTTCCCCTTCCACTTTGTACATTCTTATCCCATCGTTCTTACCACTTTCCATAGCAATTCTGGAAGTCCTCTTGTGTGAATGTCTTTACAAGGTGTGATAAAAAATACAGTGAGTCCTGCTACCAAGTGCCATCCAGCAGAAAGACAGGCTCATAAAAACAGTGTCTTCATTCACCCTGTTCACCAAATCGGATGCTATGTGACTTGTAGCTCTTCTCCAACATCAAAATGACCAAAAAAGATAAGTGTTTTGAATTGATTCAGGACATTGAGGCATCCATGACAATGCAACTAAAGATTTGAAAAAGGATTTTTAGAACTGCTTCAGAAAGTGACAAGAAGGGTAGGATAAGTGTGTTTAAAGGAAAGGGAAGGAATCTCAGAGGGATTTATGGTATCTGTTACTGTAATACATTTTTAAAAGTTTAAGCATTCATTGTATTTTTTGATCATGCCTCATAATTCTTGCAGAAAATTTAGGAATAAGTTGTTCTGTCCTTCCTATTTTATCCATTAAAATCTTAACATCAGCATTTGGAATGTACATCAGCACATGTCCATGGAAGTGAAAGCCAACCCAAGCTACTGACAGAAACACCACCTGGATCTGACCCTGCAGTTGTTTGTTTCCAGATATCAGTGTTTCAGATACCCATTGGCTCCATGCTGTAGCACATGATTTCCCTGGTGCTAGGGTGATGATGATTTGAGATTATAGCAGCAATCTGTTCTGTTTGATGAGGTCACACATGTGAGTTAGCAAGTTATCCACGTAGGCCCTAGGCACCTGCCTGTTAGCTTCTCGGAGTCACAGCTCACAGCCAATTGGCAGATTGGGTCAATTGGTAATTGTCATTACAGCTAAATCAAGAGAAAAACTATATTCAAATTTTAGGTTTTATTTAACTGTAACATTTATAAGTTTGGCAATAAATTGGCCCTACAGTAGATATTTTCCCCCATGGCCAGTGAAGTAGCTGGGATTATCGGCAGTGTGCCACCATGCCCTGCTCATGTGGCAATTTTAAGTTGGATAAAAAGCCACTTCATTGAGAGCCTCAGAATTGTCATTCAACTCTAGAACTTTCCTCTCTCCTAGGTGCTATGGCTTTTGAGTTTTGATGATGACAAAAACACCTTGGCAGATGCCGTCGACAAGTACTGTATCGGCGTGCCACCCATCCAGTGGCTGGCCTGGATCCCACAGCTGCTCACCTGCCTGGTTGGCTCTGAGGGCAAGTTGCTTCTGAACCTCATTAGCCAGGTGGGCATCACAAGATGTCTCTGTCACGAAACAATTTTGTCTTCATTTTGCATTCTTTTCTTCTAGAAAGTTAAGTTTGAATGCTGAAAGTATTGAAAATAGCTCAAGACATAAATGTTTAGATACTATTTAATGTAAAACATGAAAAGTTATTGAAGAATACATCAGGGTTGAGATGAAGTAGCTAATAAAGCATTGCACTGTTGAAATTGCAATTTCTTTGCTTGAATATCTTCCCACATGGAATAAAACAAACTTATATTAAATGGAAGATTGCTTGTGGTCTCGTGAAGTTAGTGTCTGGTTGGCATTTATCATCTGATTTCCTGTCCTGTGCTGGAGCTGTTCACGAGCCCTGAGACTTATACTTCATTGTGTCCATCAGCCTTGGTGCTGTACAGCTGCACCTGCAAGACACCAGCAGTTCTTTGGCGAGGTGGGGAATTGGACAGTCCCAGGTCCCGTAGAGTGTTCTGTAACCATCATTTGAGAATGGTTCCAGAATGTCCCTCTTTGAAAAGACCGAGATAAAGAACCAAAACAGATGTTTAGATACTGTGACATACACAGTACGTTTGTGTTTGTGTGTATAAAATCACATAACTTCATGAATGAGTAGTGCAGCAGCTGTGTGATCGGGAATGTGCTGGTACTCATGGGCATCATCCATGTAGTGCTTGGAGGATCAGGAACCTGTGTGTTTTGTCTTCCTTACGTTTATTGAATGAAATGAACATGTGGTTTCTCTGGGCAGAATTAATCAAATACAAGTGTGGTTCTGTCTTACGTCTTTTAAAGCTAAACAAGACATCTCACCTCCTGTTCAACTAAGCCTTGTGTGTTTGATTATCAGCGCAGTTATTTTCTTTCTTGGTCCAAATGCAGACCAAAAACCCATTTTCAACTTAGTATCAATTATTTTGAGTACAGATTGTATTCATCTAGATAGCACAGTGCAGAGCAATGCTGTTTATGACTTCCTGTCTCTGAGTAGGTTGGACGTGTGTATCCCCAAGCGGTCTACTTTCCCATCCGGACTCTATACCTGACGCTGAAGATAGAACAGCGGGAGCGCTACAAGAGCGGTACGTCCTGGGTGGGTCTGGCTGGCTAGGACTTGAAGGATTCATTCCATGGGCGTCCCGTGTCTCCAGTGCTGCAGATACACCCTGCCACGGCTCCCTTCTTACGTGTGGCGGTCTCTCCTTCACAGAGGGGCCAGAAGACGAAGCCTGATCTCTGAGTAAAGTGTGGTTCTCCTCTGCCACAGTGGGGTGGGGTGTTATCCGAGTGATTGATTCATAGGCAGAAAACTAATCCGTGAAGATTTTAGCTGTGGAGAACTATAAAATTCACCTTCCTCCTTAGTAATAAGGGAATCCTAGGAAACAGTGTGAGAGTCTACTGTTGTGCCTGTACGTTGTTCAGGTTTATAGTAATGTCTTAATCTGTCAGAAGAATCTGCAGTCTTGCTAGCTGTTTGGAAAAATTAATTCAGAATATAACATTTAAATCTATATTGAGCAGCCTTCCTGTGTAAAGAAAGATCCTAATTAAGGGTGTCGGACACTGCTAAGCATGGTACTTCGTTTGTCAGCCATTTAAGGAGTGTTGTTTCACAGACTTCACACACCAGACTGTGGCAGTGTCGCAGGTTAAGGAGAGGAGGTGGGGCACGGGGACAGTACGCAGCACCTTTCAGCTCCCTGTCTTGAAATCTTATTTGAAATAGGATTTTTTTAGTTTCAAGACTAAGTATAGTAAGTGAAAGCCAGAGAACAGGGCATAAAGAGTTCTGCAATGTATTTCTCAGAAGATAACTATCTTTTTCTAAAAACATTTTACAAATATGGTTTGGTTTTCTTTGATGAAAAATGGAGAGTTGCTTATTAACTACTTGTAGATTCTTTGAACTTCAGTAAGAGATACATACTATGAAATACTTCTCTAAACATTTTCCTTTGAAAATTCCAAATGTGCAGAAAAGGTAGAAACGAATGTGCAGCGCACATCCTCCGCCCAGCACACTGGGTAGCATGTTGTCGTATCTGCCTTTTTGCTCAACATGCTCACTGGTTTTGTCCCTAAGTTGGTGGGCACAGCTGTCCTTAGAACCAGAGCATCTCCACACCATCCTGGGGGAGACGGTCCTGTGGCGATCCCACACCGGCAGGAACCAGTGTTCCTTTGCCAGTGGGTCCCGTAGAGCTCCGAGCTCAGCATCAGTTGGTTGTGCACTGACATTGGCGTTGTGTGTGTTGCTCTCAGATTCTGGACAGCAGCAGCCAAGTTCAGTGGGTAACCAGTCCCATTCTGCATCAGATCCAGGGCCCATAAGAGCAACAGCACCCATGTGGCGCTGCAGCCGAATCATGCACATGCAGCGGGAGCTCCACCCCACCCTTCTGTCTTCCCTGGAAGGCATCGTCGATCAGATGGTTTGGTTCAGAGAGAACTGGCATGAAGAGGTATGTGGGGCTGACTGCACCTGCTGGCTCCCTGTGGGCGGAAGGTGGTATTCCGCGTGCTTCAGAGGCCACATTATGTTTATATTTAACTGCCTAATCATTTTTTGTTTGCTGCTGAATTTAACTATAGACCAGGTAAGTAGTTAATCTCTGCACAATAGTACAGCCTCAAATATTTGAAGCAGATGACTTCAAAAGAAAAGGATGAAATTGAGGAAGCTGTTTCATGCTGTCAAAATGCTTATTTTGTCCGCTTCTGTGCCCTCGGCTATTTAAGTGCCACTGGTTGCCCAGGTGGCGGCCATGTGTAAGTGAGAGCAGTGGTGTAGGCAACGTGCAATTACAGTTTCCAGAGTGGGACTTTGTTCTTTAGGGTCTTTCCAGCAGCTGGGCCACCTCCTTAATCTTGTGTGCCTAAGCTGACGGTAAAGTTACATATACTTTACTGCCCGGCAGTTCATCTAGTTGGGCCCCGAGGCCAGCTGTTCCCCAGTGCTAAGGTCTGGCATGTGTACACGTGGACAGGTGGTGCTGACAACAAGGCTGCTTTTGTGTGGTTCATCACCAGGTGGGTGTGTGTGCCTTGAAGAAGTGGAGTTTTCTCCTTTGTTTTGTTGAGTGTTTAAGGCTTTAGTCAGGGGCTTGCAGTGTCTCACACCGGCATTCCATCTTTCTGTATACGCCGATTCACATCTACTGGGTGCCGTGTGGCTGCGGCACAATCCTGGGGAAAGGGTGTCGTGTGCGAACTGGACTGAACTGGCTGGTTGCTCTCTTTGGATGACAGTCTTTGCTCTGTCTTCCCCTAGGTGCTCAGGCAACTCCAACAGGGCCTGGCAAAGTGTTACTCTGTTGCCTTTGAGAAAAGTGGCGCAGTGTCTGATGCCAAAATCACCCCCCACACTCTGAATTTTGTCAAGAAGTTGGTGAGCACGTTTGGAGTGGGCCTGGAGAACGTGTCAAATGTCTCGACCATGTTCTCCAGCGCAGCCTCCGAGTCTCTGGCCCGGCGAGCACAGGCCACGGCTCAGGACCCTGTCTTCCAGAAGCTCAAGGGCCAGTTCACAACAGGTGAGTCTCGCTATCTGTTTCTGTACCTGAGAAAGATCCTCTTTTTCCTGGATCTCTTACATCTAAGCTGATTATATTCATTGATGTTTCTCATCACCATTCTGGCCATGCTGGTTAGGCTGTTTATAGAGACACAGAGCACTAGGAGCTTGTGACAGTCATCAGCTTGAGGCTACACATCCTTCTTTCCACACTGAAGGTTGGGGTTTGGAACTGTGAGATAGGAGTTGGGAAATGGAAGGTTTTTGGGCCAGGTCATCTTGCTTTCCATTGGTCCCTCCCTCACTTAGAAGGTGAAGTGTTGGGATTTAATGTTGCAGGGCTCAAAGTGACGCATACAAACTTGGCAGCAGACTCTGGTGGCAGAATGACAGGGAGATTATGTTTCCATTACCTGTCAATAGTGCAGGTAGAGGCACTTTCCTGGGCCCAGATGAGTGTAGATGTTGGCTCTGCCTTATCCTGGGGCCTTTCCCCCTCAGCACACGTGTGCTCTCACATACGCACACACATGAGGCCCTGGGAGGGCCTAGGCCCAGACAAGTCACTTTGGCCACCTGAGTGGTTTCTGTAGACAGGCGTGAGTGATGATCATGTTAAAGTAGGACTTGTACAGTCTCACAAAACTGAAAAACACTTCTGCTTAGTCACTGTTTTTATAACTCTGTCTGAAACATTCTTTCTTCACTGATAGGTTTTTTAGGTATATAAAGTATCTCTTTTCTTCTATTTTGTAGTGGTGGGGATTAAACCCACAGCTCTACCACTGAACTACATCCCCAGCCCCTGCTGTGGTACCCACTATAATCCCAGCACTCTAGGAGGCTGAAGCAGGAGGATCACAAGTTTGACCCCAGCCTGGGCAGCTTCACAATTTAGTGAGACCTTGTCTCCAAATAAAAAACAAAAAGGGTTGAGGATCTATCTCATTGTGAAGGCTCTGGGTTCAGTCTTCAGTACTGTAAACAAACAAACAAAAACAACAAAGTACAGTAAAAAAAGTATGTATGTAGTGTGTTTTTACTTTTTTTTCCCCCTTTTGTTTTTGTTACTGGGAATCGAACTCAGCACCTTGCACTTGCCAGGCAGGCGCCTGCTTGTGCTGCTGAACTACATCCCCAGCTGTAGTGCGAAACAATATAAAAGAAAACATTCCATTAATTGTGAAGGATACTTCGCATTTGCAGCCAAGACTCACTTTGAATCTTGCTAAAGAACAGCCTGTGGCTGTCCTCATTCCAGGTGGCAGGGCTCAGGGGACCTGTTGTCAAAGTATAAGGTGGGCATTTAGGGTGACACAACCAGCCTACACAAGGACAGGGCTCTTTGGGAGATGGAGTGTGAGCCCTGTCCTCCTGCCTTTCAAGCTGAGAGCTTTCGCTGTCTTTGGTGGTTTTGTCTTGTGAAGTTTATGTGGTGCCCTCACTCTTCTCTGATAAAGGAAGCATCAGAAATGGAGATTTTATGGAAACTACCCTATTTTACTTAAAAGAAATAATATTCGACATATTTTTATTTTAAAATGTCAGATTCTTGCATCAAAAGCAGTTTGAAATGGAGAATTAGAAATTGGACAAAGCACCTGGATTTTGATGTTAAAATTATAAAACCTGAAACTCAAAAGCAGTTACCTCATGAGGCTTCCAACCCTCTCAGAGCACAGCAAGCTTCAGATGTTTAGATCAAGAGTTCTGCAGCCTGCTGTCACACCCCTCCCCCCGGGGACCCTTTTCTTGTCTCAACCCTGGGATCCCTTTTAGGGAATAAGGTGCATGAAAATTCCGAAACAGTACTTGACATGTATCCCACAGAAGTAGAGGCATACTTCCATGTAAGAACTTGTATGTGAATATGGGCAGCCACTTTATTGATAAGGGCCCCAAATAGGAAACTGCCTTCAGAACATAATGAATGGAATAAGCGAGTACAGTTCATCCATATCAGCAGTAAAAAGGAGTTAATTATTCGTGTATACAGCAACTTGGGTGAACGTCAGGCTGCTCGGTGCAGAAAGCCAATCTCAAAAGGACACTTTGTGTGATTCTTATTTATGAAACATTCATGAAATAATTGTGGACATTGGGAACTGACGAGTAAATAGGCCAGATGTTCGGGGAAGAGGTGGGTGTGGCTGTACAGGGTTAGCAGCAGGAGTTTGGAGACAGCGGGTTGAACATCCTGATGGCAGAGCTAGCTGCGCAAGCCTGCTCACGAGACAAGCCTGCGCAGAGTGCACACCCGCATGTGCGTGGTAACATACGAGTGCACGTATGACCCATGAATTCTTAGCTCTGTGGGCTCGGCCAGCATCACTCTTGGTTTTGCATTGTGCTGTGCTTGTACAGGGCATCGGCTTAGGAGACAGGGTTAAGCCTACACAGGGCTTCTTGTATGTTTCTTTGCAGCCTGCTGTGAATCTATAGTTACTCTAAAAACTTAAAGAAGTGATTAGGCATGAGCTTGGCAGCACTTAGGTTCAGTAGAGAAGGAGCAGCCCCATGTGTGAAGCTCCCTGCAGTCTGGAGGGTATTTCTCAGAGGTACTTCTCACACCTCTGCTGGGGGAGTCTCACCTCACCTGCATTGGTATGTTCATCTCTCTGGCTACCTGCGCTTGTGAGGCTGTGGCTGTGAGGAATTCAAAGGAGGGGGATGACAGTGTTTCAAATGAAAGGAAAGGGAAAGTAAGGGCTTGACGGGTAGCTCAGTGGAAGGGTGTGTCCTTAGTATGCTTGAGGTCCTGGGTTCATTCAGCCTCTGCCCCTCCAGAAAGCAAGAGAGACCAGATAAATGCCATGGGGAAAAGCAGATGCACTGATTTTCATAAGCTGGTGTGACTGCACAGTAAATTCATCCAGGGGCAGTGATGAGTGGGCCCCTAGAAGAGCCAGGTCTCAGGCCGCACCTAACCCTCATGAATGGGGCACTTAGCGCTCTTCACCTTGGGTATGTGAGAAACTGAGTGTGCATGAAGCTCTAGGGCTGGCACCAGTGCACTTCACAGTGACTGATAGCAAATCACATGACACCTTTCAGCCAGCCTGTGGGATACAGCAGGTAGGATGTTACGCATATGCGGTATGTTATCTTCTAGTAAGTCTGACAGCCTGACTTTTCTGTGGTTTTTGATCTAGATCATTTTTCTGTGTTCAGCACCAGCTGGTACAGTCTGTTGAGAGGCCATTTTGTAGGAAGAATGTGGTGGGCTGTTTCTGGTCTTGTGTGCTGAGCACCCACTTGGCTTTTGCACAGGTTACAAGTGACACTCACTAGGAAGAGGCAGGGACTCGTTTTGCCCTTAGATGGCCCATCCTCTGGTGCCTGTGTGGGCTTCCCATCCATCAGGTCTTTGTCAGCTTCTGGTTGTAAGCTGGTGCTGTTGGCCCCTTGGACCTTTTCTTTATCATAGGCTCCAGCCATGCAGCTGCCCCAGGGAGGGCAGGTGGGTAGGAGGCCATCTTTGCTAAGTGTAGGGGAGGCTCTGTCCAGCCGATGAGCATACAGAAGACTGACTGAGAGTCCCTTGGACACACGGTGCTGGAGAGATGTGTGTCTGCCCTGTGGTGAAGTGGCTTGTGGAGGTGTCTGCAGCCCACGCTCCGTGAGGTGTCAGGCGTGGTCACCAATGCTTGGCAGCAGGACAGTGCCTCCTTGTGACTCCCCTGGGATCCCACCCCACAGCAGTAACGGTTGGCGAGTTAGAGTGATGAGGTGTCTTGCAGCCCTGCTGAGAATCTGGAAGGAAACTGAGGGTTTGAAAAGGACTTTTTAATTGAATTGAATTTATAATATTGAGTTTCAGGAAAAATCTGAGAAATACATTAGCCAGGGATTTTTTTCTAAGGCTTAAGTGAAAATGTCTTCTGTTTTTGTCATTTTGGTTTCTTGTTTCATTCCTTCTAATAAAGTCACTGTCAGAGGCCTCCTCAATATTTCCATTTTCTCTCCTTCATCATTCCATAGGTCACTCTTGTTAGCTTTGGCCTTGAAACCTTCATTCCTTGGTGTAATTAATGCTTGTATGTACTCAGAGATGGTGTGACAGGGGCCACCCTTGGAAGTGATCCCTAGCCTCTGGGGACCTCAAGTCCTGTGCTGTTGTTGGGAGTCATGGTTTGTCCCCAAGCTCCTGGCTCTCCTGAGGGGTCTGTGGTCTCCTGAAGTGATCCTGTTGTGACGGATGGGGCTTTGTGTTGGGTTCATCTCTCTTCCTCCTCCTCTTCCTCAGAGTAGCGAGCAGCCCCAGCTGACAGCTGTGCTTGCTGTCTCGGGCTGTAACCTGTGCTTCGGAGAGCAAGTGAGACTTAAGATGTTCTGCTCCACACCATGTATGGGACACACCTAAGTCATAGCTGCTAGATGCTTGAGTGGTGATTTTGTAGTAAATTAGAAATAGCCCAGATGATTACAAACGTTTTAATTGTGTTATACTTTGCAGATTTTGATTTCAGTGTTCCAGGATCCATGAAGCTTCATAATCTAATTTCTAAGTTGAAAAAGTGGATCAAAATCCTGGAGGCTAAAACCAAGCAACTTCCAAAATTCTTCCTCATAGAAGAAAAGTGTCGTTTTTTGAGCAATTTCTCAGCACAAACAGCTGATGTGGAAATTCCTGGGGAATTTCTAATGCCAAAGCCAACGCATTATTACATCAAGATTGCTAGGTGAGTGAGCCCAGCAGGCTTTATCAGTGCATTCTGGGTAGGTTCTGGGCAGAATTTCAAGCCTGGGTTTCCTTGAGTGGGAGAGAATACAATTGTCCTAGAACGTGAGTAATTGGGAGCCATAGAGGCCTTAGAGGGCCTGTGACCTGCAGGTTAAACTTCCTGAGTAAAGATGGGGGTTTGCTTTCTAAAGAACCTTTTCCATATCACCATGGAGCCTAATAAAATATGAAGTCCCAGGCTTTTATCACCTCTTGGATCACAGTATTCATGCACAGTTGGACCGTTGCAAAGTTGACTAGCGCGTGCTGCATCTTGTGAGATGTCAGAAGCGCTTCGAAGAGGCCTCCCTCAACAGCGGTGGTGCATTTGTTTTTATTTCTAAATCAAACACAGTGCTCTGCTTTTACATGTGCCCAGATGTCAGTTTCCCTTTCTTTCAAACCATGTCCTAGCCAACTGGCCCACCTGCCTGCCTTCCACCAGTGGCCGCTACGTCATAAAATACTGTTTCATCTCTATGCCTTGTCAGAGTGGGGTGGTAAATTAGTGATGCTGAGCTGTACAGCCTGCCTGTCTGTGCTGGTTCTGTGTATTCCGTTCTTCCTGAGAAAGGAGAGAGAACAAGACTTGGAGCTCATGCTTGCTGGTTGCTTGCTTCGGTAGGTTCATGCCCAGGGTGGAAATTGTGCAGAAGCACAACACAGCTGCTCGTAGGCTATACATCCGCGGGCACAATGGCAAGATCTACCCATACCTCGTCATGAATGATGCCTGCCTCACAGAGTCACGGAGGGAGGAGCGTGTGCTGCAGCTGCTCCGCCTGCTGAATCCCTGCTTGGAGAAGAGGAAGGAAACCACCAAGAGACACTTGTTTTTCACAGGTACATGAGCCGTGCCTGGGGGCACAGCAGCTCATGCCAGATTGGAGAGGGGAGGGCTCAGAAGGACCAATCTCATCCCCACAGCTCTTGCCCAGGAGTTGCTCCCTGGCCTCAGGCTGCTCACTGGGGGATGAGAGCTCAGCGCTAAGATTCTCTTGGTTCTTTTCATCTCACAGAGTGAGTGTGTTTGGCAGAAGTGGTGCCCCTGTGTGCCTCCTGTTCATACCCTCCCAGAACCTCTCTACCCTGGTGGGCTTGGCCTGGTGGGCATTTTGGTGAGGTCTCAGCCTCCTCTTGGCCCCATGCTGCGCTGTGTGGTGCTGTGGAGTCTGCCTTCCTGGAGTGCAGTGCTAGGTCTAGGAAAGCCCAGCAGCCCAGGAAGGCGAGAGACACTGTCAAAGTGACAGCAGGAGCTAAGAAGCAGCAACCACTGAGCTTAGTCGTTATATAACTGAGTTGCCCACATTTTGGCACATAACCTCCAAGGCTGGGAACTCATGCAATGCTCATGGCCTAGGTGGAGCTTTCTTCTGAAAGCTAAGCTAAGGTATAGTCTAACCCATTTTGACCAAAATGTCCCACCCTTAGGTTGGCTATCTCAGAATAAGTGAATTCAAAAACCAATCTAAAGAAGGCTTACTTACAGTGCACCATGAAAAGCTGTGTGTACACCATCAGGTAACATGGCCTGTAGTGTTGATCCCAGCTGTGGATGAGAGGTTCTTTCCATCTTCCAAACCTCTGGTTTATCACTTAATGACAATCTTAAGTACATGCCCGGGAATCATCTTGAGATCTTTTCACCGACTGAAACCAGAGCAGCAAACCAACAGCTGTGGCATAACTGACACTGGATTAATGTCAGTTAATGTTTGCTCATTAAAAGGCAGCATCCTTCCAGGTGTGGGAGCACAGACGTGTTGTCCCAGCACTCGGGAGGCTGAGGCGGGAGGATCACCAGAAGTTTGAGGCCAACTTGGGTTACCTAGTGAGTTCAAGGCCACCCTGAACTGCATAGTGAGACCCTGTCTCAGAAGGTCAGGAGTCTCCTGTGTGCCCCTTCCCAGCACCACCCCATGCCCAGGGACTCCATTGCCTGGACACTCCTGCCACAGCCTCAGTAGCACCGGCGCAGGCTCTGTGCAGCCCACACTGGGCAGGATGAATTTTGAGGCCATCTTCTGGAAATCTCTTGGCTTCCTCCAGCTGTAATAGAGTAACTTACTGCTTTAATCCCAAACAACCCTGTGGCATAGCTGCTGTCATCCAATTTCTGGATGAAGAAACAGAAGTTTGCAGTGGTCTATCAACTATCCCCGAGCAACCTCACCTGGGAGGCTGCCTCAGGATGCGGATGTGGAGGCCAGGAGGGGCACACGCAGCATTCCCTCCCCGAGTGCTCCCACCATGCTGCTGCCAGTGGGTTCAGGCAGGTGGCGTGATGTAGACAACATTGTGTAACACAGTGGCCTGATAAATTGCATTTCAAACACCAGAAGGATGGTCACTGTGTATGGATATAGATTTACAGGTGATTGGATTTGCTGTGGTTGTGTCTTCATCAGAACAACCTGAGCAGTGCCTCTCTGCTTCTGCAGAGCTGGAGCACAGCCATCTAGGCAGCAGGAGGGTGAGTTAGCGAGGTCGCTATGCCTCAGAGCTGAAGGGCTGCATCTTTCTGTTGAGTCTGGCAGGGGAAGGCCTCTGAAGAGTAAGCATTGGGCAGTGTCTTTATTTTTAAAGGCAATCTTCTGAGCACGGGGCGATGAGCAGCTCGTATAGAGTGAGCCTGGTGCTGTCTGCTGAGGAAGTGGGGTGTAATTACCTTGGCACACTTCTCCTCTGCTCACATGGCTGGATTCCAGATTATCTCTGCTCCCAGCCAGCGCCGGGGACGGGGAGCCAAGCAGTAGCTTGTGGCTATTCTCTCTCAACCTGCCGTTTCTCCTCCCCAGTTCCTAGGGTTGTGGCCGTGTCCCCACAGATGCGCCTTGTGGAAGACAACCCTTCTTCACTTTCCCTCGTGGAGATCTATAAGCAGCGCTGTGCCAAGAAGGGCATCGAGCACGACAACCCCATCTCCCGTTACTATGACCGGCTAGCTACGGTGCAGGCACGGGGGACCCAGGCCAGCCACCAGGTACGGGGGGCGGGTAGGGGTTCTTCACCTTAATTCGAGGCTTTCTTGTGGCAGCGCTCCAGTGACGGGGTGCCTAGGAGCGCATGGGGCTTTGTTTTGAGGCTCCCTCTCTCCCCCAAAGTAACTTCAGTATCCTCAGGAGGGGGTAGAAGTTAGATGGCCGGCGACCTTGGCAACAGCGTGTTTGCTGCAGGGGGCTTATCATCACCAGCCCGAGATAAGTTCTTAACCTCGGCAAGTTCACGTCCTCTCCTTGTACGTACGAAGAAGTTAGAGGTCAGAGTTTAGAAACACGTTTACTGCCAACTCACCTGGTGGCCGGCTGTGATCCAAGGTTCCGCAGGCTGCTTCTAGTCTCTGTTTATCCACTTAATGCTCACACCCCTCCGGCATGCCCTCGAGCCTTAGGGCACGGACACGCGTGTACCTCACGTGTTTTCTGAAATGAAAGATACAGCAGGCTCTGACAATGGGCGCACCTAGTTGATTGGATTACCCCGGGCAGGAGCTTCATGCAGGCCCCAGGAATCCTGGGCAGCCATCACCTGCAGCCTCTTGGGGACAGAGGCCTGGCTCATCATTTGCAGACTTCTGCCACTGCCAAGAAGAGCTTGTCCAGGCTTGTGTGGTGCCCCAAGAGACTGCTGTTCTGGCCGCATGCCACGTGGTCCTTCGGTGTGTCATCACAAGGAGAGGCCACAAGGCTGGGAGCCATAACCTGCCCTGTGTCGCTGAGGGACTAGTTTCAGTTTGTCTGGGTCTAGAACAGTTTTCTTAGAAGATGGAGGCCACAGGTGCATGTCTCATTTCACAGCAGGGCACAGGCAGGGCCCACAGTGGCCCAGGCTGCAGGGTCTTTGGTGGCCTCCCTTAGGAATCTGTGGCACAGCTGACAGCCTGGTTATTCTGTGACCAGGAGCGGTTGTGAGGTGTTTATGGGAAAGGAGTGGATTGTATTCCCCAGGCTATCATTTGCCTTTGACCATGTCAGCGAGTAACTTCTGTCTGTAAATACACGCTCACATCAGAGCCGTTTTGTAAGCAGCATGCGTAACTGACCAAACATGCGTAAGTTGTTGTTGGTCCAGCTTACAAACACTGCCCAGGTCTTGCTGAATAGTGATACCAGCAGCAACGCAGAGTAATCCCAGCTCGTGTCCTCATCTCTCTCTACCTAGTTCATTTTGTTATTAACTCTGCTCCTTCATCTTCCTGTTTTTTGCAGCACTTCAGTGAGGTGCAGTTCACCGTGTAAAGTGTATAGTTCAGTGTTTCTAACGTAGTCACAGGGTTGTGAAACCATCATTCCCATTTTTTTTTACCATGAGACAGGATCTTGATAAATCACTGAGGTGCCCAGGCTGGGCTTGAACTTGCAGTCCTCCTGCCTCAGCCTCCAGAGTGCTGGGATCACAGTCAGGTACCACCACATCCAGCTCCCATCTTTGTATCCTTAAAACCACTTCATCACCCATTACTAACCCTGTTCCTCCCTATTTCCAGCCCCTTGATGACTACAGACCAATCTGCCTTTGGATTTGCCTATTCTGAACATAACATGAATGCAATATGTGAACTTTTGTGTCTGGTTTCTTTCACTTAGTGTAATGTTTTCAAGGTTCATTTGTTGTGTAACATGTGTCAGTACTTCTTTCCTTTATTACTGCCAAGTAATACTGCAGTGTGTGAATATACCATGTCTTAGTTATTTTTCTCATTGCTGAGACAAACTATCTGACACCCAGAGTTAAAGGGGGAAAGGTTTATTTAGCTCACAGTTTGTAGAGGTTTCAGTCCATACTCAGCTGGCTCCAAGGCAGGATGGCACATGGCAGAGGAGCAACAGTTCATGGTGACAGAAGACAGCAAAAAGAATGAGAGAGAGAGAAAAAGAGTGAGAAGAGGGAGGGAGAGAGATAGGGAGAGAGAAGGGAGGGAGGAAGAGAGGGAGAGAGAGGGAGGGAGGAAGAGCGAGCAAGAGAGAGGGAGGGAGGGAGAGAGAGCAAGAATGAGAACAAGCCTCTTTCTATCCCTTATATTATATGCAGGCTACCTGCCCTAGGGCGGGTGTAGCACTCACACCCTTAATCCCAGCATTGGACCATGAATCAGTCACAAACTCTAGATTCAGCCACTTATGAAAAGCCTGCCCCCCCATGACTGTATGAGGCTTTAGGGGGACATCTTGACACAAACCATAACATACCATGTTCAGTTTATCCATCAGTTGATGGACTTATGTGTTATTCACACATTCTATTAGGACTAATGGTGCTGTGAACGTTTGTGTACATGTCTGTGTGTAGATGTGATGTTTTGGTCTTGAATATATACCCAGGAGTGGAGTTGCTGGGTCACATGGTAACTAGCATTTTGATGAGCTGCCGAAGTGTTTTCCAAAGTGGACACAGTGGGTAAGGGTTCTCCGCGTCCTTGCCAACTCTTCCCATGGCCTTTTTTACTGCACCATCCTACTAGATGTGAAGTACTGTCTCAGAGTTGATGACTGGTAAGGTCAGGTGTCTTTGCCTGTGCTTATTGGCTATTTATATTCATTCATTGGAGAAATACCTGCGCAAACAAGCCCTTTCCCATTTTTAAATTGGGTGATTTGTCTCTGTATTGTATTGGTTGATTTGTCTCTGTATTGGGTGTATTGTCTCTGTATTCTCAGAATTTATACATTCTGGGTACAAGTGACTTGATACACGTGACTTCACTTTCTTCCTCTGTGTGTTGGCCGTGTTTTTGTGTCTCCAAATATTTTGTTGAAAACAGCTCATTCCAGGCTTTTCCTCTTGTGGTGGTAGTCGGCATCACTGCCTCGGGCACCTTTGATGTTGAACAGTTGTCACTGATAGGAGGTGACTTCTTCACTGAGTACACTTGGGACTTCAGTCAGAGATAAGCCCTGTGAGTGGAGCTCTTTGCAGGAACCGCTGGACAGGTCAGATAGTGACAAGCGTTTTGGGATGAGGCTTTTTGGAGGTGGTCACCAAACCCATTCTGCCCACTCAGTAGCTGTCAGGCTGCTGATTTTCACGGCCAACCTGGTCGCGAAGAGGTCAGCTCTCCAGACCTGTGCAGCGCTTCGGGGGAGCTCATGGTAGTAGGGCAAGTGACCTGCCCTCGAGCTCACTAAGGTTCTTGCCAGGACTACCTGGCTTATTCTTTTTCTCACACTCTTTCCCCTCCTCTCCCTCCCTTCCCCTCCGCTCCCCTTCTCTCCCTGGCAACAAAATTTCCTTTACTGATGTAAGTAGGTAATTGCAATTTGAGAGTTTTCCCTTTGTAGAAAAAAGTAAGTGGATCAGCGGGAAGAGTCACAGAATGATGTGTTTCAGGTCCTTCGAGACATTCTCAAGGAGGTGCAGAGCAACATGGTGCCACGCAGCATGCTGAAAGAGTGGGCGCTGCACACACTGCCCAACGCCACGGACTACTGGACCTTCCGGAAGATGTTCACCATCCAGCTGGCGCTGATTGGCTTTGCAGAGTTCGTCTTGCATTTAAATAGACTCAACCCTGAGATGTTACAGATTGCTCAGGTAACTGGTGTGAACAGCCAGACCCTCCTTGACCTTACCCACTCTGCTGAGCACATCCCTAATATGTCTCCTCCTGAAATGCAGGACACCGGCAAGCTGAATGTTGCCTACTTTCGATTTGATATAAATGATGCGACTGGGGACTTAGACGCCAACCGCCCTGTCCCTTTTCGCCTCACTCCCAACATTTCTGAGTTTCTGACCACCATCGGTGTCTCTGGCCCGCTGACTGCCTCCATGATTGCTGTCGCACGGTGTTTCGCCCAGCCCAACTTCAAGGTGGGTCACAGTGCCATCCCTTGGGAAGCACGGGCCCCACAGTTCCTCAGCACACACAGTGGCTTTATAGGACCTGCTCACCTACCGAGGGGACAAAATGCTGAGGTGGTGTCACTGGGAGAAGAAGTGTTCAGGATATGAAGGCTGTTACTGCCCGTCAGCGTACGCAGCAGCTTCACTTCCCCTTCATCCCTGGCCCTGGCACATGGGGGCAGAAGTGTTCTATGCAAGATGGCCCCCGCCTTCCAGGGATGCAGTGAGGCAGAAAGTGTAGATTCTTTGTTTTGTTCACTTTTAGCTGACACTGGAAAGGCACTCATTTGGCTGTGTTGGGTAGAAAGGACACATCACACACTGGCCCAGCATGACGGCATGTCCCATGGACATGGGCTGCCCTGGCTCTGTGAGGACCAGAGAGAAGCCCCGTGTCTTCACACTGGGGCCTTTTGGGCCCTGCCCCTAGTAGAAGAGGTGATACCGTCTCCAGAGGGCTCCTCACCTGCCCGCTAGGTGCATGGCCTGGCCCCGCTGCTGAGGTTAGATGGGCCCTCGAGGCCTTGCTGTGAAGCTGCCCCTCCCCTGGGCTGTTCTTGGTGAAATGGGAGTCCTTTAAGTCTCTGCTTCACCCAGGTGGACGGTATTCTGAAAACTGTGCTCCGGGATGAGATCATTGCTTGGCACAAGAAAACACAAGAGGATACCTCCTCTCCTCTCTCGGCCGCTGGACAGCCTGAGAACATGGACAGCCAACAGCTGGTCTCCCTGGTCCAGAAAGCTGTCACTGCCATCATGACCCGCCTGCACAACCTGGCCCAGTTCGAAGGCGGGGAGAGCAAAGTAAACACCCTGGTGGCTGCCGCCAACAGCTTGGACAACCTGTGCCGCATGGACCCCGCCTGGCACCCGTGGCTGTGACCACAACTGCCTCTCACCCAGAATGTGAAGGAGCCTGCTGGCTTCTGTGACCGCTCTCTGCCTGGTTAATTTTATTTACAGAAGTCCTGCAGTTTTGCAGGGCTGCGGTTATTTTACAGTGGTTTGTATGTGAAAGAGGGCGAATTTAGTGTTGGAGGGAGCCGCCCCAGAATGTCAGCTAGGCCCTTAGAAATGGCAGAGTTGAGCCTACCCTAAGCTTTTAAAATGATTTTTTAAGGAACCAGGATTTCTGGCCTGGGATTTTTCGTGAATTCTTTTTTATGGTTCTCCTTCTGTCTATGAGTGGACAGAGTGAACCGTAGGAAACAACTCTGGATGTCCCTTTTTAACTCCTCCAGAAATGACATCTCGCCACACTTTTGTGCATTTGTACAAACAAGTGTACATAAAATCAGGTGTTAGAAAAGTGGAAGCCAGGAGCACATGTGCTGGTCTTTCTGTGAGCACAAGCTTTCGTGCTGTGTGGCTGGCTTTAGGAATCTTGCTGAATCTTCATTGTGGACCTAGCAGGCTGTGTAGCCTCGCAGGGAAGGCCATCCTCATCCATGTTGGATCTGCTGTCAGCTGGGCAGAACCAGCCTGCGAGAGGTGCAGGTAGATCTCGGGCTTTTTATTGCTGGCTCTTTGGATGTCTTCTAGACATTTTCTCTCATTGTACCTAAAAAAAAATCATTTTTTTCTTTCCTAATTTAAAAAGAAAACAGCAGTGAAAGTTTCCCCCTTTAGTGTTTGTTATGTTCACATTTTTATAAATCTGAGCATTGTGAGTGTTCTATCTAAATTTGTACAGTGTGATTTTTTTTTTAAATAAATATTTTATAAAAGGGTTTGTTTCCCTTATTTATGTTAAAGTGTCTGTTTCTGTGAGGTGTTGCTACCACTGGGACAGGGACAGTATGGGCTGTGGCTCAGTATGGCTTCTTGGTGACAGTGCGTGCAGCTGGCCAGGCACAGTGATCCTGTAGTGATAGGTGGTCTTGGCCCAGGGGTCAGAAGCAAATGCACAGAGCGTACTTCGGCACCGTGATGAGGAATGATTATCGTTCTCTCTTTGGCAGCAGGGCAGCACGCCTGCACCCTTGGGCTCTCTTCAGCTGAGTCTTTGTCTCAGGCCACTGCCGTGTCACCATATGTGCAGAGTGTGCTGGAGGCATCAGCTTGCAGCACCTGGTGTGTGCCGCGCCCCTCCTGCTTGTGTCCCTGCATCCAGTAGGAACCCTGGCCAGGCTGACACGCTGGAGAGGTTACGTGAGTAGAGCAGAAGAGCACCTGTCCTCCTGGTGTGGGACAGTCATGAAGTACATGCCATGACATCAGCAGGACAGAGGATGTGGGACTGCTACTTCTTTCTAACCTGGATTCTGAGTCAAAAAGAGTTCTCCATTGAGAAGCGCCAGGTTTCCACCAGGAGGACAGCCCTTTACCAATGCATGTGGCTGGACCTACAAGGCCCTCTCTCTGGGCCCTTGACCCTCCCCTCCCTTCCCTTTGCATCCCATTGTGCAACGCTTGCCTGAAGCTGACTTTGCTCCAGTCTCATTGCAGACAGAAGTCTGAGGACACCACCGTCTGTCCCCTTGTGGCAGGGCTGTGACCTGGATGCAAGCTCCTTGCCAGCTAGAGGCTCTAACAGCTACTCTGGAGGGCCTTACATTAGCTCCGAGAGATAGATGGATCCTCAGCCCAGGAGGGACAGCTCTCTCTTTACAGAGAAGGGATTTCCAACTGAGGGTGAGTAGTTGGCCCATAACTGTAGAAAGAGATTGAACCTCACCCAGCTCAACTCCATGCCTCCTCACTGTACCCTAGGTGACAGGTGGAGGCCAAGGACCAGTTATGCACATTTGACTGGATGTTCCCATTCTAAGTGATGTTGAACGGCGTTTTTGGCTTCTCTGTGTTCACTAGCCAATTGTGTATCTTTGGAGATATGTCTACTATTTTGCACAGTTTTGAATTGGCCTGTTCTTGAGTTAAAATTCTTTATATCGCTCAGGTATTAATCCCTTATAGGTATAATGTGCAAGTAACTTCATTGAGTGGGTCGCCTTTTCATTCTATTGACAGTTTCTTGATACACAAGGTAATTTTTATGTAGTTTACTTTTTTGCGTGTTGCTTGTTATTTTTGGTGTAATATCTAGGAAGTCCTTGCCAAATCCAGGGTCACAAGGCTTTTTTTTTTTTCTTTTAAGAATTTTATGTCTTTGATCCATTTTGAGTTAATTTATGTACATGGTATAAGGTAAATGTCCAACTTAATTCTTTTGCACATACATATCCAGCTTTCCCAACACCATTTATTGGCAACTGTCCTGTTAAAGGTCATTGACACCCTTGTTGAAAATCGAATGTGTATAAGAGGGTTTATTTCTGGTTATATCATATATTCATATTCATTTGTCTCAAGGTGTTTATCTATGACTACCTATTTGACCCATTGGTTGTTTAAGGTTAATTTTCACATATTTACAGCCTTTCCAGTTTTCCTTCATTGTTGGTATCTAGGTTTTTTACCATTCATGATTGGAAAAGATACTATGATTTCATTCTTCTAAAATTGATGAATTGATGACTCGTTTTGTGGTGTAATATATGGTTGATCCCAGAGAATATTCCACATCCACGTAGGATAAAAATGTATTCCACTCTCAGTGGATGTATTCTCTGTGTGTCTGTTAGGTCTAACTGGGCTACAGTGTTGTTCAAGTCCTTTGTTACCATATCCATTATGGAAAGTGGGGTACTAAATTTCATTCTGTTACTGGCCATGCTACTTTTTTTTTTTCCTTTTTGTGGGTACCAGGGGTCGACCTCAGGACCTCGCGCGCCAGTAGGCGCCTGTGCCCTGAGCGATATCACTGGCCCTTTTTTCGTATGTGGGTTCCGGGAGTCAAACTCGGGCCCTCACACTTGCCAGGCGGGTGCTTATGCCGCTGAGCCATCTCACCGGCCCAGCCATGCTACTCTTTTCTTCCCAAGTGAATGTGACAGTCTTGCTCCCTGGCTGCCATGAATGACGGGGCCTTCTTCCACCATGCCTTCCTGCCTCGCAGCCACCTGACTGCAGTAAATCCTCTGAAACCGTGAACCAAAATATTTAACTTCTGTAAGTCGCACGTGTTGGGGATTTGGTCCCAGCAGTGGGAAAGCTGATAATACATCATCTTAATGGGTGTGAAGTGGTTTTGTTACTGCATTTTGGGGTGCTGGAGTCTCGTGAAAAGATTTATTCTAAGCTAGCTCTGAAGGAGATGGAGGGGCCTTTACTGCCTCAAATCTCCATCTGGCCTTGTTTTGGTGTACAAAAGCTTTTACTGGAAAGAGGAAGGGGGGATACAATAGGACAATGGCCCTGTTTCATCCCAGGCCATTCTTGCCTCTCTGCCTTGCTGGTGGAAACAATACTCAAGCCTTCTGGGCCAGCATCCACATATTCCTTTCTCAGATGAAAGTGTTGTTACTTTTCCATTCATTCATCTGAGCTGAGGGAATGTGAGGAAGTTAGAGAAGCAGCCTATCTGTAAGAGAAAAAAAATCTTAAAGATTTCCCTTGCCCACTTGGTTACACTATTAAGCTCTGCAACTATTTTTTCCTTCAGCTTCATCCACAATTGCTTTTTACGTTTAGGAGTTCTAAGCTTTGGTGAGTATATGTAGGTAATTTGTATCTTGTTGAATTGACTCTTCTGTCGTTACATAATGGCCTTCATTATGTTCTAACACAGTTTGTGCTTATCCTGTGTTGCTTGCTACGAGTCTAGCCGCCCTGCACACATTTGCTTACTATTTACATTGACTTTCTTTTCATTCCCTTTCAACCTGTGAATGTTCTTAGCTCTAAAGTGATTCTCTTGCAAGCAGAATATAGTTGGAGCCTGTTCTTTTTTAAATTCATTCTGTCAATCTGTGTCTTTGATTGGGGTGTTTAATACATTTACATTTAAAATAATTACAGATAAAGGCACATTTTTGTCATTTTCTGTCTGATAGTGGTTTTTGCCCCTCATTTCTTCAATTACTGCCTTCTTTCATGTTAAGTTGATTTTTTTGTAGGACACATTTTGAATCCTCATTTCCTTTTATATGTATAGATATTTCTTTTGAGGTTACCATAGGAGTGACTCAACATCCTAAAGTTATAAAAATCTAATTTGAATTTATACCGTCTTAACTTTAATCACACACAAAAAGTATTCCTTTATTTCTCTATCCCCTGGCCCTTTCTTAGTAGAGCCACAAATTATATCTATTTTTTTTTAACATAGATTCAGAATTACTTTATGCATTTAACTTTCAAATTATGTAAAAAATAAAGAGCAGAGTTACAAATCAAAGTTATAATAATACTAGTTTTTTAATTTATTCATATTTTACCTTCACTGGAGAATTTTACATTTTTATGTTATTGTCTGATGTCCTTTCACTTCAGCCTGAAGGACTCCCTTTAAAGCATTTCTTGCAGAGCAGGTCTAGTGGTCATGAACTCCCTCAGCTTTTTTTAAATCAGAAAATGTCCTCATGTTTCCCTCATTCTGAAGAACAGTTTTGCCAGATGTAGAATTCTCAGTTGCCAGTGTTTCGGGGCTTTAGCTCATTCTGATGTCTGTGGCCACCGGGTTTCTGTTGAGAAATCTGTTCCCAGTCTTCTGGAGACCCTTTACACACACAGACTTGTTCTACCTTTGCTGCTTCCAAGATTGTCTTGGTCTTTCCCCTGTAATGTTTTGATTATATGTCTTGGAATGGGCCTTTCTTGCTTGGAGTTCGTCAAGCCTCTTAGATTTGTAGATCCATGCCCTTCCTCAAACTGGGGACATTCTTCTCCTGAGACTTATGCGGATATGGTCCACTTGATGTTGTCCCAGAACTCTGTTGGGCTGTTTACTTTTCTCATTCTTTTTGCCTCTGCTTGACAGTTTCAAATGAACTGTCTTCAGGATCACTGGTTCTTCCTTCAAAATCACTGGTTCCACCAGGTGTAGTGGAACATGCTTGTAATCCAGCACTTGGGAGGCTGAGGCAGGAAGGATTGCCATGAGTTCAAAGCCAGCCTGGGTTACATAGCACGAGCTTTTCTCAAAAAATAATTTTTTTGTTTTGTTTTTGTAAAGATCACTGGTTCCAGGTCTGCTGTTGAAGTTCTCTAGTGAATTTTTCAATTGTTATGATTTTCAGCTCTTGAATTTCTGTATGGTCCTTATAATTTCCATTTCTTTGGTATTACCATTTTGTTCATACATCATTTTTCTGGTCTCCTTTAGCTCTTTGAGCATTTTTAAGACTTTTTGTTTCTAAACTGACACATTGTGTGTATTATGTGCAACATGATGTTTCACAATACATGTACACTGGAATGACTGTGTTGAATGACGTCTTCCTAGGGAGTCCTGTGTCTGTCTTCAGAGATGGCCTCTGTAGATATATGTTGGTCATTTGAATGGGCTGTGTTTTGTGTTTGTTTTTTGACCTTTTCGTTGAAAATAGGTTACTTGAGAAAATAGCCACTCCTCCCAGTCTTTGCAGATTAGCTACCTGTAGGACTAGAGCTTTAGTTACCATCCTAGTCTTAAGCGTCCTTCTGGGCATGCGTCTTCCCCAAGCCTGTGTGTGTGGTTTTGTTTTCGTTTTATTGTTCCATATGCACAGTAGCTTTTATTTTATTTTATTTTTTTTTTTTTTTTTGTGGGTACCAGGGGTCGAACTCAGGACCTCGTGCGCCAGCAGGCGCCCGAGCCGCTGAGTGATATCACCGGCCCTTTTTTCTATGTGGGTACCGGGAGTCGAACTCAGGACCTTGCTCTTGCTAGGCAGGCGCTTATGCCGCTGAGCTCTCTCACCGGCCCAGTAGCTTTTAAATGTCATAGTATTCCTTTGAGGATCACTCCTCACCTTCTCAGGTCGCACTCCTCTGTCGTCTTCTCCAGTCAGTAATCTCTGGCCGCAGGGACCCTCGGATCTGTATGTTCTTGCAGGTTTTCCAATCCGTGCTTGCTGCTTGCCTCATTTCTCCCAACCTGAGCTCCCAGCTGTGCCTGCTTTTCACCATTTGAGCTTCGGTGACACAGGCAGGGCCCACGAAGCTCAGACATTGCAAATTCAGTTTGCTTTGCTCTTCCTGATCACAGGAGGGAACTGGGACTGGGTCACTGTTTTTGTGCTAGGTTAGGGAGGGGTGAACATGTAAAATGCAACCAAGTGTCCTGCTAGCTCTAACAGAGCTTTTTCTTGCGAGAGCATTTGCTTGGTTGCTGTAGCTCTTCAGCTGCCTTCCACAGTCCTATGAAGAAAAGTGTTTAGCCGGTCTCTTGTTGTTCATCTGTTTCCAAGGAGAAACACTCGAGAGCCTGCAGTTTCCTAGTCCACCACGTACATGGTGATGTCATTCTCTAGACATTGTAAATTTTATTGACTTACAATTTGCAAAAGTATACATTTTTAAATTGTAAACCAAAATTTAAGTAAATGTATTTGTCTTAAACATAGACTGAGGTGTTTGGCTTAAGTCATGGGGCACGTGGCAGCAATTGGAGTCCTGTTCTCTCATTTCTGGAGGCGGAAAAAAGAAACAGTTAACTCATGACCTCCACTTTTAAATAAAGTACATTTGCAAAACAACCCCCAAAGAATTGTAATTGTTGCTGAATTTCCATTTCAGCGCTTGGATAATCGCTTAAGTGCCCATATTAAATTAATGAGAGGAAATTCAGTCACTGTAGAGGAGAGACAGGAAACTACTCTTTCCTTGCCAATAGAAGAAATTCATTAAGTAGCAAAAGTACTATTCTTACAGTAGCCAGGAGTCAAATAAGATGAAATAAGTCAGCAATAAGATTCACATGCCATAATACACTTTTATCAATCATATCTTAAGAATTATGTTACAGAGCTTCTATTTGAGCTCTTATTACTAATAAGTTCAGTAATAGACTAAAACCCAAAGCGAAAAAGATGAAATTATTTTTAGAATAAAGACAAAGTATTGCTATTTAGGGAACAAGTAAAATTCTGTATAAACACTACCTACAAATGGAAGTAGTTAACTTGCATGGTTCACATTTAAATATTGTCAGTTACTCATCACTAAGAATAATTCTACCAAGACTAACTTAATATCCACACTAAAGGCAATATGCTAAAATAGAAAAAAAAAATCAAAATTCCTTTAGCAGATAAAGGTGGCTCACTATGGTTCTGGATCTTCCAAAGCAGGCACATAGGAAAGGGGATCTGCCCTGGGTTACGTGGGCAGCAGGTGGAATCCAGAGGTTTCTGTAGCCAGCGGAGTGTGCGTTAGGCCACCAGAAGCCCTTGGAGGGCAGAGTCCCTAGCAAATGACACCCTCATTTTCTAGGATAGGGAGCAGGATTGGTACTCGTTTTTCTCAGGATTGGTCCCCGAGACACCTTGGTAACATCTGACTCTAAAGGAAGACCAGAGCCCCAGACAGCACCCAGGGTGCGGGTAGAGGGACCCCAAGTGTTTAGGCTCTGCCTGACATTCAGGAGGATTGGCGTGGTCAGTGGATGGTCCTGTCCCTGGACAGCCTCAGCCTATGGGAGACGTGGTGCAGCCACGCGCCACACCCTGGGTCCCTGCACCATCGTGATTACTAGATGCTCCTCTGACCCTGCGATGCAGAAGGTTCTCTCATAGGGCTCTTGGGCCTGTGCCACCTGCTTCCCCTGCAACATCAAGGATGTAAGAATAATTCACAAAATGTTTAGCCTTTAATTTCTCCTTGGTAATTTTTGTGTTTCTGTCATGGGAAATTAGCTGGCCTTGAAATAGCCCAGGAGGCTGCCAATGTTTCTGGGCTAGTTCTGGTCTTTGCCAGTGTCCAGCTTATGACTGACTTTTTTGAAATTGCCTCAGTGTCCCCTCTCTATTCACAGGAAATTCATGTTGGTTGAATATCCTTCAGAGACTCATTTCTTCACCACAACACAGTTCTGCCACAACTTGGACATTTGGCTTTGTACCACTGTTGTTTCTGACCTTAGTGAAATGTTTCCAGGTCATTAATATTATCTTAAAGGACATTGCTGACTTTCTTTACCACTTCAGCATATATCTGGTTTCTTTTTTTCGAGTTTTAAAATTAAGAACATAACTCAGCCACGTCAGTTTCTTTAGAAATCCTATTTAGCCAAGGGATTTCCATTTCTTAACATAGCTGCACCGTCCAGCTCCACGTTCCTGCCGGCCTCATCTTCTCCATGGCTGGTCCTTCCTGGGTCAGGTGCTGGCTGATCTTGGATAGCTTGGTGTGTGTCGCTGGCAGCGGGGCTGACCTTGGGCTCAGCTGCACCTTTGGCAGCAGTGGCTCACCCACATGCTGTTTGGTCCCATCCGGTGCTACATTCCATTCAGCACATGCATTCACTCTTCTCCTTCAGCTTCTTTTGAAAGCAGCTTTATGTTTTTAGTTTTGTTATTTAGACCAGATTTTGGTCCATAGCCTTTTCTCTAATGTTCTCTTTTCTGTGGGTTTTGAAGGCTGATTTAGTTGCTTCTAATTGAGGTAGCAGATATGTTTGAAGGCATCTCATGATTAAGCAGAGTTTCTTACCTCAGCTTGACCTGTGCTATACACATAGATTTCTTTTTAATTCTTTTGTAAAACTCTTGACTTTAAGCCCAAGTAAAGAATTAGGGCTTTCTAGATCTTTATTAAGGGGCTCCAGGTTTTTTTCCTCTAGTCTGATTTCCATTAATGTTGTTTCAGGGCCTCTTAAGTGTTCTTCTATAAAGCTAAGCTCAAACACAGATGTCTTCTTACCAGAATGGCAGGCACTCTGGCCTTTTGTGATGAAAAGTTGAGGGCAACGCTACCTGCCACCATCTTCCCCAGCAATGTGAAGTCTTGCCCAAGCTTCCTGCAGCAGTATCACTCCTGGCACTTCATTTCCATGACTAGCAAGAGCAGTGTCACTGCCTGATACTTATCCCTACCACCAGCACTACATACAGCACTATAGCTGCTGCCAGGCATACTGTAGGGCTGTTTTTACCTACTGGACAAGGACAGGGCCACAGGGGAGCAGAAGTGGTAGCTTCGGGCTTAGGTGACCCAGCCCTGTTCCCCTCCTGTGGGAACAGAGGGGTACCCTCCATGGCTGCTGTGCTGAGTGTAACAAGGTTAGAGTAGGAGGGGAACTGTTTTAGTTTAAACATGAAGTGTCCCTCAAAGACTCATATTGAAGGCTGGATCCTCAGTGTTTAGAGGTGGGGCCTAGAGAAAGGACTGGATAATGAGGGCACTAACTGTACCAATTGGTCAATCCACTGATGAGTTCATAGCTGAGAGAATTATAAGGTGGTGGGACCCAGTTGGTGAGGCCCAGTTGGAGCAAGCAGGTCTCTGGGGACCTTCCTCTGGATTGTATCCCTAGCCCTTCCTTTCTTTTGGGCTCGTTCTCTATTCTCTGCTTCCTGGCTGCCATAAAGTAAGCTGCATTCTTCCACCATGATGTTCTGCCTAACTCAAAGCAATGGAACCAGCAGACCATGGACCAAAACCTCTGAAACTGTAAGCCAGAATAAGTCTTTGCCCTTTTAAGTTGTCTTTCTTAGGTTTTTGGTCACAGCAACAAAAACATAATACAGGAGTCCAGCAGAGGGTCATTGCCGCACCTCATGGAGACTGATGGGTGCCTGGCCAGGGTCTGACTACTGCAGCATCCAGGCAGCACAGGCCTAGAGCCTACTCTGTGCCACAAGCAGCCAGTGCAAGAGAGCAGGACCTTGCTAACACAGGGATGCTTGGAAAGGTACCCAGCCAAAGGTGGGCCAAAGGATGACCCAGGTGGGGAGCTCGCATAGCCCTGTGGAAAAGTGAAAAGCCTTTGCATATGGCGGCGGGGGTGGGGGGAGAAAAGAGAGAGAAAGGGGCAGTGTTTATTTTAAGAAATAATGGGTGAAAACTCCCCCAAACTTGAAAAAAGCAGTGGATGTACAAATTTAAGAAACTCTCAATGCATTTCAATGAAGATAAACCCAGAGACCCTATAACACACATTGACAGTATTGAAGAATGAATAAGACAGCGTACAATGGTTGAGAGACTTCAGCACCCCACTTTAATGATCAACAAGACAGATCACTAAGGAAATGTAGGACTTGACCAACAGCACAGACCAACTAAACAAACAAATGTATACGGAATATCCCACCAGCAATAACATAGTACACATTCTTCTCAAGTCTACACAAAACATCCTCAAAAAAGACTGAAACCATAAAAAATACTTTCTCTGACAACAATGGAATGAAGCTAGAATAACAGGAAACTAGAACATTCACAAATGTGTGTAAATAAGACACTCTTAACCAACGGGTCAAAGAAGACATCTGAAGGAAAACTAGAAAAAATCCTGAGATAACTAAAATGAAAACAACATACCCAAACTTTGGGATGCAGTGAAAACAGCAGTAAGGAGGAAATTTATAGCTGTAAATATACTAAAAAAAGAAGAGGTCTCCATGCAGGAATCTACTTTATACCTTAAGGAATGAGAAAGAGCAAACTAAACTCACAGCTAGCAAAAGTGGAAAATGTTATAGCAAAGAAAATAGAAAAACAAAATCAGTGAAGTAGTTCTTCAAAAAGATAACAAAATTGACAAAACTTTAAGAATCAGATCAGAAAAGGGAGCATTAAGACTGTATGAGAGTACTGTGAACAGCTGTATGCCAACAAATTGGGTAACTTAAATGAAATTTCCTGATTTCCTGGAAATGTACACCTTACCAGAACTGAATCACAAAGAAACAGGATGTCTAAATGGATCTGTAAATAGTAGGGGCATTGCTGGGAAATCGTTCATTACTAGTTCAAAGAAAGGGAATGCTTCCTAACTTTATGAAACCAGCAGTACCCTGATACCAAAGCCAGACAAAGACACTATACAAAAACTAGATCAACGTCCCTTATTATAGATGTAAAAATCCTCAATAGAATAACAAATTGAGCTGGACCTGGTGGTGCACACCTGAAATCCCAGCCATTGGGAGGCTGAGGCAGAAAGATCTCAAATTCAAGGCCAGCCTGGGCTACATAGAGAAACCCTGTCTCAAAACAAAAACAGAAGTAATATGTAAAAATTGAGTCCCTGCTGCATATTAAAAAGATTATTTACCATGAACAAGTGGGATGTATCCTAGGAATGGAAGAAAATCAGTGTAATAATCACATCATAAATGCATTTTAATTTATGTAGGAAATGCATTTGACTACAAGCATTCCTCCTAAAATGAAGAACAAGACAAAGCTCCTTTCACCTCTTTTTAACATTGTGCTGAAATGCCAGAGCTATTAAATAATAAAAGGCATCCAAATTAGAATGAATATGTGAAACTATCTCAATTCACTGATGACAAAATCTTATATATAGGATATCCCAAAGAATTCACTAGAAAGCTACCAAACAAATCTAGATGTTCCAGGGTACAAGATCACACAGATGTAGTTCACGTTTCTGTACAGCAGCAGTGAATGATCCAAATAGGAACTCAAGAAAGCAATTATATTTATAATAGCATCTAGAAGAAATATCTAAGGATAAGTCCAATCAAGGAGGTAAAAGACTTGCCACTTACATGGTACAAACAAAACATGGAAAGAAATGAAAGAAAACCTAAGTCAGTAGAGAGACATCCCATGTTCTTGAACTGTAAGATTTAGCAATATAAAGAGATGTCAGTACTGCCCAAAATGATCTACAGAGGTAATGCCATCCCTATCAAAATTCCAACAGCCTTTTTCACAGAAATGGAGAACCCAGTTCTCATAAGGGATTTCAGTGGGCCCAAAAAACCAAAGCAGTCTTGAAAAATGTTGCAGGAGTCATGTTGCCTGGCTTCTAAAAATACTACAAAGCACAGCAATTAAAACAGAAAGGTACTGGCATAAGGACAGACGTACAGATCATGCCATGAAATAAATGAGAAATAAATCCTTGCATATTAGGTCAGTTGATTTTCAACAAGGGTACCATGATCATTCAATGGGGAAATCATTATGATCATTCAACATAAGGCACAGGGAAAACTAGATATCCACATAAGTAACAATAAAATTGAACCCTTACTTCAAACCATAAACAAAAACCAACTCAAAAGGACAAAGATCGAAACTTAAGAGCTAATTATAAAATTCTTAAAACATTGAAGAATATGTTCAGGACATTGAATTTGGCAGTGATTTCTTAGCTGATACCAAAATCACAGTCAAAAGGAGAAAAATACAGTGGTTCACCAAAATTAAGAACTTTTGTGCATCAAAGGACAATATGGAATGAGAAGACAACCCATTGAAGGGGGGGTGATATCTGCAAATCGTACAGCAAATAGGGAACAACAAAACAACCAAATTCAAAAATGGGCAAAGGAAAAAAGGGGAGAGGAACTTGAATAGACATCTCCCCAAAGAAGACAGAGACTTGAAAAAAATGGTAACTATCACCATGGAAATGCAAATTAAAACAATGAGATTGCACCTGACACCACCTAGGATGGCTTTAAAAGAAACGCTGGGTGTAGTGGCACACGTCTGTAATCCCAGCACTTGGGAGGCTAAGGCAGGAGGGGCAACAGAGAGTTCAAGGCCAGCCTGAACTACATAGTGAGACCATCTCAAAAAAAAAAAAAAAGTGGTTGAGGATGTGGACAAACCAACCCTCGTGGACTGCCGGTGAGTACTGGCAAGTACAATTCGGCAGTGCCTCAAGAAGTTAAATACACAGGTGATCCAGCAGTTTCACTCTGAGATACATGTGCAAAAGAACTGACAGCAAAGGTTCCAAGAGATAATCTGTATACCTGTGTTCATACCAGCCTTATTCAAAGCAGCTAAAAGAACAAACTAAAGAACATCAGCACCCTCCTGGAGAACAGAATCGATACACCTGAACGTGTTAATAGAAAGGTGGTGGGAGCTTCCACAGCCGCATTTTGCAAGGCAAGCTGGAGACGCAGGGAAGACTTGGTATCAGTCTCAAATCCAAGGCAGGATTACCTTGATGTATTTAATGCCACCAAATTTTATGCCTATTTTGCCACAAAAATGTGGGGGAAAAAAAAAGGCCAAGCCCCCGAGTATGACAGCGTGCAAAGGAGATAACAGAGTCTAAGCTTTCCCAATCCCATGAGGTTTTGCTTGATAAAGCACTTGTAACCAGCCACCACATTTTCATCAGTTTTTTTGTACAGTTCTGACCTTCTGCCCTTTTTCCTTGGAAAGCCCTTCCCAGTATTTCTGATCATCAACTTTCTTGTGAAACCGTAAGGAAATTGGGATCTCATTTCCACACCAAAATAACAGGCATCATAAAATGTAAAGTCGTGAGTTTATTGCATATGTAACAAAATGAACCTGACCTCCCGGGTCCAGCCTGCTGTACAATCAGTTTGTTTTGTGTTTCCAGCTGGTTCCATAACCACATTAAATAGAACTGGTATTTAAATACTTCTGATTCTGACATAAAATGGAACATTAGTGTACAACTCTCACAAAATAAATCAGCAATAAAAAGTGGGAAGAATAACAAGGATAGCAGCAATACTTAAAAACAAGACATTACAAAATAAATTAAAAATACATTATAAAGTGGTTGAGAAACAAAAATAAACAAACTTTAAAAATCCATACTCTTTCAGGAAGGCTGCTGTGCGGCACACACCTGGCTGCAGGTGGGGCAGGGTGTGTTCTCTACAGACCACCTTTCCTGACGTCTCCAAGTTGAGGCCCACCTAACCTGAATTTGGACCACGTGGCTGAGCCAGCTTAGGGGTCAAATCCAATCTAGTGGCAGATTCTCCTTTCAGAGATCAGAGTGCTATTTGCTGTCACCCCGAGCTGCCCATGTGGCTGCCTCACTTTCCTACCCTAACGCTGCAGAGTGGTGGTTTGCTACATCCCTGAGTGTCGGCTGTTGGCCGCTGGGAGGGCGAGCCTGGAAAGTTGGGCCCTTGAAGGATCTGGGTGAGGAGGGACCACAGGGTAGGGGTGGGGGGACCAAAAGATCACACATGGGACAACCAGGAGCTTTTACCGTGGACTTGCCATGCAGCGTCCTCTGAGGAGTCCAGAAGCCCGACCATGGTCAGCAGTTCAAGTTGTAGAAGTACAGTGCCCTGACAGAGGCTGAGTGGAGAGCGCAGACTGGACAGAACTCCGGGCAGGTCTGCAACACAGGCCATGGTGGGCCCAAGCCACCACTTCTTAGCTGAAGGAACACCCGACGTGAGAGATGTAGGCCAGTGTACAGCCACTAAGGCCCATCCCACCATCCCTCCCAGCACAAGAAGGTAGTGTCCAAGGTGTCACAGGCACCACTCTTGCTTCACAGTCTTGAACTGCGAGACCCTGGCGTCCCCCATCACCTCTGCAGGTTTGGCAGGGTGCCACCAGGAAATCCCGCAGTACTTCTGACTTGAAGAATCAGGCTGCTTCCCTCTGCACTGTCTTGTCCACCTCCCACGGCTGGGGTCTGGTCACAGCAAATCTCCCTGGGGGCCCGTACTTTTCGGTTCCTCAAACTTTAGGGGAGACTGTAAGGGAAGACTGGATGGAGTCCTGGGGGAATAGGTTCCTAGAACACCCTCCAAAGCATCAAGGTGAATGAGACACAGATAAGCCCAACTGGGGCAAGGCAAAAAATTGAGAGACTAAGGCCGCATGTTGGCCCAGACGTTCGAATGGATTCAGTTCTCCTTCAGCGAGTCCCACATGATCCCTTCTGTCCCAGCACATCAGCAGTCCAGAGTGCCGCAAAGACTACAGACCCTGGGACTAGTGGCTGCCGAGCTGGACAAACCTGGACCAGAGTCTAAGGTGAGCGCACCCCATACCACCCGACAGACTGCTTCCAGGGCAAGCACAAGAACTGCAGCCAGATGCAGAGGGGTAAGTAATCCTCCACACCCATCGGTCTCAGTAAAAGTAACAAAAAGAACAGATGAAAGTCATCAAAAGGCCCTTCCTGATCCATCTCAGACCACAGCAGGAGCCCAACACTGAACTCAAACTTCAACAGCAGTGAAATGTCTTGCTAATGAATTACCCTGTACTTGCCCCCACCCCAAACTAACACAGCAGCAACACCATACCAGAAAGTTTCTTGGTGCTACTATCTTCCACGGAAGCTTAGCTGTCCCAAACCAAGCCACTCCGTGGAAATAAAACACTGTCAGAACTTTTGTGCAAACTGGAAATGGTGTGAGAAACGCAGAGTTGGCTGGCTTTGGTCTTGCTCAGCCCAAGGAGACATTTGGGTAAGTGAACTGAACTGTTAATGTCACCACTGCCACCAGGTGAAGGGGCCAACTGGGTCCATGTGGAATCGTCCCCGCCCTGTGTCACTGGTTTATGTCCATACCCTGTTTGTGTACAGCACTCAGGTGGAACTTGTCAGCAGGGCCACTGTCCCACTCTCTTTTCAGCTAGTAACAAAATTGGTTAGTTTAGCTCTTAGCAATTGCCACATCAAAGTTCGTTAACATTTCTAGACACAGTCGGTACTCCTCCAAATACAGCAGGGCACAGGGATCGGCACTGGACCAACCCGTTCGATCTGAGGCTGGTTTGGGTCTGTTCCTTGCTTAGCTCTGTTATGTGGTATTTTCACCAGAAAGAATTTCAAACTGGATAGAGGATGCAGCAAAGGAAAGATAGTTTTTCTTTGTGCAAAACGCATTTTTTTCAGCCAGGATACCCTGAAAAGAAATACCCTAGGCCTCCAATGAAAGCTGCTCCAATTCCTTTACCTTGCAAAGGGGAAACACATTTTGACTCAAGCTTCCTGCCATGGCACAATTCCAATAAGCACACACTATGTAGTCATTTTTCAGTTAGAAATTAATCTGCCACCCAGAACAGGCTGCTAGGATATAAGATTTGGAATCTGAGCTCTGGTAAAATAACCAGCAGCTGCTGAACTTGAAAAGGTGTGCTGAGGCTGTACTGAGAGGGGATGGCTGGTACAATGACCGTGCAAACCCTCGGTGGGCCCAGCTCACCCCTAAGCTCCTGTAAAGAGCGCAGGGCCATGAGCCTTTCCACCATGTGTGACTGAGGCCAAGGGCAGAAACTGGCTGTGTTTTATTGGATGGGTGATGGAGGAGGTGGGAGAACTATAATAAAGGAGGGATAGATGGGTGGGAGCCACCTACTAAAGTCTCCTGCCCCCTCCTCCTGCCAAGGAAGGAGGAAGAAAAGCCTTTTCCCTCGAGTTTTCTGGAATTCCGGGCCTCAGCCAGCTTTGTGGGAGGCACACAGAAGCTATATGCTTTTGGTCTGGTGGTCATGACTGAGATTCTGCTGCCTTGAGCTGCTCTTCACTCCACAGCAAAGCCACAAGTTTCCTCCACTGCGGTCAGCAGCTTCTCGTAGAGCTTCTCATAAGATTCATAAGGTGGGATGTCAATCCGATTAAAGCTGGAAAAGGACAAAGGAATCAGAGTCACTGGGGGGACAAGCTCTTGGGTTGCCTGCCAGGTCACGGCCAGGCAGGAGACAAGCTAGCAGCGAGTGTGGAAGCATGAAATCTCATCACCTGATTTGGGGACCGGGGCAGGGGCAATAGTGAGTTCTCCACCTCTTGGTGTTTTACTGCTTCTAAGGCAAAGCTTTTTCAGTCAACCCATAGCAAAATAAGTCTCCAGATCTTCAAAACCAAACTATAACTAAATTACTACTTAGACTGTTTCCATGAGGACAAAGCTCATAATTTGTATTTTGTCTTTGGGAAGAATTATTTTTCCTTACCAGGAATACCCCTTTGCTGACCCCTGGAATTTAGACTGGCCATCAGCCAAGTCCTTGCTGACTTGTCTGTTCCTTTGGGATTTGATCTGAGCCCCAAATGGGGCAGTCTGGAAAATTTCCTGCAAAAACACATTATATCTCAAACTTTTTTAAAAAAAGTGCCAAATCCCTGAAAGATGAAATGAATGTTAAACTTCTGACTCAATACTTCCATGGGAAATTCATTTGCAGTATTTATCCAAGTAAAAGACATGGTTTAGGAAGCTACTATCTCAACCCAGCACTGTGACCCAGAGGACACGGTGGCCTGTGAATTACTGGGGCTCAACACGTAGGGATAGTTTTATCACTAAGTCATCGGGTTTGGTGGAATGGCGCCCTTTTTTACTGGCACTTCAATGTCAGAGGGCATTTTTCTCGTCTGTTATGTCAAGTACTGACCTATGAAAGGACAGAAGCCTTTTGAGGAAGGCATCATCATGTGTCAACATGGCAGGTTCCTATAAACAGATGACACCACCACACTGGAGCAGGGCTTTCCTGATACCCAAGAGTCCTGGGACCAGCTGCATTAGCCTGTTTTCCAGATGTTTGTTAAACCTAGTTAAAATACTCAGTAACTTGCTCCGAAGCCCATCACTAGAGGGTGTGAGAGTAGCACTTGCACCCCCGCCCCTGGGTCAGCATCCCAGCAACATCTGGAACCTGTCTCCTGAAGGAGAGGCCAGTGGTCCTGAGACAAAGTATATGCCTGGACTAGACCTTTAAACCACTGCCCATATTCTTTTTTTTTTTTTTTTTTTTTTGTGGGTACCAGGGGGTCGACCTCAGGACCTCACGCACCAGTAGGCGCCCGTGCCGCTGAGCGATATCACCGGCCCCTTTTTCGTATGTGGGATCCGGGAGTCGAACTCGGGCCCTCGCGCTTGCCAGGCAGGCGCTTACGCCACTGAGCCATCTCACCGGCCCCCATATTCATTTTTAAGCTAAAATTTAGGAAGAAAAATTTTTCAAAAGGGGCCATCTCGTAGGCAGTTTCAAGAAGGAAAATGGGGACCCAGAAATGTTAAAAGACCAATAAATCCAAATTCAAATCTGCAGTTTTGCCTTCTGATAGGTGCACACATGCATACAGATTCATGGAGGCCCAGCAAGGAGGAAGACACGGGCTTGTGCAGTGGTGGCCACAAGCTGTCACCAGAACACCAGCACTGATCAATTACATGCTTCACAACAGCTCAATTTCATAACAGCCTTCTGACAACCCTCACACGAATGTCCCATTGACACAAATGCTCCTCCTGGCATTATCTGAGGCCCTGCATAAGTGAAACACAGTCCTACAAAGAAGAAAACAGCTGAAACAACAAGACAGACCACAGTGCTCTGGCCCCCCGCCCAGGACCCAGTGCCACCCCCCAGCAGTTCTTACCAGGTATGGGCCTTGGGCAGGTTGTCTGTGTTTGCGTCTATCAGGTGGATGGTGAAGAGCCGGGGCCCTGCCGCGCCTGTAGAACCTTGCAAGACAACATTCTAGTCAATGCACCTCAGAGGCAGAGGCCCAACGCGAGGAACAGTGCCCTGCTAGAGGGTTGCACGGCTGCAGTGGCACCCAGTATAGAAACGCGACATTTCAGAGGACTCAGGCAGAACAGACTTCTGAGAAGGTCCCCACATACCCATGACTGAGCAGTTGCAAGGGTGTCTGAGGGTGAAATCTCTGTACCCACCCTTCGAACAGAGGGCTCACCAACCCCTGGGTCCTTCCTTGCTCAAGTCTTTTGAGACAGCCTCAAGTGGCACCACGCTGGCCAGCACTGGCCATAGCTGCTGCCACAAAGACAGGGCCAACCCCATGACACCTGCCTACAAACTGATGTTCTTTTGGACATGACTGTAGAGGCCACTGGGCTCCATTTTGGTGGCATTTGCTGCTGTGTGTTCACTGGCTCCTTCCAGAGGGGCGACGGCCGGCAGTGCCTGGAGCAGCAGTACTGGGGCCGTAGTGATGATAGCAATAGCTCTCCACCTTCAGGAAGGGAACAGACTCCCAATGGCCCCTGGGAGGAGAGTGTGGCCCCCTCAGCCACAGTGGGAGCCTGGGCAGCTCTACCCTCTCCTGGGTCCATCTCCTGAGTGGGCCAGCTGTGCTGGACTCTGGACACTGGTGCCCAGTCTGCATCCCTGCAGCGAGTAGTGCTCACATTCTCCTCCTGTAGCTTCAGGCACTCTCCTGAACAAGGACCCTGTCATGGCCCCAGATCACACCTAAGCCATGTCTGGGCTGCCCTCTCTTGTACATACAGTGGGGACACTGATCCCAACTCCATCCATTTAGAGAGGATATGTAAGATCCTTATAGCAATAGGGAACTTTGCAAGTAGGCCTGCTGTGTGGCTTATCAACGAAACAGGGAAGCAAAGTCTGGAGTCACAGTGTCATCAGGATTCTGCCTTGCTTACCACCTCACTATTTCCTCGGAGGGAAAAATGAATCCTAGGACCTCAGTGGGTCTTGGTTTGTTCATCTGTGCAGTGGGGACAGAAAGCCTATTCAGCTCACTCTGTAGGTGTTGGGACAAGGAGGCAGGGTGATCACCATGTTGGGCGAGTAGGCAGACACCCAGGGTGCTCAGGCTGGAACCCTTTACACTGGCACTGGGCCCTGCAGAACTCTACAGGCAGACACCACCATGGCCTCCTTCCCTCAGGGGTTCCCAGAAGTCCTAGTGAATATTCTGTATTTGCACCAAATCTGCAGCAGTAGGCTATGGCCACAGTGGCTGCAGGTGGCTCCCTTCATTTTCTCCCTGGAGTGAGGTCCTGGGTCCTCTGCAGACGGAGAACACCGGGGCCTTACCAGACACCTCAGTGGCCCCTCACAGTCCAACTGTCCATGCCTTTTGAAATCAGTGAGGACGTGGGAACCATGTGCCCTGGAGTGGCTCCACTGTGGGGACCTGTCACCCGCCTGGCATGCAGCTCCTCAATGCTGAGCCTCCGTTATAAGAGAATATCGGCCACACTGTTTTCTAGTGGACATCTGGACCATCACCAAACACTTGGGTTCTCCCTACCACAGCCTAGTCAGAACACAAATGGTGTAGCACGCCTTGGGGACTAGCTCTGCCACCACGTCAGTCACCTTGTAGAGCCTTGAATCCTTGGAGAGGGACTCGTGTGGAGCCGGTCACGAACTGCAGGAGCCTGGCTCTCCTCTCTTCGTCGAAGGTTTCTACTGCCTGCCAGAACCACCTGACGATGTTGCTGTCTGCCACACAGTGCTTCAGTCGTGTGTTGGATTTCCAGTCATTCAGATCGATCTTGTCCAGGCCACCTATTATCAACTAAGAAGGCACATCAGGGGGTTATTGCCAAGAGCCACTGTGTGATGCACAGGAATTAAAAGATTTGGTGCCCAAAGCCAGGAAGAAGCTTTGTCCAAATTTACCTGACAGATGCTTAGATAGGAAGAAGCTGCAGAGAGAGGATGCCAAAACCTATGTTCAATCTTTCCCGGGTGGCATTCAGCTCTGAGTACTACAGTGCACAGCTATTGACATGGCACCATCTTGGAACCAAAGCTCTGCTTCTGCTGTGCAGTGCTGAGGGGTGAATATCCAAAGACCGACCGGCAAGAGTGAACAGAGCTAACTGTAACTAAGGCTACACCATGGCATCCCTCCAGGACACACAAGGAGAGCACAATGTGAAGGGATGAGACCTCAGCAAGTTATGCAGAGCCTGGGTACATGGGACACATTTCCCTACTCGTTTAAAAAGCTCCATTGGGTGTAGTGGCACACACCTGCAATCCCAGCACTCTGGGAGACTGAGGCAGAAGGATCGAAAAGTTCAAGCCTAGGCTGGGCTACTTAACAAGACCCTGTCTCTATAAGATAACAAGGCTGGAGATGTAGCTCAGTGCAAAGGCCCTGGGTTCAATCCCCAGTACTGGGGGTGGGGGTCGCTTTACAACTACCTCCCACCCAGGTGCTCTGAGCTCGAGGCATCTATGAGACAATCAGAAGGCGTGGATGGGCCTCTGGGCACCAGGCTAAGACCAACAGCTCTGTGCCCAAGCCCATGAAATGTGATCAGAGGAGACTGTAACACTTGGTCCTCAGTCTATCAGTAGCCAAAATAAGGAGGCAGGACTGGAGTATACATGAGAAGATATCTTTGGTCTGAGGTGAGGGCTATGGAATCTCCATGCTAGAGATCCTGAAAATTAAAGCACAAACCCTTGAAGTGATTCCTAGAATTATTCAGATTTCCTGCTGCCAAGGGGGCACCTCACCAGGTGACAAGCCAGCACAGATACCCTTAGCTCCCCTCTCTGCCCAAGCCCCGACTCTGCCCTTCTGGGACACAGCTGAGCTTCGTGTAGCACTGGTGGCCTACTGCTAAGCACTTACCTCCAGCTCCTTCTGGTCAAAGGGCTTCAGTAAATGCTGAGGGATGAGTTCATTAAACCCTTTCTGAAGCGCTAAGAACTGGGCTTCAATTCCTCTCATAAACCTCCAGTTTACATACAACCTGAAAGAAAAGGCTGAGTGTTGGAAACAATATCAAATGGGTCACAGAGACACTACTCATCTCCAGCAGCAGGCTTGGGTTCGACAGTGCAGCCAGCCCCCTCCCCACTAAGACGGAGACACTGGCTGAAGCACCCCGCCTTAATATTAAATTAAAAATGAGGCAGGAGGATCAAAAGTTCTAGCCCAGTCTGGGCAACTTTGTGAAACCCTGTCTCTAAAGATTGGGTTGGAGAGGTAGCTCAGTGTGAAGGCCCTAGGTTTAATCTCTAGCACTGAAAAACCAAACAAAACCAAAGCAAAAAACCCCAGCATGTTCCCCTATATATTCTGAATTTTTATTAAAACCAGCAGTAGGATTTAACTTGGCCTGCTAGATCAAGTGCTATAATTTAAAAGTACATTTGGAAGTAAAATAAAGGGCAGTGTGAGAACTGTGTCAGGCTGAGTGCACACGCGCCCACATTTCTGAATCTCCAATGCAAGTGACTGGTTCCCTACGCTGGTTTGTCTCAAGCAAGAGGTGGACCCACGACCCTGGAGAGGACTCCTGGGGACCGGCAGCATGAAGCCTTGGAGCCTGCTGCTCTCCCTGAGCTCGCCTCCCTGCCCCAGAATCAGGTGGCCATGTGGAGGGAGTGCTTCTTGGCTCGGGCTCTGTCGGAGCTGCACCCTGGGCAGATGCCAAGCCTGACTCTTAAAGGTTGCCTCTGTTGACATGATTCCAGCCACAAGTGCCTTTAGGGACAGGTGAGCCTCATGCAGGAAGAAGCTATGCCAATTCGAACATGAACCCAGCTGCACCTAGGCCACTCCAAGACATGCCCTAGATGTTACCGGACATATTCCTTCTTATTCTCCTCAGTGACGGGCATGTTTCTGCCATTGGGTTTCAGCTCATGCTGAAGAATCCTCCCAAAAGCATTGTGCTCAACACAGAATGTGTGATCCAGCACGGGAGTGATGTCGTTCTCTCTGCAAAGAAGACAGAGACACGTGCCTGTTACACCTGTGCCACCACCCAGGCCAGCAGAAAGGAAGAGGCAAGAGCTCTGTGAATAGGAGGCAGGCAGGGCCTGAAGTGCTGGCATTGAATGAGCCAGAAGGCACAGCTGTAGTTCCCGTGTCCCCGACTCTGGGCTTTCTCGCGAACAGCAAGGTACCACATTGATCCACCATTCTCTGATTTATGAGACACAAGACCTTACTACTTTTTGCCCTGAGTCTGGGTGAGAAGAGAGAGAAGAGGTGGCTGGGTCAAAGGAACTACACCCTGAAGATGCCACACTGGGAACATGGTGCTCCCCTTTCAAGGCAGTCTTTTCAAACATACCTGTTCCCACACAAAAGCACTTAGAAGTCAACTCTGGCTCTTTAATCTGCTCTGTTTCTTAAGACATAGAGGGGAAGATTCCCAGTAGGAGGCAACCCTGGCTTGAGAACTTCCAAGTGGAGCATGTAAAACCCAGGAAGAACAAAAAAGCAGAAAAATAAAACCCGAAGAGGCACTGGAGGCCCTGTCTCAGCTCCACAGCAGTGTCTGTCCTACTGCTCTCAAGACAGTGTTTATGATAAAGGGACTAAATACTCATTTTGTTTTGATGCTTCCTTGGCCCCTCTACAGATTAATGAGAGACACTGTGGGGTGTCTTTCCCCCGTACACACACACACACCCCAGGCTGGGACTAGCTATTGACATTTGTAATCAGACCATAATAACTCAAGGAAACAACAAAAGAAACTAGCCCCTGAGGAGAAACTGGCCAAATGTCATGAGAAAGGGAAGTCAATTTAATAATTTAGTTAAATCTGTGGTTTCTCGTAATATAATAGTTTCCTTATTTCCCTTCCCCAGTTTCACACTTCCCCCAAAACACACACATGCACACACACAGATTTGGCCACGCTCCCAGCCAGGGCCTGGTGTGAGTCTTCGGGTAGCTGAACATGAGTTGATACTTACAGAATCCACACCAGGCTCTTATGCAGTTCAGGGTCCACTGACTCAAGGTCAGACAGCTGGATGGGCTTCCCCAGAAGCTGCTTGTAGAAGGGAACCGTGAAGCCCCCATTTATATAGTGTCCATGGAACACAGCCAGACCCATGATCCGACCCACAAAGTGGAAATAAGACAGATGGTCCTGTAGGGGGCAGCAGAGAACATGAATTCATTAGGAAAGGAGCAGCTAATGCGGTGCTTGGCTTCCTGTAAGGCTGTCCTGTGAGCTGCCAGCACTGACTCAGGTGCTTACAGGTTACGCTAATGGCCTGAAGGAATAAGGCCGCTTAGGGAGCTGAAATTTACAGCATGTCTTTCATGTGGATTAGCAGGATGTTTTATACGTTGAGGCCTAACACTTCTTCCTCAGAATTGCCACATAATTTACAGGGGTCCAAGGGCAAAATGAAAATGCAGAGACCCTTTTTTAGAAACTGAGACTTTCGGGCCGGTGAGACGGCTCAGCGGCTTAAGCGCCTGCCTTGCAAGCGCGAAGGCCCGAGTTCGACTCCTGGAACCCACATACGAAAAAGGGGCCGGTGATATCGCTCAGCGGCACGGGTGCCTGTTGGTGCGCGAGGTCCTGAGGTCGTCCCCCCGGTACCCACAAAAAAAAAAAAAAAAAAAAAAAAAAGAAACTGAGACTTTCAACATGGAATCAAGCCAAGCTCAAGGCCCTGTGCACCAACCCTGCCTTTCTTTCCCATTCTGCTCAAAAGGAAAGAGCCACAAGCAATCCCCCTTGTTCCTCTGCTAGGCATCCACTCTGCTGCTATTGGGGCACAGAGGAAAGTAAGTATGAATGAGCAAAGTGAAAAAGTAAAAGGAAGCTGGGAATGTGGCTCCATGGTAGAGCATTTGTCTAGCATCCATGAGGTCCTGGGTTCTATTCCGGCACCACCAAAAAATAAGAATAGCAGAACCATTCTAAAACTAGGGCTGGGCTGTTCCCATTTTTAACTAGGGAACCTCACATTTCTACTTTCAGGTTTGAGTTACAGTCAGCTTGGAAATTTTGTCAGAACTTCACTTCCAAGTTAATTGAAGGCTCTTCCACAAATGGACACTCCCTGACTTCACCTTGGTGGACCTGTGACTGAGGTGTCAAAGGACATGGCCCCACAGGACCCATGGCCCAGGCAATGCCTGTGTCTCAAGCACTGTGTATGCTAAGAGTGTCAGCTTGTGTGGTTGCAAAGGCTGATGGAAATGTGCCCACTCTGCCCAGAAGGAGGCTGGACTTTGTAATTCACTTCTCAGAATGAAACCCTCAACAAACACAGCCACCAGAGCATGTTCCTTCAGATGGCAGGGAAGTGTCCTGGTGTATGAGCAGCTCCATTTTCCTGTACTCTGCTTGAAAACACCACTCCCTGGGATCTGCCTTTCAGGACTGTGCTTACTGTGGTCTCTACATCTACAACGAATAAACCGAAAACCAGGACTGACACTGAAAATGCACCTTGAAAACTCCCCAACTAAACCCCCAACCTCCTTACGCATACTTACAGGGTTAATTGAAGAATCTGGGTTGATTTGCAACATATAAATATTGTCCGTGGAGTACTGGAAGAGTCCATAATATGGATTCAGCATTTCATGGCATAACAAATAAAGCCACTCCCTAGGAACAACAACAACAAAGCTCATATGTGCTAAGAGTTCTGTGCCTAGATCTTCGCAAAAGGACCATTTCGCTCTTGCCCTAGGAGGCCAAAGACGTATGACAGGAAAGGAGTGACTGGACAGGATGTCTGCTCTGGAGGGTATGATGCATACCAACGGGGCCAACAACCAGGTGAAATGCAGCATCCAGAGAGCACCCAGAACAGCTTGTGAATACCCAACTATCACCTCTCACCACAAAGTGACCACAGCCCCAACAACCCTGCAGCTAAGGAAAACTGGCAAATGACCTGTGTTCTCTGCAGGCCATTTGCTAATCCTGCTGCCTCTCACCTGAGGTTGCCTCAAAGCTTGGCAAAGGCCAAAACCTCAGGTGTCACACATGTGGATGAGGCGATATTAACTGACAAAGAGTGCCTCCTCTTGAACAGCGGGCAACTTCACTACTAGGATTCTGGGTCACTTTCATGTTTTCTTTCACTTATTTCTGGTTTCAAAATTTTCTGAAATAAAATGTTTCATTATAAAGAACATATTTCGAACTCCAGAGAAGTAGAGGAGGGACTGCTTAACAATGACTTTTGCCCTTCATAATTTTCTGCTCAACTCTTATTTTTTTGCTATACAATTTATCACTTTTATAGTTTAAAAAACTAGTTTAAGTCAGGCATGGTGGTGCATGCTTGGAATCCCAGCACTCTAGAAGACTAAGCAGGAGGATCTGAGCTTAAAGCCCAAGCTGGAACACCTTAGCAAGACCCCAACTAAAATAAAAAAAACTAAAAACAGCTGAAGATATAGCTCAGTGTGAAAGTCCATGGTTCAATGCCCAGCACCACAAAACAAAAACAAATAAAAAATAAAACTAGTTTAAATTTTTAAAATATTAATTCTAAGAGTTTCTAATTCTGGAGGGGATACAAGTTGTATAATTTTATGTATTCCTTTAATGTTCGCAGCATTTTATTATTTCCTTAAAAACTTCAAAATCTAAACCAGCCAAACAAAAAAAAGCACTTCAGATAGAAATGGTACAATTCATCTGCTGTGGTCGGGCTGCTGTGTGCTCAAGTCTGGGGTGGGGTGGGAGGTCCCCGTGCAAACTGCTTTGGTGGGCCTACAACCTTCTTCCATCCTCTTACTCAAAACTTCTTCCAAATATGTAAAACTCATGGAGAGTAGCCTCAGGTTTTATTCTGGAATTTCTTACTCTGTTAAACAGAAAATCACAGCAATGAAACCAAACAGGGAAGGTGTTATGGCTTATATCTAGATGTTCCCCCAAAGCCTCATGCACTCACAGGTGGGGCTTTTCAGAGCTGGCAGGATCTAGGCTATGATGCTGGGATTAAGGGTGCCCCACCCTGGGTGTGGGTGGCACCTCCAAACGGCGGGTAATCTGGATGTAATATAAAGGGACAGAAAGAAGGACGGCTGCTGCTGGGGCTGCTTCTGCTGCTGTGCTGCCTCCTGCCTGCTCTGTTTCTCCTCCATGATGCCCCTCTACCATACCGCCCTGCCTTGGAGCCAGCCAACTATGAACTGAAACCTCTACAAACTGTTAACTAAAATAAATCTTTCCTCCTTTAACTTTGGGTGTTATTTTGTCTCAGCAATGCGAAAAGTAACCAAGATAGGAGGATAAGCCAAATAAAAATGATCTAACAAAATTGGAAAATACACAAAAAATGATCAGACTGAAGTGGTCTAACCAAAAAATGGCAGAGGTGTAAGGCTCTCCCACCCTGACTTCCCGAGACTGGGCCACTACTAGAACAAATTGTCAGAGCACCATGGGCTCCTCTGTAGCACCTACTGGAGCTGTTGGTTTAAATTTACTTTGCATAATTCTTTGATTAACACCTGACCTCATCAGACTGAGAAGTCTTTTGCCTGAGGTAGGAGGGTATAGGGAATATGTTGTTTGGCTATCATATTCCTAGTATCATATGATCTGGTAGTTTTGTTTTGTTGTAGTACTAGGGATTGAACCCAGGGCCCCACACTGAGCTATATCCCTAGCCCATTTTATTCTTTTGAGTCAGGGTCTCACTAAGTTGCCCAGGCTGGGGTTGAACTTGTGATCCTCCTGCCTCAGCCATCCAGGTGTATGCTAACATGCCCAGCTGACCTGGTAGTTTTGATGGTTAGTGAATAAATACAATTCCTATAGGGACATGCAAATTACAGGGGCGCTCTCCTGTGAGAAGATTCAATCATGTGACAGATATATTAGTTTATCTTAGCTCTTTTTTTTTTTTTTTGGTGGGTACCGGGGGTCGACCTCAGGACCTCACACGCCAGCAGGCGCCTGTGCCACTGAGCGATATCACTGGCCCCTTTTTTCGTATGTGGGATCCGGGAGTCGAACTCGGGCCCTTGCGCTTGCCAGGCAGGCGCTTATGCCGCTGAGCCATCTCACCTGTCCTATCTTAGTTCTTTCAATTTTTTTTTTTTTTTTTTTAAAGACAGAGTCTCACTATGTAGTCCAGGCTGGCCTCAAACTCACAGCAATCCTCCTGCCTCAGCCTCCCGAGTGCTGGGATTACAGGCATGCGCCACCACAACCAGCTGTTCTTTTATTTTATATTTTATGACGATGGAATTCAACAAATGAGTATGTTATATGGTGATTTAAGAAACAAAACTAAAAACATTTCTGAAACACTAGAAATCTTGTTGAAAGTAAGGAAGGGGGAAAAAGAGAAAAATGGAAAAGTAAAAAAAAAAAAAGAGAAAGAGAAAGATCCAATATTTGAGTCAGAGGAATTTTAGCAATACCAAAGAAAGAAGCGGAGCAGAAACACGCAGGAAAAACCCTTCCTTCAGCAAACACTATGAAGTGAGCCCTCACCGTGTATGAGGTGCTGCTCTAGGAGCTATGGGTGTGAACAAAACAAATTGCCTACTCACCGAGGCAATTTATGTCTGTTAGGAAATGCAGGCAAAAAGAGGAAAATCACATAACACAGCCCATTACACAAGGGAGTAATCCAAGAAAGAGGGAGCTAGGGACCCAGAGAACTGTGGACCAGGCCAGTACTGGTTCCCGACGACCACTGGGCAGAAGAAGGGCTGGAGAATCACTGGAGGACAAAGGCTCCACGAAGGAGCCATGCGCCAGAAAGGCACAGGGAGGAGGGTGTCAAAAGATTCAGTGCAGCCAAGCACAGTGGCACATCCCTCTAATCCCAGCACTCTGGGAGCCTGAGGCAGGAGGATCACAAGTTTGAGCCCAGTCTGGGCAACTTAGCAATCTAATTAATCTATTCTATTTTTAAAATTATTTGCTTAAGTTATTTTGACCAAAATTTCAAAACTGTATTTTACGAAATTTCTTAGATACAAATGCAATTTACATATCCCCTCCCCTTCCTGGCTGGAGATCCTGTAATGAGAAAGGCCAGGCCACCTTCCTATTTTCTTCAGGAGCAGGTCTTTTGTGTTGAAGGTTCAGGCATGAGAGATGAAGAAGGAGTGAGTTTCAAAGTTTAATTCTAGCTACAAAAAGTAAACACAGCTGGGCATGGCGACACATACCCATGATCCCAGCACTCTGGGAGGCTGAGGCAGGAGGACTGCAAGTTTGAGCCCAGCCTGGGTAATTAAGAGAGATCCTGTCTCAGAAAGGGTGGGGGGGCCTCAGTGCAAAGGTCCTGGGTTCAATCTCCAGTATCAAAAAAAAAGGAAAAGCACAGTGACAGTCACCCTCATGTTTATGGGTTATAGCAAGATGCAAGCCAAAGCCAGTGCATGGCATCCTGCATGACATCCTAACTACCCAAGGTGACAATGCCTGGGGAACAGCACTTAGGAGGCAAGGGGCACACAGCTCCCTCTGCAAACACAGCCACAGCCATGCTAAACCCACACAGCACAGAAGGGTAAATGGCTCCTCACCGCGCCACGCCGCCATAGTCCAGACCCTCCTCTCCTCGGAATTTCACCATCAGCCGCTTCTTCAGGTCTTTTGGTCGCATCTTCATGATCTGACGGTAAGACTCCTACATATCCAAATGACATCATCAGAGAGAAGGGTGTTTCTTATTCTTAAGCTTACAAAAAGATTAAAGGCTACTGGTAATAGACTGATTAAAAATAAGCATTCATTCAAATGCAAGTTTCATCTGGTTCCTACTCCAGTTTGACCCCTACATCTAGTACATTCCATCACGTTTTTCCCTATAACTTCTCCTTCAGAGATAACAGCAAGACAGGTGCAGTCCAGGTCATGCTTACCTGGAAGGAAACATGTAATATGTGTTCAACACGATCACTAAGGACTTAAGGACACATGTCCTCATTACAGTTTATTTTCTCTATATAAACTAACTTAATATGCCCCATAAACAATTTTTTAACCAAAACAAAGACATTATTAGAGTCTGGGTGTTTCAAGAATTCTGAGCCTGTTTTAATAGCTAAACTGAATAGCTAGCATTTTAATAGCTAACCTGATTTCCCACTGAGTCAAAAAGCAAAAAAGGGTCTAAGTGAGACATCAAGTAGCTTGGGCAAAGCACAGGAAACAGGTGGCCAGTCTGGCATTCCCTCAGACTCGGCATTCCAGGTGGCAGTAGCTGTTTGTAGTTATTTTCAGTGATGGGACACTCAAGAATCTTTCCATGTTTCAAAGTTAATGCAGTTCAAACTCTCCCATCCCAGGAGGGAACAGGAATGCTAGTTGAACTGATCTGGCAGCAACAGTTCATGTCTTTCCCATCTCTGCCAACCATTAAAGACTGCTTCATGGATGAAACCAGGCACTGCACACATCCTGCCCATCCAGCGCTACTGTGCCCAAATGGCCGGGGCTGCCTCTGTCTGTGCCCTTCAGTGTAGAAGGGGTTTAGCTCCCTGTGTGGTGGCCTTGCCCTCTAGAACCACCCTCAGGTGCCACAGCTATTTGCTCTCTAGGGATACCTTTGGTACTATTATTTTTTTTTCCTCCAGGTACGAGACATTGAACCCAGGGCCTTTGCACTGAGCTACATCCCCAACACTTTTTATTTTTTAATTTTGAGACAGGGGCTTGCTAAATTATCACTAACTTGCCCAGGCTGGGCTTGAACCTGCAATCCTCCTAGTCAGCTTCCCAGAGGGCTGGGGTTATAGGCGTGTGCCACCACACTCAGCCTCATTTGGCATCTTCTACAGATCTCTCCACATGAGAGGGTGGGAGGTAGCCCAAAGACCTGAGCTGTCACCTGGCCATCATCTTTCTTTAGCAAAGGGTCCAGTCTATGTAGAGACCTTGATCCTGCAGGGCAGCTGTGTTACGGACTGAGCCCTACCTGGATCTGCTCTCCCTGCTCCCAGAAGAGACCAGAGCCTGTGTAGCCACTGGCTTCTCTGAGAAGGAAATGCCTTTGATGGAATCCCATGCAGATGTCTCCCTTGTCTCCCCACAGGAGGGGGACACAGGTCTGAGGAACATGCAATCAGCACAAGGCAGAGACAGTACCATTTCCTGCCCAAATTTTTAGGTTTTCATCTCAGACGCTGTCTAGTTTTTTAAATGTTGGCACAAGAGGAAATACAGTTCCTTGTCTCTACCTGGGCCTTGGTCCTGATAAACTTGCATTTCCCAGAGCCTTCAAGTCCACACCGGAAATACCCATTAACACCTGCAGCAGACAGGGCTCACCAGAGAAGGAAATGCCCCTGGGGCAGGGTACTTAACAACGAAGGAGCCCATAGTCACCCAGTTTGTTTATCCACAGGGCTGAAGAGTCTATGCCCAACTGACACATTTATACCTCAAATATTTCTTCTCTGGAAACCTCGATGCGGCAATGCCCAGCCTGGGGCTGCTGAAGTGACAGTTCATGTCTGAGGACTTTCAGTTTCTGAACCAAATCTCTTTCATATCTCTGGGCAGGAAGCTCTTCATCTTCCACAGAGCCTTCACTGGGTAGGGGCAGCGGCTGGCTGGGCTCCTTGAGTTGGCACTGGTGACTAGTGAAAAGGAGAAACAGCCAAGTCACTCTGCAAGCACAGGCCAAAGAGCTGCAGGCAGAGCCCGCTTGCAACAGTGGCTTAGGAGAGAGCTCAGCCCCTGCCCCTGTAACCGCACCTAGACAGGTAACAATTATGGATGGCAGCCATTGGCCTAGAGATCGGTCTATGGTATTGTAGAAGAGCTCCAATTCCAAGCAACTACCTGTCTCATACATTATTATTACAAATCGAATAGAAGTTGCTATCATTTACTCAGCATCTATTACACACTGATGAGACTGAACAGCATACTATGAGATGTGCCTTGGTGGTTACAACAAAATGGAGTTGATGGAAAATCTTTTTTTCCATAGTGGAAGGAGGTGATATATTAGAGCAAACACCTCAAGTGAAATCTGGTGGTGACAGCTTCTTGTTTTGGTTACCAAGAGACTCCTAAGCCCACTTATTAAATGTAAAATATCAGTACAATAAAAGGACTAGGACCAGCACAAAAATAAAGTGGCATTTGCCTTGTTCAAGTTTGCCACTAATGTCAGCTGCCACTTAGAATAGCTACGTGGGATGTTTTGACCTGAGAACACAACAAACGAAGAACATGGATCATAGGACTGAAGATCATTCCCAGTTCTGGGCTACTAAGGAATGATGATGGCGGCGGGCACCAGCGGGCCCCTCTAGAACCAGTGGTGCTCACAGGAAAAGCCACACCCATTTTTACACTGCTTCGAGCAGAAGCCTCATTAATGAAGCAGCTTCATACTGTTGTCTGGGTGACTTTAAGTTATGCTGCAAGTACAGAAAAGGGCAACAACATCCAGCCTCAGTAATGTTCACATTAAGAGTTTAAAACATGTAATTGTCTGCCAAACATGTAAGCATGTTTTGCTCATGCTTACTACCCAATAAACAAGGCAATAAATGAAGCAGGAAAAATATTAGTATAAGAAAACATTCAGGAAAAAAATTAAATGGAAGAGGTCAACAAAGAATTTTTCAAAATCTTACTTCATGATATGATGTAACCTTGGGTCTGTAAACTGGGTTGTTCGGTTATTATGGTCTACAAAATATATTCTCCCAGAAACTGTACTTCGGACTTCCCAACCTGGTGGCAGTGGTCCAAGTTCATCGCAGTTCACACTGTTAAGGTCTCTACCAAAATGGAAGGTACAGAGAGGTTTATCCAACTGAGTTAGGAGGAATAGGATCAACACCTCAGAGCCACAGGGTTCTCTTATCAAAGTGTCTGTATCCCCGCTTTGCTAAGAGGGACAGTCAGGGTGCTACTTACGCCAAACCCCACTGAAGCCAGGCCTCTGCGCTGCAAATAGCAGCAACGCCAGACAGATCAAAATGGAACTTCCTGAGCTGATAACCACCCTAACCACAAGGCCTACTCCTAGACATCTTTTCTTACAGGAAAGAGGGCGGGACAGTGGTGAGCATTAGAATGCTGGGAAAGCTATCTGAATGCACAAGTCAAATTAAACTCTCAAGGTCAGAAAGGTTTCTTTAATGAAAAGTTCCCAGAGGGCCCCAGGTTTTCAAGGCCAAGGGGGATGCGTAACATGCATTTGAAAACTCGCCATTCTGCACAGCTGCAACAGGATGAGGCCTTTTCTTCATCAAGCTGGCTTCTGCTAAGCAAGTGTTTTCGCTTCTGGATTCTTGATTAATTACTTCAATACAGCATCACTGACCAGGATGCTTTCATAACTATCACAAAAGCTTGTCATTTCTTACAGTGGGTACTATAGAGACACCTCATTCATTTGCAGGTAATGTATCCATTCTAATAATAGATACTGAATCATAAATTCAATATAGACTTGGAAAATCAAACACAGGAAGCTTATTCTCAAGTGAAACAAATTATGAATAAAATGGAAATGAGCATTACTAAAAATCTTATTAGGTAGTAATGCTATTCTTAAAAAAAAGAAAAGAAAAAAAAGAAAGCAAAAAAAGGAAAAAAAGAAACTTAATTCTGTTACAGGGTGCAGCGGGGGTCTCTCTGACCTGGGCTCAGATGTATGGCCTTGTAGAAGGAATTCGTATAGAAAAGCTCCATCTCCCCCCGGAATGGTCCCCAAGGGACTGAGGCAAGAGGGACAGTAAAGTAGAAGAGAGAAAGGGTAACACAGTCTTTATATTTCCTTTTTAACTTATTATTATGGAAAATTTTAAGCATATAAAAAAGTAGAGAGAGACCACAGTGAATTGCTCCGTAACCAACTCTGCTCATGGTCAATCCTATCTCAGATACCTCCCACTCACCCCCACCCCAACTCATCTGAAGCACATCCCAGACTGTCTCATTTCCTTCATCAGTACTTGCAGTTTAAACTGGGAGCAACACACCTAGAAGGGGCTGGCTTTTCACGCCAACTGCTAGAGACCAGCTTTGAGGGTATTTCAGAAACATACCTGGGTATCCGGGGATCATGCCATGTGCTCACTCCAGTCTGTGTGTGCAAAAAGTAAACTTGCCCCTGTACTGTTGTTCTCTGTTCTGCACAAGAAATTAGGGGATACAGTTAGATAAGCTCAATGCCATGGGGAGTTTCAACCAGTCCTCCAGTGATTGTTGCACAGATTCTAAGTCTCCTTTCGACACCAACACCAATGCCAACACCGCCCCTCTTAAAGAGCTGGGATTACACCCTTCAACACTCTAACATTACTGAGAGAAGAGCTGGAAAGTGCTGCCATTAGCTCCTGCTTGGCTTCCTCAAGAATGGCCCTGCCTCCTATTTGGGTGGCTCTCACTTTGTCCCGTGTCTTTTCTGAGCCAGAAGAGACACATACATGCTGCACACTACCTCAAAACCTACCTGAGTTACATCTGTCATCTCCCACTGCTCTCACTTTGGGATTATCTGCCCATCTAAATTATACTCCCCTTTCATTCAGCTCCTCTCCCTGCAGTGGTCAACTGGCCCCTTCTCTGTGCCCTAGCCCTTTACTGTCCCTTCCATATTCCAGTGACAGACCACTGCACATTCCCTTAGCTACCTACTTACCCCTCACCTGGGTTCTCCTTAGCATTAAAGTGCCTAAAATTAATTTGACACAATTTCTAAACTGAGAAGTTGGTGCAACTGCTGAGGATTCATAACTAGCCAGATTTGTCAGCATCTCTCCCAGGCACTCATATTTACACAGCCACATGGACACTAGCAGTGAAAGCAGGTTCAGGGGACTACACAGCATTTACCAACCCAGAGCTCTCAGAGACTGTGCTGCTCACCATAGCCTTCAGGCAGCTCCGGTGACTGGTGGCCATGTGGTCGGTTCTGGGGTGTCTGCAGTGAACCTCGGACCTCAGAGTTCCGAAGTCGCTGTGCCTGGAGTCTCTGATCTTGACTCGGGGACTCCACAAACCTGCAGTTGCCCCCACCTGCAGCAGCGCCAGTGCCATCCGTGTAAGGGGCAGGCTCCTCCATGAAGCAGCTAAGCGGCCTCCCAGGCCCCAAGTCTTCATACACAGATCTGTGGGAGCAGGGGTGACGACAGCAGGTGTGGGAGCCGCGGAACACACACCTGAAACTTCACACACCTGCCCATCCCTGTGCTGCTGCCACCTGTGTCCATTCTAGTTTAACGACTAAAAGTGTTCAAGTGCTTGGTTTTAAAAAATTCATCTCGTAACAATTGAAGAGAGACTCTTTCAAGAGGAACAGGCAGCCAAAGGGAGCCACATTTTTAGTGCCGTTCCAGGTGTGTCAGGGCCAGGGCCACCCGAACAGTGTCACTCTAGGTTAGAAACGGAAGGCCCAACTGTGCACTATAAGGAGTGCATGAGATAAGACCTCATTTCTCTTGATTTAAAATCAAATCCATTTTGCTTGTTATTTTACTCTATAGACTCCCTAGTTATATAACATATCACACTACACTAAGTACTTTTTAAACATAAATCTTTACCACCTGAGCAAGTTTGAAGACAATTTACTTTAGTAGCTGTTTTCCTTTATAAGCAAGCACTCTTTTAAAGCTTCTTATGTATTTGGCAATACATAATGTATTTGAGAATTTCCAAATACATTCACAAGCTTAGAGACTAGAACGACGACTCTCCTCCCCGTCCACCAGCTCAACACTGGTCACCAGGCTGCTCTCCATCCCTCCACTGGGCTGTCTGAAACCAATGCCAACGCTGTAGCACTTCATCCCTCAACATGTCAGCATATCTCTCTAAAAGATAAGGACTTTTTCCCATTGTCAGAACTAAAAAAAAAGTATATGAATTTTGAAAAAATCATCAAATATCAGAGTTCAAATTTCTCCAATCATTCCATGAATCAAGACCCAAAGTGCACACGTGGCATTCAGTAGAGTTAGTGGCTCTATCTCTCAGGCCTATTTCATTCTTACTTTACAGTTTCCCTTTCCTTCCTTTGTATTTCTTCTTCACAGGGTTGTCTGCCCTTAGAATGTCTTACTCAGGATGTCACTTATTGCATTCCCTTGGGGCGCGGTGACACATTCCTCCTCCTCTATAATTGCCAAGATATAAGCCCAGTTGCCCACTAAGTTGCCCAGGCTAGGCTGGACCTTGTGATTCTCCTGCCTTACAGTGCTGGAATTTACAGGCATGTCCCACCATGCCTGGCTGTTAGCAACTACTGATCATTGCCTAGGTCGCTTAATTGATGGGAGACTGGAGAATTTGGACGAGGACCAGGGAGGTTTTGAATTTTTTTCAAATTTTTATTAGTACATATTTGTAGTACATAATGCTTACATTCATCATGTGGAGGAAGTTTTGGATTTTTTTGTCCTTTTTTTTTTTTTTTTTTTTGTCTTTTTGAGACAGGGCTTCACTGTGTAGTTCAGGTTGGCCTTGAACTCACAGTGATCCTCCTGCCTCAGCCTCCCGAGTGCTGGGATTACAGGCATGTGCCACCGCACCTGGTATAAACGTTTTGTTCTCTATTTTTACTGTTTTAGGATTTTTACCCCCTTAGTATGAACTCATGGATTTTAAATATATTCAGTGTATTTCAATTCACTGCAGTTATAATTCTAACTGATCCTCAAACTGTTCCATGAGGCCTATGGGAGCCGCCTTCCCCAGTTGGGTCCTGAGTCTTTTATGCACAGCTTTCTTTATAAACAAGTAAAATGGAGCATTTTTTGGGGGGGATGGGTGGGTACCGGGAGTCAAACTCAGGACCTCATGCACCAGCAGGCACCCGTGCCGCTGAGCGATATCACCGGCCCTTTTTTCGTATGTGGGTTCCGGGAGTCGAACTCAGGACCTCGCTCTTGCCAGGCAGGCGCTTATGCCACTGAGCCATCTCACCGGCCCAGGTGGAGCATAATTTATCTCAAAGTCCCCAACTGCATCTCAAGGGCCCAGCAGAGAGAGGTAGGTAGGAAGGTTACTTATAGCGCAGAGTAGTCAAACACTGTGCTGGCAAAGCCATGGCCATACATACCCTTCATTTTCTAACAGTCCTCTGCAGTCCACCACTGACCCACCAGGGCCTATTCTGTCTCGTGTCTGTAAACTAACTAAAATGGAAAAGAAAGGCTTGTGTTAAAATCCAGTGGTATTTTATACATTGTAGTAAAGTGACCCACTGAAATTGTGTAATTTATGTATAGTATCATAAAAAAGGCACATGTAGGCAGACACACACACACACACACACACTCCCCCATCCTTCAATATGAAGCGTTTCACCTCAGTAGCTGTATACAACACATACCACTTACAACACTCCTTAAATATGTGGTGCAGAAAGGAGGCTATGTTGCTTATGCGCCTCATAAAGTAACACAATGCAACAGTCAGGACAGTCAGGGTTTTGGTGGGGAGAGTCTTTTGTTGTTGTTTATTTGTTTTGGAACAAGGTCTCCCTAAGTTGCCCAGGTAGGACTCAAATTTGAGATCTTCCTGCCTCAGCCTCCCAATGTGCTGGGATAATAGGAAAGTACAACCACACCTAGCTAATATTCAGTTCTTTTAAATTACCTTATTTCTTAAGAAGATTGTGACTTATGTTTAATGATGACATGGGGCACTTTCAATATTGACAAATTCTAGGCCAATCTAAATATTAATGCTCTAGCATAACTATGAACAACAAAGACATTTGTATAGTTGTTTTCATTTGTTTTTTGCCCTAGCACATCCCTCCACAAAGAAAAGAAAACTTGCCAAGAAAAAGTCAGTGAGAACTTTTTGGTTATGTCATCTTCAGGACATACATGCATGGTTCACCTGTCTTGGGTCAAGTTTACCTAAGATAACACCTAAGCAATCTGAGTCAGGAAATGACTTCTCTGTGCTCTTGTGACACCATTTCCTCTGATGCCTTGCCATGCATACTGTCAACATTTGTGTTATCCTAAAATACTGATAAAGAATGGGGTGGATAATAGGATGAGTAACTTAACAGGTAAATAACTCCCAATGCCTCCAGACAGCACTATGTAACAGCAGCACTTTTAACTTTTCACTCTTCATAATCTAATCCTCTGACTCTATAAATATTATGGCTTGTGTCTAGATGTCCCCCTAAAGCCTCATGCAGTCACAGGTGGGGCTTTTCAGAGCTGACTGGATCTAGAGTACATGACTGATTCATGGTGCAGTGCTAGGATTAAGGGTGGATACAATTTAAGGGACAGAAAGAGTCTTGCAGTTAATTACTTGTAGTCTTGTCCTTTGCTTGCTTTGCTACCTTCTGCCTGCCATGAACTGTTTCTCCTCTCCAATGCCCCTCTGCCATGCCACCCTGCCTTAGAGCCAGTCAAGTATGAAATGAATCCTCTACAAACTGTGAGCTAAATAAACCTTTTCTCCCTTAACTTGTAGGTGTTGGATATTTTGTCTCAGGAATGAGAAAAGTAATTAAGACAATAAATTACATTATATGGAATTCAGAAATCATCTTTACTTTTTACATATACAAGAAGGCCTCCCAAAGCTCTTGCATAGGTGGCCGCCATCATTATCTACCCTTGGGTAATGCAATAACAAATTAACTGTCCATTAATGTGATGATTAAAATGACATCTGAAATCATATCCCTAAGTCTTTCTGTACCAGAGTCATATTAACTCAACTTTAAATGTTAGGATGAGGGGAACTAGATAAAATAATAAAAACTATACACAAGAAACCACTTTAGTGGAGAGATGACTCATCCTTCGAAGTATGTCATATTGTCACTGCCTACATATGTTCCCAGAAGTTCTGTAAGAACATCCTTTATACAGATGAGAAAGTTCTTACCTACTATTTGGCCACGAACTGCATCAGTATCTGAGGGATTTAGTTTGCATAGATCCAAACGCTGGTCTGCAAACAAACAATTCAAAACTTAATCCAAAGTAAGTGAACTAGGGAGGAAGGCAGGAATTCTGTATTCAGCATTCAAAAGAAAAAGGTGCCTCCTAAGCTTTCTTCGGTTGCATTAAGAGGCAGAGGAGCATTTGGTTCTTACAGCCAGTGTCTTTTAGCCGGCTGATGGCGTTGGAGAGCAGCCGCACGCAGCCCAGGAAGCCAGCTCCCTGCTTCTTATGAATTTTCTTGTGGTTCCACACGCTGATGGTTATAGAATCAGTTTTCCCAACATATCTGAAAGGAACAGCAAACTCTTGTGTAACTGTGTTTCTGAATTATGACAATCTCATTAAAGCCTCATTTAGCAGACTGACTTAGGAATCCTTACAAAATAATGTTGGCTTAGTATCCCACATGGAACAGGCATTCAATAAACACACACCTAATTACTGTCCTCTGGCAGTATTAGAATACAGTAAGTTAAGCAAGGAGCAATGGAAACAGCCACATGATAATAAAGATCTGTAACCAAGGCTTATTGTAGTCTAACACTGCCACAGGACAGTGATATATGCGTACATCCCCATCAATAAAGCTTAACAACAAAGAACACTAGCTTGCATAATGGACTCCATATGAACCCGAAGATCCATCCAAAGCACATAAAAGCACACTCACTAAGGCATCAGACCCCACTCTCTCTCTCTGTAAGTGAACCATAGTGAGGGACTTTCAGGACACGAAATGGCCACCACTTTCACAGCCATTTCTGAACCCTCAGTGGAACTAAAACTAAACTGTAGAATATAACTACTACTAAATATCCCACTATGCTTGTACATAGTATAATTTGTTTTAATAAAAAAAAATTCATTCACTATTACTTTGATGGAAATTTCTTAGCAGGGACATGAAAACACATGGGTATATAAAATAGTGATCTTTAAAGTGTAATGTATTCTCTGAATGAATATATGAAATTGTTGAGTAATTTGGGGCTTACATATGTTCAATTATATGAAACTATATTTTCTCCTACGGAAAAAAATGTTTGTACTAAAAGCCAAATTTTAAAAAATCAATAGAAATACGTCATCATCATAATGCATTTTAAGGTAAAAACTACAACTGAGCTTAGGGTTTTACTGACATATGTTGGGGACGTGAACTATAGCCTCATAGCCTTTTCCTCGGCTAACATGCCCAAAGGATTGAGCAGTCTGGGATCACAGTTACACAAGAAAACCATAAAAATCTATGAAAATATCAAATGTAAGAACTTCCAAGTACATAAACTGTACAAGGAGGCAATTATGTATTTGTTTGGCCATCTACTTTTGTTCTCAATCAAAAGCTAGCAATTCTTTTCTTTCTTAAATGCTTCTTTTGAAAGCCAGACATCTACTCTCCCAGCCTCCCCATGTCCTGTTCATAGGACATCACTCACAGATCATAGTGCTGATTCCACTTTGGGTCCAATGTATTTTTCACAGTGTCGGTTGAGTGGCACTGCCCAGAGCCGTCCACGACAATCTTAGCAAAAGGGTCAGGGAGTCCTAGGAGAGAGAGGACAGCCACACCCAGGTGAGCTGACAGGGCAGTCAAGGAGACACAGACAGAGCTTCCAGGATGGAGGAAGCTGCAAGATCATCTGGCATGGTGAAGAAGAGTCCCTGGGATACTTTATTCTCTGTTTAAGGTTAATTTCATTTGGAAAAGCAAGTTATCACTCTTCAGCATTTTTTTCCCTTTAGTACTGGAAACTGGACCCAGACCCTCCATGCTGAGCTGCATCCCCTTTTTCTTTGAGACAGGGTCTCATTAAGACACTAAATTGTCCAGGCTGGACTTGAAACAGCTTCAGCTAGGACCTATTACAGGTGTGTGCTATCACTCCTGGCCATCATTTAGCTTTCTAAGAGAGACTCCCAGTATGCCTTTAGTCTCAAATTTTTAGAGGACAGAAAACTTTATAAAAATAGGCTTATATTCAAATTTATATCTGTGACTATCACTACTATGTGGGGATAATTAAAGGAAGAAAAAGGTGCCTGTAATTAGTTGTATTTATACTTTCGAAAAAATAACAGTCCTAGCAGTCTGCCAGGCATGGTGGCACACGTCTGTAATCCCAGCACTCTGGGAGCCCGAGGCAGGAGGATCACAAGTTCAAGCCCAGCTTGGATAACTTAATGAGAGCCTGTCTCAAAATAAATAAAAAATAAAAAAGGGCTAGGGACACAGATCAGTGCAAAGGCCCTGAGTTCACCCAGACAGACCGAAAGAAAGGAGTCCCCAGAAATCTTGTTTGCCAACCTTTCTTTGCCTGTCTTACCTACAGAAGCAAATACAGTATTCACCAAGTCTTAATTTAGTAAGTCCTTAAATGCTAGTATGAATCAGACAGGTTTATAGAATTAGGCGGGGGGGAAGATGTGAAGGTTTTACAGATGGAGCTGGATGTTGGCCACTTCTCCAGGGCTTCCTAAGTACTTGGATAGAGCCTTTGGGCCTAAGTTTCTTCATCATTAAGGTGTTAATAATATGACCAAAGAGTTGAGCAGTGATCTTGGGGGGATCAGAAAGTGTGAAGAATTTAACACTGCAGGCATCTTCTTTATAGCAGGTGAAGTTCTTATATTAAGGAGCAATTCTTTCCTTCAGAAAAGGATTGTCCATTTAGGTTTATAATTTCTTTAATTAGAGAGCTTTTAAGATGTGATCTAATTTATAAAATTTGATTAACAACTTTTTACGAACCAGCTATTTTATTGAAAAATGTCTCATTTGCATTTCAGTTGAAAATACTTCATCCAGCAGAAAGCAGTACTCTATACTGAGTGGGAGACCGAGAAAACAAGGGCATGGCTGAAGAGGAGAATGAAAGACAAACTTTGATAGGATTTTAAAATTCTGTGTCTTTTAACTAGGAAGCCTCGATGCTGGGAAATGAAATTTGTCCAACTATGGATTTCTATTCCAAGACTTCCAAGAAAATACACCAGTGTTCTTTAGAAAGCTTAACATTTCAAAAATACACAATCTTAATAGAGCAAAAATGGTTGTTTACTTACTGAAGAAGTCTTTCTTTGCAAGATTCTTGGCACATAATACTAAAAACAAACAAAAATATTAGAGTTAGTACTTACGGACAAGATTTCCAACATATCTAGCTTGTATTTACAATGGAAAAGAAAATTCCAAAAATTATTTTTGCCAATGATTTGTCTTTCAAATTTAGTATCATACTAAACAAAACCCGACAACTATGTAAAAAATGTTTTCGGGCCGGTGAGATGGTTCAGCGGTGTAAGCGCCTGCCTGGCAAGTGCGACGGCCAGAGTTCGACTCCCGGATCCCACATACGAAAAGAAGGGGCCGGTGATATCGCTCAGCGGCATGGGTGCCTGCTGGCGCGCGAGGTCCTGAGGTCGACCCCCGGTACCCACAAAAAAAAAAAAAAAAAAAAAAAAAATGTTTTCTCTACAAATTGGGAGTCAATTACAACAATTCTAAAATCTTTTAAACTTAAAATCTTACTTAAATACAGAGATTTATCAATATGCTCTTACACTACACAGGATCATATAAAACCAAATTCAAATGAAGAGCTGAACTATTTACCTTTAGAGCAACTAATAGCAAGCAAAAAAAAGCTATTTTTTGCTGCTCTGATAATAAACACAAAGTACTGGGGCCTTGCACATGCTAAGTGGGAGTTCTACCACTAAGCTACACCCCAGGCAATAACACAATTTTGTAAATGTAAATTTTGGTATGTTAGAAAATAGCAAACAAGGGGAATGCAGTAGAAAATATGGAGCCATTATCAGGGTACTGGTGGAAGAAAAATGACAAAATGTGTGTTAAGAATCTAGCACAAGCTGGGCATGGTGGTGCACTCCTGTAATCTCAGCACTTTGGGAGGCTGAGGCCAGGGAATTGCAAGATTGAGTCCAGCCTGGGCAACTTAGACCCTATCTCAAAATATTTAAAAAGAGGTGAGGAAAAGGTCCTGGCTTAATCCCCAGTACCACCGAAAAATAGTCAATCAATCAATCAATCAATCAATCAATAAAAATAAATCTTGTCACCAGAACTGTTATACTATTAGTTTACTATGCCAATAGAAGATATACAAGGTACTTTACTCTTTTATACTACTTCACAAATTTTCCTAATTTATAAGAATATAATGTTATTTATAAATACTATTTTACAAAAATGTGTTTATATTATTCTACAAACTTCCCACTTTGTTTTTACATAACAGCTTTTAGATATAATTTATATACCATACAATTCACCCATTTAAAGTGTGTAATTCAGCCTGGCAAGCATGAGGTCCTGAGTTCAATTCCCAGTACCATCCCCCCAATAAATAAAGTGTATAATTCAAGGGTTTCTAGTATACTTGTGGGGTTGAACAATTATTACCACAATCAATTTAAAACACTGTCATCATCCCCAAAAGAAACACCTCAACCCATCAGCTCCTCATTTAATCTCCAACTCTCCAGTCCTGGGCAACCTATAGGCTACTTTGTGTTGCTAAGGATTTGCCTATTCTGAACAGTTCATATGAGCAGGATCATGTGCTATGTGGTCTTTTCTGACTGGCTTCTTTCACTCAGCATAATGTTCTCAAGGGGCTCACCTGCCCACTTTGTCACATGAATCAGTACACCATTCCTTTTATAACAGAATGATCCCTTGTACGGCTATACCACATTCTCTTTTCCCATTCATCAGCAGATGGATATTGGGTTATTTTTACTTCTTGGCTGTTATAAATATCCTGAGAAGTTGTTTTGGAGACATATGCTTTATTTCTCTTCATTATAAACCTGTGAGTAAAACTGCTTGTGGGGGGCACCATAAGGTAACTGCATGTTGCATATTTTAAGGACTTTTCAGACTGTTTTTCCACAGCTAAGCACCACTTGCCATTCCTATCAGCTGGGAAAGAGGGTAACAGTTGCTCCTCATTCTTGTTACTGTCTCTGTGGCTTTCTGTCTCTGTGGTTTTGATTTGTACTTCTTTCATGACTTAATACTTTGAGCATCTTTTCATGAGCTTATTAGTTACCAGTATATCTTCTTGGGAGAAGTTTTGTTTTGTTTTGGCTTTTTCTCCAATCTTTTCTCAACTTCAAACTGAGTTGTCTTTTTGTTACTGAGTTGTGAGAATTCTTTATACTCTAGAGTATTCTAAAAACCTTTATAAAATACATTATTTTCTCCCATTTTATGGGTTTTCTGTTTACTTTCTTAATGGTATCCTTCAAAGCACCAAAGTTTTACTTCTGATTAAGTCCAACTTATCTACTTCCTTTGGCTGCTTGTGCTTTTGGTGTCATATCTAAGGCAGCTTTGCAGAACATTTTCTCCTAAGAGTTTAATAGTACGGAACTACAAAATTATTGATAATAGCTAAAAGGCAGAAATAGTTCAGATGTCCATCAGCTGATGAATGGACTCTTTCATTAGCTCTTAAACATACATTTAGGTCTATGATGATTTTGATTTGGTTTTGTTTGTTTGTTTGCAATACTGAGGAATGAAACCTGGGCCTCGAGCATGCTAGGTAAGTGCTCTACCACTGAGCGACATCCCTAGCCCATTTTTCAATTATATTTCAGACACTGTCTAGCTAAATTGCTAGACAGGAATTTAGGATTCTCTAGCCTCAGCCTCCAAGTAGCTGCTTGATAAGAGTGCTTGCCTAGCATGTGTGAGGCTCTGGATGTGATCCCATCACCACAAAAAAAAAAAAAAAAAAAAGACTTTATAAATAAATTTGAGAGGAATTTTTAAATCTCTCTCTTCAATATTAAGTATTCCCATTCTTAAATGTAGTATGTTTATCCATTTATTAAGTTCTTCTTTAATGTCCATAAGTGAGGCATTAAAAATATTTTTAAAAAGACTTGAACGTTTCTATTTGAGTTTACTTTCAATATTTTGGTGTTTGTTACTGTTGTGAACTTTTGCTGCATTTTCTCATTGTTATTTGGATATAGGGGAACTATTAATTTTTAATTAAGCATCTTTTGGAACACCCCTCACGTGGCCTATAATCCTTTGTTTCATTCAAATTCCTTTTTCCTTCCCAAAGCTTTGAACACCTCAATAGCTGTCATATCAAACTCTTAAGTGTTCAAAACCGAGGTTGAGATCTTCCCATCTAAGACCCTGGTGCTCTCCCAGGATCGTAAGTATACCAGCAGCCCCATCAACAGCACCAGCACAGCCTTGGAGTCATCCTTCAGCCTCAAAATCTTTCCCAAATGTGGTTAAATCATAAAATGGAGAAGGTCTTAGTAATGTTAGCAAACAGAAAATTTTGCCTCGATTTTGTGTAAAGGTCAATCTGGGTCATTGTGACTCTGATTTGGTTAAAAACACATGATTTTTCCAACTAACATAATTTTATGAGCTTATGCTACAATTCTTTGTCTGCTCTAGGCAGTATAATGGTAAAAGGTAACTGTAACTCCTTACAGCATCAAATCTCACTATCCAAATCTACCACATACTCTTAAATAGGTTTATGCACCAATTGTGTATGTGAGGTTCTAAAGATGTAACAGTAAGTAAAAGAAACATTTACAGAAAACTAAGCTTATTTCCATCACAGACCACTCCATGCTTCCCACAAACCCAACTATGAAGTGCGCCTCACCTTGGCCAAGTTGCAACCCTTGCATCCAGCACATTCCCAATCCCACACCACGGCTTTCCTCACGTGGGGGATATGGCGGGAGCCAATGACACAGTGTTCCCTAAGCATCTGGAATCATGGAAGGGAAGTGCTTTATTCACAAAGGACCGGAGGTCACAGGAGCACATTCTGTGGTTTCACACACTCCCAGGAAGGACTACAGCAACAGAAAATTAGTGTTTTATTCTAGCTTGAGAAACGTTCAATATGTGTCACGACTTCACTGTTCTGCTATCCGCTGAGCCTGGAAATTTTTGCTGTAATTTTTTTTTTTTTAAAGTACTGGGGATTGGGCCGGTGAGATGGCTCAGCGGCTTAAGCGCCTGCCCGGCAAGCGCAAGGGCCCGAGTTCGACTCCCGGATCCCACATACGAAAAAGGGGCCGGTGATATCGCTCAGCGGCACGGGCGCCTGCTGGCGCGCGAGGTCCTGAGGTCGACCCCCCGGTACCCACAAAAAAACAAAACAAAACAAAAAAAAATAAAGTACTGGGGATTGAACCCAGAGTCTTCATACTGAACTGTATCCCCAGCCCTTTTTATATTTATTTTGAGACAGCGGAGCTCAAATGTAACAATCCTCCTGCCTCAGCCTCCAAAGTGCTAGAATAACAGGCATGTGCCACCATACCTAGCTGTTTCTTTCTTTTTGAAATGGGGTTTCATATTGCCCAAGCTGTTCTCAAGCTTCTGGACTCAAGTGATCCTCCTGCCTCAGCCTCCCAAGTAGCTGGAACCACAGGGCACACCAACACTCTCACCTGGATCTATCTTTGTTTCCCCCAGTACTAGGGATTGAACCCAGGGCCTTCACACTGTGATATATCACCAGCACCCCCCCACCTTTAATTTTCATTTTGAGACAGGGTCTTGCTAAGTCACTAAGTTGTCAGGCCTGGGATCAAACTTTTGATCCTCCTGCTTCAGTTGCCCACAGTGCTGTGCTTTCAGGCATGTGCCACCATGCCTGGTTTGGATCCTTCTTCTTTTTTTTTTTTTGTGCCAGGAATCAAACTCAGGACCTTGCACTTGCCAGGCAGGTGCTTGTGCCACTAAGCTATATCCCTGGCCCCTGGATCATTCTTTTAAAACTCCATTTTTATGTTCTTAAGCTCAAAAAATTCTAATTCTGTATATCCTCCCTGGGATTTAAGCAACCTATCCTCTAATACCATTTTTATTTCCCCCCATTCCCCCAAGTCTGCCTGGGATCCTCTCCACTACTGCCCATCCCCAGGCCTCTGTTCCTGCTCCTCGACTCCCTAGAAGACTCTTCCTCTGGCTGCCGCGCTGTCTTCCTAGCTGGCCAGCTCCCTCCCAAGGAAGCTCAATCAGCACTCTGAGAACATTCCCAATAGGGCCAAAATGAAAAAGAAAGAACAATTTAGTGGAATTTCATAAAATGGAACTAATTTTAAATGGCTGTTCTTTGTTCTGAGGTTATGGTTTTCAATTTTCATGTTAAAATGCCCTTTCTTTAATGATATAACAAAACATGGTAATAGTTTTGACAGTAACTTGGCCAAATAAAAAGTTGGCAATAATATGTTAATACATAAATGTTTTGACAGATCTGAGAATCACTGCTCTGAGTGTTGCTGAGCTGCTCCCTCCTTTTAGTCCTGTTTTCTTCCAGACTACATGGTTTTAGCATTCAATGCTGACTTTCCATACAGGTAGCTCTGTCCCCGTAGCTAAGTCCCAGATGTGGGCTAAAGTGCTGGCTATGCAACAGGCATGCACCAGGAACCCTGTGAGGAATGAGAAGCAAAAGTAAGCCAGAAAGTGACAGTAATAAAAAACAGAAAATGAAGTCAGGCATGGTGGCACATGCCTGTAGTCCTAGCACTCTGGGAGGCTGAGGCAGGAGGAATGTGAGTTTGAGCCAGCTAGAACAATTTCGCAAGATGCTGTCTCAAAATTTAAAAGGTGAAGGGAAAGACAGAGAGAAGAAATTAAGCTATCATTTCAATAGTTTAAAACATCCAAGTAAAAATTTTTACTCATGAGAAGATATAACTTACTACCTAGAAGACCTGCCAATACATGTGTTGGCTGTCTACTTCATCTAACTTTCAGTTCTAAAACTTATTTTTAGAAGTTTCCCAGGGTGGGAGGGTCCTTTAAGCTATAAAAAAAAGAGTAAGAACAGTATCCCTGCTAAAGACAGAGAATGAGGTTTTCTGGTCAGTATTGCTGCCATTCCCTGTTCAAGGCCACTGTGCCAGAACCCCTAATCTGTTAATTCTACACAAATTTAAGAAATCCTCAAATTTATATTAAGAGAAAAAAATTCCATTACAGTTATATCAATACACTCCAAATACCAAACAATTCATGCCCATACAGCAGAACTGAACTCCATTCCCTTATCTGTTTACTGAAATGCTTTTTTCCAGTCCTTCTCAGTAAGTTTGTACACACATACAACACACACATTTCCACTATCCAGACACTATCAATGACAAAATGATTTCTTCTTTGCAGAGAAAATTGCCTGTGTTGAGAAGACATTTTAGCAACCTCTCCCCACTGTCCCTTCTGGTTTTCGAGGTGGGGTGAATTTCTGGCAAACAGACAATCCTAAAATGGGTTTCCAAAATACCCTCCTTGCTTAAAATATGGATATTATACCTTCATTTTCTGTAAATGCAGTAATAACATGGAAACAACAAACTCAGTAAACTATTTGAAACCGGAAGTAGGACAAGAGTTCAAATCCTACCACAAGCCTTGTAGTTCAAGTGGCACTGCTTTGGGGAAACTATCTCCCCCATGAGGCAAGGCTGACTCCAAGGACTGCCTGCAGACTTTTTTTCTTTTTCTGTGCTGGGCACCTCACACATGCTAGTAAAGCACTCCACCACTGAGCTGTACCCCTAACCTCTGATTTTTTTTTAATGCTTTTTCTAAGCCCAGGGATCTGGCTGCAGAATCTGCAGTCAGTGAAGTTGGATGACCCTTCCTGGGTTACAGCCTGCAGGAAGCGAGTCCCCAAGCTATTACAGTATTTTCCCACATTAGGATTCTCCCAAGTATTACTAACACCTTAGCTTTGGAAAATAAGAAATGGGTTTCACTTAAAGCCTATCTCTATAAGACAATACCTATCTTCAGATGATGTTTCTTTCTTACAGAAACCCAATGAGACGTTTTTCAACCACTCTGAGTAGAACAAGGGCACTAGACTGAGGGTTATTTTATAGGCAGAAAAATATTCCCTCGCCTTGGGCCACAGGAAACGCAGGTTTTCATTAGGAAGTTTTATTTAAATACTTACAATACAAAAAGTCACCTCTTCCTAGATCAGTTAATGCAGTCTCCCTACAAGTTTATCTTTTTTTTCAAATCCCCCTTATTCAAATGTCATACATATGACGATGTGCATTAATTCCAACAATTTTACCCCCCATGTCTAGGATCTCCTATCTTCTGAAAAGCTCATGATAATTTTACAACCAGGAACTAATGAGCACTTTGCAAATGGAGCTTCTAAAAGCACCCTGGGAGAGGACAGAGTGTCTACCAGACGACCATTTTACCCAGGCACCTGCCAAAAGCAGTGGGTGTAACATACTAATGAAACAGCAATGGTCACTTTGAAAAATTTTGTGAAATTTTAAAAATGCAATCTAACTCCCTTTAGTATAACTAATAATGGCACCTAAAAGTTATTAATGCTTACAGTGTAACCAGGCACTATACATGCACCATTAATTTACTGGACATCACAATCCATGGTGCTATTACTATTATTATGTTCATTTTACTGATGAGAATTTGATAAACTACAGTCACATTTAGAAAAAGCTTCTAGAATTTTGTTTGTTTTTCAGTACTGGGGATTGAACCCAGAGCCTTTGCACACCGAGCTACATATCACCCACCCCCACCCCCTTTTCCTGAGACAGATTTGGCTAGGTCACTAAATTGCCCAAGCTAGGCTTGAAACTTGCAATGCTCCTGCTTCAGCCTTCCAGAGTACCGGGATTACAGGCATCAGCTACCATGCCATGCTAAAAAGCTGCTGATTCTGAATGAATTTATTTATGTACTTAACTAACAATTACTGATCAATGTTCACACACCAATTCATACCCAAACCCAGTCTTACGCTCTGAGCTCACCCACAGGAAAAGGAGCAAATGCTACTGCCCACAGGGTACTGCTAGTCCTGAGGGTTTGACTTTTAAACACAGTGAACTAAGATCACTCCTTTTTTTGTTTTCTGGTTTTTTACAACTGCTTAAAATTGACCTCTCAGGCTCAGAATATCCTCCCTAAGGTTGTATAATGTAAAACTAAACCTTTCAGGAAGTAAATAAATTTTAACGCCCCAAAGCCTGTCATTAGGTAAACTGAATGTGATCATCAAAGTAACTGAATTAAATCTATCACCAGTAAATAATCCAGGGTTAATGAGAAGTACTCCACATAAATCCAAACATCCTCACCTAACAGACTTTTGAAGAGCTACTGATATATATGAAGGGCCATTCTTTTGATGGAACCATTATTAAATAAGGTGTTAAGTGCTAAGAGGAAAGGAGAAGTTGAGGGATTTAGTGGGGGAAAAAAAGCTAGAATTAAGTAAACTAGTCTACAATCTGATAATCAGACCAGATCTAAAAGAGACAAGGGGGAAAAAATAGCAATAAATAATAGCAAGAGAAATTACTGTGGCCACTTTCTCTCTTAATTACTGTGCCAACAAACAAAGCAGTATTAATTTCATGTGTGGAAAGGTCAACAGAAAACCCAAAAGCAAGGACAAAGCTTAGCAATGCTAAGCTAATGCACTGCAGAATCCCATACATGACTATGAAAACCCCAGGAAATAACACATCTTCTAGAATGAAGTCCCTTATTTTTCCCCCAATTTATCACTTTACGCTGACAGTTCTATAACACTAAAGTCTCTAAAGGCATTATTTTGCATGCTTTAATCATAAAATCTTTTATAATTATTTGGCTAATCATCATTCACATCACAGTATAAGCCAATATAAAATTATTATGCTTAATTTAATGGAGAAAAATAGCAGCTCATAAATTAAGCAAACTGCTCAAGGTGACCCAGGAAAGTTATTGACAGAGATAAGAACTGATCCATCTCATAAATGAAAAATTCCTAAGTCACTTAATTATGCTATTGCACCAAGACAACCTTGTACTGAAAAAGAGATAATCTGTCACAAAACTAAAATTTGCAAACCAATGTGGCCCACAATGGATTCAAAAGAGCATTTAAAACTCTTTAAAATTAATCACAACCCAACAAGTCCACCCTGAGTATGTACTCGATGGAAATGCACGTACGCGTGTTCACCTACAGTGGAAGGGGCATAGCAGCACGGCTCACAGAAGCCCAAGCCTGAGAGCCACTAGGATGTGCATCAAAGGACAACGAACAAAGAAGCTGTGGCATTCACAAAATGGAACAGTATACAGCAATGAGAACAGCAAACTACAACACATATTTATGAATTCGTCTCAATGCAATATTCAATGAACAACACAAGACAATCACACTGTACAATGCCATTTAGATAAAGAACAATAACAAGCAGAACTGCCTAGTGACTCTCCTTGAGCAGGACAGGGTAAGGACTGGAGAGAATCATGAGGAAAGTACCTGGCAATTGGCTGTGTTTACTTCCTGCCCTGGATGCTGATTATACATTTGTGTTCAGTTTGTGGGAATTCAGTGAGCTGCACATTAAATATTCATAAGTCTATCATCAATGGAACAAAACAGAAAGTCCAAACACAGACCCATTTACCAATTGATTAATGTTTTTGAAATTTTTATTTTGTTTTATTTTATTTTTATTTTTTTGAGACAGGGTCTCACTCTGTAATTCAGGCTGGTCTTGAACTCACTATGCAACCCAGGCTGACCTCGAACTCATGAACTCACAGCGATCCTCCTGCCTCAGCCTCCCAAGTGCTGGGATTACAGGCTACACCACCACACCTGGCAATTAATTTCTATGATTGGTGCCAAGATAATTCAATGAGGAAAAAGTCTTTTCCTGATGGGAAAAAGAAATACTCAGCTGGAATAAATGGGATATCTTGGGTGGGGGGAGATTAACCTCAACTCTTACCTCACACCATACACAAAAGTTGACTAGAAATGGAACATAGACTTAAACATAGAAACTAAATACTATAACATAAAAACTGGATACCATTAAGAAAAAGAAACAGGGAGAAACTATTTACGTACATGTAACAGACAAAAGACTTGTATTCAAAATAAAGAACTCTTAAAACTCAATAATAGAAACAAAAATAACCCAATCTAAAAAGGGATCCTTTAGGGCTGGGGATGTAGCTCAGTGACAGAGCACTTGCCCACCATGTACAAAAGGAAAAAAATGTTTAAAAGCACCAACAAACCATAGTGCTGTGCAAGTTTACATAATGATGTAGGATAACTGGTATATTCAGTTTGAAAAAGGCTATTTTTAAAGACATATGGGGCTTTCAAAAGCATACAGAGCTCTATGAGAAATGGCTGTTCCCAACATCTTCAGGGCAGAGGGTGATGAGGTGCTGAGACCCCACCACACTGACAGGGAGATGCCAAGGGCACAGGAGCCACTGTCGGAGCTCCCAGCGGCCAAGGGAGAGACAGTCTGAGCGCTAAGACAAGTATCACCTGAACTACAAAACTGAGGTCCACAATCCCATACTGACATTAATAAATGATGGAGTAAATTAATAATGGGAGACAAGAGGCAACCTAAAGAGCGGAAGAACTCCAAATACATTATGTAGCTCCTCGGCCTCAGGAAGTACGGCCAGACTGCCCACAGCTTCCGGATGGGCCGTGGTAGCAAGTGCCTTCCAAAGAGTCCAGTATGGAAGGAAGGAAGGAAAACACATTATTTTATGTGGAGAACTTTGACAAACAGGACCCCAGGCACGTGACCAGGATCAATACCAACAGTATGAGGTTGTGCTGGTAGCATGTACTGTGACAAGCCATGATGTGTACATCATATCCCCTCCGTGCTCTTCCACCCGAAAATACACAGCTTCCTGCACGACTCATGTCTAATCACAAGAAACACATCAGACAAAGTCCTGCTGGTTTAAGTCATCAAAAATAAGAAAAGGGGGGGCTGGTGAGATGGCTCAGCGGCGTACGCGCCTGCCTGTCAAGCACAAGGGCCCGAGTTCGACTCCCGGAACCCACATACGAGAAAAGGGCCAGTGATATCGCTCAGCGGCACGGGTGCCTGCTGGCGTGCGAGGTCCTGAGGTCGACCCCAGGTACCCACACACACACAGAAAAAAAAAAAAAAAAAACAAGAGAAGGGTCTGGGGATGTAGCTCAGCGGCACAGCACCTGCCTGGCAAGTGCGAGGCCCTGAATTCGATTCCCGGTATCAAAAAACAAAAACAAAAACAAAAATGAGAAGTCTGGGAAACTGTCACTAACAAGAGGAGCCTCAAGAGACAGGACAACTGCGTGTAATGTCATATCCAGGGATCCTGGAGCCGGACAGGCCATTAGGTCAACACTAAGGAAATATGAATGAAGTGTGAATTCCAGTTAATAACAGTGTATTCATATTGGCTTCATACACATGCAGCACTCATATTAGGTGTTAATAACTGAGGAAACTGGAGTGTGGGGAAGCTTTCTTTATTATCTTTGTAATAACTTGTAAATCTAAAGCTGTCCTAAAAAAAGGAAATCTACTGTTAAAAATGTCCAAAAAAAATTAAAAACAGTATATAAAATGCGACTCTTTTTGATAAAATTGTGCCTGTGTATTTTCCAGATAATGTGTATTAAAAGTCTGAAATGATATAATCTAATATGGTATAATTTAGTTTCTTATTTTTTCCCTCCCCAGTACTAAGGATTGAACCCAAGGCCTTCACACTGAGCTACATTCCCACTCTTTTTTACAATTTTTATTTTGAGGTAGGGTCTTTGCCAACTCCTAAGTTGCCCAGGCTATGCACAAGCTTGACATCCTCCTGCCTCAGCCTCCCAGAGTACTGGAATTACAAGGATGTGCCACTGTGCCTGGTTTAGTTTATTCTTTGGTTTGGTTGTAGTCTTTAAATTTCCTTCAAAGAATAACTATGTGAAAAAAAAATTCATGATGAAAAATTAAATCTCACTTCCTAAATGAAAACATTAGTATGACTTTGTGGAAAAGACGTTAACACCAGCAGCAAGGTTTTCTCAGCACTGTGGTCCATGTGGTAATGGCTTTCAGTTCCTGGAATCTGCTCAGATGATTAAAAGGCCACTTAGGATTCTCACCATCCGCTAACTCGAAAGAGTCAAACATGGCGTTTTCCTAGGTTAGTGCATAAATGCATTAGAGGATAAAAGAATCACTGAAAAAGGAATGACACTGAAGTCAATAAGTGAATAAAAATACAAACCTTTGAAGGCCATCTGAATATAAAATTTCTCAAAAGCTAATTCACAAACTAGTTTTCACAGAGCACTCTGCTAACTGCATTGCTACCCGAGATCCTATGCCTTTTCATTTTTCAAGGGGAAAAAATGGTAGCACTGCATGGACAGCCAATTTCCCATTTCCAACCTGAGTAAAATGGGCAGCTCAGGAGGTTAGAGCTGACAGGGTGAGCCTGAACTGTGGTTGCCTCCTCCTCACAGTATCAGGGAGCCAAAACAAACACCTCTCCAGCTCTGCTCAGTGCCAACACTCCTGCCATTCTCCAGTGGGGAGTCAGGATATTGAGGCCCACTAGATTGATGAGAGGTCACTGGAGGGACAAATTGGGCACAGGCGCTATGGGGCTGGCTCTGCCTCAAGCTGCGAGACTGAGCTTGGATCACAAGTTTGAGTCCTGCCTGGGCAACGAAGTGAGACCCTGTCTCAAAACTAAAAACAGGCTGGGGATATAGTTCAGTGCAAAGGCCCTGGGTTCAATCCCCAGTATCAGTTAAAAAAAAAAAAAAACTGAGCCTGAGAGCTTGCATGTGGGGCACAAACCAGTAACAGTGACTGAAGGACAAAGCATGTCCAGTGCACAGAGGAGCAGCCTCTCAAAAGCCCATCTCTACCTCTTCCCACATCCCCACCACCCTTTCTGAGAAGCAGGAAACCCCATCTGCAAGAATAAACACAGGACTAAAAATCCTCCAATGTTTACAGGAAGACACATGAAAGAGAAAAATAAACTCAATAAAAGTGTTTTCCTCCTAAAACAGAACATTCGCATTCTTTATAAACATTCATAGAATTCATGGCTCTATACTCAGCTTCAAAGGAAACTTTAACAGATTTCCCAAATTTGCAGTCTGAATTCATTCCCTAATTGTAATTTAAAAATCCATACCAAATATATATTCTAAGTCCACATATCAGAAAAATTTCAAACAGCTTTAAAAAGAAAGTCAAAATAGAAATGAGTGAAAAAAAAGAAAAAATTCTATATTAAAACACATAGACTTAAATTCATCCATTAACTGAGAAAGACTCAAAATAGATAGCTACGTTTCCAACTCAAGAAGTTTAAATGAATCAAAATAAAGCAGAAAAATGAAATAATAAACAGCACACATCAGTGAAAAGAATACAAAAGAGCTATCCATAACACCAGAAGCCAGTTCTTTTTAAAAATTAGTTTAAAAAAAAGAAAAGAAGGAACATACATAAGAAAGCTTGAGAAAAAAAGAGGCATAAACAGAAGACAAAAGGAAGAAACAAAACCACAAGAAGAAATTTTACAAATGATAAAGAGCACATCACAGGCACAACTTTAAACCAAAGGACAGAATGAAAAATTGCCTAGGCACAAATAAATTGTCTAAAAACGGGCCCAAGCGGCCGGTGAGATAGCTCAGCTGCATAAGCGCCTGCCTGGCAAGCGTGAGGTCCTGAGTTCGACTCCCGGTACCCACATAAAAAAATAAATAAATAAATAAATAAAAATAAAAACGGGCCCAAGAAGTATGAAAAGCATGCCCAGTAACTACAGAAGAGAAAATGATCATTAAAACTCTGCCCTCTGACACAAGGCACCAAACTACATACCTTTGCAGGAAAACCCATCAAGACTTCAGAGTACAGACAGTCCTCATTTTATAAAAACAATCTCACTTCATAAACTAAAAATTAAGGGAAGCCATCCCAATTAAATTTATGAGACTGACATTGAAACCAGGATACTAAAACAAAAGACAGTAAAGTCACCATCTGTGAAGGATGCCCCTGTAATTCCCAATGTCTAGTCTCCTCTCCTTCCAGGCAAATGGAAGACTTACATGACGTCATGTGACTAAAGTGCTTGGAGCAGAAGTGGTGTATGTCACTTCCAGGCCACAGCACACAACAGCAGACAGAAAGTCTCCTTGCCTCTGGGAAGCCAGAAGCTACCACCCAAGATGTTAAAAAAACAGCCCCAGTATCTCACAACATGTGTAAAAACTAAGTAATAGTTACAGGAGTTGGGGATAGGTAGAAAGAGATGACATAGGGATAATACCAGGCTTGGGGCTGGTGGACAAGGAGAGCTTCAACCTAATGTATTTATTTATCTTTCCACAAAAAGAATGATTTACATCTTGCCAGTCCAAGAAAGGAGAAAAGGAAAAGAGAATGGACAGAGGAGAAGAAAGAAAGTCAAGAAAGAGACAAGAAAAAACTCATTTAAAATTTAACATTTGGAGAAGAATCTCACTGTGTTTATAGGATTTTAGATTGGAAGAGCTCTTTTTATTGTTGTTGTTTGCTTTTCAGGCAGGGTCTTGGTATGTAGTTCAGGCTGGCCTTGAACTCACTATGTAGCCCAGGCTGGCCTCAAACTCACAGCAATCTTCCTGCCTCAGCTTCCTGAGTACTGGGATTACAGGCGTGGGCCACCACACCCAGCAGAAAGAGCTCTTAAAATGACCCTTTGACAGACACAAGACTAAACTATTGCTACTTATGAAACTATGAAAAATATAAACATGACAGATACATTTTTTAAAAAAGGTTTCTAGGTTTTGATTCCAGTTTTGTAGGAAGCAATGACATATTTAGAAATAAACTTAATAATTAATTATAGAAGAAGTACAGGCCAGGTGTGGTACATGCCTGTAATCTCAATAGTGGGGAGGCTGAGGCAGGAGGATTGTCATGAGTTTGAAGTCAGCCTAGGCTATATAGTGAGTTCAAGACCAGCCTGAACTACATAGTAAGACTCTGTCTCCAAAAAAAAAAAAAAAAAAAAAAAAAAAAAGTATAAATGCCCAATACATGAATAAATGTTCCACACTGCTGGACCACTACAGAAATGCAAATTAAAGTAACACTGAGATTACATCTTAACCCAGAAAGAATGGCCATCATCAAGAAATCAAATAATAACAAATGCTGGCACGGTTGTGGGAAAAAGGAACCATTCTATATTGTTGGTAGGAATGTAAACTAGTACAACCACTATGGAAATAAGTATGGATATTCCTCAAAAAACTAAAACTAGAAATTCCATTTGACCCAGCTATTCTCCTTCTAAGTATCTTCCCAAACGAGTTAAAGACATTATATAACAGTGATACATGCACTCCCATGTTTATAGCACCACAGATGTCCATCAACAGATGAACAGATAAAGAAAATGTGCTTTACACACAATGGAGAATTACTCTACCATAAAGGATAAACTTGAGTCACTTGTAGGAAAATGGATGCACCTGGAGACATAATGTTAAATAAAATAAATCAGATACACAAGTTTAAATATTGCATGGTTTCTCTTATATGAGAAACCCAAATTATAAATAAAGAGCAAAATAAAAGATACATAATAGGAAGTAAGCAGATAGATCTTGCTCAAGTGGGAAGTGGGTCAAGAGATGGAGGGAGAGGGGAGGGAAGGGAGGGAAAGTAGATGAAAAAAAGAATTAAGATGTGTTACATGCATGTACCAACTCCACACAAGGAATGTGAACATTATGTACTAATGTCAAACAAATACTAATAAAAACAAAACAGAAAAAAATTAACTATAAAATAAGAATTGCTAATATTTATTGAGAGCTTATTATGTGCCAAGAACTGTCAACAGCACCTCAGAGACTGTATAGCATCTAATGTTCACAACAGAGAGAGAACCAAGGTGAGTTAGAGTCTATTACTTGCCCATGACACACAAGTTGTGAGAAGAAAACCTTCAGTGTATCTGACTCTGGAGCCCAAATTCTGCCCTGCGCCATACAGTGTAAAAAGTTTTTGAAAAGATGTATCATGGTGATAAAATGACATACAACATAACAAAGTCAGAAGGCTGCAAAGAAACATTTTTTAAAAGCAAACAAATGTGGGCCGGTGAGATGGCTCAGTGGCGTAAGTGCCTGCCTGGCAAGCGCGAGGGCCCGAGTTCGACTCCTGGATCCCACATACGAGAAAAGGGGCCGGTGATATTGCTCAGTGGCACGGGCGCCTGCTGGCCTGCAAGGTCCTGAGGTCGACCCCCCGGTAGCCACAAAAAAAAAAAAAAAAAAAAAAGCAAACAAATGTGACTTAAAAAAAAAAATGTAAACTCAGCTATGTCCTGCCTCTAATTAGAAAAAAGATAAAGCAGTGGTTCATTAAATATGCATTTTAACACAACAGCTTAAAACATAATGCACAAGTCAAAAAGCTCATGCTTTTTAAGAATACAATGTAATGGTTTTCAGTATACCCATACACCAGTCCATCCACACCACCATGTAATTTCACATTTTCATGATCCCCAAAAGCAGTCTGGTACCCATCGGCAGCCATTCCCCAGCCCCTGGCAACCACTATTCTACTCTCTCTCTCCATGTAACTGGCTATTCTGGGTATTTCATGTAGGCAGTCACAGTGTATGTATTCACTTATGGCCAGTTTATTTCTAGCATGATGTTTTCAAGGTTCATTTATCTCATAGTAGTATCAGGACTTTATTCCTTTTTGTTGCTAAATAATATTCCTTTTTCCTTATTCATAGCCTTAAATGTAGGTCTATAATCAAGTAGGAGTTAATTTTGGATATAGTTTGAAATAGGGGTCCAACTTCATTCTTTTTCACGTGGATATATAGTTGTCTCGATACCATTTGTTGAAAAGATTAGTCTTTCCCCGCACCAATTTGTCTTGACCTACTTGTTGAAATTCAATTGTCCCTAAATACAAGGGCTTATTTCTGGGTTCTTAATTCTATTCCATTCTCTATGTGTCTACTCTTATTGTCACTATAGCTTTCACCATAGCTTTGGAGAAAGTTTTGAAACCAGATAGCACAAGTATCTAGCTTTTTGTTTTTCAAGACTGTTTGGCTATTCTGGATCCCTTGCGTTTTCATATAAATTTTAAGATCACTTTCTCAAATTGTCCCCCTGTCTCACCCACCCTCCAAAAACCTTCCTGGGACTCTGACAGGTACTATATTACACTTGTCTCTTAGTTTGGGGAATACTGGACCTTAACAATATTAAGTATGTTAATCCATGAACATGGACTATCTTTCCGCTTATTTAGGTGTTAATTTATCAACCTGCAGGGGTGAGGTACTGCAGATTGAAACCAGGACCTTCATACTGAGCTACATACCTAGCCCTTTTAAAAAAAATTTTTTTTTTTTTTTTGTGGGTACCGGGGGGACGACCTCAGGACCTCACGCGCCAACAGGCACCCGTGCCGCTGAGCAATATCACCAGCCCCTTTTTCATATGTGGGTTCCGGGAGTCGAACTCGGGCCTTCGCGCTTGCAAGGCAGGCGCTTAAGCTGCTGAGCCGTCTCACCGGCCCTTTAAAAAAATTTTTAAGACAATGTCTCACTAAATTGCTAAATTGCCCAGCCAAAGTGTGATTCAATCCTCCTGCCTCAGCTTCCCAGAGTGCTGGGATTACAGGCCTGCAGCACCAGGCCCAGCATCAACAATATTTTCTAATTTTTAGCACACAAGTTTTGTATTTCTCTTGAGTTAAATCATTATTTTTTACTTTTATATTTTGTGTGGTTTTTTCTTTTTATTAGTACATGTTTATAGTACATGATGTTTACATTCCTTGTGTGGGCTTGGTATATGTACATAATACATCTTAATTCCTTTTTCATCTACCTTCCCTCCCCTCTCTGTCCCTTTCCTCCATCTCTTGATCCCTTTCTCATTTGAGAAATATCTATCTCATTTCCTATTGTCTATCTTTTACTTTCTCTATTTATAATTTGAGTTTCTCATATAAGAGAAACCATGCAATATTTAAGCTTTTGTGTCTGATTTATTTCATATAACATTATGTTTTCAGGGTACCTCCATTTTCCTACAAATAACAAAATTTATCTTTCTTTATGGCAGAGTACTCTACTGCGTGTAAATACCACATTTTCTTTACCCATTCATCTGTTGATGGACATGTAGACCACTTCCAAGATTTAGCTATTATGAACTGTGCTGTTATACATACAGGTTTGCATGTATTACTATAATACAACATCTTTCACACTTTTGGGAAGATACCTAAAAGGGGAATAGTTGGGTCAAGTGGAATTTCTAGGTTTAGTTTTTGAGGACTCTCCATACTGATTCCATAGTGGTTGTGCTAGTTTATACTCAGACCAACAATGCAGAAAGGTTTCTTTTTCACATGGCCTTACCAGTATTTGTTATTATTTGATTTCCTGATGACAGCCATTCTTTCTGAGGTAAGATGTAATCTCACTGTTTTAATTTTCATTTCTCTAGTGGCCAGCAATGTTGAGCATTTCTTCATGTATTTAATGGCATTTGTACTTCTTCTGTGGAACATCTATTCATTTCACTTGCCCGCTCTTTTACTGGGTCTGTTTTGTTTTGTTTTAGAGCCAGGGTCTCGCCATGTAGTTCAGGCCAGACTTGAACTCACTATATATCTCAGGTTGGCCTCAAACTCAAACCAATCCTCCAGAGTGCTGAGATTACAGGTGTGAGCCACCAGGCCCAGCTTACTGGGTCTTTTATTTTGGAGGTGGTCTATTTTTTTTTTTTTTTTAGTTCTTTATATATTCTAAACATAAGTTCTCTGTCTGAGGAGAAGCTGGAAAAACAATTTTTTCCCATTCTGTGGGTTGTCTCTTCACTTAGTTGGTTGTCCTGCTGTACAGAAGCTTTTTACTTGATACAATCCCATTTGTGGATTCTTGGTACTATTTCCTGTACAACCAGGGTTCTATTAAAAAAGTCCTTGCCTAGGTCTATAACTTCCAAGTTTTACCTATCTTATCTTTCAGCAAGATGTTTCTGTTCTAGCATTTAGTTTTTTGATCCATTTTGATTTTAGTTTTGTACATGGTGAGAGATATGGGTCTAGATTCAATCCTCTATGTGTGGATAGCCAGTTTTCTCAACACCATTTATTAAAGAGGCTATCTTTCCTCCAGTGTATGTTTTTGGCTCCTCTGTCAAAGACCAAATAGTTGAATGTGCTTGGGGTTGTTTCTGCATCTTCTATTCTGTTCCATTGATCCTCAAGTCTGTTTTTGTTCTACTACCATGCTGTTTTTATCTCTGTAGCTTTGCAATATAATTCAAGCCCAGGACTGTGATGCCTCCTATTTTGCCTTTGTTACCCAGGATTGCTTTTGTTATTCTGGATCTCTTCTGGTTTCACATGAATTTTAGCATCATTTTCTCCAGTTCTGTGAAGAATGCTGTTGGTATTTTTATTGGGATTGTGTAAAATCTGTATATCAGTTTTGGAAGTATGGCCATTATGACTATATTGGTTCTCCCTATCCAGGAACAGGGGATATCTTTCCCTCTTTTGATGTGCTCTTCGATTGCTTTTTTCAGAGTACTCTAGTTTTCACCGTAGAGGTCTTTTACTTCCCCAGTTACATTAATTCCTAAGTATTTAATTCTTCTTGGTGTTATTGTGAATGGTAATCTTTTTTCCTAATTTCTTTCTCAGTGAGTTATTTGTGTACATGAACACTATTGGCTTTTGTATTGATTTTGTATATTGCTACATTGCTAAATTTGGTTATTCTGTCTTTTGATGGATTTTTAGGATCTTCTATGTAGAGGATCATGTCATCTGCAAATAATAATAATTTGACTTCTTCCTTTCCTATACATATCCCTATTTCTTTTGCTTGCCTAATTGCTCTTGCTAATATTTCAAGTACTGTGTTTGACAGGAGTGCTGATGGTGTACATCCTTGTCTTATTCTTGATTTTTATAGGGAAAGCTTTCTGTTTTTCCCCATTTAATCTGATGTTGGCTGTAGGTTTCTCAAAAACGGCTTTTATCAGATTGAGATAAGGTCCTTCTATACCTATTTTCTTCAGAGTATTTATCATGAAAGGATGCTGGATTTTGTCAAAGGCTTTTTCTGTGCCTGAGATATGATTTTGTCCTTGCTTCCATTTATGTTATGTATTACATTTACTGATTTGTGTATGTTGAAGCATCCATGCATTCCTGAGATGAAGCCTACTTGGTCATGATGTATATGATCTTTCTTATGATTTGCTGCATTCTGTTTGCCAGTGTCTTGTTGAGGATTTTTGTGTCTATATTCATTAAAGAGTTTGGTCTAAAGTTCTCTTTTTTCGTTGGATCCTTGTCTGGTTTTGGAATCAGGTTAATGCTACCTTCCAGGAATGACTTTGGGAGTACTCTGCTCCTTCTCTTTCGATTTCATTGAAGACCTCGAGGTAGCTCTCCCTAAAGTTTTTGTTGAATTCAGTAATGAATCCACTGAGTTCTGGGCTTTTCTTAGTTGGTAGGTTTTTTTTTTTATTATTATTACTGTTTCAATTTCATTGCCTGTTATTGGATTATTCAGTGTTTTTAAATCTTGCTTCAATTTTGCTAATTCATATGTATGTAGGAATCTATTCATTTCTTTTGAATTCTCCAATTTATTGCCATATAGTTTTGTAAAGTAGTCGTTAAGAATGTTTTTTATTTCAACAGTGTTCATGGTGGTTTCACCTTTCTCATGTCTAACTGCATTGATTCAGGTTTTCTCCCTCTCTCTCTCTCTCTCTCTCCCCCTCCCCTCCCTCCATCTCTCTCTCTCTCTATTAGATTGGCTAAGGGTTTGTCTATTCTTCTGAAGAACCAACTCTTCATTGATTCTTTGCATTGTTTGTTTGATATCAATTTCTTTGATTTCTGCTCTGATCTTTCTAATTTTCTTCCTTATACTAGCTTTGGGTTTGAGTTGTTCTTGTTTTTCTAGGATTTTTTTTAAAGTGGAAAAAACAATAAAAACAATGAATCAGAATTTCAAAACAAGATAATAGTAAATTAACAATGTTTAATATATTGCATATTGTTATCTTCAAAGTAGTTGCTCAGATTACAAGATACAGGTATGCAAAATTGATCAAACAATATAAGCACAAACTGTTCTTTTCAATAAGCTAAAAGAAATTAGTATAATTATCTTAGCTATCTATCTATATATATATAGAAAGATAGATACATTCTTTTCCTTTCCTTCTCTCCTTTCCCCCATCCCAGATGTTCTTTCCTTTTGAGCAGTTTCTTTCCCTTTCACAATATCTATTGTAGATTTTGGATCTTATTTACTCTTTCAGTATCTTACACTAGGGAGATAATATGATGTTTACACATGCGAGTCTGATTTATTTCACTTATGAGTATGGTCTTGAGTTGCATTAATTTACCTATAAAAGCCTCGAGTTTATCCTTCTTTATAGCTGAGTAGTACTCCATTGTATATAAATACCACATTTTTTTTTAATCCATTCCTCAGTTGATGTGCATTTGGGTTGTTTCTAAGATTTAGCTGTTACAAATTGTGCTGCTATAAACATGGGTGCACACATATTGCTGTGGTATGATGTTTTTAATTCTGGGAAAAAAACCAGAAGGGGAATAGCTGGGTTGAATGGGACCTCTAATCCTAGTTTTTTGAGGAATCTCCACACTGATTTCCGCAGTGGATGCACCAGTCTACTCTCCCACCAACAGTGGAGAAGGGTTCCTTTTTCCCCACGGCCCCACCAGCATTTGTTATTGGTTGATTTCTTGATGACAGCCATTCTTTCTGGGTTGAGACGGAATCTCAGTGTTTTAATATGCATCTCTCGAATGACCAATGATGTTAAACATTTTTTCATATATTTGCTGTTTGTATTTCTTCATCTGAGAAATGTGTATTCATCTCAGATGCCCATTTTTGGATTGGATCTTTGAATTTGGGGGGCTTGATTTTTTTTCAATTGTTTATACATTCTCAATAGAAGTCCTCTGTCTGAGGGACAGTTGGCTAAAATTTTTTCCCAATCTGTGAGTTGCCTTTTCACTCTGTTGGTGATTTCTTTTGATGTGCAAAAACTTGATTGTTGGGCCGGTGAGATGGCTCAGCGGCGTAAGCGCCTGCCTTGCAAGCGCGAGGGCCCGAGTTCGACTCCCGGAACCCACATACGAAAAAGGGGCCGGTGATTTCGCTCAGTGGCACGGGTGCCTGTTGGCGCGCGAGGTCCTGAGGTCGTCCCCCTGGTACCCACAAAAAAAAAAAAAAAAAAAAAAAAAAACTTGATTGTTTGAGGTACTTCCCATGCAGTTTGGGTTTTGTTCATGAACTCTCTGCCTATCCCTATGTCTTCAAGATTTCTACCTACTTTCTCTTCCATTAGATTTAGTGTTTCTGTTTTAATATTTAGATCTTTGATACATTTTGACTTTAGTGCATGGTGATAGACATGGGTCTAGTTTTAGTCTTCGGCATGTGGAAAGCCAGTTTTTCCAGCGCCATCTATTAAAGAGGTTGTCTTTCTTCAAGTGAACATGTTTGGCCCCTTTGTCAAAGATACGTTGGCTGAGTGTGTTTGTAGTTGTGTCTGCATCTTCTAATCTGTTCCATTGATCCTCAGGTCTGTTTTTTAGCCAGTACCATGCTGATTTTATCACAGTAGTTTTGTAGTATAATTTCAAGTCAGGGATTATGATACCTACTGCCTTGCCTTTGTTGCCCAGGATTGCCTTTGCTATTCTAGGTCTCTTCTATTTCCAAATGAATTTTAGGAATGTGTTCTCTAGATCTGTGAGGTATGCTAGTGATATTTTGATCAAGATTGCATTAAATCTGTGTAACAGTATTGGGAGTATGGCCATTTTCACAATGTTGGTTCTTCCTATCCATGAACAAGGGATATGTTTCCATTTTCTGATATCCTCTTTGATCTCTTTTTTCAGAGTAATTTTCTATGTACAGATCTTTTACCTCCTTTGTTAGACCGATTCCTAAGTATTTCATTTTTTTGGATGCTATGGTGAAAGGTGTGGTTTCCCTAATTTCTCTCTCAGTGAGTTTGTTGTTTGTGTACAGGAATGCTATTGCTTTTTGAGTGTTAAGTTTGTATCCAGCTATGCTACTGAATTTGGTTATTAAATCTAGAAGTTTTTTGGTGGAGTTTTTGGGGTCTTCTATGTAGAGTATCATGTCATCTGCAAATAATGATAATTTAACTTCTTCTTTTCCTATACTTATTCCTTTTATTTCTCTCTCTTGTCTAATTGCTCTGGATAATGTTTCCAGAACTATATTGAATAGAAAAGTGGTGATAGTGGACATCCTTGTCTTGTTCCTGATTTTAGAGTGAAAGCTTTCAGTTTTTGTCCATTTAGTATGATGTTGGCTGTTGGTTTGTCATAGATGGCTTTTATCAGATTGAGGTAAAGACCATCTATTCCGATTTTCTTTACAGTTTTTATCATGAATAAGTGTTGGACTTCATCAAAAGCTTTTTCTGCATCTATTGTGATGATCATGTAATTTTTGTCTTTGGCTCTGTTGATATGGTGTATTATGTTTATTGATTTGCATATATTGAACCGTCCTGGCATTCCTGGGATGAATCCCACTTGGTCATAGTGTAAAACCTTCTTGATGATTTGCTGCATTCTGTTTGCTAGTATCTTATTGAGGATTTTTGCATCTATGTTCATTAGGGAAATTGGCCTGTAGTTCTCTTTTTTGGTTGGGTCTTTCTCTGGTTTTGGTATTAGGGTAATACTTGCTTCCAGGAATGAGTTAGGGAGTATTGCTTCCTTTTCAATTTCATTAAAGAGTCTGAGGAGTACTGGCATTAAATCTTCTCTAAATTTCTTGTAGAATTCAGCCGTGAATCCATCAGGACCTGGGCTTTTCTTTGTTGGTAAGTTTTTAATAACAATTTCAATCTCATTAACTGATTTTGGGTTATTCAGAATTTTTATATCTTATTGATTCATTTCTAGGAATCTGTCCATTTCTTCTGTGTTTTCCATCCTATGCAAGTAAAGATTTTCAAAGTAGTTATTGATGTAGTTATCTTCTGAATTTCCACAGGATCTGTAGTGATTTCACCTGCATGAATTTGAGTTTTTTCTTTCCTTGTTTTGATAAGGTTGACTAAGTGTTTATCACTTTTATTTATTCTTTCATAGAACCAACTCTTTGATTCATTAACTGTTTGTATTGTTTTCTTAGTCTCCATTGCGTTAATTTCTGCTCTGATCTTTATAATTTCCTCCCTTGAATGGCCTTTGGGCTTGACTTGCTGTTCTTTTTATAGAAGCTTGAGGTGCAGCATTAGGTTGTTCATTTGTGCTCGTTCTGTTTTCCTGATGTCAGAATTCACCACTATAACTTTTCCTCTGAGGACTGCTTTCATAGCATCCCACAGCTTCCAGTAAGTTGTATTTGCATTTTCGTTTGATTGTAGATGTTGTTTAATTTCTTCTTTAATTTCATCTGTGACCCATTGGTTGTTCAGGAGGGTGTTATTTAATTTCCATGTGTTTATGGAGTTTTTGTGGTTTTTCTTGTCATTAATTTCCAATTTCACTGCACTATGGTCAGATAATATGCATGGGATAATTTCAATTCCTTTGCATTTACTTAAGCACGTTCTATGGGCTAGTATAGGTTCTATTTTGGCTACCGTCCCATGTGCAGCTGAGAAGACTGTGTATTCTGATGTTGGGTGGAACACTCTGTAAACGTCTATTAAATCCATTTGTTCACAGGTTTGGTTCAGTTCTGTTACTTCTTTGACAATTTTTTGTCTAATTGATCTATCTCTTTGTGACAATGGGGTATTAAGGTCCCCCATTACAATTCTGTTATTCCTTGATTTTTCATGTCTACTAATATTTGTCTTATACAGTTGGGTGCACTGGTATTTGCTGCATATATATTTATGATCGTTATCTCTTCCTCTTGAAGTTTTCCCCTAACAAGTATGTAGTGACCTTCTTTATCTCTTTTGATCATTATTGGTTTGAAGTGCACATTGTCTACAAACAGAATAGCTACACCTGCTTTTTTCTGGGTTTCTATTGCATGGAGTATTGTTTTCCATCCTTTGAGTTTCAGTCTATGAATTTCGTTTTGAGTTAAATGTGCTTCTCGTATGCAGCATATTGTTGGATTTTGTTTCTTGATGCACTCTGCCGGTCTATTTCTTTTGATTGGTGAATTGAGGCCATTTACATTGATGGTTATAACTGATATGTACCGACTTATCTTTGTCATGTTATTTTCCTGCTGTTGGTTCCCTACTTTTCCCCTCTGTTTAACTGCTTGCCCTCCTTGGTGGTTTCTTTCTGTTGTTGTTCTTAGAATTGTGGTCATTTTTATCTCTTTCTAGAATATCTTTCAGTACCCTTTGTAGTGTTGGTTTGGTGGTCATGAATTTCTTCAGTTGTTCTTTGTCATGGAAATATCTTATTTCTCCAATTTCTCCATTGATTTTGAAAGATAGTTCTGCAGGGTACATCAATCTGGGTTGGAAGTTGTTTTCTTTCAGGACTTGAAATACTTCACTCCAAGTTCTTCTTGACTTGAGGGTTTCTGGTGAGAAGTCTGCCGTGACTCTGATAGGCTTTCCTTTATAGGTGACCTGTTTCTTTTCTCTAACAGCTTTTAACATTCTGTTCTTGTGCTGAATTTCTGGGCTCTTGATTATTATATGTCTGGGTATAGATTTATTTTGGTTATGGCTAATTGGAGTTCTATATGCCTCACTTATCTGTATGCAGATTCTTTTCCCATCCTTGGGAAATTTTCTGCTATTACTTCCGCAAATAGTTTTTTTTATGTCATTTGTGGTGACTCCTGCTTTTTCATTGACACCAATTATTCTTTTATTATTTTTCTTTGCATCGTCTTGCAGCTGTTGTAATTGTTATTTCCTGATCTTTTGCTATTTTCAAGAGATCTTTCCTTTCATGATCACTAGCAGAGATTCTGTCTTCAAGGTCTGAAAGTCTGTCTTCCATTTCATTCAAGCAGTTTTACCAGCTTTCAATGGAATTTTTAATTTCCTGAGTATCTGTTTAAGTCCCTTTCATGCATTCTTTTTTTTTTTTTTTTTTTATGTGGGTACCAGGCGTTGACCTCAGGACCTTACGCTTGCCAGCAAGTGCTTGTGCTGCTGAGCGATATCACCGGCCCTTTTTTTCCTTTATGTGGGTTCTGGAAGTCGAACTCAGGACCTCATGCTTGCCGGGCAGGCACTTCTGCCACTGAGCTATCTCACCGGCCCCCGTTTCATGCATTCTATCTCTTTCCTATATTGAACATTCATGGTTTCCAACCTCTTCCTATCATCGTCTATTTTTTCTTATCTATCTGTACTCTAGATTTGCTGAGCAATTCCTTTATAAATGTTGACATTTCTTTTTTTACCTGAGAGATTACTTCTGACCTGATTTCCTCTATAGCCTCATGAATTTGTTTCTTTACTTCACTTGCTGTCATTTCAGAAATATCAGGTGTGTGTCTTCCATTTTCCTCTATGTTATTGTCTCCTGGACTTGTTCTGGGTAGGCTGGAGGTCTGAGGTTGCATTTTGCTTCTGCGTCTTATCATTTTCTATTTCAAAAGTTTTTGTTCTGTTTTCTGTGTTGATCTTTGTAAGTTTTTATAGTAGGTAGGTGTACCACTAGTATCAAGGCCTCTCTAGGTAAGGTTTGTTCTTTGGGGATGTCTTCTGTGTATAGGAGGTTCTTGATTTGTGTCTGTCCCAAGATCCTACCTTTCCAATTAAGAGTGAGATGTTGGTATCTGTTTGGCTCAGTCCCCAGTCCTCTGGTGCTGGGGTGTGATGAGGTTATTACCCCAGAACTTCCCAATATTGTAACAGAAGTGAGAACAACTGATTAAAACAGATATGGTATCCTAGCTAAAGTAGTATAATTAGCAATGACAATAGCATCTAGCACAGTTTAGACACTGACAAACTGTGGTAACTATTTAATTTTGTATCTTTAACCACAGGAGCAAAATCTACAATTATATTACAGAACCGATTGTGAACTGGGAGCTTATATGCAAAGTGCTTCCCCTTGGTAGAGTGGTTTTACCCTGTGGTATGGAAGTTTAAGAAAGATAGTGGATAAAACAAAGATAACTGAAAAGAAAGTAGAAGCCGGGCTGGAGGACAAAAGATGATCGTGCAAGCTTTGGGAAACTAGAGAAGAGGGTAGAAGAGAAAGAATGAAGGAGTAAGCAAGGGGTTATGTGAACTTGGTGTCTGAGTTTGGGGGATGGGATTAGTTTTCTGTGGCTGGATTTCTCCCCAGCCATTTAGAAAAAGAGAAAAAAAGATAACAAAAAAGAAAAAGAAAAAGAAAAAAAAAAAAAAAGAGAGAGAGAAAAGGGGAAGCCCCACCCACCTGCTTCTATTCTGTGTGTCTTTGTTCCCAAGCACAACTCTGGTTCACCTAACTTACCACCTGTTGGCTCATATTGTTACTGTTGCTTCTGACTATAATTCTAATGAGTTTATCTTTATAAGTGATATGTTGCTTTTCTCTAGCCGCTTTTTAGATTCTGCTTTTTAGATTGTGTTGGACTTCTGGGGTTTTGACTATGATGAGTCATGGACCAGTTTGTTTTTGCTTTTGGCTATTTGGGGTTCTATATGCTTCATTTGAATTAATTCATTCTCAGATTATATTTTATTCTTTCATGCTATTTTAAATGGATTTAATTTTTTCAACTGCAGATTAGTGGGAGAGAATCTAATTTTCAACAGATTCCATAGGAAGCAGGAGTTGGGGGAACGGTGGGACTTGGGAGTGACAGCTACGCAATACAGGGTTTCTTTTAGTGTGAGGAAAATCATCAATACTTCACTGTAATGATAGTTCTAGAATATACTAAAAAATGAGTGAATGGTACACTTAACAGAGTAAAATTTCAGGGCTGGGGCTGTAGCTCAGTGATAACGTGCTTGTCTAGTATGCATGAGGACCTGGGTTTGATCCCCAGCACCACCAAAAAATTTTAAAACAATCAAAGGATGAAATTATATGGTACATGGATTTTATATTGCAATAAAAGTAAGAGAGAGAAATACAGACAGTCAGACACAAAGCCATTGAGTACACAAAACAAACTCTTAACATTTCATACTGTTTCATTTATCTCAATAAGAAAAAAGTTTCACTTCATAAGGCCAACATCAAAAGTACACAGTTAAGATACTGGTACTTACTTGGAAATGATTCCTATCAAATCAGTCTGAAACAAAGTTTGATATGACTGCCATAATATTAAACTAGGGAAAGGAGGAGGAAAAACTCTGCTGCTTACTTTTGTGAATTATTAAATGGAATGTTGACTGTGAGTACATTTTATATTGACCGAAAAATAACCCACCCACCATGCAAACCAACCAACATCTTGGGCAATGATTTCAAATTTATGGGAATAGTCTCTCAGCTAAAATCCCTGCTTCCTATGCTGAATTATTTTTCAAACATTCCCAAAATCCTCTTGCCTTTTCAAGGATCTCTTCTGCCTATAAACTGCCTTCTTTGGAGATCAAAGTACAAAACTCAATTTCTCTAGGTCTACTTTACAGCCATATCATCCAAGTATAGCTGACATAACAGTTCACAGACAGCAACACAGCAATCTTCACCAATGTTCTTCTTAGTGTCACATGCTGTCCCCTTCCGTGACATCTAACCAGTATTTCTTTTTTTTTCTTTCTCTCTCTCTCTCTTTTTTTTTTTTTTTTTTTTTTTTTTTGAGACAGGATCTCACTATGTACCTCAGGCTAGCCTCAAACTTGCAGTAATCCTCCTGCCCCAGCCTCCCGAGTGCTGGGATTACAGGCATGCACCACCACACCTGGCCTACCCAGTGTTTCTTGAGCTGGATCAGGAGATCCACAATATCACATGGCGCTGGTCATTATCTATGGCAGAGCTCTACTGGCTGATGTATGCCAGATTCTGTCCTAAGCACTTCACCTGCATTACCTGCTTTCCTCCCTCCACAACCCTACTGAAGAAACTGCGGGTCTGAGAGGTCACCTGCCCATGACTGCACACACTGAAATACTATCAGGTGACTGAAATCCTATTCATTCTTCAGGTTACACCTGAACCCTACCTACCTCCTCCCTGATTGCTGGGACCAACAATGACTTCTCTTCTCTCTAAAGTATTTACTTCATGCTTTTGACACATAAATCTAGACTATCTAGAATTTTCTTCAGTAAATTCCACCCCCGCTCCCCTACCACTCCCCACAGTGCTGGTGATTAACCCAGGACCTTCAAACTGAGCTACATCCCCAGCTTTTTTTTTTTTTTTTTTTTTTTTTTTGAGAAAGGGCCTCATTAAGTTACTAAACTGCTCATGATGGGCTCAAACGTGCAATCCTCCTGCCTCTGCCTCCCAGAGTGCTGGGATTACAGGCATGTACCACCACACCTCCAGCTAGATTTCATCTTTTTTTTTTTTTTTTTTTGTGGGTACCGGGGGATTGACCTCAGGACCTCACGCGCCAGCAGGCGCCCGTGCCGCTGAGCGATATCACCGGCCCCTTTTTTGTATGTGGGTTCCGGGAGTCGAACTCGGGCCCTCGCGCTTGCCGGGCAGGCGCTTAAGCCGCTGAGCCATCTCACCGGCCCCTAGATTTCATCTTTTAAAGCAATTTTAGGTTCACAATCAAAGAAAGCAAAAGATTCAAGGAGTTTACACACACTGCCTGCTCCCACTACACATAGCGTCCCCCATCAACATCCCACACCTGAGTGGTGCCTTTGTTACAATCAACCTATTATTACCAGGCACAGCCTTTGGTTTACATTAGGGTTCACTCCATAGGCTGCACAGTCCATGGGTAATAACTGTGTAGTGACATGTAGTGATTCTTATAGTATCATACAGAATAGTTTCACTGCCCTAAAACTCTGTGCTCTACCTAGCCAACACTCCATCCTCTGAAGCCACCCCACAACCACTGATCTTTTTTGTACTGTTCCCACAATTTTGCCTTTTCCAGAATGTCCTACAGTCAGAATCATACAGTACATGACCTTTTCAGACTAACTCCTTTTGTTTAGAATTCTTACAAATCAATGATAAAGACAAATAATCCAATTAAAATACAGGCAAAGGATCTAAACAGATATTTCTCCAAAGAAGATATTCAATTGGCCAATAACCTCAGTAAGATCGACATCATCAGCCACGATGGAGATGTAGCCAAAGTTACAATGAAATATCAATTCATACTCAGGATGAAAAAAAAAAAGAAAAAGACAAACACAATAACAAGGACATGGGGAAAATGGGACTCTCCACATGTTAAATGGGCATGTAAAATGACACAGCCACTTTGTAAAACAATTTGGCAGTTCTTCAAAATGTTGAGCATAGAGTTAACATATAACCCAGCAAACAATCTCTATGTAGAACAAAGCACCCAAGAGAACTAAGAACATTTGGTCACACAAAATCTTATCCATGAATGTTTGTAGCAGCATTCTTCATCACAACAAAAATGTAGAAAGAACCCAGATGCCCACCATGTGATGAATGGTTAAACCAAATATGGCAAATCCACACAGTGGAATATTATTCAGCCATAATAAGGAAGTGCTCATACATGCTACAACAAGAATCCACCTTGAACACATTGTGTAAAAGAAAAGAAGTCAGATAAAAAAAGACCACATATCACATGATTCTATTTATAGGAAATGACCAGAACAGCCAAATCTAGAGAGACAAAAATAGGTCAGTAGATGCCAAGGGCAAAGGAGAAGAAGAATAGGGAAGAGCCTGTGAACATACTAAAAATATTGAATTGTATACTTTAAAGAGTAAAGCTGATGGTGTGTTAATTATATCTCAATAAAAAAATAGTGACTTGAAGACTTATCCCACTAGTATTTGTTTCTCATATGACAAACCCTTTTATCTTATTAGGGAGTCATAAGTCAGTGTTTAAAGTACCATACTATGTGGACTAACAGGTGTTAAATTCTTTAAACAGGAATAAATACACAATAGGCACCTACTATAATAGTATAAAATGTAGCGTCCACCCCATATGAGTTTTCAGTTTAGCTAAACAAAACCAGCCAAGAAAACCAAACAACAGTGCATAGATCACTTTTGCTAACCACGTTTAATTACTCATTAAGTCATATCAATTCATCTTTTGTATCTTTTAAGTCTATTTCTTCCATTTCTGCTGCTACTGCTCAGTTCCAGGAAATTCTTTATCTTGTGTCTGGATTATTACAATGGGTACTGGCATCTCTTGGCTCTAATTCATTTTCATCATGAAATAATTATTTGTTGAGTAAATGAATAAAACACTCTTCATTATATATCTGCCCTGTACATAAACCTCTAAGCTCAGCACCTCTTACAAAATAAAATGTAAATTCCTCAAAAAAGTACTGTACAAGTTTAAATGCCTAGCATTTATCACTTAAAACTTCATTAAGCCTATCCCCCCCACTTTCTGATCTTACCACCTATTGTCCTAGCTAAAGCTCTTCCCCATGCAGGCCACCAGGAGTATGTTTCCAGAGCTCCGTCAAGCATTTTCCATGAGCGTCTTCTACCATATGTGTGCCCTTCTCCACTCTCTGCCTCCTTTCCACCCAATCTGACCCTTACTCCTCACCCTTCTGCAATCACCTGGCACCTGTCCTTTTCTGCCCTGCAAAGTTCCTTTTTTTTTTTTTTTTTAATTGCCTACCTGTAGAACTCTCCAAACAGATGCTAAACTCACTGGATGTGAGATCCATGCCAGGGCAATCTGAACACTGACCCCTTAGAACCAAATTTCACATGCAGGTTACAAGATCTCAGAGAACAGAACACTTTGTGGAATGATCTGAGGTTTGACTTGTTTGTTTGTATGGAGGTGAGAAAGGCTGGGCTTGGAGAGGCTAGTAGGTTTTGGACAGATGGAGAGGATACAACGTCAGAATCAGGGAAGGGGGCACAGCCCATCCCAACACCCCTGAGTCAATCACTTGTGTGCTGTAGAGCAGATAGAGACGCTCCAGACACAGAATGAATCAAATCTTTAAAGTTAAACTGATTCCTTGTTTTGTCTTCAGAAGCCTTTCAAAATGTTACACTGTTTGTAAAATCATGTTAGAAAGTAGCACTGACCCACTTAACAGAGGTCTGCCCTGGGAGAGTCTAAGTTGCCCTGTGACACCTGTAAAAAGATCTTGAGTTAGCTTTTCTTTAAACCCACCTACTTAGATCTTTCATCTTATGACTATTTTCTGCTCACTTAACCTGAACCTTCAAATAGTGTGTGTGGGTGAAAGGGGCTCATTCTTCATTTTAGTAACAATATCACAAATGCCTAAAGCACATGCAGCCTTCAAAAACTCCAGTTTTTACTTCCAGGAGGAAAAAAACAACATGAATTTATGAAATCTAATAACTACAGAAAAACATATTTTCAGAGACACGAAATAGTGAAAGCCAGTTTGGAAAGAGACAATGAGAAACAGGTAGATAACTGTTGATGTTTCTCATGGGCATGATCTCTCCCCAGCAGTGTTTGTCTTCTATAGCTGGGAACTGGCAGCGCAAAGTGCTGGGCACAATGTAAGGTGTTTGAAGAAGGGCACATTAAAACAAAGCTCTTTAGAAACAGACCTTCCACTAACTGATGAAGATCAAACCATCACAGAGGTCAAATAAATTGATCATGGCTTGAGAGCTGTAAGTCTGCCCCTTCCCTTCTCTCCTGGGGCAGAGGTGATAACATCTTGCTGTCAGAACCCCCTTATCCCTTCCTGCCACATAAATCCATACCTTTTACCATCAATTCCTCTACACAAACACTGAGAAACAGAAGGAGAAAGAGTAGGAGATGGAGAATGCACTACATGGGGGGGGCGTAAAATTAACAGTCTCTACTCTCTGTTCTGAAATACCAAATACAGTAATCCGCCCCCCTTACTGGAGGATTTGTTTTTTGAGGTTTCAATTACCTGAGGTCAACCACAGTCCAAAAACACTAAATAGAAAATTCCATATTTTGAGAGAGACCACATTCACATAACTTCTATTGTAGTATATTGTTATAATTGTCCTATTTATTACTACTTACTGTTGTTAATATTTTATTGTGCTTGATATATAAATTAAAGTTTATCACAAGTATGTGCATAAAGGAAAATACACAGTATATATAGGATTTAGTACTATACTTGGTTTCAAGTATCCACTGGGGGTCTTAGAACATAACTCACAAAGATAAGAGGAGACTAGTGTACCCCAGAATTTATCATTAAATGCTCAATTTACCTAGTAGGATGTAAGCAAGCTGTTGAGGTTCCTGTATTTAATTTCAATTTTCTTTTCCTACCACTAATAAAAAATATTCAATGAATTTAATACTTTGATATAAGAATTATTTTCTTAAAGCAAAATTCATAGGAGAGGATAACTTTTCCATACGACTTTACTTTCACTGTCCTACCCACAAGGTTTTAATGCAAACTTAAAATGCTGTTGCACACACGAAATTTTGCAAGGGTTTAATCCTACAAAGAAGTTCTTCAGATCTTAAAGTAACAGCTCTGCTTTATACTGCATTGGCAAACTACCTTCTGTTTTTATGAATAAAGTTTTATTGGAACACAGCCACACCCATCAGTTTACTTAGTATCTAAGGCTACAACAGCAGAGTTGAGTGGTTGCCACAGAGACCATATGGCTGCAAAGCACAAAATATTTACTATCTGGGCATTTTAGGAGCTTGCCTGTAAACCAAAAAAAGTAAGAAAAATACATTCCCAAAATACTACCCTGGCTTTTGACCATTTATTTACATGGATTTGAAATACACACAAAACTTGATGAAATTCATGCAATGCATATCCACCAAACTTGAACCAGATGTAAGAAATACTCACTCCACAAGAACCCCATGAAGCATTCCTCTCAAATTGCTATGTTGTAGTGTACTGAAAAAATATTTGCAGAATAACAAGCAGAAAATGAAAGAAAACTTCCATGTGTGTCTGGGAGTTCGGGCATTCACAACACTCTGCTCAGCCTTGGCTCAGAGAAGTCTCTATGCAAATGTTCAGGAAAGGAATATGGGAAAGTGCCTTTACGTACCAGTTAGGGCTACATGAGAAATAGGATCGTTTCCAATCCACTCCACCTGCAAACACTGACCATGTGAGTATAAGAAGTTCTTCTCCAAAGCCACCCCAAGAAAGAACCCATCTCTGGAGTCAGGGGTGTATGCAAATAACACTCTCACACCAGTGCTCTGGAGGAGTGGAAAAACAAAGCTTTCACAAAATGCTGACTTTCCTACAGCAGCCAGGACTTAACAAACATCAGAAACACGTGGAGGGAAGCAATTAGAAAAAAAGCAGTTCTATGCACTATTCTTTACAATTACAGTTCTGGACAGCAAGGAAGATGACTGATAGGTAGCTACACCAAGGAGCCTCAAATTCATCACCTCCCTCAAATATGTATAAAACATGCCCTGCCAGGTTCTCTTTCCAACTGGTCCCTAGCTAAAGCCCCGATTCTCTTTCCAGACCCCTAGCTTCTATCCCACTTGAGTTATGGCTTTTCTATGTCTCTGTATCCCAAGACTGGTCACTTGGATGCCTCTATGCTCCACATCTGTGCCCTGGCAAGCACCGGTTTCCTCCCCCACAGCACGATCCTCCCTTCCTAACCACCTCCCACCCCCACCTGGGCATGAAGCCCTAATTTGATGATCCAGGACCCAGGGCACATACCTTTCTTCACTCCACCAGGGCAAAAGATATGTGTGCATTTTGAAATCATTAAATCCTGGGTTCAAATTCCACTTCAACCATGAGTCACATTACTCAACCTCTCCGGGCCTTCGTTTTCTCATCTGTGCCATATAGATAATATTTCCTACTTGTAGGGGTTATTGTGAGCATCAGAATAGTTATTCAATAAAGGCAGTTTCTATTTCTATTTGTAACTTGTCTTTTTTTTTTTTTTTTGTGGGTACCGGGGGGACGACCTCAGGACCTCGCGCGCCAACAGGCACCCGTGCCGCTGAGCGATATCACCGGCCCCTTTTTCGTATGTGGGATCCGGGAGTCGAACTCGGGCCCTCGCGCTTGCAAGGCAGGCGCTTATGCCGCTGAGCCATCTCACCGGCCCTGTAACTTGTCTTAATAGTTACTATTACTACCACTCTCAGGAAGGACTTAACACATGTTTGGCAATGTGATTGTGACTTTATTCATTTAATTTTTACTTACTAATATTCACAGATTTCTGATGTGCACAATATTTATCCCCATTTTATAAATGTGGCAACTGAGACAGAGGGGGTTAAGCAACTTGATTAAGAAGTGATGGAGGCAGGACTCCAATCCCAGGTATTCAAGTAGAGTTGACAGTCATTATTCATGGATTCTGCACTTATACATCCACCTACTTATTAAAACATATTTGCAACCCCAAAATCAATACTCATGGCTGGGCGTGGTGGCACTGCCTATAATTCCAATACTCTGGGAAGCTAAGGCAGGAGGATTGAGAGTTTGAGACCAGCCTGGAGAACCTGTGACAGCAAGACTCTGTCCCTCCCATTCTCCCCAAAATTAAATTTTATAAAAAGGACTGGGAATGTAGCTCAGTGCAAAGGCTCTAGATCAATTGCCAGTGCTGGAAAAACAAAACAAAACACAACAAAACAAACTGTGGCACTTTCTTTGGCATTCACGGATATTTACAGAAGGAGACACACAAGTTAATGCACATACACACCTACACATGCAATCAACTCATCCCAAGTCTATGTTCCCAGCTGAAGTCAAACAAGGTGATACTCTGCTTTCCTAGTTCAGCTCCTATACTGCAAACAAGCAGCCTTTTCATAGTCTACTTAGTGTCATGCTTTGCACATGTTTGTGCTTTGTCTTCATGATTTTGCTCTGGAAAATGACCCCCAAGCACAGCGCTAAAGTGCTGTCTAGTGTTTCTAAGAATGAGAATGCTGGACACACCTTACAGAGACAATACCCATTAAGTGAATTTTGTTCAGGCATGAGCTGCAGTGCTGCTGGCCTTGAGTTCAATGTTAATAAAACAACAATATATAGTAAATACATGTCTTTAAACAGAAACATGCATAACACAGGTTGTATGCTGATCAGCTGATGACAATGTTGTGAAGACCCTAAGTCTGTATTTCACCTGGGGGGTGGGGGTGGCAATGATTCAGTATTCACTAATTCAGCATTCAGGGTGATTTTATAATGCCTGCTGTAAACAGCAGAAACTATCTGTGGGAACTGCCCATGGGGTCCCTTCCCACTGACTGTCAGGGCTGGTCTATTGTTGTTTGAAAAAGGGTCTCACCATGTAGTTCAGGCTGGCCTTGAACTCACTACATAGTCCAGGCTGGCCTCTATCTCAGGGGATGCTCTTGCCTCAGCTTCCCTAGTGCCAGGATTATAGGCTCATGCAACCATGCCCTGCTATGTCAGGCTGGTCTTACCCACACCTCAGGTATGACATACAGACTCACACTAGAAGTTTTTCTTTCCTTGGCCTCTACCACACCATCCATGAAACATCCATGAACATTGACAGAGGACGTAGTGTGGACACAGGAAGGAACAATAATAAAATGAAGGGAAGTAGTAAATGTGACACATCAATAATCACACTGCTCAAAAGCAGGGGAGGAGAGAATTACAAGCTACACACTAAAAACAGTCACACTCTCCTCTTCTCACTTCCAGAACTAGAAGCAGCTCTGGTGTTCTCTAAAATCATTATATTGCCTGGTAGAGAGGTACACACTTGTCATTCTAGCACTCAGAAGGCTAAGGCAGGAGGAATGCAAATTCAAGCCTGACTGGGCTACATAGTGAGTTCAAGGCCAGCCTGGGCTACACAGTGAGACCCTGCCAGAAAGAGGGGAGGGGAGGGGAGAAGAAAGAAAGAAAGAAAAAGAAAAAAGGAGCCAAGCATGGTGTCACATACTTATAATCCCAGTACTTGGGAGGCTGAGGAAGGAGGATCACTGTGGATTCAAGGCCAGCCTGAGCCACATAGCGAGATCCTGTCTCAAAAAAACCAAAACATAGAAAAGAAAGAAAGAAAAAGGGGAGGGGAGGGGGGGGGAGAAAGAAAATTGTTATATTTAGGGGGCCGGTGAGATGGCTCAGCGGCATAAGCGCCTGCCTGGCAAGCGCGAGGGCCCAAGTTCGACTCCCGGAACCCACATACGAAAAAAGGGGCCGGTGATATCGCTCAGCAGCACGGGCGCCTGCTGGCGTGCGAGGTCCTGAGGTCAACCCCCGGTACCCACAAAAAAAAAAAAAAAAAAAGAAAGAAAATTGTTATATTAAGGGAATATTTGCCCAAGTGAATTACACACTAATCAAATTAAAAGCTGCCTTCAGTCTGGCACTCTCGGTAGTGTCACTTTCCCTGTCCTCCCCTGCAAAGCTGCTCTCCCACTGTTTTCAGTTCCAGCTACAGACATTAGGTGAGAATATGGAAAGTGTTATCATTATATTAATATACTAAGTTCTGTCTTGGAAAATAAAGATCGTCCTGGAAAATACTGTCAAAAATTCAATAAAATGCCACAAAGCAACCAACCTATATTGACACTAAATTGCTACCGAATTGCCAGAGCCCTATAGAAATGAAACCCAAATCCTAAAGAGTTTATTTTTTTCAATTTCATGCCTGAAATTTTCATAGGAAAGTTATTTTGTGCCAAGACATAGTTTATTATTTCTATTCTCCTCATATAGAGAAGCTCTCTTTAAAAGATATTCTTTATTTAGAAAAATGTCCTACAAAATATATCACTATTTATGCACTTTTCTGTAAAAATAGTCCAAGGGAGGGAAAAAAAAATTATACCCCAAGTTGAACTGAAATAAGATGCCAATCATTCAATTATGAACTGACTATACAGTTGCCAAAAATAAAAAGATTCACAGTCTAAATATTAAAGGTTTGACATTCTGTTATAATAAATTACTTGAATTTTCAAAAATAACTGAAAATGAAAATTAAGTTGTAAAAGTTAAATTGTGAATTTCATTAATAGCTCGGTTGAAATTTATATACAATATTAATAAAACTAAAAATAATTAAAAATAGAAGTTATGTGAGTTGATCTGAAGATTAAAATCCAGTAATTGTTGCCTGAAAGTAGCCTTAAATATTTCAGGAAAGCAGAGTTATTAAAATATTAGAAATACAATTAAGATCAAACTGAAAATTCATAAACAACCTCTTTTGTAAGAAAGAAAATCAATAGGAATAATGAATAGCTTTCTCTATCCTAAAGAGAAGGCCTACTAACTGAAACAGTGCTAAAACTGAACACACTTAGGACTATATATATCCAACTTAATTTTTAAATAACTTCAAGGTAATTTAAGAATATGGCTCTGGTTAAAGACATCATATTACAGTGATAAATGGATATCCGTGCTCCTAGTAGTACAATTTGTAATAGCTAAATCTTGGAAGTGGCCTATATGTCCATCAACAGACAAACAGATAAAGAAAATGTGGGGGCCAGTGAGATAGCTCAGCAGCATAAGTGCCTGCTGGGCAAGTGCGAGGTCCTGAGTTCGACTTCCGGAACACACATAAAGGAAAAAAAGGGCCGGTGATATCGCTCAGCGGCACAAGCACTTGCTGTCAAGCGCAAGGTCCTGAGGTCGACTCCTGGTAGTCACATTAAAAAAAAGAAAAAGAAAAAGAAAATGTGATATTTACATATAATGGAGTACTATTCCCACCATCAAGAAAGATAAATGAGTCGTCTGTAAGAAAATGGATGTACCTTGAGACCATAACGTTAAGTGAAATAAATCAAACACAGAAGTTTAAATATTGTACAGTTCCTCTTATATGAGAAACCCATGTTACAAGTAAAGAACACAATAAAAGATATATAATAGGGAGCAAGGAGACAGATCTTTCTCAAATGGGATCAGGAGATAGAGGGAGGGGGAGGGAAGAGAGGGATAGGGGACGACAAAAGGAATTAAGATGTGTTATGTACATGTACCAACTCCACACAAGGAATGTAAACATTATATACTACAAACATGGACTAATGAAATATTTTTTAAAGGAAAAAAAAAGAATATGGCTTTAGCTAGTCAGGCATGGTGGCACATGTCTATAATCCCAGCACTCTGGGAGCATGAGGCAAGAGGCTCACAAGTTCGAGCCCAACCTAAGCAACTTAGGGAGAACCTGTTGGGGATAAGAGAGAGGAGACAGAGGACAAGGAGGGGGAGGAGAGGGGGAGAGGGAACAGGGGAATAGGGGAACAGGGAAAGAGGGGGCAAGAAGGAGAGGGTGAAGGATAGAGGGGAGATGGGGAGGGGAGATATAGAGAAAATGGATAAGGATGAATTTTAAGACATGTGAATTTAACATAGCACTGGCACAGAAGACTAACAGGTGAATCTGAGCCAGGCTCAGGTTTGACTGGTAAACAGGAATGATATCAACACAACATGGAAGTCACACTGATTCCTTTGTGAGTTTTCTAAGCAAAGTAGCGAAGGGAGTGAGGTGCAAACTTCAGGTGAAAAAAAAACTTTGGCCATGCCAGGAAGCTGTTTCCAGATGGGCACCCACTGGCAGGCAGAGGGTCACTCACCTTGCTTCAATGGCTGCAATAGCTTCCGCTGGTGGCCACTGTGACAGCAGCCCCACTGGCTCTAACTTTCACCTCTATTCACATTGTCCCAATCCCCATCAGCCATATACCAATTCACTAGGAGTTCCACTTTGTTGGTTTAATATATTTTTAGTACACATTTTGGAATATCCAGCCACACCAAGATGCCTGCCTGGTGGTCCAGGAAATCTCCTGAGGTAACTGTGATTGGTTTTCCTAGGAGTTACCAGGTTGCATTAATTTTGAGGCAACTTTCACAATCTTATTTTTTTCATAAGATATTATTTGTAGTGCATGATTGTACAGAACATAAGGTTTTTCAGGAACATAAATATTTCATTATAGTAACACCTATAAATATTAATCAAGTGCCTAACTACTACGTACCAGCAATGGGCTAGGTACTTAAAATTAAACTAAGGACCTAAAAGAATATGTTTTCTTAAAGATCTCAACATAGCCATGGAGGAGATGAGCAGAGGCATGAGCATTCTGAATTCCTTTTCTAGGGCTGCCAGAACTAAGTACCATCTGCTGAGTAGTTTCAAAATGGAACTTTATTATCTCATGGTTCTGGAGGCTCTAAGTGTAAGATAAAGGTGCTGGCAGCATTAGTTCCTTCTGAGGGCTAAGGGTAAATCTGCTCCAAGCCTTCCCAGCATCTAGAAGTTTGCTGGCCAGGTTTGGTGTTCCTCAGCTAAGAAGCATCACCATGATCTGTACCTTCACGTTCACATATATTCCCCTGTGTGCCTGTCCATGTCCTAATTTTCCCCTTCAATAAGGATACCAGTGTTGTTAGATTAGAAGTCCACCCCACTCCTGCATGAGCTCATCTGAAGTAATTACATCTACAATGACCTCGTTGCCAAATGAGCTCACACTCTGAAATGCTGTGGGTTACTTGGAATTTCAATATACTAATTCCACCCATAACAACCTCTAATTCACAAACTGGAAAATATTTTAAAATCATTATTCCTAGCTCCAGTAATAGCAGGTGAGACAAGTCAGTCAGCTAAAGACAATTAAACCTGAAAGAAATTTTAAAACGCAATCAACCTAAAAAACCATACAGCCAACAAGGTAGTAGTGAGGATGTACTGAGCAGAGAACCAAGCAGTTCAGTGGGCTTTGCTCTTTGGCCACTTGGGGCAAGGTATCCTTTTAGGGCTTGCAGAATGAGGGCTAGAGTCCTCTGACTGCCAGGAACAAGGGCCCTGGTGAATTCCCTCTGAGTTTGGGCAAGCCCTCAAAAGGGCAGCCTTGGGGACAAGGACTCAGACAGCAGTCCAGCTTTGTACTGAGGCTCTGCATTACTATGAGTAACGAAATTTCAAGTATAAATGACCAGCACCCCAACACTATGGAATAAACCACCAAGCTGACTCCAGGTAGCCTCTTGGCAGTACAGATGAGGTACAAAACATCACTGCAAAGGCTTTAAAATGGAACTGACACTGAAACAACAACCCACTGAAGACTGATTAGAACACATGCCCTGAACCAGGGCAATCACAACTCATGTGGGAAGACAAAGATGCAAATGCCAATCATCAAAAGCCTGGAATGACCATGTGACTATGACAAAGTGGACTTCAAAGCAAAGAAAATTATGAGGAATAAAGAGGCACATTACATAATGATAAAAGGGTCAATTCATCCAAGAAAACAATCTTGTGTGTGTATACCTAACATCGTGGCATAAAAATACATAAAGTGCTGGGCACAAGTGGTACATGGCTATAATCCTAGCTGCTCAGGAAGCTGAGACAAGAACATTGAAAGTTCAAGGCCAGCCTGGGCAACATAGCAAGACCCTGTCTAAAAATAAAATTAAAAAATATATATATACATTTTTTTCTGCCAAAAAATGTATACACACTTCAGGAAAAGAAAAACTTGTATAGATATTTTACTACACATCAGACATTAACTCCCAGTAAATTGACTATTTTGTCCACATTAGGATTTCCATGCCTCAATAAATTTAGTATTAAAATATTTATGTACATATATATAAATTAAAAGAGAAATAGACAAATTCAAACTTACACCTGGAGACTTCAACACTTAAACAGTAATCAAACACCAGTAGACAGAGTCAGCAAGGACAGAAAAGAACTGAACGCCACCAATTGGATCAATGAGACACTGATGGAGCACTCCATTCAACCACAGCAAAATACACATTCTTCTCACATGAAACACTCATGAAACAAAGAACTGAAATCATACAATGTCTGTTTTCTGATCACAACAGAATTAAACTAGAAAACAATACAAAAAGCAAGAAAAGTCTTCAAATGTTTGGATATTAAACACCACACTTCTAAATAATCTATGGGTGAAGGGTAAGATCTTAAGGGAAATTAGAGAACATTTTGAACTGAAAGAAAATTTTTAAAAAATCAAGAGACTCAGCTAAAGCAGTCTTTAGGCAAATTTCTTTAGCGGGAAATGTTTAAATTTTTTTATTAGAAAAGAAAGTCGGGGGCCGGTGAGATGGCTCAGTGGCGTAAGCGCCTGCCTGGCAAGCGCAAGGGCCTGTGTTCGACTCCTGGAACCCACATACAGAAAAAAAAGGGCCAGTGATATCGCTCAGCAGCACGGGCGCCTGCTGGTGCGCGAGGTCCTGAGGTCGACCCCTGGTACCCACAAAAAAAAAAAAAAAAAAAAAGAAAGTCAGGCCGGTGGTATAGCTCAGGGGCATAAGCGCCTGCCTGGCAAGTGCAAAGTCCTGAGTTTGACTCCCAGTACCCGCATATTAAAAAAAAAAAAAGAAAAGAAAGAAAGAAAGAAAAGAAAGTCACTTATCAAAAGTCTAAGATTATGCCTTTATAAATTAAAAAAGGAAAGCAAACTAAAGAGAAACAAATTTGAAGAAGAGAGGGCAAAGGCAAGAACAAAAGAGCTCATGCCTGGGAATTTTTAAGAAGAGATGAAAAATATCAATCATAAATTCAAAAGGCCCAAGCAGAATAGACAAAAAGAAATACACACTTGGCTACATCACAGTGAAACTGCAGAAAATGAAAAACAGAAAAAATCTGAAAGCAGCCCCCAAAAAAGGGCTATTACTTCCCAAGTGCACTGACCAACTTCTTAAGCAATAATCCAATTGAGAAGAAAGGAATATCTTCAAGAAAATAACTGTCTCCCTCAAATTCTCCACTCAGCAAAAACAGCTTTCAGGAGAGTCAAGATGAAATAAAGATTTTTTTCAGATAAAAAAGCCTAAATTAGACACCAGCGAAGTTTTTATTGTTACAATCGGAGTTGCTTTTACTTAAAACACACATTAAGAACAAAAGAAAAAGTTCACAATCAGTGGAATTTTTAAAGTAATTATACAATAAAGCTAAATTTAATAGAAGAATAAACAAAATAATCTGCATTCTTCTCCTTATATTCAGGAGTTAAACCTGATCCTCAAGTTTTAAATGTTAATAGAAAAATTACCTACTTTTCAGGTAAGATAAACTGAGGTAGGGAGAGGGGAGACCATAATATTTTAACCCCAAAATGAACACCTTCTCATGGACATTACCCAAGGCAGTGAGTCCGAAAGCCCTATCTATGAACATGCTAAGTGTTTAGGAAGGAGAAAAAAGAATTTTTTTAATCTGATGAAATTGTGTCTGTAATGACAACAGCGCACTTCCTCCTGTTCATTATGATCTGCCTCCGACCCCCACCCTGTCCCTCCTGACACCAGCCCTATGTCTGGAGCTTCACCAACAAAGGACAGTAATATCGGTATCAGCACACAGTGCACTGAGAAAGGTACCAACACTACTCTAGGAAGGTGACTGGCACTGGACAGATTTATTTCTTCACAGTATCTGCTCAAGAGAAACTGCAGAGTGTAGCTGAATAAGATATACTGTTTTCCATTCAGCTCTTGTCCATCTTCCCTACTCATTAGATCCCAAGATCCTTTAAGGAGATACTTCAGTCTCACTCATTTAAAACAACACCGAAGGGGCTGGAGTAGAACTCGGGTAGGATGTATGCTTAGTATACACAAAGTCCTGGGTTCAATCCCCAGCACCAAAATAAAATAACATTTAATAACTGCTGTAGGTCAGGCCCTGGGCTTCTAGAGAAATAGAGAAGACTGAGATCCTGTGCCTAGGAATAGAGTTGTGACACTGTGATGAGGAAACAAGGGGTGACAGGGGAGATCACTCTACACAGGGAACATGTGTAAAGACATGTTTTTTTTTTTTTTTTTTTTTTTTTTTTTGTGGGTACCGGGGGGTCGACCTCAGGACCTCGCGCACCAGCAGGCGCCCGTGCCTCTGAGCGATATCACCGGCCCCTTTTTCGTATGTGGGATCCGGGAGTCGAACTCGGGCCCTCGCGCTTGCAAGGCAGGCGCCTATGCCGCTGAGCCATCTCACCGGCCCATAAAGACATGTTTGAGAGGCACAGTGCATTCAGGGATGTGTGCACCCCCTGGAATGTTTTGTTCAGGTGTGGGATGAAAGACTAGTGCCAGATTAGAGCAGCTCTTATATACAACGCTAATAAATTTGGACTCTGAACCACAGACAGTGAAGAGCCAAACATGACTAGGTTCATGTTTTTAGAAAGCTATAAACTCTGGCACTGGAGTAGAAAATAAAAGAGAATGGGGAGACACAGAGGCTGGAAGGTTGACCTCTTCAGAGGCTCTTTCAGTAGTAAGAAAGTTCCTACCGGGCTTTGCTCTCACCCTGCAGCATTTGCACATAGGGCTTTACACATAGAAGAGAACAATAATGTTGGACTGAATTGACATTAAGAGGAAATTTCTTATAGAATGGTTTACTGATCTCTAAAGTGTAAGCAGTAATTCCTTAGTGGCGGAGTGAAAAAAAAAAAAAAAAAAAAAAAAAAAAGTCTATATGCTATATAGGACCAAACTCTTTCACACCATCCTAACACACAAATAAGACCCTAGAGAACCCTGGTTTTCACAGGTTAAAACCTTAGGGGGAGAAGCAAGAAAAGCAAACAAAAAAACAAACAAACAAACTACAAAATAAATGGCTTGAGCACAAGATGGCACACATTATTTTTAATAATGTAGAGTAAGCTATGGGCTCAATATATATAATGGCAGTCCAGTGTGTATTCAAGTAATCCAGTTTTGGAGTTGTACTGACTGACTTATCTAAAGAGATGTAGGACTTCTATACATATGCCCATCACCCATCATCCCATAATAAATATCCATTCTGGAAGTTGAATCAGTAAGTAAATCAGGGCTGGGCGTGGTGGCACATGCCTATAACCCCAGCACTTGGAAGGCTAAGGCAGGAGGACCGCTGGGAGTTTGAGGTCAGGCTGGGCTACAAAGTGAGTTCCAGGCCAGCCTGAACTGCATAGTGAAACCCTGTTTCAAAAAGACCAAAAATAAATAAATAAATAAAAATAAACTACTTAGGCCAGTGAGATGGCTCAGCGGCGTAAGCGCCTGCCTGGCAAGCGCGAGGACCCAAGTACGACTCCCGGAACCCACATACAAAAAAAGGGCTGGTGATATCGCTCAGCGGCACAGGCGCCTGCTGGTGCGCGAGGTCCGGAGGTCAACCCCCGGTACCCACAAAAAAATAAAATAAAATAAAATAAAAATAAACTACTTAAAATTTGATAAACTACTTAAAAGAAGATGGTACACACCCAATGCAATCACTATCAAAATTTACCTTCTTTCCTTGCAGAAATTCACAAGCTTATCATTAAATTCAATATGGACCCAGAAGCTACTATCTTGAAAAACAGAACAAAGTTGGAGACTCATACCTACAAAATTCAAGACTTAACAGTAACCATGGTAAGGACAGAGCAGTGCTGGTGTGAGGATAGACCTGTAGATCAATGGAACACAACTGAGAGTCTACAAATAACCCCTCACATTTATGGTCAATTCATTTTTTACAAGATTGCCAAGGCAACTCAATGGAAAGCATCCACATGCAAAAGCATGAAGTTGAAGCCATACCTCACACCATTCATAAAAATTAACTCACAGTGGATCATATACCCAAATGTAATAGCTGAAATTATAAACCTCTCCATGTGACTAAGGATTGAACCCAGGGCCTCTGCACTGAGCTACAAACATAGTCTTTATTTATTTTGAGACAGGGTCTCTAAATTGTTCAGGATGGGCTTAAACTTGGATAATCCTGCCTCAGCATTAAAACTATAAAACTCTTAGAAGAAAATAGAAGAGTATTCATGACGTTGGGGCAGGCAATGGTTACTTACAAATGATACCAAAAGTGTGAAAACAGAAAAAATAATTTATGTCTTAGTTACTTTTCTCGTAACTGAGACAAAATACCCAATGCCCAAAGTTAAGGGAAGAAAGGTTTATTCAGCTCAGTTTGTAGAGGTTTCAGTCCATAACCAGCTAACTCCAAGGCAGGGTGGCATTGCAGAGGAGAAACAGTTCATGACGGGCAGAAGATAGCAAAGCAACAAGGGACAACCACAGCTTTTTCTATCCCTTATATCTTATCCAGGATACTTAGGCCGGGTAGCACTCACATCCTTAAACCTAGTGCCCTTGATCCTAGCATTGCACCATGAATCAATTCCAACGTCACACACTCTAGACCCAGCCACCTCTGAAAAAGCCTCACCTATGATCAACTTTCATAGACTATTATTAAAAGATATCCACAGAATGGGAGGAAATATTTGCAAAACATATGTGTGTGTAAAAGACTTATATGGAGAATATATAAAGAACACTTACAAATCAATGTAAGTGTAAAACGCTACCCAATTTAAAAATGGGCAAAAGATCTGAAGAGCATTTATCAAAAGAATATAAACAAAGGGTAACAAACACATGAAAAGACATTCATCATCATCAGTCATCAGAAAATATAAATCTTAAACCATAGTTAGAAACTACTTCATAACCTCTAGGATGGCTAAAATTAAAACTACAGTAACAAGTATTGGTGAGAATGTGGAGAAAATAAAACAATCCAGCCACTTTGGAAAACAGGTTGAGAACTTTGAACACAGTTCAAAATGTTGAGCACAAAATTGCCATATGACCCAATAATTCTACTCCTAGGTACATACCCAAGAGAACTGAAAACAGATGTCTACATAAACACTTACACATGAATGCTCATTAGCAGGCAAAAGAAGTAACTGAAGTCAACTGATCACTAAATAAATTATAGTACATCCATATAATGTAATATTCTATTATTTAACAAGGAATGGCACGTTAATACATGCTGCAACATCAATGCATTTTGAAAACATTATACTAAGTGAAAGAAGAGAACTGAGCCAGGTGTGGGGGAGCATGCCTGTAATCCCAGCACTCAGAAGGCTGAGGCAGAAGGATTACCACAAGTTTGAGGCCAGCCTGGGCTACAAAGTGAGTTACAGGCAGCCTGAATTAGAGGGAGACTCTGTCTCAAAACACACGCACACACACACACTGTATGAGTCTACTAATATGACAGGTACGGAGCAGGCGAACCCATAGAGAAAGTAAATTAGTGATTGTCAAGGGTTAAGGGTGGAGATACGAAGTGAATGCTAATGGGTAGGAATTTCTTTTCAGAATGGTAAAGATGTTCTAAAATAAGATAGTGGTGACAGTTGTACAACTCCATAAATATACTAAAAGCCACTGAATTGCATACTCTAAAAAGGTAACTTTTACGATATGTTAATTATATTTCAATTAAGCTGTCATGTACTTGTTTTAAAATATGGTGTGCGTCTACTGTTTATCAACTAAACTAGCATCTGCACTGATAGATTCCTTTCTTTCTATAAACAATAAGCTTAAAATTATTTGGGAAAATGAACTAGGAAATTTATCACATAAGCAACAGTATAGAGAGAGGACTCTACAAAAGATTACAACCTTTAAAAATGCCAACATGTTATACTCTTATATTCTTAAATACACAGAATAAGATATATTTAAGAACTGTCAAGTTTATCTGTTAGTTTGGTCTGTTCAGTTTGAGCTATTCAGGTGTCTTGGCTAAATGACACTAAAGAGAAAATGGTACCCTGTAAATATACATGAGCTGTAACAAAGTCATCACAGGGAACAAAGAGATCCACAGGCACTTACGTCCTATGGTCTCAAGTTTTGAGGCAAATTATGCTTCAAACTAAAAGAGACTGCCTTTTATTTAAAATAATAAACAATTTTATTTGTAATTGTTATTAAGAAACTAAGGCATATATAATTAATACTCAAGCACTCGTTTATATATGCCAAGGTTAACAATAGGCCAGAGGGGAGGAAATCCATTAATTTAGCATGAAAGCAAGAAAGGCAGACAGCAGTCAGCACTTGACCTCAATCTGCAAGTTTTGAGTCCAGTATTACAGAACTATATATACCTCCAGCTTTCCCAGAGGACAAGTGTAAAGAAGCAGTTTTATTTAAGTTTCCTGTCTTTGTTAAAACAACAATCACTAACTCATAGCCAGAGGATGTAAGTTAATAGTAGAAAGACTCCATTAATAAGCAAACTGAGACTTGACATAGAAGACTAGAGAAGGAAAATTTCATGACTGGAGTGAAGAGGTGAAATTTGGACGTCACATCATGTCATGCAACAAGAATATGCATAGTCTAAAGAGGGATACAAGATAATTCTTACCATATTTTAAATCCAAATCCAAGTGGCCCTGTAAAAGGCTTTTGAGATCATTTTTTAAATCAAGGAAAAGGTTACCAGTTTTTAAAGGTGCTCAGTAAAATTTTCAAGCCACTTCTTTTCATTTTAGAACTCAGTCTAATTTTCTGAAAAGCTACCAGTGAATAAAGATTGTGATATAGATCAATGCTATTACTAAGCTCTGACAAATCTAGGGGTTAGGGAGTAGTGGTAAGAATGTTCCACCAATATAACATACAGTTTCCACTAATTTAGAAACTGAGATACAGTGTTCGTGGTTCATATTTGGAGCAGAGGTTTAAATGCTACAACAGTCATGCACACTTAAGTCTTAAAGTGAAACACGATAAATATATCTTATTTGTACAATGCAGTTTTTTAAAAATGAAGGTAGAAATTCCACATCTGAAAGTATAGACATTTTAATTTCACTCTAAAGAGGAAAAATAATATATGCAAAAATAGACAATAATTTAGGTTTTCACATTTTGCATTTCCATGTATGCACCAGTTCAAAGACTTGATGTATATTACAGTGCATATTTGAAATAAAAGATGAGGTATTAGAAGTAGGCCATTTACTTATAGGAACACACTAGGATCATAAGTTTTGATTCCACTTAAATCTGCACTCTATACAAAAGAGATGCAAAATACCATGCTTTGAACAGTAACTTGGAATTTTTAAACATTCTAAAATCTCACTAACATCTTGGTGAAATCATCCCAGCATTTTGCTGTTCTTTGTATGTATTAATATCACACACATCTGTCTCTAAAGAGTTTTAAAAGAAACTCTATCCACTCAATAATCACATCAATGTTATGAGAAAGGCACGCTCCACAGTGGTGTAGGGGTGTGTGTGTGTGTGTGTGTGTGTGTGTGTGTGCATGTGTGTGTTCCCAAATTCACTGGTTAAAGAAACCAATGGGCCAGGCATGGTGGCCTGTAATCCCAGCACTTGGGAAGCTGAGGCAGAAGGATCGCCACAAGTTTGAGGCCAGCCCGGGCTATATAATGAGTTCAAGGACAGCCTGAACTACATAGCCAGACCTTGTCTCAAAAAACAAAAAAAGAGGGCTGGGGATGCAGCTCAGTGGTAGAGTGCTTACCTAGCAAGCACAAGGCCCTGAGTTCAATCCCTAGTACCACAAAAAAAAAAAAAAAAGAAGAAACAAACAAACAAACAAACCAAGGGACAAGGTGAACAAGGTCTCATAGAAATTCAGTAATGGAACAGAGATTACACCTTGCTCTAATTTACAGATGTGATATTTATAAAGAGTAATCACTTAATGGGGTACAGAGTCTCTATTTCGGGTGGTTTTTTTTTTTTTTAATTTTTGAAATAGTGATGGTTTCATGACATTCTGAAAGTCATCAATACCACTAAAGTGTATACTTAAAAATGGTAAAGATGGCAAATTTTGCTATATATATTTTACACAATTTTTATAACCAATACTGCCAATACACCAAAAACTGACTTTTATACTTTAAATGGGTGAATTGCAGGGGTATATGAATTATATCTTAATAAAGCTGCATTTAAAAAGAACTTATGGGGGGGTCGGTGAGATGGTTCAGTGGTGTAATCGCCTGCCTGGCAAGCGCGAGGTCCTGAGTTCAACTCCCGGTACCCACATAAAGGAAAAAAGGGGCCGGTGATATCGCTTAGTGGCACAAACGCCTGCTGGCAAGCACAAGGTCGTGAGTTCAACTCCCAGTACCCACAGAAAAAAAAAAAAAAAAACTTATAGAGCACGCTTAAAAAGTTGCATTGCCAACACTTGATGGCATGTTATGGGGAAACACAAACATGGATCCTGTCAGTTGACTTAGAAGAGAATGGATACTGAGTAGAGAGGTATTTTAGGAACTCTTTAGTCTATTTTTCATACTTTTTATTTATGTATGCATAAGAATAATGACAGAAATCTAAATTAAGTTGGCTCTTTCAATAGTATAAATAAAAATGATAGACAAATAGTAAGCCTTAGCAGCATCATTTAATAATTTGTGGCATCTTTTTCTTTTAGTGATGCATATCATTGTATATACCACTATGATCAATGTGGTTTCAGATTTCAGTTAAGACTTAGCAAAAAGAGTGAAGAAATGGAGATGCAGAACTTTCAATTCCCAAACACCAATATATCCACACCCACAGCACCATGTACATATGCCTGTGGGCCATTTTCCTAAGATTCCTGTAAAATCAAACACAAATTTTAATTCCAACAAAGTGATTTCTGTAAAGTTATAAAAAATGCTGGGAAGAAGTAGTTTAAATGAATTCCATTTTACCGATTAAATGTGTTTGCTATTAATTACTAAAATAAGTGCACTGCCTTTATGTGAAGTAATGACAAAGCAGAAATCTGATATAGATATTATGTCAATTACTAATTTGAATCCATGACTCAGATTATTTCAAATATACATATGGAAACCAGAATCTTGTCATAACCAGACTTTACAAACAAGAAACTCATGCCAAGACGTGACATACACAAAATTTAAAAAGCTTCACAGATTTAAATTTTCCACATAAAGTACAAACTATTTTGTCAATGCTTTTATGTAATCCTGAAGATGCAGTAACACTGAGTTTAAAATTCCAGCGACATTTTTCTGTTTTTTAGGATGGTAACTTCTCATCCTGTCAATGAGAAACATGCAATGTATGACACACAAGTTTAAAGAGGGGATTCCTGTATCAACAGAGATGATGGTTGGATTTCTTGTTATATGTAAAAAGAAATTTCCAATGCATATCTCTGGACAAATAACTATCCAAGTAGAAGAAAATTATTCTAAGCTTTGTAATTTTTATAATATCTTAAGAATCAGTTTGGTCACAATAGAGGTAACAGACTTTAGAATACGATAAATAATAATGTACACATAAATCTTATTTCCTAGCTACAGTTACTTTTTCATACAGAGCCTTTCTGTCTTTGTCAGAATGAGACAAGTGACCAACTGTCCACTTCTGGAACTGAATGCCCTGGTCCCAATCTTCCTCCTCTACTTCCTAGTCATTTGACCTGGATCAAAATAGTTATCTTTAGCTTCATCATAAAAATAGAAATACTAGTTCCTGCTTCATGGAATTTTTGACATAATAGTCCCATAACATTTTGCTCTCTGACATTTGCACTTAATAGAATTTTAATACTAGCTCCTATCTCATTATTTTTATATAAAATCTTCATGGGCTACACTGTATTCTGTAGAGAGCCATGAAGGACCCAGCTTCTGAGCATGCGCTACCCCTGCCCGCGCCAATCCAGCGCCAGTTAGCGGTCCCTCCCACTTCCCCCCAAAGATATATAAGCCATGGCACTTCCTCAATAAACTCTCTCTCTCTCGCTCTCACCTTCAAGCTGCGTATGTGTTTTTCTTCATCCCCATACTGTCTCTCGGGCTACGCGTTCCTGCCCCTGGGAGCTCTGCTGGTCGGAGCCTCCGCGGGTCACAACAGTATTCCACAACATGGCTACTCCATCATGAATGCAGATCCCCACTGCTAGTTAAACTGCTCCCAAAGTCTTTGCTTTTACACATGGGGCAGCTACATGAGGAAAAGAGGAATGGTTGGAAGGTGGAGCATCTAAATTGCAGTAACAGGGATGGGGATGCAGCTTAGTGGTAGAGTGCTTGCCTAGCATGCACTAGGCCCTGGGTGTGCTCCCCAGCACCACGAAACAAAATAAACAACTAAATTACAGTGACAAGAACAGCAGCAAGGACCATACACAGAACAGGCTATGTGCCTTCAACCCAGATTCTGCGCTGCCCAGCCACTCAAGCTTCCTTGGTTCTTGCCCATTCTCCAGTTTGATGTCCAGCCTGCTAGCCATCTAGGGGATACCAAGAGCCTTCCAATAAATTCTCTTATGCTTACACTTGCCAGGTTTTTGTGGCTTGTAACCAAAGCACCCAACTGATAGATATTATTCTCTTCCATAATGTCCCATTAATTTCAAAATTGATTCATTAAAAACCTGTAATGAACACACCCACATACATGAATGATAAGCTACACAACCGGCCAAGCTTCATAATCTGCCACGTCCTAGGGAGGAGCCAGTGAAATCACACAACTGTGATGCTAAGGACTAAGGTCTCAGAAAGAAAGACCTTTTCATCCCAGTGAGAACTCTGCTGTAAGGCTTTGTGCACTGATGAGCCTCACTTATGCAAAATTATATAGACTATATAAACTACAGAAGGACCAATTTTTCTCAGAGCAAAATAATCAAACTGCACATTATGCCCAAATACTAAAACTACTACTAACTGCTAACACTTGTAGGCTAATGCATATACACCAGGCATTGTTACAAACACTTTTCATATTATGCATCTAATTTTTTTTTTTTTTTTTTGTGGGTACCGGGGGGTCGACCTCAGGACCTCGCGCCACTGAGCGATATCACCGGCCCCTTTTCCGTATGTGGGTTCCGGGAGTCGAACTCGGGCCCTCGCGCTTGCCAGGCAGGCGCTTAAGCCGCTGAGCCATCTCACCGGCCCCTAATTTTTTTTTTAATATGAGTACCAAGAGTTGAACTCAGGACCTCATACTTGCCAGCAGGCACGTGTGCCAGTGGGCAATATCACTGGCCCTTTTTTTCCTTTATGTGGGTACCGGGGTACCTCACACTTGCCAGGCAGGCACTTATGCCGCTGAGCCATATCACCGGCCCTAGGCATCTAATTTTTACATTAACCTGTAATAGGTATTATTATCCCCCTGTTACAGGAGAGGAAACTGAGGCATCATAGATTGCATAACCCGCCCAAACACCGCTACTAAGGATTTGGTTTTTGTTGTTGTTCTTGTTGTTTTGGGGGTTGTTTTGTTTTGTTTGGAGACAGGGTCTTGCTATGTAGTTCAGGCTGGCCTTGAATTCATGGTGATCCTCCTGTCTCAGCCTCCTGGGTGCTGAGATTACAGGCATGTGCCAACATGCCCAGTTCCTGTTACTAAGGATTTGAACCCAGGCAAGCCACCTTCAAAAATCTATGCTCTTAACCAGTACATACACTGTTTCTTGACTTTTACTTCCCACGACAGATTTTTGGGTTCTAATCATATATTAAACTTTCATTTTGTCACAGATGGTGCCTAAATGGCAAGAGGATATTTACCATACAGCTGGACTCACATAAATACACCCTCCATCTTCCACTACAGTGTCTCCCACTCGCACTATGATTCTAGCCTACAGAATGACTTATCACTTCCCCAACAATTGCCAAGTACTTTCTACTTCTAGGCCTTTGGTCAAGCTATTTCCATTATCTAAAACGCCCTCCAAACCCATCAACCATCTGCCTATTTCCAACCAATCATGCAAGGCCAAGTTCAAATACCACATCCTCCACAAGCCTTCCTTAACCCCCTTCAGCTGGAATGAACTTGCCCCTTCCCCACACTGTTGTGGGTCTGACTGCCTCCAACAAAACATATATTGCAATTCTTCCTCTCTACTCCTTACTTCCCAATGTACAATTCTAGAAAGCAAGAACCACATCTGATAAGTGATCTTCTTTTACTTGGTATGCTCTACTGTGTAGAAAAGGGTTATTGCAAGCAGTAGTTGCTCAACTAATCACTGCTTAAGTTAATGAAATCAGGGTGTTGAAACTTTCCTAACACACAATCCCAAGGAGGCAAACTGGAAAATATCAAAGATTTGGAGGCCTATCATTAAACTATGATAAGCCTGGGCCGGTGAGAAAGCTCAGCGGCGTAAGCGCCTGCCTGGCAAGCGCGAGGTCCTCCTGAGTTCGACTCCCGGTACCCACATACGAAAAAAGGGCCGGTGATATCGCTCAGCGGCATGGGTGCCTGCTGGTGTGCGAGGTCCTGAGGTTGACCCCTGGTACCCACAAAAAAAAAAAAAAAACTATGATAAGCCTCCTATAAATCTAAATCTAAAAACCTTATCATTAAGATACACTAAGATCTGTGAAATTTTAACCTTTATCTCAATAGGTCCTTTTATATTCTAAATATGCACGCTGCAAAATGAAAGAGGACATTTTTTGGGGAAACTATTTGAAATATTTGATAAATACTGGGAACACAAGGTCACATGAACCACAGGGAAAGGAGTTTTGACTCTGGCTGCCACCACAGCAAGCAGTGGGGGTAAGTGCTGCAAGCCAACCAGACAGGTGGCAGCCTCTGCAGCCTCCTCCCCAACCAGTGAGTTCCCTCAAGTGAGTTATGGGTTAATCAAAGCTAAGACGCTCTCTGCCTTCTGAGCTGTTTATTATTGCATCTATTCCCAGTGCTACCACAGTGAAGACAAAATGTTCCCTGCATGTTTTCTAGAGGAAATAAGAAAAGATGGCAGGAAGAAATTCAAGTGTAGTTATAATTATTAACCAAGAAGTAACATACTCAATTCTGTGATAAGTGTTTCTTAAAGATACATTTCTGTGTCACCAGAAGAAACAAGACTTAACTAAGACAACTCACGGCCCACATTACCTGCAGACCATTACAAAGAGGGCCTACTGCCTGTCTGCGGAAGGGGTAGCAATGACTGCCCTGCATGTAACCCCTGCCACTGTGAGAAGCCCTCACAGCGGACAGCATTTCAAGGATGTACACTTTTATGCAAACTAAAACTTTACTGTAAAAGTAGAAGAGTGATTTGCAAACATTTTTGAGAGCTTTGCTGATTGCCTGTGACCCAGACACAGGAGGGCCTTCCTGGAAACCCCTGGCCTGAAGCAACTAACAATGGGGACCACTCTTCCTAGACAGAGAAAGTGAGGCATCAGCCTCCAGCAGTTCACAGAGGAAAGGATCTGTCTGTTCAACGAGCACAGTTACAGGAAGCAAGAAAAATTAAGCATGTCCATGCCTTCCTGAAGCCAGTTCCAAAGTGGTACTTGGTAGCATTCCTAGAGCAGAGAGGTTGTCCTTTATGAATCTCATTGTTCTCTTGAGTATTAGTAACAGCGCTGGGGTATTGAGACTTTTTTGCCCACCTCAACAGCAAGCCTATCTGCACGTACACACACTTGTCCCAGAAAATGGTACAAGTATCCCAAAAATGTGAGGAGGATGAAAAGTGAGGTTGTTAACCTAATTTGCCTGTGTGAAAACATTCTCAAACGTCATTCTTCCTAAAAATTCATGATGATGGACATCTCCAAACTCCAATGTTTAAGAAAACCCTTGAAAGTATGTAAAAACCACAGGCAAAACAAACCGAATGGGACTCACTTGCAACCTAAAGAACACTTGGCCATTGTTGCAGTGCAGAGCCTTAACAACTGGCCCATACCAGGCATTCCCTGTTACGCCCTTGCACTCAAGACTTGTAAGTTTAAAGGATTAATAGGATCTTTCATCTTGAAAAGAATCACTCCTTTATTAAACGATAACAACACTTAAGATAGGAAAAAAAAATCTCAAGATATGCACATGCTTAGATGTTTTAGTGCACATCCCATGAAAGCATGTGTGCTAAAGATCCTACAGGTGACCTACATGTGACCTGACACTGCCGGCCTTACATCACCTAGCCCACATTTAGTCTCTTTGCAATGTCTTCCTCAGAAGGGTCCCAGTGAGAGAACAGAGCTAAACACCCAAAGATTTGTCAGATTTGTAAGAACAGAACTATACAAGAGAAGATGGCTTGAACATCAGACACGTTTCATGCAAAGTAACCACATCAACCAAACCAAGGCATTTCCATTAGGACAGCAGGTTTAAAACAGAATCGTTCCAGGCAGAAGCAGAAAATATGATCACTTTATACCCACCAGATAAAAATTTTTTCCAGTTCCAAGAGATATTTCTCCTGTCCTATAAATGCCAAAACATGTCCCAATTCACCTCCTATCTTGGCTCAGGCCTGAAATACTGCATTTCTCCAGTAAGCCAAGGCAGGAGTTGACAGCATTCTTGCTCCTCCAGATGTGCAGGAGACACAGTAGGGCTGCAAGTTCACTTTTCAATAGTCACTAGAGGCACAGCTGCCAGCCTTAGTTCAGAGGGCTGGTTCATAAGAGCCATGGATGGGATTCAGTACCTAGGAGACTAACAAATCTTGGATGTGAGCTGTAGTTGAGTAGAGACAGACTTCTCCAAGTATGACACTAAGCAGCTAATACATCATGTTGAAAAACATTCTGTACATATGGAAACAACATGTGAGGGAACAGTAGGACTCCTCACACGCAGCTCTCTGACCGCATCCTCTCCTCTCTAAACCCACTTTGCTATATTCTACTCTGTGGGGCTGGGGCCAGGGTTCTACAAACTGCAGAGCTGCCTGTGTCTAGTTTTTCCCCAATACTGGGGACTGAATCCAGCCAAGGCCTTCATACTGAGCTACCTTTCCAGCCCTTCTTTTATTTTAACATACAGTCTAAGTTGCCCAACCTGGGCTTGAATTTTCGATGTTCCTGCCTGAGCCTCCCAGAGTGCTAGGATTATAGACTCATGTCTGCTTCTGCCAAGGGGAGGTCTAAAAGCAGGAGGAAAGGGGTTTCCTTCCCATCTTCCTACCCAAGTGGCAGCAGGGGCAGCTCGAGCCTCCACCTTCCCTTCTCATCTCAGCATCAGCCTCACCACACCCCCTCACAGCTGTCAGCATGCTGAGGGCCAAGTGCCAGGCTTGCCTTGTACTGCCCGGTGTTGACATGGTCCCCAAAGATACCAAAAGAGCATTTTGATAAAATCTAACATCCATTCATGATTTTTAAAAACTTGATACAAGAAAAAGATACAAATGCTTTCTTAACCTGATAATAGATAAGTATTTCAACTCAAAAGCCAGCATCAGGCTTCATGGGGAAGATGGGAGGAGCAGGCAAGGACGTCCCCAGCACCACCAACACTACCCAGCACCCTAACAAGTGTCTGGGAGGCCCAGTGACTCACAGGGTAAGGAGAGAGCTAAAAATAAAACATATAGTCCTTAGACATATTTTATTTTTAAGTGCTATGATTATTTATCAGGAGAATCAACTGAAAAACTGTCATAAGGAATAAGAAAAATTCAGTAAGATGACTGGGAACACAATTAAAAACTAAAATCAACAGCTTTTATTTATACAGATAATGGCATGAGGAACACCTCATTTAAACTAATGGTGAAAGGTCAGACATAGTGGTGCATGCCTGTAATCCCAGCACTCGGGAGGCTGAGGCATCTCCACAAGTTCAAGGCCCCAGCTTGGACTACAGAGTGAGTTCAAGGCCAGCCTGAACTGCATCATGAGACCCTGTCTCAAAAAAAAAAAAAAAAAAAAAAAAGAAAAAGTAATGGTGAAAAAAAGATAAAATTCCTAGAAATAAACTGAAGAAATAAAATTTTGTGAAGAAAGCTTTGTATACGAAGAATTTGACAAATGGGAAAACAGAACAAGCTGTGAGAAAGGAGAATCATCATAAACTTCAATTCTTTCTAAGTGAGGCCAGAAACTTCATGGAATCTTGTTGAAACACCAACAAGATTCATCTTGGGAAAGAGATGGGGAATCAGCTCACAGAGAATAAGCCTAAAAAGGCCCAGAATGTTTGGAAAGATGTTGGATCTTACTTAAGAGAGCATTCTGTAAACAGTGTGGTTATACACATCTGTAATCCCAGCATGTAGGAGGCTGAGGCAGGCAGATTGCCACTTCTGAGCCCAGCCTGGGCAACTTAGTGAGACCCTATCTCAAAAGAAAAAGGGGGGGGGGCAGAGACGTAGGTCAGTCTGAAGGTCCTGTGTTCAATGCCCAGTATCGCAGAGAGAGAGAGGGAGAAAGATTGATTAAACCCATGCTGAGATGCTATTCCTCACCTATCAGATCAGCAAACATCCAAGTTCGACAATCTTTGACAAAAGAGTGGGAAGTGGCCAGGCATGGTGGTGCAGGCCTGTAATCCCAGCACTCAGGAAGCTGAGGCAGGAGGATCACCATGAGTTCGAGGTCAGCCTGGGCTCCATAGTGGGTTCAAGGCCAGCCTGAACTGCATAGTGAGATCCTGTCTCAAAAAAAAAAAAAAAAAAAAGACTGGGAGGAATCAGACTGAAACAAATGCAAAATGGTGCAACACCTATGTAGAGAAATCCAGCCACATCTGTCATATTTAAAAAAAAAATACATAGGGGCCGGTGAGATGGCTCAGAGGCGTAAGCGCCTGCCTTGCAAGTGCGAGGGCCCGAGTTTGACTCCCAGATCCCACATACAAAAAAGGGGTCGGTGATATCGCTCAGCGGCACAGGTGCCGGTTGGTGCACGAGGTCCTGAGGTCGACCCCCCGGTACCCACAAAAAAAAAAAAAAAAAAAAATACATAGTCTTTTAATTTGCCAATCTTACTCAGGAATGTAGTCCATAAACAAAATGGTGCATATAGAAATGATGTAGCATGAGTAAGTGACAAAAGCAGGATACAAAACGATATACACAGGCTGCCTGGCATCTTCTGTCATCCTATGTGTAAATGTCACCCTGTATATACCTTAAATGAGGTCTTCCTTACACCTCTGAACTAAGATTGTCTGTACATAAAAAGCTATTTAATTAGCTGGGTCTGTACAGACAGGCCTGTGATCCCAGAATTCTGGAAGGCTGAACCAGGAGGCTCAAAATCCTGAGCCCAGCTTAGGCAACGTGGTGACTTGCCAAGACCCTGTCTCAAAAAAATTCTCTTTAAATGGACTGAGGTTGCAACTCAGTATGAAGGCCCTGAGTGCAATCCCCGGTACCTCAAAACAGGGAGGAAATGAAGCTACTGATTTCAATTTTTGCTTTTGTTATTTTGTTTTGTTTTTTGAGACAGGATCTCGCTATGTAGTTCAGGATCTTTACTACATAGTAACCTTCAGCTCACTATGTAGTAAACTCGTGGGAATCCTACTGCCTGAGCCTCCTGAGGGCTGAGATTACAGGTACATGCCACCATGCCTGGCTGATTTCGGTATTCTAATTGTGCTGCCAGAGAAGGGAGGAAATAAATATGCTCTGTTTCCCCCAAAATAAGACCTAACGGGAAAATAAAAGGCCAATTATTTTCTGGTTAGGTCTTATTTTGGGGGAAACGGGGTAATAGGTTTGTATTTGCACGGAAGATAAACCAGTGGAAGATAAACAAGAAAACTAACAAAACAACTGCCATAATTACCTGTGGCACAAGAGAGGAAATGACAATGGGGCAAGGGCAGGCATGAGCCTTACTGAGCACTCCTTTCTATATCACTTTGATATCTGAAGCAGATAAATGTGAGCCTTTCTCAGCATTCCTTTCTGTATCACTTTGATATCTGAACCAGATAAATGCGTTACCTAGTCAACCAGCAATAACAAAACAAAATAAGTAATTGCTGACAAATTTAAAAGGCAGACGACCTGATGCAGTGGTGGCAAACCTATGGCACACATGTCGCAGCATGCTATTTGTTATCATTGAGAGCCCTAAAAGGTTTGCCATCACTGACCTAATAGAACAGTCAATGATTTAAAAAGCAGTTCACGGGGGAGGGGAATGAGGCGTGAACAGATGTTTAGCCAAAATCATAAGAGAAAAGGCAAGGAAACCAAACAGGGCCAGCTGACTTAATGCACATCCACACAATGAACTACTATGCAGTTATTTAAAAAGAATGGGGTGGAGGTGCCAGAGTAGGGGCACCAAAAGCCTGTCATTACGTTAAAGAAAATGAAAAACTAGACAAACTGTCAGAATCAACTTTTCAGAACTCTGGAAAATAATCAGAGCTACAAGCAAGGAACACTGAATCAAGAATAAATAGCTGAATTTCACTTAACTGACCTCTGTGATGTTTTCATTTACCACGGTGCCATCACACTCCCTAGTTGGGCAACAGCCTTGACAACAGCTGAAATTCCTGATAACAGATATCTAGTACAGAGCGAACAGAACATACCTTTTCCTCAAAGAACTGTGGTTGAATGTTTTGACCTGTCTGCTGGCCCACAAGGACTGGCTCAAAGGGCCTGCCCTTCTTTTGCCTAACTCAAAACTCTCTCTCAGCACTGAAGTGCAGGGGTGGGAGTAGAATCAGCATTTGCTGAAAATATTTAAAGGCAAATGTATTAGTTGTTATCCCCCAACCAAGGGACAACACTTAGGGCAAACAATAAACTCCTGAAAAAGCTTGGGAGGAAGCCAAGTATAGTGCCCACCTTTATTCCCAGCACTCTGGGAGGCTGCAGCAAGAAAGATTGTAAGTTTGAACCCAGCTTGGGCCACTTTCATAAGACGCTATCTCAAAAAAAAAAAAAAAAAAAAAAAAGAGGACATGGGATATAGATCAGTGCTGAGGGCAGGCATGGGCTCAGAAAAGACCTAAAGGACACTAATGCTCTCATCTCTGGCTTACCTTCAGGCTCCTTGCAAACACGGAATGACAGATAATGCAGAGTTATAAACTGTCAGGCTAAGTGTTGAAGGTGCACAGGCATGTGCACATGCACGTGCCCACACACCTCCATCTGCAAAGACTAGGAGGTTAATTAACATGAGGAAGTTAACACAAACTGTCCTTGAGGAAACCCAGGTACTAGACTTACTAGACAAAGACTTTACACCAATAATTTTAAATGTGCTTAAAGAGCGGAAAACAGAACAAAAACCCATGTTTATGTGACTAAAGGAAATCATGAGAACTATGTCTCACCAAATAGAGAACATCAATATAAACAAAGAAATTATAAAAAGCAATGAAACTAATTCAGGAGTTGAAAAGTACAGTAATTCAAATAGAAAATTCACTAGAGAAGTTCAAGAGCAGACTTGAACAGGCAGAAAAGAATCTGCAAATCTGAGACCAAGCCAAACAAAATTACTCAGCAAATCTGAGTAACTAGTCCTACAAGAAGAAACCAAATCAGTAACCAAAATCTTCTAAAAAGATGGTTTTTCTGGTTCAATTTATCAAACATGTTTTTAAAAAAATTAACAAAAACCCTTCATAAACTATTCCAGAAATAAAGGAGAAGGAAACACTTCCTAACTCATTCTGTCAGGCCAGTCACCCTGATACCAAAGTCAGACAAAGATACCATATATCAATAATTTTTTTTTCAAAACAGATGCACTCCTCAATGAAATACTAGCAGATTGAGTACAATACTGCATTATATTAAAAGGATTTACAACATGACCAGCAGGTTTATCCCAGGAATATAAGGGTAGTTCAACATACAAAAATCAATCAATGGGGCCGGTGAGATGGCTCAGCAGCATAAGCGCTTGCCAGGCAAGCGCAAGGTCCTGAGTTCAACTCCCGGAACCCACATATGAAAAAAAGGGCCGATGACATTACTCAGTAGCACGGGCGCCTGCTGGTGTGCGAGGTCCTGAGGTCGACCCCCGGTACCCACACACACAAAAAAAAAATCAATCAATGAAGATGGACATGTTATCACACACCTGTAATCCCAGCACTATGAAGGCTGAAGTAGGAGGATTCAAGGCCAGCCTGGACAACTTAAAGAGACCCTATCTCAAACATTTTCTTTAGAAAACATGTTTTTTAAACTATTAAGTACCTTGATTTAATAGTGTTTTTTTAATGTGGTAAAAAAGCATAAACAACAAAATTTTAAAATAATGGACCCCCCCGGAACCCACATAAAGGAAAAAAAGGGCCGGAGATATCGCTCAGTGGCACAAGCGCTTGTCCGGCAAGTGCGAGGTCCTGAGGTCGACTCCCGGTACCCACATAAAAAATAAAAATAAAAAAATAAAGGACCTCATCAAAATTAACAACTTTTGAGTATCACTATGAAGAAACCAAAATGAGGGCTGGTGAGAAGACTCAGCGGCATAAGCGCCTGCCTGGCAAGCGCGAGGGCCCGAGTTTGACTCCCGGAACCCACATACGAAAAAAGGGCCGGTGATATCGTTCAGCAGCACGGGCGCCTGCTGGCGCTCGAGGTCCTGAGGTCGACCCCCGGTACACATCAAAAAAAAAAAAAAAAAAAAAAAAAAAAAAAGAAACCAAAATGACAACCCAAAGAACCGGGAGAAAATACTTGGAAATTATGTATCTGATAAGAGTTTGGTATCAAGAATAAATAAAGAGGGCCGGTGAGACAGCTCAGTGGCATTAGCGCCTGCCTGGCAACCACGAGGTCCTGAGTTCAACTCCTAGTACCCACATAAAGGAAAAAAAGGGCCAGTGATATCACTCAGTGGCACAAGCGCCTGCTAGCAAGCGTGAGGTCCTAAGTTTGACTCCCAGTACCCACATAAAAAAAAAAAAAAAAGAATAAATAAAGAGCCAGGCATGGTGGTACATATCTGTAATCCCAGCACTTGGGAGGCTGAGGCAGGGGGATCCCTATGAGTTGAGGCCAGCCTGGGCTACAAAGTGAGTTCAAGGCCAGCCTGAACTGCATAGTGAAACCCTGTCTCAAAAAGACAAAAACAGTAAAATAAAATAAAAAAGAATAAATAAAGAACCAGAGATGGTGCCTCATGCCTTTAATCCCACCACTCTGGGAAGCTGAGGCAGGAGGATCACAAATTCAAGCCAGCCTGAGCACCTTAGCAAGGTTCCATATCAAAATTTTAAAAATATATAAAGAACACTTATAATACAACAGAAAGACAGCTCAATTAATCAACATTTCTCTAAAGATATACAATAACCAATAAGCACATGATAATATCCTCATTACCATTAGTCTTTAGAGAAACCAAATCCAAGCCATACGATATTAGTTCAGAGTCATTAACAGGATGTGAAGAAACTACCCCTTGCACACTGGTAGTAGGATAATAAAACAATGCAACCCCTATGGAAAAGTTTGGAAGTTTCTCAAAATTTAAATGTAGAGTTCCACATGACCCAGCATTCCCACTCCTAGCAACACACCAAGAGCAATAAAAAAATAAATTCACACAAAACTTGCCGTGAATATCACACAGACTTAATTATTATAGTCAAAGAGCAAAAACAACCCAAATGTCAATCAACCAATTAGTAGATAAACAAAATGTGGACTATCCATAGAATGGCATATTATGAAGTGGAGTACAGGGGCTGGGGATGAAGCTCAGTGGTAGAGTACTTGGCTACCATGCACAAGGCTATGGGTTCAATCCCTCAATATCACACATGCACACATGCAGGCACGAATGAAGTACTGATACATATCACAAAAGTAATGAACCCTGAAAGTATTATGCCAAGGGAAACAGGCCAGACACAAAAGGCCACAGATTACATGATCACATTTTTATGAAAATGTCCAGAACAGTCAACTCCATAGAAACAGCAGGTGAGCAGCAGTCAGAGCACAAAGAAAGGCAAGTGACTGCTTAAAATATATTGGCATGGGCCAGTGAGATGGCTCAGCAGCGTAAGTGCCTGCCTGGCAAGCACGTGGGCCCGAGGTGCACAAGGTCGTGAGGTGGACCCCCGGTACCCACACACACACACACAAAAAAAAAAAAAAAGAAAAAAAAAAATATATAGGCATATTTTAGGGGGTGATGAAAATGTTCTAGGGTTAGACAGTGGAAATGACTTAATGCATTAAAAGCCACTGAATTAATTGTATAGTAAATGTTACATTTCATGAATTTTACCTCAATTTTTAAAAATACAGAACAGCTCTATCTTATACTGATACAGGAAGATCTCCAAGATATACTGAGTTGAAAAGCAAGGTACAGAAATGCACACACTATGCTCATCTTTGGGATAGAGAAAAAATAATTTTTTTTTATCTAATATGTCTTTGCAAAATTATACAAAAAACCGTTAACCAATGGTTGCCCCTGGAGCAGGGAACTCGAAGGCCAGGGCCGTGTATGAAGAGACTTTCTTTCCAAATAACCCTCTAGTACAATTTCAGTGCTACACTGTGTACACATTACCCTTCCCAAAAACAATAAATTAACCTTTTTAAAAAGAGTAAATATTTAAGCAAAGGGACAGTTGTATAATGAAAGTTTGCTCACGGGAAGGTTGTTGACCTATGCTGGGGAAAAACACCAGGAATGAGATTCTAAGTGTGTTTATCTAACAGTGATGGACACTGGAATGATTTTTAAGAATCTGATTAGGCATTTCCCCAATGTAAGATGATGATGTCAACTGTGAGGCTGACATAGCAGAAATGGGAGGCTGTGTATGTGACAACAGGCTGGCTCAACCACAAGGCTTCCAGTGGGCAGGCAACCTACTGCCTCCTCCCTCCCTTCATCCACATCAGATCCTTGCAGTCTGGCCCGTTAGGCATTGACAGGTAAAGGAATTCTACATATTGAAACAATTCAAGGAGAGAGAAGTTGAATAAAGTACCTGTGATTATAGTCCAGTACTTCATTTTCAACTCTGACTCTGTAGATTTCCCAAATGTATCACACTCCCTAAAACATAAATGTACTGGCCTACCTCATGGCTTATAAAGGATATTTACAGATGTCAGACAAAAGATCAGAAGTACCCAAAGTTCCTCGTTTCACTGCCCTCCCTCAGATCTGGACTGTTTGCACTTCTGTCAGATGTCCACCAAACCCTCTCTCCTGATCCTGAAGATTCTTTACAGACGTTCCCAGAGATTCTGTTTATAATGGCAGAGCCTCCAAAGAGGCTGGGGTAAGAGCTCCTGCCCTTCTTTATTTCTAGAGCCGATAAAGCAAATAACAAAACTGGAAGCCCCGCTTAGCAGCCGCTTCTGCAGTCTATGACTTAATTTGAGCAAGTACTGTATTCTGTGAAACCTCTGAAGAGAACCTAAATTTAGATGAAAGTCTTTCACCATCCATGCCAGCCTGTGGTGAGGGAACCCCACGCACAGCAGCAGTGGGGAGGGCAGAGAGACCTTAAAATACATACCAATGTATCACTGTTGAGAGAGGGAAGCTGGCACTACTCAGCCCAAAGAGATTTTCTCTTGGCATCGCTGGCACCCTAACTCTCAATAAATCGTACAAAAGACCTACAAAAACTTAGGGAAAGACACAGTGGACTAGAAAGGTAAACTGTCTTAGTAAGACTCTAGTAAGAAACCAATGAAACACTCTCCGTGATGACATCATCAGGCATCAAAAGACTGAAATCAGTGCACTATCAGAGTTCTCTGAGGGACAGGAGAGGAACACCAGCTGGCTGTTCACCCCACTCCTTCCCCAGTACCCTGCTCTTCCTAGGTGTGTCAATTTAGACCTTGAACTTACAGATGATAAGAATCAAAAGCAAAAAGTTGTTGTGACCTGAGATTTATGACAATTAACAGGGAGATAAAACTATGCTCTATAAGCCTGAAATTGTGGCTCATATCTATCTGTAATCCCAGCATTCTCGGAGGCTGAGACAGGGGGATCCCAAGTTCAAGCCCAGCCTGGGCATCTCAGTAACTTATCAAGACCCTGTCTCAAAATAAAATTAAAAATAAAAAAGGACTGTGGATGTAGCTCAGTTCAATCCTCAACACCACACATACACACGTGCACACACACACACGCGCTGGGTTCTACACACTTTTTAAAGAGTAAGGGGATCCATTTAAAAGCTAATCTTTTTTGATGTTGCATTCCCAAAATGAAATTAAAATATATCAATTTTTAAAATTAACATTTAGCACACATCCTACTCCAAGGCAGCTTCTATTTTGAAAGCCACATCTGAGACAGACTTTAGCAGATAACTTATAGAAGATAAAAAAGACGAGAGTGATATATTTTTCTATTCTTTAAGATTTGCATTCTACTCTTCTCCTCACTCCCAGTCAGCTGGGAAACATTCCCAGATTCTGTTCCAGCTTAGTTTGGAAGTAAAGCTCAACCTTAATAAACAGTTGACCCAGGAAATACTTGGGATCACAGACCCCTTAGAATACTGGGTTTGCTCTTTCCCAGGAGGTCTCTTTTCAAACTCCACTTAAGAGGTGCTTGGCAGCTCTGCATCTTCACTCAAACTTCCTGGAGCACTGCTGAGAGACAGAACCATAGCCCTGCACTCAAGACAAGCTTCTCAAACTCTAGGAAAGTCATTGTGCAGACAGCGCCCACAGAACTCAAAGGAACCAGGGGTACAGAGTGGACAAGGCCTCCATCCTGTGCCACTGTGCTGGTTACTTTCACAGTGCTATGTTGGGAGCCACTCAATACCATTAATCAGAAACGACACTGGACGTGCTGAGGACAACTAGAACCTGTTTTCAGTGTATCTGAAATGTTAGTGTCCTCGACTCTGCACTGGTAAGAGGCTGACTCAATCACACTGACACCCACCACACCACTGCCAAGCACTTCTTTTACATAATCATAATTTCACGTCACTTCTCCGGTGTCTCCTGGACAACCACTGGTGTTGTATTTGGGTACTGTGCAAAATGTCTCTAAGATCCAGCAATTATCTATACTAAAAAATCCTTTTAAGCTTGGTTCATGCGTTCGCAGGGTGATTACGCAGAACCACAAACTGCTATATCTCAGAGTGATGGTGGCATGATGAAACTAAATGGATCATAAAGCAAAGTTCTTTCACAGAGACAGTAGAGTGGTGAAGCCCGAGGAACGGGACAAACAGCAACACAGAGCAGGGACTGCCTAAACCAGGAAATTTCAAATTCTGGGAAGTCACTGAAACATTTTTTTGTTTTGTTTTGTTTTTTGTTTTTCAGTGGAACTGCAATTACAGAGTAACTTTTTTTTTTTTTTTTTTTGGTGGGTACCGGGGGTCGACCTCAGGACCTCGCGCGCCAGCAGGCGCCTGTGCCGCTGAACAATATCACTGGCCCCTTTTTTCGTGTGTGGGTTCCGGGAGTCGAACTCGGGCCCTAGTGCTTGCCAGGCAGGCGCGTACGCCGCTGAGCCATCTCACGGGCCCCAGAGTAACATTTTAAAAACACAATGGTTGGGGCCGGTGAGATAGCTCAGCAGCACGGGCGCCTGCTGGCGCACGAGGTCCTGAGGTCAACCCCTGGTACCCACAAAATAAATAAATAAATAAATAAATAAATAAATAAATAAATAAAAACACATTGGCAATAAATAATAACAAGGCAGTTTATTCTGATTTTTAGTAAATAATCAATAAGAGTGTAGGCTAAGTTTAAATGAAAATAAAAATATAAGGTTGGTAGAAGGGAAATTTGAAGAGAACAAATATTCTTTTCCTTTTATATTATCACTTATCTGTGTCCTAATAAAGCCAGAGCCATTTCCCTCCCACACAACTCTTGCACTGATTACTTCCTGAGAAAGTCTTGGGATCTCCTAACTGAACAATGGCATGGTGGTACACCCCTGTAATCCCAGCACTTTGGGAGGCTAAAGGAAGATTGCAAATTCAAGCCCACCCTGAGCAACTTAGGAAGTACCTGTCTCAAAAAATAAAAAGGACTGGGGATGTAGCTCAGTGTGAAGGCCCTGGGTTCAATTTCCAGTACTATAACAAAAATAGCAACAACAAAAATCAGAAGCAATCTTTACTCCAATTTAAAAGTAAGAAGCCAAATAACTTTACCAAACACTTCAACTTGAGTCCACTTACAAAATACTCTTGGCCCAGCCTTGACCACTCAGCCCCTGTGGGCACTGGGCATCAGCCGAGAGCCAAGTTACTTCACCCAAGCTTTGCGACAACTTGATGAGGCAGAGGTTGTCTGAGGCTTAAAGATGAACCTCGTGATTTGCCGAAGGCCACTGGTATGTGGTGGAACTGGGTCAGCTGACTTCACTGCAGGGATGTCTCCAAAAACGGGGACACGAATAATACCTATTCATGAGTTTACTGAGAGGGAAATACAACTCATGAGAAGTACTTAGCAGACTTCTTGCCTGGCAAAGAAATAAACATTTCAACAATGGACAGATACCTTTATTATTCTTGCCCAAAGTTATCCAGCTACCAAGCAGGAAAGCTAGAATGGAAAGGTTACCTGCACTCTACAACCCAGTCTATAACCAACATGTTCACTTTGGAATACTGTGGTATAGTTTGTGAGCCTGACCTCATTTCCATCAAGAGGCCAAAGGACAGAACAGGCACTCCACAAGAATTTTTCTTTTCTTTTGAGGTACTGGCATCCCAGCCCTTTTTTTACTTTTTATTTTTTAGACATGGTCTCACTAAGCAGGTAAACTGCCAAGGCTGGGCTCGAAATTGCAATCCTCTTGCCTCTGCCTCCCAGAGCACTGGGATTATGGTTCATTCTAGAATATTTTTGGAGAGACAGTAAGCTGAGGGTGTGAAGGCAACACAGCTCCAGCATTGTTACTCAGGGTAGAATCAAGGGAAAGGAAAATGAATAGAAGCTTCCCCAGGCTGTGCCTCCCCACCCTGAGTACTCCCTCCTGTGCCCTTTCAGTCTGACCTGCCTTGCCCACAAGACCTAAGGTTGAACTTAAGTAGGCCCAGTGTCAAAACAAAACAAAACAAAAAAGAAAGAAAGAAAGAAAAAGAAAAATCACAGCACAAGCAACAATTTTCCATCTTTCCATGGAAGAAGGAGCCATAGTTGGGCTCCAATTAGTAGTTGTAACAAGGTTTAAAAGAAAGCAAGTTACAGTAAACTAGGAGGATACTCAAGTGAGTACTTCAGAGGAAGAGGCAGCTGCATTTGCCTCCAAAGGTCGCAATATTTCATCTGGATGTGCATTTCATCCCTGAATACTTATGACACTGACTTTGTTGGTGGACACTTACCCCTCTGTAGTTAGCTGGGATGGCTTTCAAGTTCCAAAAAAGAATCTGGGGTTAACTTTGTAATGATGCATAGAATGGGTAAGCAGCAGGATTTCCCTCCTCTGGTCTCCCTATCCCCTTCCTTACATCCAGTATACTACTTGGCAGACCACCAAGCACACAGTCATTAGTCAATAAATATATTTTAAAACAAACTTTATAAGCCACATAGTCTAACCTTAGTCTCAATAAAGGAGTAGTTGTAAAACACCCCCAAGAAATGATCACCAAGCATGGTTGGTTATAGAATGGGTTGTGTAAGCAAAGTAACACAACATTTACTGCTTTTTGAAGGGGACTCTTGTTCCTTCATTGGACAGCGTTCTGTCACTAAATTAATTTCCAACCAACAGCAGTAGTCACATCTCTCACTTGCTAAGCACTGACCCTGAGCACCCTTCCCAACAGTTTTCACAGCTAGATGGTGGCAATGCCAGGATCAGAACCCAGGCCACCTGCCACTTCATTTAAGGGGCCCCACATTGCCCTGTGCTACCACACTCCAGGCTGGACCGAGACCTTTCGCAGATGCCACATGCCGGCCCTTCACTCCACCTGCCCACGCGGCTTCCTCCCTTCAAACTGCTGCACTCTTGCTCCATGCAGTCCTTGCTTGTGCTATCAGTGCAGACCCTCTGCCTGTCCAAATCCTGTCAATGCTCCTTCAAATCTGGCCTCCCAAATGAGTACTTAAGACTTCATATACCCACAAGGAGCTCCCTTTCCCATGTGGCTCTTTTTATTGTCACTTAACTGCTTCTAGTGACTATCTTACTTCCTACCCCTGTGAAGTCCTGCTGGAGCCTGTTATCTTTTCTCCATACTCTTTCCATTCTGTGATACTAATTACTGTGTATCATGCTCAATAATGAACACAGCTAGTATCTATGGCTTTGCTGTTTATCTTCTTGGAGAAATAACTTGCCTAGACAATTAACATCAAATTCTAATGCAAAAATTATGAGCAATAATGTTAAAGAACCAAGCCTCATTAAAATAATGAAGTGCTTATTTCTCCTTTATATCTTCCAATAAGTATATAATCCCCTTTAAAAACTATGTATATCTATTTGTGTGGTAACACTTTAGGGGTAGAGTTCATTTAGCCAGTATCTGTTTATTTAAAATTGTTATTCTTTGATTAGATGTCCTTTAGTTCTTTAATAATCATCAGATCATCTCAAATGGGTTCATTTAAATTGTTACACATTTCACAGTTGTTAAAAAATAGTTGTTAGGTAATGTATTAACCATTGTTACCCTCCTATTATGTTGTTTTGAAAATTTGTTCTTCTTTTGATTTGTTTTGTTTTTTTTCTTCTCTTTAAAAAATTAAAAAAAAAAAAAAAAAAAATAGTTGTTAGGGCCGGTGAGATGGCTCAGCGGCTTAAGCGCCTGCCCGGCAAGCGCGAGGGCCCGAGTTCGACTCCCGGAACCCACATACGAAAAAGGGGCCGGTGATATCGCTCAGCGGCACGGGCGCCTGCTGGCGCGCGAGGTCCTGAGGTCGACCCCCCGGTACCCCCCCCAAAAAAAAATAGTTGTTAAAACAAAATTGGCTGTAACAGTCAGGAGAGGCTGAGATGATATAGAAACAAATTACCTTAACAAGAGCTTAATTCTTGCCAAAAGCCGTGTTAGGTACAGGCTGGGGGCTGGGGGGCTCTTTGGTTCCATATAATCATTCCGGACCCAAGAAGCCGGAGGCCCTGCCACATGCCATACAGCTTCAGCATGCTCTGCGGCACAGTGGAGGCCTTTGCCTCAGCCCCGCAGTGGGACAAGCACCTCTTAACCACAAGGCAACCAGGAAATGGTGAAGAGCATATGGCTGGCACTGAGCAGCCAATGTCAGCCCCACAGGCAGCCTGGGAGGCAGGAAACCCAAAGGATCCCTAATCTACAGCATGTGAAAGAGGAAGGTTCACAGTAGCACATAGGGTATGCTATCATATGTATAAAAAGCAAAAGAGAGGGAAGGAGAAAGCATGAAAGGAAGGAACACAGAAAATCTCCAGAAAAGCACAGGAAATACTGGCAAATCTTCAGTGAGAACAGCTGCTTCTCTGGAGGCAAGCTGGTGACAAGGGACAGGGAGGAAGGGAGGCTTATTTTTAATAGATACCCTTTTATATCACATGCATGACTTATCTATTTAAGAACACTAACTAAAATAACTTGTAGGCTACGAGGGATACCTTTCGAATTAATGAGTTTCTCTTTTCTGAATGAAGTTCAATCTATTCCAGTAGAAGAAACACCAAATCCTTGACTCATCTTGTTTGAAACTGAACACACACAGTGACAGTGACAGTCATGTCCCTGCTGGGAGGTCCAGGACCATCTTCTGTCTGTTCTATGCAAAGACAGTTCTACCATGTAGGTGGGGCAAAAAGGACTACAGTTGGTTAATCATCTCCAGGGGAGAATAATTTTCCTTATATTTCAATTCATATATTACTTTCTAAAACAAAACTCCTTTTCTAAAATAAAAAGGTATTTTGCTGTAAAGCTGAACCCTAAACAGAATACAAGAAATACACACTCCTGGGTTTCCAAAAAAGAAAGCACTGCTGCTTCAGAATGCATTAAAACATGCAGTACACAGGGATATGGTCTTTTACAAAGTTGTACAACATCCTCAAATACAAGAGCTTTCCGTGCCAGATATGCTGCAGGGTGGGAGGCAGCCTCTGGGCTCATGACAAGGTAACCCAAAGGCACATCTGTTCCTCTCATGTGTTTGTCTTAAAACAGCTGATGAGGGGCTGGTGAGATGGCTCAGCGGCATAAGCGCCTGCCTGGCAAGCGCCAGGACCTGAGTTCAACTCCCGGATCCCACATACGAAAAAAGGGCTGGTGATATCGCTCAGCGGCATGGGCACCTACTGGCGCTCAAGGTCCTGAGGTCAACCCCTGGTACCCACAAAAAAAAAAAAAAAAAACCAGCTGATGAGGTGAGCCATAAATAATGCAATAACAAAATAGGTCAAGCCCCCCCAAAAGACTTCCATAATTCATTGCAATATTAATATTAAAAAAGGCCTAAAAAGAGGCAGGTTTATATCATCGGTTCCATAACATATCTAAATACAAGCCTCCCAAGAGAAATAGAGCTTTTAAAAATATTTTTATTAGTATATGCTTGCAATACGTAATACATTCATGGTAGGGAATTGGTACATATACATATCACATCTTGATCCTTTTTCCTTCCTTTTTCCCTCCCCTCTCCCTCAAGATAGAGTACTTTATCAAGGCTATATTATATCCTTTAGAATTTTCTTCCTAAATTTATGCTAGGTATATATTACACAGCAACTTTCTGCTACACCAAGTTAGTATGGCCTGTGACTTCTGCTCAAGCTCTGCAATACACTGTCCATATTTAAATTTTAGTGGAAAATCAACTACCACATATCGCTTTCAAATATCAGTATCAATGCTTTTGAAACTGAATGTGTTTGAGTGCTGATAACTGTGATTTTTAAAGGTTATAAGCACCACCATTTAACTTGTCTTTAGCTTTCATATACATCTAATTCAACCAATAGTAATGACTTCCAAAAACATGGCTCATATATTTTCTAAATCGCTGAAGAAAAGCAAATAACCCAAGTTGCCAAAAACCTTTGAGTCTTGTATAATCCATCTATTAAACCTAGAGAATGAATTAGTGATTACTGCATTTCCAATATTGCAACACACAAGACCAAATCCAGTGTAAGTTAGGACAAAACAAAAAAACAAAAAGAAACCTTACATCCCACTGTGTGGTGTTTAAACCAAAGACAGATGGCCTTAATTTGTGGATATGCAAACAATTTCGAGGACTTTCAAGTCAGAGGCAGCCATAATATCATTGATTTTAAGACACACTTTTTCATATTTTAATATTTCTGAAATCTTCAAGTGAATTGCATATTGTAATTACTGGTGTTTCTTGTTTAGTGGTACATAAATCAATGGTGTGACTTTCAGGCAGTCATCTTAGAGTCACTGAAATAAGACAAGTTAATATTAGCTGACATGTACTGAATATTTATGTTCTAGTCTGTGTGTGAAGATTATCTCATTTATACCCACAACATTCTGAAGTGGTTCCTATCATTTTTCCCCTTTTTACAGCCAAAGAAACTAAGAAAGGAGGTCATTTGTCTAAAGGCACAAACTGGCTCCTGCCCACACTTGGCCACACACCTCGCTGACTCCACAGAAGAAACACTTGGGGGTCTGAGAAAGCCAACCACTCCCAGGGCACAAGTTCAAACCCCAGACAAGCATCTTAAAAGTACTTTGTTTTTTCTTAGAAATATAAAAGTGAAAATACAGAGCTCCAAATATCGAGAACAGATTAATTCTAAGCATTTATGATAGGAAAGGGTTGGTAATCACTTATTTTGAAAAGTCATATTCTTACATAAAAACTAAATTTTTTCTTTCTATACATTTTGAACTCAATTTATAAGCAATGAACATGTGTTGTTCTTTGTTTAAAAAGCCCTATTATCTCCAGAAAAAAAAACATGTAAAAATATATTCCCATCATTACCTGAATTGTTTAAATCTTAGTATTAAAATAGCCTCACAGGGGCCAGTGAGATGGCTCAGCGGTGTAAGCGCCTGCCTGGCAAGCGCGAGGGCCCGAGTTCGACTCCCAGAACGCACATACAAAAAAAGGGCTGGCGATATCGCTCAGCAGCACGGGTGCCTGCTGGCGCGCGAGGTCCTGAGGCCGACCACCGGTACCCACAAAAATAAAATAAAATAAATAAAATGGCCCCACATAAAACAACACTAATAATCCAGGAGCATTCCACAATACAAAATGACAATAAAATTTATTGGGGCAAGTTCACATATAAACGTACCATTCCAAATCCTGGGCAAAAATTCCTGACACTTTTTTTTTTCTTGTGGATACCGGGGATCAACCTCAGGACCTCGCGTGCCAGCAGGCGCCCGTGCCGCTGAGCGATATCACCGGCCCTTTTTTCGTATGTGGGTTCCAGGAGTCGAACTCGGGCCCTCGCGCTTGCCAGGCAGGTGCTTACACCGCTGAGCCATCTCACCGGCCCTCCTGGCACTTTTATAAAGACAAAGAAGGTATACTTCTTTTTCAGAAATGCATTAAATTATAGTTTTACCTTTTTACATTAAATACATACAAAGTTAATATGTTTAAAAAAAAATTGGTGTTATCTAGTTATTTGTTGCTTACTTTCCCAGCATCCATCTTCCAGCTTCCTCAAATGTCCCCATCTTGTATTCTGGATGGGACTAATCCCATCAGTAGACATAAAGATGGGCCCTAAACTGTCCAGCCAGCACACCCCATCATCCTAGCCACAGTGGTTCACTCAAAGATAAAACACTTGACCCAGATTAGGGCAATCAGACAAGAGGATTAAACTCCCAGGCTTCAAGTCCAGGGCTGAGCTGCTGAAGAAGTGGACTTTAAACTTTTTTTTTTTTTGCTGAATTTAAAGCTAGAAGCAAACAGCCCTGGGAGCTGCTAGAAGCAAACAGCCCTGGGAGCTGCGTGGAGCACAAGAGAAGAGATGTCAACAACGGTTCTGAGGTCACAGCACCAAGAAATGGAAAGGAGCCAGGCCCTGGCCATGCCATTGAAACTACTTTAGGATTTTTAAGTTAACTAATTGAATAAATTTCTCTCTATTTAGCCAATTTAAGCTAGCCTTTCTGATAGTATCTTGCTCTTTCAAAGTAATAAAAAAGCCAACATTGTAAGTGAGAAACAGAATTTAAAATGTGGAATTGGCTGAAGAAAGAAGGTAGGGTGGAAGACATGGAATACTCTCTAACCTAGCCTGATAATTTAATTATTTTCTCTGAGAAATAAACAACCATACTGTGGCCTGATGTGGCCTCCAAGATGACAAGGAGCATTAAGGGACTCAGTAGGAAAGACTGAAGACAAGGAAGTGCCCAGGGAGATGTGCCTGCTTCTCAGAGCATTTTAAGAAGGCCCTAGAAGGAGACAAGGGAAGAAAGAGGAAAATGTGCCTTTGCTAAGACAGGCTCTTTCTGCTCCAAATCACAATCCAGGGAGCCAAGAAAGTTGAAGCGAGAAAACAGGAGGAAGAGCCAGAGAAAAGGCTGTAAGGTAGGATGGGCAAAAGAATCCTGGCACTCAGGTCTCTCTCAAACATTCTTGTTAGGTATTCTTGTCTGAAAATAGAAAACTTTGTCTAGGATGTAACTGTGCAGCCTCAGCGAGGAGTAAATTAATGATGTCCAACCACTTCTTTCCAATAGCCCAGAGGAAGAGGCTAAGGGAAGGCCAGGAAACCAAAAGCCATAAATGAAGATGGGCCAAACTCTAGACTTGAGAAAATTTCAGGCTTTAATTCCCCTAAAATTGTCCAGAAGTCCAGAAGAAAGTAGATTTGCTTAAGGTGTCACATGGTTAAAGAAACTCCTGTTTGGCTGGGAACAGACTGTGATGGCCCAATCCCCAGGCCCTAACTCACCTCAGCAGAAGTGGCCTACTAATGTCATGCTGCCCTTAAGAGAGACAGCCTGCTACCCAACTATGATGATATCAGGGAGCCAAATCAACATAAAGGCCATTAACACTCTCTCCCAGGGACAGTTTGTGACCACCACATGCCACGTTCAGTGGGGAGATAGAAAGAAAACAGCAAGACCATGAGCTTCAGGGAACTCACATGTCAAGAACAGAGACAGAAAATAAAACTGACTGGACAGTTAGACAGATGATGGATGAACAACCAAATGAAAACATCATGACATGAGGAGCACTGCACAGACACAACAGGCTGCCTGAGAGCTTAGAATAATGGGGCAAGGGTGGGAGGGAGGGACCCACAGAGGGTAGTGACACTTACATAATGAGAGGAAGAAGCCCCAGAAAAACCTGAAGAGAATTAGAGCATTTTACCAAACAGAGAACAGAAAAAGAAGGAATACTTAATATGAAAGCATTATAGCAGGTACAACTGCACCTGCCATGTTTTCAGAGCAGGGTGGCAGTACCCTAGAGAATAAGGCAGAGTGGCCATGGAGGCAGCTGGCAGGATCATGGAAAGTCTGATTTTAATCTGAGTGAGGAATCACTGAAGGGCTTTCAGGAAGGGAATAACATGATTTATGTTTTGGAAAGATGCTGAGCAAATCAATAGATTATTGGCTGCCTGGGCCCTAGGGGAGGGGAGCCTTGTGGTGGCTGCAGTTCTGTGTCCTCACTGTGGCAGTTACATGAATTGGTGCATGTGATAAATTCCACAGGTCCCTACACACACACACACAAACACACAAGGTACATATATACCTGGTGAAATCTAAACTAGTTCTGTGGTTTAGAACAATAGTTCTGGTCAATTTTCTAGTTCTGATATGATGCCATAGTTGTACACAATGCCAAAAATGGAGGAGAAAAATAAATTTTAAAAGATTAATGAGAGAAACTGAATTCAAGGGTGCAGAGGCCCTCCCTATACACCTCTCTCCAACTTTCTATGAATCTATAATTACCTCAAAATCAAGACTTATTTTTAAAATAAGGCTGCCATTTAAGGGAAAGACTAGAGGGGAAAACACAAAATTAGAAGCAGAACCCCAGTGTGACACCAAGTCATATCCTCTGAAAGGGTTAAAATGAAAAGGAAAGTTTGTTTCCTTTGTGAGGTATGCTATTGGTACTTTAGAAAGAAAACACCAAAACTGGCAAAAATCTGGAGCAACTGGAACTCTCATACACTGCTGAAGGGAATGGAACTTGGTACCACCACCTAGAGAAAGGGTTTGATAAGTTTTGTTAATGTTGAACACTTGCTTACTCTATTCCTACCTAGGAATTTTATTCCTACCCAGGAATTTTATTCCTAAGGATGTTTCCAGCAGAAATGCATACAACTATTCAAAAGAAACATGCATGGATGTTCCTAACAGCACTATTCATAAAAGCCCAAACTAGAAAGTAGCCAATTACCCATCAATCAGGTAAAAGGATAAATTAGTTTATTCACACAAAAGGATACTGAAAGCAGAAGATGAATGATCTGCAAACTACACACAACAATATGCATGAATCTCACAAATACAACACTCAAAAGAGAAGCCAGTTATTACAACACATACAGTATGCTTCTCTTAATAAGGAATTCAAAACCAGGCTGTTACAATTCTGGACACAGATTACCTTGGGAGGTGGGGATGAGGGAGGTATTCTGAGCATTGTGGGGGGAATTCCCACTCTACTGCTTAATCTAAGGCCAGGTTTCCCCATAACTATTGACATTTTGGACTGGAAAAGTCTTTGTGTGGGGGTCTGAATTAGATTACTCTTAGCAGTATCCCTGGCCTCTATTCACCATATACCAGAAGCACCCACAAAGCCACAGCAAATAAAACTGTCCAGACATTGCTGAAATGTTCCCTGGGGAAAAAGCTGCTCCCACCTGAAATCATCTGCTCAGGATGCTGTTACACAGATATGTTCAATTTATAAAATATAAATACATTGTTCACTGCCCTTTTCTGCTGGTATCTGACTTTTAGTACACAGACGCAGAAGGTCATTTAGGAGATAACTGTGGGCATCCAGGTAAACAGTGACAATCCCTAGGACCAGGGGTAACAGTGGAGATTGAGAAACACAGAAAGATTCAGAATACAATTTATGAGAGAGTGGTGACAAATTCTAGAAGAGAGGAGGGAATCAAGAATTGCAAAGTTTTTGGATGCAAGTAAGCAGACCTGCTCTGGACATGCAACACCTACCCAACCCCTGCCTGCAACAGTGAGAGTGTGGGGTGAACAAAGGGGCCTCTGGTGCAGAGAGGGCACTCAAAAGCCCATAAGCACTAAACCTAGGTGGAGAAAATCATGACTGGCTGAATCCTATGACTGCAGATCTTGGAAAGAAACCACTCATTCAAAAATGCAGGAATTTTTTTCTTTGATTCAATCTTTTCTATTTTTATTTTTTTATCTTTTCTTCATTGGGTTTTGGGGGGGGGTTGAGATTTTTTCTTTTTCCCTCTTTTAGTTTCTTTTCCTTTTCTCTTTTCCCCATTCGACATATTGTTTCTCTTTCACTTCTCATATTTTATCTTCTTTCTTCTTGTTCATTCTTTTCTGCAACTATTCTCTAACACTATTAATTTCCTTTTACTCAACAGGACTCCCATCATTTTTCTCTTCTACTTCTTATCTCATTGACTGATTTCTCAAATTTTGCTTTTTCCATTCTCTAGTCTCCCACTTGCTCTATCTTTACGAGTATAACTACTAAGCTTTATGAATGTCTAAATAGCTAATTAACTTTACACTATTGCTGCCGAATACTGTTCTATTGTTAGTAGAGGTAAAATTGTTGGTAGATGTTTACTGTAGATCAATAGGTCAATATTGGATTTGGCTTACTGTTCATATATTTAGAGATCTCTTTTCTATGTTAAAGGTGGTACATTATTGGTCCTTTGGATGGGTCAATGCTCAATTTATATTTGACACTATAATTGATGTTGATTTTATTACTATAGCCAAGATGTCATAGCTGTTTCTATTAATTGGTTTTCTTGGGATGCCAATATCTGGATTGCTTGGGGTTATTAACAATGCTGTGGGCCATTCTTAGAGAACTAGGAAATAGGCCAAATACGCTGCAACTTCCCATCCCAAGTAAACAGAGGTGGCTGGATCCTGGGACAGAGGCAAAAGCCAAGAGTTAGCTAGGCCCAGAGTACACAACTGAAAAGTAGATATTTATTAAAGAGGTCTCCACACTAGAAACAAAGCTTTCCACTACAATCAACCAACAAGTCTCAACACACACACAAAAAAAAAAAAAAAAAAAACAAGAAATGAAAGCATGAGAAAACCACCCAACAAAATGCATCCAAAAATTCTCAACTCCCCTAAAGCTGATTTATGGGGTACCAAAAGAGAGGAAACAAAACAAATGCATATTATTTGAAATGATATCAGGGGAGATAAGAAAAAAGAACAAAAGGCATCTGACAAGCTCACAGAAGACATAACTAAACAAAATTTACTGGGCCTAATAAACAAAACAATCAAGTCTACAAAAGACACTAATAAGAAGCTAGCAGAGCTAAACAAAATGGTGCAAAACATAAATGACCAGCATAGAAAAGAATCAGAGTCCATAAAAGGGCTCTAAATAGAAATATAAGAGATTAAAAATGCTACTAAAGCATGGGCAGCAGAAGTGACCAATGTGAGGACAGAGTGTCAGAACTATAAGATAGGGCTATTGTCACAAGTAAGCTATTAATGACAGTAAGCTTAAAAACGAATCCAAAAACTCCTAGATGACAAAAAGAAGCCTAATCTTAGATTAACTGGAATTAGCAAAAGATCAGAAGACAGCACAAATGGTATTAAAGACAAAAAAACCTGTTTACTGAAATAATAGAACACTTTCCAATATACGGGAAAAATTTAACATACAGATAAGTAAGGCAATAAAACCCCGAATAGCCATGATGAGAAAAGAACCTCTCCACACACATCATAGTTAAAATCACAGCAGTGCAACACAAGAACAGAATCTTAAAAGCAGTTAGGGAAAAGCCAGCAAATAACTTGTAAAAATAAACCCATTAGAATTATAACAGACTTCTCAACACAAATCTTAAAGGCAAGAGAGCTTGGAGTGAAATGTTTCAAGCCCAAAAATAAAAAAATTTCTAACTAAAGCAATGAAATCGAAGCAGTAATAAAAAAAAAAAAAAAAAAAAAAAAAAAACTATCAACTAAGAAAAGCCCAGGTCTGGATGGATTCACTGCTAAATTCAACAAAAACTACAGGGAGATTTACACCAATACTCTTCAAGCTCTTTAATGCAATTGAAAGGGGAAGAATACTCCCTAAGTCATTCCTGGAAGGCAGTATTACCCTAATTCCTAAACTAGAAAAGGATCCAATCAAAAAAGAGAACTTTAGACCAATTTCTTTAATGAATACAGACGCAAAAATCCTTAGCAAGACACTGGCAAAGAGAATGCAACAAATTGTTAAAAAGATCCTATGTCACGATCAAAAAGGCTTCACACAAATCAATAAATGTAATATATCACATAAACAGAAGCAAGGACTAAAATCTTATGATAACCTCATTAGGCACAGAAAAAGCCTTTGACAAAATCCAACATCTTTTCATGATAAATACGCTAAAGGATATAGGTATAGAAGGACCTTATCTCAATCTGATAAATGTCATTTATGACAAACGTACAGCCAGCATCGTATTAAATGCGAAAAAAATGAAGGGCTTCCCTCTAAAATAAGGAAGAAAAGCATGTCCACTATCACCACTCCTGTTCAACACCATACTCCAAACATTAGCAAGAGCAAGTGGGCAAGAAAAAGAAATAAAAGATATATATATATCTATATAGAGAGAGAGGAAAGGAAGGAGTATAGGAAAGGAAGAAGTCAAATTATCGTTATTTTCAGATGACATGATCCTCTACATATACAATCCAAAAAAATCCACCAAAAGATTCTTTTAGAATTAATTACCAAATTCAGTAATGTAGCAAGATACAAAATTAATAAAAATCAATAGCATTTCTGTACACCAATAATGTACCCACTGAGAAAGAAATTAGGGAAAAGAGACCCTTCACAATAGCACCAAGAACAACTACATACTTACGAATTAACATAACAAGGAAGTAAAAGACCTCTACAATGAAAACTACAGTACTCTGAAAAAGTAAATCGAAGAGGACATCAGAAAATGTAAAAACAGGGCCGGTGAGATGGCTCAGCGGCATAAGCGCCTGCCTTGCAAGCGCGAGGGCCCGAGTTCGACTCCCGGATCCCACATACGAAAAAGGGGCCGGTGATATCGCTCAGCGGCACGGGCGCCTCTTGGCGCGCGAGGTCCTGAGGTCGACCCCCCGGTACCCACAAAAAAAAAAAAAAGAAAATGGAAAAACACCCCCTGTTCCTGAATAGGAAGACGAATATAGTCAAAATGGCCGTACCTCCAAAATTGATGTACAGATTTAATGCAATGCCAATCAAAATACCCAAAGCATTCTTTACAGGACTGGAAATAACAATCCTAAAATTTATATGAAACCAGAAAAGACCCAAAATAGCAAAAGCAATCATGGGTAATAAGAGTAAAGTGGGAGGCATCTCAATCTCAGACTTGAAACTTCACCAAAGGACTCCTAGAATTAATAACCAAATTAAACAATGTAGCAGGATACAAAATAAACATACAAAAATCAATAGCATTTCTATACACTAATAATGAACTCACTGAAAAAGAAATTAGGAAAACAAAACCATTCATAAAGCATCAAAAAAATTAAATACTTGGGAATTAACCTAACCAAAAAGTGAAAGACCTCTACGATGAAAATTACATCACTCTGAAAAAACAAATTGAAGACATCAGAAAATGGAAAGATATCCCCTGTTTCTGGATAGGCAGAACCAATATAACCAAAATGTTATCCTTCTAAAACTGATATATACATTTTTTTTTTTTTTTTTTTTGCGGGTACCGGGGGTCGACCTCAGGACCTCGCACACTAGCAGGCGCCCATGCCGCTGAGCGATATCACCGGCCCTTTTTTCATATGTGGGTTCCGGGAGTCAAACTCAGGACCTCGCACTTGCCAGGCAGACGCTTATGCCGCTGAGCTATCTCACCAGCCCTGCATTTAATGCATTTCCAATCAAAATACCAATGGCATTTCTCACAGAGAAAATAATCCTAAAATTTATATGGAACAAGAAGAGAACCAGAATAGCAAAAGCAATTCTGGGTAACAAAAGCAAAGCAAGTAGCATCACAATCCCACACTTGAAGTTATACTATAAAGTTATGGTGATTAAAACAGCATGGTACTGGCACAAAAAAGCAGGCATGTGGATCAATGGAACAGAACAAAAGAAGCAGAAACAACCCCAGGCACATACAGCTATTTGATTTTTCACAAAGGGGCCAAAAACATACACTGGAAGAAAGATAATCTCTTTAATAAATAGTGCTGGGAAAACTGGATATCTACCTGCGGAAGATTTAGTAGACCTATATAACTCACCATATACTAAACTAAAATCAAATGGATCAAAGAACTAAATGTTAAAACAGAAGCAACCTGCTGGAAGATAAAATAGGTAAAACTCTTGAGGTCATAAGCTTTCTGAATAGAACCCTGGTTGCCCAAGAAATAGTACCAAGAATTAACAAATGGGATCATATCAAATTAAAAGCTTATGCACAGAAAGAAAAAAAAAACCAGAGTGAGAAGAAAACCTACCACATGGGGAAAAAACTTTTGCCAGCTATTCCTCAGAGGACTAATATCTAGAATACATAAAGAATTCAAAAACAATTAGACCCCCCCAATTAAAAGATCCATTCAACAAAGGGGCAAGTGAAATGAATAGACACATCACAAAAGAAGTACAAATGGTAAATAAATACATGAAGAAATGGTCAACATCACTGGCCATTTGAGAAATTAAAATTAAAACAACACAGATTCCAACTCACACCAAAAAGAATGGCCTTCATCAAGAAAAAACAAATGCTGGACCGGTGAGATAGCTCAGCAGCATAAGCGCCTGCCTGGCAAGTGCGAGGTCCTTAGTTCGACTCCCGGTACCCACATACAAGAAAAGGGCCGGTAATATCGCTCAGTGGCACGGGCGCCTGCTGGTGCGCAAGGTCCTGAGGTCGACCCCCGGTACCCACAAAAAAAAAAAAAAGAAAAGAAAAGAGAAAACAAATGCTATCAATACTGTGAGGAAAAAGGAATCCTCCTACATACATTGTTAGTGGGAATATAAACTAGTAAAACCACTATGGAAATCAGTGTGGAGATTCATCAAAAAACCAAAACTAGAAATTCCATTCGACCCAGCTATTCTCTTTCTACTTATCTTCCCAAAAGCATTAAAGACATCATATTACAGTGATCCATGCATACCCATGTTTATAGCAGCACAACTCATAATAGCTGAATCTTGGAAGCAGCCTATATGTCTATCAACAGATCAATCAATAAAGAAAATGTGGTATTTACACACAATGGAGTACTACTCTACCATACAGATAAACTTGAGTCATTTGTAAGAAAATGGATGCACCTTGAGACCATAATATTAAGTGAAATAAATCAGATACAAGCTTAAATATCATATCATTTCTCTTAAATGAGAAATACATATTGTACGTAAGGAGCAAAATAAAAGAAAGTAAGGAGAAAGATCTTTCTCAGATGAGAAGGGGATCAGGAGATGGCGAGAGGGAGGAGGGAAGGGATGGAAAGGGGATGACAGAGGAATTGAGATGTGTTATGTACTGACTCCACACAAGAAATGTAAACATTATGTACTGCAAATATGTACTAAAAAATGTGTGTACACATGTAAATACACATTTTATATATATATATGTGGTTGTCAATTCCACCTTGAGGTCCCTTAATACTACAAATGCACAGGAAAAGAGCACCTTTCCATCTCTCCAAAATCCTTTCTTTGAACCTACCTGTATACCACAGCTGGATACTGCAATGCTAAAGATAGACTATCATAATCCTCAGTACAAAAACCCTTAGAAGGGCCCAAAATTTAAACTAGGAGTCTGAGATATACTCTAAGCTGAGCGAATAAACAAACAAAACAAAACCCTAAAAATATAAAACCAAAATTTCAAGACTTCCCCATACCTGTAACAAAATACATCTGAACTCATTTCACATTGAAATGAGTAAGTCTTAATGATTTAATTTTTTGTAGTCTACACAGCTGTACATAAAAGGGATTTAATAAATACTTGTTAAATCAAAAAAATTCCAGAGTTTTCATTCTGTGTTACTGGCTGGCTGGCAATGATACTAAGATGAGACAGATGAAGGTTAGGGCATCCTGTGGAAAGGCTGTGAGGGGTGAGAAGCAACCAATGTGCTGTCCCTGTACAGAATATAATGGGCCCTGGACCAGAAGACACCACTTCCCATTCTTTACTCTTTCAAATAGAAGTCTTCAGTCTGGTTTCCTGGGCTCTCTCCACCATTCTATAATGCTGCCCTGGATATGATTCAACCTGTCTTTGGCCAGCCCTAAGTCATCAGATCATGAAGAGCTCTACTTTACTCTGCTGAAGACCACCGGCCAGCCTCCCTGCAAGGCTTCTGGAGCTACAGCCGGAGGAGGAGACAAAACAGCAAGCAAGAGGATGCACTGGCCAAAGAAAAGGCAAGGTTAGCAGCAAATCTCCTTCCTTCTGTACTTTAGAACTAGCCCAAAGATAGTTATGAACAATCTTTTAACATCTTTGAAAGAGACACCCTCTAGCAGAAAGGATGGTTAAGGTCACAAGAAGCATCTAAATAACAGGTAAAGACACAGCTGACCACATAAGAGATCATCACACTTCAACCAGGGTCAGGCAACGGCCATGCCGAAGTCTAGACAGCACTGATGGCAGGAGCAAGAGGACAAGGAGCTACATGAGATATGAAGAATGACATTCAGTCTTTGTTTTATTTGAGCAACTGGGTAGATTTAATGAAGTAGGTAAGAGTGGTAAGGAAGGCTTCTGGGGAGTGGAAAGTCAAGACAACAATTTTAGATATTTAGCTAAAACTGACCACCAGGTATGTTAACCTTAATATGCAGCTGTGCATTGTGATGTACACTTGTAATCCCAGCACTCTGAGGGGCTGAGGCAGGAAGACAGCAAGTTTGAGCCCAGCCTAGTGAGCAACTTAGCAAGACCCTGTCTCAAAATAAAATATAGGATGTGAGGGCGATCTGGCTGCCACATCTGTCACCCTACTGATCGCCAGGGCTGATCTGGCTGGCTCAGCGGGTGTCCCCTTCCTCCCTTACCACTCCATGTGCATCCTTCTCAAAGCTGCTTGCTTGGTCAAAGAGGACGACCACCCCAGACAGAGAAGGACGGTTTCCATGGTCAAGGGTATAGGAGTTGCTGCACTCCCCTGCTAGAACCTCCAAACAAGCTCTCAAAATAAAAAATAAAAAGGGCCTTGAGTTCAGACCCTAGTACAAGGGGAAAAAAAAAAAAGTTGAAGACATCTACGAGGGAGAGGAATGTCAAGTCTCCAATTTTACATAATTATGGGGGGGGAGGCATCCAATAAAAACAAAACAAAAAGCTTGTCTAATTTTGTAAGTGTTGGATATCTCACTAAAGACTAAGAAGAGTTAAATCAATGTTCCATGAGTAAATTTAGCCCTTTTCCTACACATGACTATTGATTATTGTAAAGCATATGAATTTATTGTCTTTGGAATAAGTGTGCCTTTGAGTCTTATCTGCACAGAAGATGGCTATCCATTTAGGACAAAAAAATATCCTTTTCTCTCCCATACACTGTATTTTTAGAGCATAAAACAAATTGTATGCTATTTTTTAACCTAGAAATAAAAACACACTAAAAAAAAAAAATCTCTTTTTGAGTCTGGCTTGATGTCTTGGCTCAAGTGAAGAGCTGTCTATGAAAACCTCTAGAAACTATGAAACACTGTATGAAACCATGAAACAGACCTAAGGCATCCGTGTCATAGACATGTACGAACAAGCACCAAGCAATTCTCAAATCTACAATTGAGAGGCAATATACATAGAAATACAACTGAGTAAAACTTTGGATTTTTTTTATCCCGAAGACCTCGGAAGGAAAATATAGTATTATAATATATTATATGGGGTTACTTACCAAATAAATAATATAAACCAGCACACATATTCAGAATTAAGCTCCTAGTTTTTGAAAGACCTTAATATGAACTAGGTCTATGGAGCTCCAAATTTCTGAATCTGGGAAGAATAACTTAGGCTTATTTTAATATACTAGAATAGCCTTTGGGGGAGATCTTAATATCTGAATAAATGTACTCTCTTGGAAAATAAGTTTGTTCAGAGCTGCAAGACAAGAGTGCAAAGTATATTATTCTGCAGAACCTAAGAAACATTCTTGTAAAGAAGCACACATAATATGCTGGGATGTTATTTTAGCCTTAAAATACATTCAGCACTATTATCTTGAATTTTCAAAACACCTACATTCTAAATCAATTACCTCTGGTAATTAATGTATAACTGCTCTTTTTTAAAAACGTACGAGCTATAGGTTCTTTTTGTTTTTAATTATTGGAAAGCAATATATACTCGGGGTGAAAGGAAGAAGAATAAATAATATAAAAGGAATATAATGAATAAAATCTCTCTCTCACTGGGACCTCTGGTTCTCCTCCTTCAGGCTCCAAGGTCTCCTCCTTTAAATCACACTCAAGCAGGGCATGATGGCACATGCCTATAATCCCAGCACTCAGGAGGCTGAGCCAGGAGAATCACCATGAATTTGAGTCCAGCCTGGGCTACTCAGTGAGTTCAAGACATCCTGAACTACATAGAGATCACATCTTAAAAAAAAAAAAAAAAATCACATTCAAAAGCCAGGAGTATAGAAAACTTACTTGCCTAGCATGCAGGAGTCCCAGGATTTGGGGTGGGTGTGGGGGATCACAGTATTTGACAGTATCCCAGTGAGACTCCAGCAAATATATCTATAAAATTCCTTTTTGTTTTATTACTCAAATAGTAAGTATAGGGCCAGTGAGATGGCTCAGCGGCGTACGTGCCTGCCTTGCAAGCGCGATGGCCCAAGTTCGACTCCCAGAACCCACATATGAAAAAAGCGCCGGTGATATCGCTCAGCGGCACAGGCGCCTGCTGGCGCGCAAGGTCCTGAGGCCGACCCCCGGTACCCACAAAAAAAAAAAAAAAAAAAGTAAGTATACTCTTCTGAATCATGCTTTTTTACACACGTAGTAGTATGTCTTGGAGAATGCTTCATATCACAATAAAAGCATTATCTCATTCTTTTGAATAGCTACACATTCTTAAGTATATATAGTAATTTGTTTAATTACTGTACTTCTTTATTGATGCATATTTAGGTTGGTTTCAATCTTTTGTAATTTCAAGCAACGCTACAACCATTTTGCACATAAAATTTTAAATAGATCTGTAAGAAAAAATCCTAGGGGCAGATCCAAGGGTTCATATTCTTATTATCCGATGTACAGTACGGTAATGCCTTCTGGACCTACTTCATCAGTTTACATCCTTAACCAACAGTGTGAAAAAGCTGCTTTTCCATATCCTTGTCATCACAGAATTTTTTTTTTTTTTTTTTTTTTTTTTGGTGGGCACCGGGGATCGACCTCAGGACCTTGCACGCCAGCTGGCGCCCGTGCTGCTGAGCGATATCACCGGCCCCTTTTTCGTATGTGGGTTCCGGGAGTCGAACTCGGGCCCTCGCGCTTGCCAGGCAGGCGCTTACGCTGCTGAGCCATCTCACCGGCCCCACAGAATATTTTAAACTCTCTGGTCTACCCACTTACTGCATAAAGAACTGGTTCACTCTTAGTTTTAACTTATATTTCATTTAATATGAATAGAGATGATTTAAAAAAGAAAGATATTTGGAAAAAATAGGGCTTAGTGTGTTTTCACATTTGAAATCCATTTTCATTTTCTTTTCCGTGGACTGTCCATATTCTTTGCCTGTGAGACTATGCCCCTTTCCAATTGATTTTTGAAAACTCTTTATATGTTAAGAAAACCACTTTCATTTTCATACAGATTACAAGTTGTTTCTCCTAGTTTGCCTTTCTATATTGATTTCATGCTCTTTTAATATTGAGAAATTTTCTACCCAGCTAAAGTTCTTTATAATTGTTTTTCAGTTGACCCTTTGCATTCTTAAAAGATACACAATCTCATCATCTCAAAAAGCAGTTTTGGGCCGGTGAGATGGCTCAGCGGCGTAAGCGCCTGCCTTGCAAGCGCAAGGGCCCGAGTTTGACTCCTGGATCCCACATACGAAAAAGGGGCCGGTGATATCGCTCAGTGGCACGGGTGCCTGTTGGCGCACGAGGTCCTGAGGTCGACCCCCCGGTACCCACAAAAAAAAAAAAAAAAAAAAAAAAAGCAGTTTTGCCTCCTGCTTTCTGATGCCTCTCTCTAGTTAATAGTAATGATGATGATGTACATCACTGCATTGTTTCTGACTTTAACAGGAATGCTCCTAAGATTTTACCATTAAAGATGATGCTGGCTTTAACTGGTACACTATTTGTCTAAGGAACTTTCTTAATACATAAAGAATCTGACAATTCATCACTGAGTATTTCCCCATGTCTATTAATCGGTTCCACAGATTTTCTTCCACTGTGTTAAGTACAGCTTTAGTTGTATCACTTGTAGGGTTATATAGACATAAGACATAACAGCAATCTTTGACTGTATTTATATTGTGATACTCAATAAATAATTCATACCTTCTCATTAAAATATTTAATCCATCTTTGTCAGGCTTGTCGCGGCATAAAAAGGCAAGTATCTCACATTACAGACAGAAAACTGAGTCATGAAAAGATTACAATTCTATGCACCCCTTTCTTCATTTGTGGTACTTTTGTGAGTTACAAGTAAAATGCAGACCTTCTGATTCCTGAGCCAGTGTTTAAGCCACAAGAAAACACCATTGCCCTTGGAGAACACAGCAGATGCCCAGCATACAAAGAAAGCAGGCTGCCACCTACCACTGAAGCTTCACAATATTCTCTTCCAGACTCCTGAAAGCAACCTCCACATTGTACTCCAGGGTTTAAAACATCTGAAATGTATCACCCAGCAGCCAGCAGAATATGTTCATACTCAGTGATACATAATGTTGCCGACATTCCTCAGCCAATTAGAATTCCTTTCAGCTGCAATGGAGGTGCACACAGCTGGAATTGCGGAGTGGGGCACAGCAGCAAACGCACTGATTGTACATTGCTTAAGCCTTGTTTTAAAACAAAAAAAGGTTTTCTCCCTCAATCCAGAAATGTGGAAACAACATTCCAGTTTGTTTAAATATCTAAATGGATTAAATTGCGTCTGTAGACACAACAGTAATTCTAACATTTTAAAAAGATGTGCCTGATCCACATGGCTATGTGCTTTTGTTTTTAAAACATTGCTCTCCTTTAACTAGAAAGGCCTTAGGGACTTTAGTCAGCTAGAGAGAGAGCTACAGTACTATGGACAACAAGCAAATTTAAGTTGAGGGCTTTCTCTTGATAAAATTCACTTACAAAACAACAAACTAACCAGTAGTTTAAGTTATCCAGTGACAAAAACAGATGTCTTAAATTCTTCAGTTGTTTCAAAATACTTAACCTTCAAAATGGTTTTGAAATTACAAAAATTTAGTCCAAGTAAGAATACAATTAGGCTTTCACAACCAGAAAAATCAAAGGACTATGAAAATATTTCATCCATCCAAGTTTCTGGACCACTTAATATAATAAAATGCACAGTTTGGCTATTTTAACCAGTGTGCACAAATGTATTACAAAACAACCAGTCTGGTTAACTGGATAATTGGGCTAATGCTGAAATTAATCTATATAATCTCTCTCTCCCCTCCACCCTCATGAGACAATACTTCACAAGTAACTTCAGAAACTCCTCAATTGAACCAAAAAAATAAAAAGTTATGAGAGAAAGAAAAATCCAATGCTTGGGAACAACTTTTGTGGTTGCAAAAACTAGAGCTTTGAACTCTGACAAACTTGAAGTAAAAAAATTCTAGTTTAATGGATCACAACTACTTTTACTATACAACTAAAGTATAAGAAAGATATCTGAAGTCCTCTACTTTCCTAAATTTGAAGTGGATCCTAAAAAAAAAAAGTCATGCAAACAGAGATGCAGAGGATGGCTAAAAACTGATCATTTATTCCATGTCACAACAGTTACCTACCTTAGTAAGTAGGATTCTTTGTTGGTACAAAATAAAGTCAGCACCCTTAACAGTTTCCTTCATCTTTCTTGAGAGAAACTTACCACTGTATTTTCAATCAATTATGTCACACAACTGTTACTGATCAATTGTAACTATTAGCACCTGTTACTTCAACTATTTTGCTCCAGGTTACGTCATCCAAATGCCAAAACACAAGATGATGTTACATCACATGTACTCCAACTTTTAAAATAGCCACACATCTCCATATGCTGTCAAGAGAGGTCTCTTTCCCCTTTTACATGGAATTAGAATTTCTCTCTTTATAACACAGTCATGCTCCAAAACATAAAATACACAAGATCTCAGAATTTCAAGGCATAAAAGCACCCAAAAAAGCTTAGGCATTTGGTATTTGCACTAATTAGTTAACATCAAAATAAAATTTTATTTTCTTTTTTTTTTTTCTTTTTATGTGGGTACAGGGAGTCAAACTCAGGACCTCGCGCTTGCCAGGCAGGCACTTATGCCACTGAGCTATCTCACTGACCCAAAATTTAATTTTCTTAAAGAGCACTGTAGAACCATTAGAACTTAAAATTCCATCCTTTTACCCAAAATGGCCTAATGGTGTATGGGGATTCATCTGTGTATCACATAAGAACAAAGTTTTTGCAAATCCTGTTTAAATTTTAAATCAAAATGTTTCCCAAAGTGTTTGATCTGCCAGGGAACTCTAAGATATCTGCAAGATAGTGCTCTTTAACAAAGATCATTTGATTTTGTACATCTTATGTTCCCCTACACTTAATGAACCCACTAAAGAACTATTTTTCTACTGAAATACCACAAAGACATTTACTAAGATATTATTTTAAATATAAAGACTCAGACATTCTTCCACTGTTCAGACCAGGATTTCTAAAACAGTTCAACACATTAGCTAACAGTTTTCAAAAACGAAGAGGGTCCCAGGGGAGGAAAAAGAAATCCACAAATGTAATCAATACACGAAATGCCAGGCATGGTGGTTCATGCCTGTAATCCCAGCACTTAGGAGGCTGAGGCAGGATGATCGCCTCGAGTATGAGGCTAGCCTGGGCTACATAGTGAGTTCGAGGCCAGCCTGGGCTACATAGTGAGTTCAAGGCCAGCCTGCACTACATAGCAAGAGCCTGTCTCAAAAAACAAAAAACAAAACAAAACAAAACAAAAAAAACCAACAACCAAATAATAACCAAAAACAACCCAAAAAAAATCTATACAAGTGCCATGCTTTAACACAAATCTCTGAATATTGCATCAGGGTTGAGAACATCAGAAACTATACACACCCAAAAGTAATGTGAAATAAGTGCGTAGCCAAATTGACATATCCTGTGAGGAAGATCAAGGAGTGTTAATTAATGGGAGTTGGAATCTCATTTGATATACAAGAAAACTGAGACCTAAAAGGTTAAATAATTAGTTCCAGATCATGCAGTTAATGACAGATCTGACCAATCCAAGCCTCCTAAACTAAATCTAATGCTCTATTCACCTCAAATACACTAGTGGACCACAAAATTCTAAATGTTCTTTAATAACTCAAATGTTTTCAATGTCTTCACATTGCATTATGCTCTGTGTGCTAGTCATTTAATAGTTACAATATCTTTAAGTCTCTTTTTCAAATATCAAACATGAAAATAAACCCTGAAACACTGTAACAGAAGTATTAAACTTTGAAAGATTGCTACCCATGGATTCAAATTTCCATTAACAACCTAAAGGAGAAGCCAAACCTAACTCATCTTTAACAAAGTATCTAGTTCCAACGTTTCTACATACTTTTTCAGCGGACAACCAGCATCAGGTATACACAACTGCCTCTAAACTTCCATCCTGCCATGAGATGATCACACTCACAATCCTCTCAGACCATTAATAACAATTACTAGGGGAAAAGGAACAGGCATTTCAGAAAGAACATTCATTACCTCAGCTCTCCATATTAAAGGCCGCCCCTAAACTAAAGCATTTCTGCACCAATATCTATATTAACAAACTAAGCCCTCCCTTTCACTAGGAAAAGGCCTAGCCCAGCCAATTAGAGAATTATATATAAAGGAATTTTATATCTATGACACAAACAAAACATAAAACATATTCCTTCTAAAGCATTTCTTAATTTCATTTCTACTAAAACTCCCCAAATCAGTTACTTCTGCTTTTTACAAGAAAACTGAAACCAATCTGATGTCAACTAAAGATTACACTGTAAATCAGAACCAAAGTTGTCAGTAAAACTTTACAAGTACTATAATGTCAAAAAATGAGGCTTTCACTGTAACCACAAAAATAACGGTGTAAATACAGTATCTCGTGAGAAACATTTCCTCTCCCTGGTGTAAAGGAGTGTTTCTCCAAAAGCAAATATCCTGAGGATATACCTTTTACTTTTCAAAACCAAGATCTGGGTTTAGGTCCAAATCGTTATCTGATCTGACATGTTTATACCACAAAAAAATTTTTTTCTTTCTTTTTTCTTTTTTTTTTAATATGCGGGTACCGGGAGTCGAACTCAGGACCTCCCGCTTGCCAGGCAGGCGCTTATGCCGCTGAGCTATATCACCGGCCCTTTTTTCTTAAAAAATAGGCCATGCAACAACCACAGGCTTTCAAAGTAAATTTCGGTTTGAAAAATATTATCTATTGTTTTCATAGATTTTGTCTATGATTTTATTATGACCTATGTATCTGCCATAAAATGTTCAAAATGCTCACCCTGCCTTTGAAAGGTCCCCAACTTTGGAGTTCTCACCAGACTTGGTTACTGAGCAGAAAAATCCAGGGGAAAATCCCTAACAGGCATTATACTCAACTTTTTCTTTTTTCAGAGTTGGAAATAATCGAGTTTGGAAAGTCCCAGAGTAGAGCCATATCTGTATCACTAAAATCCAGTCTTAGAGGTGAATTTAAACTAACAGGGCCAGGCCTGACAAAAGCAGCGGCCTTGCAGCTGGTACAGAGCAGAGCAGGAGCGGAAGGTGAGAATCGGTGAAGCGAGCGAGGCAGAGGCTGCCACAGCGAACAGCTGGCATCTCCACGTTCCAACCCACCCACCGCGCCGCAGGCCCCCGGCGGAGCTTCGCGCTCATCCTAGAAGGTGCCACTATAAAGCCACCTAGGAAAGATGGGCAATTCATTGACCACTAAGTGAGAGCGAATCAAAGAACCCTCCACGGTGCAGCTGCCACAGCCTGAAGGGTGTGTTAGGGTGGGGGTGGGGTGTAGGGTTCGTGCCTAGCAGTGCTCAAGGGTGTCCTGCGAGCGTGATGGCCAAGTGCAGGGCACAAGAGGAACGAAGCCAGGAAGCACGGTCCAGAGCAGACAGCGGTCTGGCTCGAGGGAGAACGGAAGTGGGCGAGACTGAAGAGGTCTGGGCTAGGGGGGAAGCGAGAAGAACAGGGCTGGGAGACAGTCGCTCCTGAAAAGGCTCTGGGAATTCGGGGGAAGAAGGAAAGAAAGGGTGGAGGCCGCGAGACAGGGAGAGGCAAGGGTGCGGAGCTGGAAGATAAGCGGGGGCGGGGCTAGGTGGGAGCGATGGGCGGGACTTAGGGAAAGTGAGGGGGCGGGGCCACGAGGGGTGAAAGAAGGAGGCTGGGGGGGCGACCAGAGAATGGAGAGGAGGGGGCGAGGAGGTGCGAGGGGGATGGAATAGTGGGGGAGGTGGAGGGGGCCAGGAGAGAGAGGCACAGGAGGGAAAGGGGGAAACCAAAGCCAGGATGGTGGGACTATAGGAAGGGTAACAGCGGGGGGGTACCAGGAGGGGGAAGTAGAGGGCAGGCTGGGGAAGCAGGAGGGAAGGAAGCAAGAAAGAGGACGGGAAGGTATTGAGCAGCGCCGGTAGGGACCAGAAGGGGCAGGTGGGGGGTGCGAGGGGCGGGGGCAGGACTGGAGAGGTGGGGGGGGAAGGAAGGGGAGCAAAGGCCAGGATGGAGGGGGTGAAAATGGGGGACCACAAGGGGGAGGAGCCGGGGGTAAGTGGGGGGCTGGAGGGGCGGGGCCGGGAGAGGGGGCGGGGCCGGCGGGAGACGCGAGGGGTGCGCGCTGAGGGGGGTGACGGGGTCCCGGGACAACGCCACGGGGGGGACACTTCCAAGGGCTTCCTGCGGGAGAGACGAGATGGCGAGGGGAGAGGGGTGCCCGAAGGCGGCGGGCCTCCGCCGGCCGTACCTGTCAGGCGGATCTTAATGCTGGAGCCGTTTCTGCGCGTCCCGGGGTTCGACATCTCCCGCTAACGATCCGGTAGCCGTGGATCCAGAGCCGCCGCCGCCCCCCGGCCCGGCCCGGCCCCGCCGCCTCAAGGTTACGGCTCCGGGCTGGGCGCCGGGGTCCGAGCCGGGACACGAACTCCGCGGCCCAGGCGTCTGGGCGGCGAGCGGTGGTCGACCGAAGGGGTCGGCGCTCGGCCCGACGCCCCGACCCTCGCTCCAGCCAGCAGAGCCCAGCCGCGAGTCGCCGCTGCCGCCGCCTCCAAGTCTCCTCAGAGCCGGACGCCCGCCGCCCTCGCTGCTTCCGCCGCTGCCACCGCCTCCCGGAGCCGCGCGCGCGCCCGCCGCTGTGCCGGCCCGGCCCTGCGCGCGCCCTATGTGCGTGCGCGCGCCCGCGGGCTACGTTGGGGTGGGGCGGGCCGCTACGTCTCCCGCCCGCCCTCCTGGTGCGCGCCCGGCCTGGAGCTAGTGCTCCCGGGCTTCGCCCCTCCTCTGCCCGCGCCTGACGGGAAGCGAGAAGGAGTTAAAGAGGAGCGTGCGGGGGTTTGCTCGACTCATTGCTAGCACACAGTCGCCTTTGGTGGTAGCTATGTTCTCCGGGCGAGCCAATTTACAGATGCAGACACTAAGGTTCAGCGAACGGAATTGCTTTTCCAGGTCTCCGAGCTCCTGCGAAGCTGTGGAAGGGAAGGGTTTCGTGACACCGTGGCCTGTCCCTCCCTACGTTAAACACCTTGCACAAGACCATGAGATACCCTTTTTCAGTAAAGAGCTTTTAGATCCCGCAAGTTCAAGGGACGGACAAAGAGACAAAGTCTCTTTGGTGTGACCTGTGCAACTAGTGTGCTCTGTCGACGGGTAACAAAGTTGCCAGAATCACAGGAAGTGCCAAGTATGGACAAAGTAAACAAGATGAGCAGGATAAAGTTGAGAGGTAGATATTTGCTGTTATGCAATCTGCATGCAATTTAACCAAACAAAAGCAGCAATAAGACTGATCTTTTCCAGCCTTCTGCTAAATTTCCCTCCGCCCAGAGTAGCAGATAAAAACTAAAAGCAATGCTTCCTCCAGCAAACAAACTTGTCTCTATGGTAACGTGTTGTAGAAAGGAAATAAAATATTAGGGCGGGAAAGCTGTGTTTATCAAACTTATATTTGACCCACTACCTAATTCATTTAATGTGCAAATTCTTGTAGTGCCTTAATTTGTTTTGTGTCCCCAGGAAACCAGGCTCAAAGACATTGAGCCTTTCCTGAGGTCACGGTCTTCAAATTAGAGCTGGCTACCTAAAGCACTTTGACATGCCTGCCTGCCTACCTCAGGCTGAGCCCAATAAAAAGAGTCTCCTGGTGATTTCAAGGGATCACATCATGGAGCCCCCATCCATCAAATAGAAGGATAACGCTAGATGAGTAATGGTGAACCTTTTGGAGCTTTCAGTGAAACAGCCTGCTGAAGCACACGTGCCATAGTTTCACCACCACTATGCTAGACCATTTCTGTGACCTTGTGCAGCTCAGATTTTCTAAGTGATCCTAGTCAATTTTCCGAGAATTCAAGCAATGTTTAATAAGCACAGAGCAGTAGGCCTGGAGAGTCTGTTTCCATTTGTAGGCAGTTGTCACAGAGAGTTAAGTCCCTGGTTCTGACTCCATTCAGAGTCTAATGTCCTCAAGTAACCTAGACATCCTTCTCTTAGTGCACTCGGTATTCCTCTTACTTTTTATTCCCTGTTTCCCATCCCCAGCTATTTCTGACCTAAACCTTTCATTGCTTCACCTCATTGTTTTCTAACCTGCCTAGACGTCTGGGCCTCTCTTGTTGTCTCCACCCCTGAGAGAGTTTGCTTCTGGAGGTTATTGAAAGTCATTTCCTTTGTTCATTAACACATTGCCGTTGTCGCTTAACTAGATAGTCCCAACAGTGTTTCACCACGTCCCATAAGGAGGACTTTCCTAATGGAAGTGAACATTTTATTCACTTGGCAAACACTGACCACCTACTGTGTGGCTAGGGACAAGGAACACAGATCAGTCCAAAGCTCATTTAACTGGTTGAAATAGACATGAACAGCTGACTGTAATGTGTACAGAGATTACCGAACAATTCTACCTGAGAGAGAAACGGGGACATCTCAAAAGCCACAGAACGGGCAGTGAGATAGCTCAGCAGCACAAGCGCTTGCCTGGCAAGCGCAAGGTCCTGAGTTTGACTCCCAGTACCCACATAAAGGAAAAAAAGGGCCGTTGATATCGCTCAGCGGCACAAGCACCTGCTGGCAAGCGCGAGGTCCTGAGGTCGACTCCCGGTACCCACATTTAAAAAAAAAAAAAAAAAAAGGCCACAGAAGACCTTGATCTAGGGCTTAAAAAGCAATGTTTGAGTTTGCTGGCCAAATAATAGGGAAGGGCATTATAGACAGAGGGAACAGCATACAAGCGAATGCATTTCCCAGCCCAGTTTTCAGTGGATGTGCCGTCACATAGCGGCTATACCATCTAGCCATTCACTTTATTACACTGAAAATTGTTAAAGATGACAAAACATATTTGCCCAATTAAAAAATCATCAGTCATTAGTTTGTTAAGGCCGTGAGCTGGCCCTCATTAATCATAAGATGTACCTTGATATCTTTTCATTGTGTATCAGATTTGTCAAACATACTATTTTATAGAGCTATCTGGAACAAATAGATATGAAATGTCAAACAGTTCTGCTGAGACAGAGGTGGAACTCAGTGAGTATCTTCAAGTATACTCTTTGCAGTGGCTTTACAAACAGTCATTGCGTTGACCTTGGCTGCTATGTAGTATTTGACAGCTGATTTCCTTCCCCTAAATGTACCACTTCCCTATGTCAGTGTTATTGGATATTTGAAACATTTTCCAGTAAAAACTCAAAATCTCTCTTTAGATCTGACCACAGTAATTCTTAACCCTGTTTTTGAATTGCAAATCTCTTCGAGGATCTGACAGAAACTTGGGACCCTTTTCCCCAGAAAAATTCAAATGTGCAAATACAAACCAAATTTTGCATCTGATTTCAATGGGCTTATGATATCCTGAAATTAATTTGTGGGTCCTATAGGGCCCCCAAAAACCCTAGACTAAGAACCCCTAAAGGACAGATAACATTGGAAATATCCCAGATGTCTGTGTTCAATAGCGAGGATAGGAGTAGCCCCCTTTAAAGGTAGTAGTTGGCTAGAAAGGGGGCAGCTGTGACCCACACAGACCCACACTTGACGCCAGCTTCACCACATCACAGCTGGTACTAAGGCAAGTTACTGAAGTTCTCCAAGCCTCCCTTTGCTCATCTGTAAAATGCAGATAGTAATGCTTTCCCTGAAAGTTATTGATGAGGCTTAAATTAAACCGTGGATGTAGATTTAACAGTGTAATACAGCAGGCCCTCAGTAAATGATAATTCTTACTAACACATGTAAAATGTGCGGGGTAGACTTTACTCCAAAACATAGTAGTGCTGTTACCCTGAGAAGATCTTTCAAGATATTGCATGGAGGATCCATGGCGGGACAGCTGTAGCAAATGCCTCTTGAAACCTCATTTCTATACCTGACAAGGTGCCTCCGAGGCCAGCAGGCAGATCAGATTAGCCTTTTAAGTCTCTTCTATATCTAGGATCCAGTCTTCCTTTGCATTTCACCTACACATGAAAAATTTTAAGACCATTGGATGTACAAAATTGAGACTAGTTAGCCCCTTATTCTCTTTTTTAAAATTTAACTATCAGTTATTTATTTGCAGTGCTGGGGAGCAAACCCAGGATCTCAACACGTGCTATGTAAGTACTCACCCACTGAGCTACATGCCAAATTCCTCATTTATGTATTTCCTTATTCCCAGAGGCCTTTGGAATCTTTCTCTACATTACAACCTAAACTAAATATTACCAGTATGGAAGCTTTGCTGTATGAATATAATTTATCAGGTTTATTACTTATTCTTTAACTTTCATCATAGTTTATATAAAATAGACACTTACATAAATTTTATTTTGGGAAGACCTACACAAAGTATACATAATCAGACTTAATGGGAGAGATATTTTAGGGGCTATTTCTGCATGGCACAGGAAAAGCAACAAAACTGTACACTTATATACAACTAATTAAAATAGGAACTAAAAGCATGAACAAAGAATGTGATGCATTTCCCTCAATGAAAGAGGTGGATCTATGATTTTTTTAAGCTGAAATTTTTATGAACTGTAGATTCACAGTTGTAAGAAATAATATAGACATATTCCTTCTTTCATAGTTTAGATCAAAATATTTCCTCAAAGTCTCACATATTCAGAAGTGTTGCTCTCAGAAGGGTTAGTGGTGCTACACTCACCAATGGATCATTCCACTTAGAAGTCCATAGCTGACTTGCTGCTGGCAGGTGAGGCCTGGTTAGAGGTGGGTCATGGGATGTGACCTGGAAGAGTGTAATCTTTTCCCTGGCTCCTCCCTTCTCTCTCCCTCTTATCTCCTTGCTTCCTGACTGCTATAAGGTAAGCACCTGTGGGCCCCTATACCATGCTGTTTCTGTCTTAGAACCAGCCGATTTTGGACTGAAACCACTGAGAACTACAAGCCAAAATAAACCTTTCTTCTAAGTTGTGGGTGTCAGATATTTTGTCCCAGGGATGGAAAGATAACTAAGACACTTTCTACCCTTTTCCCAGTTTCTCTCAATGGTAATATTTTATAAAACTATTGTATTATATCAAAACCAAGATACTGAATTGATAATCCAATGATCTTATTCATATTCTGCTTGTTATGGTTTAGATTTAAAATGTTCCCCCAAAGCTTCATATGTTCAGAGGTGGTGCTTTTGGGAGGTGAGTGGATCATGGGACACTATACTCATCAGTGGACTCATCCACTGATGAGTTCATAGTTAAATGTGCTGTGAGGAGCTGGGGCCTAGTTGGAAAAGGTGGGTAACTAGGGACATGACCTGGAAGAGTACATGCTTGTCCCCAGCTCCTGCCTTCTCTTTCTGCTTCCTGGATGTTTTGGGTTGAACAGCTTTCCTCCAAGAAAATAGTGAACCTCTTCCACCATGATGTTCCTGTCTTGGAGCCAACCATGGACTGAACCCTCTGAAACCATGAGCCAAAATAAACCTTTTCTCCTTAAGTGGCAAGTGTCAGGTATTTTGTCCTAGTGAGAGGAAAGTAGCTAATATACCCCCAGTTTTACTGTAGCAGTGTGTGTATGTGTAGTGTGTGTGTGTCTAAGTTCCATACAATTTTAACATGTGTAGGTTCATGTGTCTACCACCACAGTTAAAATATGGAACCACATGAATCCTTTATGTTGCCTTTTTTTTTCCCTCCCCAAAACTGGGGATTGAACCCAGGGCCTTCACACTGAGCCCCTGCCCAATTTTCATATTTTTGAGACAGGGTCTCACCAACTCATTAAATTGCCCCATGCTGGGTTTAAACTTTCAATCCTCCTGCCTCAGCCTCACAGAGTCCTGGAACTACAGTAATGCACTACCACCTCTGACTACATTACCCTTTTATAACCCCACCCTGGAAGAAGCACCAACCACTATTTTACCCTCCATTTCTAAAATGTCATTTCAAAAAATGTTATATAATTGGAACCACAGGATGTAATCTCTTGGAATTGTTTTTCACTTAGCATAATTCCCTAGAGATCAATCCAAGCCATTACATGTACCAACAGTGCATCCCTCTTTATTGCTGAGGACTATTCCAAGGTATTGACCTTTTGAAGGACATCTTGGCTGACACTCCCTCATGGGGCTATTACAAGTAAACTACTGTGAACACTGGGGTATAGGTTTCTGTGTGAGCATATACTTTTATTTCTCTGGACTAAGTACCCAAGGGTATCATATGGAAATTGCATGTTAATTTTATAAGAAATTAGTACCAGGGAACTTAGCAAGACCCTGTCTCAAAATAAAAAGTGGTCTGGGGATGTTGTTCGGTGCAAAGGCCCTGGATTCAATCCCTCCCCCACCCCCTGGGGTGGGGGAAGGAAAGATGGAGGGGGGGGAAAATAAGGAGCAGGAAGAGGAAGCAGAGAAAGGAGAGAGAGGGAGGGATGAGCAAGCCAAACTGTGAGGGGCTATAGCATATTACCTTCCCATCAGCATTATTTCTAGCATCTTTGGTGTTGTCACTATTTTTTATTTTAGCCATCCTAATAAGTGTGTAATTGTTGTGTTTTACAGCTTTTGAATTATTTGGGAAATAGATTATTTCTTCAGATACATGGAGCCAAGTAATTAGGGACAATTCTTTAAAAAGGAAGGAAAAGAAAAACTACTCAAAGTCTTTCTTTAAAGACCCTACCTGAACGCCCTGGTCTATATTCAGAAACAACCAAGGTAATGAGTGAAAATGACAAATAATTAAACTGTTTTTTTGTTTTTTGTTTTTTGTGTGGGTACCGGGGTTCGAACTCAGGACTTCGTGCACCAGCAGGCACCCATGCCACTGAGCGATATCACTGGCCCTAAACTGTTGTTATTAATGAAAAAATGAACATTTTGTTTATGGAATAGTTCCCATGTAAGTGAGCAATGCCTTAAACCATTAAATTGATTATCCTAATAAAAATAATTAAGACATGATTATGAGTATAAAAAGCTTATTTTAAAAATTCAGACATGACAATTGTATTGTAAATAAGCAGAGATGTCGAGGCTTCTGGTTGACTACTCCTTCCAGATTTTGTGATCTTTATTGGTACAGGAAAATACATGAAAAGCTCTCTAGATTCATTGGATCTCATCTACAGTACATAAACAATATAACCAGGGAAATCAACAAAGCAAAGGAAATCACAAGACCTTGAATCATTGTTTAACAACTAAATATTTTGAAAGTTCTGGGATGGGGTTGGAGGAAACCCTGCTATATGTACCCAGGGATTCTCAAAAGCATGGTCAGCAGAGAAATGGCTTCAGCAGCATGACATGAGAAATGCAAATATTGGAAATGTAACTTCCCAGGCCGCACTTCCAGTTTAGTGCATCAGAAACCCAGGTGGTGGGGCCCAGTAGCCTGTGTCTCAAGCCCTGCAGGTGATTCTGCTGTGAACTTGCATTTGAAAGCCAGCGTTAGAGGAGCACAGTTACCTTGCTAATGTTCCCACCTCACTGCCTAAACAGGAGGGAGACATAAAATACAAGAATTGGTGGAACCTACCCAGGTGTCCATTGAAAAGCAATCCAAGGGTACAAATTGTGCAATAAGCCAGGAAAGCCACTTTTCCCATAATTAGAGCAGAAAAGCATAGAGTTCCAAGAAGAATGTCAATCAACAAGAATGAAATAGATTCCAAGCCCATAGTCAGTCAATAGAATGGATAAGAAGCCAGATGATATTAATGATATAATGAAGAAAATATTTTCCATTACTAAGAAGCAAATAAGGCAATTAGAGACAATAGGAAAGCCAGGTGTGATAGCCCACACCTGTAATCCCTTCACTCTAGGAGGCTGAGGCAGAAGGATCACAAGTTCAAGTCCAGCCTGGGCAATTTAGCAACTTAGTGAGACCCTGTCTCAAAACAAAAAAGAGGGGAGTGTGAAGACCACCACTGGAAAAAGAGAGGGGGGAGAGGGGAGGGGAAGAGAGTGGAGGAGAAGAGAGAAAACAAAAGAGAACAAGAAGGAGAAGAAACAAAAGGAAAAATTTCATGTATGAAATTCATGGTCCAAATGGGCAGCGAACCAAAACGTGGCATGATTTTGATCTTGATTCTAAAATGACCCACTCACAGAACCAGCAGACAAAACAAGGAAGTCAGTGCTGCATACAGAAGTGAATGTGAATGTCATTATCCTTGACACCAGCCAAGTTCCAATGACAAAAGATGAAAACGGGAGTGTGGAGATGGGGAACAAAGATTGAGTACCAACATCTATGTCTAACAGGGAGGGAGCACCAGTTACAAATTGGTAGAAGAGAAAAACAGTTTTAAACCTATTATTTAAAAGTAGAAATAGAAGAAATGAAAATAACTATAAAAATGGAGGCAGGAGGAGGGAAATCTTAACTCCACATCTTTCATAATGGGGAAGCAACAGAGTTTTAAATTGGTGAATCAAAAAATTACAGCATATATATACACTCAGGAGGCTGAGGCAGGAGGATCGCTGCAAGTTCAAGGCCAGGCTGGGCTACATAGTGAGTTCAGGACCAGCCTGAAAAACCCATTTCAAAAAGAAAATGGTTTGTGGGGGACACAGAGGGAGGAAGGGAATCATAACATTGAAGTTATTGAAAGTTATGGAAAACTTTCTTTTTCATAATGTTCTTGTCACATTGTATGCATTCAGCTGAGTAAATATGCAGAGGAAACCAGATTTTCCCTCTCTCTCTCTCTGGAAACTTGCAGTTTTAGGTACAAATGCTCTAAGATCAGGAACTATCATTTAAATGATTCCTTTGCAAAGTACTTTAACAGGCACTATATTATATTCTATCCTTCATCGCTGGGACAGAAAAACCAACACCAGCAACTTAAAGGAGGTTTATTTTGGCTCATGTTTACTGTCCACGGTCAGCTGGCTCCAAGGCAGAAACAGCATGGCAGAGGGGCCTGGCAGCCAGGAAGCAGAGAGAATAAGGAAGAGCAGGGGAGGGAAATACCCCCTTCCAGGTCACACCCGGATTAATACACTGATGTGTACAGCACCTCCATGAATCAATCACCTTCCAAAAGCACCACCTCTGAACACATGAGAATTTGGGGAGGACATTTTAGATCTCCATAGCAATACCTGGAACGCATCATAACAGTGTGATGTTGGTGTTGTCTCTACTTTATAGACAAGGGGATTGGATGTCAGAGATTTACAGGAATCACTGGCATCCCATGGCAGCAAGTAAGCAGGCATTTAAGTCCATTCTGTTGATGCCACCACATTCACCCCAGGTTACAACCCTACAGTGGAAATTGCCAGGATGTTCATTGCTCTGGGTTCTATCGTGGCTTTTATGTGTCTTGAATTTTTAGCTCTCCACATATTCTGTGGGAAGAAAATTCTAATGTTTGTTGTTTTTGTTTTTGTTTTTTTTACAAAACATTTCATGCTTTTCCTCGAGGTTTGAGGAAATATGGGGAAAATAATGTTTGGGTGACCAAGAAATCAGAATCTAAAGGAAGACTGAAAGTAAAATATTTATAGGACTTCTCTTGAAGGATTTCCAAGGAATATACTCACCTTAGTGGACAGAGACTTTCTCTTTGTGTCTAGCCATATGTCTATTTTTGTTTTGTTTTTTCCTGCAGTACAAGGGATTGAACCCAGCCAGGTTTGCCCAGGCTGGATTCAAACCTGCCATCCTCCTGCCTCAGCCTTCCAGAATGCTGGGATTACAAGCATTTGCTACCGCATTTGGGCTTGATTCTTGATTTACAGGCACTAATAAAACCCCAGGAGTCTTCTGAGTGACCAATGGTCAAGATGGCAACTTTTTCTTTTGAATTTCTAGGACAATTCTTTTTGACAAACAATCTAATGCTACTCAAATACCAAATTCTAGGCAACTGGTAGGTTCACAACTTTCCTAAGTCTTCAGTTCTTGGCACCAATCCCCCACCTCCACCCCTTTTTCCTCCTACTTTTATAAAAATTATCCTGCAAAGGATTGCATTCAGGGGGCGGAAACTCCTTCAGGGGAAGGATGAGCTAGCCATGGGTTTCCATGAAAGGGTCCTACTGAAACCCAGCCTCACCCTCTTTCCAAAGCAAATCCAAAGTCTAGCCCATTAGGATCAAAATATTCCATTCAGATGCACTGTGGCTTGTACCAATTAATATTCAAGCCTTCTTTTAATGTTTTGTTCATGAGTTGAAAATACAACCATAATCCATAAATTCAACCGTCATTATGTCTAGTCTTTCTTCTTAGCAGCTAGTACTTTCCTTAGTGGAAATAAAACTATTTGCCCATTTCATTCTGAGAACTCTACCTTATTAAAGAGAGGCATGGCAGCCCTTGGTCCTGTGCTGAGTTAAGACACCCCAGACCTTGCTCTCAGAGCAGATTGCAGTGTCTAAATTGATTAGATCTCTAAGTGACAACCTAAGAAGAAAACTTGCAGCAGAAATAGATGTGGCTTATAGAGACAGAGCTGCTCAAGCCTTTTAGAAAGCAAAGGTTGGGGCCGGTGAGATGGCTCAGCGGCATAAGCACCTGCCTGGCAAGCGCAAGGTCCTGAGTTCGACTCCCAGAACCCACATACGAAAAAAGGGCCGGTGATATCGCTCGCGGCACGGGCACCTGCTGGCGCACGAGGTCCTGAGGTCGATCCCTGGTACCCACAAAAAAAAAGCAAAAGTTGGGGGGCTGCCTTAAGAGAAAGTTACCAAAGATTGATCTCAAGTACACAGCATTGAAGTGGGTGGTGAAAATTAATCACTGCTAATTTTGGACCTCTTAAGAAACTGTCATATATGTGGCCGAAACAAAGCATACTAGTGTCCACAAAGAAAGGGGCAGCTTCTGTATCACACTTATACATCATTTAACGCTTACTTTAATGTGCTGGTCTCTACTACTAGATGTCAGCCAAAAATATGGGGACCATACTTAGTGGATCTTTTAAAAGTCCTTGCATAGTAGCATATTGCCTGGCACACAGGAGTTTCTTAATAAACATTGGCTTAATAGTCTACAGAACAACTAAGGAAAAATGAAATAATATTACAAATTATTGTCTATAAATAATAATGTTGTGATTCCTAAAAGATGGCTCCAGGGAAGAACACAACATGGAAGTCTTAAAACCATTTTACAGATTAAGTCCCATTCATCCCGAGCAGCTCTAGGCAAAGAGAGGTTGATCCAGTTTAGAGGGCTGGAGAGATAGAAGTGTTTGCATTCAGCACACGACAGTGCTACTGTGCACACTGAAAAAGCGGATGAACCAGGACTAGAAACATCTATCCTTGAAAATGTTTATCATGTTCCCTTGGCAGAAAGAGTAGCTAGTAATTACACAGCATCCCTCCCTCACACAAAGTAGATACTATTAAACCCCAAATTAACTTAATTTGTTTATATCAGTGCCTTTAAGTAATGAGGTACGGCTCCCACCCTTTCCTGGGTACTGGGGGAATCTTTATCACATTTATCTGCACTTGTTTTTATTTTTCCACATGAGGGTATGGGTAGATCTTCACCCATCTCACCAGAAAGATGAGTTTGGTTTCGACACTGTGTGGGGTACAAGAGCAAGTTGTGACTCAGTTATAGGTTCAGCACCCCAGGAGGATGCCAGCAGGAACTATGGTTAATGTTTGCCACAACTGGCACTTACCAGAGTTTCTTTTGGTAACTGGTACAAGCTGGGCAATGGTGGTGCACACCTATCATCCCAGCACTCTGGGACACTGAGGCAGGAGGGTCACAAGTTTGAGCCCAGCATGGACAGTTTTGCAACTTAACGAGACCACATCTCAAAAAAAAAAAAAAAAAAAAAAAAAGGGCTGGGAATATAGCTCAATGTGAAGGCCCTGGGTTCAATCCCCAGTACCACACACACACACACACACACACACACACACACACACACACGACCTGTTACAAGAGTGATTAGTTCATGAATTTTCTGGTTTGCTTAAAATCATAGACTTCGTTTAGCCTTTCCTTCATCTTTGTATTAGAGCCACTGTGTGCTTGGAGAATCAAAAACTGAACTCCAATTTAAATGCTGGTTTAAGTTTATTTTTATTTTTATTAGTACATGTTTGCAATACATAATGATTACATTCACTGTGGGGAGCTGGTACACATATGTAACACATCTTAATTATTTTTACATATCCCTTCTTTTTCCTCCCTTCCCTCTCCCAATGTTGGTCTAGGTTTAATCCAACCACAAGAAATGTGAACCTGCTGCCCTTTTTCACCCATCATGTCACTGAGGCAGACATTAGCCACTGGGGGCTGTTCAGCCCCCTGCTATTTATACTTGCAACAGGACCTAGTGTTTTGTTTCCCATTACAAAAGTAAAAGGGTCCTAATTTCCTTTCCTCCTGTCTCCAGCTAGAATTGGTGTTGAGATGTGCTCATCACTGTGACCTCCCTGAAGTTCTTCTAATATAGCACTGTTAAGTTACCTACAATTTTTTGACATTTTATTTTTGTGCATTCATTCTCTCTCTCTCTCTCTCTCTCTCTCTTCTACCCCCTCCCTTCCTCCCTCTCCCCCAAGAGAGCTCTGTACTCAAGCTCTGATCTACCACTCAATAAAAGATGTAGGAAGGTTGGTTAACTGCTATGGTTTGGATATGCTTTGAATGTTTCCCGAGTTCACATTTTGAAATTTAATCCCCATTGTAAGGTATTGAAAGGGTAGAAACTTAATCTGACTATAATAGAGGTGTAGCCTTTGGGAAATAATTAGGATTAGATAAGGTCATCAGGATGGAGTACTTATGATCAAATCCTGGTGGCTTTAAAGAAGAGGGGGAATGACTGGGACTCATACACATATGCTTCAGGTCTCCTGGCATGTGACGCTCTGTACCACTTGGGACTCCATGGGCCCTTGAACCTCTAGCACTGTGAGCTAAATATTTTTTTCTTTATAAAGTTATTCAACCCCAGAAATTTTGTTACAGTAATGCAAGACAAATACACTAATCATGTGAGCTCCAGTTTCTTTTTTTTTTTTTTTTTTTTTTTGTGGGTACCGGGGGTCGACCTCAGGACCTTGTGCGCCAGCGGGCGCTCATGCCACTGAGCGATATCACCGGCCCCTTTTCTCGTATGTGGGACCTGGGAGTTGAACTTGGGCCCTCGCGCTTGCCAAGCAGGCGCGTACGCCGCTGAGCCATCTCACCGGCCCAAGCTCCAGTTTCTTGACTCACTATTTTTGTCTCACCTAGTTTAACATATGGACGCCCCTCATTTTATAGATGAAAAACTGAACCCAAAGGAACAGGCAGAAAAAAATTAATAGATGAAGTATTTAATGGACAGAGGAATTACAAAACTTGTCCAAGTTTAAACTATTTGGAAAAAGAGCCAGGACTGGAATCCAGGGCTCATGGCTCCAAGCCAGTTCATTTTCCCTACTCTGCCTAAAGTATCCCACACTGCTGATAGGACATGCTATTACCATCCAACCCACAGTCCGTGTCTCAGAAAAACAGATAGCAGGTAAGTTATGTGCTGTGTGTGGCCACCTTCCTCTTAGGTATATGACAAATTTGGGGGTGTGTGCAAGGTCAGAGTTGTTCCAGTTCACTCTCACACTGTAATCCAACCTACCGCCAGTCACTCCTTCCTTCCTGTCTTTGTTGCGCTGCCAACCATCCCAACAGGCAGGATCCAAGTGCATGGCACCTGGCCAGAAAATGACTAATACCATCTCGTGTGCCCAGACCACATACAAAAGGCAAGCAGCTCCGTTTTTAAAACCTTGCTGGACAGGTTGGTATCAGTAACTTCAAACTACAAATGCTCCTTTGTTTTGTAAGTTGAGTAAAGAATGATTGAGCGGGGACAGAGAAAAGGCTCAGCCTGTGATGAGCCAAGGCTACTGGGGCAATGGTGACTCAGCTTAACCGGGTTTTCAATGTTTTTATTTGAGAAAGTTTCTCTCACAGACATGTTTTTGTCAACCAGCTCACCTTCTACTGCCACTCAACTTCAGGCTCCTGACAGAGAAGAAAGTACTGCTTTAAAATATTTAAAAAAGAAAAAAAAAAATCCCAGTCAGATTAAAAGTATGTGTGTATTGCTTCTCCTCAGCCTTTTGGCTATGATCAAGTGTAAAAATATATGTGCATGTAGGCTCAAACTAGAAGGGGAAGTGCAAGCATAAATGGGGTTGTGTTGGAATGACAGGGTAATTTCTTTCATTTTTTTTTTTTTTTTTTTTTTGTGGGTACCGGGGGGTCGACCTCAGGACCTCGCGCACCAGCAGGCGCCCGTGCCTCTGAGCGATATCACCGGCCCCTTTTTCGTATGTGGGATCCGGGAGTCGAACTCGGGCCCTCGCGCTTGCAAGGCAGGCGCTTATGCCGCTGAGCCATCTCACCGGCCCATTTCTTTCATTTTTAATGTTATATGTAATATATAAATATAAATACATAGCATGTATTCATAATAAATGCATAATATGTATTTATATATTATATATTATCAGTATAGTATATATGTTCTTATTTTTTTTTGAGATGGGATCTTGCTTTGTTGTCTAGACTGGCCCCAAACCCCTAAACTCAAACAGTCCTCCTGCTTCAACCCTCATGTAGCTGGGACTTAGATAGTATATTTTTACATTTTTAATTTAAAATTTTAAATAGTATATGTTTCTGTCTGGACAGAATACATCTTTTGGATTTAAATAACTAGAGTTGTGGTAGTTTGGTTTTTCGGTGTTTGTGTGTCAGCTAAAACTAGAATGTAAACCACTTGAGGGCAGGAACTTCATCTGGTTTAAAAGTTTTGTCCCAAACATTTGATTTCAAATACTCCTGGAAAGCTTGTTTAAAATATCAATAGTTATGTCCTGCCCCAGAGAGCTGGTTGAATTGTAAAATTTCTGAATTTTTGCCACATTCTGGTATTCAGGGATAGGGTGTTAGTGTCTCCTGCAGAGCAAAATGGGGTTTCTGTGTGTATATGCGGTCACACACACACACACACACAGCAGGAGCTCGGGCAGACCTAAGGGGTGAATCCTGGCCCTCAACTAATGTACAAAACTTAAAAGCATATCTACTGCTTGACATCAGTTAATGTAATACTTACCATTAGTGCAATCTGAAAATTTTATTGTATTTTTAGCCCCAGCGTAAAAGCTTGGAGGCTTCCTAGGAGGGTACTGTAATGACTCTCAACTTGGTGGACACCACACCCAAGGGGTGACACTGAATGCAAAGAATAAATGAGATGTGGTCAAAAATATGGTGAATGTTTAAATTTTTAAAAATTATTACAGTAAAAGACACATCGCTATTAATCCCCCTCAAAATACTCTATTTTTTAACACACGCATGCCATCGTTCTTCCCATTTCTGAAACAGTTCACAGTTTAGGTTTACTGTAATTTCTGTCAAAGAAAAACATTACAATATGTCCTCAACTACCTTATTCACTGGATCTGGCACCAGGCAACTTCTGGCTTTTCCCCAAAGTCAAAAAGATGGTGAAAAGTAAACATTTCGAGTTGATTCAGGACACTGAGGCAGCCATGACAACACTACTAGATACTCATGAAAGAGGATTTCCAGAACTGCTTCAGACAGTAACAAGAATGATGGGGTAAGTGTGTTAGAAGGGAAGAAGAGTATTTTGAAGAGGATTCATAGCAATGTCTTTTCCTATATATTTTTTAAATTTTATACTTTTACTATACTTTTTTAATCACACTATATATTTCACTTACTTAACATGAAAAACCAGATCTTGTTCCTGTATCCTGCCCAGAGAATGGAAGAAAGTTAGGATAAATCTCCAAGATCAAAGGATAACTGTTCAGGAAACTAACCATACCATGAGAAAAGATCTGCTGATCTTTTTGTGCATGCTCAGGATTGAACTGAGAGCCTCATGAATGCTAAGCATGCATTCTAGAACCAAGATACATTCCTCTGCCCAAGACATGCAGATCTGATAGCTGAGGTCACCTGTTGAAATGGCCAGATTTCTGCATGGTCATTCAACAGGAGGCCATCATTGCCAAGCCTGTCCCACAGTTCCACTCAGCCTGAGGACCCTTCTAATAGGAATAGAGATGCAAGGACACTGGGCACTTGATGGAACTCTTTGCCATGAGCATGTCAAACTAAAAGCAAACACAAACCCCCCCCCAAAGAATCATCAGTGCATGAAAAAGCTAGAGTTGATGGCTTCAGAGATAGGATCTTGCATTAATGAAAGAGGAAGCTTTAAAAGGAAAATCTGTATAAACAAAATTTCTCAATATAAGTGGCTGCAAAAATGAAAAGCCTGGAAGGAGAGATAAGGCAAAGTGGAAATACCTCAGAAAGTAAAAGACAATGGTAGAAAATGGAACAAGAAAATAAGAGAATTGAGCTGGGTATGGTGGTACATGGTGGTAATTCTGGCATTCTGGGAGGCGGAGACAGGAAAATCATAAATTCAAGCCAGCCTGGGGAATTTAGCAACCTAGAGAGACCCTGTCTCAAAATAAAAAAATAAAAAAAAAAAAACAGCTACAAATGTAGTTCCATATGAAGGCCTTGGGTTCAATTCCCAGTACTGCAAAAATAAATAAGAATCAGTTTCAGAGAAGCCCACAACAGAGTTTCCACAGATAGATTTCTGAATGCACTTGACCTATGTAGATCTGGTAGTGGGGCCCTTGACCTTGTTTATCTTGTCTGTGCTCTTGCTTTTCTCTCAGACGACTGGAAAAAAAACTTGGGGCAGAGATTAAAATATGAATCTCGGACTCCTTCATGATTCCATCTGAACAGTGACATTGTTTAGTTTAACTTCCTGCAAGTTTAACTAACTCCAAGTTAGGTCTTTCTGAAAGGTGCAACCCCTAAGTAACCAGCAGGAAAAGGATGAACATTGGTGGCTAGACCGAGGGTCAGCAAATATATTTTATATAATGAATGTAGCTGAGTGTGGTGGCATATACCTGTAATCCCAGCACTCTTGGAAGGCTGAGGCAGCGGGATCACAAGTTGGAGCCCAGCTGGGCATCTTAGTGATTTAGCAAGACCCTGTCTTGAAATAAAAAACATTTTAAAATGGCTAGGGATGTAGCTCACTGCAAAGGCCCGGAGTTCAGTCCCTAGTACTGGGGGGTTGGGAGAAGAACTAGATAGTAAATACTTTCAGGCTTGCAGGCCATATGGTCTCTGTCTACTGAGTTCTGCCACTATAAGCATGAGATGCTGTGATCCAGAGACAATACTTAAACTAATGATCATGGCTGTGTTTTGATAAAACTTTATTTACAAAATGGGCAGTGGGTCAAATTTGGCCTATGGACCATAGTTTATGAATCATTACCTAAACCAGTGGCTTTAATAACTTTTGAGGGGTTTCAGACAGTGGTAAGGATCAAACCCAGAGCCCCACACTTGCTAGGCAAGGCTGTACCACTGAGCCACACCTCCAGACCAGTGGCTGAAAGCACTGGGCCTGCAGCATTAGCATCACCAGGGAATACCTAGATGTAGTTTCTAAATTGGGTACAGTGGTGCCTGCCTGTAATCCCAGCACCCTTAGAGGCTGAGACAGGAGGATCACAAATTGGAGCCCAGCCTGAATAACTTCACTAAGACCCTGTCTCGAAAAAGAAAAAGAAAAAGAAATGTAGGTTTTCAGTCTCCACTCAGACTGGGGAGCAGTTCTGTACAACATACTCCCCAGAGGCTGAGGATGAAGCTCAAATTTGAGAAAAGCACTGCCCTAAACCACTAATAATTGCATTAAAAAATCACACTGAAGCTTTTTGGAAGGATTTTGAGTTTCTAGGGAGGATCATCATCTTAGAATGTGTCACAGTGTCAAGATACTAATTGCCAGAGGAAAGAAAGCTAAGCCAGCACACTGTCCCTGTGGCACTGAGATATTGTATCTTCAAGTCTAAGCTTGTGCAGATGATTATAGACATTGACTATTTGACATTGAAGTTGTTGGTTTAAGATCCTTCAAGGTAGTCAGCCAAATGTTCTCAACAGGCGAATGCCATGTGGCTTTAAGACATAAGGGGTTTAACTGAACTTTTAATGGAGAGGTGTGTTAGCTAGCTTTCTATCCCTATGACAAATGCCTGAGATAATCAGTTTAGGATTTATTTTGGCTCATTGTCAGAAGAGTCAGTCCACGATCTCTTGGGCCTGCTGCTTTTGGGCATGTGTTGAAGCAGGACGTTGTGGCAGAAGGGCTTTGCAGATGAAAACTGCTGACTTCCAGTTTGGCTCTATTCCTTGTACACACCCCTCTCCCCATGTGATGCCCTGTGCTGCTTTAAGACTTTACAGAGGGGCCGGTGAGATGGCTCAGCGGCGTAAGCGCCTGCCTTGTAAGCGCGAGGGCCCGAGTTCGACTCCCGGAACCCACATACGAAAAAGGGGCCGGTGATATCGCTCAGCGGCATGGGTGCCTGTTGGCGCGCGAGGTCCTGAGGTGGACCCCCCGGTACCCACAACAAAAAAAAAAAAAAAAAAAAAAACAAAGACTTTACAGAGAGTTTCCACCACTGAGAAGGTCCTTGCCAGCAAGAAGGCCCTAGCCAGATGTGGATCCTTGACCCTGGAACTCCCAGTCTCCAGATTCATGAGTTTAATAAACCCTTATTCTTTATAAATTAAAAAAAAAAAAAAAAGAAAAGAAAACTTCATGGTGGCTGGGAAGCAAAGAAAAAAAGGCAGATGCCATAGCTCCACTATCCCCTTCAAGGGCACAACCCCAATTACCTAACTTCCTTCCACCTCCCAAAGGTCCCACTGTCTCTCAGTGGTGCCACAAGCTAACAACTAACAACCAAGCCTCTACTTAGCATATGGGCCATTGGGGGACATTTAGGATCCAAAGCATAACAAGAGGTGAAGGTGCTCAACATTTTATTAAGTTTTAAAAACCTTACATTTGTGATACACTAAGAAATAGGAATGCTGCTTCTCAAAGGACATATCCTTTAGCACTGGGTTATGGGTTTAGAAGTTGTGGAGCATCTGCTATTTTCCTGTGAAGAAATTCATGCATTCACAATCTTGGCTTTGAACTGAGGATATGTGTGTCAGTATCTTCTTCCTTCAGGGAAGAACAGACATGGTTACGGCTTCAGGTCCCCAGCATGCTGCTTCTGCACATTTGACTCCATAACCTCCGATGTGGACTAAAATTTGTTCTAAGTGAGACTTGAGTCCCTTCAGAGAGGTTGAGGGAGTGGAGCATCAAAATATTCCTCAGGATGGATCTCATACGCAGTTGTGTGTGTGTGGTAAAATATGCATAACCATCTTCACTATTTTTAAGCACATAGTTCAGTGACATTAAGAACATTCATATGGTTATTCAGTTATCACTATCATCTATCTCCAGAACTTTTTTGTCTTGCAAAACTGAAGCTCTGTCCCCATTAAACACACTAACTCAACCTTACCTTCTCTACTCAGCTCCTTAAACCCATCATTCTATTTCGTCTGAGTTTGATTGCTCTAAGGACTGCATAGAAGTAGAATTGCACAATATTTGTCCTTTCGTTACTGGCTTATTTTTTTTTTTTTTTTTTTTTGTGGGTACCGGGGGGACGACCTCAGGACCTCGCGCGCCAACAGGCACCCGTGCCACTGAGCGATATCACCGGCCCCTTTTTCGTATGTGGGTTCCGGGAGTCGAACTCGGGCCTTCGCGCTTGCAAGGCAGGCGCTTAAGCCGCTGAGCCGTCTCACCGGCCCTGGCTTATTTTTAAACGTAGTTTTGACATACATAGATCACTATCCTTACAGTGAATATGGGTCTAGTTGGTATAGCTCTTACTTCTGGATCAGAAGTCTTTAACCTGGAGCTCTTCTTGCATGAACCCAGGGATCTAATATCCTTTATGGGCTCCGTCTCCTATTTATGAGGTTTCCATAGGAACCATTATCCTAGAAAATGCTCTTTTGCTCTGGGAGCATTCTCTCAGGCTCAGATCAAGATTAGCCACCTCTAGTTAACAACAACCACCCACCTGGTTATATTGATTATATTATTCAATCATACAGTTTTGTGGATGATTCAAGTTTGACACCAAACTGAACTGTCACTCATTCTGTAAACTCTTAGTCCCAAATTTACATGGCCAGTTAAGAATCTGACCTTGCTTTCCTCACATGAAAACATTTACTTGGTTTGGATATAGTTTGTGTTTGTTTTACTCCTCCCAAGGATTCATGTGCTAGAACTCTGGTCCCCAGTATGGTGGTGCCTAGGGAATGGAATCTTGTTTGTTTATAAAGGAGGGCCTAGTGCAAGGTAGTTGGGTCACTGGAGGCCTCACCCTAGGAAGGGATTAATGTTCTTGAGGGACACTGGTTAGTTTCCATGACAGTGAGTTCTTATAAAAAAACCAAGTCTGGCCCCTGAATCCCTACTGCCTCCAGTCTCACCATGTGCCTGCTCCCTCTCTTATGCTCCCCATCATGATGTTATCCACCATATTTTCATATAGCCAAGGGGACCATCCCTAGAGAATAAACAGATGGGACTGCCCAATCTTGGACCTTCAGCCTCTAAAACTGTGAGCTACATAAACCTCTTTTCCTGGTAAGTACCCAACTTTGGGAAATTTGTTATAGCAACAGAAAATGGATGAATACAGTGTCTAATATAAATGCAAATCAAAACCACAACAAGATACCACTTCATATCCATTAAGATGGCTATTATCAAACAAATCAGAAAATAACAAGTGTTGGCAAGGTTGTGGAGAAATGGAAACCTGTATAATGGGAAATGGTACATGCACTATGGAAAATAATATGGTAGTTCTCCAAAAGTTATTAATAGAATTACCATATGATACTGCAATTCTACTTCTGGATATAGATAGATAGATAGATAGATAGATAGATAGATAGATAGATAGATAGAGATGATATAGATATATAGATATATATTTGCAAGAATGTACAGATATACAGTGGTACCTTGGCTCATAAATGCTTTTGTTATAGATGTTTAGATATGTAGTTGAAAGAATTACAGATATACAGCGGTACCTCGGTTCATAAATGCTTTGGTTTGCAAACAATTTGGTTCTCAAACAGAAATGTTTGGCAAAATTTTGTTTTTGCTTCCAAGCTCTGCATCAGGTGACAAACACAACTATGGCAATCTTTCCCACACAAACACAAATGTGTCCGACTTTTCCAAAATCGTAAAATAAATTAAGTTTGTGAACTGAGGTACTATGTATATTTGAAAGAATTGAAAGCAAAGCCTTTAACAGGTATTTGTTGACTCATGTTCATTAGTGAGTGAACAAATATTAGCAGCATTATTCGCCAATAGCCAAATGGTAAAAACACAAAGGCCCATTGATGGATAAATTATAAACAAAATATGGTATATACATCTAGTGAAATATTATCCTGCCCTAAGAAAGGTTGAAATGCTGGTACATGCCATAACGTGGGTGGACCTTGCAAACATTAAGCCAAATGAAAATAAATCACAAACAGACAAGTATTGTACCATTTCACTATGAGGTCCTGAGAATAGTCAAACCCACAGAAACAGAAAGTAGAATGGTGATTACCAAGGGCTGGAGAGCGGATGGTGGAGAATTAGTATTTAATGAGTATGGAGTTTCAGCATGGGAAGATGAAAATGTTCTGGAGGTGGATGGATGGATTTTGGTGATAGTTGTACAGTGTGCGTGTACTTAGTATCAGTAAACCATGCACCTGGTATGGTGGCTCACCCCTGTAATCCCAGAATTCTGGGAGGCTGAGGCAGAAGGATCATAAGTTTGAGGACTGCCTGGGAAACTTAATGAGACCTTTGTCTGAAAACAAAAAATAAAGAGCAGGGTGGGGGGGATGCAGCTCAGTGCAAAGGCCCTGAGTTCAATCCCCAGTAACACATACACACATGCATGTGCACGAGGGGTTAAAATGGCAAGCTTTAGATAGATAGATAGATAGATAGATAGATAGATAGATAGATAGATAGATAGATAGATAATTTACCACCAAATTTTTTTAAGAACATCTAATGCTATCTGATCTTATTTCCCTTTTCCTGCAAAAATCTCAAGAAACCTTTGTAGAATTCATCCCCAAACACTATTCTGGGAAGAAAGAAAATGCAGAAAGTAGCAAATTGGTTTTTCAAAAGCTGGGCCTGCCTTCCTTGTGTGCATTCTTGGGTAGAAAGTCACTTTAATGTCATACCCTCTCCTCCCCATCATTCCCAAAGGGAGGCACATAAAGTACAATTTAAGTCAGAGTCACAGTGCACACTCCCAGGAGACTAGCCAGCTTCCGCACTCATAGGCTGCCCATTCAGCAGGGATGGTGGGGATGCCCAGCTAAATTCAGAGGAGAGTCAGGAGAGCAGGGTCCCGGTGGTGGCACGGGTGGGGTGTCATCTGCAGAGGTGGGCCCCTAGGACTAGAAGTACGGGACTTCTTTTCACTGGAAGTCACTTACCTCACCAAAGTGGTTCTCGATGATGTTCAGAGCAGCCCAGCTAACCTGACAGTTCTCGTGGAGTTGTAAAGCCTCAATTCTATCCATCCCACCAAGTTCTTCTATCAGAAGACACAAGCTTTCCTTATCACTCTGTTTCTGTGCAGCCTGGGAGCCAAGTGAGAGATGGTGAGACCCTGGGCAGCCCCTGAGGAAGCAGAACCTCCAGCAGCCCCACAGCAGTGGCCCCCAGCGAGGTCAGACCCAAGGCTCCTGGGACAGCAGGGGCATTTTTATAAAACAAAAATATCTATATAAAAATGTATGTCTATTTTATTACACAAAATACAATGTTTCTGGACTACTAGCTCATAAAGAATTTTTTTGGCTGAATATATTACCACCCACCAATATACATATCTCTATTGCTATTTAGTAGATTCCCCTCCTCTGATTAATGGAAGTTGTTTTAAATACAGTTCAGAAGAATGTTTGAGTAACATTATGTAAATGCAGACATTCTGTCCTGCACTCCCTGGGAAGTCTTATGAGATAAGTCAGGAGACCCTTAGTCACAGAAGCCGCAAGGTGGAAAAGAATGGAGTCCTTGGAACAAACAACCGGAGTGTATTTAATCCAATGTGGGCCACTGGTTTAATTATCAGAGGTTATTTATTCACTCAAATGTTTGTCCATATTCTTTTTTTTTTTTTTTTTGGTGGGTACCGGGGGTCGACCTCAGGACCTCGCACGCCAGCAGGTGCCCGCGCCGCTGAGCGATATCACTGGCCCTTTTCTCGTATGTGGGTTCCGGGAGTCGAACTCGGGCCCTTGCGCTTGCCAGGCAGGTGCTTACGCCACTGAGCCATCTCACCGGCCCTGTTTATCCATATTCTATGGGGAAGGCACCGAAAGCTAGAGGTGCAGATGTAACTTAGAGAAGGTCTTTTCATAACTCAATAACTATTGGGAGCAACAAGTAAATAATTGCTATAGTATAGTTTAAAAATACCATACAGTAAACTATCAGATATTAAATTACAGAAGATGCAGAGAGCAGGCTTGAAGGTCTCACAGATTCTTAGTGAATGGGACTTTACAGAGCAGGATAGCAACTTTCCCAAAAGAAGGGGCACTGAGGATGAAGGCTTGAAGAAATAAGTGTTGTATATTATAAGAGAGAGTAGTCCAGCTAAAACAACATATTTAGGGGACATGGGGAGCGAGAAAGAAAGTGCTATGGCATCATATCCTGAAGGGCTTTGTTATTGTGTGTGCAGTAACAAAAGCCCTCTAGATCGAGTTAAATGTGATCTAAGCCACATTGTTTGGCTTGAATCAATGGTGAAAGTTTGAGCTGCATGTCTAAGCCTTTGTATTTTCTAGTCCCATCTTTTTCCCAAAATGAGTCATTGACTTAGAGTAAAGAAACCAAGGCAGAAATCAAGGGCCTTGGTTCTGAGGCCTTGGTCAACCTCAGAAAGAAAACTGGGAATTGAGGGATAAGCCAGAGCAATAGGGGCCCTGAAGAAGGGTTTTGGATTTTCATAGAACAGCAAGTGACCCAGAAGTTGTTTTACAAAACTTCAGTGGCAGTCTGCTGCCCACCTGCAGCTTTCTGCGATACCACCTTGATCTTCCTCCTCCACCACTGAGCAGTGGTGGTGGACCTAAGGCACGCACACCATAGTGGGCTGTTTGTATCATCGAAAGCTCTAAAAGGTTTGCCCTCACTGATACAGGGGCTTCATTGGATCATCCAATTTGATTTCCCAAAACAAAAATCCCATCTCTAATTCAAATGAAGCAGATGAAGTTACATTTCTGTAGCCCAGACCCATGTTTTCACAAACTTTTCATGTCCAGCCCTGTCTGCTAGTTGCTGAATCTCCATCTTTTATCAGTGTTGTTTGCTCAAAGTCTCCGGCTGTAATTGGGCTAGGTTTCAAATTAGGTCTGTTCTTTCCAAGATGGTTACATGAAAAGGATGTTCAATGTAGGCTTTTAAAAGGAATTCCCTGGTGTTACTTTGAAGCTTTTCAAGTGGCTTGGCCACATGTAAAAGGAGCTTAATCAAATGAACACAGCCAGCCTCCAAGATGGCCCCTGTTGATTGCTGACTCCTGATCCTCATGACCTGGTATAGTTTCCCCTTAGACTGAATAAGGCTGACCTCTGTAAGCAACAGGGTGCTGCTGAAATGACAGTATGACCTCCAAAGCCAGGTCATAAAAGACATTGGAACTTTCCTCAGATGGTTTGTTCTGGTGGAGGAAACTAGCCATCATGATGTGAGTATGCTCAGGCAGCCCTTGGGGAGGTACATGTGGCAGGGGTGACTTGTAAGCCCTATGGATTAGTCTCTTGGACTTGAGACTCCTGGTCCCAGAAACTGAGATGTTTGTTTTAAGTCACTAAGAGATAATTTCCTATGCAGCAGTATAGACCTCACAAAAATAGTATCTGAATATTAGTTTAACTTTATTTCAGAACTAAGACTTTTCTAGAATTCTAGTTCAGTGCTTTGTAGTACTTTTCTTCAGTCACAGAGCTTAATGGAGTTAGAACTTTCTTGTGATCCCCCTCAAGATTGACCCATGCTAACTTCTTACTGCCCCTTCACAGATCTCCTGTGTTTTAGCCCTCTCCACATGCACTGTTTAGAAGGGTCAGGGGCTCACTGATTCTTGTCCTCTTTAACCCCTCTATTGGTTCCTCTGCCTTATTGAGAACAAATCAGCACCCTCACAGACCCTATGGGACCTGGCCCCTGGCTACCTTCAGCCTGATCTCCCACCACTTTCCACCACTTTGCTCTGACCACACCTTCCCCTTTTGCTAGTCCTTTTGCCTAGAATATGCTTCTCCAGATAACCACAAGACTCACTCTCTCAACTGGTGTGGTGGCACACACCTGAAATCCCAGCTCTGGGAGGCTGCAGCAGGAGGACTGCAAGTTCTAGCCTTGCCTGGGCAACTTGGCAATTTAGCAGCTTAGTGAGACCCGGTTCTAAAATTTAAAACAAAACAAAAAAGAAGAAAGCTGGGGATGTAGCTCAGTATAAGGGCCCTGGATTCAATCCTCAGTACCAACACCACCACCACCACAAAAAAAAAAAAAAAAAAAAAAAAAGAAGGAAAAAAGACTCATTCTTTCAGATCTCTGTTCAAATGTTCCTCTTCAGAGAATGTTCCTTCTCCAGACTACTGCATACACACTGCCATGTCTACTCCCCACCCTGAATGATTAGTGACTTCCTCTTTTTTTTTTCTCCAGTATTGGAGATCAAATCCAGGGCCTTTGCTACACCCCCAGCCCTTTTTATTTATTTTTTTAAATTATCTTTTTTTTCCCCTTAAATGTAAAAAAACACCTTGGTACAGCACAGACAGACACAAAAGGCGGGTGGGAGGGCTGCACGCAGGGGCATACATTGCATTTTTTATTTTGAGACAGGGTCTCACTAAGTTGCTAAGTTACTCAGGCTGGGCTCAAATTTGTGACCCTGTTGCAGCCTCCCAGAGTGCTGGGGTCATATATGTGCATCACCATGCCTGGCTAGTGACTACCTTTTATCTGATTTACTTTATCCAGTACTCCCTCCATGGTGTGTCCGTCCCCCACCCCACTAACACATAAGTTCCACTAGAACAAGACCTTCGTGCTAGCCTACTCCGAGCATGCAGAAATGTGCCTGACACCAAGACCTCACTTGTGGAAAGGAAGGCAGCAGTCTTCTGTGAGATGCCTCTTTTTGTGTTACCCACAGGACATGAGGACAGGAGGGGGGCGGGGAGTGGAGAAGAAACAGAATCCTACTTGGGTTTCAAGAACCAAATTAAGGGGGGGCCAGTGAGATGGCTCAGCAGCGTAAGCGCCTGCCTGGCAAGCGCGAGGTCCTGAGTTTGACTCCCGGAACCCACACAAAGGAAAAAAAGGGCCAGTGACATCGCTCAGAGGCGCAAGCGCCTGCTGGCAAGCACGAGGTCCTGAGGTCAACTCCCGGTACCCACACACACAAAAAAAGAACCAAATTAAATGTCTTAAGTTAGAAACTGATGTTTGTAAACCAACCTGCTGACAGCAGCTCACCTGGAGGATATAAGAGATGACATCGAGGATGATGAGGATAATCTTCACATCTGGGACAGTGAGCAGATTCAACAGTGGCCCCAGGATTCCAAAGTGAACGAGCTGGAACAACTGGTCTGCGGAGGCCCCCGTTGTGAAGTTAGCCACTGTCCAGACAGCTTCTTTCTGAACTTTATACTCTCCCTGCAGAGACACAGTGTCTACATTCACTACAGATCCCGAAGCGCATAAAAGTGCACTGACTTGACTTACTTTTGAGGGAGGTTGGGGACACCCAGCACTCTACAGGCAATTTCTGCAGACTGCCTTGGCTGCCTGCCGTCCAGATGGGAAGACAGCATCTGAGAAGCCATGAAACCAGCCAAGCAAGCAGTGGGGTCTTAGAGGGAGGTTCTAAGATCAAGTAGATTCATTTCCCTATGTCAACCTATAGGGAAAATATAACCGACATAAACCAATCTAGATAATCTATACAGACTAGCAATTATGCCTGGAATTTTAGAAGATAGTGGCCTATATTCTATATTTCTAAACTTTCTGACACAATAAAATTTTGGATAAATTACATAGCAGGGCATAGATGTGATCTAGGAGACTGAGCCAGCCGAGATAACAGGGAAAGATCACTGAAATATTGTTCAATGAATCCTTTACATTTATAAAAAGCACTTGGCCCAGAGATGTGGGCATAGTTTATCATGGATCCTTCTATTCCTGGGCAGTAGGACTTATTTTATGGCTGGGGAAAATTGGCCTCAGGGTAGAACAAAGACAAAAACAAATAATTTATGGCCCCAATCAAGTTCTAGTTTAAAAGACATGGTTTTAAATATGAGTACTACTTGATTTATAACTGGATATTCCTTATTAGAACAAGTACAGGCTCACAATAGGATATAGGCTAGAAAGTGCTGAAGTATTGGAAGATGCCATGATTTGGGCTGCACACCTGTCCTGTTTTTCCTACCTGACCCACACCTGGAAACCTGTCCTCCAACCTCAGAACAGAGAAGCCAGAAACCTCTCTTCCCCAGGCCATACCACCTGCCTCCCACCCCCAGCCCAAGGTGACCATCCATGACCACATATGGTAGCTCTTCCGTTCAAAGTTGGCAAAAGGAAATACTGATGACAGTAATTACTCCTGGGGAAAGGAAATGAGTATTAGGAGGAGGAAGGAACCTTTATTTTACTTTCACATTTGAAGTTTTCATTTAGATTACCACTTTAATCAATTTCATTTGTGCACTGAAAAGGTCACTTTTTCTTCATTGTATGACATCACAGTGGCCTGGTAAGTTTTTCTTATTAAAACAAAACAAAACCTCCTTCCTCCTTTCATAGGTAGAGAATAGATGGCACATTCTTTGACCACCCCATAGAGATAAGCCAACATTTACCAGCTCAAGGTTTTTCTGGATGTTTGAGCTGTGGGGTCACCTTTTCAATGAACAATATTTGTTCAATGAGTTCTTGAGAATGGAGGGTCTCTTTCTGTTCCTAGACAGAGCCAGGAACCTAAGGTTTCAGAGGTTTCTTGTGATCTTGATTAATTTGCTTCTTAGCCTGTGTCTAAACTCCTGAAGGAATTCAGGGCCATAGGAAGGTAGCCTTTTGTTGGTCATGGAGTGTGCCACTTACATTTTTTAGCAGAGCCACCAAAGGAGGCAGCAAATTATGAGTGATCAGCTCCTGGATTTGCTGGCGGGGCCCAGCGGCCACGTTGCTCAGGGCCCAGGTTGCCTCCTTCTGGATGGAGGACCTGGGGTGTTGTAGGAGCTGGGGCAGCACCTTCAGCATGCCCGCATCGATGGCCATCTGGGTTTGGTGATCTGTCCCTGTGACTATATTCCCCACAGTGCGGAGAGAAGGGGTCTGGAAGAACAAGGTTGGAAGTCTAACTCAGTATCACAAATCTACTGTGATAACTGCAAATCTATTGCAGTTAAAGGTGAAAATCACACCTGGTTCTGTGCCCTTCTAAACATTAGTTGTGCTATGCTGTTGGTTTTCTGGAACCATGTGAACCATAATATTTTATCCATGATCTTTATTGAGTCAACATATCTATGGGTGTTCTTACATAGTGTCAAGGTACTTGCCAGCTTCCCAAAAGTTCTGGCTCAGGTGATACAGATAACTTCATCAGGAAATAAGCTGGATGTGATGGCACAGGCCTGTCATCCCAGCACTTGGGAGGCTGAGATAGGAGGATCATAAGTTTGAGGCCAGTGTGGGCTACATCATGAGACTCTGTCTCAACAAAAAACAAAACAAAAAGAAATTCTTCTGTCCTTATTACATGCTTTCAACTGGGTAAAAAGCTAAGTTGATTATAATGTCTATCATGTTATAACTTCTACTGAATGTATATTTAGCAATAGTATCAAGCTTCTGTTTTATATTTAATTGGAACTAATGAGGTCCCAGTGGCATTTCTTGGTACATTCGTGAACCTATCACAATAAGGTCACCAGGATGGGTTCATGATTGGGCTTAAGATAACTATCCTGGGAGAACTGACCATGGATTTATTTGGGTTTCTCTGTACTGTAGTGGCAGCTCCTGGAGAAGCCCACCAACAGTTCTAGAGTTTTCCTAGCCTTTTAGGCTACATACCTGGTACTCAAGTGAGAGACGGAAACTATATGATAGGGTAGTATATAGTTGATATATGTTTAATAACTTAGCAAAGTGTTTGATAATGATTTTACTTGCTTAATAATGGTTTTACTTCCTTTTTGCCTGCATCTATGTAATGTAAGAATAAATTGAAGAGAGGGTAAGAGGGAATTTTCTTTCACATTGTGTAAGAAATTCAAATGCTACAATGAGCTACACACACACACACACACACACACACACGCGTGCGTTGTATTATCCAACTTGTTTAAGTCCAAATGCATAGACCACTAAAAGGAAACGATTAAGAGTAGTTCCCTGAGTGGTAGGATTATAAGCAATTTCCACTTGATAATTTTTTTTTTTTGGTTATCAGATTAAGTTATTTGGGCTGGTGATATCGCTCAGTGGCATAAGCGCCTGCCTGGCAAGCGCGAGGTCCTGAGTTCGACTCCCGGTATCCACATACGAAAAATGGACCGGTGATATCGCTCAGCGGCATGGGCGCCTACTGGCGCACGAGGTCCTGAGTTTGACCCCTGGTACCCACAAAAAAAAAAAAAAAAAAAAAAAAAAAGAATAAGTTATTTAACACTCACTTGGAGCTTTGATCAAAATAGATTTGAGTCCTTTGCCAAAAAGTGGCAAAGACCAAGGGAACACAGATGACAAACAATGTTTCAGGTAAAGGATTAGAGCCAGGTATGTTGGCACACACCTGTAATCCCAGCACTCAGGAGGCTGAGGCAGGAGGATCGCCATGAGTTCAAGGCCAGCCTGGACTACATAGCGAGACCCTGTCTCAAAAAAAAAAAAAAAAAAAAAAAAGATTAGAGCCACCTATGAAGTCCTAAAGCCAGGGGACAGAACCTGGTAAAGTGAATCTGACACACGGACTCTAATCTGAAGGCTCTTACAGAGACAGAAAGGACCCAGGATGATATTTACCAAGACACTGAATTCCGAGCTGGTCATGAGCTCTACCAGCCTGGGCAGGACGCCTGCGTCAACCACTAGGGCTATGCGCTCGCTGCAGGCATCAGTGAGGTAGGACAGGGCCCAGCAGGTGTCCGAGAGAATTTCACTATCCTGATGCTGTAGGAGGTGGGAAAGGATGGGCAGCATTTGCTTCACCGCCTCCTCGTGAGGATACGGGTCCTTGTTTCGGCACAAGTTGGACAAGGTCCATGTGATGTTCCGTAGAAATGTGATCTGAAACGAGGAGATTGCTTCCAGCATCAGGTAGAAAGATGCATATAGTGTGCCCTTCCTAATCCTGATCAATATTATTGATCAGCATGAACCAAAGTTTTTGAGCTTCAAATAGAAACTTGTTCTAGGCAGTGATGTGTATTAGGGACAAGGAATGAGCTTTAAATTTCATATTCAAATGTTAGATGGAGGTTTTTTATTTTTCAAAATGTCTTTTCCTACTCTACTCAGTTGATGCCGTGATTTCATTTTCTCATTAACAAAAAGATCGAGCGGGAGTAACTTGGTCTTTTTGCCAGTCTATAACTATCAACATGTCCTAGTCATATTTCTGATCTTCTATTTAAAGATCAACCTCCCTACCCTGCCTCTAGGTCCCATCATTTTATGCCCTTAGAGACTTTGTCCCTAAAATTATCTGTCTTCCTGATCACTCCCACAAGTACGGAAACACACTCTGGGACCTTCAGCCCCCTCCTTCCACCATTCCCTTGGCACCTCTCCAGCTACCACCCGAGTTCTGTTTCTGTTCTTTAGTCCTTTCTCAAGGATTCCCCTCCCCCTTCCCTGTTTCCGTGTGTGTGTCCCTCTCTGCCTCTCTCTCTCTTCCTCTCTCTCCCCCTGGGAGTACTGGGATTAAATCCATGGATGCTGCACCATTGAGCTACATCCCTAGTTCATTTGTTGGTTCATTTGATCTATCCATCCATCCATCTATGGTATCCATCCATCTACAGTATCCGTCCATCTACGGTATCCGTCCATCTATCTCTATCTAGAGCTGTAGTGGCAAACCTATGGCACATGTGCCACAGCGGGCTGTTTGTTATCACTGAAAGCTCTAAAATGTTCACCATCACCGATCTAGAGAAAGGGTCTTGCTAAATTGCACAGGCAGATCTTGAACTTGCAATCCTCCTGCCTCAGCCTCCCTCAGAGCTAGGACTACAAGTGTTTACCATCATGCCTAGCTTTAAGGAGGCACTTTCTACCCCCAGCTTCCTACTTGTTCTTCAAGCCATCTTCACCTGGTGTCTGTCCCTACTTTTTTGTAGTTAGTAATGGAAACCAGATCCTTCCAAGTCCCCTGATCCAACAGTTGCTTCTCATTTCTAATGCTACTGGCCCTCTCAGCTGTACTGAGCAGCCAGACCTCTCTTTCAAGAAAGATCTTCTTGGCACAGTCACACAAGACCTGGTTTTCTATTTGAATGAGCTGTTTCTTCTTCATCTTCTTGGTAGGCTCTGCCTGACCTCTTAATGTTACGGCCCCCAGGACTTCATCCTGGCCCCCTCCTCCCATCCTAGGTCAGGGATTGGCTAATGTCTGGCAAGGGCCATGTAGTAAACATTTTCAATCTTGTGCCCCTTATGGTCTCTTGTAACTACTCATAACACAGTGATGGCTACAGATGCTAGGTGAATAAATAGGTGTGACTGTGCTCTATAACATGTTATTTACAAAACAAGCAGCTGGTCAGGTTAAGTTTGCTGACCCCTCTCTAGTTGATCTTGCCCAGCTGGATGACCCATGAACACTACAATAATCTGGATCAGCATAGCTGTCAACCTGCCATTTCTGTCATGGTACCTCTAATGAACCTCAACATTTGTAAAGGAAGCTCTCATTCCCCTTTTCTTCCATCTTTCTCTTTTTCTGGAGGAGGGTCTTCTACACAACCTATCCTGAAACCTGGGAGCATCTTTGCTTCATTCCCTTCTACGTCTGTACAGCAGCCTCCCAGTGCACATGCCTGCTAGCTCTCTCTGCTGTAACCCTACTGCCGGCAGCCAGAAAGATCAGACCACCTTGCTTCCTGCCTTGACACCGTCCAAAGGCTCCCTTTTGCCACCAGGATGGTATCTAAGGCCTTTATCCTACTTACTACCACATACTTCTCTCCTTGCAAACTCCCTTCATCTTGGTTAGGCCTTTTCTGGTTCAAGCATGCCAGGCATTCTCCCACCTTGAGGGTTTGGCACTTATTCCCTTGGCTTCTTTTCATTTTTTCTGAAGCAAATCTAGAACCCAATTCCTAAACCGCGGTGTCCTGTAAGTGTTACCACATCATTCAATTTTGACTCTAAGCTTCAAACCTAGACCCTATTTCTCAGGAACGGAACTAGAGAGCCATTATGTCTGTCTTTGCCCTTTGGATGGAGATCATGGTCATTTATGTTGGCAGGATGGTAAGCCTTGAAAATTTTTAATGGGCCTCTGCTAATATCCCCAGAAGAAAGATTAGTGCTACTGGCCCATAAGGACAAATTTGGGTCAATCTTTACCCAAAATGATACTCTGTCCTATCAAATTGAGCCTCTATCTGTCAAAATGGGCCATATCTATCATAGCAGCCACATCATCTAGCATCGATTTGGAAGTACTTCCCTCAATTTCTCAGCCTTGAGAATTCGTTACCTAGCTAGCTTTCCTAATTTAAAGACACTCACTGGTATGGGTGATGAAACCAGGGCTGACAGACGTGGGATGACATTGCTGGAGATAACAATATCTCTGAATTCTGGGCCATCACCTGCAAATAGGTCAGAACATGACACTCAGAACAAAAAGAATAGCTAAGTGGGTGACTAACTTTAAAAAAAAAAAGTTTATGCAAAGGATAAGAGACTAAAACTCATTCTCGGGGTTTTAGCACATAAACAGAAGAGCAGTGTACTAGATCCTGAGTCTCCAAAGTGTCTGTTGGGTGGACATTCCTGATGTGACAAGCAGTTGCCACACAGCCACAACTGCTATAAACAGAAGCTGTGGACGTGTAAAGGAGACAGCCAGCTCGGCCCAAGAGGGATATTATAAATGCTGACAGAATTTCACAGTGTGGTTCTCAGGAAGACTGAGTCTAGTGCAGATAGGCTATCTTCCCAGAAGACTCTGGAATGGGGCAGGAACTTCCAAGTACAATTCAGAACAAAATCTAGGGATCAGTAGGGACTGACAATAAACCATCTGCAACTTCAGCTAGTATACCTACTCAAGATCCTAGCAATAAGTCTCAGTTTGCATTCTTCAGCCATCAAGGCAGCGTGTAAGTCACATTTTACTTCCCTGTCTTGCCTTTCCCTTATTGAACCAAGCAAAATGAGAGACAGTATCTCTGTAATAGATGCGATACCTCTGCAAGCAGTTTTAAAAGCAGTTGTTTTATATTCTGTTTGCTAATTCCAATATCTGAAGTCATTAGAGCTCTAATCATGTTTGCGTTTGTGCTGACTCAGTCATGGTGAGTTGCTACTTCCCTGAACTTGAAATTGTTAATATCTGGCTGATCTTAATTTGTCAAAATCCTGAGGGGCCCAATTGAGTTTTTTCCCCCTCCAGATTGCATTTAGGATTTATTTCAGCCAGGAATTTGGGGGCTTCCAACCCCACAGCACTAACCTTCTCACTTATGCTTTCCCTGATCATGCAGGGAGGTTTAGGGTTGCATTTTCAGGAAAGCACTTTTGTCCCAAGCTCAGGAGACTTTTTCTTTATATGTTCCCTTAGTACTTTCAGTGGAGGTGTGTGTCATTTTAGGGTCTTGGATTATGTAAGGATCTGTCCTCAGCCCTTACACTGCATGTGTCAAAGACTTGTCTTTTGTTCTCAAAGCCATGAAGACCTGAGTCTTTAGAACTCTGATATTGGCAAGTGTCCTTAGGCAGCCTGTTGATCTAGTATGTGCTGCATCATCGAGTTTCAGGTTTCAAATTTTGGTCTCTGAACTTGGCTCCGAATTTTGAAATAGTTCATTGTACCTTTCCCAGCTTCTAGGTATTTATACTGGGAGGGGCTCCAGAATACGAAGTGCACCATGCTACCCCAAAAACTCCCCTAGCACCCTGCATGCCTGGCCCACTGCTTTCGTACCCACCAAGGGGAGAGTCTCACCAGCTATGTTACCGAGCGCCCACACTGCCTGCTCACACACAGTTGCGTTGGGGGAAGACAGGAGCTCAAGGAGGGGTGGAATGGCGCCCCCCTTCACAACTGCTTGGGTCTGTGCTGAAGTCCCTGAAGCAATGTTGGTCAGAGCCCAGGCTGCTTCGAACTGCAAACAGGGGTGATGGAATGACCTCAGGAACTCCACCAGCCTGGGGATGACCCCTGATTCAACAATCATTTTGAGAGGAGGATTCTTTTCACGGGACAGCATTTTCCTGTGCGATGAAAGAGGGTGGAGAGAGTCACATGGGGGAAGTGATAAGAACCTCCTTTCTAGATGTTTTTGGCAGTCCTAACTATCAGATGAGACAAACAGCTGGGCCAGAACTACTTAATATCCTTGCCCAGCCTGTAGCACTTTGCAGCAACATTTTGCCCTTCAGGTATTATCTATGAGCTCACATTCCTGCAGAGGCCAATGTAAATTAAGCAATTTATCTCTGACAACACATTGCATCTTTTAAGTTGCCCTCAAGGACAATGTAGCATAGCAATCTAGTCTTACTTGTGGATGAACTAGCCTTTTCCTATATTTTATGGGCATTTTGCCAATGCCAAGAAACTAAACAGGTCTCTGCAGCTCATTTCTGGCTATGAACCTGCAAAGAGAAGAAGTTGGCTTGGTGATACCTGATTGCCTGGGTGGCCTGGAAGCATACAGCCAGATCTGAGCCATTCACACCTTTGATTATTTCATCCAGTGTGAGACTGAACTGCAAGGAGAGACACATTCAGGTCAGTCGCTGCCAAAAGGAAGCATAGACATCATACCGTCTAACCATCCATCTGTTTAAAAGTTTGGCCCGAACAGGCTCCCCCATTGTACACGCTGGTCTGTGTTAGAGGAGGGAAGAACATCCAGTGTCCATAGTTTATAGACCATAGTGTGACACTTCCCATGCTTTGAGAAGGAGTAATTCCTTTTTTAAAATTTATTTTTAGAATTTTTACTAATACATGTTTGTGGTACACAGTGATTCCATTCCTCATGGGGAATTAGTACATGTACAGAACACCTCTTAATTCTTTTTACTTCCCTTTCTGCTTTTCTCCCTCCATCTCTTGGTAGGGAAGAAATAATTCCTATTATCACCAGATTCCTAGCACCTTTTCATCCCATGCAGTGAGAACATGTTAGTGGGTATCAGGAAAGAGAAAAATAAAGGCAGTAGTGAGGATTTCCAAAATTTCCCCCCTCTGTAAAAACAGAGAGAAAACTGATAAGCCCAAAGCTAGCAGAAGAAAGAAAAATGGAAATGAAATAAAGAATGGGAAAATAGATAAAAGTCAATGAAACTAAAAGTCGTTTATCAGGAGGAAAAAAAAAGAGAGAGATGATCCAAGTTATTAAAATCAGGAATAAAAGTGAGGAAATTTATAGAAACAAGATATGGGAAATATGAACAAACATATGCCAAACAGATTTAATAATCTAGATCAAACAGGTAAATTCCTAAAGATGTACAACAACCAAAAGTGGCTTCTGGAGAATTTTTTTCAAATACTAAAAATAGATAAACATCATCAATCTTTTGCAAACTCTTCAAAAATATAGAAGGGGGTGACTTTTCTAACTCATTCTTTGAGGCCAGTATTGCCTTGGTAACTGTATTAATCCATTTTCTGTTGCTATAACAAAATACCCAAGTTTGGGTAACTTCTAAAGTAAAAAGGTTTATTTGGCTCATGATTCTGGCAGCTAGAAGATCCAAACACCATGACATTGACATCCTGGCTGGGGATCCTCTGGCTGTATCACAACATGGCAGAGGAACAGAAAGGGGACAGTGACATGCAGAAGGGGCTAAGTACATAGAGTGGCTTCGTTTTATGACAATCTGCTCTTGTGAGAGCTAACCACAATCCAACAAGAACTACATTAATCCCTTCTGAGGTCGATGCCCCCAGTGACCTAATGACCTCCCACCATTCCCCACATCTTAGAGCAGCAGTGGTGAACCTATAGCGCATGTGCCACAGCGGGCTGTTTGTATCATTGAAAGCTCTAAAAGGTTCGCCATCACTGTCTTAGAGGTTCATCACCTCAACACTGCCACACTAGGGACCAAAGTTCCAGTGCATGAACCTTGGAAGAACACACTCAAACAATATCCAAACCATGGCAATACCAAACTGGCCGAAGTACATTTCGAGGAAAGTACACACCAATATGCCCTATCACTACAGATGCAAAGACCCTCCACAAGATACTAGAAAACAAAATGTATCAACATATAAATATACAGTTAACATACTGATCATCACGAGATTTAACCCGGGAGTGCAAGAGTGATTCAACGTATGAAATCAATTTCAGACCTATAGTAGAATAAAGGGAGGAAAAGCCCACATACTCATTTCAAATTCATTTGACAAAATGAAACACCCTTCTACAAGAAAAACATTCAACAAACTAGGAATAAAAGGGAACTTTCTAACTGTTCCAAAGGAAAGAGGAACTGGGACGGGGGAATGGAGAAAAGAAGGAAGGGAAAAGAAAAAGAAAATATATATATATATATATGCGCACATATATATATATACACAAGATAATTAAGACAGATACACTACTAATTTCTCTTAGTTCATTGAAAAGAAAGGTTTGTGCTAATATTGTTGGACAATTTAACGCCAATATCTTATACTCTGAGTAACTAATTTAAAGATAACAATATGTAATGTATTAACTGCTGTTACCCTCCTATTATGTTGTTTTGAAATTTTGTTCTATTTTTTTCTCTTTAAAATTAAAAATAAAGGGAACTTCCTCACCCTGGTAAAGGCATCTACAAAAATCCCATAACTAGCATTATATTTAATGGTAAAAGACTGAAATCCTCCCCTCTAAGATCAGGAATAATTTTAATAATTTTGGAATTCTCACCAAAATTTTAGAGCTAATAAACAAGTTCAAGTGTGTTGCTAGATCGATGTACCAAAATAAACTGTCAACTGGGTGTGGTGGCACACACCCATAATCCCAGCATTCTGGGAGGTCAAGGCAGAAGGATTGCAAGTTCCAGCACAGCCCAGGCAATTTAGCAAGAGCCTGTCTTAAAATTTAAAAGGCCTGGGGGTGTAGCTTAGTCGTAGAGCACTCCTAGTTTCAACCTGCAGCTGTGAAATAAAATAAAATAAAGTAAAATAAAAGACATCCTATGCCATTAACTGAAAGACTTAACGTTATTGACATGGCAATATTCTACAAATTTCTCTACCAATTCAGTGCAATCAACATCAAAATCTAAGGTGCTTTTACTGAAGAAATTGTCTTGCTGATTTCAGAAGCTGAATGTGGTGGCACATCCCTACAATGCCAGCACTCTGGGAGGCTGAGGCAGGAGGACTGCAAGTTTGAGCCCAGCCTAGGCAACTTATCAACTTAGTGAGACCCTGTGTCAAAATTTTAAAAAAATTAAAAACGTAAGAGATGTAACTCAGTGTGAAGGCCCTGAGTTCAATTTCCAGTACCCTACCCCACAAAAGTAAAAATAAAATTCATAGGGAAATACAAGGACCCAGAAGAGTCAAAACAATATTGGAAAGAACAAAGACAGATAGCTCACAATTCCCAATTTCAAAGCCTACTACACAGCTATAGCCATCAATCTTTGTTGTACTGGCGTAAAGAAACATAGAGATCGATGAAAGAGAATTGAGAATCCACAAATAAACCCTCACACTTATGGTCAATTGATTTTTTGAGACAGGGTCTCACTATGTAGTTCAGGCTGGCCTTGAACTCACTGTGTAGCCTAGACTGTCCTCGAACTTGAGGCAATCCTTCTGCCTCAGCCTCCCAAGTGCTGGGATTACAGGCATGCACCACCATGTCCAGCACAATTGATCTTTTGACAAGGGTGCTAAGACCAGTTAATGGATAGAGACTATAGCCTTTTCAAAAAATGGTGCTAGGACAGGTGGATATCACATGCAAAAGAATGAAGTTGAATTTCTCTTCACACCATTTATGAAAATTCACTCAAAATGGATCAAAGATATAAACATAAAAGCTAACATTATAAAATTCTTAGGAGGAAACATAGGCATAAATCTTTGTATTAGACAGTTGGTCTAGTATGCATAATATAGAAAGAACTCCTAGAATGCAATAAAAAGACAAATTATTTGCTGGGCATGGTGGCACAATCCTGTAATCCCAGCACTCTGGGAAGCTGAGGCAGGAAGACTGCAAGTTCCAGCCTGGCCTAGTGAATTTAGTGACTTAGCAAGATGCTTCACAAAAATTAAAAAAGGGTTGAGGATTTAGCTTAGTGTGCAGGCCTTGAGTTCATTCCCCAATACTGTAAAAAGAATGTACTTGATCTATAAAATGGGTGTAGAGTTTGATGAGTAGACATTTCTGCAAAGAAGACATACGAAGAGCCCACAAGCACAGGAAAGCACGTGCATTCATTGTTAGGAAAACATATCAAAATCACAACATATCCTTTTGTGACCACTAGAGGGCTATAATTTTTTAAATGGACAGTAACAAATTTTGTTAAGAATGTGAAAGTATGCAACAGTGCAGCCACTTTGGAAGACAGTTAAGCAGCATATTAGTTTTTTGCTGCTGTAAAGATTACCATCATAGTGGTTTAAAACATCACAAACTTGACCTCTTACTGTCCAGATAGTCTCAGAAGTTCAGAATCAAGTTTCACTGGGCTGAAGCCAAGATGTTAGAAAGACTGGTTCTTCCTGGAGGCCCTGAAAGGGGAATCTATTTCCTTTCCCATTCACCTTCTAGCAGGGTCACCTGTATTCCTGGGCTTGTGACCTGTCCCTCCATCTTCAAAGCACATTGCATCTTGTTCTGCTCTGACTCCTCCTTCATCCTTATAAGAACCATTGTGGTTACATCAAGCCCACCCAGATAATCAAGGAAAATCTTCCCATCGCAGAATCCTTAACTTAATTACATCTGCAAAGTCCCTTTTGTGATACGGCAACAGTCACAGGTTCTGGGGGTTAGGAGATGTAGACATTTTGGGAGATCATTATTCAGCATACCACAAAGAGTTAAGCATAAAATTAGTTTAAAACTCAATAATCCTACTCCTAGATACATTCCCAAAGAAATTGAAAACATAGGCCCTGCAAAAACTTGTACATAAGTGTTAATGGCAGCATTGATCATAATAGCCAAAAAGTAGAAACAACCCAAATGCCCACAAACTAATGAATGGATAAACAAAATGTGATCTAGCTATACAATAGAATATTATTCAGCTGAAACAGAATGAAGTAAGGATACATGCTATGACATGAATGAACCTTGAAAATTGTATGCCGAGTGGAAAAAGCTAAAGCTAATCGTATTACATGACTCTATTTATATGGAATGTCCAGAATAGGTAAAATCATAGAGACAGAAAGTAGATTCGTCTTGGCCAGGGGATGCAGAGAATGAGAAATAATGGGTATGGAGTTTCTATCTGAGGTAATGAATATGTTCTGCAATGAGCTAGTGGTGATGGTTGCACAACTTTATAAATCACAGAAACCACTGATTATATACTTTAAAAGGGTGAACTTAAGGATATGTAAATTATGTCTTAATTTTAAAATACGCTAATATAGGATAAAAAGGAAAACAATTCCTTTTTTTTTTTTTTTTTTCTTTCATAGCTTTGTTTCATTCCTTCCTTGGTTGGGGGAAACCCTAAGGACTACTATGGAAGTTAAATAGATACATGGTTCATATCCCTGTGGCAATTCAGGGAACGATTTTACCCATTACACTGGATGAATGGTAATCTATCATTGGATCCACTTGACAGAATTGAACCAATCTTTGTCCTCCAAGAGCCCCACACACAGCAGGGTGCAAAGAACACACATGAATAGTAAAGGCAAACATAGACAGTGGTGTGCTACAGATGACATATAGATTCAACAATATTGAAATTCTAAGAGGAAAAACTTCCTGGTCAGGGCATTGAGGATTCACAAAAACAGGACTGGCCTTAAAACTCATCCAGGATTTGCAAATAGTGAGGTTGGGGAGGATGGAGGATGGAACACAAAGGAGAGCATTCAAGTCTTAGAAAAGCCTTGCGAAGGGACTAGGTGCCTCTACTGAGACATAATTTCTGTAAATCCTCATTTCCTAAATTCCCAGGCTTAGGGGTAGCGAGTGACTTTTCAATTAGAAGAAGCACTTTCTCCACTCCCATTAGAATTTAGATCCCACAGACTCACAGCCATGAGATTTTGTAGACACTCTTAGCTTTTTGACAAGGGCACTTTGCCTCTACCCATGATCTCTTCACTTCTTTAAGACCTCGAGTTAGAATCTGCAAACTCTGAATCTCGAACACTCTCAAGCCAGAGAAAAGAGCAAGTAGATACATTTTGCACACAACTTCTCTAAACACCATGTTCTGACATACCCCTTTCGTTGTGTTCACAAAAGTTGGGTCAGGGGAGAGGTAGGTGATATTCCTTCTCTTTAAAGCCTGCTCATCTTTCTTGGCCTTCCGGAGCTCCAGGCTGAGTGCCATCCTCTGTTGTCGCCTGACCTAGTAAGGAAAAGAAACAACTACAGCAATTAGAGCAAGGGAACTGGGGATCCAGGATGTCATCCCATTTAGCTTTTGGAACATGTTTCAAAGCATCTGATTCATTTTTACAGATGCAGTAGGCTGGGAGAGTTAAGATTACATAGCAAATCGTCTCATCCCTATTTACCTCTTCTACTTTCTCCTACTCTTATACCTCTAGGGTTCAATCTTCCTCTCGATGTAAGGAATGGCCAAGTGTATCCTTAATAGGCCAAGATTCTCAGCTGTAGAGACATCTTAGTAAAGCATCCCACCGCCCTGGTTCTGAAAACCCCTTCGTTGATGCTGAATAGTTCCTGAAGAGAATGCTTGCTTCCTGGATAAGCCAGCTTGGGCCTCCCAATAGTGGCTGGATAAGTGGGACTAGGTCCCATTAGGGGTCACCCATGGATAGCTGTACTGACCATGACATTGAAACCTTGATCCAGTCCCAGAGGTTTCACTTACACAACAGACTAAGGGAGATTAACAGTTTTTTAAAAAGCTTTTTCTAATATCAGTCAATAACTCACAGACTTGGTAGTATTGAAAATCCTGGAGAAATGCCCTAAACTTTCTGGGTAAATGAGGTTAAGCTGAAGACTTTCAAATAGCAATTACAATCATGTGTCACTTAACGACGGGATACATTCCGAGAACTGAGTAGACAATTCTATCATTGAGCGAACATCACAGAATGTACTTCACAAACTGAGATAGCTATGACATTGTTAGGTGATATAATCTGATGAGAACACCATCATATATGTGCCCTGTCATTGATTAAAATGTTCCTATGCAGTACATGCCTGTATAAGGAAGTTAATATGTATTAGATACTTCTAGTTCCTTAAACAAGCCATTTAATTCTTGCTTGAAAATCAGACCTTTGTGGTGTTACAAGGCAAAGCAGAACATCTTTGAGGCCTATTGAACCAGTTCGTGCCATGGCCCCTTCACTAAGTAGGACCTTCCCATGGACAGAGGGTTGTATACCTTTGATTCTCCCTTCTCATCTGGTGGCCCTTCCCCCTACTCACTGCATAGAACATTTGATTCCTTTCTTCTAACTGGTTTCTTTTAATCTGCAGTGATCTTGGAAGCCAGACAGCCATGCTTCTGGAGAGGGGTACCATTAAAAGTGATTTGGCTTTGGATGGTGCCCTAACCAGGCTGCTGTGACCATCCACTTCCTTCATCCTCAGCTGCCTTTCAGGTTCCCAAGGTGTAGACAATCTTATGAGATGTTTGCCAAGATACATAGATGTAGGACACACAGCTGGAGCCACAAACTATGCAACCAGAGAAGCTGAATGAGAGTTAGAATCCACACACAGCGCAGGCCCCTGCCTCTGCTCCTGTACTCATCCCAGCAATGAGACAAGCCAGGACTTTCCGTCTGAGTCTGACTGCTGCAAGGCATGCTTGCTGGCTGTACCTGTGTGCCAACACTTGAGCTGCTTCATAAACCTCCTGGATATGAACAGCCAGAGCTCAGCCTCTACAGACCTGGCACTGGGGCCACTCTACAGCCTCTCAGAGATAGATAGTGGCCCTGTTTTATAGATGAAGAAACTGGAGCTCTGAAGTGAAACAGTTTCAAGACAATGTGGAAATGATTTTATTGCAGAGTTGGCTGGCTGTTAAGTCAATGCATTTTGTCCTCCCTGCTTCCAATATTTCATTATGAAAATTTCAAACATACAAAAAAATCAAAAGAATTATTCAGTAATTACCCATAGACCTACCTAAATGAATATTTTTTTTTTTTTGGTGGTGGTACCGGAGACCAAGCCCAGGGTCTACCCACTGAGCTATATCTCCAGCCTTTTTTGTATTTTTTATTTTGAGACAGGGTTTCACTAAGTCACCAAGTTTCCCAGGCTGGCTTGAACTTGCAATCCTCCTGCCTCAGATCCACCCTACTTTTGATATGTTTTAGCCATGTGCTTTTTCACCTCATTGATAAAATGAGGCAGATACTTCATACTCACAGATGCATCTTTCCCTCGGTACTTAAATTTTTTCAGCCTCTCTTCTGGGGCATCCAGGGCCGGCATCTTGACTAAAAGAAGGAAATTGCCTGCAAGTAGGACAATTACAAAGAGATTTTCATACCCAGTGTGTGTTAAAGTCATTAGGCTCTAAACCCTTCTAGGGATCATAAGGGATCAGAGAGTAGACTCAGGAAGACAGTTTCTATAGCATCATAATGTTGGGGAACAAGCTGGTCCTCCTGGGGTTTTTGTAGAACTGGTTTGCTTTCATGCTGTCTTAGCTCAAACATCACTGTGAAAAGCCTTTCCTCTCTAAGCGTCTGAGTGTCTTCCCAATCAATTTTATTCTCTTATCAGCTTTCATCACCTAATTTTTTTTTTTTTGCATGTCCACCTCCTTTCTCCTACTCCCAGTGACAATGGTACCATGGGTGTCTGAGATACTGTATTAGTCCATATTCTATTGCTACAACAAAATACCTGAGGCTAGGTAAGTATTTTATAAAGTAAGGAGGTTTATTTAGCTGAGTTTTAGAGGCAGAAAATCCAAACAGCACTACACCCACTCAGCTTGAGGATTCCCAGCTGTATCCCATCTTGGCCCACAGCATTATGGAGGGAACCTGTGTGAGAAGAGAGATAACATGGCAAGGCAGGGAGCCAGAGTGTGGGAGGGGTTGGGCTCACTTTTTTGTAACAATTCACTTTCTCAAGAACTCAGGGTCCCACAAGAACTACATTAATCCATTCTAAGGATGACCCTTCCAATGACTTGACCGTCTTCCACAAGGTCCCTACCTCTTCTACCACCTCAACATCACCACAATGGGGACTAAGCGCTCAACACATGAACCTCTGGGGACACACTCAAATCATATCCAAACCATAGTAGGCATGACCCCTCAGCTCCCTCACAACACATGGAATATAACAGGGACTCAAATGTCCACTAAAGGAGAGTGGTAAATGGTAAGATGGCAAAGAGAATCCAAACACAAATCAGAGTTTAAGCTTTTACAAGGCAGCTGGTATTAATTCTTATAGATGTACAATGAATATTCATCTTTGAGCACACGATAGGTCTAGACCACCTTACAGAAAACAGAAAGGTGGAAGGAGGAGGCCAAAAGACTTCAGTCTTGAGTGGATAATAGCTAGGAATACTTTTGGTCAGAAAGACTAATCGAGGTGTGTCAATGAGGAAGAGACAGCGTATTGACAACATGCAGAAATCCATGTGAGCTATTAACCCAATGTTATTAGAAGAGAGATGAGCTCTATGTGAGATCAGAACAAGGACTGAATCTTGATAACATGTACATTAGGGCTCAAGAGAATGAAGAACCAGTAGAGGACCAGGAGGAAGAATGGGATTTGAGAGAATGATAGGGTCACAGGCAGTAGGGGTAACAGTGGCAACCATGCCAGGGACAAGTCCTTACACAGAAGCGCCACCAGCCAGCTACAGTAAGACAGGACCTGCAGGAGAGCATGTCAGCTGGATCTTGGAACAGAGGTGGCCCAGGAACCCAAATCATCTCTCTGGGCTTCATCATGGTGACTCTGTCTGCTTTGAAACATTAATCTCTTCAGGAGCTTGGACAAGACCAGCCTGAACTCTATCTGCAACTCTGAGAATGGGAAATTCAAATTACTGCCTGGAATCAATTAATCTCTCCCCATCTGCCACCTAGAAGTTGGAGAGATGGATACTGACACATGGTTCAAACAAAACTCTCAATCATGTTGTTAGTCATGTTGGCCACCTCTCCCCTCTGTGTTGATGTGTACAAAGGAGACTCAGTGACATCCAGAGTCCTTTAGTTACTGTGTATTTACCAGCAGTGCTTCATAGAAGTTGGCCTAAGACAATCTCAGACTTTCAATTTATTCAAAGTTCAAGCTCTGCTCTCAGCAACACATCAGAACTTGGTGCTTCTAGAAGGGGAGAGAAGTCAGTTGCAAGACAATCTCAGTGCTAGGAGGTCGGAACAGAAATTAATGAAGGCCAATTCTTCCATTTATCTTTAATTTCAAATTCTTCCCTATAATGAAAGGTCGCTTTTCATGACAAAAAGCATTTCTATGGACTATGGTATCCTTTCAAATGCCATCCCCAGAACTAGTTCTCTAGTCACTATAATAACTAGAGTCAAGAGGATCATCAGTTGGAATCAGATTCAGGTTTATTTTATTTTTTTTGTGGGTACCGGGGGTCGACCTCAGGACCTCGGGTGCCAGAAGGTGCCCATGCCGCTGAGCAATATCACCGGCCCTTTTTTCATGTGTGGGTTCCGGGAGTTGAACTCAGGCCCTCGTGCTTGCCGGGCAGGCGTTCATGCCACTGAGCCATCTCACCAGCCCTCAGATTCAGGTTTAAATGAGAATCTATCTCCTAGATCTCCAATAACTAAAACGTACAATATTTTAGAAATTTGAAGTAGAGTCATGAGCCTGTTTTAGGGAGCAATGGCCAAAACATATTTATTCTGTGCCAGGAATGTTGGATTTAGGATGAAATGAAGCAACACCAGCACTAAGGATGGAGGAGCCATCTCATGTCATCTCCCAAAGTTGCCACAGCTGCTAAGTATCAGAGCCAGGATTTCTGCTGAGACACGACATCCATCTTTTGATCACTAAACCTGGCAGCCAATAATCTGTAACAAATCTGTAACAAGGTCTGATTAGGAAGACAGGAGGTCACTACCATGGGTGGCACTTGACATGGGGGAGAGCTGATGGAAAATAGGGCAAGTGAAAAAAAGGGAAAATGGGGAAAGTGCTTGTTTTAAACCAATGGGAACAATGGAGTCCACTTGTGAAATACCCTGCTATGTGCTGCCATCTCGTTGTTAGGTTTTACCCATTTGGTCAGTTAATGATAATGCCTGAATGTGCACAAGAGGCTAGTTGAATACAAAGAAAGGCTTCTGTTTCTGGAGAGACTCGTGGTAGCACCTAGATCTAGAACCATCGCTAAGGGAGGCACTCATCTCCCCGCCACTTCCTAGAAAGCTTGGCTGAATGGAACCTTGGCAGTGGATCCAGGGGTTCAGATATTTGCCACCTTCCCCCAAACCAAATATGTGAGATGAAGCAGAGAAAGCTCAACTTCAGATCAGAGAGGGTCTTCTCCTTGCCTGGAACATCTCTGAGCAGCTGTTTGAAAGTCACAGATTTAGCCAGATCACTTCCTATAGAGACATTCTGCAAAACCAGCTGCTAAGTCAATCCTGGCCTTCACAAGCTTCTCTAGTCACAGTTCAAAATGCAATTTGTTTTCCTAGTGTTGCTATTTCTAGCCCAGCCAGGAGAGCTGGCTGCCCTGCCATTCCTACCAGCCTTAAGAGAGAGCTGAGTTAGAGAATTCAAGTTATGCACAAAATAAATCGGCACCTTGCTTCAACAGTTCTCCACCATTTGAGACCAAGAGAAAGCTACAAAGCCACCTACATAGGGACTTTCTTTATCCCCCACCCCAAACTCTGGGTCAGCTCTGCTGCTGCCCCACACTGAGAGACCCATGGCAGAGCACCAGCCAAAGAAGCTTGGCCACACTTGAGGTCACTCTTGTTTCCTAGTGTCTCTTGTTCTTTCAGTCCTTTTGAGAAAGAGGACACTAGGGACTTCCAAGTCTTTTCAATGCCACTGAGTTACTTTCACTAGTTTGGGCATTTCAGGCCATTTTTGTTTTTTCTCTACTGTTCTAAATCTAGCTGAGCTTTCCTGTGAACATCTTTCATGAACCAAGCACCATTTTAGATTAAAACATGTCTCATCATCCAGGAGTTGGCATCTATAAAACTGTGGTGGGTATTTTTTTTTTTTTTTTAGATTTTAAAGCATACTCACAGTTTAAAAAATGTAAATACAGTGCTCCTTGACTTATAATGGGATCATGTCTGAATAAATCCATGAGTTGAAAATATTACAAGTAAAAATATATTTAATACACCTAACTTGTCAAACATCAGAATTCAGCCTAGCCTACTTTGACGTGTTCTAAATACTTACATAAGCCTGCAGTTGGGCAAAATCATTGAACATGAAGCTTATTTTATCATGAAGTATTGAATATCTCTTGTACTTTCTTTTATCAGCTAAAACCACACACTGGTGATAGTGCATGCCCATAATACCAGCACTCTGGGCGGCTGAGGCAGGAGGATTGAAAGCTTGAACTCTGCCTGGGCAAACTTAGCAATTTAGTGAAACCCTGTCTCAAAAAATAAAAAAATAAATAAATAAAGGCGGTGGATGTAGCTCAGTGCAAAGGCCCTAGGTTCAACCCCTAGTACTGAAACAAAACAAAACAACCCACCGCCAACAAAAAAAAGCTCCCCACAGGATTGGAGGAGTAAGGCTTATTCCCCAGGAAGAAGAGTTTGAGGGTTCCCAATGCCCAAAAAGTGCCTCAGTCCGCAAGTTGGTGCTAGGTAAAGGTGAGGACATGGAGGCGGAGGCTACCCAGGGACAGGAGGGAGCAGCCAAGGGGCTCTACCAGCATGGATGAGATGCTCTCCGCGTTCCAGACTCCAGGTTCAATGCTGGGAAACACAGGCACGGCCTCCTCAGAGGGAAAGCAGGTACCACCGAAGGAGGAGGCAAGAAGCCAGACTCTCTCCCTGGGTGATGAGGACTCCAAGGCCGTGGGAGGGTCTCTTGGTGGGGCTGAGTCACGTAGACAGTTCCCACAGGTGAGGGTCCTGAAGGAGACTTTATCGTGAACACAAGCTGGTCCTCAGGGCGTGGTATCTACTGCCTGTTGCATGACAGACTCACTCCAGGGACCCTAGGAGCCCACGTCCAAGTATACAGACACCCAGCAACTGTCACTTTCTGAAAACAGCCAAAGGCTTTTGTGTCTCTAGGTCAAGGCTAATTTCAAAAAGGAGCTGATCCATGCCTGTAATCCCAGCACTCTGGGAGCCTGAGGCCTAAGATCTCAAGTCTGAGCCCAGCCTGAACAACTTAGCAAGACTCTGTGTCAAAACAAAAAGTAAAAAAAAGGGTTGGGGATGTAGCTCAGTGTGAATGTCCTGAGTTCATTCCTCAGTACCGCAAAACAAAAACAAGGAGAGACAGCAGCCTAGTCTGGGTCAGGCTGCCTGGCTTTGGGGAGGGCCCTAAAATTTGCCTCTATTATTAAGGGCAAGATGACAACAGCCTACTCAGGAGCCCCAGACAGCTGCCTGGCTCGCTACCCAAACAAAAGCAAGGTGGCTGGTCAATCAGGATCCAGACAGAAGGGCTCAGAGAGCCACTCTAGGAGCCCCGACACAGACACGGACACGCTACCATGCACTTGTCACTCACCTGGCAGAGAGCCGTAGCCTCCAGCCCCTGGGATGGCCTTAAATGTGCTCAGCAGAGAGCAGGTGTTGCTTGGCACTTTGTGCTTCCCCCAAAATTGGTTTCCATGGAAGTCAGTGGTTCTCAGGCCTAGAGGCACATTGGAATCACTTGGAGAGCTTTGAACACCACAGCCACCTGGGCCCAAGGACTAATGAGTTGGTTGGTGTGTGAAGCCCAGGTCCCCAAATGATTCTCATGTCCAAGTGAGTATTTTGGAGGCACCTGGGCCTTCAGCCTCTGCAGCTGTACCTTGTAAGGCCCTTAGATAAACTATGAGGGAGGGGGCATCTCTCCCTAGCAAAGGGTTTGCATCCTAGATGTCTAAGGCTCCCAAGATCTGGCTTGGTTGATTGGCCTTTGCCCTAAAACTAGATATCAGGCTTCAAGCTGCCACTGAACAGTTAATAAGCATTGACTCCCAAGACATGCAAGGAGATCGAGTAGTGTGAGAATAGGTTTTCTTCATAGTGAAATGGAAATAGGAACAAAATTGCAGGTGCATAGCCAAGAAATATTTACAGTCCCTTCTGTGTGTCAGACTCTGATGATGGAAAAGCAAACAAATGACTTGGTCCCTACCCTTCGAGACAGGAGCGTAGATGGACCTTCTCAGTCAAGTGGGGGCAAGACAGTAACTGAGACAAGGGGCAGGGGAGGTCAGGGAGGGCTTTCTGGGGGTGTGATACTGGGACCAAGAAAAAGCACAAATTCATAGGTGAAAAACTCAGATGCTCTAGGCAGAGGGAACCACATGGGAAAAGGTACTGAGAAAATAAAAAGGGCTATGGCTTCCCTGGGAACCAAGAGGGTGTTCAGTGTTGCCACAGAGATGATGGGATTGGGCCCAGGGTAAATATGCTGGAAGAACATCGGTAGAGGGGGTGTTGGAGGCACCCACACTGGTCCAGGAAGTAAGGGGTTGCTCTGTCTATAGGATATTTTAAATCAATACTAAAACCAACTTAATTTTGTTTGGGGTTTTAGTTTTTTTTTTTTTTGTGGGTACCGGGGGGACGACCTCAGGACCTCGCGCGCCAACAGGCACCCGTGCCGCTGAGCGATATCACCGGCCCCTTTTTCGTATGTGGGATCCGGGAGTCGAACTCGGGCCTTCGCGCTTGCAAGGCAGGCGCTTAAGCCACTGAGCCGTCTCACCGGCCCCCTGGGGTTTTAGTTTTGTGGGTTTTTTACCCTAGTATCGGGGATTGAATCCAGGGCTTCATACTGAGCTACAACCCCAGCTCTACTTATTTTTTACATTGAGACAGGGTCTAATTAAGTTGCTCAGGCTGGGCTTGAACTTGCTGCAATCCTCCTGCCTCAGCCTATCAGAGTCCTGGGATTACAAGTGTGCATTACCATGCTTTTTATTAACATTGTAATCCAGGAATTTTGAACAATAGTAGTGGGCTGCAGGGTGGGCAACACACACCCCACCTTGTTACAAATTCTCTGAAAGCATCTGGCCTTCACCAAGGTCTTACTCCTATTTGTATTGCTTTTTTTTTTTTTTTTTTTTTTTTAATCATGGAAGGTTCCAAATCCATGAAAGTAGAGAGACTAGTACAAGTGGATCCTCATATGCCTATCACCCAAATTAAACATTAATCAGCAGAGAGCTGGCCTTATTTCTTCTCTTCTGTCTTCACTTTTAAAATTTTGTGTTTATAAATTGTTGAGGGTGGCAGGGTATAGTGGTGCACGCCTATAATTCCAGCACTTGGGAGGTTGAAGCAGGAGGATCACTGTGAGTTCCAGGCCAGCATGAGGTACATAGTAAACTCAAGGCCATCCTGGACAACACTACTAGACCCTATCTCAAAAAAAAAAAAAATTGTTGAGAGTATACTTTATAGGGAATAGACATCCTATCATTTCAGCCACAAATATTTCAGAATGAATCTTCAACAGATAAAGATGGGTTTTTTGTTTTTGTTTGTTTGTTTGAGACAGAGTCTCACTATGTAGTTCAGGCTGGTCTTGAACTCACTGTGTAGTCCAGGCTGGCCTTGAACTTGTGGCGATTCTCCTGCCTCAGCCTCCCAAGTGCTGGTATTACAGGCATGTGCCACCACATCCGGCACCAGATAAAAACTTTAAAAACTAAAGCATGTACAGGAACCTAATAACCTCAATGAACGTAAGTATAATATGTCATACACATGAGCTAAAATTGATAATATTAACACGAATGAAAATGGGGAAAGGAGAATTAAATGAAAGCAGGAGAGGGTAGGGAAGGGGATTAAAAAATAAAAAAAGAAACAAGTTGTATTATGTCCATGTACACACTCCCCAAGATGATTCTAAATGTCATGTACTGCAAACATGTACTAATAGGGCCAGTGAGATGGCTCAGCGGCATAAGCGCCTGCCTGGCAAGCGCGAGGGCCCGAGCTCAACTCCCGGAACCCACATATGAAAAAGGGGCCGGTGATACCGCTCAGCAGCACGGGTGCCTGTTGGCGCGCGAGGTCCTGAGGTCAACCCCCCGGTACCCACAAAAAAGAAAAAAAAAAAAACATGTACTAATAAAGAAAAAGCAAAATACAATTATCATACCTACCAAAATCAGCAGTCATTCTTTATACAGACCTTTCCTCATATACAATGTTTCAACTTTAAAATAATGCAAAAATGATATGCATTCAGTAAAAGCTGTATTTTTTTTTGTGGGTACCGGGAGTCGAACTCAGGACCTCACGCGCCAGCAGGCACCCGTGCCACTGAGAGATATCACCGGCCCTTTTTTCGTATGTGGGTACCAGGAGTCGAACTCAGGACCTCGTGTTTGCCAGGCAGGTGCTTATGCCGCTGAGCTATCTCACTAGCCCTAAAAGCTGTGTTTTGAATTTTGATCTTTTCCCCAGGACAGTAACATGCCATAGGGTCTGTAGCACCGGTAGGGCCTCTCCATCACAGGGGGAACATCCAATGCTCTACGAATGTGCCGTATTTGCTAAGCTAGGAAGTTCAGAGGTAAGGTATATTAAATGCATTTTCGACTTACAATATTTCCCACTTACAATGGGTTAATTGGGATGTAACCACATTGCAAGATGAGGAGCGTCTACCTATCTTTTTAGAATATTCAGTCTAGCCTTTTGGAAGTAAAAGGAGTGTTTCCGGGCTCAGGCTGGAGGAAGGTCAGTTAGGAGGCGGTTAGGATTTTGGGGATGAGAGGTGTTGGTAGTTGGTAGGGGCAATGAGAGGCAGAGGCGGGGTTTGACCCTGGGACACTTTGGTTTCAGTGGGAAAAGGGCATGGGGAAACCTGGACTCTGAGTGATGCTGGCGTTCATGGTCAGGTGCCTCATGCCCAGGCGTTTGGGGGAGATAGCAGTGGGAATTCACCAAAGGCAATCGGTCCACAGCTGTGGCAGGACTCGGTGGCCCACTGGAAGTAGTGGGTGACAATGACAGAGATGCTAAAACTGACTCTGTGGTTTCAGGATGAGGTGGCAGTTGAGTGCTAGAGTCATGAAGGTTTGGGCAGAAGTAACCAAGGCATCTTAGTCACTCTTCCATCTCTGAGACAAAACACCCAATACCCACAACTTACAGCAGGAGAGATTTATTTTGGCTCATAGTTTTTAGAGCATTTAGTCTATAGCCAGCTGGCTGCAAGGCAGAACAGGCATGGGGGAAGAGATTGGGAGGAGGACAGCTGCTCAACCCATGAGATCAGGGAGCAGAGAGAGTAGGGAGGAGCTGGGGACAAGAACACACTCTTCCAGGTCAGGCCCCCAGTGACCGCCTCCAGCCAGGCCCCACCTCCTAATAGCATGTTCAGCTGTGAACTCATCAATGGCCGAATCTACTAAGGAGTATAGTACCCCCATGATCCAATCACTTTTTACACACACGAGAATTAGGGAGGACATCTGAGATCTAAACTATAACACAAAGCCTGACCCTCATAGGATTAGTCCTGGAAGAGTCTGAAAAGATGGCCCCATTCTGCCCACAGCAACTGACACAATCCGTCTTTTCCCACGGCCACCAGCAACCTAGGTCGGAGGGCATCTCTCTCTCCTCCTAACAGCCATTCTTGCTGGGGCAGATGCCCCTTCAGGCTGTTTCCCACTCCCAGCAGGAGGGATCTTGCAGCCATTTAAGTCAAATTGTACCTCTTTGCTGCTGCTTGGCCACTCCAGTGCTTCCAATGTCCAAACAACCCCCTACCAGGCTGTTGATGCTCTATCCACTCCCATCCTGCTCCTTCTGACCTCAACTCCCAGCATACTGTCCCTCAATCCCATTAGCCCCATGCCTGCCTCAGGACCTTTGCACCTGCTATAGCCTGTGCCTGGCCCAATCTTCCTCCCCTATTCCTCCAGGGCTCATATCAAATGCTATCTTGTTAGGGACTTTCCTTGCCTCAAACCACACTTCACCCGAACTCTGCATCCCTATCTGACTGTGTTTTATTTTTCTCCTTGGCTGCACTTATTACCATTTGAAATACCAAATGTTTACTCCTCATAGGCTTTCCACATCCTGTACTAAAATGTAAGCTCCACAAGGGAAGGGGTGTTGTCTGTTTTGCTGATGTTTTTATTTTATTTATTTATTTTTTTTTTTGTGAGTACCGGGGGTTGATCTCAGGACCTCGCGTCCCAGCAGGCGCCCGTGCCGCTGAGTGATATCACCGGCCCTTTTTTTGTATGTGGGTTCCAGGAGTTGAACTCAGGACCTTGCGCTTACCAGGCAGGCAGTTATGCCGCTGAGCTATCTCACTGGCCCTTGCTGATGCTTTTATTCCCTCTGACAGAAAGTCACTGCTCCTTATATAAGTGCGCATGCTGGCCCAACGCCAGGCTCTCCTTCCGCCCCACTGTGCGATGGTGTCTGAGGACCAGCGGCAGCTCCCTCTACATCCATGATGTACCAGGCTGTATGGTGGGCAGCACTTTGGATCTTCCCCAAGCCAAGCATCAAGCCTGGGCCCTTTGAACAAATCCAGTCAGCCAACCACAACAGTAGCTACCTGAAAGTCTCAGAAAAGCAGGACGGAAGGAACTTTTGCAATCAGAGTAATCAAATGGAATCCCCTGAATTGTCTCTTCAGGCCTCCCAGCCTCTGTTCCCGGCTGATGTCTGGGGGCCCGCTGCCCACTGGTCTGAAAACACTTCTGCTCCAACAAATTCTTACATTACATTCTCCAGAATGAATTACCTGGATGGGTTTATTTAACCAAAGTTGGCTCATCTGATGCTATAGAAATTAACAGTCCACTTGACAGAACAGGGAACTGAGGCTGTGGATATCAATGTGAGTTGTCCAAGGTCACACGATGAAGGAAGGTCAGAGCTGTGCGGCCCTTCTTCACTGATGCTCTATGTCTGGTGCTAGGATTGTGCCTAACTGCCCTCTTTGCTACCCTCCTTTTTTTTTGGAGACAGGGTCTCACTATGTAGCTCAGGCTGGCCTCAAACTCACTGCAATCCTCCTGCCTCAGCCTCCCTAGTGCTGGGATCACAGTCGTGTGCCACCATGCCTGGCCCTCCTTCTTTTTATTGTGGTAAATACATGTACAATCCACTGTTTACCATTTTTAAGTGCATTAAGCACATTCACATTGTTATACAGCCGTCACCACCATTCATCTCCAGAACTTTTCCATCTTCCCAAATTGAAATTCTTTCCTCATTAAACATGAACTCCCCATCCCCTCCCCGGGCCCTGGTTCCCACCGTTCTAATTTCTGTCTCTATGAATTTGACTACTCTAGGGACCTCATACAAGTGGAATCCTATGATATTTGTCCACTGTGTCTGGCTTATTTCACTCATTGTGATATATTCATAGTTCATCCATGCTGTCAGCTGTGTTAGAATTTCCTGCCTTTTGATTTCTTCCTTTAAAACAAAAGCCACATTTTCCATGTTTCTGTAGCATTATTAATGCTGTTATTTCCAGTGGCATCTCAAACAGGGGGCTGTGAACAGGGATGATCCTCTGAGCAGAGAGGAATATTTATCTTTGACATTGTTCATAATTGTCAGGGCAGGGCAGTAAAAAAGCTGAATGATTTCTGCTGGTTTTTAAAAATTGTTTTAAAATCCTCTATACCCCGATTCGCCCCTGTTGCCCATATCCCTGCTTTTAACATCTCCCACTTGGGTATAGTACTAGTTATTAACATATAAATACCTGTTTAATAATGTTATTAATATAAAAAGGTGTTTTTCTTAAAAAAAAAAAACCCTGAATTATAGAGTTGATGTTGTAATCCCTCAGGGGATTCAGGCAAGACTTTGGGCTTGAGGTCAGTCTTTGGGACTCCACTGGCTCCTGACAAGCGCAGCTGTCGACATTTGGCCCCTGTGAGTATGGTTTGTGTGTCTGCGGGGGGACTTTTGACTTCGTGGGATGCTGGCCTTCAAGAAGCTAATTTTAGGCTTCTGGTGGATGCCAACTGGCACAGAACCAGGAGATGGGAAGAAAAAGGCATATAAAGGAAAGGAAAAGGAGGATTATGAGGGAAGACAGCAAAAGGAAATCAGGTCTGTTTTACAGGGACCCTCCCCCATAAAATCAGAACTCAATTCCTTCAATGCCATAGTTATTTCCTAAGAGCCTGTTTTAATTTATGAGCCAGTTCACTACCACCAGTCCCCAGTTTCTCACCTACCAGCTTGCTCCAAGCATGTTCTGTGGAGGCTGTGGAGTGGTGTACAGAATCTACTTCTCCCTGGGACCTCTGAAGAGCAGAGGTATAGATGAGGCCCAGGGTCCCAGGGGTCACATGTGACTTTCTCCTGATGCCCTCTGACCCCAGGAGCTGGGCTGTGACCAGGCTCCACCTGAGGGCAGGTACTGAGCACCTCTCTGTGCTGGCCTCTGGGGTTTGGGCCTGACCCAGACACAGTCCCTGCTGCTGAAGGATTTAGAATTTGGGCTGGGGATTTAGCCCAGTGGGACAGCACTTGTCTCATAGTTGCAAGGCCTTGAGTTCAATTTCCATTACTGCAAAAACAAAACAACAAAAAATAACTTACTAGAACGCACAGCTATCTAGGCTTGAGCAACTAGTCTCTGTTAATAATCAGATAAGGTTTTGTCCACTCTCATCCCTGCATCTATTTAACAACCTTATGAGATTGATATTACAGTGGGTCCTCTACATCCAAGGATTCAACCAAATACAGGTTGAAAATGCTTTTTTAAGTGTCTTTATTGCACATGTAGATTTTTTTCCCTTGTCATTATTTCCTAAATAGTAATAACTATTCACATAGTGTTTATATTGTATTAGGCATTATAAGTCATCTAGAGATGTTTTAAAATCTGGGGGAATGTATGTAGATAACATGCAAGTACTAGGCCATTTTATATAACGGACTTGAGCATCCATGGATTTGGATATCCAAGAGGGATCTTGGAACTAATTTCCTATGTTACCAAGGGACTCCTCTATTACCTTTCCAGATGAGGAAGTAGAGCTCAGGGAGGGGAAATGAGGTTCCACAGTGAATAGTTAAGCCAGGTTTCTAGATCTTGGGGCTTTTATACAAATATATACTGGGAATTGAACCCAGGGCCTTTGCACCAAGCTACATGCCCAGCCCTTTTCTGAATTTTCAATTTTAGACAGGGTCTCATTAAATCACTAAGTTGCCTGGGTTTGGCTCAAACTTGTGATCCTCCTGTCTCAGTTTTCCAGAGTTCTGGGATTACAGGCACACGCAGAACTCTTATCTAGAAGCCATGGGATGGTGCTGGTCACCCTTGACCATATTCCCCACCTCTGCCCAGGCCTGTTACTGTGCCTGGGATGCCCTTCCTTCCCTACCCAGCAGAGTACGTAGTGCTCATCTTATGTATTACATCCTTGCTGATTCCTCTGGGCCAACAGCTCCCTTCTGTGCTGCCTCTGTAACCTCTCTGGGCTTCAACGGTTGCATGCTTCATGCTTTCTGCCATTTCCTGGCCTCCTTGTCCAGCTGTTGTAACTGGTCCACATCTGTACCATTGGTGCTTATATATACTGGGCTCTATCAGGATTTCCAAAAACCAAATTGAGACTCAGATGGGTCTAGATCTGTATCAGCTACTGTAAGTTCCTTAAAAGAGACACAAAAGCTGGGCATGGTGGTACATATCCATAATCCCAGCACTCTGGGGGAATAAGGCAGGAGGATTGAAAATTCAAGTTCCACCTGGGCAACTTAGCAAGACCCTATCTCAAAATAAAAAATAAGTTAAAAGGGTTGGGGGTTAGCTGGGCATGGTGGTGCAGGCCTGTAATCCCAGCACTTGGGAGGCTGAGGCAGGAGGATCGCTGCAAGTTCCATGCCAGCCTGGGCTACAAAGTGAGTTCAAAGCCAGCCTGAACTGCATAGTGAAACCTTGTCTCAAAAAGACAAAAAAAAAGGGGGGGGTTGGGGGTATAGCTCAGTGATAGAAGACCCCTGGATTAGATTCAAAGTAGCACCCCCCCCAAAAAAAATCAAGAGTCAAGAGACCCAAAGTGTGCACACATGAGGGGAGGAGGAGGAGAAGGGAGAGAGAGAGAGAGAGAGAGAGAGAGAGAGAATGCTGGGCTGAGGTCAGGAGTCTGTCCAGGACTGATAGATTTTAGCAGGTAGGATGTATGTGCTGGAGACAGGTGATCTCGGTAGATGTCCCTAGTGTCAGAAAACTGAATAAAGAGGTTATGTTTGAGGTATGGGCAGTTGTCCAGCTTGGCCAACCCACAAATACATTTGAGGAAGAAGAGAAGAAAGACCTTGACCTCCAGCCTGAGAGGTCCTCCTGTCCCTAACCCTCACCCGGCAGGGGGAGCCATGGGGACCGAAGCAGCAGAGGGATGTGCCCATTAGAGACACACTCCTGATGGGCAGCATGGAGAATGTGTTCATCCTTTCATTGATTCACCCTTCTCGCCCACAGACATGCCAGCCCTGGGGACAAATGGTGGGCAGGACATCTCCTTGCTGCTCTGGATAATAGACTGCTTAATTTGAGGTATAAGCTGACTGGAATGGAGGAAGCCCATGGGAATTCAGGAGTTCAGTGTGAAGCTTTTTGCACAGTCCCAGGGAGATGTGCCGGGGAGCAGAAGGAAGAGGATTTCTTCCTATAAAGCACTCTTAATCATGCTCGAAGAAAATGGAAATTCAAGGAAGGCACAGAAGTCTGCCTTCCTGGGGTTGGGACAGGACCTGGCTTCCATCACTCGAGGCCACCCTAGTTTGTCTTGCCATCTGTAGAAAACAAATGAGAAGAAGGAGGATGAAGCAGAATTTATTTTCTTGCCCAAACTGACTTCACAGAGCATCATGATAAAAAGAAAGGTCATTTACAATGTGGTGGTTCTCCTGAGGCCTTTCAGTCTTTGATAAGATGCATAGACCATGGCTCCTTCTCTCCAGCCCCGAGGCTGCAGCCTGACATAGAGGGTCAGGGAAGGAGGAAAGGGACATCTAGAAGATCTCCGACCAGGCATCATATGACAGCAGTGAGCACTGACACTCGCTGAGCACTTACCATGTCCCAGAAGAATGGATTTTCTCATTTCAACCACGTATGTGATATAGGTGGGTCTTAGTCCATTTTCTATTGCTATAACAGAATACCCCAGCCTTTGGTTTTTGGTTCAGAGGCTGGAAAGTCCAAGGGCATGGCACCCACTTCTGCTTGGCAGGCACATGTGGAAGAGGAAAAGGGAGCCACCAGTGATCACCAACTCATTCCTGCAAAAAGAACATTCATCTGCCTCATGACCTGTACACTTCCCATCAGCCCTGCTTCCCATCACCTCCGCCTTGAGGAACTAAGGTTCCAATGCATGAATTTTGAGAGGACACTCTCAAACCACTGGGGGTGTAGCTCAGCGAAAGAGTGCAGGTGTAGCATGCACAAGGCCATGGGTTCCATCTCTAGTAATCCATTCTTCCCCCCCAAAAAAACACAGTAGGGTGATTTTTGTGCCTCTTGTGTCACTGGCGTGGTAATTAAGAACAAAGAAGTTTAAAAATGTGGCTTGGAGCACAGCTAGGGAGCTGTAGGGCCGGGGCTTGGGGGCGGGGCAGTTGTCTAACCCCTGTATTCTGTTGACTCCCTGTTCCATGGATCACAGCCATCCAGGGAATTACACTTCACAACATCCTCCTACACATTCCACCCCAACTCGTTCTCCCAAACCCTCTTGTGAGGCAGATGGTCAGGGACAGCACAGCATAATGTGCCCAGCATAATGTCCCACTCCCTGTGGTGGGTTTGTGGGGGACATGGTGTCCTCACAGAGTGCAAGACAGCAAGGCCAAAGTGTGTTGCAGCCTGGTCGCAGGCCTCACACAGTGTGCCTCAAAGCATGTGCTGGACAACTCGATGAGCGCTTACCCAGCTGAGCCAGGGTTTCAGTCTACCACGCTTTCCAGACACTGGGCTTTATATGACCTTGAGATATTCGTGGAAAGCAAAGAAACTCTCTCTGTTAGAAAAAGAAGAATGTACACACTTCTTGACAAACAGCAATGATGTCAGGCTGGTTGGAGAGGTAGAGGGAGAAGGGGATTAAAAAATTGGACACTCTGGGAGGCTGAGGCAGAAGAGTAAGTTCAAACCCAGCCTGGGCAACTTGGCAAGACCTTGTCTAAAAATCTAAAAAAAAGGGCTGGGGATATAGCTCAGCGGCACAGTGCCTGCCTTGCAAGCACAAGGTCCTGAGTTCGATTCCCAGTACCAAAAAAAAAAAAAAAAAAAAGAGGTAAAAGCCCTGGGTTCAGTCAATCCCCAGTACTGAAAAAAGAAAAGAAAGATTTTCTAGATATTTTCAAGATAAAAAAATGAAAATGGTACTGTAGTCCCATGTAAAATAAAGTTGAGATGGGGCTGGTGAGATGGTTCAGCAGTGTAAGCGCCTGCCTGGCAAGTGCGAGGGCCCGAGTTCGACTCCCAGAACCCACATACGAAAAAAGGGCTGGTGATATCACTCAGTGGCACGGGCGCCCGCTGGTGCGCAAGGTCCTGAGGTCAACCCCCAGTACCCACAAAAAAAAAAAAAAAAAAAAAATCAAGTTGAGATAGAAGTCTGAGAACACAGTATATAACGAGTCTGCAAAAAAAATGTATACACACTCTAGTTTCTCTTTTCCTGAAGTGTGTATACATTTTTTGTCTCTATCTCTGTCTCTGTCTTTCTCTCCATCTCTCTCTGTCTCCCTGTCTCTCTCTCTCTTTCTCTGTCTCTATCTATATATATATGACATGAGGCATTTATATGAGTGTCTTCAACAGCCTGACTGCCATATTTCTGGGGTCCCATAGGATTCACATTCACTAGGAAATGTCCAGTTGGCTTGGAAACAGAGACTCTTCAAGCTGGGCTGACCTTGAAGAAGTCATTAATCAGGTCCCAGTTTCCTCTCGCCCCCACATCAGGAGCCTTAGATGTGCAAGAGCCTGTCCTAGGTCCCATCTTCCTTTTCAGAGCCAGTGGCCACTTGCTTGGGCTCTCCTCTCCCTGAGATGAGCCTGCAGAATTCCAAGGGTCTCTGGGGCAAGGGCTATTTCCAGGCCCAGGCTCCGAGCCCATGTTTGGTCTTCAAGGAGAAGGCAGTGCACCTGCCAGGCTTCATCTGTACCCCTCCCGGGAAGCCACTGATCCCCTTCCTCCTTCCTCCTCTGTGGCAAACAACAGCTGAGAATGTGCCTTCCGGAGCTTGCCAGGAAGGACCCTCCCACCACCACTGGGGGCAGAAAACCAAGGGGCGCCTCTTGGCATCAACTGGTATTTGTTTCCTTTTTTCATTACAAATAATTTCAGATACTAAAAATAGTCCTCATTGAGGAAAAAAAAAAAAAAACTTCAAGCAACACTGGTAAGTTCAAAGAAGTTTTCTCCTAAAAATCACCTGAAATTCCACCACCCAGAGCTTATCAGTGGCCTCAGCTGGCTCAACATCCTTTCAGATAAACTCTCCTCATCAAATTCTCAGTGGCCTGAGAGGCTCCATTTTGCAAAACTGGATTTGAGTTGCCCTAGAACCTTGTTTGTAAAACTCAACAGTATGTCGTGGGCCTTTGTTGCATGTCACTCAATATCAATCTACATCCTCAAGAAGTATTCCATTGTACAGAGATGCTACCTTTTATTTAACTAATCCCTTCTGGATGGACATTTAGGTTGCTTTCAACTTTTCATTCTCACCGTTTGTTTGACAGCCCTCCTGTAGTTTCCTGCACACTTTCCCCTCTGCTGACTTCCTGGAAAGCCGGCTCAGAGCTGCTGGCGCCAGGCAGGGTTTCCTGAATGGGCTAGGACCTCCGAGCAGGCAGCCAGGGGTATGAAACCCAGGGGTTTGAAAAACTTTACCTGCTGGCTCTGTGGCTGAGCTGCAACTGCAATCCAGGTAACCAATATCTAGAAAGGTTTTCCCAGCATACCTTAAGTACCTTCAAAAAACAGATGGCCCGTGCTCCAGGGGAGGAGACTAGAGGCCAAGGGAAAGTTTTATAATAATAAAATTAATAAAAATGATAGATATCATTTATGGAGTATCAACTATATTTGAGATACATTATCTCTAGAACTCTCCCCTAAAGACCATGTTCCCGTGACATAGATGAAGACATGGAGGCAAAATGACTATTATCCACAATCATGAGACTCATCAGGCATTTTCCAGTGACTACCTACTGTCAAAGCGACCAGACTTGAGGACCACTGGGAACTTGTGAAAATGCAGATTCCCGAGACTTCACACCTACAGATTGGCTGAATCTGCATCCTGCTGAGTTCCTGCTATATACCACCGCTGGAGACCACTGCTCTCTCTCTCTTTGTTTTTTATGTGGGTACCAGGAGTCGACCTCAGGACCTCGCGCTTGCCAGCAAGTGCTTATGCCGCTGAGCGATATCACCGGCCCTTTTTTTCCTTTATGTGGGTACTGGGAGTCAAACTCAGGACCTCGTGCTTGCCAGGCAGGTGCTTATGCCGCTGAGCTATCTCACTGGCCCTGCTCTCTCTTAATAACAGTTGGGGTCTGTAGGCCTATTCTATAAGCAGCAGGGGGTCATAGGTATCAGTTTGCAGCCTGGTGTCAGGACCCACTGGAACTGTCTTCGCTGGATGTGGTGGGGAAGCATTGAGGCTAGAACCTTGGGTCCAAGGCCTGGGCTTCCTGTGGCCCAATCTGGAAGGGCCTTCCCTACCAAGATGCCAGCCCGACTGTGTCCCAGACTGGTCTGGGGCCAATGGCTGGGACAAGCAGGAGGCAGACCACACCATGGCTCTACTCAAATCCCCCATCAGGAATACTCAGTAACTCCAGCGTCTCTCCACCTTCCACCTTGCCTCTGGTCCTCTTCCCCTGTTGCCTCAGGACCCTACTCCCCTGTTGTTCCTCCAGTGCCCATAGCCCACCCAACCCCAGGGCCTTTGTATAGGCTGTTGGCTTTGCCCAGACCCTTCTCCCTCCAGGTTCTTTCATGCCTCTCTTCCTGCTTCCACCCAGTCTCTACCCAAATGTAACCCTTCAAAGAGCCCTGTTTAAGATCACAGTGCCTCCCCCAGTACTCCAACCCCCTTCCCTGCAGCACTGTTCCCTGGGGCTCCTACCCCTCCTGACAGCCTACCCAGTTTGCTCACTGCTCTCCCTGCTCTAGAATGGAAGCCCCTGAAGGCAGGATTTCTGTCCATTTTTTTTTCACTGCTTTGCATTCAGTGTGTAGAACAGTGTGCAGTCACCTCTTTAATTCATAGAAAAGGGGCCTACTCCAGAAGCCCTTGGTTCCCAGACCAGGACCTGCCACACAGCAGGTCATCTCTGGCTTTGGTTTCCTCATTCGGTCCAATTTACTTTGACATACATTGACGGAGACCTCAGTTCGATCTAAAGTCTGGGGCCCTGGTCCCAGCATGGGGTGGGTGGAGTGGGGACCCAGGAATGATCACAGCCTCACCTGCCACCTTTATCTCCATGTCTCCTCTACCCTCCCTGGGCTGACTCAGCTCTTCCTTTCCCTCCTGGAGGCCAAGAGGGACCATGCAAACTCCTCAGTGGGAGAGAAAGCATCTAGTTTATTTTATATCTTTGCTAGTTTCTTGGAAAGAAATGGGTACAGAGCAGAACAAGGAACTGAGGAAAGGAAGGCACAGGGTGGGGGGGACCCGACCTCTGCATGTGCCAAGAATGATTCCCATCTCAGCCACCACCCAGATTGAACACAGTTCTCGGTCATTGTCTCCATCACATGGATCAGTCTTTCATTCATTCAGTAAATATTTACTGTTGGGCAAGTGGGTGCCAGACCCTTCACATATATAATTTTTTTTTTTTTGTGGGTACTGGGGGTTGACCTCAGGACCTCGCGCGCCAGCAGGCGCCCATGCTGCTGAGCAATATCACCGGCCCCTTTTTCGTATTTGGTTTCCGGGAGTCGAACTTGGGCCCTCGTGCTTGCCAGGCAGGCGCTTACGCCGCTGAGCCATCTCACCGGCCCCCATATATATAAATTTATGTAACTCTCATAACAATCCTATTTGGTAAGTACCACTGTCACCCCCATTTTTCAGACAAGAAAAGTGAGGCACAGAGTGGTCACAGAGCTAGTAAGTAGGCAAAGCTGGGTCCTACACCCAGGGAACTGGCTCCAGAGTCCAAGTTCTTGACCACCACATTCTACTGCCTTTCAGTAAAGAGATCAGGTGCGATATAATAATAAATATTTATTTGGTCTCTGTCCCCAGTAGCTAGCACAGAGCTCCTAAAAGCCTTGTAATTTCCTGAGAGCCAAGAGTGCCAGAAGCATCTTTTATCCTCTTACTTGATCTTTCACCTTGGTTCCTGACACAATGCTCCTAAATCCCTTGTGATTTCCAGGGTGACAGGAGCATCTTTTGTTCTAATGAGACCACTCGCGGCGCGCTCCTGGATGGGGGCTGCTCACCAGGAAGACCACACTGTGATTAGAAGCCTGGAACTTCTGGCCCCGCCCCCACGCTCTGAGAAGGGAGAAGGGCTGGAGATTGAGTTAATAATCCATCCCGCCACGTGATGAAGCCTCGTGAAAATCCCGAACTACAGGGTGCAGAGAGCTTCCTGGCTGGCGATCAAGAGCACATCCATGTGCCGAGAGACTGATGCTCCCCAGCCTACAAGAACTGAGGCTCCTGTGCGCAGACCCCCCGAACCTCGCCCTACGTATCTTTGCATCTGGCTCTCCACTTGTGTCCTTTAAAACAGCTTTTGTACTAAATCACCAATAGAGGCTATGTGTGGTGGTGCATGCTGATAATCCCAGCACACTGGGCTGCTGAGGCAGGAGGATTGAAAGTTTGAGTCTGGCCTGGGCAATTTAGCCACTTAGTGAGACCCTGTCTCAAAATGAAAAAAGGGCTGGGGATGTAGCTAAGTGAGAAGGCTCTAGATTTAATCGCCAATACTGCTAAAAAAAAAAAAAAAAAAAAAAAAAGAGAGAGAGAAAGCAATAGTATATAAACTGTTTTTCAAAATTTTATGAGTTACAGTTGCAAATGATCCAACCCAAGAAGGGAGTCATGGAACCTCTGATTTGTAGCCAAGTGGGACAGAAGTTGTGGGTAACCAGGGCACCTTCTACTCGTGTCAGGCATTTCAAGTTGGGGAGTAGTCTTATGGACTGAGCCTTTAGTGAAGGGCTGTTAGAACTGAGCTGAATTATAGAATGCCCAGTTGTTGCCCAGAGAGAATAGACAATTGCTTGATGGAGGAAATGCCCTCACATGTCTGGTCACAGAAGTTCTTTGTGTTGAGTATGTGTATATAGGAGGAAAAAGAGTTTGGAACTGGACACAGGGGTTCATGCCTGTTATCTCAGCACGTTGGGAGGCTGAGGCAGGAGGATTGCAAATTCAAGTCCCACCTAGGTAACTTAGTGAAACTCTGCCTCAACATAAAAAAGGGGTGGACTGGGGATGTTGCTCAGTGATAGAGCGCCCCTGGGTTCAATCCCCAGTATTGCCAGGAAGAAAGAAAGAAAAAAGTAATAATGTTTGTTTGATTTTCCAAACCCCTGCCCTCAACATGCTTACATACTAAAGAGGGAAATTGCCCCCAAAATGATCTAATTGTCTATAAAACATTATTGGGTGATGTAAGTGCTAGAAAGAACAATGGAGCCATGTGTCAGATGATGACTCACTGTGTGTCTTTGGGCAAATTGCTTCACCTCTCTGAGCCTCTGAGCTAAAAGGGGGCCATGACTCATCAGCCCCATCCACCTTTGCAGGTTGTTGGAAGGATCCAAATGAACCAATGAACACAGGACTCCTTTGTTATTGTCATTGTACCAACACCAACTATGACTCCAGGGAAATTTTTCCTGCAGATTCAAGTCTTTCCATAAAACACCACGGACCTCCCCTGCACCCTGAGTCAGTGGTCACACCCACTTCTGTTTTCAAAGGCAGAGAGCAGTGCGTGTGCCCACCTGCTCTTGGGAGGTCCTGACGGGTTCCTTGAGGGCTTTCTATAGGCCAGTGCATTTCTGACATGGAGATTTCTGGGATTCTGGACGTTAAAAGGCCTCCAATGAGAAGCTCAAACAACCAGGAGGAGGAGGGTGGGGAGACAATGGGAGACCAAGGGGCCAGCTCTTGCCACACTGGACCCTGCACGTGCTCCAGGTCCATTTGCCACCCTTGGCCACCTCGCCGTGTGTCCCAGGAGTCTGACCTTCCCTGGCCACCTTTCCAAGTCCCTGCTCTCTGGTTCTGGGTGGGTTTGGCCATGGGAATTGTGAGGAGGAGATGGGTGAACTGGAGGGGGAGGCAAGCAAGCCCCCAGCTGCTACTGGGTCTGGCTGGGCAGTAGCTGCTCCGTGCCCCTCGGGGTCACAGCTTTTCCTACAGCCAGACCTGGTCACCTGTCCAGGGACTGCCTCACCATCCCCTGTTAGCTTCCCTTAACCCTGCCTCTCCTCAGTAAAGTGTCTCTTCATTAAACTCCAAGCAGCAACCCCACTGGAGTGTGCTCCTTCCTGTAGGAACTAGACGAGGGCTAGAAGACAACCTCATGCTCCTGCCTGGGAATGTCCCTTCCCAGGACCACCGTGGGGTAGGGTCCTGTTTCTTTGCACTGGCTTCTGTCCTGCTGACCCAGGGGCTAATGGTCACGTGAGAATATGTAGGAAGCACCCTGGGGCCCGAGCTGGGTGGAGGGTGTCCTGAGAATGAACTCACCCCCACCCCGAACCCTCTCCTGATGTCTGGGCACTCAAAGGCCCAGGGAGAGTTGTGTGAGACGAGTCCTGCCTTGTCTTTTTTTTTTTTTTTGGTACCAGGAATCAGACTTACCACCTCGCGCTTGCCAGGCAGGCGCTGTGCCACTGAACTATATCCCCGGCACTTCCCGCCTTGTCTTACTCAGAGATCCACTACTTTTTTTCCGTTGTTCGTAAACCAGATCACAAGCATCTGCCCATGAAAAGTTCCACTGCAAAAGATATTAAACACAAACCTGTCAGGCTGGGGTGCAGCTCAGTGGTAGAGCACTTGCCTAGCGTGAGCAAAGCCCTAGGTTCCAAACACAAAAACTAACCCTGTTTTAGGTGATCAGACTTGAGGGAATAGTACCTCAAAGCTCTGGGCTCCTCAAGCTCAGAGACTGACAACAGCCACGTTTGGAGTCCATCTCAGCCAAAATTTTATTTTACCTGTGGGAAAACTGAGGCACTGCCTAGGAGAAATGAGGCCTGTCGACAGGTGTTAAGTTTTCAGGCCGAGCAGCTGCTTGGTAACAGATCAGTGTCATGATTGCTTACGAATATGATTCTTCATTGCTAGGTTTCAATTATCAGAATACAATGATACACTCTTAAGGGGTTTCCTGCAAGGGTCAGGTGATAACAGAAAACATTTGAAAAGCATTTATAAGTACCACATAAAAGGTCCTTTGGGTTTAAAATAGATGCTTCCCAAACCCAGAAAGACAAAACAAGGAAATTGGCTCTGTTCTCAGGTGGTTCCTTTCTCTTTAAGAGCAAATCATGGGATCAACAACCTAAGTATAAAAACAAAAACCATATAATACTTAGAAGAAGACACACAGGGGCAAATCTTCAAGACCTTGACTTTGGCAATGTTTTCTGAACTATGACACTGAAGGCACATTGAAAGAGAACACATAGATAAATTGGACATCATCAAAATTAACTGTGGAGGCCGGTGTGGTGGCACACTCCTGTAATCCCAGCACTTGGGAGGCTGAGGCAACTTAGTTCCAGCCCAGCCTGTGCAATTTAGTGACTTAGCAAAACCCTGTCTCAAAATTAAAAAAATAAAAAAGGGCTGGAGATGTAGCTCAGTGTGAAGGCCCTGGGTGCAATTTCTACTACCGAAAAAGCAAAACAACAACAACAAAAAGACTCAAAGGGACCTTTCTCCAAAGAAGGTACACAAGCAGGCTCATGAAAAGATCCTAAATATCACTGATCGTTAGGGAAATGTAAACCAAAATCACAGTAAGATACGTCTCCAAACCTACTAGGAGGGCTGTAAATTTTTAAAAAAGAAAAGGAACAATAGTGTGTACTGGCTGTAGTGTGAAGAAATTGGAACCCTTGTGAATTGCTAGTGGGAGTGAAAAATGATTCAGTTTCTGCGGTAAACAGTGTGGTTTACCTCAAGAAGTAGGACAGAATTACCATATAATCCAGCAATTCCACTCCTAGGTAAACATCCAAAAGAATTAAAAATGGGTGCTCAAACAAATACATGTACATGTACGTGTACATTCATAGTGGCATTATTCTCAGTGGCCAAAACAATCTAAATGTCCATCAACTGATGATTGGATAAAGAAATTGCTATGGAAATGGGTCAGGGTGGCACATGCCTTGTAATTCCAGTACTCTAGGAGGCCGAGGCAAGAGGACCTCAAATTCAAGCCCACTCTGGGCATCTGAGTGACTTAACGAGACCCTGTCACAAAATTTTAAATTTTTTTGAAAAGTTTGGGGATGTAGCTTAGTGTGAAGGCCCTGGGTTCAATCCCCAGTTCTGCAAAACATTAAATTAAATTAAATTTAAAAATAAATAAATAGAAGGGGGAAGGAAGGAAAGAAAGAAAAAGAAAGAAGAAACTGTTATCCATATATGTCTATCCATACAATGGGTTATTATTCAGCCATACAAAAGAATGCAGTCTTGATACATGCTTTGACATGGATGAACTTTGAAAACATGCCAAATAAAAGAAGCCATACACAAAAGGTCATACGTTGTAGATCCCACTTACATGGAGTCCAAGCTGCCATGGACCTTCCACCCTGAGCACTGGAAGGGGCAAAGTCATTAACCGATTGGTTCCTGGTGTTCATCTCCACCAAAGGCTGCCACTGAGTCAACCCAGGTTGTGCCCCCTGAGAGCCATACCCTCCTGAGTGCAGTTACAGCTTTAACTTTACTAGGCAAATTCACCACCTAGCTGTTCTATTTCTGCTTTCAGCCCACACCCTTGTCTGAAGTCATCAGTTTCCCCACAAGGGCAATGGGAGGAAGGAGAATGTCCTGGATTCAGGGCAATCACTGATCCCCCCAGAGGGACCCAGGAAGGCAAGGCCAGCTGAGCCCCCAGAGCCTAAGGGGCTTTTGCCTTTTTTAAGTTTTGCTGGCTCAGACCTTTGCAGCAGGTATAAGAGGGAATGGCCAGGCCCAGCTGGATACCCAGCCTCCTCCTGTGTGATCTAGGTGGGTACCGTGGGGATGGGGTGGGGATGGAGAGCGTGTGCTGTAGAGACTCAGAAGGCCTCTGAGGACAGTGGATGTAATGAGGAGAGGTGAGCAAGAATGGGGATTTCATGAGCACCTGCCTGCCCCAGGGGCTGCAGAGGCGGCATCTCATTCCATCCTCTGAGTGACCTGCGCTGCACGCCCACTGGGCATTGGGATTCCTGGATGGGTGCAGAGAGCTGCTGGGACTCAAACAGCATGCACAGTGAGACCCAAGCAAACTGGATTCCAGCCCAGATCAGCCCCCTTTCCCGCACCACTCGCGGTCCCGTAAGGCATCTTTTTCCTCTGAGGATGCATTTAGCTTTCGCATTCCATGAGCTACATTTTTTCCATCCCATGGTTTGTAATTTTAAAAAACAGGTCTTGGTTATCAGAGATACCCTGAGAAGAGCTATTATCTGGGGGACCAGCGTGGTCTGCGTGGGGAGGGGGCATGATGGAATAGAAGGGTGGTGGCCACTGAAAGGGTTGGAACCTGGAATTGGCGCCTGGCTGGAGGGCTCTGTGGTTCATAGCAGAACTGCAATTTTTCTTTTTAAATAGAAGCAGCCTGATTGGTATAAACAAAGGAGAATATTTCATCTCTACTCCCCCCATTAGAACAATTGAAAAGGAATCCAGCCCCCAGAGGTGGGCAGATGTTTTGTCTTGATGACAAGTTAGAGCATCTTAATCTGACTTTGTTGATTTTCGCATTTTCTTTCTGTGTGGATTTTGGTCTCATCTCCCCAGTAACCTCCATCGGTGTTAAGCAGAACCAGAGAAACTAAAAAACCATAAGATAACGCAACCGGAAAGTTTATGTTGAGCAATTGTAGCTTCCAGAAGGGGAGTGAGAAGAAGGAAGCCCCAGAAAGGCAACTGAGCTGCCCAAGGTGACTCGGGGCACAGCTAAACACAAAGCAGGTCTCCTGGGGGCTGGACAAAGGCTACTCAAAGCTATCAGTGGAAGTGAGGACTTTGCTCTCCATGACAGACATCAGAGGGTATAGGCAGACATTCTTAACCTAGGGCTTTGGCGATTACAATGGGAAAACAATTCCATAATGATTTTCACTACTTTTTTTTTAGACAGGGTCTCACTATGTAGTTCAAACTGGTCTTGAACTCACTGTGTAGCACAGGCTGGCCTTGAACTTGCAGTGATCCTCCTGCCTCAGCCTCCTGAGTGCTGGGATTACAGGTGTGCATCACCATGCCTGGCTGTTTTCACTATTATAGCCCCAGTGTTGGAGGTGTGGGATCAGGCCCCAGGCCCCACAGGAAGATTAGAAGAGAAGTGTCTGGCTTGGCCTCCACTCTTTATCTTCCTGACTCAGCCTCTTTTGGAGACATCCCCATAGAGTTAAAGATGGAGGCTGCATTCTTGGCCTTAAGAATAGAACTAAGGGCAAAGGGGTTCAGAACCATGTCCTTCCCAAAACTTCAAGAAGGTTTTTTATCCCCAAGATAAACTAGGGAAGCCCCTGACTTCTCTCTCTGTTCCCCTGAACCCCCAGTTCCCCTCCTTCCTGGAGAAACTCCCTGGATTTGGGAATGGAGAACTCCAGTCTTGACGTCAGCCTGGCCTCATTTTAGGAGATATAACCATTGACACAGGCAATCGTTTTGTACCAAGGACCTATTTGACATCTGGTAAAACTGAGGGACTCCTCATCAAATTTACACATGCTCCTCAATTTACGATGGGCTAACATCCTGATAAACCTATCATGAATAGAAAAAGCATCCTTATTTTAATTTTTAAAACATTAAGTGCTTATTTTTATAATCCTGAGGATTGAACCCAGGGTCTCTGTGCTAAGTTACATCTCCAGCTCTTTTTACTTTTTAATTTTGAGACAGGGTATTGCCAAGTCACTAAATTGCCTAGATTGGGTTCAGACTTCTAATCTTCCTGTCTCAGCCTCCCAGAGAGCTGGGATTACAGAAAATCTATCTAATACACCTGATCTACTAACACTAGCACATCTTAGACATGCTCAGAACACATACAGTAGCCTACGGTGGGACAAAATCATCTAAAACAAAGCCTATTTTACAATGAAGCCACTGTAATTTATTGACTACTGTACTGACAGTAAAAAGCAGGAAGACCTTGAGTATGCTTTTGCACTGTCTTAAAGTCAAAAAATCATAAACTGAGCCATCACAAGTCAGGTACTACTGGTAGTACTTTTAAGCGTATAAATTAAAACACGTAGGGCAACGAAGGAAACCAAATGAAATACTGCTATTGGAACATTAAAATGAATTTGTAATATCATAATAACAAATGTCCTTTTTATTTAACAGATTTAAATACAACATCCAACTGAGGCTATAATTTCAAAGTTGACATGAGCGTAAACAACATTTCGAGATGTTTGTTCAACACTCTGAAATGAAAGGGAGTATCTGTAATTTGTGTTAGGAACAAGCCTCTAGCTGGGCTGGAACTATTGTGGTATGTGGCCTCTCTTCATGCCTGAAGGAAAGTAAAAACCAAATGGTCATCATTTTTTTATTCCATTTCCTGGATCCCAGTTGAAACTTTTGCTTCAACTTCTTCTGGCCTTACTCTTCTCTGTAAAATGGGCTTTCTGATCCCTACCTTTCAGCCTTAGTGTGAGGAACATAGGAGATGAGAGACGCTGAAGCACTTTGTGTTGGTGACTGTTACACAACTGTGAGGTGTTATTAGCATATTTCTTCTTCTTGATTATGAAGACCTACTATGTCCAAGGGACATAAGAGAAGCAAACCCTGTCTCTATCAAGACATTTTGCTCCAGCTCATTTGTCAGCCTCTGCAGCCTGTTCCCTGCCTTTCCCTGCAGCATCCCAGGAAGTCCTGGTTCCTGCCCTCGGTTCTTTCCTGCTCCTCCCTCAGTCAAGCCGCCATGTGTGGCGGGTACAAAGGGGAATTTAGGGACAATGTGGACCCTATGCTCTTCCTGGCATCTCCCAACAAGGAAGGGATTGAAGCCATGAGCAAACCCTATGACATCAAGAGGTCCTGCGGGGTCAAAGACGAGGAGGGCTTCGTGGCAGGGGAGATCCAGTCTGAAGAAAGTGACCAAGTCACCATGAAGATGATCACCAACCAGGTGAGAGGGGAATGATCTTTGGGAGTGGCAGGCACCAGGGCCTCTGCTGCACACACTCATGCTCAGGAGGCAAAAAGCAGATTCCTGTGAGTTCCCTGTGTTGGGCTCAAGTCTAGGCTCAACTATACCAAGCTGTGTGCCCCTTGGCGAGATGCTTGTCCTCTCTGAGCTTTGGCCATATCACACCAGAGATACTAATGAGGTAGGACACTTGGAAGCCCCTTGTACAGGTGCATGATAAGGGGTTATCATGACTACACACCTTTAAAGTCCCAAGGAGCTCCTCAGTGAAATCTACACTGTGATTGAAAAATACAGTGAATGTTTAAATTTTAAAAATTTATTTCAGTAAAAGACACATTGTCATTAACCCCCCTCAAAGTACTCCCCTCATGTCTAATACACTTACCTTTCTTGCCACTCTCTGAAGCAGTTCTGGAAGTCCTTTTTCATGAATGTCTTTGGTTGCGCTGTTGTGGCTGCCTCTATGTCCTGAATCCATTCAAAACATTTACCTTTCATAGTCATCTTTTTTTTTTTTTTTGTGGGTACCGGGGGGTCGGCCTCAGGACCTCGCGCGCCAACAGGCACCCGTGCCGCTGAGCGATATCACTGGCCCCTTTTTCGTATGTGGGATCCGGGAGTCGAACTCGGGCCCTCGCGCTTGCAAGGCAGGCGCTTACGCCACTGAGCCATCTCACCGGCCCTTTCATAGTCATCTTGACTTTGGGGAAGAATCCGATTCATACAGGACCAAATCTGATGAATAAGGTGGATGAGGATATACTGTCATTTTTATACAAGATTGCTTTTTCATTGGATAATATTAGGCAGCAGAATTTGCCATCCTTTTACACTGAGGAAAAAGGACTTCCAGAACTGCTTCAGAAAGTGGCAAGGACATATATGGAGATGGGAAAGGAATCTGGGGATGGGGGAAGACAGGAGGGAGTAGAGGGGAAAAAAAAGGAAAAAGGATCAAGATGTGAAATGTATATGTACCAACTCCTCGTGATGAGGGTGTATTTATTATGTATCGCAAACATACTAATTTTAAAAAGGGAAAATTTGACTTTCTTCTCTTTGACTGACCAGGCATATCCAACCTGTGGCCCACATGCCACCTGCTCTCTTTTTAAAAATGTTATGGTAACAAATATTAAAAAATAAAGGAAGTTTGGACAGCCCTTTTATTAAGGTCCTAATGTTAAGGCTCAGATAGGAGAAATATCTTACTCACAAGGATATTGTCAGAACTAAATTGGCAATGTATATAAACAACCAAACACACTACTAAAGAAACGATGTGTACTCAATTTAAGTAGATCCCACATTCTTTCCCCCTAAAAAACAAAAGTCCAAGGAACATTAAAAAAATTAGCAAGAACAATGGGGTAAGTTGATGGGGAGTAGTCTGAGGAAGATTAATGGCAATGTGTCTTTTACTGTAATATATTTTTAAATATAAAAATTCACTCTGTATTTTTCACACCTTGTATTTTTCCAAGAATGAGAGAGAACACGCCACCCACTCGCAGTCTCAGTGCGCAGCCCATGGCCCATGCTGCCATCAGGAATGTGAGACAAGGCTCAAAACGCCTTGGCCCCTGGGTGAGCTCTTCAGCAGCAAGAGTGACAGATGGTGGCTTTTGAGTTTCTTGTTGCCTGGTGATGATGTGTTGAACCAACTTGCCTTTCGAGGACCCGGTACTAAACACTCGGGTTTCACAGCCAATTGTTAAACCTTTGGTAGCTTGCTATCAGCCAAAGTAAAATTAGTACCATGAAAATTAGCAAATGTTACAAATCAGGCAATTTTCTACCCAGACATGTGGTTTACCAACACACCACTCTCTCTGCTGGTCCACAATATGTCTGATAATGAGAAATGACCCGAAAGAGTGGTAGAAATTTTGGTTTATTAAACCCTTAACTTGCTCCCACCCCCTTGGCAGAACCCTAGTGAAGCACTTGACAGGTTTTTTTTTTTTCACCTTTCAACAACCTTTTTTAGTTGAATTTATTGACCCTATTTTGCAAGGAGAAAAAATTAGGATCAAGGGGACTTTGGGTAACTCTCTACTGATCAAAAAGACAAGTGATAAAGTTGGATTCAAAGCTACTATATTTGGCTCAAATACCAATGCTCTTTCTATATTACCTACCATTTCTCCTGGGTGGCCTCCCTATGTGGGAGTCCTTGGTTAATTTCATGAATAAAAGAACCCAGAGAACTTCGATGATCAGAACTTGCAACTGGTATACTTTCCTCTGCACCTGTGTTTGAGGGGAGTGGCAGCAGAAATAAGAGGCCATAGATGCAGGGTGTGGTGGTGCACACCTGTAATCACAGCACCTGGGAGGCCAAGGCAGGAGGATCACTGCAAGTTCCAGGCCAGCCTGGGCTACACAGTGAGTTCAAGGCCAGCCTGAACTACATAGCAAGATTGTCAAAAAAAAGAAAGAAAGAAAGAAAGAAAGAAAGAAAGAAAGAAAGAAAGAAAGAAAGAAAGAAAAAGAAAGAAGCCATAGCTGAGATAAAGTGAATTTGAATGTGAAAGTCAAGCTCAATGCTCAAGAGAAACATAATTTTCAGAAGGGCAGAGGAGTGCGGTGTTGCAAGAAATGATGGGCAGTGGGTGTGGAGCCCCCGAGGCCCTAGTTAGGATGCAAATTTAAGGACAATATTCAACTTCTTTGAGCATCTGCAGTGCAAAGCCAGCCAGCTGGATCTGGAATAGAAAGGACTGAGCCTGTGACACTGACTCACCTGGCTCCTAAGATAAAGCAAAGTCTTCCACTACTCTGCTGGAGCTCAAAGGGAAGTGTTCATATATGGGTGAGGCCCAGAGAGCTGGAAACACTGGAAAAGGCCTCTGAGTAAAACCCAGCTTGATTTACTAGGGGTGTGGTGATCATTACTGAGTAGATTTTCCAGAACTGTCAAGATTTCAAATTATCTGCCTATTGTACTCATAAATTATTAAAAGTCTCAGAAATTCTAATACGTGTTCAGGCCTTATATCTAAGGCTGCCTATGACCAAAAAATATTTTTCTGGATCGTGTGTCTTAAGGTGTGGTCCCAGATGCTGGAATTTAAGAGCTGGTGCTAGTTTTCATCTGCAGATAAAGAAACTGGGGTGCAGAGTGAGGACATCTGCCTGCCTTACCCAGGAGCTAATACATCTGCTGGCTGGCATTCATTGCTGTTTTTACTATCTTCTTTGCTTTCTTGCTTTCAGTTTTTCCTTCAAGGTTGTTTTGGGGCTGGGAATATAGCTCAGTGGTATGGCACCTGCCTGGCAAGCTCGAGGTCCTGAGTTCGATTCCTGCTTCCAAAACAATTTTTTTTTTTTTGTGGGTACCGGGGGGTCGACCTCAGGACCTCGCGCGCCAACAGGCACCCGTGCCGCTGAGCGATATCACCGGCCCCTTTTTCGTATGTGGGATCCGGGAGTCGAACTAGGGCCCTCGCGCTTGCAAGGCAGGCGCTTACGCCGCTGAGCCATCTCACCGGCCCCCCAAAACAATTTTTAAAAAGGTGGTATTGTGGGAGTAGGAGAATGTCTTGGGGGGAGCAGTACTGGTGATTGAACCCAGGGCCTTTGCACTGAGCTACATCTACAGCCCTTTTCTTAAATTTTGAGACAGTGTCTTGCTAATTCACTAAGTTGCCCAGGCTGGGACTCTAAATTGCAATCCTTCTACTTCAGCCTCCCAAAGTGCTGGGATTATAGGCCTGGGCTACCATACCCAGCTGATGACTTTTTTTTTTTTTTTTTTTTTTTCAAAGAAAGTTTATTGCTAACTTGAAACTACCACTAACACTCGAGGTAGAGCACCAAGAGTCACACCTCTGAAAAGTACACCTGGGACTGAAGAGCAAGTGCTGATCATCTACTAACCTGAACTGAGCTGGCAGAGAAGCTCAGGCCAGGCATGCTGTGTACTACAAGGAGGGAACATCATGGTTTACAAGGTCTTTTTACATCATTTCACTTAGATCTGTGTGATTGTCCAAGCTACCAGCCAAGGAGGATACTGTCCTCCCTACTTCAGAGGGGAAAAAATTAAGGCTCATACGGCATCAGAAGTACCTGCCTGTTCCAAGTCACACAGTGGGATGTGTCTGGACCAGGAGTCAGGCCCACTGGATGCCTCATTCCAGCTCCTTCCAAGACACCAGAGGGTGCGTGGGACCCTGTGCCAGATGCCACTGTGGCCACTGTGGCACTATTTTCTAATGCACATTGAGCCCCTTAGACACTCACTGTGAAGAAGGATGATACGCAGCAGATGAACCCACCCAGACTCTACCAGGCCAACAACATGGCAGACATGACCTTCTTGAATGAGGCTAGTGTCCTAGACAATCTGCATCAATGCTATGTCCACATGAGGATTTGTATAAGTGGCAGGGGCAGGCAGGGAGGGTGATGGTGAGGAAGGAATGGTGGGTACATGTTTTCTTTGAGAGGGGCAGCAGCTACTCTACTCTCCCAAACCCTCCCAGGGTTTACACTTAGAGCCAAGATGGCTGCCGTGCCCTACTCCTCTTGTCCTACTTTAATATTATTTTGGTTCTGGATTCAGACCTCTAGCAGCACCATAGCCCCAGGCAGCACCGGAAGAGAGGAGATTTGCTGGACCAGCAGGCTTGTAGGGGTGTACTTGGAGCTCTGGTTTGGGAAGAACCAAATCTACTTCTTCTGGCTGATGTGGAGCTTGGGCTGAGGATGTGGGTGGGCTTGAAGGCCAGGCTCAGGGCTGAGGCTAACTGGGGCCACTCTGCAGACCAGCCCTTGCTCTTCACAGATGGCCACACCATGTCTTTGGGTTAAGGGACTTCAGGCTCTGTAGAGCGTGGCCTGAGGGAAAAGACTAGGTAGTTACTTTTTAAACTGAAGCACTTCTATTGAACCACTACTGGAAGTTGAGCAACTCTGACAGGCAGGGACACCTCCCCCAACACCAACCACTTCCCCCTCATATTCCTCTTGACCAAAACAAGGACACATTTGGCTTCCAGACAGCTGCCTACTCCCACCCCCAGCCAAGACAGGGCTGGAGGCAAAGAGTGACTCAGTGGCCACAGTCCCAGGATGAGACACTGCTGTCACACTCTCAACTCCTCAATGGGTTTTCCTTATCTTTTCTTTGCTTCTTTTTCTTCCACTTTCTATTTAATGTTTCCTTTTAACATCTCACCTCATTGCATCATGCCAAGGAGAAGCTGGGGGTGTTCACTCCCACTTGGACCTAAGTGGGAAGTTTTAACATTGAATTGAAAAGAGGCACACAATAGAGGCATCAGAGGTTGCCATGACCGTCCAACGAAGAGAAAGGAAAGTTGGAGACCCATTGATTTGGCCATTTCCTGCCCTCATTTAGTGTTCCTCCTCTCAGATCATTTTTTTTACTCTCTCATTGGCTTTTCTGTCCTTTTTATTTTTTTAATGGGACTGCTTACAAAATTGCCATCTTGGAGTGGAAAGAGAGATGGGGGTCTCTTTTCAAGAGTAAGTCAGACCCAGCTGCTCACCAGCAGTGGACCGCGTCCATGCAGTGAAGACTCCAAAGCTATTAAGACACCTAAGAGATTTCTCAGTGAGCTCTCCTGAAAAAGCTCTCAGATCTATTAAGTGGAAGAAACAAGACATAAAATTGTAGAATATTATCTTTTGTTTTAAAACCAGGATGTGTCTCCGGGTTTGCTTGCATATGCCTCCAAAGCCATGGAGGAGGATATAAGAAATTAACACAGTGCTTATCTGTGGGAGGCGGCAGGCTGGGCACCAAGGAGGTCAGCAGGCTTTTTGCTGTGGCTATGTCCCAACAGTGACTGTGTTACCTATGCAAATAATTAACCCAAAAGAAAATGAGGCAAATAAATATTAAAGAGAAAGTTTGTTTTGCTTAATGAAAGGAGACTCAGACAGACAGATTTTGCTGTCAGAGAGAACATCAGTGTATCTCTCCTGGAGAAATCAGTGGTGCATTCAGCCCGCTCAGTGACAGGCTGGGGCCAGGGGAACTGGCTGAGAGAAGAGTGTACTCGGAGGAAGGGCCAGCTAACCGTCTTCCTCCCCTTCCACCAGACCTACTCAGGCTTGTTCTGCATGACAGTCAACCCCTTCAGGTGGCTACCCATCTACGGAGCCCATGTGGCCAACACGTACAAGGGCAAGAAGCACATGGAGATGCTGCCCCACCTCTTCTCCATCTCTGACAACGCCTACCATGACCTGCTCATGGGTGCCTGGGGGTGGGGTCCTTGGGGCCAGGTCGGTGGGAGACAAGCTTTCCTTGACTGTCGTAGCCCCACATGTATTAGGACCACAAGCTATCCCATCTCAACCCTGACCCCAAGCCCCCAACCCTCCCACCCCTGTTGAAGTTTTTTGCTAAATGCTGGGCAGCAGTATCTGCCTACGGTATCAGTGCCAGGTTCCTGTGCTCTTGACTGCACCAGTTATTTGCCAAGCACCAGCCCTACCTCATGCCCTATCTCATTTCAGCTTCGCAAACTCAGAACTAAAGTCAACACCCTTAACCATTATTTGTATGATCTTTACCATGGAATGGCTCCATTATGATATTTTCTCATCCCTTTCTCCCTCTTTCTCTCTCCCTCTCCCTCTCCCTTTCCATCTCTGTCTCTCTCTGTACTGAGAGACTGAACACAGGTTCTTTGCACTGAGCTCCATATATATCTCCAGCCTCATAAATATATATATATATTTAATAATAAATATATAATATTTATATATATAATATATAATTATATATATTATATATAATATATAATTATAATAAATAATAAATATATATTAATATATATATTTAATTTTGAGACAGGTCTTGCTAAGTTGCTAAATTGCCCAAACTAGGTTTGAATTTACAATTCTCCTGACTCAGCCTCCCAGAGTGCTGGGATAACAGGCATGCACAACCACAACTTGCTGCCATTGCTCTTTATGTGGCTTATGATTAGACAGCTTTATGGCTGAAGGAAAAAGTCTCCTAGGAATGGAGTGGCTGGTAAATTCTTGGCCTTTTCTACAAGGGTCTATGCTGCCATGGTGGGCACAAGGACATGAATCCCACAGGATCCTGAATTTCTGACCTCCAAGTGTGACTGAGACTACCCTCTGTCTTAGTCACTTTCTCATTCCTGGGACAAAATACCTCAAACTTAGAGAAGGACAGGTTTATTTTGGCTTACAATTTCAGAAGTTTTAGTCCATGTTCAGTAGGCTTAAACACAGGAATGGCATAATGCAAGGGTCTGGGTGGAGGAAAGCTGCTCATGTGATGGCAGCCAGGAAGCAGTGAGAGAAGGGAGGAACCGGAAGGGAGATATCCCTTCCAGGTCACACCCCCAGTGACCTGCCTCTTCCAACCAGGCCACACCTCCAACAACACACTTAGCTCTGAACTCATCCACGGGTTAATCCATGGATGAGTACAGAGCCCCCGTAATCGAAGTCCCTTTTAAAAGCCCCACCTCTGGGCACATGAGGCTTTAGGGAGACATTCTCGATCCAAACCATAACTCTCCAAGCTGGGTATGGTTCAGAAAAGGGCTGACTGTTTGGTTAGGGTACTGTCAAATGCCTAGTTTTTAAATGTTTCCTAATTACATCTTCCTAGTGCTGTTTTCCTCCCTAGAGATGGTGAAAATCAGTCAATGCTAATCACGTAAGTGTCTCTTCTGTCTCTCAGTCTATATACATATAATTAGGTCTGTGCCTTACATGTATAATTAAGCCTCCTTAGAATTAATTGGGGGGGCTTTGAGCAGAACTCTTCAGGCAGCAAGTGGGCTTAATGGGGTGAGGGAGGCTGCACCTGCTAAATCAATGGGAAGGACTTATGTTCCTAAGGCCTTGCCACCTGTTTGTCTGTCCAGGCTGGGGGAGAAATGTACATAGAATATGTATCTCCCTATGATTTTCCTTCTCTGTGACCAACACCCTCTTCTTCCTTTGCATGTCCACTTCCGATTTCTACCTGCAGTAGAGAATCTGGTGCTGGCAAGACTGAGAACACGAAAAAGGTCACCCAGTACTTTGCCAATGTCAGAGAAACTGGCAAACAGTCCTCACATAAGAAGGCAGGGCTGACGGGGTGCACTTGGGTCTAGCTCCCTTACCCAGGCTTCTGTGGCACATACTGCAGGCCCATTTGGTCTGCATCCACTCTATGGATTAGGGCCATTTTGTGGATGATGAGACTGACGCTTAGAGAGAAGAGACTTGGGTTGGGTCACATGGGGAAGAGGTGGCCACCACCTCTGGTTTCTGCCCCCCAAAAGGACAGGGATAGAAGAGAAAGTGGAAAGCAGTCTTCTTATTAAGCTGCTTCTGCAGGCCCTGGCCACCCCAGGGGTACAAGGAGCCTTAGCAGGGCCAACAGCAGCTATAAATGCTGGCAAAGAGGAAAACAGAGCTTTGCAGGCAGGCTCAGGATGCAAGGGGAGGGTTTCCAGGTGCCCACAAGGGTCTCTCCACTGACAGCAAAGCCAAGGAGCAACAGCTGGGAATCAAGGCCGCCAGTATCCTCATGCACCCCTCCTGATATTACAGGACCAAAGAGGGACATTGTCAGGAGTGACCTTCCTCCCAGGTCACTACCTATGACCCCACTGGCCCTGATTTCCCAGCCTCCCCAAGCCATTCCCCTCCTGGGTTCTAGGCACAAAAGTCACTACCATTTGCAAACCCAGTGTCTTTGCCCTGGATCCCCAGGCAGCAGCCAACTGGTCACTCTTTTTTGGGTTTCTTTCTGGGTCAGGGGTCCCCAGAGGATCAAATCATACAGGCCAGCCCTGTGCAGGAGGCCTTCAGGAACGCTAAGACCACCAGGAATAACAACTCCTCTTGCTTCGTAAGTGTGAGCAGCAGCAATAGGGGTCCCCTGGAGATGGCAGGACAGGTATCACGAGCCCATTCCAGGTAAAGAAATTGAGGGTGATTTAAACTGAGGAGAAGGAGATAAGGCAGGTTGAGGCATCTTGTTCCCAGAGATCTTTGAGACTATCAAAGACCAACCAGCAAGCAGAACCCACTTCGGTATTTAATCAAGTGTCTCTGGTGCAGAGACTTGGTGCAGGGTGATGAAAGGGCCACGCAGTCACACAGGGGACCCAGAGATTCGTAGAACCAGGAAGTTGTGACCCCTCCCACACTGGGAGGGGACTTGGAGAGGGGCCCTGATGATTTAGGGTTAGGATCTGTAAAGCCCAAGTCACAGGAAGATCTCAGCAATCCCTGAGGCTCCGCCCACGGTAGAACAATCTGGGCCCTTCCTTTTTGCCTCTCCAGCCCTCTCTGGGGCTTCTCCTTGGCTGAGGCTAGTGAGCTGCTGGGGGTACTAGGAAACAGGGCAGAGGGGCAGGTGGAGTTGAGGAACAGGTGAGGGAAGAGGTGATGGCAAACAGGTCCAGGAGCCGCCCAGATGGATAGAGAGAAGCCTATTTCCAGGAAAGTTCATCTGTGGCCTGGCACAAACGAAGGAGAGGAATGGGATGTTTCTTGTTTAACGGACTCCCTACCACCTGGCTGTTTGGCCAAATTCCCATGAGGCCAGGCCTCTAGGCAAAATTCCGAAGAGTCCCAGCCTCTCCTGCTGAGTGCTCGTCTCCCCCACAAATCCCAAACCACACACACAAACACACACACACACACACACACACCCCTCAGACTTAGCACCACCCTGTCTATTTCCTTCTCTGCTCATCTTTGTGGGACACGCACAGCTCCACACACAGACCAGTTACGTGGCCCGCAGCCCCCTTAGACTTCACGGCAGCTGTTGAGGAGCCTGTCAGATCTGGGCTGCATCTTGTTCTGAAGCTATGAGCAATCTCTCTCACACCTCCTCCCTCTCCTCCTTGACAGGGCAAGTTCATCCGAATCCACTTTGGAACTACAGGCAAACTGGCCAGAGCTGACATCAAGAGCTGTGCGTCAGGCCCCTTTGAAAGGGTTTGTCCAGGCAGGATCAGCTACTTAATTTTTGAAGCCCTCTGCAAGATGAAAATGAATGGTCCTTATTTAAAAACTCTTAAGAATTTCAAAGCAGCACTCTGTGAGGATGAGGCAGGAGGATCCCAATTTGAGCCTAGCCTGGGCCACTGAGTGAGACCCTCAAAATTGTAAAGAGCTGGAGATGCAGCTCAACGCAAAGTCCCTGGGGTCAATCCCCAGGCCTGGAAAAGAAAAAGAATTCCAAAACAGCCACAGAGGAGCATTAAACCAAGCACAAAGCTCTTCTGTGCTTGGCCTGTACCATGATCAGATCAGCCCTGCTCTCGGCTCCTGCCATTGGCAATCAGGACCCCCAAGGCCTGCAGCGTTTCGGGAGAGGGAAGAGTCAGGCCTCCAATGGCAACTGTACCAGGCTACAAGAAGAGGGGAGCCCTGCTTTCCATAGGGCCTGAACTCTGGGTAGAATGGTATCCACTCACTGGATGTCTGCTGGCTGTTTTTTCAGACCTCTTAGAGAAATATCGTGTCATCTCACAGCAGGCAGCCAAGAGAGGCTACCACATTTTCTGGCGGATTTTCTCTAAGAAGAAGCCTGAACTTGTTGGTAAAGATCCTGGTGTCCATCTGCCTGCCCTCAAGCTCACTTTTCTATGTGTGTGGGGTCTTGTGTCATCCCTGTGTTCCTGTGATGTTCTCTTTGGTTTAAAATTAGGGGAGCCACCACTTCCAGGGAGCTTTCTCAAAGTCCTAAAATATGTATATCATCCTCACAGCAGCCCATGAGGCTTCATGCCACTGCTGGCCCATTTCTCACATGGGGCTTTAGGGTGCCTACAACTCCTGACTGAGATGCGAACCTGGGATCTGAGGCTTTAGACTCTCCATGTCTTGGGGCTGATGCTTCTGAGTTTGATGCTCAGATAGCAAGCAGCACAGGGTTAGCCTGGGACTGTGGTTATCCCAGGACTAGTGCTTGCATGAGCAATAACAACAGGCTCCTCTCTGGGTAGAAACAGCCCACACTGGCTGCACAGCTTGGAGAGCAGAATACACTCACCCACTCAACTGGATGCCTTCTACAGGCACCAACACGCTCAACTGTCCTTGGCAGATCTGCTCAGGATATTAGGTGGGAGGAGGGATGAAGTCTTAATCTTCCACACACATACCTCCTAACTCAGCCAGAGATGACAGTATTGGGCACCATACCTCACTCATAGGTGGGCTTTATTTGTGTTAAACATACTATCCTTTTAAATTAATGGATGGCATTTTAAAATTGGGAGATTTTACATAAAAATTTCATTTCCTGGTTTTTGTTAGAATAGCAGAAGAACCAGTACCTTGGAGCCTGCCCTCCTACATGGCACTAATCAGGACAGCTAAGTGGAGACATGCCCCCCACCTCAAGCTGGAGCTCAAGTTCTCTTGTCCACCACACTCCCTCACCAAACCCTATTACCTCCCTAACGAGGAACAAAGTAGCAGTCACCATTTATTCTCCTTTTTGTGCTGTAGTTTTTCTTTATCATAGACATACCCTGAAAGGAAAGCATTTCTTGTACCTATTTCTTCCAAAAATAAAAAACAGAGGTAGATGAAGACGTGCACATATCTGAAGAAAAAAAGAAGTGAGCATATTTTTTGTAAAAGCAACAACTTTCTCATGCGTATTATATAAAATGATTATATTGCTCATGGAAATCATTGTGTTACCTTCTGCACTGAAGTGAGTCCCGTCCAATATAGGTGGGGAGGAAGAAAGATACAAATTCATTTATTCCCCCAAATTATCCACTGAATGCAGGTACTGAGGACAGAGCCAAGTTCCTGTGACCCTCTCACCACTCTAAGTTCCTTGTGTGATCCTGTTCCCATCCCTTTGGGACACTGAGTGATCCTGGAGGGCAGGAACCACATCCTATTCAGCTCTGTGACCCCTACAATGCCTGTCACCATCCCTCCCCTGTGAGAGGCATTTGGAGATGTGAGTTAAAAATGAAAGGGAAGGGCCGGTGAGATGGCTCAGCGGCTTAAGCACCTGCCCGGCAAGCGCGAGGGCCCGAGTTCGACTCCCGGAACCCACATACGAAAAAGGGGCCGGTGATATCACTCAGCGGCACGGGCGCCTGCTGGTGCGCGAGGTCCTGAGGTCGACCCCCCGGTACCCACAAAAAAAAAAAAAAAAAAAAAAAAAATGAAAGGGAAGGGCCGGTGAGATTGCTCAGCGGCTTAAGCACCTGCCCGGCAAGCGTGAGGGCCCGAGTTCGACTCCCGGATCCCACATACGAAAAAGGGGCCGGTGATATCACTCAGCGGCACGGGCGCCTGCTGGCACACGAGGTCCTGAGGTCGACCCCCGGTACCCACAAAAAAAAAAAAAAAAAATGAAAGGGAAGATAATCGCGTGTCACCAAGCTGTTAACCAGCTTTGCTGCTCTTGGCAGAGCATTTGCTGCTGGTCCCCAATCCTAAAGAGTACCACTGGATAAGCCAAGGTGTCACTGTGGTGGACAACATGGATGAAGGGGAGGAGCTGCAGATCACAGATGTGAGTGGGTTGGTGTGGCTAGCAGAGGGCAGGGAGGACAGCTCTGGGGCCCACTGTTCACGACCACTGCAGCTGGGGTTGGGGTGGGGCCACTCAGAGCTAGGAGACAGCAGCAGAGTCTTTACTTGAGATTTCTAGGGTGGTACCCTGCATTTATCCCCAGCCTGCTGTAGCAAGCAGAGTTTCTCTGCAGAGTTAAACTAAAATTCCATAGCGACTTAGTTACTCTCCCCACAGACCTTTTCCCCAACCCAGCTAGAAGGGACTCTCTCGCCCTCCCAGCCCCTACCGCATACTCTGTCCCCTGTTATGGCACTGAGTTCCTGTGACTTCTGTTAGGATTAGTCGTGTGTCACTCAACAAGGGGGATGCATTCCGGATAATGTGTTAAGTGATTTCACTGTACAAACATCAGAGAGTATAATTACTCCTGGCTGGTACAGCCTACTATTCATCTAGGCTATTTGGTATTTACAGATGGTATAGCCTATTGCTCCTAGAGCCATGAGGGACAAACAACACGAAATTAAATCAAGCAAAAGAAAAATGGTGCAATCAAGAGACCAGTTAACACGAGATGTATGAGATTGCTGCCAGTGTAAGACTGTGCACTGTTTCACAGTAGCCCTTTTGTTATAAGCAGAAGGAGTAGCTGGGTGTGGTGGCACGGACCTATAATCCCAGCACTCTGGGAGGCTGAGGAAGCAGGATCACAAGTTCTAGCCCATCCTGGGCAACCTAGTGACTTAATGAGATGCTGTCTCAAAAAATTTTTTAAAAAATGGGTGGGGATGTAGCTTAGTCAGAAGGCCCAGAGTTCAATCCCCAGTACTGGAGGAAAAAAAAAAAAAAAAACAGGAGTACAATCCAAAATAATGATGAAAAAGTATAGAGTAGTAAAGACAGAAATAGTAACATAGTTGCTTCTTATTTAGTGTCCTGTACATAAATTTCTGTGCCATACTTTTATGCCACTTAGAGATGGGACAGGTTTGCTTACAAGTATCTCCACAAACATGTGAATAATGTGTTGCACTATGATGTCACAGTGGCTATGAAGTTACTAGGCGATAGGAATTTTTCCCCTCCATTCTGATCTTAGGGGACCACCAATCATACATGATTGTATTATGTATCAGGCCAAAGATGGCAAACCTTTTACAGCTTCCAATGATAAAAAAAACAGCCACCTGCAGCATATGTGCCACAGGTTCGCCACCACTGTACCAGGCCCTCTCCTATTTTTTTTGAAACAGGATCTCACTAAGTTACTAAATTATCCAGGATGGGCTCAAACTTGGAATCCTCTTATCTCAGTCTCCCAGAGTCCTGGGATTACAGGCTTATACCACCATACCTGACTGCCCTTTCCCCTCTGATGACAGAAATGATTCTTGATTTATCCTGCCCTTCCCTTCTCCAGTATCTATGTAGCACGAAATCTTAACAAAAATATTGTTTAAAATAATAATACCTCCCTTTATTGAGCACTTACTATGTGTCAAGCACTGGACTGAACATTTTACACGTCACTCTGATCTATCCTTATAACCACCTACTATATTCATTTTGCAGATGGCTAAACAAAGACCAGAGAGGTTAAATAAACCTCTGAGTCTGTTCTGGGCTTCCTGGAGGAAACAGACCTCCCCATTCAGGTGTGCCTGATTCCGGAACCCATATCCTGCTGCAGTGGACCACTGGGGCGGCCCCACAGTGGCTGTCTTGGCCTGCACAATGTGGAATGAGGAACCAAGTTCCCTTCTCTGTTGCTTGGCAGGATGCCTTTGACATGCTGGACTTCAGTGCTATGGAGATCAGTGTGTACAAGATGACTGGAGGTATCACGCTCTTTGGGAACATGAAGTTCAAGCAGAAGCCCAGAAAGGAGCAAGCTGAAGAGGACACCACAGAGGGTAGGCACTGGGCTGGGGCTGTTCGGTGACAAGGCAGCTGGTCACCGAACAGGAGCTCCCCGCTCTGCAGGATTTTGTGGCCGTTTCAGACACTCCCGATAAGATGTTCCTGGAATGTTCAGTCACTGATGTTCTCAGAAAGGCAAGACAGTGAGTCAGAGGCATGCTTTTGGTTTCTCCAGTCTGCTTTGCTACTTGACATTGAGAAAATATAGAAACCACCTAGGATCTTTATTTTCTCCTTGGCAAAATGGTTTCTCTTCCACCTTCCCTGTCATCCCTCCCAAGACCACAACAGAAAATGCTAGATGTCTCCTGGGCCTGGCACCATCTTCCTTCCACTCATCTGTTTTTTTCATCCCCACTCAGTGGCTGACAAAGTTGCCCATCTCAAGGGTCTCAATTCCGGTGAACTCCAGAAGGGCGTCACCAGGGCCCAGATCAAAGTAGGCAATGAGTTTGTGCAAAGGGCCAGAACATGGAACAGTGCAACAACTCCACTGGGGTTCTGGGCAAGGCCATCTATGACAAGATGTTCAAGTGGCTGGTGGTCAGGATTAACAAGACCTTGGACACCAAGATGCAGAGACAATTCTTCATGGGGGGGGGTGGACACTGCCGGCTTCGAGATTTTTGAGGTGTGCCTGGTGTTGTGTTTGTTTCTTCTTTTCTTCTTTGGGGTGGCTGTTCCTCCTTTTATAAGCTACTTTTCTCCATGGTTGTTTTCTCTTGTTTCTCATCTTGGACCTGGGCAGGCCAATCTTAGTTTGCCACTAGATCTCTGACTTTTGGACTCTAGAAATTTCCATCTGCATTTCTATGATTCTGAGTCATAAAAAAATGGTGTGAAGTTAGTGAATAGAGATAGTGGTATGCCTGGGCCAACCTGTACTGGCTCACAAGAGCTAATTGTTAAATTTTCAGGAATTTTGTGAGTCAGTTGACATAATGTTGATAGCATGAAATTTGCCATCGTGTGAACATTTACACTATGAAATTGGCAACTCCTAAAAAGCATAGTCTTTTGTTTTTAAAGGAGAGAACTGATTTACCAGCACCCATTGATGGCCCTCAGCTTTGGGAAATGAAAAAAGGGGGCTTTATTATCCTACAGATAAGAAAAGCTACAGAGAGAGACAGAGAGAGAGAGAGAGAAAGGGAGAGAGAGAGAGAGAGAGAGAGAGAGAGAGCGAAAGCTGCCTCCAGGCATATAGTGGGTCAGATCCATAAAGTATTTTAAATAATTTTCATCCCTGGAAAGAAAATGGTTCTTTCCACAATGATTTTCCTTTGCTACATGGGCTACCTGGGGTTAGGGTCCCAGAATCCCCACTGCAGGGGAGGGTAACAGAGAACCGCTTCTCACACGTGGTTGTGACCATGAACAGGTCAGCAATCAAGCGTCTCGCCCAATGCCTGATAGCGGAGAGCCCTCGCAGAATTCTCCCACATATCTGTCATCTTTGTGGCCCTTGAGTAGGCTTTCTGGGCCCCAACTAATGCCTCCTTCCCTGTTTTCACCCAGTTCAACAGCTTTGAGCAGCTGCTGCGTATCAACTTCACCAGTGAGAATCTGCAGCAAATTCTTCAACCATCACATGTTCATGCTGGAGCAGGAGTACAAGCATGAGGACATCAAGTGGACATTCATTGACTTTGGCCTCGACCTGCAGGCCTGCATGGAACTCCTAGAAAAGGTGAACTGCTGCCCCCAGGAGAGGGTTGGAGATAGGCTGGGGCCCTGCATGGGGCATACCCCAGGAGGGGAATGTCACTGGGGCTCTTAGCTTGGGGCAGTCAGCAATACTATCTTCGTTGGCCTGACTGCTAGCCCCCCTACATACACACAAAATGGGCACAACAGCACCAGCAAAGACAACTGTGAGTTGGGCAGTGTCTGCCACGACTCCTTGGACCATGACAATTTACGAAATGGTGGGGAGGTATTACCATTTTGCAGGTGAGAACACTGAGGCACAGAGAAAGGAAGCCACCTGTTCGAGACAGCAGAGTTATGCTCTAACCAGGCAGTATAATAGTTTTCCCTGTAATCACACCACATGGAATGTTTGAGCAAATGATCTAGGGTCAAGAATATATGTGGATATTATCAAAATATAGTATATGCATTGAAATTCAATATTTTATAAAATTAATGGGCACTAGTAATAAAACAGGAAATTTTTAAAAATAATATATATTGTTTAATTAAATGTGGAAAAAGGATAGGGGAGAGCAGATAAAAGAGAAAGGCAGAGACAACGGGTGTCATTGACTTCAGGGGTTTTCTGAAGATCGAGCATGCCTGGGGCCACTGTTAGGGTGGGATTGGCATTTGGGGTGCTACTTGGCCCCTTCAGGCCTCAGTGTCCCTTCTGTTGGACTCCATGGATTCCAGCCTCTTTCACATGAAACGGCATTTGAAAATGTGACCATGGAATACCAGGTGCTGTTCCCAGATGTTGCTGTCCTGAGTTCTGCTGTGCTGTGGCCAGCACATCTCTACCATCAACCTCAGGCCCAATGCCAGTGTGAACTCTTTGGGGTCCTGGAGCCTCCTCTAACATTGTTCTTCCCTCTTCCCTCTTAGCCCATGGGCATCTTGTCCATCTTGGAGGAACAATGTGTCTTCCCCAAAGCCATGGATGCCACATTCAAGGCAGCCCTATATGACAACCACTTGGGCAAGTCCAGCAAGTTCCTTAAGCCCAAGCTGGGCAGCGAATGCAAGGGGCCTGAGGCCCACTTCAAGCTCATCCACTATGCAGGTACCATAAGTACCAGCCTCGGCACCTCCTGTGGCATCTGCTGGCTCCCATCCAACCCAGCTACCGTACACCCGCCCTGACCTGCTTCTCCAGAGGATTCTGTGTCCAACTAGCACAACCACAATGTATCAGAGTAATCAGCGATTGAAAGGAACTCCAGCTCAAACCTCCTCAGCATTTCTCCACCTCAGAGTTCCAAAGCAATCCAGCCAAAGATGCTCATTAGGGAGCAGGTGGTGATTTGATTCATGCCATCAGACCTGCCAGGGCCACACCAGTGTCAGTGGCCCTTGGTTTGATGGCAGAACATCAGTCGCAGCCAGAAATGACACCATTTGCAAAAAGAAAAAAAAAATGATTCTGTGAGCCCATTAATTACTCCCAACTGAATAATTTTTCCCTCTGATAGCTTGTAGATGCCAAACCAATAAGGTGACATCTAAGGAGTAGCTTTTTCACTTGTGACAAATGTAGTCCTTGGGAGAAAGAAGGAAATTAAGTATAGCTAGGACTCAGGTTTTATTTGTATAACTAATAGGAGAGGTAATGTTCATCCTGCCAGTTTATAAGAATGTTTGATTTCCTTGAGATTTCAGTATTGCTGTATGTGCCGACACTCCTGTTACCAGCACAGTCTGTTGAGCCTCTGTGGTTTTGACTGCGGGGAAACAGCAGCCTTAAGACAGTGCTGTCAGGAAAGCCATGATTGCACTGGGCATTGGGGCCAGGATTTTATATCATCAACCATAACAATGCTGATTACTCACAAAATGGATTGGGGTCGACACTTTGAGCAAACAGCAGGCCTGGAGCCAAATTGCAGCTCTGTACCCCATTGCCACACTGAAATGAGAAGAGCTCCATAGTTATAGCAAGGGTACATTCAAAGCTAAATGGTAGCTGTGCACTTCCAAGAAGGCCTTCAAATAAGGCACTGAGGTGACAAATGTCTATGTGCTGAACAGGAGATGGGAAGCCCAAAGGTTTGTCTTCTCAGATACTTTCCTCAGTTCTCTATGGTCAGTGGAAGAAACCACAAATCTCCTTCCTCCTTATCCATGAAGCTAGGGCCCTATGGCAAAATGGGAAACAGAAATTAGCGGACGTCCAATTGCCTGAATATATGGAGCCCCCAATCCTGGATGAAGAGAGCTCCCATTCCTCCAGGCAATGACCCTACAGTGTTGTAAATAGAATGCACATTCTTCAGCAAGGAGAGGCCTGAAACCCTTGCAGAGATTTCTTCATGTAGCTCAAGATTCCACCAGTCAGGGTGAGTCACTGACAGCAAGTCCACCTGGGCAGAAGACTTGAGGGTCAGGAAAGTTCAGTGTGCCCAGCAGAGCAGGCTGTATAAGGAAACGTCACAGCTTGGGAGAGAGCAGCCAGGGAATCCTGGTCTATGTGCAATGCTCAGAGATGAGGTATCCAAGAAAGGCAAGCTGCAAATGCTCAACAAAGCAGAGAATGAGGCCTCCCACTCAAACTGGGGTTTAGGACCATTCCCCAAACCACAGATTCTTCAGGAAAAGAACTGAAGCCCCAGGAGATGGGGCTAGAGGTTGGTCCTAGGATTTCAGAGTAGGACAAAGCTGTAGGTTGAGGTTCCAGGTGTAGAACCTGAAAAGGAGAGGGGAAGCCCCCAAGTTACTCACTGGCATCTGCCCTTCCAGGTGGGGTATAACATCATAGGCTGGCTAGAGAAGAACAAAGACACCCTGAATGAAACAGTGGTGGGCTTGTTCCAGAAATCAAGTATGGGACTCCTGGGTGTTCTCTTCAAAGAAGAGGAAGTTCCAGGTATGGTTGGCCTTTTGTTTTGTCCAGTCTTCCTGTGGTGAGGCTCTTTAATGGCCAAAATGGGAAGAAGGAAACAAAACTCTTTTTTTTTTTTTTTTTTGGTAACAGGAATCGAACTCAGGGCCTCACACTTGCCAGGCAGCCACTGTGCCACTGAGCTATAACCCCGGCCCAACAAAACTCTCTTATTCAACTCTTGTCAAATGAGTAAGTGAGTGAGTGAGTGAATGAGTGAGTGAGTGAATGACAAATGGCTCAATGTAGGGCACAGATGATACAATAATAGAATAGAAAGATGTCAATGTTGTGCTGAGGTGGCTCAGTGGTACCGCACTTGCCTCATGAGTGTGAGATGCTGAGTTTGATCCCCAGCACCACAAGAATAAGAAAGAAAAAGCAGGTAAGAAAGATGTCTGCGTCCTGGGAGCCTCCATCGGCTCAATTGATCATGGAGCCTATGTCACCTCTATGTAGAGTGACACTGCTTAGGAAAGTTGACACCCAAATGCCCTGTGCTTATTTTCTGACCCGACTTTCATTGGAGACAAATGCCAAGCGCAGCCCTGCCTCCTATCCAATGGCAGTCACGCGGTCCACAGGGGGAAAGGCCTGGGTGGAAGCTCCCCCCGAACTGCCATTCGGCTGGGCAGAAACTGCCAATCTGCTTGGGCTCAGAGACATTTCACCAACATGCTTTCTTCAAAGGTATGCGGACTCTTCCTCCTCCCCAGGCAATGGGGGCAGTTTGTCACTTTGTGCCAGCCCTAAATCACTCTCCAGTGGGGCCAGGGCCCCTTTCGGCAGTTATGCCACAGTCAGCCCATTTTCCCGCTCCCTGGTAGATCTTGTTTGCCTGGTGTGAGGGTTCCACCTCACCTAGTCCCAAGAAAAGCCTTTTTAACCCAGAGAACATATATGCTTTGCCACAGAGCACTTACTGGGGCTGTCTGGCCCTGTGCTGGGTACTGACACAAAATATACGTGTCTCTTCCTCAGCTGGAGGCAAGAAACAGAAGAGAGCGTCCTCCTTCATGATGGTCTCCAATTTCTATCAAGTAAGCAGGAGCTACTCAGAGGCCACCTTGGGTCCAGTATGATGGTCTGGCTGCTGCTTCATAGCCAAGGTCAGAATGATTTCATTCTGTCTGCGACCATCTCTAACTCAAGAAGTCTGCTGCCTTCTGAAGAGCACACAGAATCATTAGACCATTAGACAGAAAAGACGCTTAGAAAAGGTCCAGAGCCGGTGAGATGGCTCAGCGGCGTAAGCGCCTGCCTGGCAAGCGCGAGGGCCCGAGTTCAACTCCCGGAACCCACATACGAAAAAAGGGCCGGTGATATCGCTCAGCGGCATGGGCGCCTGCTGGCGCGCGAGGTCCTGAGGTTGACCCCGGTACCCACAAAAAAAAAAAAAAGAAAGAAAGAAAAGGTCCAGTCCAAACACAGCCAGACTGAAACCCAGCAATTAGAGGGACTTGCGCAACATGACAAATGGAGATATGAATGACCAAGATCTTGGGTCCAAGATTTCGCTGACAGGTCTTCTGAGCGGGTCACGACTTCTGCAAAATTTGGGTATTACTGGAAACATTTTCCAAAGTGCAGAAGTACAGCCACCAAGGAGATGCTGTGTGAAGGAAGATTTTACTATTTGCTAAGGATCAGGCTTTTCCGGGCAGAATGAGCCACCTCATTGGAGGGATCCAAGATGTGGAGGAGGGACCATCCCTTAAGGAGGTTAACAGCAGGCAGGATCTTGCCCACTAGACCCTATCGGTCTTTCTAGTGCCAAGATTCTGCAATAAATCATCCCTGAATCAGGAGAATCCCTCCTTTTTTTTCTTTTCTTTTTTCTTTTTTTTTTTTTTTTTTGGTACCAGAAATCAAACTCAGCACCTTGCGCTTGCCAGGCAGGCGCTTGAGGCCTCCTTTCTTTTTTTTTTTTTTGTGGGTACCGGGGGTCGACCTCAGGACCTCGCGCGCCAGCAGGCGCCCGTGCCGCTGAGCGATACCACCGGCCCTTTTTTCGTATGTGGGTTCCAGGAGTCGAACTTGGGCCCTCACGCTTGCCAGGCAGGCGCTTACACCGCTGAGCCATCTCACCGGCCCGAGGCCTCCTTTCTTGTAAACCATGTCATCCTTGTTTTTGAGAATGGCTTTGTCCAAAAGAACTTTCTACAATGATAGCAATGGTCTCCTCTACACTGTCTAGTATGGTGGCCACTAACCCCACGTAGCTAATACATACTTGAAAAGTGGGTAGGTGGGGCTGAAGCACTGAGTTTTAATTTTAATTTAATTAAACTCTAACTACATACCTCTCCTGAGTATGGGTAGCCAACAGTATCAGTGCTGAGTCTCACTCAATCTGTGTCTTTCTCTCTCTCTCATTCTTCCCCCTCCAGCCCCAGGAGTAGCTGAACAAGCCGATGACCACCTCCCACAGCACTGCCCCCCATTTTGTCCAATGCATTGTCCCCAGTGAGTGTAAGCAATCAGGTACATTATGAGGTCATGTTTCCCTGCTGGAAGTTCTGGGTGTCTGCAAAGTTAGGGTTCGTTCCAAGTTAAGTTCACCTTTAATTGCTAGAACTGATGTGGGCAAACCAAGGCTCGGAGAGACTCTCAAACAATACACTAGCCAAAAATCATGTTCTAGCTCCTTTCTAAAGCAGAATGGTGCCCACCCAGCCAGAAATGACACTCACAAGAGTTTTAGGGCATGGGTTGAAATGAAGGAGGGGGACCTGAGGCCCCCTGCGCAGTAACAGGAGAAGCCTGGGACTATAACATAGGTGCTCAGTTCAGCCATCTTAGGTGGCAAGAGCTGGTCTGTCCTATTTTAGAGCAGTGATTCTCTATCCTCTGTCTCTGTTTTGGCAGGTGTGGTGGATGCCCACCTGATCATGCATCAGCTGGCTTGCAATGGTGTCCTGGAAGGCACCCATATCTGCAGAAAGGGCTTCCCAAACAGGCCGCAGTACCCAGAGTTCAAATAGAGGTGAGTGGCATAACCCGACACCTTGCCTGCAGTTCTTAGTCTTCAGGGGACCCACTAGTGGATCGGTAGAGTTGTATCATACTGGCAGCACTGTGGATGCCCTATCAAGACTGCTTCACTCTCATTGCTTTAGTACACTTTGGTTCAGCATTCAACTGCTAGAACCTGCATTTCTTTGTCTGTCAGAGCCTGCTTTGCCCTTCCTTGGCAGGCTGAAAGTCCCAGGAATTAATGCCTCCCCAGGTGTATCCCTCAACCAATGAGTTGGTATATAAATACTTCATCTCCCTCGTCCTCAGAGGACTAATTCTGAGTTCATTTTGTATACTGGCTCTCAGAAGCACCATGCTGGTAAACATTTAACAAGTATTCTCAGGGCTAACAAAAAGAAGCCTTTATTGGTAGGAAATCTGCCAGTTTCCATGGTATAAATACTCCCCTTTCCCCTCAGTGGCATTATACTCCAGTTGCCCATTGTGATACCTACCTTGATAATACATCTTTTATTGGTTTTCTGCTCATTTCCCAAATCTACCACCTACCAAATAAACTACTTGCACTTGAATCCTTGTCTCAAAGGTCTGCTTCTGGAGAAATTAAACTAAGACTCCCATCTTAGAGATGACCATCTATGCTCCTCACTTGCTAGAACATATGGTCATAAATTAAGGCATCAAGAAATGCCATAAATGGAGTGTGACGGTGCACACCTGTAATCCCAGCACTCTTGGTGACTGAGGCAGGAGGATAGCAAGTTTGAGTGCAGCCTGGACATCTTAGTGAGACACTCTCAAAATAAAATTTGAAAAGAAAAAAAGGAAAAAGAATAGGGTTTAGAGATGGAGCTCAATGGTAGAATGCTTGCCTAGTATGCACGAAGCCCTGAGTTCAATCTCCAGTATTGGGCGGGGGGGGTCACTGGATATCATCTTGGCTAAATCTCCCTCTGAAATCCCCAGCTAGGGAAGATGTGGCCAAGATCAAAAAGGGGCTGCTAACAAGTCAGCATAAGAAAGTGTTCTCCTTCGCCTGGGCTACTACTTTTCCTCTACTCCTAGCTCTATCAGAAAGAAAATGATTTACGTTTCTTCATTTCTTGGAACACCTCCTCCCAGAACCCCTAGTCCACACCAACATTCACCTCCAAGCTGTAGCCTTTGGCCCAAAGCCTCTTGTTAGTCTTCCCTGCCTCCTGTGGGAATCAGTGCATCATGTCTAATCATTGTTTTAAAGACCATCTTAAAGATCAGTGGATTGTCTAGCACTGTGGTGCAGACTGTAATCCCAGCTACTGGGGAGGCTGAAGCAAGGAGATCACAAGTTCAAGGCCAACTGGGCAACTTAGCAAGACTTTATCTTAAAACAAAAAAATTTTAAGGAGGACTGGAGATGTAGCTCAGTGGCAGAAAGCCCCTGGGCTCAAACATCAGTACTGAAGGAAAAAAAATTTTTCAGGCTAACTGCGTGAATATATTTTGTGTGCTGTGAACTTGGGTATGCCAATGACTGGCAGTCCTCTCTTTTATCAGGTACCAAGTGCTGAACCCCAACATGATTCCCCAAGGGTTTGTGGACAACAAGAAAGCTTGGGGCTCAGAGCTGCTTCTTGGGGCCATCAACCTGAACGCAAATGAATACAAAATTGGGCACACCAAGGTAGGGTCTTCTGGTGGGTGTCCCTTCCCTACATGCACTCAGTGTTACCCCAAAGTGAGCTGTGGAGTTTGAATTTCAGCTCAGCCATTGGACCAGTACCTCAGCTGCTGAGAACCTCAGTTTCCTTCTCTGAAAAATCAGGGTTAATAATGCCACTGTTACGATATTTGGGGTGATAGAACCCAGCTCAGCACAGAGTGGTAATCAATGGTAAGATATTTCTTAGTCCTGTTGAGGCCTGTTTCTAAGACTCGAAAGAGCGGATCAGACTGAAGGTCCTGGATCTGATAGGCATGGCGCTATGTGTGGGTGGGGCCCAGGCAATGAAGCCCTGTAATCCCAGCTCACCCACACAGTAAGCCCCAAGCCTTGCGCTGGCTGTGAGTCGGGGCTGACTCAGAGTGGCCTCCTGATCCTGACTCATAGAGCCTGGGCCACCCTGCGTCTGTCCCATTTCCTGGCCTACCAGGAAGAAGCAAAAAGTCCTGTAGGGCAGGATTGTAAGGGCCAGCCAGGAAAGGTGCAAGGTGTCCATCTAGAGTTGCCTCACCAGACTGCACCCCAACATGACAGCCAGGGTGACATGGGAGGAACATGGGCTTCACAGCCAGGGGTGCAGGGCTCAAAGGCTGCTTCTGTGTGGCCAGGAACAGACCACCTGCCTCACCAAGTCTCATGCAGGATGCAGGCCTGTTGTGGAAGTTCCCAGTGTGCCTGTGCCTCCAATGCATCTCATCACTGCAAACATTCACGGAACACTTACTGTGTGCCACTTACTGTGTGTGTCTCTAGGCTCTAGAGACACACAGTGAGGATAAGCCTCTAGCATCCTGAAGTTTGCTTTACAACAACTGGGTATTTGCAGAATTATTACACAGCCACGACTGTCTTGGCCTCCTTTACAGTTAGGATGAGCTAGACTGGCTTATGGAGGACACTTGAGGTCTTGTCATGGAATCCTTGAATACTTGAGCTGGAAAGAACTTGGAGACAAGAACGCCCATCCTTTCTCTGCCCACTTTTGACAGATGGGAAACTTAAGAAAGCCTAGAGAGCGGGTGGAGGTGGGTGCTCAACATCACAGAGCCAGGAAGGATCCAGTTAGCAGGCATCATGCGGCTTGGGAAGCCAGAGCTAACAGCTCCAGTGGCGTGGGCCACTGCCTGGGCACACGCGCTGCATCTTGCTTGTGTTCAAGGGCTGCACTGCACACCTCAGGTCCAGCAAAAAGGTCCAGGGATATTAGAGACAGCATTGCTCCCTGAGGACCAGGCAGACTCTGGCAGCAGGGACAAAGAAAGAACAGGATGGTTCTGCCTATAAACCGAGTCCCTATCCCTGATGTTGCCTTGTGTGGGCCCCACCCCAGCCACATGCTTGTCTCTGAGACCAAACCTCAGTGCCAATTAGTATTAAATATCAAGAAACAAATTTTTAAAAACACAAAAAATTTAAAACGAAACTCTTTATAACACCAAGGCTAAGTTCTCTACCCCCAACATCTAGCTCCTGGGGAGGAGTTTTGTGGGAGGCAGGAGGTGAAGCATCTGTATGTGTGTATGTCTGATACTGGGGATTGAACCCAGGGTCTTCACACAGAACTATATCCCCAGCCCTATTTATTTTTTATTTTAGATAGGGTCTCATTGAGTCACCCAGCCTGGGATTGAACTTGTGATCCTTCTGCCCAGCCTCCCAGAGTGCTGGGATTACAGGAGTGCACCACCATCCCCGCTTAGGCATCTGCCTCATCTTTCAAAAGGCCTCCAGGCAGATGTGACAGCTAGCCAGGGTTAAGATATATGACAAAGATGACAGTTGCCTGTGGTAGGGTGTGCCAACATCCAACTTGATGAGGGAATACCAAACTATTTCCCAAAATTCTTGTAGCAATACGCACTCATGCACACACCTTGATCCACATCCTTGCCAACATTTGTTTTATCAGAAGTCTTAAATGTTGCAGGGGTTGGGGAATTGCAAACTGAATCTCGTGACCTTAATTTGCATTTCTCTGAGACTGTGTGTTTCCAGCTCTTTCTAACATATCTTGTAAAGCTGGCCTTATTTTCCTGGAGTCTCATACACTATGGCTGGAAGCCTGAGGCTACCTAGTATTGATGAAACTCTGTCTTTTTTATGGGAAAATTCAACCCTCCTCCCCATTTGATCCCCTTACACCACACCCAGACCTGTGGGACCAGCATGCAATGACTCTCTCTAAACTAAAGGCTGCTTTCCTTGGTGGTAAAGAAGGAAGGGCCCTTGCTGCCCTGGATGCAGAGCAAACATTATGTTATATAGTGATCCATCATGTTTTACTTGGACTCTTGCAGTATTTTTCCACCCATTATCTCATTTAATCCTCATAGCAACCCTCTGAGGGAGGGATAAGCACCCCCATTTTGCATAGGATGAACTGAGGCTCTGAGAGGTGAAATGTGTTCAAGGTGATCTAGCTCAAGGACAAAGCCAGGTCTGGAACCCAGCTGGCTCCCAGAGAATCCCCACACATAATCATGCAGGATCTCTTAACTTTCAAAGCCCCTTGGGACCTGCTGGCTCTTTGATTCAAAACTCTCCCAAGTGTCTGCCTTTGGGTGACTGCTGGACTTTTATCAGACCAGTGCTTCTTCCCCAGGTCTTTTTCCGGGTGGGCATCCTGGCCAAGGTTGAGGACGTGAGGGACAAGCATCTGGCCAAGATCATGACATTGTTGCAGTGTCAGCTTCAAGGCTTCGTCATGAGGGTCAAGTTCAAGAAGATGCTGGAGGTAACACTCCCAGAAGCAACAGGGAAGCTACCACCAAAGCCACACACAGACATGGCCGGAGCCTCCAGCTAGACCATGTAGTGGGATGAGAGGTGGATGCCAATGTCTTTGCTGGCCCCAAGAACCTATTTGGGACCTGTTTTAGTCTCCTGGGTCCGCTATAACAAAGTACTTACATTGGTCAGCTCTCCCGTAGCTGGACACAACACCCAACACTCACAACTTACAGGAGGAAAGGCTTAATTTTGCTCATAGTTTGGGGGGATTCAGTCCAAGGCAAGAACATCAGGGCAGAAGGTATGACAGAGCAAAGCTGCTTAGTTCATGGTGGCCAGAAAGCAGAGCAAGAGAACAATGACAGAGGAACCATATATAGTACTGTAATAGGAAATTTATAGAAATTTAACGGCAGAAATTAAAAATCAACTAGTAGCCTGTTGCTACATTGAGACAGGATACGCTCATGTTGCTACTATGCCAACAAGTCAGGGATAATAAGAAAAAAACTCCCATCAGCTGCAGGAACACCGCCAACAAAGGGCTCAAAATACTATGGGAGGCTCCTCCTGGTGGGGATCTCTGGACTTTCTCCCCTTGTGGACGGGAGCTCTGCTTGGACCTTTAATGGCCCTCCTTACAGTACTTCTTCTAGGCCCTTGTGTGATCCGCATCCTGACTCACTTTCCGACTGAATGCTTTGAGGTCATACACCACCAACTCCTCTTAAAAGTTACTTCACCTTACCAATTCCTTAGCACTGAGGAAACTGAGGAAGAAGAATCTTCCCCATAATAAAAACAGGGGGGACTGAAATAGCAAATTTATAGAAATTTTATAGCAGAAATTAAAAAATCAATTACTAGCCTGCTGCTATACTGAGACAGGATATGCTCATGCTGCTTGTCACATGGTTAGACTGCTAAACTCAGTCAGCCTTGACGGTCTGCATCCAGCTGCTTCTTCCAGATAGCCCGCTAGGTCAACCTGACCACATCCAGCTGTAATGTCTGTGTTTTCCTACCCAAAAATATATATCCAGTTTTTCCAACATGCTTCAAGGACTTTATGCCTAGGACAGATTGGCCCAGTCAAGGACACATTTAACTCTACCCACTCCACTCAAACCCCCTCCCTCCCAGGATGTTCCTGCCTTATGATAAACAATTCCTTTTAAGTAAACCTGCTTAAAATAAATCTGCCTGACAACATATGACTTGAGTCATGTAACCAATCATGTAATAACCTGCTATCAGCTTTTATACTTTCTGCTTGCAAAAGTGTATATAAGATTCTGTTTCACTCTGAGCCAAAGCCAGTGTTTTTGGAAACTCTAATCCCCACCAGCCCACTGGCGTTAATAAAAGTTGCCTTCCATTTCCTTGGTGCAAAGAGTCTTCCATTTGGTTCTATATCGGATTTCTGCAACAGTACCTAATGCCATACCTCCAGGACCCACCCAGACACACCAAGGAGCATGGTCTACTAATCTAGGTGTTTCATAAGCCAATGAAATTGACATATTGGGATTAATAGTCATAGTACTGCACTTTGGGTGTGGCTTAAAAACCACAAGAAGGAGGCCAGAAGTCCAAGTCAAGGGTGGACAAGGCCATGCTCCCTCTGAGAGGTCCCATTTTTGCTTCTTCCAGGCCTAAGCCCCCATTGTTCCCTGGCTTACAGCAGCATTACTGCAATCCCTACTTCTGCCCTCATGTGGCTGTTCTCTGCATAAGGCTCTGTCTTTTCATCATTTTCCCTCTTTCTATGAGGACAGTGGTCATATTGAGTTAATGGCCTATCCTCCTCCAGCATGATGTCAACAAATTACATCTGCTTAGAGCCTATTTCCAAATAGGGTCACATCCACAGGTATGAGGATTTAGGACTTCAATGTATCTTTTGGGGGACACAATTCGATCCCTAACAGGGACCAACTAATATAAAGCCTTCTTTTTATAGCTTACAAGTCCCTCCTTTCCTTCCTTCCCTTCTCTTCTATTCCATTCCCTCCTTCCTTTTTTAAAATGCTTTATTTTGAGATAGCATCTCACTAAGTTGCTAAATTGCCCAGGCCGAGCTTGAATTTGTGAGCTCCTGCTTTGGACTCCCAGAGTGCTGGGATTACAGATGTGTGCCACCACATCCAGCTTTACAAGACACTTTAACAGTCTTCCCCTTATTTGATCCATATAATACAGTGAGAGGGGTGTGGCTGGGCCAGCACCCCCCCCCCATTTTACAGATGTGGAAACTGAAGCAGAGAAATTAAGAAATTGGGCCAGGTTCATACAAAGTCTTGGAATCCAGCTCTTCAGCCATTTCTCTAACATGGTAATTTAAACACTGCTGGATCTGTCACAGCTGACCTATGGCTGATGCTGGCTCTTTGCAGTCACTGTATTAGTAATGAATTAGCCACCAGCAACCAGACTGAAAGCAGGGACACTGATTAGGGGCTGAGTGGGAGGGATGTTGGTCCTCGCACAGGAGTAAATGACACTCTAGTCAAATGAAGCTGCAGGGGAAAAGAAGGGGGAAGACACTAGAAACTCTGCAGATTAATGGGATTCAGAGAGGAATGTGTAGTTTCTGGTGAGAGATCCAAAAGGGAGTAAACAGTAAAGGGCTATTCTGTCAGCTGGGCATGGTGGCACATGCTTGTAATCCCAGCACTCTGGGAGGCTAAGGCAGGAGAGTCACAAGTTTCAGACCAGCCTGGGCAAAATTAGCAACTTAATGAAAACCACCTGTCCCAAAATAAAAGCCCAAAAAGCCTGGGGAAGTAGTTCAGTGCAAGGTATACACACACATGAGACGGAGACGGAGACAGAGACGGAGACAGAGACAGAGAGATTGTCTCCGTCTTGTACTCTCTGAGAGGAACTGACTTCCTGCTCCTGTTGTGGAGCTCTGATCCTCCACTGGGCCTCACTGCCCCACCATACTGCAATGCTAGGCCTTGAAAAAGCACTTTTGTGTCTGGACAAAACAGATCTTCAGAATTCTATCCCGTGCTCACTCCCTTTCCCAAGCCCTTCCCCAGGGAGGCCAGGCCCTGACACCTGCTTTTCTGTTCCTTTTGCAGACTGGGCCCGAAAGTCATTCAGCGGAATAGGTGCAAGTTCCTGCAGCTGCATTTGTGGGGCTGGCAGAAGCTCTACCATAAGGTGAGGCCAAGGGGCTAAGATGGCTGCTGCCTGTGGGCTGAGGGCTGCAGGGCACTCAGTCCTGGACAGAGGTACCTCTCTGGGTGGGAGGCTCCTGGAGGCTGCAGGAACAGCCTGAAAAAGGGGGCTCCTTGGAGAAAAAATCTAGCCTCCTTCCAGACAGGGCTGATTCTTCCCTAAGAGAAATAGTGTTGTATCTTCCCACCTCCCATCTCACCCTTCAAAATAAAATCCACTTAGGATGGAGACCACCACTTCCTCCACCCCAACCCCACCAAAGAAAGTGGACTTGGTTGTTGACCAAATGCCCCTGGGCACTTTCACCCTCTCCAATGAGTCCTTGTCCTCAGAGCTGGAGGGACCTGGGAAATGATGGGACTGGGACCTGTCACTTCCCAGGTTCTCCTGAGACAGTGGGAGGGCAATGTGATTGACTAGGACAGCCTTGACCACTTAGGTGGCCATGAGCCACTCCTCTGCATGTGGGTTGGTCAATGCTTGTGCTGGAGCCACCAGTAAGAAAGAACATGACCCTGGGCATCAGAGGAAGTGGGCAGGACATAGGGCAGTTGCATTCGGGAGACAGGAGGGCAGTGTTATTTGAGGCAGCCATGGGGATGGGAACAGGCTGTAGGGTAGCCTCTTGGGTAGCCCTGAGCCCTCCATAGCTCATAGAGAAGCTTCTTTCCACTCTCCATAAGAAAGAACTCTCAGCAGTCAGAGGGATAGTAAGCTCTGTACCCCCTAGGTACCCACAACACAGGCCAGCCCCCTGGAGGACTGACACCGCCAAGGGGTCCATATGAGCATTTCTCAGAGTCCAGCCATTGCTGGCACTCCTTGGCTTGCTCTAGGACTGACCTTTCTTTACATCAACCCACTTTTCATTTCCAAAATTTTATTTTAAAATGAAACAATATCTTATCTCATCCTAAAATCTTAATCTCATTCTAAAATAACATTGTCCAAAAAATTGTGGATTTGATAAAATCTTTTGTCTTTCTGTTTGTTTGTTTGTTTGTTTGTTTGAGATAGGGCATTACTATGTATTCTAAGCTGGCCTTGAACTCATGGTGATCCTCCTGCCTCTGCCTCCTGAGTGCCGGGATTACAGGCATGCACCACCATATTGGGTTTATTTTTCTTTTTTTAAAATTACCCATTGAAGTAACTATGTAACAAGTCATACAAAAGGTGTGTTTCATTGTTATTATTGTTGTTTTGTGGTACTGAGGATTGAACCCAGGTCCTTTGCACTGAAATACATCTTCAGCCACCACCATCCCAACCCCCACCCCTGCCTTTTAAAATTTTGAGACAAAGTCTCACTAAATCTCTAAGATGCCCAGGCTTGGGCTCGAACTTGTGATCCTTCTGCTTCAGCCTCCTTCAAAGGGTTGTTATGTAATACACAAACCCATGTTGCTGCCTCCTACCTTTTTGTAAAATTCGAGACAGGTCTTGCTATGTAGATCAGGCTGGCCTCAAATTCATATCCTCCTGCCTCAGCCTCCCAAGGGTTGTGATTACAGGTGTGTACCACCATTCCCAGCTCAACTGATAGCCTTTAAGTGTCCTCTTGAGGAGGACACAGCAGCAACAGATGATGGGGAGGAGAACTCCTCTGCTCCTCACTAATTAAATGTGACTCTTCTAATTAGCTTTTTAAAATCCTATACTCTCAGTGTTTTAACTATGCTCTAATCTTATTTAGCTAAACCCATAGGCTGGGCCAGTGGGCAAGGGGACACAAAACAGTTGTAGTGGTTTCCACTAAATGAAAAGAGTTATGTGATAGCAGGTTGCAGTGCTTACTACAACTTTTAATACAAACTTAGCCACTGTGACAACCCAGATCCCACGTTTATCTGGTATTTTCCATAAGAGATGATTCTGCCTCCCAAATTCACTTCCACATTTGCCTTCCTAGAAAATGTATCTGTTGACTCAGAAAATACTCCCTGATGACTTGTCCTGGTGAATTTGCTGGGTGCTGTGGGGACACAGGGAATGAGAAGGTACAGGAGGGAGATCTCTGAGGGGACACCAGATAAGCAGGGCACAGAAATAGGGTGATTGGGCCTCATGGCTCTGGCACTGGGTGCAGGGTGAGAAATGTCAAGTGCAGATAGATGCTGTGGTGCAGTCCAGAAGTGACTGCTGAATGACGAAGGCCTGGCTTTACAGACGCAGGCAACTGGCACAGGCCCGAGACAGGAAGTACCAGCTGAGCCTGCAGGGAGTAGGGAAGCAGAGGCTGCATCGTGGGAAGCGTGGAAGGGCAAACTGAAAGTTGGGAACTTTGTTTAAAGAGAAGATGAAAGGAGATAGCAGAGAGACACAGAGAAAGAGACAAGTGACAGAGAGACAGACAGAGAATATTAGACAGAGAGAAAAAAACAGAGGTAGACAGAGGGAGAAGTCAGTGGGGAAGGAAGGAAAGGGGAGCCAAAGCTATGACTTTGCCAGGGCTCCTGGGATGTATACAGTGTACCGAACAGATGTGAGCATGGAGCACAGGATGCTGAGGAACATCCAACTCTGTGTCTCTTGGGATTAAAGAGCATCCTGGGAACTGATCCTAAGCAAGGACAGGCCTTGACTGCTGAGGCAGGAAGTGCTTTGTGGCAAGGAACAGGGCCTGATAGCATCTGTGGAGAGGGAGTCTGCCTGCAGAGCTGCAGCAACCACAGTGGCAATGTGAGGTCAAATCTGAGGCAGACACCCTGCAGCCCACCACACAGCCCCTTGGCAGAGCCCACCCTCTGAACAGTCTGGTGTTGCTCATCACCCAGGCCAAACCGCTCCTGAACGTGGCTCGGCAAAAGGAGGAGATGAAGGCCAAGGAGGAGGAGCTGAGGAATGCCATGGCCAAGACACAGGAGCTGGGAAACAAAGTCAAGGATCCGGAGGAGAAGAGGGCCACACTCAGCCAAGAGAAGAAGGACCTCACCATCCATCTGCAGGCTGTACACTGGGTCTTGGGGGGTCCTGGGAATCATGGGGTCGGGGTGGCCAGCCCCCCAGGATTGTTTCAGTCAGACCCAGGGAGGAAAAGAAAGTGATCTCTTCTCAGAAGCCATTTCCCTGCAGAGCACAGGGAAATTCCCCAGTCTTCTCTTTCCCTTTGCTACAATGTCACCCTCCATCTAACCACTAAAATTCTCCAGTGAATTCTCATTTGCACGCAGCAGCAGGCTGGACACACACGGTTATGGGCCCTGCCTGTGGGGATAAACAAGGATGGTAGCAAGGAAAGGTGGTGGGGCACCAGGGTCTGTGGGTGAGATGGCGGGAAATGACTAACAGGGGTGTCCTGCCTAAGCACCCTCAGCTTCCTGGCCAGTCTGCTGAAAATTAAGGTGCTCCTGATCACTGGGGTCTATCAAATTGTAGATGCAGGTACAGTAGGGCCTGAAGCTTTGCTTCTGGGTGATGCTGCTGCTGGCCCAGGGATCATATTCATAGACTATGTTTCATCACACGCATAACCAAAGGAGCTCAAAGATAGCCCAGCCCCTGTGTAACCCCCAGCACACGTTTAGGACCAAGGCGAGCCCACCGTCTTGGTGATGCCCTTTGGGTCCCTCACAGGTACCTGGACCCTACCTCTGACTGGGGCCCTTTCTTCCTGTAGGAGCAAGAGAATCTGATGGATGCCAAGGAGCACCTGACCCAAATGATGAAGTCCAAGATGGAGCTGGAGAGCCAGATCTCAGACATGCAGGAGCGGCTAGAGGAGGAGGAGGAAGGCACCGCAGCTTCCCTGAGTGCCAGCAAGAGGGGAGCCGAGTGACCTGAAGCAGGATCTGCAGGGCCTGGAAACCATGCTGGCCAAGACGGAGAAGGAGAAGCAGGTGAGCAGCGGTCTGAACCCAATGTGCTCCTCACAAGGCAGGCCGCCCGCAGCCCGCACACCTGCAGGGGCCAAACCCGGAGCCGCCAGAGCGGCAATGCCCAGTGTCCTAGCTACTGGCCATACGGTGCTCTTTTAATTCCAATTACCTTGATATGGTTGAAGGACTAGCAGGTCCTGAGGGTCTGTATTCCTAGCACAGTCCCAGGCAATGTCGCTGATAATGCTGAGGACCATGCTTTGAACTGGTGGTTCTTGCAGCTCCCCTCCCCCCTTGACATTTTTCCTTGGTTGCTCAGGGACGTGCCCTGGGTATTGGCATTTTTCCAGCTCCCTGATGATCCTAAGGGTACAGCCAAGCTGAGGACCCTTCTCTACCTCCCCATGGCTCCCAGCTTAAGGACCTATCCCTCTCCCTGCTCTGGTTTCCAGGCCCTGGATCACAGGGTGCGCACCCTGTAGGGGGACCTCTCCCTCCATGAAGACAACATCCCCAAGCTCCAGAAGGAGAAGAGGGCCCTGGAGGAGCTGTGCCAGGTAGGCTCCCCCTGCCTCTCCCCATGGCAGAGCAGATGGAGTTGGTATAATATACTTTACTCCTGGAGACTGGAGATGGCATCCAGATCAAGACTTTGCTGCCCCTCAGGTGGGGGCCTCAGGGAAGACGAAAAAGTCTCCCTAAAGCTCAATTCCCTCGTCAGTCAAGTAGGTGTGGTCACACCGTTTTCCTTCCGGGTTTTGCTATAAGCAGAGTAACCATTCACTTTATTACCCACACTAGAAGTTTTGAGAGTGAAAGGAGGAGCTACTAAAGTCATGAGTCAGGTTGGCCCCAGGTACGCTGGGAAGTGTGGACACTGAAGTTGTAAGGATGAAGCATGGTATATGGGAATGTACTGTGAGCTCTAAAGCCCCAGGGAACCCTAACACGCCACTGCAGCAGCAGTCCGTGGGCTCCTGAGGTCACAGGGAGACCCACCCTACTTTCCCAGCTCTGCCATAAGAGGCTCAGGCTCCTGAATGCAGAGCCTGCCCTGACCAGCCACCAGATCTGACCAGAGCACAGAGCACCTCTGGAGGCACAGGTGGCAAGAGCAAGTCAAATCCCAGAGTAGATGATGGAGCCCTGTGTCTGCTGACACCATGAATCCAGAGCACATCACCTGAGCTGCTCTCTCTACTGCCTCTGGAACTGTTTCCATTAGACTGTGATTTTCAACTGTGTCAGACTCAAAGTGCCCTTTTATATTTTAAATTTAGTTCTATTCTATACAGTTGCTACTGAGTTAGTAAATACTGAGTTAGCAAATAGAAACCACTGCTCTAGGAGAAACGTAGGATTAGGCTCCTGTGAGCCTCTGGTCATAACATTTCTGGCAACCAATCAATAAAAAATGTATGCAATTATAATCAATACATTTTATACATTTCTGTTTTAAAAAACTTATTTATCACATATTATTGAACCATTAATATTGAACTCACAGCCAATAGTACTATAACTTATCCCCAAATGAAGTTTCCCTAATACACATATTCTTTTTCTGTAAAGCACATCACAGTCTTCTCACCCATAGCAACATCAGGCAGTGAAATTACCAACAAAGAGCACAAAAATGTAAAAACAAAAAAATCAGGGCAGTAAATAAACCATAAAAATAACGCTCCTTTACATGAGATCTCAAACAAGAAGACAAAGCGTCACCTCGTTCAGTCTCAGCAGGGAATGTGCTCATCCGGCTATTCAAATTTTCCCTACTGTGTGTATGTTCACAGATGACCCCAAAAGTGCCACAGGCATTGACTTGGGATTATAAATATATTGGTGAGTAGTGAGTGGGTAAATAGAGAATCAACTACATTTTAGAATGCCTCCTTAGTATTCTAAAATCAAAATTATAAATAATATAATATATAACTTAAAAATCAATATTGTGTCCTTTGATATAAAGAAGAAATGAGGGAAAGGTAATTTATAATAAATAATGCATCTGTCACTGTATAAAATCCTAGGCAGATGGAGTAGGAGATACTATCTCTAATGGCTGCAGACAGGTACTAGAGGGTAAAATGTGACTTAGATGGCTAGGTGTGGCCACTGTCAGTGACACAATTTTACAGAATTGTGAATGACTGTTGGGGAAATTTGAGGACAATAACAAATCTCTGTTTTCATGGTAGATCATTCTTTATAACTGTAGTGTGTGCTAAATGCAAAGGAATGTTGAGTCGCATATAAAGTGGTGTTGGGTTTTAGGTTTGGAGGAATATAAACAGTTGTTTTATTTACATAAATGCCCTGTGGGAGCATCAGGCACGTGAACTGCAGAGTTACTCTTTATGGTTCTGAACTGTCCAGGGCAAGGAGGGCCATCCAGCATCCCTGGAATCACACAGGGGTAAATGTCAGTAGAGCCTCCAATTGTGACAACCAGAAGCGCCCCACACTGGTCAAGACTGGGGCACGTGGAGCATCGGGATCTCCTTCACATGCAGGTTCCCAGTTATGGCAGCGCCCTGCATTTCTAGTGCCTGCCCAGGTCAGTGCTGCCCAGGAAGTGGTTTGCACTTGTGGTGGGGAAGCCCCAGAAATTATATAAAGGCAAAGAAAAGAAAGAATCCAAGTCCGGTTGTTATCCTAGGGCTTAGTCTCTCAGGGAGCTATAACAAAGTATCACAACTGAGTGTTTTAAAACAAAGAAATGGATTCTCTCACAGGAGACCTGAAGTCTGAAATCAAGGTGTGGGCAGGACTGGCTCCTTCTGGAGTCTCCAGGGGAGAATCCATTTTGTACTCCTCTCCTAGTTTCTCCTAGTTGCCAGGAACCCCGGGTACTCCTCGGTGGATGCATCACTCCGGTCTCTGCCTGTGTTGTCACATGGCCTTCTCCCTATGTGTCTCTCTGAGTCCAAATGTCCCTCTTTTTAAAGGACACCTTTTTTTTTTTTTTTTTTTTTTGTGAGTACCGGGGGGTCGACCTCAGGACCTCGTGCGCCAACAGGCACCCGTGTCACTGAGCGATATCACCGGCCCCTTTTTCGTATGTGGGTTCCAGGAGTCGAACTCGGGCCCTCGCGCTTGCAAGGCAGGCGCTTACGCCGCTGAGTCATCTCACCGGCCCTAAAGGACACCTTTTTAAGAAGACATCTTAACTAACAACATATATCTGCAAAAAACCTATTTCCGTGTAAGTTTATATTCACAGGTACATGCAATTAGAATTTGAATATACCTTTGTAGGGGGACAATTCAACACACTACACTAAACAAATCCTAGAAACAGTCTACTGAGAGCTAAGGACTGACATTTCCATCAGTAAAGTCTTCTGGTGGGGTGCAGGAATATCAGGGATCCACGGAGCAGGTGGGTAATGCCCACCTCCCTGAGGCAGTTCTGCTAAGCTCTGCTCTCCCTCTGCCCCGGATGGAGCAGAACAACAAGCGGGAGGCTGAGCTGCCAAAGTTGTGGCATGAGGTGGAGGAGGTGACCCTGCAAAGCGAGGTGACAGCCTCCACACTGCGCAAGAAGCACACAGATTCCATGGTGGAGCTGACGGAGCACGTGGAGAACCTGCAGAGGGTCAAATCCAAGCTAGAGAAGGACAAGCAGGTCATGAAGGCTGAGATCGACGACTTCGACGCCAGCTTGGAGACTGTGCAGAAGTCCAAGGTGAGGGAGCCATAGCATCCAGGTCCTTCACAAACATTCTCTAAACCCCCAACAAGCCTGAGGCATGTGTCAGAGGCTGTGAAGGGCACTGAGAGGAATCCATCACAGAGCCCATAGGCCAGGTGTATGACCTTGGCTGACTTACATTACCTAACTGCTTTGTTTTCCTCATCTGCAAAATGCGGATGATAATAACAATTCTCACCTCATAAGGCTATTACGAGGGCTACAATAGGAATAAGAAATGCTCAGTAAATGTGCTGCTCCAATTATCACCACATTAGTATAACTTTGTCCTCAAGGAGTTAGAGTCTAGTAGTAGTGATAAGACAAATGCCTCCACACCCCAATTCAAGGGAAAGGGATCTGTGACAAGAAACAAAATGAAGTAAGCCATTCAACAAAGCATTTATGAGTGCTTACCGTGTGAGAAGCCCTCTAGGAACACTAGGAAAAGGGGGATTCAAAACTAACACAAAGATGCCCAAGGAAACCCCATCCCAGCCAACTATGCTGCCTCTAAGCATTCATTACACCTTTGGAGTTTCTGAGGAAGGGTATTTTTGAAGGATTAGGCAGGTAGCCTGGGAAGCCATAGAGGAGGCACAGACAAGAGGCAGGACGAGAGTCTATGGCAGATACCTAGAGGGCTCCTCCAACTGAATTCATTCTGTCTGAGTGGATGAATGCAGAGGCCCATATCAGGAAGCTGGAAGACAGCTTAGCAGAAGCCAGTGCCAAAGTGGCAGAACTAGAGCGAAACCAGGCAGAAATCAACATCATCAGAACCCATCTCCAAGGTGAGCTTCCTGCTTCCACAGCTTCTAAGGAGCAGTGTGTGGAAAGGAATCAGGGTTCCCCAAGGGAATAGAAAGAGAATGCCTAGGGCCGGCGAGATGGCTCAGCGGCGTAAGCGCCTGCCTTGCAAGCGCGAGGGCCCGAGTTCGACTCCCGAAACCCACCTACGAAAAAGGGACCGGTGATATCGCTCAGTGGCACGGGTGCCTGTTGGCGCGCGAGGTCCTGAGGTGACCCCCCCGGTACCCACAAAAAAAAAAAAAAAAAAAAAAAAAGAGAATGCCTGGTCTTCTCCCCAGAGCTTTCGGGGCCTCGGAAAATTCACATCCAGTCCCCCATGATGAGAGGAGATTTTATTCCACCTGCTGAGTATTCCATGAAATGTCTTTACAATGCAAAATGGGGGACACTATTGAAAGCAATTTCCTATCCTCTCCCTCACTTGCCCTGTGAGATCAACAGGAAGGACATTAATGCTGACAAAATACAATTTTCAAACATTTTAAAACAGGACCCACATGCTAATATAAAGTAAATGTATGCCAAGGATTTATTTAATTCATTAATGAGGGAACCAGAAAAAGCTGCCTTTGAAGAACATTTGAAAGGCAGAGATTTACATAGTCAGCTGGGAAAGGAATGCTAACTTTTCTAAATGAGACGCAAAACTGGTCAGCGTCCTACAGGACGATAATGCTGTAGCTTCTGAGTTTGGTTTAGTTTAGTGCCCTCTCCCCAGTCAGAAGAAATGCTTTGCATCTCGTGACAAAAATAATTTGGGATTTATCAAAATACAAGTTAAAATCTAACTTTGAAAGGCTCAGCTCTAATCAGCAGTAAACAGTAAGTCAAACGAAGGTACATTTACTTAGAGAATGAGGTCTTCCTTAGTGAGCTTATTAGACTGAGCTCTAGCATGATGTGAAGAGAACTTTGAGGCATCCTTCAGTCTTATCTCCTACATTCTGAATATTTCTTAAAATCATCTCCATGTAATAGATAAGAAAAGTGAAGCCAAGCTGGGCATAGTGGCACATGCCTGTAATCCCATCACTTGGGAGGTTAAGGCAGGAGGATCACCATGGGTTTGAGGCCAGCCTGGACTACATAGTGAGTTCAAAGCCAGCTTGAACTACATAGTGAGACCCAGTCAGAAAGAAAAGAAAAAGAGAGAGAGAGAGAGAGATGAAAGAAAGAAAGAAAGAAAGAAAGAAAGAAAGAAAGAAAGAAAGAAAGAAAGAAAGAGAAAGAAAGAAAAGAAAGAAAGAGAAAGAAAGGAAGGTGAGGCTTAGTGAAATGGAGTGACTTACAGAGCACAAATGGAAACCCTTTCTCTTCCCCTCTGACTCATGGACCTTTTCCTGGCCTCTTGCTCTAGCAATCAAATGACAGGGAAGTAGGTTCTGGGATGGTGACAAGTGCACTGGTACAAATTAAACATTCTCTGCCTCACTGTTTTTTCCAAACTCCGTTGCTGGATCTACTATCAGATAGGAGTTGGCAGCTTCGTTATCGGAGGCTCTAAACTCCATGCAAGTCCCCTAGACGTTGGCAGCCCTTGGACACCTACTCCCTCTTGGACTCAGCAACTTCGGGTGGCTGGCATGGTGGCTCACTGTGCTGCCCATTCCAGCTCAATTGGCCACCATTTTTTCCCAGTGTTGGGGACTGAACCCAGGGCCTTTGCACTGAGCTACATCCCACTCCACCCCCTTTTACCTTTTGAGGCAAGATCTCACTTAGTTATTAAATTGCCCAGGCTGGGCTCAAACTTGTGATCCTCCTGTCTCAGGCTCCCACAGTGCTGGGATTGCAGGCATGTGCCACCACACCTGGCAGCCAAGTTACCATATTTATTTGGTACTTTGGTGGCAGTGCCATGGGGGACTGTAGATCCGGTTGGGAAAGCAGTTTTTCACCCTATATTTCTTCCACTCTCTTCTTGCTCAGCTGAAAATAGTGAATTGAGCCATGAATATGAAGAATCCCAGAGCCGGCTCAATCAAATCCTAAGGCTAAAGACATCTCTGACGTCACAAATGGATGATTATGCCAGGGATATAGCTCAGTGGCACAGCGCCTGCCTGGTAAGCATGAGGTTGTGAGTTTGATTCCCGGTACCAAAAAAAAAAGTGAAGTGGATGATTATAAGAGGCAGCTGGATAAAGAGTCAAACGTTTGTTTGGGATGGAGTTGGTGACATAACCACATCCTGAAGTTATAGGTTTTTAAAATAGAAGGAATTACAAAAATATTTGATATAATAGCAAGTGAAAATGTTAACTACAAAGCTGTAGTATATGATGAGTATGACTAAATGAAATTGCGTATCCTTGGGGATAAATAATTGTAAGAAAAGGAAAATAAATCCCTGATGGGTTGGGCATGGTGGTGCATACCTATAATCCCAGCACTCTGGGAGGCTGAGGCAGGAGGACTGCAAGTTCGAGCCCAGTCTGGGCAACTTTGCCAGACCCAGTCTCAAAATAAAAAATTACAAAAGAGCTGGGGCCAGGCATAATAGTGCATGCCTATCATCCTAGCATTCAAAAGGTTGATGTAGGAGGATTGCCACAAGTTCAAAGCCAATATGGGCTATATAGTGAGTTTAAGCCCAGCTTAAACTATGTAGCAAGACCCTGCCACAAAAGGTGGGTGGGTGGGTGGGGACAGGGGATGTAGCTCAACAAGAAGACCCTTGGTTCAATCCCCAGTACCACCAGAAAACATAAATAGTGTAAAACAAAGGAAAAGAAAAGTGTATAAATTCCTCATGGCTCGGAGTGTAGAATCATGCATCTTTCCCCCCTTTACATGTGGTCACCATGGATACAATGTTACGTACAGCTACATGATGGCCCTGGAGCCATAGACAGGTGCTGTGGCCCGACAGGCTCCTCCACAGTCTCGCAGTACAGCCACAGTGAGTCTCGGTCTAGCCAACACCAAGCGTGCTCTGGACCTGCTGAAGGAGCGGCTGGAGAAGCAGGGAGGCAAGTCAGAGCTTCAGCGCCTTGTGTCCAAACTCAACAACAAGGTGAGCACCTGGAGGACCAAGTATGAGACTGATGTCATCCAAGGGACCAAGGAGCTGGAGGAGACCAAGTGAGTGTCATCCTTGTACCGGGAAAGCCTGGTGGGACAAGCCTGTGGGTGACCTCCTAGGTCACTGCTAAGGCCATGGCCAGGAAGGAAGTTCTCAAGCTCCTTTAAAAGGGCAGAGTGTTTGGACAAAGGAGCCCGCTCTATGCCTTCAGTGGGATACTCACCATGTGCACTGCTGACCCTCAGAGTCACACATGTAAGACAGGACTAGCTACCTAGGACCTTCACCTTGATATGTTCAGCTTGCCTGCAGGGATGCTGGGAGCTAGGATTCCAGTTCCAGGCAGGAATTCTCTGACTCTAAAGTGATGAAGAAGCATTGATGGGCCTTGCTGAAGAACAGCCCCTCCTTCAGGCCTGTATTCCTGTGTCCCCTTCCAGAAACTCTCCTCTCAGCCCTCCTTTAAAATTGCAGTCATCCTTACCCTGGTGTGGTGGCACACACTTGTAATCCCAGCACCCTGGGAGGCTGAGGCAGGAGGATCGCAAGTTTGAGCCCAGTATGGGTAACTGGGCAACTTAGCAAGATATATCTCAAAATTAAAAATTTACAAAGGGCTGAGGATGTAGCTCAGGCCCTGGGTTCAATCCCCAGTACCAATTTTTTAAAAAATGCTGACACCCCCTCCCATTCTTTCCCTGCTTTATTGTTTGCTATAGTCCTCATGTCCCCTGCCCTATTCTTGAGAGAGAGATTTCAGTCTGTTTTATTCACTGCTATACCCCTAAAGCCTGGAACAATTCTTGGCAATGAGTAGGAACCATAAATATTTGTTGAATGAATGAATGAGTGAGTGAATGGACAGCATTGCTTCCTTAAACATTCCACTGGATCTGCATCTTTTCCAAAATTGACACCAGAGCTCAGTGCCATGCACCCTCCCCCCTGACAATGGAAGGTCATGCGTGTGGGCTCCTGTTTCCTTGCCGGCCCATCTGGTCCTCATCCCCAGGAGGAAGCTGGCCGCCAGGCTCCAGGAAGCAGAAGAGGCAGCTGAAACTGCCCAGACCTGGTCTGCCTTCCTTGAGGAAAATAAACAGAGGCTCCAGGCAGAAGTTGAGGACCTCACTATTGACTTGGAGAAGGTCAGAGGGTCAAGTGCTGAAAGGCTGCCTATCTACGGGGTAGGAGGCGAGCCCACAGCAGGTCTGGGGAGAGACGGTCACGTCTGGGCTTCTCAGGAAGAAACTTGTAACCCAAGAGGATGGAATACAGGGTTTGCCTTGAGGAGTGCACTGGACATGGTCTCCTGCTTGAGCGCAAGCTTATAAATTCTCCTGAAATCTTAACCCTTCACAGGTCACTACAGTTGTCCCTCAGTGTCTGAAGGGGGTTGATTCCTGGTTCTGCAGATGCTCAAGTCCCTTATATAAAATCGTGCAGTGCCTGCACATCCTCTACATATACTTTAAATCATCTCTAGATTACTTATAACACCCGATACCAAGTAAATGGTATGTAAATAGTTGTACTGTATTGCTTAGGGAATAGTGACAAGAAAAAAGTTTTGATATGTGGTTGGTTCTATCTGCAGATGTGGAACCTGAAGATAAGGAGGACTGACTATTTAAACAGGCCCATAACAAGGGTTAAATTTGTTCTCAGGAAGTTACATAACACATTTTCCCTGTTCCTTCTCTCTTACACAAACCACATCCCACACGTTTTGTGTAGCTGAATATTTCTGTTTGCATCCCTGATTCAGGATGATTTATAGGTCTCTAGCTGAATTAAGTAAGATTTCTACTGACATAACACTTCCCTGGTCTTGGTCTGGAAATGATCCTAATTCAGGCCAGCAATGAAGAGTCAAGTGCAACCAGTTCTGACAATGTGGCTACATCCAGTGGCCATGTAGGCAGGAGGTCACATCCACATAAGAAGCTTCAGAAAAAAAGTCTTGAGCCATCTGTACGTCACTGCAGGCCAATGCTGCAGCTGCTGCCCTGGACGAGAAGCAGCGAGTATTTGAGAAGATGCTGGCTGAGTGGCAGCAGAAGTGCAAGGAGCTGCAGGTGGAAGTGGGCAGCTCGCAGAAGGAGTGACGCATACATGACAGAGAGCTTCAAGATAAGACCGCCTTTGAGGAGTCACTGGAGCACCTTGAGCCAGTAAAAAAGAAAAACAAGACCTTGCACAGTGAGTCTGAGGGTGGGCAGGCAGGGAGGGCCTGCAGGGACAGGGGCACAGCCAGTTTGAGCACATCACCAATTTAAACACAAGTCTGGCACATAGTAGTTCCTCAATAAATGTCCATTGGTTGGCTAATAAGTGCTTTGTAGAGGCACCTAGGCACTCAGCAATGTAACTTTAGGTGAGTGACTTAAGTTTTCTATACCTTACTCTCTTCATTTGTAAAATGAGGAAATACGACCTTCCTTGTAACATTATTGCGACATTAAAATAAATGTATGACATCTTTACTCCATAGAGCAGCTGGCACAAATTGCATTCAATAGATTTTATGTTTTCAGCCCTTATATATATCATATATAATACACATGTACCTTTTTTTTCATGGCCCCTGGAATTGAACCCAGGGTCTCATGCATGCTAAGCATGTTACTACACCCACAGCCCCATATACATTTTTATTTTTTGAGACAGTGTCTCATTATATTTGTAGCCCAGAACTTGCTATGTAGCCCAGACTGGCGTGGAACTTGCAGTCCTCCTGCCTCAGCCTCCCAAACGCTGAGCTTACAGGCATGCACCAGTACACTCAGCAATATATTTCCTAAACATAGGACTCTTGGGATAGAAATTCATTCCATTGGATATTGCTTGAAAATTGCTATGTGCGGAAAATCATTTTGCCATATAGAGGTTTGACTAGATCGTGTGTGTGTGTGTGTGTGTGTGTGTATGTGTGTGTTTGGCACACATTTCTAATCATAAGGGCAGTTGTGTAAGAGGTGTCATTTTTTTTTATTTTGAAGAACTGTTTTTGGGCCCCTGTTCTGAGGAACCACAGAAACCAAATCTCAGTCAATGCAGGATTTGTTGATCAGTTCTAAGTCACCACACTCTGCTTTCTCCCTAGACATACATCAAATCCCAGCTGGTGTAAGATCACTGCAACAGAGGTTATAGGAAGGTGGTCCCAGTAAGCAATGGTCCCCAAACCTCCCCAAGGTCTCAGCACCCCCTCCCAGGAGAGCCACCTGCTTAAAGGAGGTGATTTTGAGAGGTGTGGGGGCTCCACTTCCTTAGGTGAAGGACTTGAGCACAATTACATGAGTTAAGGATTGAGGTCTAGGACAGGAAGGTAAATAGGAGGAGGTCGATGACTGAGTGCTGGTGAGAGTCTCAGCCAACAAGCCCAGGTCCCTACTCACTCCCATTCAGATGAAAAAGCTCCCAGGTAACCTGGGGGTTAAGAGTGGAGGAATATGTACCTCACTTTGCAGGTGAAGTCCAGGTGGGAGTGAACCTTATAAAGTAGCCCCAGCCTGGTGGTAGCCAGGGAGGAGAATTGCTGAGCAGTCAGCCTGTGCTGAGAGGGTATCGGGCAGCATCACAGGTGCTCATGGTCCTACAGCAGAACAGTGATGATCAGGAATATGTCACTGTGTCCAGGGATTAGATGATGGGGCTATGTAAGCCATAGATGTGTTGGTAATGCCACTATTTGGACAGCAACAATGACCTAGATGATGTCCTCCAATCTTCTCCTAAAGCTGCCTGGAACTTAGAATCCAAGAACCAGGATTAAATGAGCTTTCTTTGAACTCAAGAAGACTTGATCTGGCTAGGCATGGTGGCACATGCCTGTAACCCCAGCATTTGGGAGGCTGAGGCAGGAGGATTGTTGTGAGTTCAAGGCCAGCCTAGGCTACAAAGTGAGTTCAAGGCCAGCCTGCACTACTAGCAAGACCCTGTCTAAAAAAAAAAAAAAAAAAAAAGAAGACGACGACTTGATCTAAGAGTTGAATTTGGTCATGGATTAATCAAACACTTGTATTTCTTGGACATCTCTGGTCATGGGCCAAGATTTGTACCTGCTTCCAAGACGCAGCACATCCCCAGGAGTTCCTGTGGGTGGGCAACTGAAGGGTCTCCAACTGAGGAAGGAAATCAGAAAGGCTCCAGGCCTCTCCAGAAGTTTTCTTGTGCAGTTGTTTTTGAGCACCAGGTGGGACTGTGAGAAAGGAAAGCCTAGTGTGTAGGACTAACAAGCCTGAGGAATCCGGGGCCCTGGCCCCAAAGCTGTTCTCTGCTTTCTTGCTGTTCTCAGAGACTCAGGTCTTGTCTATAAAAAAGAGGAGCTTGAATCCAATGTTCTTCAGTGTACAAATCCCTATATTCCATTAGTCTATAATGTGAAATAAATTGGCCCCCCTTTTGAGCCAGTGAAGCTAGGACTACCTGCTTCAACAGAGGAATGACTGTGCCATGCCATGGTCCTGTAGGCTCATGTACCTTGTTAATGTGAACATTCCTTTCTCAGAGGAGATAAAGGAGCTCACTGATCAGCTGGGTGAGGGAGGATGGAGTGTGCATGAGCTGCAGAAGTTGAAGAAAAAGTTGGAGATTGAGAAGGAAGAACTCCGAGTGGCTCCAGAAGAGGCTCAGTCTTCCCTGGAGGTAACCATGTGGCTGTCACCTTGGGGGCTGGTCCCTTGGCCAGGGATTGCACATCTTCTTGGCCAGGAAAACCCATGTTTATATTCCTGGTAGGTTGAAGAGAGCAAGGTGATTCGAATTCAGTTGAAATTGGCTCAAGTTAAAGCTGACATTGACCAGAGAATCCATCAGAAAGAAGAATTTGAAGCTACGAGGTATGGAACCAATGGAATGGGAGGCTGACTTATAAGCAGTATGATGGAGTGAAACCTCAAAATCTCTGCTACCTGTAGTTATGTGAGTTTGGGCAATAAGGTGAACCTCTGAACTTCAGTTTCTTCATATGTTAAATGAGAATAATGGTATTATCTTATACTGATGTGACACTCTGGTTCACAAACACTTCAGAAGATAGTATTTTAGCCATGATGGCTGTTGTAGTCAGGGTTTACAAAGGAAAAGATTTAATACAGGACACATAATTTATAGGATTTTTTTAATAATATTCACCCAAAGAGTCAAATGCAAAAGAGTGCAGGAGATCTGTCCATGCACTAGAGACCCAAAGAATTCAGCTGAGGGCCTGAATCCCACGGCAATGTCCCGCATGAGTCCAGCTGAAGACCTAGAGCCCATGGCAATCAATGTCTTCCACGAGTCCAACTGGAGGCCTAGAGCCCACGACAATGTCTCATGCAAGTCTGTATCAAGGATCTGCTCTGGGAAGGCCCAAAGGTCAGTGGTGGAAACTAGAAAGTCTGCACCAGCGGGATGAAGGATCTGTGCCAGCAGGCTGAAGGATCTGCACTGGAGTCAGGAAGCCAACACTCAAAGTAAGAACCAGAGCTGCCCCAAAGAGAACTGCAGCCATCCTCAGTGACAGTGAGGACCCGAGCTCCTCGGACAATTAGAACAGCTGAGTTCACGTCAGGAAACCCAGCACTACAAGCTTCTCCAGGAGGATCAACAGCACAGCATCTTCCCCTCCAGTTCTCCTTTTACGATGTTGGCAATGACCCTCAGGTGGGTCTTCCACGCCCAGCACCGTGCTGACTCAGTTCAGCTAGGTATTACAAATTGCCCATTAGTTAATCCACCACAATGGTTAATGATATCGAGCACCTTTTATGTGCTTATTGGGTATCTGTATATCATCTTTGGAGAAATGTCTATTCTTTGCCTACTTAAAAAATTAGAGGGGAGGAAAAAAGATGGCGGATGAGTAAGAAGCATGCAGAGAAACTCTCTAAAAGTTGCCATTGGACTACGGGAATATAGTGACCGGGAGAGCGCAGGAGGGGGGCAGATGCCCCCCGGGACCCAGAAAAGTTCTGAAGCGCAGCTTGGGACCCCCGGCACCAGTGAAGGGTACTTTTCAACAAAGAAGGAACAGATCCCGCGCGCGCACCTTCTACCATCCCAGAAATCACGGCGCGACAGAAGCTCAAAGCTGTGGACACACGGTGACAGCTGGCGCCCAGGGAGCCCCCACGGAGGATCGCGAGACAGCGGCGGGGCAGGGGAGCGGCGGAGAACTGCGCTGGCCAGCTGTGAGTCTCTCTCAGCCACAGCTGCCCTGCGCCAGAGAGTGACTGGCCGGGCGCCATTGTGGGGAGCGTGGCGAAAATCAGAGCGGCGCGAAAGCAGTGCGCTGACAGCGGCGGGCGAAGGAGACTGGTCTCCGCCTGAAAGACCACGCTCTGCTCACCGCCCGCCAGAGGGCCGCTCTTGGCTCGCTGGGAAGGACCTGCACGGAACAGGACTCTGTCATGACACCGTGCCTGCCTACAGCAGAGTCAACACCTGGAACTGATTCTCTTTATTTTTTTATGTTTTTTTTTTTCTCTCTCTCAGTTTTTTGTTCTGGTGAAGGGGTTTTTATTTTTGTTTTTATTTATTTTTTTTATTTTTTTTATTTTTTTCTTTTGTGGGGTTTTATTTCTGTTTTATCTGTTTGCTTTGTTGTTTTTGTCTTCATTTTTGTTTCTGTTTGTCTATTTGCTCTTTCCTTCATTATTCTCTCTGCTTTTATATGAGTGTAAACAGCGCCTCTAACCTCTTTGTGATTGTGGTTGTGATCTGTTCTTCCTTTTATCCTTTCCTTCTCTTTTTCCCACCAGTCCTCTGCACCAGTGTCCCCATGTTAGTGGGATCCCTCTTGGTCCTCTAACCTTATATCTAATTCCTTCCTCTTCTCACAATACTCTATTTCCTCCTTAACTCATTTTAAATTTAAACTCCTGAGGGGAAAAATTGACATACTAAGGACTTGTATACTGCATATAATTTTTCTGGTGTGTTTTAGATTTTGTTATATAACCGCAACTCTACTTTATACAGCTAAAAGTGGTAAATAACCGGTTAGCTCAGTCTGTCATTTTCTAGGCTGTGTTTGATGCTTCAGTTACCATTATAGCCAAATGTAAAATAATTGTTCTAAACAGCTTTCCTTCCTGATATTTCATGATTGATATTGACTAAGGGACACAGAAAATACAGTGGCACAGTACCAAAGAATCAAGGACTGGGCCAAACAGGTAGCAACTTCTCACATCCAACGAATTGAAGAGGTAGGATCTGGCAGAAAGCTCAAAACCCAAAAGCAAGCTCCACTTGGAAGATACTGCAGAGAAGTAGTCATCTTCTAAGGATCTTGAACACTAGCAATAAAGTAACTCATCTTCTAAGGATCTTGAACACTAGCAATAAAGTAACCTATCATAGGTAATTTACAAACATCACCCCAGGAATTAAAGAAAGAAAAAATGAGACAACACTTAAACAAGATGCAACCCCACACATCCAATTCACCAAAGGCAAACTTAGGGGGCAATGAGGTGGGACAATCCGAAAGCCACCCACCTGGCATATCTGAAGGGGTAAAAACAAAACAATTGAATGAGGCTCTAGAAAAAATTAAAACAGAAATAATTTCACAGATAACTGCAGAGATAATGTCCACAATGAAGACTATGCTTAAGGACACTATACCTGATACAGACAAAAAAATAGATGAGCTTAAGAAAACTACAGAAACCATGAATGCTCAGCATAGGAAAGAAATGGAATCCATAAAGCAGATTCAAGCACATATCCAAGAGAACAAAAATTCCATTGAAAGTATTTGTAGCAGATTAAGCCAATGTGAGGACAGGATCTCAGATATAGAAGACAGGCTTGCAATTACTGATCATGAAAACAAAGAATTCTTAAAAACAGCAAGGGATCATGAAAAATCAATTCAGCAGCTGCTAGATGACTCAAAGATAAACAACTTAAGAATAATTGGAATAAATGAAAAAGCAGGAGATAGCATAAATGACATTAAAACCTTGTTCAAAGACATTATCAGGGAGAACTTTCCTGGAAGAGAAAAAGAATTTGACCCCCCCAATAAGTGAAGCTTTTAGAACACCAACTAGACATGATCAAAAAAAAACTTCAGCCAGACATATCATAGTCAAGATCCCAGAAATTCAACAGAAGGGCAGAATCTTAAAAGCTGTTAGGGAGAAGAGACAAATCACCTATGAAGGAAAACCCATCAGAATCACAGCTGACTTTTCAGCACAAACCCTCAATTCAAGAAGAGCTTGGAATGACGTATTTCAAGCTCTAAAGGAAAATAATTTTCAACCCAGATTGATGTACCCCACAAAACTATCTGTCAAAATTGATGGAGAAATAAAATACTTTCATGACAAAGAACATCTAAGAAAATTTATGACCACCAAACCAGCACTCCAAAATGTTCTGAAAGACATTCTAGAAAGAGATAGGAACCCCAACAGAAGGAATCCACCAGGCAGGGCAGATAATTAAATAGCAGGAAAGGGGAAAAACAAAGAGTGGGAACCAACAACAGGAAAATATCATGACAAGTATAAGTCAATACATATCAGTTTTAACCATCAATGTTAATGGTCTCAATTCACCAATCAAAAGGCACAGACTGGCAAAATGGATCAAGAAGCAAGATCCAACAATATGCTGTATACAAGAAACACATTTAATTCAGAAAGAAATTCATAGACTGAAAGTCAAAGGATGGAAAACAATACTCCATGCAACAGGAACCCAGAAAAAAGCAGGGGTAGCTATTCTTTTTGCAGACAAAGTGAACTTCAAGCCAAGAAGGATTCAGAGAGATAAAGACGGTCATTACATCCTTGTAAAGGGAACAATCCAAGAGGAAGAGATAACGATCATAAATATATATGCGTCAAATACCAATGCACCCAACTATATAAAACAAGTACTAAAGGACATGAAAAATCAAATAAGCACTAATACAATTATATTGGGAGTTCTCAATACTCCACTGTCACAAAAAGACAGATCAACTAGACAGAAAATCAATAATGAAATAATAGAACTGAACCAAACTTTGGAACAAATGGACTTAGTAGATGTCTACAGAGTGTTCCACCCCACAACATCAGAATACACATTCTTCTCAGCTGCACATGGGACGTTCTCCAAAATAGACCACATACTAGCTCATAAAACCTGCTTAAGTAAATGCAAAGGAATTGAAATTATCCCATGCATATTATCAGACCATAGTGCAATGAAATTGGAAATCAATGGCAAAAGAAATCACAAAAACTCCCTAAACACATGGAAATTAAACAGCACCCTCCTGAACAACCAATGGGTCACAGATGAAATTAAAGAAGAAATTAGACAATTTCTACAACTGAATGATAATGACAGTACAACATACCGGAACTTATGGGATACAATGAAAGCAGTCCTAAGAGGGAAATTTATAGCATTAAATACTTATATTAGGAAAATAGAGCAAGCGCAAATAAACAACTTAATGGCGAACCTCGAACTTCTAGAAAAAGAAGAGCAGGTTAAGCCAAAAGCCCGTACAAGGGAGGAAATTACAAAGATCAGAGCAGAAATTAATGTATTGGAGACTAAAAAAACAATACAAAGAATCAATGAAGCAAAAAGTTGGTTCTTTGAAAGAATAAATAAGATTGACAAACCCTTATCCAACCTTATTAAAAAAAGAAAAGAAAAGACTCAAATCCATGCAATTGAAAATGAAAAGGGTGATATCACGACGGACCCTGCAGAAATCCAGAAGATCATCTATACCTATTTTAAAAATCTATATTCTACTAAGATGGAAAATGCAGAAGAAATGGACAGATTCCTAGATTCGTATGAATTACCAAAGCTGAATCAAGAAGATTTAAAAATCCTAAATAAACCAATATCAACCAATGAAATTGAAGATGTAATTAAAAACCTCCCAACAAAGAAAAGCCCAGGCCCTGATGGATTCACTGCTGAATTCTACAAGAAATTTAGAGAAGAACTAACGCCACTACTTCTCAAACTTTTCAATGAAATTGAAAGGGAAGCAATACTCCCAAATTCATTCCTGGAAGCAAGCATTACCCTGATACCAAAACCAGAGAAGGACCCAACTAAGAAAGAGAACTACAGGCCAATCTCCCTAATGAACATAGATGCAAAAATCCTTAACAAGATACTGGCAAACAGAATCCAACAAATCATCAAGAAGATTATACACCATGACCAAGTTGGATTCATCCCTGGGATGCAGGGATGGTTCAACATACGTAAATCAATAAATGTAATACACCATATTAACAGAACCAAAGACAAAAATCACATGATCATCTCAATAGATGCAGAAAAAGCTTTTGACAAAGTCCAGCACCTTTTCATGATAAAAACCCTACAGAAAATTGGAATAGAGGGTCTTTATCTCAACCTGGTAAAAGCTATCTATGACAAACCAACAGCCAATATTATACTAAATGGCCAAAACCTGAAAGCCTTCCCTCTAAAATCAGGAACAAGACAAGGATGTCCACTGTCCCCACTCTTATTCAACATAGTTCCGGAAACTTTAGCCAGAGCAATTAGACAAGAGAAAGAAATAAAGGGAATAATGATTGGAAAGGAAGAAGTTAAATTACGATTATTTGCAGATGACATAATACTCTACACAGAAGACCCCAAAAACTCCACTAAAAAACTGCTAGATTTAATAAGCAAATTCAGTAGTGTAGCTGGATACAAAGTCAATACTCAAAAGTCAATAGCCTTCCTGTACACAAATAACAAACTTACTGAAAGAGAAATTAGGGAAACAACACCTTTCACAATAACATCCAAAAAAAAAATGAAATACCTAGGAATCAACCTCACAAAGGATGTAAAAGACCTATACACTGAAAACTACAGTACTCTGAAAAAGGAGATTGAAGAGGATATCAGAAAATGGAAAGATATCCCTTGCTCCTGGATAGGAAGAACCAATATAGTGAAAATGGCCATACTTCCAAAATTGTTATACAGATTTAATGCAATTCCAATCAAAATTCCAACAGCATATCTCACAGAATTAGAGAAAACAATCCTAAAATTCATTTGGAATCAGAAGAGACCTAGAATAGCAAAGGCAATTCTGGGCAACAAAGGCAAGGCAGGGGGCATCACAATCCCCGACTTGAAATTATACTATAAAGCTACTGTGATAAAAACAGTGTGGTACTGGCAAAAAAACAGACCTGAAGATCAATGGAACAGATTAGAAGATGGTGAAACAACCCCAGACATACTAAGCCACCTTATCTTTGACAAAGGTGCCAAACACATTCGCTGGAAGAAAGATAGCCTCTTTAATAAATGGTGCTGGAAAAACTGGCTCTACACATGCTGAAGATTAAAACTAGACCCATATCTTTCACCATGCACTAAACTAAATTCAAAATGGATCAGAGATCTAAATATTAAAACAGAAACATTAAATCTGCTGGAAGGTAGGATAGGTAAAACCCTTGGAGACATTGGTGTAGGCAAAGACTTTATGAATAAAAACTCAACTGCACGGGAACTATCCCAAAGAATCAATAACTGGGATCTCATCTTATTAAAAAGCTTTTGCAAAGCAAGAGAAACCACCAACAGAGTGAAAAGACAACCCACAACGTGGGAAAAAATGTTTGCCAGCTGTTCCTCAGACAAAGGATTACTATCGAGAACATATAAAGAACTCAAAAACATCAGACCTCCCAAATTTAAAGACCCACTCCAAAAATGGGCATCTGAGATGAATACACATTTCTCAGATGAAGAAATACTAATGGCAAATAAATATACAAAAAAATGTGCAACATCACTAGTCATTCGAGAGATGCAAATTAAAACAACACTGAGATACCATCGCACTCCAGAAAGAATGGCTACTATAAAGAAATCAACTAATAACAAATGCTGGAGGGGCTGTGGGGAAAAAGGAACCCTTCTTCACTGTTGGTGGGAGTGTCAACTGGTACGGCCACTGTGGAAGTCAGTGTGGAGATTCCTCAAAAAACTAGGGTTGGAGGTCCCATTTGACCCAGCTATTCCCCTTCTGGGCATCTTCCCAGAAGAATTAAAAACATCGTACCACAGTGATATATGTGCACCCATGTTTATAGCAGCACAATTTGTAACAGCCAGATCTTGGAAACAACCCAAATGCCCATCAACTGAGGAATGGATAAGAAAGATGTGGTATTTTTATACAATGGAGTACTATTCAGCCATAAAGAAGGATAAACTGGAGACTTTTATAGGTAAATGGATGCAACTCGAGAAAATACTCATAAGTGAAATAAACCAGACGCACATGTGTAAGCATCGTATTGTCTCTCTAGTATGAGAAACTGAAAGAGTAAATAAGATCCAAAATGTACAATAGACACGGTGAATCAAAAAGAAACTGGTCAATAAGAAAGAGAGACTGGAATGGGGAAAAGAAAGAAGGGAAAAGGAAAAAAAATTGTATATGTATATAAGATGGTTAAGATAGAGACACTACCAGTTTTACTTAGTTCATTGAAGAGTAAGATTTGAGCCAATAATGTTTGGACAATTGAATGCTAATGTCTGGTATCCTGAATAACTAACTTAAAGATAATAATACGTAATGCATTGACCATTGTTACCCTCATATTATGTTGTTTTGAAAATTTGTTCTTTTTTTGATTTGTTTTGTTTTTTCTTCTCTTTAAAATAAAAAAAAAGTTAGATTGTCATTTTATTGCTGGGTCATAAGAGTTCTTTATATTTTCTGGATATTAGACCCTAATCAGATACATGATTTGCAAATATTTTATCCCATTCTGTGGGTTGTCTTTTCACTTTCTTGAAGGTGTTTTTTGAAGTACAAAAGTTTTTAATTTTGAAAAAGTCTAATTTATGTATGTTTTCTTTGGCCACTTATATTTTAGGGGTCATGTCTAAAGATCTGTTGACTAATTTAGTCACTAAGATTTATGCCTAATATTTTTTTCTCAGAATTTTGTCTTACATTTAAGACTGACTTATTTTGAGTTAACTTTTATATATAGTGTGAGGTCCCATGTTTTTAGTGGCACAGTTTGTAATAGGTAAATATTGGAAACAGCCCAAATGCCCATCAACTGATAATGGATAAAGATGTGATTTTTTATGCAATGGAGTACTACTCTGCCATAAAGAAGGTTAAGCTTGAGACATCTGTAGCTAAATGGATGCACCTTGAGGCCATACTCTTAAGTGAAATAAATTGGACACACGTGTAAATAACACATTGTTTCTTTGGTGTGAGAAACCGAAAGTGTAAATAAGGACCAAAATATATAATAGATATTATAAAATAGGAAGAAAACGTTCAAATGGGAAGGGGAACTAGGGAGGGGAGGGGGGAAAGGAAGGAAGGGAAAAGAAAAAAATGAGAAAAGTAAAAAATGGAAACAAAGCTTTTATGAATAAGGAGGGGAAGAGGAGTTGAAAAGAGAGTATGGGAATGGGAAAAAAAAAAAGAATCAGGTTATATCACGTACAGGTACAAATTCCCCATGATGCATGTGATCATTATGTATACCTAAAATGTACCAATAAACTTAATTAATTAATATATATATATATATATATATATATAGTGAGGTAGGGATCCAACTTCTTTGTCATTTTTTCCCCCCTTTGGTACTGGGGATTGAGCCCATAGCCTTTGTACTGGACTACATCCCCAGCACTTTTTCATATTTTTTTCTTTTTGTACAGGGTTTTGCTAAGTTGCCCTGCTGGGCTTAAACTTGAGAGCCTCCTACCTCATTCTCCCTGAGTGCTGGAATTATAGGTGTGCACCACCATGCCCAGCTCCAAATTCATTCTTTTGCATGTAGATACCTAGTTGTCTCAGAAATTTCTTTTTGAGACAGGGTCTCACTGTGTAGCTCAGGATGTCCTTGAACTCACTATATAGTCCAGGCTGTCCTTAAAACTATATCTTCCTGTCTCAGCTTCCCCAGTGTTGAGTGTGCCACCACACCCAGCACTCAAGCACAATTTTTTGAAAAGATTTCTCTCCCCAAATGAATGGTCTTGGTACCCTTGTTGAAAATTAATTGATCACAAATAAGATGGTTTATTTCTAGATTTTTAATTCCATTTCACTGATGTATATGTTTATACTGGGGTCATAGTGTTCTTTTTTTTTTTTTTTGGTACCAGGAATCAAACTCAGGACTGTTGCTTGCCAGGCACGCGCTGTGCTGCTGAGCTATATCCCTGGCCAAGTCATAGTGTCTTGACTACTGTAGCTATGTAATAAACTTTGAAATTGGGAAGTATGGGTCCTACAATTTTATTCCCTTTAAAGATTGTTTCGGTTGGGGCCAGTAGTGTATCTCAGTGGGAGAGCACTTGCCTAGCATACACAGGGCCAGTGGTTTGATCCCCACCACTACCACAAAAAAAAAAAAAAAAAAAAAAAAGATTTTATTTTTCTGAGTCCTTGTATTTCCACATAAATTTTAGGATCAGTCTGTGAATTTCTGCAAAGAAGTGACTAGAATTTTGATAAGAATTGTGTTGAAACTATAGATCAATTTGGAAATTGTTGCCTCTTAATAATATTAGGTCTTTTGAGCCATGAACATTTACCTTTCAATTTATTTAGTTCAACTTTTTCAACAACATTATAGAGTAAGCTTTGCTTACGTTTCTTTAAGTCAAAGTGAAGCCCTATTTTATTCACTTTTTATTCTGTCATGATACCCTCTCCTATATCCAGAAACTGAATATGTCTGAAGGTGCTGCAAATCCAGCACGTGGTGGGCATTCAGGGGTAGGGTGAGGTGACACAGGGTGTGGCTAGGGATCTGAAAAGGCAGGTTACAGGATCTTTACGTGCTCACCACTTATTTGACTTAAGTCAACAAATGTTTACTGAACACCTCAATTACTTCCCCTGGTCTTCTCTGATAACAGGAGATTAATATAGCTTATATGAGTGTTTTATGGAAATATTTACTGAGTTGATTAAAATATCATTGCATATTAAAGACAGCCAATTAATGACTGGTTTTTTTTTGTTTTGTTTTGTGGTATGGGATTGAATACAGAGCTTTCCCACTGAGCTACATCCCTAGCCTCTAAAAAAAATTTTTTTTAATTTTTAATTTTTTTTTTTTTTTTTTGAGACAGGGTCTTCCTATGTAGTCCAGGCTGGCCTTGAACTTACGGTGATCCTCTTGCCTCAGCCTCCCAAGTGCTGGGATTACAAATGTGCACCACAACACCTGGCTACAATTTATTTTGTTTTGTTTTAATTTTGAGACAGGTTCTCACTAAACTGCCTGCCTCAGTTCCCAGAATACTGGGATTACACGTATGTGTCACCATGCCCAGCAATGACTATTGTTTCTGATGTAAATCTGACTCACATGGCCAAAGCTCACATTTTGTAACAGAAAAACCAAGGATTTTAGCATGCAGATTTCAATTATGACTCCACTGTGGGCAACTCTGACATGTTTTTTTAGCATCTCAGCTTCCTTATTTGCATATTAAACAAATAGGGATCACATAAGACATGTGGCAAATGTTCAGTAAATATGACCTTTCCTCCTGTTCCCAAACCATAATATTCTTCCACTTAAATGTTTTAAGATTTTATTTAATTTCACAAGGCAGTGGACATATCCATCCTCATGTTCAGAGACCACTTAGCTAGGGAAGCTTGGCTTAGACTGAATAGCAGGCCCAGTATCCCAAGATCTTCTCCGCTTGGACTCACAGGAAGAACTACCAGCGGGCCATTGAGTCCCTGCAGGTCAAATGGAGGCAGAGGCCAAGGGCAGGGCAGAGGCACTTTGACTCAAGAAGAAGATGGAGATGGACCTGAATGAGATGGAAATCCAGCTGGACCATGCCAACAAGAACAACAGTAAATTTGTGAAGACCCTGAAACGGCTGCAACAGCAAATCAAGGTTACCATCTAGGAGGAGGAAGAACTAACCCCAAAGCCAGCCTGTACCAGTAGAGATGGAAGACTCATGGGGAGCTAACTTTTATCAGCAAGGATAAAAGAGTGAGAATGTGGGGTGGCTAGCAGGCTACCGGGAGGGAGCAGGAGACTTAGGGACTCTGTCCCCTAACCACCAAAGTCCATATCCTGGACAACTGAAAGGAGGGGCAAAAGGAGGGCAATAGGAAATTGGGCCCGTCTTGATTTTTAAAATCATTTTTTACTTATTATAAACAATTTGACATAGAAAAATAAAGAGCATAACACACACCTAAATGCTCACTACTCACCTTAGGAAAAAACAGGCTAAAGTTCCCTTTATTGCCCTGCATCATCAAACTGGTCTTTAAAACCATATGTTGGGGCCGGTGAGATGGCTCAGCGGTGTAAGCGCCTGCCTGGCAAGCGTGAGGGCCCGAGTTCGACTCCCGGAGCCCACATATGAAAAAAGGGCCGGTGATATCGCTCAGCGGCACGGGTGCCTACTGGCATGCGAGGTCCTGAGGTCAACCCCCAGTACCCACAAAAAAAAAAAAAAAAAAAAACCATATGTAGAGGACCCATACATCCATACATTCATCACTTGCTAGTTGGGCACCTGCTCTATCAGGGCACTATTTTAGGTGTGAGAGATACAAAAGTGGACAAAACAGACAAACATCCCTATATATATAGATGATAAGCAATAAATAAAACTAGCCTTTAAAAATATTCAGGTATGTGCTACAGAGAAATAGGGCAGAAGAAGAGAGCCAGGGATTAGCTAGTAAGAGTGTAATGGTCAAAGGTCTTGAGAGGGCCTTGTGGAGAACACCACAGGAAAGGCTTGCCCGCATGTTGACATCCTAATGCACAAGCCCTCTGGACACCTGGGCCCTGGCCCAGCTAGGTGTTGACCACACTGTGAACTCCCTGAGACCAGGCCTGCCCCTCATTCCTGTGCCCTCCAGTGCCCACTCCTGCTCCAGCTTCCTGCTGAGTCCAGACTAAGAAGATCACGGTACCTTCAGGCCTGGACAGTGCCAGGTTGTACCACAGGCCCGAGTATGGGCTCAGGAGGGGTCCTTTTGCTCTTTAGGACTTGCAGGTCCAGATGGGCGAGGACGCTCAGCAGCACAAGGAGCCGTGGGAGCAGTACAAACTGCAGGACCAGCACCTGAGCCTGTTACAGACAGAACTGGAGAAAGTGCGCTCCAGCCTGGAGGGGAGTAAGAGTTCCCGCGAGCTGCTGGAGCAGGAGGTGGCGGAGATCACTGAGAGACAATGAGATCCACATCCAGGTAGGCCCGCAGCTCCTGGGTTGATGTCACTCAGACAGGGGTGAAGGGAGTATGCTGGTGTGAGGCCAAGATGGTACCCAAACCACAGGAGCTCCCCCAAAACTCAGAGGCAAAGCCAGGTGTGGTTGGTGCATGGCTATAATCCCAGAATTCTGGGAGGCTGAGGCAGGAGGATTGCAAGTTTGAGCCCAGCCTGGGGAAACTTAGTGACTTAATTAGATGCTGTCTCAAAATAAAAAAGGCTGGGAGAAGGAACTCAGTGCAGATGCCTTGGATTCAGTCTCCAGCACTGCAAAACATAAATACCTCAGAAAATTCTTTGAACTCAACTCCTGAACTTTGTATTTTTGTAAACAGTAGTAAAAACTCCACAGCATAAATGTATTGCCTTCACCATTTTTTAAGTATACAGTACAGTTGTGTTCATTATAAGCACACTATTGTGCAGAACTTTTAAAAGATAAATTTCTGGGCTCTACCCTGGAGATTTCTGATCCCAAAAATCTGAACATCCAGGCTGATGATATAGCTCAGCGGCATAAGCGCCTGCCTGGCAAGCGCGAGGTCCTGAGTTTGACTCCTGGTACCCACATATATATTAAAAAAAAAAATGTGAACGTCCAAAGCATCCTAGGATATACTGATGATTTAGCCTATTTTGAGGACTACTATTAGCCATAGTACTAGTAGCTGAGGCCTGAAATCTAAACTGGAAGGGACCTAGAATATTTTATAGCCTGACATTCATTTTAAAAATGAAAAACTGGCTGGGCATGGTGGCACACACCTATAATCTTAGCAACTTAGGAGGCTAAGGCAGGAGGCCTCCTGATCAACTTAGTGAGACACTTCCTCATAACCAAATGTTAAAAAGAGCTGTGTAGCGCATGGTGGGACACTTGCCTAGCATGGCCTTGGATTCCATCTCTAGTACCACAAAAAAAAAAAAAAAAAAAAAAAAAAAAAAAAAGAACGCCTTTGGTCCAGACAGTTGAGTGGCTTATCCACAATCTGAGACCCCAGTGACAATACTAGGATTGCTTATTGTTCATAAAGTACTTCTTTACCACCAGCACAGCTAAGTCCTTATTTAATGATCTCCTGTGAATTCACCAAAAGAATAAATGTGCATGAGACATAGAGTTACGACTCTGCTTTAGGGATAAGCAGATCAAAGCCCAGAGAGGTAAGGAACTTATCTACACAGCTGGTAGTGGTGGGGCTTAAACTGGGGCATTCAAACCAGCTCTGAGTTCAGGATCATTCCAGAGCTGCCACCCAACCCCAGATCTAAAGGATGTTATTCCTGGGATACTTACGATACAATTTTAAAACCCAGACAGGAATGTAGGGAAGACCCTCACCCACACAGAGGGACCAGGGCTATTTCCCGCTGAGGCATCTGGCAAGTACCTCTAGGAGAGGGTCATTTTCTTTTTTGGACATAGGAAGGGCCATACTGTCAATGACTTCATCTCCTCTCCAGAACCAAAGCCTCCTCATGGTCAAGCACAAGCTGGTGTCAGATGTCCAGTGCATCTCCAACAAACATGAGGAGCTCGTCAGTGAGTTCCACGCAGTAGATGAGAGGGCCAAGAAGGCCATGACAGTACCAGGTGGGACCTGGTGCCTGCTAAGAACCAGGCCATCCTGAACTGGAAGGTCACTGTGGACTCACTCATGGTGCTTTGCAGGGAGCATGGGACCCTCTCCCAGAGGAGCCCAAGGCTTTTCTAAAAGGCCAAACATGTGACAGTAGGGAAAAATTACAATCTATACATGATCTTGTGAAAAAACTAGAATGTGATGCCAGGGGTCTCTGATCAAAGGAGCCATCAAAGTGGGCGCATCTGGACAGGCCTTTTGGCAAAGAGGGGGAGCATTAGATCAGGCTTAAGGGAAGGGGGCTCAGAGATGAATATTGGTAAGATCTGCCACCAAGTGTTTCACTCTAGTGGCCCTTTGGGTGTTTACATCAATCCTGAGTGTTAGTTCTGCTACCTGTGCTTTGAAGATGAGGAACTACAGATTTCATGGTCAGACACCCCCACCAGCATGTCAGCAAGGATCCTCTTGTCAACCACTTGGTTTCCCAGAGGCCTCAGCTCTCAAAGAGACTAAGGAGGCTGGGTGGTACCAGCTCCAGTTCACACTCTTCTCCTCTCTGCCTACAGACTGCCTACATGGCAGAAAAACTCTGGCAACAGCAGAACCACTGAATGCACCTGGAGAAAATCAAAAAGAACTATGAGGTCACCAATAAAGACCTGCAGGCCAAGATGGAGGAGGCTGAGCAGATGGCCCTGAAGGGAGGGAAGTGTACAATCATGAAGCTGGAAGCCAGGGTGAGGGCAACACTTAGCACTAGCCAGGTGGGGTGGCGTGTCTTTTGCCAAAAACATGGCCTGCATAGGATGAGTTGGTTTATACAAATGCTAGGCAAGGTAAGGAAGTACAGACAATGGCTCTGATTTATTTATCCGAAGTTCCCCCCTTGTCTTCCCAGTCACCTTTCTCCCCAGAATATATTTGGCCTCAAGCAAAGCAGCTCGCAATATTCTTCTTTTCTCTGTTCCTGACATTATTCCTCCTCCTATAACTCTGTTTGAGAAAATGGGTGTTAGTCTTTAGCCCATGAGACATGGAGCTGCAAGGGTACAGGAGGTTCAGTCACCCTGTCCAACTTCCTGACTCCTGTATTTCCCAGAGGAGGAAACTTAAGCCTCAGAGGACAGTGACTGTCTGATGACCACTGCATGGGGCCAGGAAAGGCACAGTCCACTGGACGCTCCCATCCGGGGCTCATCTGTGCACTTCTGGGCAGAAGGTGGACATTGTAGGCATGGTGTTCCCATCCAAGGCCAATGAGTGAGTTTCAAAAATACATGCTCTCTCAGCCACATTGCTTTCTTCCTCCCTCAGATCAAGGAACTAGAGACAGAGCTGGATGGTGAGCAGAAAGGACACATGGAGACAGTCAAGATGCTGCACAAGAACAAACACTGCCTCAAAGAGCTGGTCTTCCAGATGCAGGAGGACCACAAGACCAACCAGCGCATGCAGGAGTTGGTAGAGAAGCTGCAGAACAAGCTGAAGGTCTACAAGTGGCAGATGGAAGGCGGTGAGTGTCTGCATGCTTCTTCACTTCTCTATCCCTAACACTTGCTTCCCAGCCCAAGTCATCACCAGCCTCAATCAGAATTAACCACAGGAAAAGGATCACATATTGGCCCAAACATGACTCTGTAAGCCTCTTGTCCATGGCACTTCGTTCTCGGTATCACAGGAGAAGGGGACCAGCCACCACACATATGGAGGTAAGAACATGTAAAAAGTGAAACTATCCACCATAAACAACTGCACTAACTAGCCTAACCTGCAAATGTGATTTAAACCCTGGGAATGTATGCGCTGTCTTTGTCCTTCTTCCAATGATCACAGTGGCCTGTGGCAGGCCTGACTTCTCCCTCCCTCCCTTCCTTCCTCCTTCCCTCCCTCCCTCCCTGCCTCCTTCCTTCTCCCTCCCAGTCAGACCATTAACAAAGACCTCTCCTCATTTGATCCTCTAGATGCTGAGGCAGGAAGGTTGAGACACCTGATCCATTTCACAGGCAAGGAAACAAACCCAGAGTGGAATATTTGTGTGATGTTAGTAAAAGTCAGAGTCAAAATCAAATGATTAGCGCCAGGCGTGGTGGCACACACCTGTAATCCCAGCATTTGGGAGGCTGAAGCAGGGGGATCGCCATGAGTTCAAGGCCAGCCTAGCTTACATAGTGAATTCAGGGCCAGGGCCAGCCTGAACTACAAAGTGAGACCCTGTCTCAAAAAAGAAAAAAAAAAAAGATGATTAGCAAAGATGATTAGTGGTTCCAAGTCTCAACCTATGCTACATAACCTGCACCCTACATCCTATAGGATGCAAATAATGACTGATGCCCTTTGCTAATGGTACTGGGACCACCATATTGACATCAGCCACCCATATGCCCAATGTTCTGCCTGATGGGCTCAACAGAGGCCAGACTAACAGCCAATTTGGTTTTAACTGAAAGAAAAACATGGTTCTAATCATAATGATTGCAACTCGTTATGGGAAGACCAGGAGAAGGGAAATGTGTAGTAGGGGCTAGGAAAAGTACTAAACCCTCATCTTGCACAGTGGGGCATGGCAAATAATGCCTAAAACTACCAATTACAGAGGCAGCAACAGAAGCACATTTTATTCAGAAATATGGATGAGGCAAAAAAGAATCAGCTAAAAGTGTTGAAGGCCATTGTCCCTGGCAAGCTGGAGGCTGCCCCTACCCAAGACTGACATTTTGTAACGAATCTTTTTTTTTTTTTTTTTTTTTTTTTTTTGGTACTGGGAATCAAACTCAGGACTTTGTGTTTGCCAGGCAGGCACTGTCACACCGAGCTATATCCCTGGCTTGTAACTAGTCTTATAAAACCACCAAACTCTTATTAGACATCTGTATAAAACTGACAGAAACTCTCACTGAGCCAGAACGAGCCAGGTTTACGCCCCATTTCCCACCCTGCCTTTGTCACAGAAGGAGCAGGCTAACCAGATCTCGGCTCACAGGAAGACAGTGCACGAGCTGGATGATGCAGAGGAGCGGGCAGGAATGGCAGAGACCACCCTGAACAAGCTGCGTACCAGACACTGTGTGGCTGGCAAGGACATCACCTCAGTGGAGATCATCCAGCTATCCAAGACAGGCTCCTCCAAGACCCCTTCTGAGGAGTGAGGCCCTCTGCGTCTCAGGTCACAGCCAGCAAGTGTGGCTCCACTCTGGACGCCATGCTCCAAGCTTGTCTTCCCTGCACCAGCTTTGCTCCTAATAGTGGTTGTGGTGCTGCCTAGCAGGGGCACCTATGCACCAAGATTTCCAGTCTCTCTCAGACCCAGATCTCACACACTAGGAACCCCAAAGCTCCCCCTATCCCTTAGCTCCAACACTCCCTCTGGCTTCTCCCAGGCCTCAGGTGGGTGCTGCCCACCTGTGTCATAGGTGCTGGTGGTCCTCTGTGCCCCCATTTAAGTGGAAGGCAGTTTCCAGGTATGATGCCACCTGAAACTAGAGCAGGAACACAGGTGTTTAGAACACACTGGTTTTCATTGGAGAGCCACAGGGACATCAGCAAGTGTATAAACAATGTGTATTCATCTTTCACATTCCCCACGACAGCATTCTTCACCTGAAGTTCATCAAGACTGGTGGAATTTCATTTTCTAACACTATGCAAATAATAATCATCATTGCAGTTACCAGTTTTTGTGTAGGTGGGATTTTTAGGAGGGCAATTTAAAATAGTTCTTTCTGGGGCCGGTGAGATGGCTCAGTGGCATAAGCGCCTGCCTTGCAAGCGTGAGGGCCCGAGTTCGACTCCCAGAACCCACATACGAAAAAGGGGCCGGTGATATCGCTCAGCGGCACGGGTGCCTGTTGGCGCGCGAGGTCCTGAGGTCGACCCCCCAGTACCCACACACACACAAAAAAAATAGTCCTTTCTGGGGCCAGTGAGATAGCTCAGCGGCATAAGCGCCTGCCTGGCAAGAGCAAGGTCCTGAAGTGGACCTTACCCACATAAAGGAAAAAAAAGGGCCGGTGATATCGCTCAGCGGCACAGGCCCCTGCTGGCACATGAGGTCCTGAGGTTGACTCCCAGTACCCACACACACATACACAAAAATAGTCCTTTCTGCTGGGCATGGTGGTACATACCTGTAATTCCAGCCACTTGAGAGGCTGAGGCAGGAGAATTACAAGTTCAAAGCCAGTCTAGGCAACACGGCAAGACCCTGTCTCAAAATAAAAAGTTATAAAAGGAGCCAGGATGGTGATGCCTGCCTGTAATCCCAACTACTTGGGAGGCTGAGGCAGGATTGTGAGTTTGAGGCCAGCCTGGGCTACACAGTAAGTTCAGGGCTGGCCTGGACTACATAGGTAGTGAGACTCTGTCTCAAAGCAAACAAACAGCCTGGGGTGATGGTACATGGGTTTAATACCAGCACTCACAAGGCTGGGGCAGGAGGATCACCATTCAAGGATAGCCTGGGCTACATAGTGAGTTTAAGGCCAGCCCAAACTACGTAGTGAGACCCTGTCTCCAAAAAATAATTTTTTAACAGAAATTTTAAAAAATAAAGTTGATCCTTCATCAGGCAGAGGATTAAAGAATTCCAGACAGCAGGTCCAAAACATGCAAAAGTGCAGGGGTGAGATTTGCATAAGGACACAGCATGACTGGAGCAGATGTGGTAGGAGAGCTACAGAGTGATAGGAGAGGAAGCCAGGAAGGTAGAATGAGGTAAAGCCTGTTAGGTGCAAGTATTCCACAAACTCATTTTAAAAATCCACTTGTAGGATGTGATGAGGAGCAGCCTTTCTCTCTTGGGGATGCACTCATGTTCCAACAGCAAAGCAAGCCTCCAGACCCCTCAGAAGACAGCACAAGCAGGTTCTTGGGGAGCACTGGATCACAGGGAATCACATTCTGGTCCTCTCAACGGCCTGAGTAGTGTCCAGGCCTACTTGGATATGCCACACCTGAAGAAGATATCCCTAAACCCTCACAGCCTCACACAGAATAAGGTAGGCATGGCCCCATGGTATCTGTGACAAGGAAAGAACCCTGCACAGAAGCCCAGGGATTGGGGGGAACTGTCTTTCTAGCAAGAAGGACCAAAGCTATCAGAACCCCAGTTCTGACTCATATGGACCTTCTCTTTTCTTCCCTCTCTCTTCCAGTTTGATAAAGATCTCAACAGCAGCTCATTGAGAGGAAGAAAATATGAAAATGGAAAGCTGGGTCTCTCCTGAGAATGTTTACTATGCATAGGAAGGTGCAAGCCAGAAAGAGTCAAGTGCTAAAGAGTACAGATAGCTTTGGCGGGTGTAGCACCCAGCCATTAGAGGAACTCAACTCAGTACAGCTTCTCTGTGACTGCATGAAGCACTTGAATGTCTGTAACAATGGGTCTGCTTTTGTTGAGAACCAACATATTCATGCCAGTGACGGAATATGTAATGTCTGTGACCTGGCTGTTGTCTAGAAAGAATTCCTCATGTTGACAATTGTATGCCTTTCCCAATCTAGTTTAAATAACAGAAACATGCAAAAGAGACTGACTAGTCACTAGGACTTTATTTTTTGTTTGTTTTGAGGATTGAACTCAGAGCCTTTGCACTGAGTTACATCCCCAGCAACCTTCCCTTGTATTTCTTATTTTTGAGACCAGGTCTCACTAAATTGCCCAGGCTGGCCTTGAACTTAAGATCTTCCTATCTTGGCTTCTCAGGGTACTGGGATTATAGGCCTATGCCACCAGACTTGCTTTAGAACTTGTTTTTAAATGAAGAAATTTTATTTTTCTAAGACTTCCAAATCCAAAGGCAGGTTTTGCGATTGCCACATATCAGAGTTCTGTTGTATCCCTATACCCTAATTCACAGCCTTGTTTCTATTGGAAACCATGAACATGATGTGGTCTTGGTGAGGCTCTTTCCAAATTCTGAAAGGGTATAGCTGAGAAATAAAGATAAACTAGGATTCTCAAAGCCAAGAAAGTTATGAAATCCCCTGAGATGATGTTAAAGTGGACCTGAGTTCAATCCCCAGTACTGCAAACAAATACCAAACAGATCTATCTGAACATCTCACACAGCCCCTGCATGTTCTGCCCCACTATCTCCAAGGATGTTCAGGCAGGGGGATCAGCTCCCTGAGGGAAAACAGTTTCATGTGTTTTGTTCACAACTGTATCCTCAACAACTAGAGGGTACCACATCACTCTTGTGGTGGTTCTAAACTTGGTATTCTCTAGGCAACTCCGGAAGGAGCTTTTTCTTCCAAAGGGACCAAATGCGAAAACACTGCCCTCTGGTGGCAGGGTCTCTAGCTGCTGTGTGTATGAGTTTCCCAGAAGACACCAAATTACAGAATATTAGAATTTTAGGGTCAGAGGGATAGTTACATGGTGAATAGCCTAATTCCCCTAATTCTGGGGATTCTCCTCCACAAATCCTGAAAAACTGGCAATGCAACTTCTATTTGAACTCTTCTAGTGAAAAAAAAAGGCAACCCATTCCAATTTTGACTGATGCTCATAATCAGAAAGTTACACTTAGTAGAGCCTGATTACACTATATTTTACCCTTATTTTGTTCTAGTCTTCACTTCTAAAATTACATAATTCTAATTTGTATATTCTGAAGTCAGACAGATGTGGGTTCCACTTACCCATATGGATAACTTATCCTATCTAACCTCCTGTTTCCTCAACTACTCAGTGAGGAATAATTGCATCTACCTCATAGGAATGTGAAGTTTAAATAAGATATCTTGGCAAGGAGCCCATTATGCACAGTGTCTTGGTTACTTTTCTCTCACTGCTGAGACAAAATACCTGAAGCCCAAAATTAAGGAAGGAAAGGTTTATTTAGCTCACAGTTGGTGGAGGTTTCAGTCCATAAGCTGGCTCCAAGGTAGAGTGGCACATGGCAGAGGGCAACAGTTCATGGCAGTGGAAGGCAGCAAAAACAAGCAAGAGCAAAAAGGAGGAGTGTGAGAGAAAGAGCAAGCCTCTTTCCCTCCCTTATATTTTATGTAGGCTACCCACCCTAGGGTGGGTGTAGCACTCACACCCATAATCCCAGCATTGGACCACGAATCAATCACAAACTCTAGAAGCCTGCCCCCACGACTGCATGAAGCTTAGGGGGGACATCCAGACACAAACTATAACACATAGCAACTAGACATTGGACAACTTCCTTTGGGCATTCTATAGGACTTCTTATCCTCTGACAAGAGCCTGGGGCAGGCCCAGTAGATGACAGCTGCAGGCTTCTTGCTGGAGAAATGTGAGAGACACATGAGACTTCTAAGATCCCAGCAGGTATGATGATGTACGTTGGTAATTCTAGCACTCTGGGAAGCTGAGGCAAGAGGATCCCAAGTTCAAGCATAGCCTGGGGCAACTTAGTGACTTAACAAGACCCTGTTCTCAAAATAAAAAAGGGCTGAGGAATACAACTCAGTGTGAAGAGAGAGAAAGAGAAAGAGAGGGAGAGAGAAAGAGAGGCTTTATGACATCATTATTCCTGGAGGATGCTGCACATTTGGGAAATTCCAAAGCAGCCTCTTGCTTTGGTAGTTTCAGGGTCCAGATGCACACAGGCTCAATCTCAATGACTTGCCCCAGATCATAAAAGCAGAGCTAGAAATTCCTTGTAGCATGAGATGAAATGAGATTTCTGACTTATAAGGATGTTTGTCTAAGAATGCATAACTTCAGAATGATTTGACATGAAGGGTCAGACATGCTGGCACACACCTGTAATCCCAGTACTCTGGGTGAGGCAGGAGGAGCCTGGGCAACTTAGCAACTTGGCAAGACTGTCTCAAAAAGTAAAATAAAAGGGTGAGGCTGTAGCTCACTGCATAGGCCATGTGTTCAGTCCTCCGTACGAAGAAAAAAAAAGTTTGACATAAAGGTTATAATCTATGATCTTGCAAAATAATATTAATTGGTATCTACAATGATCAAAATCAGGGTACTGAAACCATATTCTGCAGGGCAAAAGAAAACGACCAAAGACTATGTAAGTAGCTTTGCTAAGTATATTGAGCTAGGTTTCAAGGATGCTAAATTTGCATTAGCAATTATCTTTCTTCTCTTTTTACCTGTGAACTAATCCTGGGTCCTTTTAGGGAATCTAGAAGGTTCTTGAGTCTTCAGCATGCAGCACACCCATGGGTGTTTCCAGAAACCAGGAAATAATCACAAAATCTCCCAACCTCCCACCCACAAGCTAACAGGAATCAAGGCTGGAGATGTGTTGTGAAAAGGCCAACCTTGAGTTAGGGTTGAATCAAAGGTTGGAAGGGAACCATCAGGCTATTTTTTTTTTTTTTTTTTGTGGGTACCAGGGGTCGACCTCAGGACCTTGCGCGCCAGCAGGCGCCCGTGCCACTGAGCAATATCACTGGGCCCTTTCTTCATATGTGGGATCCGGGAGTCGAACTCGGGCCCTCACGCTTGCCAGGCAGGCGCTTACGCTGCTGAGCCATCTCACTGGCCCCCATCAGGCTATTTTAAGGAACTGTTTATTCCATTTCTTTCTGGTGTAGTTAGGCTAGTAAAAAATGTGTTCTGGCTGGGTACGGTGGTGCACGCCTGTAATACCAGCACTTGGGAGGCTGAGGTAGGAGGATTGTCCTGACCTGAGGCTAGCCTGGGCTACACAGTGAGTTCAAGGCCAGCCTGAACTACATAGCAAGACCCTGTCTTCCAAAAAAACATGTACTGTAGCTTTGTAGCAACAATTCCATAAAACAATCCTCTAAAGTTTTTTTAAACCAACTTCTAGACCAGGCGTGGTGGTGCAGGCCTGTAATCCCAGCACTCGGGAGACTGGGTCCAAGTTCAAGGCCAGCCTGGGCTACAAAGTGAGATCAAGGCCACCCTGAACTGCATAGCGAAACCCTGTCTCAAAAAGATAATAAAATAAATAAATAAATAAATAAATAAATAAATAAATCTAACTTCTAAATCAGACAGCAATGAAGTAACCTGACCAAGGAAGAACTATATTATAAAGATTAGGTTTCGTAACTAGAAAGGCTCCTGTAGGAATACATACAGGATAGCACAGGAGAGGAACCCATCCCAGTCTTAGGAAAAAAAGATGTTTGGGAGAAACCGGGTCTCCACTGGACTCTAAACATGACTTAGAGTTAGCCACAAAGACAAAGGAGAACCAGGCAGTGGCGTAAGCCTGTACTTCCAGCTACTCAGGATCCTGAAGGAGAATTCCAAGCTTGAGCCCAGCCTGGACAATTTAGCAAGACCCCCTCCTAATAAATAAATAAGGGCTGGGCATGTAGCTTAGTGGTAGAGAGCTTGCCTAGCATGGGTTTGATCCCCGGTATACAAAGAAAAAAGAAAAAAAAAGGCGAAGGAGGAAGTGAGCACCTGGGAATGGAAATTGGGAAAGTGGGAGGCGGCGGGCAGGGCATATCAGCCAAAAGTGTGTCTGGCTTTAGACAGGAGCACATTGAACCAACAGTGGCATAAGCAATAGCGACACCTAATGATCTTGCACCACACCACCGCCCACAGTAGCAGATGGATTCACAATCAGTACAACGTGGAAGACCTAGGCCTCCACCTTTGGATGCTGCTTCATCCTTGCCTGTCAAGGCAGTTTCCACAGTATTAAGCATGACTTTTTCACAAAACCATGTTCAAGAGAGTTAAAAGTAGCATAAGCCAAATTAAACTTTCCTTTTAAAAATAGGCCTCCTTGGGGCAACCCACTTTCTCTTAGACAGAAGCTATCTTTCTCTCAATAAATTCTTCTGACTCTTAACCTTCGTTGTTCCTAGAATTCATTCCTCAATTTTAGAGGACACAAACTTGGCGTTTTGGACATCTAGCAGGTCGGGAGTTATATTTCCCTTATATTATTTGGAGGTTCTGTATTATCCTTATATCATGTGCCCTATATCACCAGTACCAGGGAAAAAAAAGTTGAAATATACACTGTTGAAATATATATGGAAGCTGGGTGTGATGGCAGATGCCTGTAATCCCAGCACTTAGGAGCTGAGGCAGGAGGATTGTCATGAGTTAAGAGGCCAACCTGGGCTACAAAGTAAGTTCAAGGCCTGGCTGAACTACATACCAAGACCCTGCAAAAAAAAAAAAAAAAAAAAAAAAAAAAAAAAAAATATATATATATATATATATATATATATATATATATATATATATATGGAGTAATAGGTATTTCGTGTATTTTTATTGGCATGTACTGGAACAATCCCTATAAAGTGTAGCTTGGATATGTATTATAAAATTACAAGTGCAAATGCATTATGGCCCAACAATGCTACTTACTTGTATTTGTTACAAAATGTCCTAAGAATCTTCAAAATGACATTTATTGTTAGAGCTAAAACAATATAACTCTAAAAAACCATAAAAGGAAGATGTAAGAAAAAAATTTTTGTGACTGTGGGTTTGGCAAAGATTCATAATTAGCCCCTCAAAGAGACAGACTTTCAGTCACTAGACTGTTGTTTTTCTCCCCAGTGTGGTCACACTGAAAATAAAATCCTTTCCTCACTTCACTACCATTCTTGTCTTCAACTGACCTTTTGGGACAGGTGGCCAGACCTGGTTCACTGGGACTCCCAGCTGGGCCTCCGGCCTAGGACTCCAGTTACATTCTCACCATCTTTTTTACCAAAGAGCAGACTTTCTTCCAGGAGCTCCACATGAGACTTAACTCCGGAGTGTTGACTGGCAAAAATGTGTTACATCTTGAAACCAAAGAGCACTGCGTGGAAATGGGGTTGCCACATGAGACATGGGCCAGTCATGGTCCAATCCCTGGACCAGGGAAGGTCCACCTTCCCAAGAGCCGCCTGAACAAAAGTAAGAAAGCCAAGGAGGGAAAGGTGTTGTGTGGATAGCCAGAGTGTCTGCCACACAGTGGGTGTGGTGAGAGAGACGAGTGACAGATCATGGAGAGCCTTTGATGATTTGTTATAAAATATGGACTATGAGATCACTTGGAGGGTGTGTATGTGGAGCAAGGCAGAATCTTGGGTTTACCAGAATCTAAGGTTCAGGTCCAGAAGCATGAATCAAACAAGAATGGTTATCATTATGAACAAACCAGCTGTTTCTTTCCGCATTCTTACAGAAATGATCATTAGACTTGTCCCTAGAGACACTCTCATACAGATTGAACTTCTCTCCAGGTGTGGGATTACTAGATTTTTGCCAATATCTTTATCTTAGAATGTGATATAGTAAGAAGCCCACAAACACAGCACACAAAACAGAGGTATGCTATATGCTATAATTAGAACTATAGCTGAGTGTGACAGTACACACCTGTAATCGAAACACTCTGGGAGGCTGAAGCAGGAGGATCCAAAGTTTGAGCCCAGCCTGGGCAACTTAGTGATGTGGCAAGATCCTGCTCTCTAAAATAAAAAATAAAAAAGGGCTTGGAATGTAATTCAGTGCAAATACACTGGGTTCAATCCCCAGTACCCCCATCCAAAAAGAAGAAAGGAAGGAAGGGAGGAAGGAAAGAAAAGAGGGGAAAAAAAAGAATTACAGAGCCAGGTGTGGTGGCACATGCCTGTAATCCCAGCACTTGGGAGGCTGAGACAGGAGGATCACCGTGAGTTTGAGGTCAGCCTGGGCTACATAGTGAGACCCTATCTAAAAATAAAACAAAACAGGGGCTGGAGATGGCTCAGTGGCTTAAGCGCCTGCCCGCAAGCGCAAGGGCCCAAGTTCGACTCCCAGAACCCACATACGAAAAAGGGGCCGGTGATATCGCTCAGCGGCACAGGCACCTGCTGGCACGCAAGGTCCTGAGGTCGACCCCCCGGTACCCACAAAAAAATAAATAAATAAATAAAAAATAAAATAAAACAAAACAGAACAAAAAAGAACTATAGCCATCCCAAGTTAACATGTTTCTGAAAACAATTCTCAGGTCACACAAACCTATATTACATTAAGTGAGAAAATAAAAATGTATTCCCATCCTGTCCAAAAACCTCAACCAATTCTCCAAATACCCCTAAATCCCTCTTAAAGACCTAAAAAAAATCTTGCAAATAGTTCTATATAATATAAATATTTCAACACTAATTACATGATTTAACACTTCATAAACTCTACAGTGATTACATCTGTGAGTAGTACATGATGATATGCACTCCACTGAGTGAGAATATTCCCTCTAACCTGCAACAAGCATGTACCATAAAGTAAACAACACAATACAGTATGTGTCAAAGATACGTAACTGAATGGTGGCATGCCATAGTCCCAACTACTTGGGAGACTGAGGCAGGAGGATCATTGAGTCCGGGAGCAATAGGATTTAGTAAACTAAAATATACAAGGTAATATTAAAAAGTGGTTACTTGATGAATGATTCTGATAATGGAGGACTAGGGTGACAGACAACCCCACCACAAACGGTAATTAGAAAAGTGCACAAAATATACAAAATGTACACTCAAATACAAAAGAGTTAATAATGTAGTATAACATATGAGGTTAATATCCAAGAGCAAAGAGAACACAAGAGAGTGAGCCCAGGACTTAGGACCTCTTTACCCCACAGACAGTTACTGATTCCACTGCTTTTTCTCTTTTTCCTTTGAGATGGGCTCTTACTATGTTGCCCAGGTTGGTCTTGAACTCCCAGGCTCAAGAGATTCTCCTGTCTCAGCCTCCCAAGTAGCTGAGAGTACAGGAGTGCACCACCACACTCACCTTACTGACTGATTCTAGTACAGGTGTTTGAGGGCCTAAGCAATACTTTTAACAGCTTCTTATACAGAGACAAAAGTTGGAGCCCAAGGCCATCCAAGGGTATGGAGGCTTGATAAATGCTTATGTTAGTCAGCTTTCCACTGCTGTGACAAAATACCTGAGAATAACAATTTAAAAACTAGGTTTATTTGGGCTCACAGTTTCAGAGGTTTCAGTCCACAGTCAACTGGCTCCATTGCTTTAGGCCTGTGGTGGGGCAGAATAACAGCAGAAGGGCATGGTAGAGGAAAGCTGCTCACCTCATGGCAACTAGGAAGCAGAAAGGGTGAGAAAACTAGAGAGAACAGGGGCTGGGGACAACATATGGTACCTATGATCCTTCAAGTAGGCCTCACCTCCTGTTCCCATCGCCTCCAAATACCATCAAATTATGGTCTTACCAATGGATTAACCCATTTGATGAAGTTAGAGGCTTCATTTTCCAATCACTTCCCAAAAAGCCCATCAGCTGGCAACCAAGTGTTTAGCACATGAGTTCTAGAGAACATTTCAAACCCAAATCATAACAATGCTTACTGTATTGATCAGGATTCTTCAAAGAAACTAAATTAATAGATAAAAGATATATAAAAAGATAACGAATTGGCTCACATGATCATGAAGGCTGGCAAGTCCAAAATCTGCAGAGTCAATGTTCAAATCTGAAGACTAGAAGTTCTGTAGAACAAAGAAAGAGCTGACGTTCCAGCTGAGTCTGACAGGCAAGAGAATTCTCTCTTGTTTGGGAGAATATCAGCCATTTGTTCTATTTAAGCCTTAAAATTGGTTAAACAATGCCCAATCCAACCAGGAAGGGCAATCTGCTTTACTTAGTCTACCTGTTTAAATGTGAATCTCATTCAAATATACCCTCGCAAACACCCAGAATAATACTTGACCAAATACTTGTATCTAGGTACTACATAGCCTAGCCATATTGACATTTAAGATATTCATCTGTGACAAAATAAGAAACAGTCCCCACATTACGATGGTCCAACTTATGATTTTTCAACTTTATGGTGCAAAAGTGATATAAATTCAGTAGAAAGCATACTTCAAATTTTCATCCCTCACAAGGCTTGTGAAATGCAATCTGATCTTTCCATGCCAACAAGCAGCAATGAGCTGCAGCTCCCATGCCATGCCATCAAATAACAATACTATACAGTGTATTGTGTGGCTAAACTAGGATGCTTGGTAGGTTAGATATACTTGCATTTTTTACTTTGATATTTTCAATTTATGATGAGATTATTGGGAAGCAATCCCTATTGTAAATCAAAGAACTTCTGTACTTGACACTTGGTAAGTACTTATTAAATCTGATGATTTGAATCGTAACCAAATTCCAATTCAACTCAATTCCTTTTTTTTTTTTTTTTTTTCCCTTTTGTGACAGGGCCTTGCTTTGTAGTTCAGGCTGGGCTTGAACTTGTCGCGATTTTCTTGCCTCAACCTCTGCAGTGCTGGGATTACAGGTGTGGGCCACCAGGCCTAGCTCCGATTCCAATTCTAATCCTATCAGTGAAGCAAACAAAATCATCCTATGGCAGTGACCAACCCCTCTTCCTCTCTTTCCCCACTTCGAAGTACAAGTGATAGTTTGGATGCTTAATGTCCCCCAAAAGCTCTTGTGTTAAATCTTTGTCCCCAGGATGCTGCTATTGGAAGGAGGTGGAACCTTCAAGAGGTGGGACCTAGTGGGAAGTCCTTAGGGTCATACCCTGAAGGGAACTGTGGGACCCTGGCCTCTTCCAATTTCAATTTTGCTTCCTGGCTGTGAGGCAAACAGTTTGCTACACCTGGTGATTCCTTACCATTACTATCTAGCGTATCCACCACAGTCCCAAAGCAATGGGTTTGTCCAATCTTCAACTGGAACATCCAAAACAGTGAGCCAGAATACAAACCTTTTCTCTTTATAAGTTATCTCAGGTATTTTGTTACAGTGACAGCCTAATACAACCACTGTTCCTCATTCTAATTTTTTAAAGACAGACTCATTTTAGATATTAAATCAATGTCACTCTCCTGGGACTACCAGTGATGCCTGCTGACTATGATAGTACACTGGGAAAGTCCTGTCCTGCCCTTACACTGTACCAACACTTTCAAATCTCAAAATAGGATGGTCTTCTTTCCTTAGATACAAAATAAGGCAGTTTAATTTAAAAAGCCTCAAAGCTAAGAATTCTTTCTGGAATGACTCATAAAATATGAAATGAAAATGCATCAAATGGTAACCTTTGCTTTGGCTAAAGTACAAAATACTAACTGAAAAGACAGAACCAGTGGTTAAAATTAGAAGCAAGAGGAAGTGTGGTGGTGCACACCTGTAATTCCAGCACTGGGGAGGCTGAGGCAGGAGGATTGCCATGAGTTCAAGCCCAACCTGAGACCATCTCAAAAAAAAAAAAAAAATTGAAGACCTATAATTTTTTTTTTCCAGAGCTAACTTCTTGTCATTTACCATCGTCTGGTGCTAATTTGTATGTGCTCCTTTCATCCACCTTGTTTGTAAATTCCTTCAAAGGAACTGTCCTTTGTAAGTGAGTGAAGTCTAAACAATTGAGTCTAAACTCTGAGTACTGATTACAGGCAGGGATTTGTAACCTGCAGACACAGGAGTCGTCTTCGCTTTCTATCCCTTCCTTTACCAAACTGTCTTCTGCAGTGGGTAATTTACAACAATCTTTTCAATCTTGTTCCCCCATGACCAAAGACAAAAGAAAAACCAAGGGCTTCCAATGCATTAATGCCCCATGAATATCTGAATTCAACACCAAAGAAAATAGCATGGGTTTAAAATTGAGTTTGAGGCCAGTGAGATGGCTCAGCGGCTTAAGCGCCTGCCCGGCAAGCGCGAGGGCCCGAGTTCGACTCCCGGAACCCACATACGGAAAAGGGGCCAGTGATATCGCTCAGCGGCACGGGCACCTGCTGGCGCGCGAGGTCCTGAGGTCGACCCCCCGGTACCCACAAAAAAAAAATAATAAAAATAAAAAAAAAATAAAATTGAGTTTGATACGGCTTTGTAAACATTACTTTACAATCAAGTGCTGCCTCAAGTAAGTAAACCACCAGAGAGAAGAAATAAGCACCATCAAGCGACCTACAGGGAGGTAGGTGTGCTGCTCCAAAATTTATTTCTACAGGTTCGAGAGCAGCACTCTAGTTGGAAGTGGGCCTCTGTCCACATGCTCCAGAGGACTTGCTCTGTTCCCCCAACTCTTCTTCCCTTGGCGCCATCTTGGGAGCAGAGAACTGAGGTAGGGTCGAGGCTGCTCCCGTTTTCCTTAGAGGGAGAACAGGAGAGAAGGAGGAGCACGAAAACGACTAGCTCCAACTGGGGCTTTCTGAAGGGACAAAAATTTAGTCGTTCGTCCAGTCCACGGGGTTCGGAAGACTCCCAATCCTCGGTAACTCATCTCCTGAAAACAGAGCGTAGGAAACCACAAAGCTCCTCAGCACATTATCCTGAGGACATGTTTCAGAGAAACAAGACGTCCAGGTTGCTTTGCCAGTACCTTCTCGCGCCACCTCCAAGTGGCGACTACAGCTACTCAGTCCATCGCTCTCCTCTGCCATCTCTAAGCTAGCCCCCCGGCCGCGCGCCCAAGATGTGCGCGTGCGCAGATCGTCCGCGCAGCAGCGCTGCGCAGGCGCTCTGACCACTTCCGGGATCTGTCAGCCGCTCCCTCCCGGCCTCCGTCCTCCGCCCGCGCCCGCGGGAGCTTGTTCGCGTCGACTGACCAGAGTCCGCGAATTCTCCGCTGCGAGGCCCTCTAGACCACCCCGACCTCAGGTAAAGAGCAGCTCAGGTTGGTGTCTGGCTCTGTTGGCCTCCACTGTTCCTGTTTCACACCGGTCTTGGACCTGAGGGGGCGGGGAGCCGGGGACTTAGGCCGCGGGGAGCCCCGAGGTTGAGGGGCGGCCCGGGCCTCAGAGGGGGCGGGGATCCCCGTTCTTGTGTGTCCCGTGCTCCTGGCATTGCTGCAGTTACAGATCGGTTACTTCTCAAGATTTTCGAGTTCTCTGCCACTTCCGATGCCAGAATTAACAGCTCTGGCGCCCCATATTCCTACTTGTACCTCTACTGTGGACGTCTATCGTAGTGTATAAAATTGTGTTAAACAGGATGATCTCTCTTTAATGGAGCCTCATGAGGAACCATGGATCTTTCTATTTAGAATATCTCACTGAGTACAGAAGGCGCCCATGGAGCGTTTGCCTCCTGTCTAAAGGCAGCCCTTAATTCTGCAGTTGATGGGAACGAGTTCCATGCGGTTCCCCCACTGACTTATCCCCAGTCAGATTTCTGCCATTCTCTGCGCTCCGATTCGCTTGATGGAACCTTTTGTGTAAAATCGCCAGTTCCTATCCCGACTCCGCTGCTTTGTTGGGCGACCCTGGCAAGATTGCCTCTCTGTGCCTCAGTTTCCTCATCTGCAATAAAAGCATTCTTAGAGTTTTTCTGAGGATCAACTGAGTGTATTTGCATACATTGCTTAAAATAGTTACCAGTCATAGGCTGGTGTTCAATAAATATTAGCTGTTATTACTGTTTCTGGGCATTCTGTGCATACCTATCGTCGTTTCCTCTCCTACTCATTCTCCCCACCCCCAGGCATAAGGGCCAGAATAGTGTCAGATTTGTTTCTGGCCCCATAGTGGTACTTACAGCACTGTTGGGAACATGGTAGGTACTTAATAAATTGTGGCTTAGAATCTTTTGATTATTAAACCATCTGTTCTTGGGGTTTTTTTAGACAGGGTCTCACTGTGTTCTAAATTCAGACTGGTCACGACCCGACTATATAGTCCAGACTGGCCTTGAACTCTCCATCCTCCTGCCTCAGTCTCTCAAATGTTGAGATTACAGGCATGTGCCACCGTGTCTGGGAAGCCATCTGTTCTTAGGACTTTGGAGCCTTCTGTCTACTTCAACACATCGAACAAATTGATCTTAGTTCTGTCGTTGTCATGGTCTTTTTCTTTTTTTCTTTGCCTGACCTCAGGGGCACTCTGCCATTTAACCCCCCTCACCCACCAGGGACCCTTTTTATTTTTATTTGCTACAGAGTCTCCCCATATTGTCCAGGCTATAGCATGGGGTGGTGATGCACCCCTGTAATCCAGCACTCTGGGAAGCTAAAACAGGAGGATCACAAGTTCAGGCCCCCCTGGGCAATTTAGTGACTTAACAAAACCCTATATCAAAATTAGTAAAAAAGGGGATGGGGAGGTAGCTCAGGTGAAGGCTCTGGATTCAATTCTCAGTAGTGCCAAAACAAAACAAAAAAATTGCCCAGGCTGGCCTGGAGTTTGTCGTCTTCCTGCCTTGGCCTCCCAAATAATTGGGATTATAGGTGTGCACCACCATGCTGGCAGTTCTGGCCTCTTCTATCAGTTTTATTAAACTTTTGGTCTCATGTAGACTTTGGGTTTTCAGGTATCTAAAACAAAAGAGAGTTTATGGATCAGGGTGGTGTGTTTACCCTGTTAGAGAGTAGACATACTGTTTGACAGCTTCCTACCACAATGTATTTGAGGGACCTTCTGGGATTCATCTGGTGATCACAATTAAAGGAGGGGGGATTATTTTGGATAATTAAAACTGCTGCTTTGGAGAGAGAGTGGCAGTATTTTGATGTAATTATCTAATCCTGTCATGAAATAAATCCTGCGCAAATAAGTTGAAAATGCTCTGCCAGTGAGCCTGGAATTGAAGCCTCCCTGATCACTGGGAGGGTGTGGCAACCTTGCTGGAGTACCTGGTGTTGCTGGGTTGGGTAATGAGAGTGATTAGAAATTAGATGAGTCACAGTCTTGAAAACTGACCCTAAAAAGGGAACTGAAATTCCCACTTGGATGAATACTTTCAAGTTGCAGCAGAATAAGGCCAAGAATTTATAGCATGTGTCAACGTTTCTAAGTTCAGAGGGTACTTCTAGGGATTGTTCAAAAGCCGTGAGTCAAAGGAAGAAAGGAAACTAAGATCTGGTTTGGGCTGGGCTCAGTACTACATGTTTCATATGTTGTCTCATGTAATCCTACCAACAGCCTTGTGATGTCAGTGGTAGATCTGCTTTGCAGATAAAGTAAATCAGGTTCAGAGATATTGAGTAACTTGCCTAGGCTCTCATTACCAGTATGTGTCTAACCCAGGATTCACATACCAGGTCCTTTGGCTCTAGTAGCTGTGCCATACACCAGAATGACTCTACTCAAAGTGATAGTTAAAGAAAAGGAGTGGGAGTTCCCTGGAATCATACTATGCCATAAGCCATTGTTATTTCTGTTGGTGCTAGACAATGAAAATAGAAAATTGTTAAATGTCATGAACCACATTTTTGTCTGTCCCTTTTTCTCCACTCTAGCTTTATTAAGGAAAAGATTTTCAAATTTCACTTAAATATTAACCACCATTTAGAAATTATAATCATCACCCTATGTAAGAAGGTATGTTTTTCTTGGTGCAGAATTGTGTTAGGAGTTTCTTTTGCATTCACTGAATTTGGCAAATCCAAGCTATGTGTACTAGGTGCATTCTAAATTTGACAAACATGAGTGTTGTGTTGGTCTACAGACTTAAAATAGCCACATGATTATGAAAGAAGTACAGGTCTGAATATATGTTCAAATATAGAACGTGAGTGATACAGCAAAATCAGAAATGAAATTTTAGAAGTAATTATGCTGTTGAGTGACTGTTTGCCTCTTTTGAAGACATTTTTTACATTGGTTATAAAACTGAGTTGAGGGCCGGTGAGATGGCTCAGCGGCTTAAGTGCCTGCCCGGCAAGCGCGAGGGCCCGAGTTCGACTCCCGGAACCCACATACAAAAAAGGGGCCGGTGATATCGCTCAGCGGCACGGGCGCCTGCTGGCGCGCGAGGTCCTGAGGTCGACCCCCCGGTACCCACAAAAAAAAAAAAAAAAAAAAAAAAAACTGAGTTGAGGAAGAAAGCCTTTATCTGCAGTTGTACTTTTTTAAAAAAGCTGTACATGAAATATGTGCTTTTATTACATGGATACTCAAATTGCATTATTAGTTTGCAGACTCGTTTTGTTTCATTTAACAAATGAACTTATCAAATTTGGCTTTTAAACTAAATTTCTTTTAATTAAAGAGATATTTGTATCATGACATGCTATTTTGTAGCTCTGAGTAAAACTTCATGTGGCAGAACAATTTAAGGTAAGCATCAGAGATTAGAGCTAGAGAAGCCATGTGGTGTGCCTCTGGAAGTTTTTTAAAAAACAAATTAAGCAGTCTCACTAAAATTTGCTTAAATGTCTTAAATTTCCAATTAGAAGCCTTTTCTTTACGAGTTATAGTTTGCTTTCTAGAACATGTAGAAGAAAAGAAATTAATGACTTAAATATCTTCCCTCTTACAATACAGTGTGAAACACTGACATTTTTCTGCAAGTTGAAGATACTAGATTTTTTTTTTTTAATTTAAGGGTATGTTTATTTCTTTTTGGCCTTTGGATTCTTTCAGCAGAAGTATTTCTTATGTTTTCCACTGACATTCATTTCTGCTTTGTCAGGTGAACTTCTATTGCTCACTTCATAATCATTCATTTTCTGCTAGCACCAGAATTCCTGTCTCACATTTCAGTCCCCACCTCAGGTTAACATGACTTACACGTAAGTGTATTGAAACTTCAGTTTGTAGTGAGAGTCCCTCTTAGAAATGACAGAGCTGTGGGTAGGGAAAGGCTGGCTGCTTTTTGGAAAAAATTTCCCCAGTTTTAGGTAATGGTTGCTTCTTCAGTGGATTTAGATTTGGGTACCTATAAACTAGAGAATTTTATCTGATTTTTAACTTAACGATGTGGTTCATATTCTGCCTTTCATCCAGTTACAGTAAAACGTTTAAAGACTAATATCTCGGGCTGGTGAGATGGCTCAGCGGCGTAAGCACCTGCCTTGCAAGCGCAAGGGCCCGAGTTCGACTCCTGGATCCCACATACGAAAAAGGGGCCGGTGATATCGCTCAGTGGCATGGGTGCCTGTTGGCGCGCGAGGTCCTGAGGTCGACCCCCCGGTACCCACAAAAAAAAAAAAAAAAAGACTAATATCTCGAACACCTGCATAGGCTTTGCCTAGCTTCACTGGTTGTTAATAGTTTGTTTTGTTTTGTTTTGCTTGCCACATTCACCTTTTGTGTATTTTCTGTCCTGACCAAGTGAAAATAGTTACAGAAGACATCATGACATTTCATTCCTAAATACCTCATTATTTTTATTTCCTAAAAGCAAAGTCATTGCAATACCATTATCATAGCAAGGAAAATGAAAATAATTGTATATTGTTATGTAGTACTATCTGGTTCAAATTCAGATTTCCCCTGTAGTACAAAGTATGCCTTTTATTGCTATTTTAAAACATATGGATTATAATCAGCTTTTCATTTATGAAATTCAGTTTTTATAGCTCTTTCTTCATCTAGAAATAGGTCCCCTCCCCCACTGCCTTTTTAAAAAATAGTCCAGGCCATTTGTTCTACAGAGGGACACACATCCTGGTTTTAACAGTTTCCTCCTTATGTTGCTTAACTAATTCCTCTCTCCTTTATTTCCTGTAAACTGAAAATTGGATCTGGATCTTGGATTTAGAGTAAACATGTTTGGCATAAATACTTCACAGATGGGTTGACCAAATTCTCAGGTTTCTCCAGAATGGTGCTGTGACCTGTTGTCACACCATAATTATTAATAGTATCCTCTTTGCTGTCAAAAGTAGTTGAGTATGAATGATAAATTGGGTCATTATTTACAAATGACGTTGTACACTTTACGTTAACTCCCATCCAGAGGCCCATCAGATTAGATTGTTCTACTCTTTATGGTAAGTTCGATCACTTGGTTAAGGTGTTGACTGCCAGATTTCTATATTATGAAGGCATGTTTTTCCCTTTATAAGTAGTAAGCATTGTGTGGGGTGATATTTGAGACTGTGTAAATATCCTGTACCCCAACAGTCTTTAACTCATGGTTTGAGAGTCCATTGATGACCCTTGACTGAGTAAATTCTACATTGGTAGTTACAGTGCTAGTTTATTTAAATGATTAAGTTTTGACATTGAGATTGATTCTTTTTTAATGAAAGAACGTTTTATCTATCCCAAAGCATTTCAGGATCCTTGGATAACTTAATATCAGTTGCTTGTTATTTTAAATGCTTTTCTTCTTGTTGCTTATTGCAGCTTTCTATCCTTTGAAAACATTAAGAATATGTCCCTGCATCAGTTTTTACTAGAGCCAATCACCTGTCATGCCTGGAACAGGGATCGTACCCGTAAGTATGGTATTAATTTTGCTTCTTCCTTTGATACCTTTGATACATTTTAGATTTAGGCATTTTTAGGGTTCATATATTAAAGTGATACTTGTGAAGAGGACATTAAATGCACACTTTTATCCAAGCATTGTGGCACATGACTCTAATCCCAGTACTCTGTCAAGCTGAGGCAGGAGGATAGAAAGTTTAGGCCCACCCTGGACAGCTTACCAACTTGATGAGGCCCTGCCCCAAAATAAAAATTAAAAAATGGCTAGTGATGTAGCTCAGTGTGAAGACCCTGAGTTAATCCCCAGTACTGCAAAATAAAATAAAATTCACCCTTTTAAAGTGTACAGTTCAGTGATTTTCAGCGTATTCATAGGGTTATGCAACAGTCATCACAACCTCATAATCTCATAATCCATATTGAGCATTCCTAACCCAAAAATCCGAAATGGAAATACTCAGAAATCCAAAACTTTCTGAGCACCAACATGATGCTCCAAAAATTTTGGACTTTGGAACATTTCAGAGTTCTGGCTTAGGGTACTTAACTGGTGAAGTCTATACAAATATTCAGAAATCCAACAAAATTTCAAAATCTGAAACACTTCTGGTTCCAAGCATTTTTGGTATGGAATACCCCAAAGAGAAACTCAGTATCTATAGCACTAGTAGCCAGTCTCAGGGATTTCCCCAAAATCCCTGTCCTACACAACCACTAATTCTTTTTCTTCTTCTTTTTCCTCTTCTTCTTTCTTATTACTTCTTCTTCCTCCTCTACTTCTTCCTACTTCTCCTCCTTCTTTTCCTTTTCTTTTTTCTTCCAGTACTAGAGATTGAACCCAAGGCTTTGTGCATGCTAGGCAAGCGCTCTGTTACTGATTTACATCCCTAGCCGGCCTTTTTTTTCTGAATTTTATTTATTTTGAGACAGAGTCTTGCTAAATTTCCTAGGCTAGCTTTGAACTTCTGATCCATCTGCCTCAATTTTTTTTTTTTAATAGATTTGACTGTTCTAGATGTTTTGCTTAAATAGGATCATACAATACTGTATGTGACTTTTTGCATCTGGCTTCTATCACAGAGTATGATGTTTTCAAGGTTCCGCTATATTGTTGAATATATCCACACTCCTTTTTATGGCTGAATAATATTCTATTATATGGATATAGCACATTTTGTTATTTTTATCATTTGGTTGACTTGGGTTGTTTCCACTTACTAGCTCTTTCGAATAATGCTGCTGTGAACGTTCACATACAAGTTTTTATGTGGACGTGTTTTCATTATATATTGTACATTGGAGTTGAATTGCTGGATTATATGGTAACTGTGTTCAACATTTCGAGGAACTATCAATCTTCTCCAAAATGGTTATTCTCACAGCATGAGAGAGTTCTAATTTCTCCGTGTCTTTATCAATATTTGTTATTATAAAAAAAATTGTTATCGTTTTATTACAGCCATCCTAATGGGTATAAAGTAATTATCATTTTGATTTTTATATCCTTCATGATTAATGATGTTAAACATCTTTTCACATGCTCATTGGCTATCTGTATATCTCTTCGGAGAAATGCCTATTCTGATCCTTTGCCTGTTTTTAAATTATTTTTAAAAATTGTGTTAGAACAATTCTTTATATATTCCGTATATAAGTCTCCTATCAGATATATGACTTATAAATATTTTTCCTCATCTAGTAGGTTGTCTTTTCATTTCTTTCATGATGTACTTCGAAGCACAAAAGGTTTTGGTTGTTGTTTTGGAGTTTTTTGTTGTTGTTGTTGTTGTTTTTGGTACTGGGAATCAAACTCAGGACCTTGCACTTGCCATGCAGGCGCTGTGCCACTGAGCCATATCCCTGGCCCTGTTGTTGTCCTTTTGAGACAGGGTCTCACTATGTACTTCAGGCTGGCCTTGAACTCACTGTGCAGGCCAGGCCAGCCTCATACTCACAGTGGTCCTCCTGCCTCAACCTCCACAAGTACTTGGGTTACAGGCATGCACCACCACACCCAGCTAAAGCACTAAAGTTTTTAATTTTGAACAAACCCAATTTATATATTTTTTCTTTATTTTTTATTTGTTGTTTATATTTTTGCTGCAGTATTGAGGAAGCTAGTGCCTAATCCAGGGTCATAAAAATGTGAGCCTATGTACATGAGAGTCTTGTCTGAATTCAATCCCCAACACTGGGAGAAAAAATCCATTTCTCATAACAATATTTTGAATTGGTCCAGAAGATCTGAAAACAGAGTTTTGTTTGCAATTTATATCAGCTTTGTTTTTTATTTTATTTTTTTGTGGTACCGGGAATCAAACTCAGGACCTTGTGCTTACTAGGCAGGCGCTATGCTGCTGAGCCATATCCCCAGCCCTTATATCAGCTTTATTGTATCACATGACTTTTTTTTTTTTTTTTTTTTTGGGGGGGGGTACTGGGCATTGAACCCAGGACCTTGCACATGCTAGGTAAGGACTCTACCACTAACCCACATTTCCAGCCTTTATATTGGCTTTTTATAAAGGAAAACTTTGAAATAGTTTATCAGCAGAATCAAATTTTTTTGATACACTATTGGTTCCAACCCAGATCCATAGTAATAGTATACTATGAGAATAAGAATACCCATTGTGCCACACACTGATAATAAAAGGAATTCTTTGAGGGTTGATTTGAGAAGCACTTTTTTCAAACAACGTTCCTATTCCTTCTATCTTTGTAAAATTCCAACTTTATTTGGTGACAGTTTCAAGATGAAGTGTTAACAGTTATATTGCTTCTTTCTCCAGAGATTGCCCTTAGCCCCAATAATCACGAAGTTCACATCTATAAGAAGAACGGGAGCCAGTGGGTAAAAACGCATGAACTCAAGGAGCACAACGGACACATCACAGGTAAAGGAGGGCAGGTGCGGGCTTGGTGTGGTGTTTCCAAAGGGTGTGCTTTCTGTTTAAATGAAGAGCCTAGTATAAGTGAGTGATAATGTTTAGAGCTCTGTAGCATTTGCTGATTTTGCTTTAGAAAATTTGGAAAAATACCATAATAATGACCTGAGTTGTGGGGCATGTTTTGGCCCTGCTCGTACATAGCACAGTACTGACGTGTGAAGTGCATCGAACCCTCCTGTGAGGATTAGAGGTGAGACAGGCGAGGGAAAACTGAACCGTGTGAACTTACAGACGGTGTGACAGCATGAGCCAGCTGTGATCCCAGATGCAGTGTCTTTCAGAGTGTCCTTTGTGTTGTTTTTGGATCAAGAAAGACTTTCTAAAATATTGAATAGAAACAGGAGTAATGTAACAAACACCTGTATCAGATCACTCACACTGCACAAAAATAACGAAAAACATATTCTCCATAGTTTTCCAAGTACAAATTTCTCATTGCTATCTTGGGTTTTCTGTCTCCTCAAAATGACATTTGCATTTAAGAAGGACTTATTATAGAGATATTTTTCTCTTATGTGGACTTCCGTAACACTGTTTAGCTTAAAGATATGCTTTCCTTTAGCCAGGCATGGTGGCTCACACCTATAAGCCCAGCACTCAAGAGGCTGAGGCAGGAGTATAGCTCCAAGTTCCAGGCCACCCTGAACTACGTAGCAAGACCCTCTCTCAAAAGAAAAAGAAAAAAAAAAAAAAAATAGATATCCTTCTCTGAATCAGAGAGAAATGTAGCATGTTTTGACATTCTACTGTCTTTAGAAGTTGTCCAGGGCCGGTGAGATGGCTCAGCAGCGTAAGTGCCTGCCTGGCAAGCACGAGGGCCTGATTTCGACTCCCGGAACCCACATACGAAAAAAGGGCCGGTGATATTGCTCAGCAGCCTGGGCACCTGCTGGCACGCGAGGTCCTGAGGTCAACCCCAGGTACCCACACACACAAAAAAAGAAGTTGTCCAAAAAAAAATAAATAAAAATTGTCCAACATTCCTCAGTAAAACTCCTAGCAAGGCGTGGTGGCACATACTTATAATCCCAGCACTCTGGTAGGCTGAGCAGGAGGGTCACAAGTTCAAAATGAGACTGGGCAATATACTGTAGAAACTTAGCAAGACCCTATAGAAAGTTAGAAAAGGGCTGGGGAAGTACTTGGTGCAAAAGTCCTGGGTTAAATCCCCAGTACAACCGCTGCTCCCCGCCAAAAGCAAAAATTTATGACTTATGACCGCCTTCTTGCATTTACCAACAGTTTGTATGGGATGCCTTTGAGCACTGGGAGCCAAGTTTATTACCAAAGAAGCACCAAAGACAGCATTTCTATTTTTGTTGCTATTGCTTTCCCATGACCTTATTTCTCTTAGTTCTGGCCCATTTTCTTTAAGTCCCTTTGGCAGTACCCTTATGGCCTAAGAATAAGGACACTCCTATCTTAAATTGAAATTTTAGCATTAAGAACTACTTTTAAATAAGAAAAGGCTAAGATGAAAGAACCAATAAATAGCCAAAATGTGAAATATGTATTTATGTCCTTTTTCTTCCCTCTTCTCTTTAGGGGTCTTTTGAACTTGGTTCAGTTTTCTGTGTACAGACTCCAGTGGCATTTTTTTTTTACAGATCTGAAAGACACTGTTTTTGGAAAAATCTAAATATAACTCTATGACAGGAGATCAAGGGTCAGACATGTTTTCTCAGAAAGATATTACTTACAGGGGGAAAAAAAAAAAACTTCCGAAGAATTCTAGAAGAAATGACTAGTCAGTACTACAGAGAACAGGAATATGGCAATCATCAAAGGGAGAGCAGAATTCTGGGTTTTTCCATCTGTACTAAATGCTTGATTGCTCCTGTTGGATGTTTTGCTTTGTTTTTTTGCTGTGGTTCAGAAGATTAAAACCAGAGTCTCACACATAACTAGGCAAGTAAGCTACCACTGAACTACATCCCTATCCCCACCCGACCCCCCCCTTTTAAATTTTTTTACTTTTGAGACAGTTTGGGTTTTTTTGTTGTTTGTTTTAAGTTTGCTTTTCTCTGCAATTCTTTGCAATTTGTTCAGAAAATTGAGAAATGGGCCAGGTGTGGTGGCGCATGCACATAATCCCAGTACTCAGAAGGCTGAGGCAGTAGGATCGCTGTGAGTTCAAGGCCAACTTGGGCTACAAAGAGTGTTCAAGTCCAGCTTGAACTCCATAGCGGAATCCTGTCTCAAAAAAAAAAAAATTTTTTTTTTTGCAAAATGGGTTTTTGCTTTGTAGTATTTCCCAGAGCCAGATTTGGAAAGTTTCATGGTGTCCTATATATCCCTCTGTCCTCTGTATTTCCTGTAAATTGTAGTTGAAGTTAGGTGGTAGTTGTTGCCTCAACAAGGAGGCACATAATATCTTTTTTTTTTTAAATAACATTAGCAACTATTGATGATCAGTACCTATATCCTTTAGTTCAGTAGTGGCTGAAAAAGGTGATATTCTAAATTTACCATTTCTTCTCTACTACCCAGAATACTTCTAAAAAATAGAAATTTACCTGCATTTGTTGTTTGGTTACCCAGAGATACAGACAGTTAGGAAATAGGGTAGATGCTTGATTTTTCTCTATTTCCTTTAAAGTCTTCTGATGGCAGGAAAACAGGAAAAAACACAACGCTAAATTAGTAAAGAGATGAGTATTTGCCTTTTACTGAATGATTTACTTTTCCTTGCCCTTTTTAAAATAAATGTTAAAGGAATTAAAAGCTAATATTATCTAAAGTAGTTGAGGCTATATGACTATAGTTTTACAGCTTCCATTTTCGAATGAAAGATGTAGATCCAGAAGCAGATTTAGAAATATAAAACCAAGCTGAAGGCAATTCCTCATGTTTTTCTTAGAGAGTAAGGACCTATTTTTTAAAATCACTTTACGTTTAAGCACCTCAAGAATTCTCACAAAACGTGTGTTTTTAATCAGAGTGGGGATCATAGGTATATGGGATGAAATTTGAGATTGTCAAAATCATTTCAAAATCACTGAGCTCTTTCTCTTTATTATTAGGCAGTGATCTGGATGTTAGAGGATATATTGGTTTTTCATCACTCTGTAACAAATACCATAAATTTAGCAGCTTAAACCAAAATACATTTATTTCATAGTTTCTATTAAGAGTCAGCCTGGCTTATCTGGGACCTCTTCTTAGGGTCTCACAAGCTATAGGATTCATGGCAGCTTGCTTCAAAGCCAGCAGTGGAGCGAGCAGGAGAGTCTTTAGCAAGATGGGCCTGTGCCCTTACATAATCTTGTACACATCATCCCATACATCCCATTACCTTTCTAGCACTCCATTGGTTGGAAATGAGTCACAGGTGCTGCGCACACTCGAAGGAGAGGATCGGGTAAGGTGTGAACACCAGGTGACAGGGTACAGGGGCCACCACACATATTTTCAGAGATTTGTATCCTGTTGTCAGAAGTCTTGAAACTGAGTTAGGAGAACAAGTCCTCCATAACAATTACATTTTGTACCCCACTTCTGAGAATTTTCATAGACAAATCATTTTAATCAGAGAAAAAACATTCATGTGCCTCAAATATTTAAAAATTCTAAGTTTTATTTTTGATAAAAAGAATGTTATTTTCTTCAGGTTCTTTATTTTTCTCTTTTCACAAAACAAATCTCACCTAAATGAATATACAGAACATTGTTCTAAGTTTGAGTTCATTTAGAAAACCTGAAATACTAACAGCGAATAAATTTTTAGGCAATCATTTAACGCATGTTGAATTCACAAAGTTAGTTATTAACTCTGAAGTTGTTTGATAAATAGTGGAGAGTGGTTTTTCCATGCAGCTGTGTGATAACTACTGGCAGAGATAATACACCCTTTATTGGCAAGCATAATGAAATTTTTTAAAATGACCTTTTTGATGATCTGTTAAAATTTCAGTATTGTAGAAAGTTTTAAAAATCTGATGTTTTATCACATAAAATTTAAGCAGTTTTAAAATACTTGAGCTGGGCGTGGTGGCACACACCTGTGATCCCAGCACTCAGGAGGCTGAGGCAGGAGGATCGCTGCAAGTTCAAGGCCAGCCTCAGCTACATAGTGAGTTCACGGCCAGCCTTGAGTCTCCTGGTGAGATGTATCTCAAAAAAACAAAAGAAAAAAACAAAGATATGCACTTGATCTTTTCATCTGGAAATATATACTGACTTTACTTCGAGTCTCTTAAGATACAAAGCTGAAATTACGATGATAATACCCTTTCTACAGATAATCATTAACAAAAAATACCCCATTCTTATCTATTTTAACAGATGATTGGAAATCAACAAAATATTCAGTAATGGGATGACTTAGGAGGTCATGACAAGATCAATGTTCTGAAATAATGTATGCTTTTTTTTTTTTTTTTTTTTTTTTTGGTACCAGGAATCAAACTTAGGACCTCGCGCTTGCCAGGCAGGCGCTGTGCCACTGAGCTATATCCCTGGCTGCTATTTTTTTTTTGAATGGAAAAAATGTTTGTCATGATACTCATACAGTTTTGGAACAGAAATCGCAGGCATGGTGGCACATGCCTGTAATTCCAGCACTCAGGAAGCTGAGCCAGCAGGATCACTGTGAGTTCGAGGTCATCCTGGGCTATGTAGTGAGTTCCAGTGCAGTCTGAACTGCAGGGCAAGACTCTATCTCCAAATAAATAAATATATACATACATAAGAAATGTGTATGGACATAAAGAATAGGGTCAGGGTTTGACTTTTAACATCTCTTTGCGATGTTTGTCTCATAATGATATGTGGGTTTTGCTTTTATGGTTAAAAATAAAATCTGAAATCTAATAAAGAGGACTGCAAAATTTCCCTGTAAGAATGGATTTAAAATCAAAATGTTGCCAGGCATTAGAGGTACATGCCACTACAGGTTCAATCCCCAGTACCACCAAAAAAAAACCCACTTCCGTTTCACCCGGGCTCATGGGGGATCCTAAGTCCTGGAGACTGCAGAGAAACATCCTTGCTTTTTTGTGAGCAGGTGGTCAGGGCCATAGATGGGGAAGGAGGGGGCTTGGAAGAAGTCTGCATCTGGTCCTGCCATGGCTGGATTTATTTAAAATAAATGTTAAAGGAAGAGGGTTATTCACCTGCAGGAGCGTGGTCAGTTGTCCTTGACCAAAGCTATTGACCCACATCTCACTTTCAGGGATTGACTGGGCTCCCAAGAGCGATCGCATCGTCACTTGCGGAGCCGACCGCAATGCCTACGTCTGGAGTCAGAAAGATGGTGTCTGGAAGCCAACCTTGGTGATCCTGAGGATTAACCGTGCAGCCACTTTTGTGAAGTGGTCCCCTCTAGAGAACAAATTTGCTGTGGGAAGTGGAGCACGACTCATTTCTGTTTGTTACTTCGAGTCTGAAAACGACTGGTGAGCAGCTTCTGTTGAGAAATTCTTGTTTCTCTCTGTAGAATTTCCATTTGGACTGCTGTGTTCTTGGTGACTGTTGAGGCACAGCGTGAAGGCTTAACTATGACTCCCGGTTTTCCTCGTCTAGAGATTGTGATTTTTCTCCCCTGGAATTCTCCTTTCTTCTGAGCATTTCTTCGCATGTACACCTTCAGTCAAATCTCATATTTTTGTCTTACTAATGTAGACCTCTTATTTCCAAGTTCTGCAACATGCTGAACAAAAAACAGTATAAACTGTTCTCTTCTCACTCAAATTGCCCAAATTACTCTTTTTCTGTTGTGATATATAAATCATAAATTTGAAAGAGTAAGTGCTCTGAGGAATTTTTTTTCCCCACATCCTATCTATTCACTTAAAATACCTAGGATTTTTGCACATAGCATGGTTCTCCTCTTAAGCTTACTTGCTAACCTACCCCATGACTTCAGATAATATTTTACTTGTCTAAACTGTTGAAGTAAAAATTCACCAGAATCTTAGAATTATAATCAGGCTGTTGTCCGTTGTTTTTTTTGTTTTGTTTTGTTTTGTTTTGTTTTCCTTTTTTAAAAAAAATTTTAAAATTTTGTTAATAAATCACTTGAACCTGAGCTAATCAAAACAGAAGTTACTTTTATGGCTACTTCCTACTTACTTTGATGAGAAAATAACCCTCTTCTACCTGGCACACATTCAGAATGGGTGATAAATATCCTTCACTATGGAGTTGTTATATAGTAAGAAGCTGGGAATGTGTTATTTCTGTTAAAAATGGCATAGTACACATTTCTCTTACTAGCAGTACTGTTTACTGGAACAGTGCAAGGAAAGATGATCATGTTACATTTGTCATTTAGTAAAACCTCAAAAATTTTTATTCTTTGGAAAGAAAGTGAATTTGTAAGGCTAATGGTAGAATGCTTGTTTAGCATGCACAGTTTCCCGGATTCAATCCCCAACACCACCGAAGAAAATAAAAGGAGAAAGTCTGAATTTGCCACAAGATTGAATTATGATGTTTATTTTCTTTCAAGTATAAAAAATAAGACTAATAAAATGTTGCAAACTAGAAATTTGGAAGGTTCATGGTAACAAGTAGATAAATTGAACTTCATTAATATTCCTGTATGACTGAACTGTGTCAGAGATTACAGTTTATATAGGAAACTTCCTTCTAGCTAAGCTTCAACCACAGAAATTGTTTATATTCTTATTCATTGAGATGCAGGTAAATTGGACTTTACTGTGGTAAAAGGTATTGTCTTTGAACAAGTTTCGTTTTGTTTTTTGAAACAAGGACTCCATATGTAGTCTAGCTGGCTTGGAACTCAGGATCCTCCTGCCTCAGCCTCCCTGGTGCTGGGATAACAGGCATGGGCCACCACACCCTGCCTGAATAAATTATACATTTAGGGCAGTTTTTTAGCTGTAGAACAGTTCATGGGTGTGATGTGAGAACTTTAAAACCACCACTCAGAAGCTTGTAATTTAATCATATGAGCTATTGAGTATTTTTTTGCCACTCTTTTCCTTATTTGAAACAATTAAACAATTGAAACAATTCAGAATTCATCTTTTCTAAGATGAACTTTTTCAGATAGGTTTCCAAAAAGGAGTCTATAGAAAAATAATTCAGTATTCAAGGAAAGGCATTTGGCTTGATATTCAAGTCTCTCTCAACACTTGAATAACCAGATGAGACTGGTTTTTAAACAGCAGTTTTGAGGCAAAAATTGAATTAAGCAAAAATAATGGCTGATCATAGACACAATAATCTTTTTTGAAGTCAATAGGAAATTAATTAGAGCCTAATCCGCAAGAAAAAGTCTAAAGCCTAATTTCTTGGTTTGATTTTTCTGTGGAAAAAAAGAATAAAAAGGATTTGTAGCTTCATGGAGACTTGTAAAGAAAATTAAGCTCATCACCCAAAATGGAATAACAAATCACTGAATATTTATAATAAAAATCCAAGTAGTTTCAAAGTTCAGTTTTTTGTTTTGTTTTGGTTTGGTTTTTTGTTGTCTTTTTGAGACAGGGTTTTGCTATGCAGTTCAGGCTGGCCTTGAAACCACTATGGAGCCCAGGCTGGCCTTGGACTCATGGCAATCCTCCTGCCTCAGCATACCGAGTGCTGGGATTACAGGCATGAACCACCACACCCAGCTCAAAGTTCAGTTTTTATCCCAAAGGTTAGCATCACCTGTGACCTGAAATCTCATGGGACACAACAGAATTGATCAGGTTTTTCTCTGTGTCCTTCAGAAATGCACCTCCTGTGTAGCAGGAGACTTGGTGGCCATCATATGCATTTCATTCTCCTTTTTTTTTTTTTTTTTTTTTTTTGAGACAGGGTTTCACTGTGTAGTTCAGGCTGGCCTAGAGTTCACTATGTAGCCCACACTGGCCTTGAACTTGCCTCTGCCTCTGCCTCCCAAGGGCTGAGATTACAGCTTGGTGGCCATTGTGTAGATTGTGCAAATGTTAACACCTGGCACACATATGTAGGTCATTTGGGGATTGTCACTTGATGTGTAGATAAACTAAAATAATTTTCTTCCTCTCTTAGGTGGGTAAGCAAGCACATTAAAAAGCCAATTCGCTCTACGGTCCTCAGCTTGGATTGGCATCCCAACAATGTTTTGCTGGCAGCAGGATCCTGTGATTTCAAATGCAGGTGGGAACAAATGAAAATTGATGGACTTCAGCTGTTTGTTGCTTGTCCTACTAGTAAGGTTTCCTGTTGCCACAACATAATACTTGACACCCATAACTTAAAGGGGGAGAGTTATCATTTGGTTCACAATTCAGGGAATTCAGTCCATAGATGACTGGCTTCAAGGCAGAAACATAATGGTGGAAGGGCATGGTGGAGGAAAGCTGCTCACTTCATGGCAGCCAGGAAGCAGAGAGAGAAAGGAGGAGCCAGGAAGGGAGACACACCCTCCAAAGGCACACCCCCAGTGACCCACCTCTTCCAGCCAGGCCCCACCTCCTAACATCACATTTAGCTATGAACTCATCCATGGATCAGTCATTAGTGTGTTCCCATGATTCACTCACCTTCCAGAAATTCCCCTTCTAAATACAAGAGTTTTGGGGGACATTCTAGATCTAAGCCATAACAGTCTTTCAACAAATATCCGTAAGGGTTAACGGTTGAAGGAGCAAGTGCGTAAGTCACCTAAGCTGTGGAAGTGGACTGGAAGTGGGGTAGGGAGGAGATGCAGAGCAGGGCCAAGGAAGTCTTCTTTAAGCAGAATACCGGTGGTGTCAAGTTAGTCTGTGCTGCTGTCTCTGTGTCTGTCTGTCTCTTCTTACCTTCTCTCAGCCTGTCTTTCTACACTGAAGCCTTACTCATTTCGTATTCCAGGCAACAGGCTCTACAAATTGCAGAGTGAAACTAAGATTAACCAAACATAGCTAAATAGTGCACTACTGAGCTATTACTGTGCTGTCCTTTTCCATTAAAGCTTTTTATTTATTAGCACAAGGCTAAAAGAACACAGCCACTTTGCTAAGAGCTTTAAGGATCATACCATGTAATTGCTTTTTAAAAGTGTTCCTTACCAAGAAGCTTTTCCCCCTTAGCTAAAAGAAAAGCAAGTAATTGTTGCTTCATGTTGACTCTTTGGAGGGTGGGAGTTGGGATGTACCTTTTTTCAGTAGCTGTGTGGAAATTTTCTGGGAAATCTGCCTAGTAATTTAGATACAGGAGTACCCAGTATTTAAAAAAAGAAGAAAGATGTGTTTGGCTGCAAGGATGGGGTTATGGTAGCATCAAGGTACTTTATATTCTCAATTTTGTCATTTGTAATCTGTTACCCAGAGTCATCTTGGTTCTCTTGGAAAATAGAAGTAGGTGGCACTAAACTGTACTACCTCATTCTTGTGATGCATCTGAAAATCTGGTTGTGAAAATAGGTTGCAGTTCTCTTGTTAGTAATGACCACAAAGAAAGGAAAGGAAGAAAATATTAATTTCTACAACTAGACTTTTCTCTAAGCTGCAGGTCTGTGGTTATGGGTATGTTCCATTCACATCATCACGTTGGCGGCTGTGATCTGCCAGCTTAGTCTCTCAAACAGTCGCTGTTGCAATGCTGATTAAAGCATCTGACATAAAGATAACTCACTGGCCTCCAGCTCTCTGATACCTGCCTCTTCCAGAGGTCCTGTTACCATTGTCATTTGGGCCTGGGGTGGGGGGATTCTCCAGTTCTTTTTTTTTTTGTGGGTACCAGGGGTTCGACCTCAGGACCTCGTGCGCCGGCAGGCGCCCGTGCCGCTGAGCGATATCACCGGCCCCTTTTTCGTATGTGGGTTCCGGGAGTCGAACTCGGGCCCTCGCACTTGCCAGGCAGGCGCTTAAGCCGCTGAGCCATCTCACCGGCCCAATTCTCCAGTTCTTTTAGGGAGTCTTTAGGTTCAGAAGTTCCCTAAAGAGGAGATGTACAAATTAGAAGTAACATTACAATACAAAAAGATAGATGTCCGTCTTGGTCCCTTCCCCTTTCTAACTATGCATACGCCAGAACATCTCACACACAACTACCTGGAATTAGATTAAAAGACTGAGTTAGAAAAAGACTGACAAACTTGGCTGTGAGAGTCCCATCTTCATCTCAGACCCTTCTGCCACAAAGACTGGGTCATGGGCCTGAGGTTTGGGGCAAGCCAGCCCATCACCTAGGCAGTGCTGCGGAGCCTGCCCACTTTTGCTTGATGGCTCCCTCAGCCTCCCCTTCAGGTTTCTGTCTGTAAATGGGTTAACAGCATTGCCTTGTTGCAGGCTGGCCAGTAGTTTCATCTCCTACTGTTGACTGCATGGCTTCCTGCAGTATTGTATCAAGAGCGATGCTGAAATAGGCAGGAAAGAAAGCTGTGGTCATTTCAGTGCAAGGTCTTTTTTGGGCAAGGGAGGGGTGGGGCAGCAGGTTTCCCCAGAATGCACAGTCCATGAGGAAAGGGCTTTGTATTATCGCCTTTGAACATGGCCCTAGGGCCTGGCACCTGTACAGCTCCATGAGTATCTACTGGTTGAGCACAGCTTTGCCAGATTTGACTCGGCCTGTGGACAGCCCCATAAACCACTCTGTGTCTTGAGAGGTTTGTGTATCTGAACTTGTCCATCATGTTTTGTTCTTTTTTCCGGCTAACCTCTTTGTGTTCTGGATTACCTTATGGTAGCGGCCTTATGGTGGCCTATATTTTCATTTGCTTTTTCCTTCTCTCCCTACCCTTTAAACTGCAGAGTGTTTTCTGCCTACATTAAAGAAGTGGATGAAAAGCCAGCCAGTACACCCTGGGGCAGCAAGATGCCTTTTGGCCAGCTGATGTCCGAGTTCGGTGGCAGTGGCACTGGTGGCTGGGTCCATGGGGTCAGCTTCTCTGCCAGTGGGAGCCGCCTGGCCTGGGTCAGCCATGACAGCACTGTTTCTGTTGCTGATGCCTCAAAAAGTGTGCAGTGAGTATTTGCCTTTTATTTGGAAGGTAGGGGCCAGGGTTGGAATGTCCCACCATCCAGGCTGAGGCTGCCCTTCCCTGGGTATAAATACAGGATGCGAGCATAAAAATCTCAACTGAACTGCAAGCAGCACTTCAAGTTATAGTCCATATTTAAAGGATCCATTTGGAATTTTTTTTCTTTGTTCTTTTCCTGTGGTACTGAGAATTTAACCCAGGATCTTTTGTGTGCTAGGAAAACATTGTTACCACTGAGCTACATCTTTGGTCCTGTTTTTATTTTGAGACAGTCTAATAACTAAGTTGCCCAGGCTGGCCTTGAACTTGCCGTCCTGCCTTGGCCTTCTGGATGCCTAGGACTACCAGCATGTGCCACCACACTGAGCTCTGGGACATTGTAAGAGTTAGGTCTTCCTTCCAGAAACGCTTCTTAATGGGAGTAGTGGTAGTGATCCCATTGAAGAACCTCCTGATTTGCTACTGATATGGGTCCCTTTAAAATATCCAGTTGAGTCTGTTACCTCGAATACCTAACATCACACCAGTGTCACCCTCAGGCCTTAAGTAGGAAATATGTTCTTCCTCTGTGTAGTGAGTGAGTATTGCCCCTTCGTGGCACGTCTGGTATCTGCTGGAAAAACCAGAATTGTGATGACTCATTTTCAAGTGGGGTGCCTGCTTAGCCTTAAGGCACCTTGGCAGACATCAGTATTCATATTTACTCATTAAGTGTTTGCAGAAGAGAGAAGATTAGAGTCCCTTTTCTCTTATGAGTCTTTGATCTTTCCTGGTTAGTCCTTCTCCATTTGCAGCTTAGGTCACTCACTGTTAGCAGACCTGTGATGGAGACTCAGTCACGCTGAGTGACCCTTACTCTCTCTGCTGCGCAGTGGCAGTGAAACATGACATTTCAGAGATGATACAAGGCATGATCAAAAAATATGTGTTTAAATTTTTTTAAAAACTTATTACAGTAAAGACACTTTGCTATGAATCCCCCTCAAAATACTTCCCCTCACTTGGAATGTACTTATCCCATCAGTCTTGCCACTTTGTGAAGCAGTTCTGGAAGTCCTCTTTTGTGTTCCTCGTCACACATCACTTCTGTTCAGCAGTTTCTGTTAAATAAAAGCATGGCAGTGTGTCCTCATCTACCTTATTCACCAAATCTGGCATCATGTGAGTTCTGGCTTTTCTTCAAAGTCAAAATGACTGTGAAAGGTAAACATTTTGAATCAATTCAGGATATCAAGTCAGTCACATTAGTACAACTAAAGACAAGCACAAAAGAGAACTTACAGAACTGCTTCAGAAAGCGGCAAGAGCAATGGGGTAAGTGTTCGAAGTAGGGCAGGGGGTGTTTTGAGAGGTATTAATGACAATGTGTCATACTGTAATAAATTTTAAACAAAACATTTGCCATTTTTTTTTTAATGTGGGTACCAGAAGTCGAACTCAGGACCTCGCACTTGCCAGCAGGCGTTTGTGCCACTGAGCGGTATCACTGGCCCTTTTTTTCCTTTATGTGGGTACCGGGAATCGAACTCAGGACCTTGAGCTTGCCAGGCAGGCACTTATGCTGCTGAGCCATATCACCAGGCCCTCACCATATATATATATATTTTTTTTTTTTTTTTTGTGGGTTCCGGGGATCGACCTCAGGACCTCGCACGCCAGCAGGTGCCCATGCCGCTGAGCAATATCATCGGCCCTTTTTTCGTATGTGGGTTCCGGGAGTCAAACTCGGGCCCTCGCACTTGCCAGGCAGGTGCTTATGCCCCTGAGCCATCTCACCGGCCCGTCGCCGTATTTTTTGATCACATCTTTTTTTCCTCCTAACTGGACTTAATATGGATTTTTTAAAAATTAATTTTATGTATTTATTTGTTCTATGGCTTTTGGCCTCAAGCTCTCAGCGATCCTCCTGCCTCACTCTCCCAAATGCTGGAATTATAAGCATATCCTACCATACCCAGCCAGTTTTATGTTTTTTAAAGATATCCCCCTCTATAAGTATCATCTTCTAGATTATTTTTTTCTTTTTTTTTCTTCATTATTGTGAATTGAAACCAGGGTTTCATGTATGCTAGGTAAGCACTCTACCACTGAGTTGTTTTTTACTTTATTTTGAGACAAGGTCTTACTAAGTTGCTCAGGCTGACCTCAAAGTTATAATTCTCTTGCCTCAGCCTCCGGAGTAGCTAGAATTATAGGTACACACCACCAAACCCAGTTTCCAAAAGATGTCTATAAATATATAAGCATTTATTTATCTTTTTATTTTTAACACTATGGAATTATGTTCTGCATTTTGTACAGTAATTTGACTTTTGACGTGCAGTAATACTTAGATGCCAGCGTTGGTTATAAACATTCTATTGTAACATAATAAGTTCTTCCAAATGTTTATTACAAATCCCTACCTAAGCCAGGTGTGGTGGGTACTCCTGTATCCCAGCACTTAGGAAGCCAAAGGACAAGATCAATATTAGTCTGGGCTACATAGTGAGTTCAGGGCTGGTCCCGACTACAATACCCTGACCCTGTCTCAAAAAACAAAACAAAAACAAGTCCCTATCTACCTTTATATTGACTTATTATTTGCCTTTTCCAGACCTGTCAGATTACATGTTCCACCCTTCTCCTTCTCTAACATTAATATTTCAGGTAGTAAAAGTCAAGAATGTCACAGTTAGGGGTTAAGACAATGTGTTAGTTTTTTAACACATTCATGACAGGGCTGTAATTTGTATATCTCACTGCCAGAAGGCTCCGTACCACCAGTGGTTCAAGCTGGCGGGAAGATGTTAATCCAATACCAATTTGATTAAGGAGTCTCCTGAGGCATACATGGTCAGCTTTCAAAATGTATCACCTTTTGCATGAAATTAGGTCCTCCTAATTCATCAGCCAGTGGGTTGCCTGCTATGTCTGTAGCTTGTTTATCAGATACAGGAGCAGAGGTTACACACACATACACACACGGCCCATTTGAGTGTGAGCTCCTGACTGAGACTGAATTTACTTCATCTCAGTAGCTCTGCCTCCTAACCCAGGGCCTGACCCTCGATAAATGTCTGTGTGGTGCCAGCCTTCCAGCAGCCCTGGGAGCACATCCGTTCACTCCCAGCCATAGTGACAGTACATACTGTAGCGGGGAGCAGGGAGAACAGGCCACTTTAGGCTGAAGTAGTTCAGGAAAGCCTGATGGAGGAGATCTGATCAGAGCTGAGCCTTATAACCTGGAATGGACTTGGATAAGCAAAAGGGTCAGTTAGAGCCAGTGCTGGGGGTGGAAGGACATGGGGCAAAAGCAGAGACAGAAAAAACAAGAGTACCTTGGAGACTAGGCTTCAGAAGGGGACAGCACACAGGAGGAGGGAGACTGAAGCCCTCAGTGTCTTATTCTTTTATTTGTGGTGCTGGGGATCAAACCTAAAACCTTGCACGCTAAGCAAGAGCTCTGCCGCTGAGCTGCACCCCCAGCCCAAAGGCATCTATTTCTGAAGGTCACGTTGGGGGCACCTCGTGCGTGGGATTCCTGCAGGGAGAGGTCATGGGGCTCCTTTTGAACAGAAGCCCCTGTGAGAATGGGTCCTTTGTTGTCTTCTGAGTCTATAAAGAAGTTCATGGTATGGTTCTGTTCAGTAAGACAAGTGTTCTTGTGTTCAGGGTCTCCACTCTGAAAACCGAGTTCCTGCCACTCCTGAGTGTGTCGTTTGTCTCCGAGAACAGTGTTGTGGCTGCTGTAAGTATTTCTCTCCCTTCTTCCCTGTGGTACTCTGTGTCTCCACAGCCTAGGACAATGTGTGCTCTGTGGCCACCACAAAGAAGAGCAGACTTGGAGAAGAAACAGAGCTGGCTTGGAGGAGCCAGGGGCGCCTGTGGTGGCAAACACTCTGCTGAGGAGTGGGTAGGTGGGTGCCAGGCCCTCCAGGGCTGACTGCCGTCTCATTTCAGGGCCATGACTGTTGTCCGATGCTCTTTAACTACGATGACCGCGGCTGCCTGACCTTTGTCTCCAAGCTTGACATTCCAAAGCAGAGCATCCAGCGCAACATGTCTGCCATGGAACGCTTCCGCAACATGGACAAGAGGGCGACGACTGAGGACCGCAACACAGCTTTGGAGACACTGCACCAGAATAGCATCACGTAGGTGCCACCAGCCACGCGGGGGCCCCCAGACTCCCTGTCGTCAGGGCTGTCTGTAGAGAAGTAGTTAGGTAGCCAGGAGGGCATCCTTCTTTTACTTGCTCACTGAGTCCCTGTGCATGCAGGCATAGGCAGCCCTTCAGGAACAAGGACAGCAGTAAGGCTGTATCTTCCCGACTGCCAGGCTCTTATTCTAAGTTCATGACAGACAGGGAGCTGCCACCACCTAAGTCATTCTATCCCTTGAGGTGCAGATGGCACAAGGCATTTACCAGGAAGAGTGCAGATCCTGTAGACTATGCAGTGGGGGACCTGGCGGGGCAGCCTCTTTCTGGGCTCACTTTCTCAGCAACTCGGTTGAGAACAGGAGACTTTCTTAATGCCACGTTTCTCTGCCAATGAGGACAGGACAGAAGTGTCCAATCATAGATACAAGAAATGTGTGTAAGCAAGAAAATCCTTGACTTAATCACACAAACAGAATTTCTTAGCATCATGACAGCTGAGAAGTCTCTTGACTGATTTTTCAGCATGAATAGGTGATTATAAAAGACAACAGAAGCCAGGCATAGTGGCATATGCCTATAATCCCAGCACTCTGGGAGGGAAGACTGAGGCAGGGAATCGCAAGTTTGAGCCCAACCTGGGCAACTTAGCAATACCCTGTCTCAAAACCAACCAACCAGATAAATAAATAAGATAAAATAAAAACAATAGAATTATGTTTTGTCCAGAAAGTTTGAGGAGGAATAATGAAAACCCCTTTAGGAGAATTTTTTGTTCGTTTTGTTTTTTGAGACAAGGTCTTGGTATGTATTTCAGACTGGCCTTGAATTCACTCTGTAGCCCAGGCTGGCCTCGAACTCATGGTAATCCTCCTGCATCAGCCTCCTGAGTGATGGGATTATAGGCATTATAGGCATGTACTACCACACCTGGCTAGGAGAGTTAGTATTAAATACAGGTTGTGCTTTTCTTCATATTCAGTGGAAGAGGCAGCGGTACTTAGAATAGGCTGAAAATGTCTGTGTTCTGTTGAAAAGCATGAACTTGAAGAGGAACTTACCCTCTTCCCCGTCTTCTTCCAGATTCCTTTTGAGTGTCTCTCAGGTTTCCCTGCAGACGGTGTGTGTCAGGAGGAAGCAGCTCTCATTCCCTCTCTTGAAACTTTTAGGTGAAAAATGAAAAGACAAGCGTTACAGACTGGATCATCTACTTATATTTTCAGAAATCAAGGTTTTCTCTAGAGAGGTGTCAGCAAACCTTTTCTGTAAGGGACTAGCCAGTAAATATTTTAAGCTCTCAGGGGCCACAACCTCTGTCACAACCACTCCAGTCTCCCACCATCATGAACACAGCCCTGGACGATACAGTGAGCTGGCTGTATTCTAGCCAAACGTCATGGGCCTGAAATTTGATTTTCACATCATTTTTACATCATGAAAGAATGGTCTTCCCTAAAGGGATAAATCTAGACATTTCAGAGGAGAAAAAAAATAAATTGTGTGAACTAGGGAGTTGATTTTCTTGAATCTTTTCCAGGTAATTACGCTAAGACAGGCTGTTTCGCTTCTCTGTCCCTCTGCTTTGCCTGGCTGGAATCTGGGGGAGTGTCTGCCTGCTGCTAACACTCAGGAGATTCATGTCAGATGCAAGGAGGGCTCCTGGCGTTATGCTCTGGCTGTCCTGGAGATGGTTTGGGGGGTTTTATTTGGAGTCAGTTGGATTTCAGTCATACTGTAGTCATGTCTCTGGTTTAAAAAAACAAAAATCCATTTCCATCTTTGCTGTGGTTCTACCCAAAACCTGCTCCAAAACATTTGCACACTGTGTAGCCTGGATCATCCCTGCTTCTCCAAATCACTCAAATTCATGCAGGCTCATGCCCCCTTTTCAGTTTTGTCTGTCCTGGACATCTGGTAATAAAATGCTTTTGGATATTTTCTAAGTCAGATTGCTGCAACCCAATATTGATGGACAAGTTAATATTCAGGAGGCCTTACATAATTGTCCTTGGGCTTCCACCATATCCATTACAATACAATTCTTGTTTCTGCTTTTTTTTTCAGTCAAGTGTCTATTTATGAGGTAGACAAGCAAGATTGTCGCAAATTTTGCACTACTGGCATCGATGGAGCCATGACAATTTGGGATTTCAAGGTATTTTTACCTTTCAGAACAAATTTTTTTGCGTTCAAACTCTCCCTAAAAAGAATCTCACTCTGTCTCTGCCCCCCGTATACGCACACACACCGGGTACTGGGGATGGAACCCACAGCCTTTGTACTGAACTGCACCCCGAGTCCTTTATGTTCTATTTGTGAGGCAAGGTTTCACTAAACTGCCTAGACTGGGCTGGCACTGTGATCCTCCTGCCTGAGCCTCCCAGCATGCAGGGATTGTAGGTGTGGGCCACTGCCCCTGCTATGTTTCTCATTTCTTGAAGCATAGTGTCAGCTCCAGGGCTGGGTTATAGGCCCTTAGAATATGGTTCTCTGCAGCAGGAGACCACATTCTCAGCGGGATGGAACATCCATCCTAGATGTCACTTATTCACTGAGGAGCACTTGAGTGGTGGTGGGGAAGCAGGCACTGTGTTGGACTTGCATTTCACTATACAGCTGTAATTTATGGTTTACACTAATTAATTTAATAAGCACTAAGTCCCTGCTAGGTGCCAGGCATAGTGCTGGCACTGAGAATATGGAGGTGAAGTAGTGCTTGAGGGGTTCCTTGGGTAGAAGAGAACTGGGATGACAGCCTGGGAGGGGCTCCAAAAGAGAAGCCAGGGCCTGGTGTAGTGGCACATCCCTGTCATCCCAGCAGTCAGGGAGGCTGAGGCAGGAGGATCATAAATTCAGGCAAGTCTGGGCAACTTAGCGACTTAGACTCTCTCAAAATAAAAAAAGGGGGCCGGTGAGATGGCTCAGCAGCATAAGCACCTGCCTGGCAAGTGTGAGGTCCTGAGTTCAACTCCCGGTACCCACATACAAAAAAAGGGCTGGTGATATCGCTCAGTGGCACAGGTGCCTGCTGGTGCTCGAGGTCCTGAATTTAACCCCCCGTACCCACAAAAAATAAAAAATTTTAAAAAATTAAAATTAAAAAAGGGATGAGGGACTGGGGATGTAGCTCAGTGCAAAGGCTCTGGGTTCAGTGAGGGAGGGGGTGTATATCTTGCTAGAATTTTTTAGATCTTTAAGTGTTTGTACATAATCAGCTTATAGTAAACGAGGGAAAATTTATGTCACTTTTCAAAACTATGTTTATTTAAAAAAACTATTGTCATGTAACAAAAAAATTCTGCAAAATCATGTTACTAAATTCTTGAGAATTTTGAGAACAGTTACTTTTAGTGAGCTTGTGTGCATTCAAAGCCACAGAGAATGCATATTTTTGGCAGGACTGTCAGAAGAATTAAAGACCTGCCCATTGGGCGTGGTGGCACATGCCTGCAATCCTAGCACTCAGGAGGCTGAGGCAGGAGGATCTTGGGGAGTTCATGGCCACCCTGAACTACATAGTGAGACCCTGTCTCAAAAAAAAAAAAACCATGGAAATGAGGCACGGGCCCAGAACTGGTGGGCTTGGCAACAGGGACTGGAGCATCTGGACCCAGAAGAGTGTCAGAGGTGGGGGAGAGGGGCGTCAAGGTGAGGGAGGGGCCGGAGGGGCGGTGCAGTAGTGTAGTACATCAGAAACGATACACAGCCCCCGGGAATGATCTGTCTTCCTCCCTTTTCAAAGACCTTAGAGTCTTCGATCCAGGGCCTCCGAATAATGTGAAGCTGAGCGACCCCCACCATCCAGCATGAGAACAGCGGCCCCGCCATTGGCATGATGGTGAGGAAAGCCGGCCCAAGGAAACACTGTAACACATACCGCGCAAATATTGTGTTTTTTTGTTTGAATATAATTGGTGAAAGTGTTGGTTTTTTAAAAAGCAGCAGTGGTTTGGTTTTGTTTTTGCGATTTCATTCCATTCTTGACCAAAGCTTCTCTTTAAGTAGTTTATTATGGAATTGTCACACTAACTTAAAGGAAAGGGTGAAAGAGGTATGTAAATTGTCTGCTAGAAAATTAAATAAAAATCCTGAATGTTTTGGGTTTTGTTTCCTTATACTATTTCCATCTTTAGTAGAAAAATATGAGTAAAGTCTCTTTAGTTCATTTTTAGCTAAAATTTTAGTTAGGTTAACCTTTAACTGAGAAAAAGCATTTATTATGGAGGAGAATCATTTATTGAACACATTGGGTTAACATTACGAGCTATGATCAAAATGAATGTTTAAAGAAATGTATTTACAGTTAAGCCAGACATGGTTGGTATACACACATAATCGCAGCACTCAGGCTGAGGCAGGAGAAGTAAAAGGCCAGCCTGGGCAATTTAGTGAGAATTTGTTTTTAAAAAAATGATTTATTTTTTGGTATTTTGAGACAGGATCTTGCTATATAGTCCAGGCCAGCCAGCTTTGAACTTAACTACATAACCCAGGCTAGCCTTGAACCGAAGAGGATCCTCCTGCATTGGCCCCACAAGTACTGGGATTACAGGTGTGCACCACCACACAGCTAAAAAATTGTAGAAGCTGGATCTGATGACACATGCCTGTGATCTCAGCAGTCTGGGAGGCTGGGGCAAGAGAGTTGCAGGTTCCAGTCCATCCTGGGCAACTTAGCATCTTAGTGAGACCCTGTCTCAAAATAAAAAGGCCTGGGACTATAGCTCAGTGTTGCATCAGGATATGGCTCAGCCCACAGCCCCCTAGTTCAGTTCCAAGTAGCACACATAAAAGGGGGTTACCGGCCAGGGGTATAGCTCAGCAGCCTGGTACCTGCCTGGCAAGCACGAGATCCTGAGTTCAATTTCCCGTTCCAAAAAAATATTCCAAAAAAATAAAATAAATAAAAGGTCAGGCAAAAAAAGGGGGTGGCCTGGGATGTAGCTCAACCTTTCCTGGTTTCAATCCCCAGTATTGTAAGGGGGGAAAAACTCACATGGTTTTGACCAGGAAGCCCAGAGATTTTTAGAGAAACAATGTACTCCATGAAAGAATCAACAAGAAAACAAAATTTACTTATTTTGGCTGCCCCTCCAAAAAATAAAGTGCTGCATAGTTCTGGTTTTTTAACTTACACTAATTCTCACATACCCCAATCCCAGAAGCCAGATACCTTGATGCTATTAGAGTGGGCCCTCCAAATCCAAGGGTTCTGCATCCATGGAGTCAGTATCAGCAGATTCAACCAACATCAGAGCAAAGATTATTGAAAAAAAGTTGTTTCCATCCATGGTGGGCCACGTATATAATAGTGGCCTCATTGGATTATAATGAACCTGAAAACTTCTGTTGTCTAGTGACACTGTGGAGATTGTAAGGTCAGAGTGTGATACATTATTCACATTTGTGGTGATACTAGTGTAAACAAAACTAGACTGTCAGTTGTGTAAAAATACAGCATATAAAATTATATACAGTGCATAATATAGTGACAATAAATGACTTACTGGTTTATGTATTTACTGTACTTACACTTCCAATCCTTTTTTTTTTTCTTTTCTTTTTGAGCAAGGTCTCACTATATAGTTCAGTCTGGCCTTGAACTCACTGTATAGCCCAGGTGGACCTTGAACACCCGGCAATCCTCCTGCCTCAGCCTCCCGAGTGTTGGAATTACAGTCATGCACCATGAAGCCCAGCCCTTCTTATTATAATAGAGTGTACTCCTACTTATTAAAAATTTTTTATTATACAACAGTGCACTGGGTTACACCAGCAGCAGCCTCCTGCATCTTGTGTCTGCTCCATCTCTTGATCATTGGACAAGGCCGTATCCAATGATTGAGCTTCACCACCCAAGTTTGTGTAAGTGCACATTTTGGTGCCAGCACAACGTGAAAATCCCAGCGATTCATTTTTCAGAATGTCTTCTCATCATTAAGTGACACACAACTGTACATCATAATGTGGGTTGTGATAAAAAAATACTTTGAACTGGGTGTGGTGGTGCACATCTGTAATCCCAGCTCTCGGAGGCTGAGGCAAGAGGATCTGTGTGAGTCTGAGGCCAGCCTGGGCCACATAGTGATTTCAAAGCCAACCTGAACTACATAGCGAGACCCTGTCTCCAAAAAAAGAAAAGTGTTTGAAAGCCACAAATGTAGGCAGTCCAGAGCGAGAAGGTCGCTAAGGAAGGGTTGTTAGCCAGGTCTTGAATGCAAGAGTCATGCAGTAGTAATATGCAGGGTACCAAGGCAAGCAGTTGAAAGCATCACTGACTCACGACAACCCAAAAGGGTTGAACTATTATTGCCACATTTTATAGGTGACAAAACTCAAGTTTAGGGAGGAGATGGGCCCTCTCTTCAGAGCCCCAAATGGTAACCACTAAGCATGCTCCCCATGAGGCGAGGGTGGGGAGCAGAGGTGCCACGGGGATGGCCCAGTTTTGTTCACCAAGCTCAGGAGCACATGGTTATCATTGGCACTGACTGGAGGGGAAGTAGCTCGACAATACCTTGAGGAATTTCACTGTAGGCCTGAATTTCTCAATTGCATTCATACAGAAAGCTCTTGGGCTCCAAAGGTAGTGTGCAGCCAAAGGGCCCCATCAGAACAGTGGGATGGGGTGTGGAGTGTTGAACTTGTAGACATCTGCCCTCTGGAGTTTTGCCCACCTGTGTCACTTGGCAGAGGCACAAGATTTCTCCCACTTCTCTCCTGCTGAGTTATCAGGTGGTGATGAATCCTTATCTCAGGAAAGGGTGGGCACACATCCCTGTTCTGGCCAAGGAAACATGCTGGGAAAGGTTTTCCTCCCTGGTCACTGCAGGCCCGCAGTCAGCCTGTGGCCCAGAGGCAGTAAGGCTTTGGTGGGGGGGTAGCATCTAATGAGAGAGGATGCACTTTCCCTGGCTCCAGGCTGCATTTCTTGGAAACCTGAGACACTGAAAAGAAGGGAATGTAATATCTTCACCCCAGGGCACTGCCTACAGATTCCAGGAAGACAGAAGGCTGTCCAAGCTGTTCTCTTCTCCATTCCTGAGCTCCCTACTCCCAAGGAGATAGGCTTCGCTTAAGGCTTAGAAAACCAGCCCCTTTGGGGAGCCATTTCAAATAATGCCTCCAACTGCCCCCATCACTTTGCAGTCTGAGCTTTGCTGCCTCATCCTTTGGCCAGCAGGTGGTTGGGCAGAACCAGCATGGCAGGTGTGGCTTGCCCAAGGTTACACTGCATGCTGAGTGGCAGAACTGGAAATGGATTCCTAACTTTATTTATTTACCTTGTACTGGAGATTGAACTCAGGGCCTTTGCACTGAGCTACAATCCCAACCCTTTTCAAAAAAAAAAAAAATTTTTTTTTAAATTTTGAGACAAGTCCTTGTTAAGTTACCAATTGCCCAGGCAGGGGAATCTCCTGCCTCAGCCTCCCACAGTGCTAAGATTACAGGCATGCACCACTACACCTGACTCAGCTTGGCATCTCGATCAGCTAGCACTGAGTGGCTTGATGGGGTCATCTTACATCGGGGTCATATTACATCAGTGTCAAGGACAGGGAACACCAGGAGCGGATACAGTGAGACTCCACAAGTAAGACTACTTCCTGGGGACACTCCCTGGACATCTACAAAGTTGCAGTTAAACGGCACTTGTCCCACGGGAAGAACTGCGAGTACAGACCATTTGAAGCTTTTTTCTAGTTAAACTGAAGCCATCCCCCAGTGTTGCCAAGGCTGTCTGAACAAACCTGCAGATACAGCAAAGTGGTGGGCCCCCAGTCACAGCCCGACCTCGTCCCCTCAGTCCAGCAGGGCTCCCCGTGGGAGGTGTCGCACAGATGATTGCACCCTGAAGCCTCCCAGCCATCTTTGGGGAAAGGGCTCAGTGTCTCAGTTAAGGGAGGCTGGACTGGTGTCACAGGATGCTTTGGGAATCTAGTGGACATGTCTCGTGTGGGTCTGTCAGAAGCAAAATGACCTCAGACTCACTGGTCCACATCCTGAAGGACTAACCCAAGTTGCAGGTGAGGGAAGGTGGGAAAAAGTGTCCTAGGCCGAAGGAACGTGTATGTCTTAAGTCCCTAGACCTAACATGGGGGCCAAATCATGAAGACCCCACATCTGGCTGGCTTGGAGTGAGACAACTTCTAGAGAGCAGGGTTTTCACCGAGTCACCATCTGTCTGGCCACCTGGCCAGTTTCCCTTGCTGAAGCCGAAGGTCAGAACTCAAAGACCGCCAGGGGCCAGCTGGCCCAAGACCTCAAATCAGGTCGCTGCAAGGCTGCCCAGATAACTTGAAGGACTGTGGAAGACAGGGGCAAGAAGTCACCAGGGGCAGAGCGTGGCGGCGCACGCCTGTTACCCCAGCACTCCGGGAGGCTTAGATAGGAGGGTTTCAATTTCCAGCCCAGCCAGGGCAATTTAGCAGTTTAGACGTGTCTCAAATTTCTAAAAATGGGGGTGGGGGGGCCTGGGGATGTAGCTCAATGCGAAGACCCTAGACTCAAGCCCCAATACAAAAAAAAAAGTCACGGGGCGACCGGTGTGCTCCCAGCCCCGGCCAGCACCCGGGTTTTGTAGTCTGGACCCAGCGGCGAGGAGGGCGGGGCCCGGCCGCGCCTACATCGCGCACTCCGGCTCTGGGCGCGCAATTGCCGAGCGCGAGGGCCCCAGCCGCCAAGGTTCGCTGAGCTGCGGGGTCACCAGCAGTCTGCGCTCAGAACACGCGACTGCCCTTCCACGCCCCAGCTCTCGGCGGGTAGAAGAGCGCGTACCCGGGTTTGGCTCCTGCCGACCGGTTGCTCAGGCTGCGCCCCTCTGTCTCAGCCTTAGTTTTCCCACCCACAAAGTAGTGAGGGGTGATGGCAGGCGACTTCCGGACACACCTTTAGCTCCGAAGTCCTGCTGGTCTCCACAGCCCCCAAACCCCGAGGCGTGGGCGGGACCTCAGGTCTGCAACCCGCCCCCCGGGTCCCCGCGGGGCAGAGTCCGCCAGGCCCCGCCCCCCGCCCACGAGGAAGTGGCTGAGGCTAGGCGCGGGGCGCAGAGCCCGGTAGGCGCGTCGACTGCCCAGAGTCCGCGGCCGGGGCGCCCCGAGGTGAGGGGACCGGGCGACTGGGGACGCCGCCCGACGTCGAGGGGGGCGGGAAGGAGGAGTGGGGGCCGTCTGCAGGTGCGGGGGGCGCGGGGACCCCGGGAGTGGGGTCGCGCGGGGAGTGGGGTGCCGCGCGGTGCGGGGCCGAGCGGGGACACTTGGAGCTCCCCGCGCCCTCGGGTGGACCGGGTCCGCGCGCCCGCCGCCGTCCCTGCTCCTGCCGCCCAGCTCTGCTTCGCGCCGGTACCGACCCGTTATTTGGGGCGCCGGGGCCCCACGCCCGGCCACTTCCCCTCGCTCCGCAGTCTTCCGGGTTGCCGCCGCCGCCGGGAAATGAGCTGGCGCCCCCGGCTCGCCCCGCCCCGGCCGCCACCCCTCCCCCCGGCCGCCTCCAGCCCGCCCGGGTCTGGGTCCCAGGGGTCCGTGCCGGGCGGAGGTCGCGCTAGCCGATCGCGGCGGCCCCTCCCTTCCCGGGGCGCGGGCCGCGAGCGCCGCAGGCCGGCCGGGCGGACAGGTCGGGCCAGACCCGTGGGTGGGAGCAGGAATCGGTAGGCTAGAGCAACCAACCTGGGGCCAGGCCCGGGATGGGCTGTCCCGGGCTCCGCTGGCCAGAGGGTAAGAGGCTCGACAAGTAGGTAAGAGGGCCAGTTTCTTCCTTCACTGGCTGATGACCCTGGCCGGCCTCAATGTTCCTTATCTGGAAAATGGGGACCTTTCAGATTAAGAGGTTTAAATGCCACAGGGTGCGTGAGACCCTTGGCAGTGTGCCAGATACATGTCAATGTGTGCTGTTGTTACCTTTAGAGGCCTGCTGCTTTGATCAAAACACCCCGGTGAACCTGAGCTGGGGTCTGGGGCCCCAGTCAGGCCCCAGTCCCAAGGTGTCATTGAGGAGCTGTGGCACTTATGTCTGAGCCTCAATTTCCTTATGTACAAAAATGAAGAAAATACAGAGAAACAAATTTCCCAGTCTTGCTTTTGGGGTAAAAGAATGTGTTGTGAAACTCATGGTAAAAACGTTGTAGTCCTCTACTGATGCCAGAGAAATCACTTTTGTTTGTTTTTAAATCTATGTCTTTGCACATCGTCCATTGATTGATCTTTTCTAAAACAGTAGTTAAATAGCATCCCAACATGTTTTTTTGTTTGTTGCAGAGCTGGGATGGAACCCAGGGCTTCCCACATGCTAGGCAAGAGCTGGACCATGGAGCTATATACCCCTTGCCCACTATGTGTTAATATCACAGTCTACTTTGAAGTTTGTAGTCATCTGGCATTTTCTACCCTGTCACTGTTACAGTTTTAATGAACACATTTGCCTTTAAAAAAATGTTGGTGGCTGGTTTTTTAGTACCAAAGTGGACATATATGGCCAAGATCATCAACAGTTAAGTTCATGTTGATGTTACTGTTGTTTGTTCTTACACAGTTGTTGAAAGTTATACTTCACAAAGACCCAGCCACTTAGCAACAAATGAGAACTTTTCCACAGCTCTGCCAGCATTGAGCTTTTTGTGTTTTGGGGTTTTGTTTCGTTTTATTTTAACTTGTGCTTCCTGGTGCCTTGTGATTGTTTAAATCTATATTTCTTGACTTTTCCTGGTTTGTAAGATTTCAAGTACAGATTCAGAAAGAGGGTATTGGGGTAGCAAGGGCTGCTTACGCTACTGGGGCTCCTGCCCACAACAGGAAGTTGAGTAAAGCTTTGCACCCGAGCAAGATGGCCTGCTGGCAGCTCCCTAAGCGCCAGAGCTGGGTGGGGACTTCCTGGAGAGCCAAGGTCCTTGCTCCAGGCAACTCCTCCGGCTGGCTTTAACCTCACATCCAGCCAAACCTCTGGATTCCAGAAAACTGAGCAAAACCAAGCAAGAAAAGACCTACCGCCTGCACTCCATCTGGCTGCAGCCTTTTCTGGATAATGAACCAGGGTGGAGGCTTGGCTGAGGGTCCCCAGCCTATATGGCGAGAGCCAGGATTTTAACCCAGCACCGTAAGGATTAGGAAGCTGAGGACCAAGACCCAGAAGAATGTTTCCCCCCAGCTGGGCAGCCTGAGGCTTTGTGGAGTGGTTTTGTGGGGGGAGTTCTATGCTCCCCTCTCTGCATCCACAGAGAGGACCCTTTCTTTTTTTTTTTTTTTTTGTCTTTTTTTTGTCTATTTGAGACAGGGTCTCTCTATGTAGTCCAGGCTGGCCTTGAACTCACTGTGATCCTCCTGCCTCAGCCTCCCAAGTGCTGAGATTATAGGCATGTGCCACCACGCCCGGTGAGAACCCTCTTGATTAAGGTTTGCAACCTTCTCTGACCATTGGCTGGGGGGAGTTGAGCACATAATCCCCCCCCCTTTTTTTTCTAGTATGTGTGTGAGATACTAGGAATTGCAACCTGGAGCTTTGCACTGAGCTCCATCCCCAGGCCTTTTTGAGACAGGGTCTTGCTAAGTGCCATCACACCCTTTAAAACATACATACATACATGTATTTATTTATTTATGGTTCTTTTGAAAAAAGGTCTCACTATGTAGTTCAGGCTGGCCTCGATCCCCCTGCCTCAACCTCCCAAGTTCTGGGTTTACCAGTGTGGTATTTAATTATTTATGGTACTGAGGATTGAACCTGGGGCCTCCCGCATGCTAGGCAAGTACTGTACCACTGGGCTATGTCCCAAGCCAAAAACCTCATGCTGCTTTAAAAAAAAAATCTACACCCCAATGCATGGTCTTTGGCACCCCCACCCCCACCCCATCTTTGGAGACTCAAGCCCCTGTGGGATCCCTTCAGGGAATTCTAAAGGATACTGACTACTCCTGAGGAGCACCACCCCACATGCTGTCCTCTCCCCAGGCCCCACCCAGCCCTGAAGCCCTGGCACCCTGGAAGTAGAGATCCAGCCCCAAGTTGGTAAGATGTGGCTCAAAGCCAGTCACTCCCTCAGCCTCACTCCATTTCCAGGATGATGGGGTACAGAGCCCCGGATGTGAACTCCTGGTCCCAAAGCCATTCCCAGAGCCTCCTCCTACCTCCTGTTCCTCAGCCATCAAAGAGGCTTGACTCTTCTGGCTCCCAGGACCAGGGTAACACGTGGCTGGGCAGGGATGGGCCTGTAGCTCAGAGGTCGAGTTCTTGTCTAGCATGTGTGAGGCTTGGGTTCGATCCCAAGTCCTGTAAAATAAACAAACAAGCCTGCCTTTTTCTCCACCAGGTCGATGAGGCCTGATGTCATCACACTGGGATGAAGCAGTCCCAGCTACCTTTCTCCCGCAGGCTTTCTCCGTGCAGCAGGGTGGTTGGTGGGCAGCGGTAGAAGCTTTCCACCCCACTGAATTTGGTGGTTAGAGGTTTTCCTGGGAATGACTAAGTCAGAGTTCCGTAGGCAGAGTGGTGGGATATGAAGGACGCTTCCTGGGTCTGACTGCCGCGATCTCTGCCTTCTACTTCCTCATTTAGAAGAGGAAGGGGTTAGGGAGTCATTGCTGGGTCAGCTGCTTTGCAGAAGTTACCAAGGGCTGGGTCAGGTGGTGTTCCCCTGTAATCCCAGTACCCCCTCGGACATGTGGGGGCTACTGAAGGGGCAGCTGCTCCATCCGAGTTGTGCTGGGGCACATGGAGAGTGTCACGGCTTGGTGTTGCGAAGTTGGGCTCTGCCCACCAACCCAGGACACTGAGTCTAAGTTCCGGCTCCCAGACTGAAGTCCAGGGCTGCTTCCTTCCCGGTGCTTAAGGGTAGGGATGGGGCAGCTGCGGGCTCTGACCTTAGCGCTGGGCACGCCCCACTGGTGACCTGAGGCCTTTAGTGTTTGGGCTAGGGCATGTGAGCACAATCATCAGTCTGGTGGCCTCCAGGCTCCCCCTCCCCCAAATCTGGTTGTGGCAGCCATGACCTAGGCTGGGGCCAGCCTGGAAGCGCCCAGGGAAATCCCCATCAGGCTTGCTGAGGTGCAGAGGCAGCCTTCCGGGCCTTCCTCTATACACAGAGGCCTTAGAAGGAGGGGAGCTGGGGAGGAAGCCGTGTGTGCGTGCACAGTGTGCTGCGTGTGTATGTGTGTTCTTGTACATCTCCCCCCACCCCCGCAGTACTGGGATTGGACTCAGGGCCTTTGCTCTGAACTACATCCCTACTCCTCAGCCCTTTATTATTTATTTTGAGACTGGGTCTAATTTGCCCAGGCTGGGCTGGAACTTGCGGTCCTCCTGCCTCAGCCTCCCAGAGTGCTGGGATTACAAGAGTGTGCACTGTACCTGGCTGACTTTCTCAGCATGTGTTAATGGAGGACCCATGTGGGGCCCTGTTCTAAGTATGGGGAAACAGATGAAGACCTGCCCTGTATGTGTGCGCACATGTGTGTCCATGCATCCATGCGTTCCCTGTGCTGCCTGGGAACTTCCCGGGGGCCCTGCTGCACATGAAAGCAGGTGGTTGGCACCTGGCTGAGCAGGTGGGCAGGTTGGACAGACCCACCAGGCAGTGAACTTGTTGGCTCCATGGTGCCACTGATCCCAGACTGGGCTGGCCCTTAAATGCATGAACTGAGGCTTGGTACCATTGTGCCCTCAGGGACCAAGAGCTGCTGCCTCGTGAGCCACCCAACAGATGCCAGGTGTGGGCACCCTCAGCACCTCTGGGGAGGCAGGATTCCCATTCCCATTCTGCACAAGCGGAAACAGGTTCAGAGAGGGCAAGTGATGTTTCTGGGGTCACATCTTACAGGCAGTGCCTACAGGCCCCTGCGACTCTGGGAAGCTGACTCATGGAGGTGGGTCTTTCAGGATGGGCTCGTCGTGGCCAGATACAGCAGGAGTGGGCACTGGGCAGCACATAGAACAGCTCGTGGGTGTGAAAAGGTGGACAGGACTGGCCTCAAGGATCATTGGACAGGGGAGCACCATGTGCCAAGACCAGGAGGCCTGTGTGCCCCACAGCGACAGAGGGCAGCACCATGGAGAGGCCGGGTCGGGGGAGCCAGGGGGAAACTCCGGGCTGGGCCATCACTGCCTGCACAAGGGACTGGAGGGCTCCTTGGAAGCTTCCCAGAGCATGGGGGCTGGGGACAGCTGGCAGGAGCCAGGTTGCCACTCTGCCAGAGTTGTGTCCCGGGGCTGCTTTTGAGGACTGCAGTGGCACTCAGCTGCCTCCTTCACTCCTGTGGCCGGGCCACTGTGAGGACTCCCTGCGACCCTGGCCCAAGGGTAGAGCAATCTGTGTCTGTCTGTCTGTCTGTCTCTGCACTGCCCACTGGGTGCTGGGGGTTTACAAGATTGTTTATTTCATCTTCCTCCATCCTTATGGGAGGAGGGGGAGTTCAACTTATGAGGAAACTGAGGCACAAGTGACGAGTGATGGGTCTGTCTGGTCAGGGTTCCAGCACACCCCACTCATGGTAGCGTATCCCACCACCCCTGCTGCATCCCGCCCTTTGTCCCCTGAAGCCTCAGAGACGTCCTGTGACCCCTGCTGTCTTGGGAGGAGGGAAACTGAGGCCCTAGGAGGGGAAGAAACACACCAGACCAGCCAAGAGACGAGATGTCTTCTGTCACCTTTCTTGCAAACTGCTGTCCCTGTGAAATAGGGACCCTTCCCGGGGGTCACCCACGGCTGGGGCAGCATCAAGCCAGAGTCTCTGCCCTCCCCTCATAGGAGCCAAGAGGCCATGGCCTACCACAGCTTCCTGGTGGAGCCCATCAGCTGCCATGCCTGGAACAAGGACCGCACACGTGAGTGTCTGCAATAGTGGCCCCTGGGTCCTGGTGCTGAGGGAAGTAGCCCGCAGGAGAAGGATGCAGGGCAGCCAGGTGGAAAGGCAGGTGCCGGCCCAGCCTGTTGTGGGTGCTGGCGGGGGTGGGGGGAGTACAGCCTGGGCTCCTGGGAGAGGGAGAGACAGGAAAGAAAATCCACAGTGGTGGGAGATGCTTGAGCTGTGAAGGGAAGGCCAGAAGGCAGAGGTGACAGTTTAGAAATGTAGTTGGGTGTGGTGGTACGTGCCTATAATCCCAGCACTCTGAGAGGCTGAGGCAGAAGGATCACCCAGCCTGGGCAATTTAGCATACTAACAAAACTCTGTCTCAAAATAAAAGAGTAAAATAAAACTAAAAAGGCTGGGGCTGTAGCTCAGCGTGAAGGTCCTGGGTTTAGTCCCCACTACTGCAAAACAAGAACAGAAAGGAGGAGGAGGAAAAAAGAAAGGGAGGCGGTGACATTTGCACACCCTGAGGAGGCAAGGGTACTAGCCAGATGGAAGCCAGAGGAGCTTCACTTGGGCAGAGAGCAGTTGCTGGGCAGCTGGGGCAGTAGGACAATAAGGTCCCAGGGGTCAAGAAACTTGTGCGGGGGGATCTGGGTGAATGCACGTAGGAATTTCAGGGTTCAGTCCCAGCAGGGGCTGAGGGGCTTGAGGGGGCCCCTCCGTGGAGAGGAGAACTGGTTCATAAAGGGTGAGATGCTGCCCAAGTGACCCTGAAGTGCGTTCCTAGCAGAGGGCATGGGGAAGGGTGCTGGGCTCTCGTGCCTCCCCTTAAACCCCTTCCCGTCTGCCCTGCAGAGATCGCCATCTGCCCCAACAACCACGAGGTGCACATCTATGAGAAGAGTGGGGCCAAGTGGACCAAGGTGCATGAGCTCAAGGAGCACAATGGGCAGGTGACAGGTGGGTCACTCTAGCTGGGACCACCTTCTTGAAAGGCAGGGGTACAGGTGGGGCCATTGGGGCTACCCACCCAAGGAATTGCCTTCAAGAGTGGCTTGATATAAGCAGCTCAGCATTACCAACCGCTATTCTTTTCTGCCTCTTGGCTTTGCCTTCCATTATGTTTGGTGATAGCTTGGGAGAGCCGTCACACTCCCTAACAAGCTCTAGCGGCAACCTCTAGAGTCACTCCAAGTAACAGTGGATTTCAGGGAAAAGTGTGCTTGCTGGGCAGAGGCAGCGTCCTTCCTGATTGTGGCCTTGAAGCCCCTCCTACATGACCACTGATGAGCTACTTTGACTCTGGTGACTCCAGCCTCGTGTGTCCCCTGCACCCCCCCCACAGGCATTGACTGGGCCCCTGAGAGTAACCGCATCGTGACCTGCGGCACAGACCGCAATGCCTACGTGTGGACGCTCAAGGGCAGCACGTGGAAGCCTACACTTGTCATCCTACGGATCAACCGTGCTGCCCGCTGTGTGCGCTGGGCTCCCAATGAGAACAAGTTCGCCGTGGGCAGCGGCTCCCGTGTCATCTCCATCTGCTATTTTGAGCAGGAGAATGACTGGTGGGTGTCAGGGCTCAGCCAGAGTGGGCTGGGGAGACCTGGGGCTACAGGCCCACAGTGGGTAGCATTGGGGGGTGGTCCCCAGAAAGTACCTGATGAGATGGTGGGTCCCTGCTCATGTGACCTCAGGGAAAGTCTGACCTGTCTGGGCCTCATGGGAAAGAAGGGGGGCTCTGCATAGTCCCTATATAGTCCCACAGCGCCAACTTGGTGACCTCAAGAACACAGACCAGCTCTGGGCATCATGCCAGGTCTCACACAGTGCCTCTGACTTCCTGACAGTGGCAAGATGACTTATCTGTCAGCCTTCAGTGCACCACTCTGCCTTGTCTCGCTGAGGGCAGGGGCCTGGCAGGAACACAGCTTGAATCTGGGAGACCCAAGTTCAAATACCTCCCTGGCCAGTTGGCAACTGTGGGGCCTTGAGAGGCTGGGAGGAGACAGAGCATAGCGTTTCCACCCCGAGGGCCCATACATACATCGCTGCCTGCAGCAGGCAGGCCCAGGGCCCTCGCATATGGCGCCTTGGATTCCCCAGGTGCTCACCTATCTGGCTTTATTCAGGTGGGTGTGTAAGCACATCAAGAAGCCCATCCGCTCCACCGTGCTCAGCCTGGACTGGCATCCCAACAACGTGCTCCTGGCCGCTGGCTCCTGTGACTTCAAGTGCAGGTGAGGTGGGAGGTGTCCTAGGAGGCCTGCCACCAGTGGGGTGGCCTGGGGCTTCAGTGGAGCCTCGTGAGGGTTTGCTGTGGGAAGGATCCACCATGATTTCTGGTCACTCCCCAGCACAGGGTGTCCCTTGCCACCACTGAATATCAGCAGAGTCCTTCCAAGCCCTCCTTTCCTGCCTCATTAGAACCACCCATCCCTACCTATAGTTTCCTCGCTTCCATCTGAGGGAGGATGAGTGGGTGTACTTACTCATACTCAGGTATGAATGATAAGCTGGAACAAACCCTGTTTCGTTTTCTTAAGACCTAGAGTGTAGAAAATCTCGTTTTACATTTCTGTTCCCAGCCTTTGACTCTCACTTGGTCACCAAATCCCAATTCCTTCTAGCTCTGGGCAGACAGTCTCCCACCCCCAGTCTTTGAATCCCTACTTGCAAGGAACCAGAGGCCCTGGGTGCAGAGAGGATGATGTCCTGTGGGCTTTGTTGGCGGGTGGGGAGTTGGTGTGTGGGCCCCCTGCTCTGTCAGGTGTGGATCGAGAGCAGTGTAAGCCAGGCATGGTGGTACGCACCTGTAATCCCAGCACTTTGGGAGGCTGAGGCAGGAGGATGCAAGTTTGAGCCTAGCCTGGGTAACCTAGTGACTCAGTGAGACACTGTCTCAAAAAAATAAGCTGTGCATGGTGGCACATGTCTGTTATCCCAGCACTTGGGAGACTGAGACAGGAGGATCACCGTGCATTCAAGGTCACTGTGGGCTACATAGCAAGTTCAAGACCAGCCTAAACTGCATAGGGAGACCCTGTTTCAAAAACTCAAATAAATTAAACAAATAAATAAAAAATAGGGCCAGTGAGATAGCTCAGCGGCATAAGCGCCTGCCTGGCAAGCGCAAGGTCCTGAGTTCGACTCCCGGTACCCTCATAAAGGAAAAAAAAGGGGCTGGTGATATTGCTCAGCGGCACAAGCGCTGGCTGGCAAGCGTGAGGTCCTGAGGTCGACTCCCGGTACCCACATAAAAAAAATAAGCCAAGTGTGGTGCAGCCTGAACTACATAGTGAGACTCTGTCTCAAAAAAATTCAGAAGTAAGTAAATAAAAATAAAAAATACGCCAAGTTGGTGTCACACATCTCTAATCCCAGCATTCTGGGAGGTTGAGGCAGGAAGATCACATGTTTCAGCCCCTCACTTAACAATTTAGTGAGACCATGTCTGAAAATAAAAACTAAGAAAAGGCATGGATGGAGCTGAGTGCAAAGGGCTTCAGTTCAAGAACAGGAGGTCAGCATGCTGGCAGGGGGGACAGGGTTGTCCCAGGGCCGGCCAGCATGATGGGGACCAGGCTGCCAGCTGGGGCCTGCACCAACTGGCCAGCTCTCAGGGCCACTAGGGTTTCCGAAGCTCATAGGACGCTGCAGTGGGAGACCCCTTGGCTCCATCTTGTTGCACAAAGAGGAAACTAAGGCCTAGATCTGTCCAGCATGAAGATGCAGGTCATGCAGAGCCGGGTCTGGAGCCTGTGCTCAGTACGCTAGCCACTGGCACAGCTGCCTCACCAGGCCGGTCTAGGAGCAGTGCCCTTCCCAGCCCCTGCTGAAGTCTGCTGCTCCCCTTGTGCCTTCTGGCAGGATCTTCTCGGCCTACATCAAGGAAGTGGAGGAGCGGCCAGCCCCCACCCCATGGGGCTCCAAGATGCCCTTTGGAGAGCTTATGTTTGAGTCCAGCAGCAGCTGCGGCTGGGTGCATGGCGTCTGTTTCTCAGCCAGCGGCAGCCGCGTGGCCTGGGTCAGCCACGACAGTACTGTGTGCCTTGCTGATGCCGACAAGAAGATGGCGTGAGTGTAGGGGCTGGAGGCGGGGGGTACAACAGAACAGAGCTGGAGGATGGGGCAGTGTGACTGACCTCACTTTTCTCCCAGTGTGGCAACCCTGGCCTCTGAAACTCTGCCGCTGCTGGCCCTCACCTTCATCACTGAAAACAGCCTGGTGGCAGCGGTAAGCGGTCCGGGGGACAGGACAGGAGGGCAGTGGGCATGAAGAGCAGGTCTCCCCATGCATGAGCCTAACTCTCACCATCTCCGTTCCATTCCCTCCCTACCTCCCTCTCCCCCCTTACTTTTTTGCATTCATCTGTCTGTATTGAGCAGAATACAAAGCATGATCAAAAAATATATTAGGCCAGACATGGCGGTGCACACCTGTAATCCCAGCACTCGGGAGGCTAGGGCAGGACAGCTGTAAGTTCGAGGCCAGCCTGGGCTACAAAGTGAGTTCAAGGGCAGCCTGAACTACATAGTGAAACCTCATCTCAAAAAGACAAAAAAAAAAAAAATTCAATATTTAAAAAAATTTTTTGATTTATTATAGTAAAGACACATTGCGATTAATCCCCTTCAAAATTCTTCCCCTCGCTTCGAACACACACTTGTCCTACTGTTCTTGCCACTTCCTGAAGCTGCTCTGGAAGTCCTCTTTCATGCCTTTAGTTGTGCTGTTGTGGGTCCTCAGTGTCCTGAATTGGTTCAAAACGTTTCCCTTTCGTGGTTTTTGGCTTTGAGGGAGAGCCGGAAGTTACATAGTGCCAGATCTGGGGAATAAGAAGGATGAGGATAGACTGTCATGTTATTATTTGACAAACTGCCATGAATATAAACTGCTCCAGAAAGTAGCAAGAACAATGAGATAACATGTACCAGCTCCCCACAAGGAATATAATCATTATGTGCTGTGAACGTGTAACAATAAAATTTTGATAAAAATGACGGGATAAGTGTTTGAAGTGAGGGAATATTTTGAAGGGAACTAATGGCAATGTCTTTAATTATAATAAAATTTTTAATTTAAACATTTACCATATCTTTGGATCACATCTCCTAGGTTGGGTTATACTACAGTAATAAAAATTCCCAACTGCAGTGGCATAACACTGCATTGTCCGGTGTGGGTGTTGAGAGGGGTCTGATGGAGACTGTGCAACATGCCTCCCCAACTGCCCCAGAGGGAGAAGAGGAAAGTAGAATCGAGCAATTGTAGCCCAGATACTGACATCTCTGCTTACACTTTACTGGCCATTGCAAATGACATGGCCACACCTAACTCAAAGGGCAGGTATGGGGGGGGCACCACGCATCTGGAAAGGTGCTACTTAGTGGCATGTGGTAGCCTGCTCCAGGAATCCCAGCAGTCTAGAAAGATGATGCAGGAGAATTGCAAGTCTGAGCCCAGCCTAGGCAACTTAGTGAGACCCTGTCTCAAAATTAAAAATTAAAAAAGGGCTGGGGATGTAGCTCAGTGTAAAGGCCCTGGGTTCAATCCTCAGCGCCACCAAAAAAAGGTGGGGGTATTACTGTTCTCTTCTGCCTACTTGCTTATTTGTCCTACCTGTCAATTCCTTTCTCATGCCTCTGCACACATGCAGGAGTGCCAGAGGAGGACAGAACTGGCTTTCTGCCTAGAGGAGCAAGCAGCTAGGGGATCCCCTGGCCTGGGCAGGACTCCCACACGAGTCTTACCTACATGCTGTCCCTGCTGGCAGAGGGGGCAGCCCCTCACATCTGTCTCCAATGATGTCCCTGGGACTGTGTCCCTGGGCTAGGCCCTGGTCTCCTGGTAGCAGTGGCACCATCAAAGCCCCGCCTGGGCCTCTAGGATTCCCCAGGTAGAGAATGGGGGTATGGCACCTGGCCAGGCCAGTGCTCAGTGGCACCCCTACCCGGCTGCAGGGCCATGACTGCTTCCCTGTGCTGTTTACCTACGATGGTGCTGCTGGGAAGCTGAGCTTTGGCGGGCGCCTGGATGTGCCCAAGCAGAGTTCTCAGCGAGGCCTCACAGCCCGGGAGCGCTTCCAGAACCTTGACAAGAAGGCGAGCTCGGAGGGCGGCACGGCAGCAGGCACCGGCCTGGACTCACTGCACAAGAACAGTGTCAGGTGAGGAACCCAGCCTGGGGAGCAGGTCAGCTTCTTTAGGTCATGCAAAAAAAAGCATCAGAGCTGGCCGTGGTGGTGCTCATCTGTAATCCCTGCACTCTGGGAGGCTGAGGTAGGAGGGTTGAAAGTTCTAGCCCAGCCTGGGCAGCTTAGTGAGATCCTGTCAATGAATTAATAAATAAATAAGTAAATAAATAAAGGCTAGGGATGTAGCTCAGTGTAAAGTCCTTGGGCTCAATCCCTATCATCAAGTAAAAAAGTATCAAGTAAAAAAGCCAGCGAGGGTGAGCAGCAGCCCCCCTCTGCAGTTTTAGATTGCTGGGTGAGGCCTTCAGTTATCTGGTGCAGCCAGGCGGCCCAGTGGCTTCACATGGGTGGGCGTATGGCTAGCACCCTGTGAGGTATGGATGGAGCTGAGGGTCCTGCTGCAGCCTTCGGAGGACCAGGATTGGACGAGAGACCCCCCCCTCCCAAATAAACCCCCAAAGCTGCCAGCCATGGGTCCACCCCGTGGAGAATCAGAGGGGAGACTTCCTGACTGAGCTCAGCCACTTACGTACCTTGTGGGCTAAACACTTTTTCTGCAGACTGAAGACCTTTATCTGGCTGTCTAGGCCCTTTAGGCCCATCCTATGTCCTCTGAGCCCCATTTCTTGCCACTTTCTCCTGGTCCCAGCACATGCTACTGGCACTTTGTACTTACCCAGACACCGTCCATCCTCCCTGGCCAGACCTTGAGTGTCCTGAGCCATTTGCCAGGTCTGCCCTCTGCACCTCAGCCCACTGCTGGTTCCCAGAGGTTCCTCCCAGGCAGTCCCTGGTTGCGCACACCCCGTTCTGGCACTTACAGGAGATGGTTTCCTCGGGGAGCTGGAGCTTCTGTCCATGGCTGGGCTCTCTGAACCCCCCCTCATCATTTTTACAGCCAGATCTCAGTGCTCAGTGGGGGCAAGGCCAAGTGCTCACAGTTCTGCACCACAGGCATGGACGGTGGCATGAGCATCTGGGATGTGAAGGTGAGGCACCCCTGGCCTTCTGCTAGGCCCCCAGGTGGACCCTTCCCCTGTTCTCCCTGGCATCTGCCCCGGGTTGCCCCATCCTTCACTGCTACAGGAGAGAGGCACTACATGAGGACTGTGAGCGGGCAGCAGCCCCCCAACCTCTTGGCCTGGTTACCCACCACCTGTGATTCAAACCCTGGTCTGTCAGCCTCCAAAGACCAGGTTCTGTCCTCTGCTGTCCTGCATCCCTGGGCATGGGGTGTCTGCAGGACAGCTGAGAACCAGCCTGTTCTGCTTCTTGCAGAGCCTGGAGTCAGCCTTGAAGGACCTCAAGATAAAATGACCTGTGAGGAATGGTGCCCTCATCCCAGCTGCTGGGGAAGGGAGGCAATGAGGGGCTGCTTTGCTGAATGCTTCTAGGGTACAGCGTGGGTCTCCATATGGCTGCTCCCTCAGAAGGGGAGGGGATGGGTGGGGAGTTTTGCATACCAATTCAGGGAACATGTGCCTTTTTCTTAAAGAAATGCTTTCACTTATTTAAAAAAAAAAAAAAATGCCCAAAAGCACAATGCTGGTCATGAACTCCTTCAGATATGGAGGTAATAAAAATGCAATTTTGGACATGCATGCCTGAGTGTTTGGAAGAAGCTGGCTTTCGTGTGAGCACAGACTGCTTGCCAGTGAAACTGATCCTTAAGCCCAAGGACCTTCTCCCAAAGGCTTCCTTCTCCCCTGCAGTCTGGCCCTGTGCTGTCACTCGGTCAGTCAGATCCTAGACAAAGGGGTTGCACATACCAGGCTGGTTCTGAACCTTAATGGAAATTCCTTATTTTCCTATTATGATGTAAGTAGTTCATTTTTTGATAAACACTTATTTCTTAAATTTTTTCCTATTTCTGTTCTACTCAGAGGGTGTTTTTGTTTAATCACATGCTTTTTGGAAGCTCTCTACCCCTGAGCTTCACCGCAGCCCTACGTAAGCATCTCTTAATCTCACTGGTAACAAATTACATCTAAGATTTGCTAATGGTGAATTATCCTTATATCTGTAAGAAAAAATGAAATGTAGGTGCCTTATCACCCACTGTGCTAGTGCCTGTCCCCCTGCATGGCCTTCCTGTCAGAAGAGGTGCCATTCTTTTGTAGTCACAGTGAGAGAGAAGTTGCCAGGCCCTAGCAAGACAGTGTGAGGCTACACAGCTCACCTTATTTTTTTTTTTTTTTTTAATATGCAGGTACCAGGAGTTGAACTCAGGACCTCGCGCTTGCCAGGCAGGCGCTTACGCCGCTGAGCTATATCACCCGCCTTTTACTTGGTTTTTTGAGACAGGGTCTCACTATGTAGCCCAGGCTGGCCTTGAACTCACAGTGATCCTCCTGCCTCAGCCTCCTAAGTGCTGGGATTACAGGCATGCGCCACCACACCCAGCTCACCTGTTCGTAACTAAATGCCTAGCCTTTGCCAGCCCACTGCAAAGTGAGGTTTAGGTCCTACAGCTGATGACTGTCACCAGGCCCTGCACCAGAGTGCAAGGAGGCATTTGCACACCTCTCAGGGCCTCCTTCAGGTGAGTCAGTACAGGTCCCAGTGGTACCCAATCAGTATTGTTCCTTCTATCCTATCCTGAGTAGCAAACACATTGTTTGGCCTCAAGTAGGGACTTTGCAGACGTCTGCTGGCCTTCCTCATTAGACACGTGCCCCTTCTCAGAGAGGGACACAAGTGCTGGCTTAAAGTGACAGGTTCAAGCAGTCATGGTGGCACATGCCTGTAATCCCCAGCACTATAGGAAGCTGAGGCAGGAGGATCGCAAGTTCAAGCCCAGCTTGAACAACTGAGTGACTTAGACCTTCTCAAAAGTAAAAGGGCTAGGGATGTAGCTCAGTGAGAAAGTCCTGGGTTCAATCCCCAGTGCTGCCAAAAACAGAAAAGCAAGGTTCAGAACCAGGCACAGTGGCACAAGCCTCTAAGCTACTTGGGAGGCTGAGACAGGAATATTGGGTGTTTGAGACCAGCCTGGGCAACCTGGTGAGACACCATCTTAAAAACAGAAGCACACAGGGGCCAGGGGTGTATGTAGTGCAGTGGTGGGATGCTGACCCTTGCTTTAAGCCCAGTCACAGTGTGTGGAGTAGGGAAAGCAGCCACACAGGCTCAGTCCTGTGCCTCCCCTCAGCAGGAAAAGGCCTCTCTGGTGGATGGGCAGCTGGGTCAAGAAAGGAGGGGGCCCTGGACTCTGCCCTGTGCTGCCCCAGCAATGGCCACCAGGAGCTCAGCTGGGCCTGATGAGCCCTTGTGTATTAGGCCTGGCTGCATACTGAGGGGACACAGGTACAGAGATGCTGCTGTTGAGCTCAGTCTGGGGGGTGAGGCTAGGGAAAGGAGGGGTGGGACTGAGGTCAGGTCCCAGGCAAGGAACTGGATACAGAAAGCTGTGAGCAACAACATGGCCCTTTCAGGGAGCTAAAGGACTGAGGGGAGGCTGGGGAGGGCCACCAGCTCCCAGCACCAGGGAGTCACACACCAAAGCAGGGAGACATGCTAGCTTTGCATTCTAGAGACCAGACAAGGCCTGTGGGTTGCTGCAGGGCACAGGTGTGGGATGACAGATCAGGGCAGAGATGGGGTGGCAGCTGACCTGGCTTGGCAACTTGGTGAATGGCAGAGGACAGGTGGAGGAATCCTAACAGACTTGAGACACCACTTTGGGAAGGAGGCCTTGTTATATACACTTTAAAGAGAAAAACAAAGCTGGGTATGGTGCCATGTGCCTGTAATCCCAGCATTTGGGAGGCTGAGGCAGGGAGGATCGCTGTGAGTTCTAGGACAGCCTGGGCTACATAGTGAGACCCTGTGTCAAAAAACCAAAAAAAAAAAAAGGAAAACAGGCTGGGGCTAAGAGCATTTGCCCTCAGTTTGACCCCAGCACTACCCCCCCCCAAAAAAAAGACCACCAGAGAAAGAAGGTGAAGTCCCACAGGCATTCAAACTCGGGTCTAATGTCCAACAGGAGCCCCACTACAGTGGCATCTGTTGAATGGGGAAACACTTCAGCCCACAGGAATACTTGTCTATGTAGTATCACCTAAGAATCCAGGCATGACCTGCAGAACCACACTCCTAGGCCCGCAGACACCACGGAAGGGGTCCTGAGCACTAGGGGAACCTCACCAAGCATGGCCTCTGCATGCCAGCCATTCAGACCCCCAGCTTCCACAACACGCCATAAAGGACACTTACCTCCTTACCATCCTCTTGCAGCAGTGACAGGGCAGTGAACCGCACCATATAGCCACTACCTTCTGCCACCTTGCTAGAGAACCTCATTTTATGGCCACAAACTTGAACCTGGGCAGCAGCTGCATGGTCGCCGGGGAATGGGGAGGAGCGCTGGTAGAAACTAATTCTGTTCCTCTGAGCCAGAGCTTCCCCAGGTCTGGAAGCTGAAGGTGCTGGTAGCTGTGGATCCTTCCTGGGGCGTGTAGAAGTAGCTTGGAGTCGGGCCACTAAGTCATTTTGTCTGACGTCAGGCAAACCACACCGCCCCCACTCACACTCTGCTGGGCACCCAGTCACACCAACATACCCCTGAGAACCCACTGACCTCTCAGGACCATGCACACTATTCACAACTGTAAGTGCCCCGCTCATGGGTAGAGGCAGGACAAGACCTATGGGTTCCCTTTCACTGGCCTGAATCTGCAGGCAGCTCACTTGCTGGCAGTAAGCCTACTTGCTCACTGCCCACCCTGCCACACTGAATAAGGATGAAACAAGGCAAGAGTCCAGTAGTCAGGCCAATGCTGGGCAGCAGCTTCTGGGAGGCTTCTTCCAGCACAGAATTAGGCTGTGACCACTAGGGGGCACCTGGAGGCCAGGGGAGGGAGTCCCAGTGCTGCTCCAACCTGGTGCCAGCCACAGTATTTGTGGTCTCTCCTTGCTGATCCTGGGGTCCAGTCCCTACACCCTGCTGTTTTGCCTGACAGAAGGTTCAGGATGTGCTCGGAACCCTGTTGGTGCACTTGCCTCGTGACACCCTGGGCAAAAATGGCTCAGGCACAGGAGCCAAAGCATGGACTGCCTGCCTGTAATCCCAGCTCTCAGGAGGCTGAAGGAGGACTGACCTGAGTTTGAGGCCAGCCTGCACTACACAGTGAGACCCCATCTCCAAAAGGATGGACTGCAAAACAAGGATTACGATAATGTCAAGTTTAATCTGCCAAATATACAAGTTGGATTTGTGGAGCAGGTTTTGCCTGGGTGCTGCACAGTAAACAGAGGTTTCTTGAAATGACCGATGGGTTGGGTTAAAAATGGGTACTAGCCCTGGCCAGTCATGTGGGAATGGAGCAGGGAAGGGGAGAGAAAAGGGCTCAGTTGGAGGATACTGGCCAGAGACGAAGAAGCCATGGGACCCAGGGCACAATCCCCTCTCCGAGTAAGCACCCAGGCAGCACAGACTGGGGCTGGTTGCTGCAAATGTGCCAGCAGCTGCCACCGGCACCACCACCCACTAACGTGCTATCTACCAAACAAATGGAAGCTCTTCTTACCCACCTCCCAGGCACCCCCCAACCAGGGCTCTGAATTCTAAAAAGAGCAAAAACATTCAAATGGTTACATATGAAATGCTGTCCTGCATCTTTCTGTCTCAAAAGATAGCAGCTGCCCCCTCCCCCAGCCCCCCACATCCCCCTGAACAATTTCTGTGCCAAGATGAAGAGGCGGCCCCAGGCCGTGGGGGTTCCTGGCCATGAGGGGCTGCTGCAGCGGTGCCAGGGCACAGGGCGGACGAGACACGGCAGCGGTCCTGGCGGTGTGGCCCAGTTCCCTGGCCTCTACTCCCACAGGTGGCGCTTACTTATTCAGGGAGAGTGACTGCATCCGTTTTCCCGACAAAGTCGCGTCATCTTTTGCTGAGGGGTTGGAAGGGAAGAGTAGGAGTTAGAACAAAGCAAAACCACCCACCACATGCCCCTCAGAACCACAGAAGTTTAGTTCCAAGGGGTCTCAGAAAGCATTCTGTGCTGCTGGCTCAGCTCGCAGATGAGAAAGAGACCCAAGGGGACCTGCTACCCACTGCTGGGAGAGGATTTCTGCTGAGCCACAGACCGAGGCACCCAGACATTCCTGCTATATTCAAGTGGCTGCCACCACCTTAGGAAAAGCTGCCCCCTGCGCGAAGGCCCACTAACATGTACTCTAGCAGGTACCTGGAAACTTCTCAAATCTCTGGCAAAGCCCCTAATTACAACCTCAATGGTTCTCAAAGTGTGAAGCCTCAAATCAGCAATGATATATGCAGTTATACATGAAGTCCTGTCCTGCTTGGGGTTTGGTATTTGGTTTTTTGTTTTTGCCACTTGGGGTTTGGGAAGTGAGCTGAGCTGGGACTCAGGATAATGCACCTCCAGCACAGGGGCCCGGAGCCAGGGTACCCTGAGCCACGACTTCCCACTTCCTGGTGTCACTGTTTGGATCTACAACGGCCCCTGAAGGCTCATGTGTTGAATGATGGCTTAGTCCCCAATGCAGCAAGGTTGAGAGGTGGGGATTTGGGGAAGTGATTGGCTCATGAGGGCTCTGACCTCATCAATGGATTCACCCATTGATGGGTTCTTAATTCAGTGGGTACTGAGAGGTGAAGGGAATTTACAGGGTAGGAGCTAGTCGAAGCAAGTGGGTCGCTGGGCAACATGACCCTGGAAGGGTGTTTCTCGTCCCCAGGCCCTTTCTCCTTTTTTGCTTCCAGGCTTGTCACCAAAGGAGCAACTGTGCTTCACCACACCCTTCTACCATGACACTGTGTCTTGCCACAGGCCCAAAGCAATCATGGACCAAAATCTCTGAAACTAAGCCAAAGTAAATCTTCCTCTCTTTTAGATTGATTTCCTTAGGTATTTTGTCATAGTGACAGAAAAGCTGACTACCACACCAGGCCTGTTTCCTCCTGATCAGTGAAGAGGCAGGATAGCGAGATCTCCAAGGTCTCTCATAGCCCCCAGCAGATGGAAGGTCTCAAATGCTCCTTCCTATAAACCAGACCAGCTACTCACAGTCACTTGCCTCTACAGGAATCCTGGCCACCTTTGGCTGCCCACAGACAGCACGGGGAGGAGGGGCACTTGCGCCCTACTTCAGCTGGGTTTGTGCAGTATCCATTCACACCTTGAAAGCCCCTAGGTAGGATGGTGCTGACTCCGGGCAGCCCCCATGGCTTCAAGCGGTACTAGGTCTTAGGAGGACCTTCCAGCCTCAAAAGGCCTCCACTGTGCTCTGAGGCCTGCTGCTGCTGCTGCTGCAGGCAGTGACTGTTCCCCTACTGTAGATAGTACTCTGCTGAGATTCCAACCGGTACTTGACTCCAGGACACTGCTGTATACACCTCCCAGGAAGGGGGTGGACAGGTACACCCCTCTAACTGCACATATAGAGTGGGCCTCTACAGAGCAGAATGACCTGATCAGGCAGGTGTCACTCCACATTCCCCTCCATCTCACAGACAAGGACCTAAGTGCAGAGTTTGGTGGCTTTAGCAGAAGCAGAGCCAGGTAGCCATCTCTAGTGCCAGCAGCCCAGTACTTACCTTTCCTCTCCTCTTCTTTCTTCCTTGCGGCCTCCTCCCGTTGTTTCCGGATGATTGCCAGCCGGGCAAGGTCAGCCTTGGCCTGCTCCGTCTTACCAGCTAAATGCATCTTCATGTAGCGTTCTTTTGCTTTCTGCTTCTCAATTTCTTCGCTGTTCAGATAAAAATGGTGTCACAGGGGGCATCTTCCCCACTGTTACCACCTTTTTCTTGGGGTGGGGTTAGGACAGGGTCTTGCTATGTAGTTCAGGCTGGCCTGGAACCTGTGGTGATCCACCTCAGCCTCTGGAGTGCTGGGGTCACAGGCGTGTGTCACCACATCCAGCTCCAACCACTGTTAATTGAGCTGAAAGTGGGAGCAAGACTAAAAGTCAAGTACTCAGGACTAGGGCACAGGTGGTAGAAGAGGGTGCGTCAGCTGAGGGAGGGACCCTGGCTCCACACATTTGATGGACACTCAGCAAATAAGCAAGCAGAAGCAATGGGCCTAGATGGCAAACATCTGTGAGGAAGTCATGGCACAAGGTGGGACAATGCTTGACTGTGGGGACACAGAAAGATGCCTGAGGGCTTCATTTCTAATGAGAAAGGGGGACCTAAAGCAAGTGAACTGTGTGTTCCAGATGACCAGGATCATGGAGACACTGGAAACTATATTCTACAAAGAACAGAAATAAGTGGACCAAGTAGCCACAAGCCAGGGGATGTGGGCCACAGATGGGAAACATATCCAGTCTTGTGTCACTATGACGTGGTACATTCTTACAGCAGCTCAGAGGTGCAGGAGGCCACCTCTCGAGGGGTGAGCCCTTAGTAAGAATGTAGGAATAAAAGCTGGCCTCCATGGCACAAAGGTGTTCTTTAACCCACTAAAACAAGAGTGGAGGGCCGGTGAGATGGCTCAGCGGCGTAAGCGCCTGCCTTGCAAGCGCGAGGGCCCGAGTTCGACTCCCGGAACCCACATACGAAAAAGGGGCCGGTGATATCGCTCAGCGGCACGGGCGCCTGCTGGCGCGCGAGGTCCTGAGGTCGACCCCCTGGTACCCACAAAAAAAAAAAAAAAAACAAGAGTGGAGAGGGGCCATTAGCTTCCCTGTGAGGATCTTCTTCCCAAGCCTGAGAGTCTCCACTGGAGGGGACACCACAGGGTGTGAGGTGGGAGGGTCCCCTGGCACTCATCTGGAAGGAGCCAAGTGATGGAGGCAGGAAGAGCTCTGTCCAGCAGGAGGACAGAGGAAGACACCTTCACAGTCCAGAGGGCTGGGAAATAATGAAAAAGACGGTAAGGGGGCCTCACTAGAGGGAGCCACTGGGAATGGGATAGGTGGACATCTCAACAGGATACTGGACAAAGACACTTACTACAGAGGAGAGCAGGTAACAGCAGCTCCCACCCCAGCAGGGACATGCCTGACTCAGACACCTCTGAGCTGAGTCCCCAGGAGTAAGCCAGCTGCCCCAAGGCTCTTCAGGCCTCCTCAGTGAAGGCCAAGTGCCAGTCAAGGCACTGGCCTCTACGCTTGCCATCTCTGCAACCACAAAGGGAGGGCCAGCCATAGGATCCCCCTTGTACCAGTGAGAACACTAAGGCCCAGAAAGGGCAGTGACTCATTCAAGGTTGCTCAATGGTGAAGTGGCAAAAACAGGGTGGGCACTAGAGTCCTTCTGCTCTGGGAAAGCCAGCACCAGTCCAGGCTCTTGGGTTCTGGGGAGTCAATCCCAAGAAAGAAGCTACTCTGCGGGGGGAGGGGTGTCCCTGAAAGTCTCCAATCACATCCCACGCTCACAGGCTTTCTCTGTGGAGTTTTCACAGACATTCTCTAGCTCTCCTAGGGTCTGCATAGGTTGGTGGACTGAAATGCTAGTAACCTGATCAGGAGAAACCAGGGCTACTTTCCCCAGCAGCCTTCAACCTCTTAAAAGACCCCTGAAGTCACCTTGTGGCCACCAAAAATAAGGGCACTAGGTCTGGGGATGTAGCTGAATGGTAGAGCACCTGCCTAGCATTCATGAGGCCCTGGATCAATCCTCAGGAAGAGAGACACAGAGAGAAAGAGAAAAACTTCTTATCAAGGACTATATGCCAGGCACTTCAGTACTTGATCTCAATAGCCACACAACTCATGAGAAGTATTTTCAGCTCCGTTTTCACATGGACTTTGAGGGATATGGGCAGCCGGCTGAACTGAGCAGTACCTCTGGTCAGCCCAGGCCCCCAATCCCTATGGCCATGACCCCATGGATGGATGCAGGCCAGGAATGGTTAGAACTGGGTCGGAGAAGAAAGCCTCTCTAGGGTGGGTGCTCTGGAGGAAGACTAAAGGGTATCATTGCATCCCGGGGCCATCACTTGAAGCACAGGTTGGGTCTTAACCTGTCATTCTATTTCCCTGAGAGCATGTATCTACTGGTGAAAAGTTTGTGCTTATTTTTTTAGAGATGCCTTTAGGAAATGAGATAAAACAGAAACAAATGACAGTCTCATTGCTCCACCCCTCCCCAGGTACCTCAGCAACCCATAGGTCAACCCCTCCCCTGGGTGCCATCACAAGGCCTGCCCACGGGACATTACCGTTCTCTCCTTGAAAGCTCTTTTGGCCCGTCCAGATCCAGTTGTGTAACCTTTTTGGTTGTCTGTGCCACCCGGTTGGGGTTCTCAATGTCGATGAGCCCTTCCACACCTTTGCGTTTTTGCTAGGACAGGGCAAGAGGCTGGCTATTGGAGAAGTTTAGGTTCTGCAGAGACCCCCGAAGGCCAGTCCCACCACCTCCCAAGAGCCCATCTGGATGGGCACAAATCCCTGCTCCACCTCCAGCCCACATGATGGTTGGCCCAAGTCTTACAGTAAGGAAAACATTCAGGAGTATCTTACATGGACTACGAGAGGCAAGGAAAATAGTGTGTGCGAGGGCCCAGCCTTTGCCAAGCCCCAGCAATCGGAGACTATTATCCCGATTTCTGAGGTAGCAAGATACTTGCTCAGAATTAAATAATTTGCCCAAGGTCAACCAGGAAATGACAGTAGATGTGAAGACAACCGCGGCCCAAATCACAAACTTCCAACATGTAACGCTACTTCTCTGCTTCAAGTTCAGCTTCCAGAAACAGAGAGTCTATGGACTCTCAGTCCCTAGTTTTCCTGCAACAAGCATGTGCCGGATCCCTGGGCAGGGGTAGCCATGGGTGTGTATTCTCCTAACCAATGCCAATACCCACCATCTAGCTGATGGACAGGAAATGCAACTTGGGAATGAATGTGAAACGAGAACACAAATTCTCCAGCAGGTCTGGTCAGTTTCAGGCTATGTCAATTCTAGCTTTTCTCCTTAAATGACCCGGGAGTCACTTAAGTGATCATAACGGCTTTCCTGGGCAGTCCACACATCAGTTGCTCTAGCCACTCCACAGTCCACACGCCTACACCCGGTCTGGCTTTCTATTCACAGCTTCACTGGGATGGCCGCAAACAACCTATCTAAGACAGAACTTGAGATTCATTCTTCACCCAACCTGCTCCATCTCTTAATTGTAAGTGCACCCTTGATTTCTCCTTCTCTCAGCAAGCCTCTAGCATGACCTCAATCTGTCTGCTCTTCTTACGGTTACTGCCATTGCCCGAGTGCAAACCAAAATTTTTTCTCTGGACACATGCTGCCATCTCCCTGCTTCCACTATCAACCTTGCACAATTCACTCTACACAAGGAAGCCTAAATCATCCTTTTTGTTTGTTTTTTGTGGGTACCAGGGCTCGAACTCAGGACCTCGTGTGCCAGCAGGCACCTGTGCTGCTGAGCGATATCACTGGCCCTTTTTTCGTATGTGGGTACCGGGAGTCGAACTCAGGACCTCACGCTTGCCAGGCAGGCACTTATGCCACTGAGCTATCTCACTGGCTCTGTTTGTTTTTTGAGATTGCATCTCGCTATGCAGTTCAGGCTGGCCTTGAACTCATAGCAATCCTTCTGGCTCAGCCTCCTGAATGCTGGGATTACAGGAGTGCACCACCACACCCAGCTCTAAATCACCTTTTTTTTTTTTTTTTTTTGGTACTAGGAATCAAACTCAGGGCCTTGTGCTTGCCAGGCAGGCGCTGAGCCACTGAGCTACATCCTCAGCCCTAAATCATATATTTTTTTTTGTGGGTACCGGAGGTCGACCTCAGGACCTCGTGCGCCAGCAGGTGCCCATGCCGCTGAGCGATATCACCGGCCCTTTTTTTCGTATGTGGATTCCAGGAGTCGAACTCGGGCCCTCGCGCTTGCCAGGCAGGCGCTTACGCTGCTGAGCCATCTCACTGGCCCCCTAAATCACATTTTAGATGCAAAATTGGGGGCTGGGGATATAGCTCAGCAGCACAGCACCTGCCTGGCAAGTGCAAGGTCCTGAGTTCAATTCCAGATACCCAAAAAAAAAAAAAGCTAACTTGGTCACTCCTTTCCTACTTTAAGGCTCCATCAACAGCTCCCTCCCTACTGTAATGAAACCCAACCCCTTTGCCAACTACACATAAGCTGCCCTCTCCTCCTTCATCCTAAAACACTCTACTCCTTATCCACTAAGGCTAAGCTCCAATGGCCCCATTCTGTTCTTTGAACTTGCCAAGCTTATCCCCAGCCCGGGGCCTTTGCATTTACTTACCTGTTTGCCTCAACTGCTCTACACAGCAATTTTCACCTGGGTGGCTCCATCATGTTTTTTATATCTCAGCATATAAACCACTTCATCACCACACTATTCAACATACCATCAATCTGTTTTATTCGTAATATTTTTAACTTTATGCCATTCATTTACTTCATTATCTGTATTTCCCTTAGACTGTAAACCTTAAGAGCAAGGACTTTGCTTACATCTACCACTGGGACTGGTAATAAACAAGCACTCAGTAAGTGTTTGTTGAATGCATGTGTCCAGATCCCAGGCCACTATCCAGATCTTTTTTTTTTTTTTTTTTGTGGGTACCAGGGGGTCGACCTCAGGACCTCGCGCACCAGCAGGCGCCCGTGCCACTGAGCGATATCACCGGCCCTTTTTTCATATGTGGGTTCCGGGAGTCGAACTCGGGCCCTCGCGCTTGCCAGGCAGGCGCTTACGCTGCTGAGCCCTCTCACCGGCCCCACTATCCAGATCTTAGAAGCCAGACTCAGTACCTGGTAGTCATCATCTTCATCCTCACTCTCATCAGAGTCTAGAGATTTCTTCTCCTTTTTGGGGTCAACTGCAGCCCCATCTCCACCTTCTTCTTGTTCCTCTTCTTCCTGTTTCAGAAATGGATAACCCGCAGAATCAAAAATGCGAAACAAACCCCCAAGACTGTCATACCCCTACCACCACCCTCAGACTGTGGAACTTGACAGTAAGCCTCTGGAAGGCTGGGACCAAGTATGCCAAGGGTCCCACTCTGCACACCTGGCCCCCAGGGTAGGGGACTTGGACCTGTCCATGCAGCATCACAGCCTGGAGGCCAGACTCACAGTCCAATAAGCCCCTTGCCCAGCTGCAAAAACACCTACTCTCCTCGTGCAGCCTGATGAGAAGTTCATCTTCTGAGGTCAGAAGGACCCAGAAGTGAGGTTGAAAACCATGGTGCTGCTCAGTAGCCCCAGTGACTGGATGCAGCTGCAAATCATACTGGCCCTCTGAGGCAGGTCCTCCCTGGTTTTACATTCCCATAACCAGTCTTGCCCACGCACTGCTCTGCTGTACCAGCTTCCGAAGACCACACCTTGGCAAGCTACCTGCCTCTACCTTTTCTTACCTTTCCACCAAAATACCACTCTGATAAAAACCTTCTGTCCTTCCCTTTATAGCACAGTGGTAGGAGTATAGTAAGGGACAAGAACACAAATAATGGCTGGACAAAGTACCACAGGACCAGAACAGAGAGAACTAAGTCAGTTTGGAGTGGAAGGGAGGGTGGGTAGCACCAGCAAGAGTCACCAAGGAAGTGACATTGAACAAAGCCAGAAGCAATGAAAAGGTCTGTGTGAGTGTGGGAAGGCAGGTCAGCATGTGGTGCTGAGTCTAGCAAGCAGCCCTGTGTGGCCGCAGCAGACAAGCTGGGGGTGCGGGGAACATGGGCAGAGAGTGGACAGAGGCAGACGGAGGGACAGCCCCCACAAGGCAGGCACACAGGACCAGGAACAGAGACTCACTATGGCACATGCTGCAAAGTGGGCAAAGTTCTGGGCCGGTGAGATGGCTCAGCAGCATAAGCGCTTACCTGGCAAGTGCGAGGGCCCGAGTTCAACTCCCGGAACCCACATACGAAAAAAGGGCCGGTGATATCGCTCAGCGGCACGGGCGCCTGCTGGCGCGCGAGGTCCTGAGGTCGACCCCCCGGTACCCACAAAAAAAAAAAAAAAAAGTGGGCAAAGTTCTAAAGATTGGGTCACAGGATGGCCCCCCCAACTATGACTGGTTGTTCCAGGACTCACACCTGCTGTCTACTGCCCTCCCTACCCACACATGCAGTTTTCTCCTTACGAATAGTAGTCCTGAGGCAAGGCAGCACCTGGGCCACTGGAGTGGCTGGACAGGGATGTACTCACCCTGGCTTTCTGCTTTTCAGCCTGGAGCTGGGCGTCAATCTCCTCAGGGCTTGTATACTGCCTTGCTCGGCCTTTGTGGCCTCCCTTTCTCCCTGTACAAGGGTCAGCAGTTTAGGAAGGTGAGAGAGGAACAATTGCATTGATGAGCCTGACTCCCAGAGGGCTGTGTTCTGCCTGGACGCTCTTATCAGAAGGTGCAGAAATCTCACCTACCCTTCACCAAGTACCACACAAACCCATACCTCCCCCACCTGTGTGTGTTCAAAGGGACAAAAGAAGCAACTCATGACCCTGATGCACCACCAAAGTATGCTGGATGCAAGTTCCCACAAATCAGACCCTAGAGAAGGACACAAGGTACTGTGTGTGACAAAATGACTGGCTAACTCCCCTGGTCTCTTAGAACCCAAACACAGTGGACTCAGATGCAAGCACAAAAACCACTTAACATTTATACCCCTGCAGCCACTATTGGGCTTTTTATGTGCAATGTTCTGTCACGGTCACAGGCTCATTTGATCTTTAGAACAACCTACAGTGCAAGAGTCATTGCTGGTCTCATTTCATAGACAAGGAGACTTAGGGTCAAAGCAGCTGTGAAGAATAAGAATTTTGGAGTCTAACCCCTGGGTTCAAATCTTAGCTAAGCTTGTTAACTTCTCAGAGCCTCAGTTTCCTCATATGTCCCTACCTCATAGGTCTGCTATGAAGATGGATCAGTTTACACATGCAAAGCTTCTGGAATGGTCCCTGGCACAGGATAAGCACTACAAAAATGTCTGCTAACACTGTTGTTTATCTCTCTAAAATAGTATTTGGTGGGAAAACAACAAAAAAAACCACTAACCACATAAGCGATTTACTATAAATGTCAGAAAAAAAAGAGAACAAAATACTTCATATTTACCTTAGTGATATGGTAGAGAGAGAATACTTAAAAAGAGAAATATCCAAAATCTATCAGCAAAACCTTTGTGCTTAGAATAAAATCAGCAAATGAAGTTAAAGTTTTAAATAAACCTGGCTATAGTCTAAGGTGTTAAAATGTGGCTGGCAATAAAAATTCATTTAAGAGTACAAATATTTATACTCTGACCCTCCTGAACACTAGACTGACCCCTACTGAAGCCATCCGCCAGTTTTACAGCAGAGTGGCATCCCTCCCAACACAGGACCTCTCTTGAAAGCTGTGATCCATCTGATTTCCAGAGGGTCCCTTGCTGTGAACAAAGAATGTGCAATTATAGACAGTAAGAGCTGCTGCGGACTCCAGAGACAGTAGTAGAGATACTGGTCTCCTCTAATTTCCTAGACAGCAGCTGCAGAGCCATAATTGGACTGCTACAGCCCACACCACCCCTTTTTAATGACTACCTAGGTTCCCAGGGGCATCTAAGTCTATGCTCATGAAAGGACTATTGTGAGACACCAAGCTTGCCATTAAAAAAACCAGCACCTTTTCTTACCCTCTTAATATACCAGGCCATGGTAACAACTCAAATTTGGTTACTACAGGCTCTCAGCCCCCACACCTGGCTAGGGGATCCCTGGTCTACAGTAATTTTTATCAGAGGCTCTTTAAGACTTTAAAAATATTTCACAGATAGCATAGTGAAAATAAAGAGATGCCAGGCATGGTAGCGCACACCTGTAATCCCAGCACTCGGGAAGCTGAGGCAGGAGGATCACCATGAGTTCCAGGGCAGCCTGGGCTACATAGTGAGTTCAAGGCCGGCCTGAACTCCATAGGAAGACCCTGTCTCCAAAAAAAAAAAAAAAAAAAAAAATAGAAAAAGAGAGAGCTGGTCCTTTGCTCTTAGGGAATTTTATACTTTTAACACCTTCATGATTTCTTGTGTTTTTGAGCAAATTAACCCAAGCAAGGAAATCTTGTCTGTCTGCAAAACTGTTCACAAGTTAAAAGACCAAGTCATTTAGTTAAGAATTCATATTTAAGATTTTCATAATTCTGTAACTGGAAAGATTCACTCATCATGCTAACCCCTTGCCTTTTACCGATGAAGAAAGTGGGAAATGTAAGAGACATGAGTCTTCCAGCTACAAAATAAATCATCGGAGAGCCAGGTTTTAAATGATTCAGTTCTGTAAAACCTAGTATTTCTGAACGTTAAGAGTCAAAGTAATTTAGGTCTGAAAGAGCTCCAGGCAGATGTGCATTGTAAGCTGAGTGCATTAACCAGCATAACACATGCGCTGCCAATACGAACTGAACATCTGTTCTGTGCCAGGAGCTAGCCAGGCACTTTCTGTGCTCTATCATTTTATGACTCCTATTCCTAACTTGCCAAGCTAAGGATTATTATGCCGGTATTCCAGATAAAGAAAACAAGATGATATAGCTGGGATTCAAAAGCAAAACTATAGATTCTAAAACAGAAAAAGGATGGGACGTGGGCTACAATGTACTGGGAAACCATGGACCTTCTTGATCAAGAGCTGGCAAAATCCCACGCAAACAGTATAGTTAATGCTCACTGGGCACTTAACGACTGCCCAACACTCTATAGAGCATTCCATGTGTATTACCTACTTTAAGCCTCGCGTCAGTACTATGCGGTAGACACAAATCGCTGTCCCAATTGCAAAAGAAAAAACCGAGACACAAGGAAGTTATGCGACTGGCTCAAAGGCACACACTGAGCTGCTACCGAGTAGGGGAGTCAAAGCCAGATCTGCCAGACTCCAGAGTATCTTATTAAGGAGGCCTGGCTAAGCAGGAGCCAAGGGCCCACATTTTACGCGCGAGGCAGGCAGGCCCGCAAAGGACGCTGTGACTCAGTCCCTGGCCAGCCCAAAAATGGGAGGAAACGCCAGACCCCCCGACAACACCCCCAGACTTGGAAAAGCGCGCCCCGCTACTGGCTTTCCGCGCTGGGGAGGACCCAACCCCTGAATCTCCTCCGACCGCGACAGTGCGGCTCTAGACCACCACGGTGCTTAAGTTTGCCCATAGGGACAATCGGGCGTCGAGGCCCAGGCCTGGCTCTCAGGCGGCGCGTAAGGTCTCCCTCTGCGCAGTTCTCCAAGACGCCCTCGGGTTTAAGGCACACAGGGAGCCGGCCCCCGGTTGCCCCTCCAGACCCGTGAGCACGCGCGCCTGTTTCTCACCTCCTTTAGGCATCTCGGCTTCGGCGGCTGCGGCGGCGGCGCCTCCAAATGACACAGGAACCGGAAACACTTTGGGCTCTACTTCTTCCCCCGGCCCAGTTCACTCAGCGCGCCGCCGCCGCCGACATCGCCTCTAGAAAAGGGACCTCACAGAGGCCGACGAAGTCGGACTGTCCCGCGGGTCGCCTGAGTCTAGGTCTAACCGCGCGCTGCCTGGCAACAGCGCCACCAGTGTCTCCGTCCGAGGATACGCGTAGTTCTGCCGGCTTTCCCGGGACATGAGGGCAAAAGACCCCAGCGGCTCCGGAATTTTATACAGGCAGCGCTGGGGACACCTAAGATGACGCAATCTTCGCGCGCAGTGGGGCGGGGCTTCGAGGGGGCCTCATTCCGAAGAGAGCAAGAAGGGGCGGAAGCCGTCTGTGCAGAAGCGGCGGCCCCAGAGCTTAGGCTTCCGGTGAGTGTTTTTTCTCTGTTCTCGAGTACTGTACATTGGCAACGGCTGAGGTCGGGACTAGAGGTCTGAGGAGGGCGATCTGACTACCTGCACGGAGAGGAGTCAGCGCCTTTTTGTTCTGCAGAGGGAATGGTAGATTTGGGGCATTCTTTTGGTACTAGGCTTCTTTTCACACCCTTTTCTCTCCCGGGATCAGTTTTTTTTTTTTTTTTTAATCTAAATACTATTTGTTTTTCTAAGCACACTCCAGATGACATCCTTTTTAGGAGCCGTTCCTGCAGCTATAACATTCTCTCTCCCCTTCGTCCCGGACCTTGAGTGACAGTACCTCTGTATGCCCAACACCTCTTTCCTCTTGATCTCTTTACTTCCTACCTTTATCTCCCCCGGAGGCATCTTCTGACTCCCAGGTTGAGCCAGGACTTTTGAATTTCCCTGGGTCAGAGGAAAGTGATTGTTTTGTCACTGGCTGTGTGCCCTGGGTCAGGGACCGGATTCCAACCATCCTAGCAGTGGAAACCAGTGCAGAGACCACTAATTTGCGAGACAGGAGCCGCTAATCAGTGTCTGACTGCCATTTCCCAGCTCTGCGACCCTGACGTCACCACTTAGAGTTTGATTGCTTATCTAAAATGTTGTTATGGAGAGTTTAATGTTACGGGTAGGGGGTTTTGTAGAGCATCAGGTACCTCGCAGCGGGGGAGACTGAGTGAATGTGGGAAAGACGAGTTATGAAACATGTTCATTAGGTCTAAAAGGGACTTTGACAGCTAGACCTCTGTAATCCCAACACTCTGGAAAGCTGAGGCATGAGGATTTGGAAGTTCAAGTCCCAAAAGGGCAAGGGATGTGGCTCAGTGTGAAAGCCCTGGGTTTAATCACCAGTACCACTAAATAAATAAATAGGACTTCGGTAATCAGCTAATCTACTGCCCTCATTTTACAGATAAGACTGAGAACCAAAGAGGGAATGTGATCTTTCCAAAATCAGAATATTTGGTAGAGTGAGACAAAGTCCAAGACTATAACTGCAGAGACCAGAGATCTTTCTACTTCACTCTCGGAAAGAGATCCTAAGGTATTGTGGTTTTACAGCCATCTTTGCCCTTTCAAACACTCATCCCCTTGGCTCCCTCAGGTGTAGTCCTCCTCACACTGGATTGTAATTGCTTTTTCACTTGTCTATCTCCTTACAAAATCTCACCTTCTAAGAGGCAGAGTCTGTGCCTTAATTCCTTCTTTGTGTTCCCAATGTCCAGTACAGGGCCAGGAAGTAGATATGTACCAAAATAGTGGCTGGCAAAAGCTTTTGGTAATGTGAGACTCAGAAACCAATTTATTTTTCCAGATCTCTGCAAATTATCTTGTAAGGGAAAAAAATGCCTAAAGTCAAAAGAAGCCGGAAAGCTCCCCCAGATGGCTGGGAGTTGATTGAGCCAACACTGGATGAATTGGATCAAAAGATGAGAGAAGGTGAGTGAGGTGCTCCTGCCTGGGTTGGCTGCGTGTGAACTCACAGCCTTAGGTTCCTCCAAAACCAGGCACAGACTCAATGTAATAAGCAGCTTGTCTTCTAACACTAGAGTATAGTGTTTGCTTATCAGCTTAGAACACTGAAACTCCTGGAAAGCAAGATAACATTAACAAAAGGGCCTTTAAAAAGCTTTTGGACCAACTTGAATATAAACACTTAAAGGAATATAGATCAGAATAGTTGTCTTAGTTATTTTTCTCTCATTGCTGGGACAAAATACCCAACACCCAAAGTTAAAGGAGGAAAGGTTTATTTAGCTCACAGTTTGTAGAGGTTTCAGTCCATAATCCACTAGCTCCAAGGCAGGGTGGCACATAGCAGAGGGGCAACCATTCATGGCGGTGGAAGACAGCAAAAGCAACAAGAGCAAAAAGGGGGGAAACAAGCCTCTTCCTGCCTCTTTTATCCAGACTGCTGGTATTAGGATGGTGCCAGTCCAATCAGTGGACTGATCCAGCACTCACTCACCCTTAATCCTAGCACTGAGCCATGAATCATCACAAAGTAGATTCAGCTACCTCCGAAAAAGCCCCATCTAAAAGTGCATGAGGCTTTGAGGGGACATCCAGACACAAACCATAACAGTAGTTTATATTATAATTATTTACTGTTTTGGTTAGGTGTATATTAAAAACCATACAAAATATAATACTTGGAGATACTACTCTTCACTTTTTTTTGTGGTGTTTGGGATCAAACCCAGAGTCTTGTGCATGCTAGGCAAGCATTTGACCCCTGACCTATACCCCCATACCCTAAACCAAGCTTTTAAGTGCTTGTTTATAATGAATCTAACCACTGTCAACTATGAGGTCACACCTTCAACAACAATTACTGAATCAGTTTTAAATTCTTTCCCCCTATTTTTATAACTGATTGTGCCAGGTAATGTTTATTAAATATCTGGAACTTGCAGTAATCAATCTCATTGTGGGCCGAGAGATTTCACCCCCAGCAGTTGTTTATTAAAATAAAGAAAATGGGAGTGTGCTAGAATAAAAGAGATTTTGAGTCCTTGAAAATAAATTCTACTCCTTCCATCAAGGGTTATATTTTTCTTTTCTTTTTTTTTTTCCTTTGCAGTGCTGGGGCTCGAACCCAGAGCAAGGGGTGACTTTCGAGAAGAGAGGAATCTACCTTGTATTAGACACATGTACTATTTATTTCCAAAAAGAAGTGGTTTTTCTTCATTTATATTTGACAGTGTAGTCTTTCAGCATTTCTTTACTCTCCCATTGTTGATAAATACACAGTAGAAATAACTTCATACCTAGTTCATGTTATTTTTTTTTTCCATTATAAAGTAAATAACAAGCCACATGGTGTTGCACACCTGTAATCCCAGTATTCTGGGAGGCAGATGCAGAAGAATCACAAGTTCAAGGCCAACCTCGACTGTATACTGAGACCCGGTAAAAAAAATAAATGGGGGAATAATGAGAATAGCAGCCCAGGTAGATGATGAGTGGCACCAGACACCCGGCTTTAGTGTTGGGAATGATAGGGAGCTCTGGGACATAGCATATTGGAGAGAGGCAAAAGCTGGAACCTGTTTTACCATGTGGAAAGGCAGGCTCAGCACTGCTGGATTTGCTGAACTAAAAGATTGAAGAGTCAAGAATGGCTCCATGACTTCTGGCCCAAGAAAGAAAGCAGCTTTGCGATGGGAGAATAAGGATTTCAATTCTAGGCAGGTTAAGTCTGAGATGTTTTAGATCGCCAAGGCTATCCAGTGTCCAGAGCGGGGGTCTTCTGTCATGCCCACTCATGTTCCTTGGACACAGAGCAGAACCTTCCCCACAGCAGGCACATAGGTTTACAGAGTCCTCAGTATCCTTTGCTTCGTTCACAGAATTCTGTCTGTTGAGTAGAATTATGAATCCTAGGTAATAGAATGGCTTAAAAGTTGGGAGAAGTGGAAGCATAGTTTTCTTGAACACTCCTTGCCTTTCCCCTATGCCCTAAAAACTGAGAGGAGCTGGGTATGATAGCACACACCTATAATCGCAGCTACTGGAGAGGCTGAAGCAGGAGGATCATGAGTTTGAGTCTGGCCTGGGCAACATAGCAAGAGCCATCTCAAAGAAACAATAAAACTGAGAGGAGGTAGTAGACAAAGATCAATTTTGATGCTAAAAGAGAATTGCCTTTCTACAGTGGGTGTGAGTACAGTGAACCCCTGAAACTCTTGGGGGTTACGTTCCTAGAGCACCTGTGCATTGTGAAAAACGGTGAATTTCAGATACGATCAGAAAAATGCCTATAAATGCGTATTTTTACAGTTTAAACCCTAAATATAGTATGTCTCCCACAGTTATATAATTTAATAAAATATTATATTAATAAAGCCTTAGAAGGTGTAGGGCATTTTGGTGGCATCTTAGGGATTTTAGGGCTTTCAGAAGAACAAAACCAAGTACACTCAAGATAGCTGCACGAGGTAGGATGCAGGAATGCTGGTGCATCTGTCACAAATGGGTTACAGAGCAGCAGCCAGTCAGCAGTGAGAACTGAATAACACCCTCAGATTGGCTACTTGCAAACCTCCCACCAAAAAAACAGTTGTGGGGGATACTTGGGCTTTCTGTGAAATTGCAGGGCGTTCTGAGAACAATTATTAGTTAGGTTCTAAGGAAAAATCCACGAACAACTGAGGCCTCAAACTCTGAACCTCTGCTTTGCAGGGATAAACTGTGCCACCTGATCTTATGCCCACCGAAGGAGCAGTCATTTGGATGCTGCTGAAAACCTTCACATTACGCACTTGTTTTGGCTCACTCTTCCTCAGTCCTAAAGGATTTTACCTGGAAAATGAAATTAGAGGAACTTTGAAGATTATTAGGTTGCGTATGTGTAAGATTATCTTGAGAAATTACTAGGCTGTAGAAATAGGTCTAGAGAAATGAGACCAGGGTATTGTTGAATGATTTTTAAAAATGTTTTCTAATTTATCTAATTTAAAAGGCATTTTAAATTTAGAGCAATTGTTTGAATCACTTACTTTTTTCTGATAACTGCTTGGGAGATAATCCCATGCTGAGAAATTCACCCTTTCGAAGCATCCACTTACAAGGTTCTTGGTATATTTAGAGTTGTGCAAGCATCACCAGGCCGTTTTACATTTCAAGCTTCTTCATCCAGGGTTGGGGATATAGCTCAACGGCACAGCGCCTGCCTGGCAAGTGCAAGGTCCCGAGTTCGATTTCCGGTACCCCCCCAAAAAAAAAGTATCTGTGGAATCAAGCTTCTTCATCCATGTGTTGTTTTTTCTTTCTTTTTTTTTTTTTTTTTGTGGGTACCGGGGGGTCGACCTCAGGACCTCGCACGCCAACAGGCACCCGTGCCGCTGAGCGATATCACCGGCCCCTTTTTCGTATGTGGGATCCGGGAGTCGAACTCGGGCCCTCGCGCTTGCAAGGCAGGCGCTTATGCTGCTGAGCCATCTCACCGGCCCTTCATCCATGTTGAAGCATGTACTTCATTGTGTGTGCATGTGCATGCACCTGCATGTGTGCTATACTGGTGATTGAATCTGGGCCTTTACAGTGAGCTACATCCCCCAGCCCTTTTTTAACCACTGGGGCAGCAGCGCATTTGTTTACGTACTCACTATCCCAAGCATTGCTCTCAGGAATCATTTTGACCAGTTGATTTTTCCCTTTTTTTTTTTTTTTTTTTGAGACAGGGTCTTGTATGTAGTTCAGGCTAGCTTTGAACTCACTGTGTAGCCCAGGCTGGCAAATTCAAAGCGACCCTCCTACCTCAGCCTCCTGAGTGCTGGGATTACAGACATGCCCCACCATGCCCAGCCCAGTTGATTCTTGTATTGAATAAATTTGATAAAATTGTCTTTTTTATATTTCCTGTTATATTCTTATAAAAACCAATGAAAAGATACGCAATTTTTGGTTGCCCTGTATTTAAATAATTGGATTGGTAAGTGGTTAAAATTTTGAATCAGTGTCTCCCTAATTGGTAGGTTGCCCAGGCTGGGCTTGAATTTGGGATCCTCCTGCTTCAGCCTCCAAGAGTGCTGGGATTACAGGCATGCACCACCATGCCCAGCTCATTCTTTTTTATGGCTGAATAATAATCCTTTGTATGGGTAGACCACACAGTTCATCCATTCATCAGTTGGAAAACTTTTAGGTTGTGTCTGCTTTTTCACTACAGTGAATGTTCATGTAAAAGTGTGCACATGCCTGTGTGTGTTCAGTTCTGTTTGGTGTATTCCTAGGAATGGAATTGCTGGGTCATAATAGTAACTTCTAAGTTCTTGAAGGCCTGCCAAACTGTTTTCTGCAGTAGCTGCACTCTTTTTACATTGCTACCACAGCAGTGTGAGAATTCCAGTTTCTCTACATTCTCATCGTATGTTGTTGTTTGTCATTTTGATTATAGCCATGCTAGTGGATATAGTCGACCTTACTTTTCTTTTTTTGAGACAGGGTCTTACTATGTAACACAAGCTGGCCTCAAACTCATAATCCTCCTGTCTCAGCTTCCTAAGTGCTAGAATTATAGGTCACCATGTGCAGCTCATTATCCTTAGTTACTAACAGCCCCCATCCCCCCAAAAAACTCCATCCTGTGCAGTTGCAGACTAACCCTACTCAGCAAAACAAGCACATTTCTTTTTTTTTTTTTTTTTTCTCCTCCTTCAGCTGAAACAGAACCTCATGAAGGAAAGAGGAAAGTGGAATCTCTGTGGCCCATCTTCAGAATCCACCACCAGAAAACCCGCTATATCTTTGACCTCTTTTACAAGCGGAAAGCCATAAGCAGAGGTAATTGGCTAGATTTTCTCTTGGCCTTTGAACTTGAGTAACTTTCAGAATTACTTAAGTAATGATCCTTATCCTTCCAACTTCTGTATTATGAGTTTTCTTACCACTAAAAATGGGGAAATTTTTCTTTTTAACCAAGGGGGGGTCAGGTTTGTTATGCTTGGTCCGATGCCCTTTCCTCATCTTTTTGACAGAACTCTATGAATACTGTATTAAAGAAGGCTATGCAGACAAAAACCTGATTGCAAAGTGGAAAAAGCAGGGGTATGAGAACTTGTGCTGCCTGCGATGCATTCAGACTCGGGACACCAATTTTGGGACGAACTGCATTTGCCGGGTTCCCAAAAGCAAGCTGGAAGTGGTAAGGCCTGATGCTCAAGTTTGCTGTTTTCTTCAGTTCTTTGAAACACTGCCCTAGTCATCTCCAAGCATTTGGTTTGGCTGGAGTGTGGTTTTTGTCACTGGAGTCCTGGTGCCCATCCTTCCTGGAATGAGTCCCTCTGTTGAGGGGTCTGTGCTAGCCAGGATTTGACAGTGATCCTGTTTGGTCTGGGGCCAAACTCAACTCCACCTTTGGGAAAATAACTGAATCTCAAAGTGGTGGGAGGACTCCATGAGGGAAGGGTGGCTGCTCAGTTCCTTTCCCTTTCATGTCACAATCATTGCAACGTAAGCTAGTCTGGGCGCCCTGGGAGTGGTATCAGGTGTGTAGTAGCTGAGCTCAGCTTTCCCGCCCTTCGGAATAGAGCTGCAGAATGAGGCAGAGAGCACACTGCCCATGAGTGCGGCCCCTCGGCAGACAGTTGGCCCTGCTGGAGGTCAGGCCAGATGGCCCATCTCCTAGCTCAGCCTTATTTTCCTTACTTGACACTGGCGCCTCATCCCATGGCGCCCTTCACACTGCTGCCATGTTAGTTCCTAGAGCTCTGGGTCGATGCCAAGGGCTTTCACGCACAGGCGAGTCTGTCTCCTTGCATGTGTGTAGGCTCAAGCATGGATGTACTGAGTAGTGAGCCAATAAGGGCACCTCTAGGGGAAGACTCTGAGGCAGGCAGGGGGCTGGCATGGGGCAGACCCCATCCCCCCAAGAGCCCAGGGTTCCATGGGATGTCTGGTTGGGCATGTTTCCTGTCTGTGGCCCAAATAGAAGCTACCTGAATTTAACTAGGATTCATCATCATGTTACTTTCTCTAGGATCTTGCTCATTCAAGAGAGTTAAAAAAAAAAAAAATAAACCATTACTCTAGGGCATCTGATTTGCTGGGCAGACCCCCAGCCAGACACCAGGCCTGCAGGACAAGGCTGTCTCGCTGACCACAGGAAGTCAGGTGCACTTAACCCTTCTGCCCTAGTGTTCCTACCAACAAGTGTCCCAGCCAAAAAGTGGCACTGAGCTCCCTGAGCATTAGCAAACCTCAGCTCACCAGTACAGAGTAAGACTCATCCACACAGACTTTTTTCTTTTTCCTTTTTTTTCTGAGCAAGAATGTATGTTGAATTTGCATGAATTAAATGCACACACAGAGGTAACATCAGTGTTGACAGTCACTGTTCCTTTTTTTTTTGAGACCAGGTATCACTATGTAGTTCAGACTGATCTTAAACTCACTTTGTAGCCCAGGCTGGTCTAAAACTCATAGCAATCCTCCTGCCTCAGCCTCCCAAGTGCTGGGATTACAGGTGTGCGCCACCATGCCTGGCTTGTTTCCCTTTTTATGAGGAATTGAAATCCCCCTATTGAGTACTGTCCGTGAAGGGTCCTGAGAGGTGTCCTGTAGGAAGTCCATTGGCACCCTACTTGGGAGGCCATTGTGTGGGGCTGCAGGGTATGTGGTAGTGGCTGGGCACGGTGTCTCACAGTCAGCTGTCCTCTGTTGCAGGGTCGCATCATCGAGTGCACACACTGCGGCTGCCGGGGCTGCTCTGGCTGAGGCCATGTGGCCCTGAGCCCTCTCCATCCGGGACTTTGGACCTTGCGGGTTTTTACTGTGCCACCCCCTTCCTGGGAGCAGCTCTTCTTGGAGCAGCGCCCTGGGCCCTAGTTGGAGCATGGTCTCTTCAGGTGAAGGTTTGGTGTCCACCAGCTGTGATTTGTAACAATAAAACCTTTAAGCCTCTTGGGTCCCGTGTTACTCTTTAAGGGCAGCAGGCCACAAAACCTGGCAGTGCGCCAGGCGGGGGACCACATCTCTGGGATTCAGTCCTGGCCCCATCTACAGGTGCTGTGGGAAGGGGAACGACAGCCTCTCAGGCGAGGATGACCTGAGGTGGCAAGCAAAGGTGGCCTGAGCTGCTCTAGGACCTGCTGTGAACTTGGGCAGCCTGGGCCTGGCATATGTCCTCACACCAATTCCTGCAGCATGCTGTGGCTCCCACCAGGCACTAGAATGTTCACACACTTCGTCCCAGCTGTGTCCTATCACCTGCCCCCAAGGCCTCTGTCTGCACCAGTGTCTCTGGTAGTGTCCTGGTCTCCCTTGGGTTTGGTCCGGAACACCTGCCAGGGGTGAGGGGTTTCCTCTGCTGGCATCGCTTTCAGCCACTGCTTATAATAAGCTCGGAATCCATCAATCTTCTCCAAGTAGGTGTTCTTCCCTTGGTACTGTAATTGAAAAAAAAAATGGGGTTCAGGGGAGTCTTCGGACAATCCAAATCACTGCATGTCACCTACAGCTGTTCCCAAACCACAGCAGCTGGCTCAGGCTTTGAAGTTGGTACCTGCTGCTTGCCCTTCAGGGGTCACAGGCAGCGGGACAGGAAAGCTCAATATGGGAGTGTCTTCCTGAATGTGTGCTGCAGTGCTGCTTGACCCATGGATGACACCCTAGCCTGCACGTTAGAACCGGGGGTCCTACAACAGTGGCCTCTGTGGTCTACTAAGTACTACCCCTTGAGCACAGCCACTGCCTCCCTAGAGAAGCAGTAAAAGGAAAAACAAGACACAACAAGTACAGTAGGTACTGAAGGAAAACTGGAAGGGGGCTATGCAGAAAAAAGTACGAGCAGAGATGAAGGATGTCTCCATATATGACAAAAGGTTTGATTCAAAAGATGTAGCAATTCCAAACTTGAATGTACCTAATACAGCCTGAAAGTACACAAAAGGCAAAACTTGCTGGGCATGGTGGCTCACACCTATAAAATTCCAGCACTAAAGAGGCTGAGACAGGAGGATTGCTGAGCATTTAAGGCCATCCTGGGTACATAGTGAGTTCAAGGCCAGCCTAAACTACACAGCAAGACCCAGCCTCAGGAAAAAAAGCAAAACTTGACAGAATCACAAGTAGAAATATAAACAAGCCCCACAATTATAGGGAGTCCTGGTATATGGTTTGGATACAATGAACTTTAGGCCTCAGGTAGTCTTGTGACTGTTGCTAAACCTAAGAGGACCCCAGTGGTGGGTCCTAAACCACAGAGGAGAGAATCTACCAACCAGAAGTATTTACAACATGCAATAGGCAAAGACTAGCCATCTCATATAGCGAACGCAGGATTCAATGAGAAAAAGTCCAAAGACACCCAGCTGTGCCCTCTGCCTGGCACAACCTTCCCTGTTCCACTCATTCCTAGCCAGCTTTCCAAGTGGCACTCAAGTGCTACCCCTACAGAAGGTCCTGGCACACGTGCCTTTTATTGTCGGCTTCCCTGTCTGGGCTGTGCATTGCCAAACCAGCTCCATCACTGCTCTGCTGCTGCCCGCCCACTGGCTTCACAAGCAGCCTGCAGGCACTTGGGGCCCATGAGCAGGGCAGACAGCCTCCACCTCTAGAAGCTTAGTGAAGGTCATACACATGCACATATAATTACAGACTGTGAACCTAGGCACAAGGCACAGGGCTGTATGCTGTGGGGAGAGGCAGGCAGCAGGGCATTTGAGGATAGGCTTTTCAAGCAGAGACCTACAGCAGAAAAAACCCAGGGACTCTCTTTGAGGCAGAGAGGAGACAAATGTTTCCAAGGCAGGAAAGAAGCCAGTGGGACCAACAGTCAAGCATGAGAAGACCTTAGAGACATACAGTCAAAGACTTTGGGATTTCTCCTAAGGGAAGCTGCTGGACAATTTTAAACGAGGGAATGCCAGCTCCAAAAGTCTGGAACCAGGATGGCCATGGTCAAGGAGACAATGAGCATCTCAGAGCTTGGTGCCCTTACCCGGTCAAAGGTGGGTGGGTACTCGACTGCAAACTCCAGTTGGCGGATGACCACTTCATTCACTGGAACTCTGCTGCGCTTCATGTCCTTCAGGATGTCGATGAGATACGTGTAGTCCAGCTTCTTGACGGCTGCGTTGATGAGGGTGCTGTAGATGTAGGTGTTTGGGGTCATCTGGGATTTCTGAAACATCATGGGCATCACCCAATTAGCAAGATGTTGGCAGCTACTGAGACCAACAGCTCACTGTGGCATATCCAGCTTGGAGAGCTGCCCTGCCAATCAGGTCTGCTCTAAAGACCAGCGGGCCAGGAAGGGTAGGACCTTATAGCAACAACAGTCTGTCCACCCCCATTAAGAAGGAAAGCGAGCATGCCCTGCCCCCTCAGCCCCAGAGAACTGTGTAGGAAGACTGTGCTGCTCTGAGACCAACTGACTCAGGCAGGAAATGAGGCAGGAGGCTCACTTCATGGCACCTGTGTTTACTGGTAACGTCATCACTAGGAGGTGGCGGTCAGCCTAGAAAAGCAATCAGCATTGGCTGCGACACAAACCACCTGGGCCCAGGAAGTGCCTCTGCTGAGGGCAGATGAAATCCACTTAGCATAGTCTCAACAGGGACTGGGAGGGATGTTTATCAGAACCATTTAGAGGCTGTGAAAACAGTCCTTTGCCCTCTAGGACTTCTGATCCATCTCTGCTTTAGATACACCTCCCAGGTAGGGCACCCAGGCCCATTGCCATCTCTCCATTGCCTCTCACCACCACCTTCTTCCATGTTGAGACAAGATCAGGTGTGTTCAGGGTGGTATGGCTATAGACTCTACCACCATCTTCAAGAAGAGAACGCCCTCTTCTCTCTGGGCCTACTGTCACAGCAGCTACCAGGGTCTCCTTGCCCCAAAGGTGGCTGATGGCCATACTGTACCAGAGTAGAGCTGCCCCACCTGCCCCACCCCACCCCCAACTTCCTTCCAGAGCTCTCCCAGAGTGCTCCAAAGCATCACAGGCATGCTGCCTGGGTCTGGGAATCCTCACCTTCATGTCTGCAAGCAGCTGCAGACCGTCTGCATGCCTATGACACCCAATGGCCAGGTTGCAGAACGTCTGCAGATTGGGGATGAGTCCCCTCTTCGCCAGGACTGGCAACAGTGCCTGAGGACAAATATGCTGTCACTGTAACCTGTGACCCACAGTGCTGGTGAGGCCTTTGACGAAACCCTTGGCTGGACACTGGAGAACCCAGGAGCACAGCTCTGCGTCCCGTGCAACTTTGCTCAGGACACGGCTCCCCAGCATGTGCAACTGTGACCCCCCGCCTGCCTGTCCCTTCTCCACGAATGCCCTTCAGATTCCCACCCCTCCCACGTGCCGCCATGTGCTCCCTAGCTGGCCGTGCCTGCCCTCGTTCCCAGCACCAGGTTCCTTGAGAACTGAGTCTAGAGCAGTGTGGGAAGTGCTGCCTTAAGGAGCACCTGGACAGGCATGAGGGAGAGGGTTGCCCCCACAGACTGGGTGAGCCAGAGAGGGCCCCAGGGGAAGGGTTCCATCATGCTTAGCCTGCCCAGAGAAAGATGTGCTCCCACTGCGGGCCTGAAGGGACAGGCCACAGCTACATTGAAAGTGACTAGGGTTGTGTTTCTGGCAAAAAAAAAAAAGTGTCACATAAGCCAGGTATGGTGACGCATGCCTATAATCCCAGCACTTGGGAGGCCGAGGGAGAGGATCGCTGCAAGTTCGAGGCCAGCGGGGCTACAAAGTGAGTTCAAGGCCAGCCTGACTGCACAGTGAAACCCTGTCTCAAAAAGACAAAAAAATAAAACTCTGTTATGCTGGGCGTCATGGTACATTTCCCTAATCCTGGCACTCTGGGAGGCTGAGGCAGAAGGATCCCACATTCAAGCCTAGCCCAGGCAACTTGGTGAGACCCTGTCTCAAAATTAAAAAGCCAAAAAAGGATTGGGGATGTAGTCAGTGTAAAGGCCTTGCATTCAACCCCCAGTACTTCAAAAAACAAAACAAAACAGACACACGCACACACGTATAAACAGAAAACCAACAAACAACAACAAAAACCCTGTCAAGAGCCTCACATTCCCACCAGTGCGTGCTGCCTGGTGATTGGTAAAGCAGCAAATGGACATGAGGCTCTGAGAAGAGCATCTAGCACAGAATAAGCACAGTGTCAGGGCCTGGGGCATAAAGGCAGGGACATTCAGCAGTGTCACTGGAGCTATCAGAGGCTGCCTCCCACAGTGAATTCTCACACTTGGCTCAGTAAAGCCATGGCCGATCCCACAGCACCTGCCCATCTTGTACCCCCCGCCCATGTAACGACGTGTTTGACACCTCCTTCCCCACCAATCCTTAAGCTCCACCAGGAGGGCAGGGCTGTGTCTGGCTGGTTCATGGATCCATCCCAGCTTCACCCAGGGCCAGGCCTGAGCAAGGCTCCAGAGGTGTCCGTCAACAGGTGAGCCACATTCTAGGTGCGAGGGTCAGAGAAAGAAGGGGAGGGAGGTCCCCGCCCCAAGCCCCTTACCTTCGCCCCATCCAGGTCCCCCAGCTTGCTCTTCTTCCTCATCAGTGTGTTGAAGAATGTCACATCAGCCTCCACCTGGTGCCTATCCAGGACGGTCAGCAGTGAGGATTCCGCAGGGCTCCCAGGCTCCACCACCTCAGCCAGCAGTGTGAGGGTCTTGATGTCGGGCTGCAGACCATGCTCTGCCATCTTGCCCAGGAAGCCCTCCAGGCCCCCCATCAAGACCAGCCTGTCAGCAGGGGTGGTCACTGTCCCAAGCGAGACCACAGCTGGGGAGACAGCCCCGAGGGCCAGGAGGTTGACCTCCAGTTCCAAGGGGGGTGGCTTTAGGGGCCCAAGGGTAAGGGCTGCACCGTGGCTGGGCTCTGCCTTGGTTTCCACCTCAGGCTGTGCCTTGCCAGGCACTGTGGCCTTTAAAGGCTCCAGAGGAGCCTCAAGTGCTGGAGAAAGTTCCATAAAGAGCTGCCTCTCCAGGGCCTCCACACGCAGTCTGGCTGTCACGCCATCACCTGCCCTGGGCCGGTCTCTCCTCCCTGCCCGCTGCTTGTCTTCCAGGGGCTGGATCGGGACCGTCTCCTCTCTGGACCTCAAGAGCAGTCTGGAGGCCACCTCTGGGTCCCCCAGGCCACAGTCCCGAGCTGCCCCCAAGAGCAGGTTGTAGCCATGCCGGTTTGGCTTGAGCCCCAGACTCAGCATTTGCCTCCACACCTGCTCAGGAAGACAAACACCAGCTCAGTGCTCCTGTCATTAAGAGCCTTCGGTGGAGGTAGGCACTGTGAGGCAGCAGTCAGACCAACAAACTCAAAAGGCACAAGAAGGCTGGGGACGTAGCTCAGTGGCAGGCCCCTCGGTACATCCCCAGGACTGCCCCCCTCACACTACTTCTTAAATTATTGCTGGGGGTGTGACTGAATGGTAGAGCCACTTGCCTATTAGACATGAAGCCTTGGGTTTGATCCCCAGCTGTAGCAAAAAAATAAAAAAATAAAAAAGATAGTAGGGTATGGTGGTGTACACCTGTAGTCCCAGCACTCAGGAGGCTGAGGCAGGAGGATCACTGAAGACCCAGAGTTCAAGATTAGCCTGAGTAACATAAACCTCATCTCAAAAAAAATCAATCGAGCAAACAAACAAAACAACAACAACAACAACAAAACAAAGAATATTTCTAACCCAACACCCAGCTCTGGAAACTAAACTATGGGAATTCTAAACCTCCCTAGGAGGCCTCATAGGGCCAGCAACTTTCGTCTCCCTCCTCAAAATTGTTCTCACATTTCACTGCCCTCTTCCAGAGTTCCTTTACCTGGGGTCCCTGCCCACCTTCTCCTGCTCTCCCCTAAGGGATGGATGACCAGAAAGCCTAGGTTCTGCAAGAGTCCAGGCTAACGTTTGAGGCCAGGATTCAGGAGCACCGCACAAGTGCCCACTCCCCACTCCGGCCCAGACTTTCTTGAGACCGGGCAGAGGTCAGGACAGAGCCAACCAGAGCCAGCAGAGTACAGCACCAGTGTTAGGCAGGCTGCAGCGGAAGCCCTCACCTCTCCTAGCTGTGGACTCCAGGACCCTGTTTCCCTGTGGGACAAGATCATTCTTATCTCTACAGCATCGTACCTAGTACATTCAATGTGTGATCAACAAACACAGCTCTGATCACATCTGGGTAGCTCTGATACTAGCCCAGACTATGCCATTTTTTTCTATTTTTGTGGTACTGGGGATTGAACCCAGGGCCTTCACACTGAGCTACATCCCCAGCCCTTTTTTATTTTGAGGCAGGGTCTTGCTAAGTCACTAAATTGCCCAGGCTGGGCATAAACTTTCAATCTTCTTACCTCAGCATCCCAGAGTGTTAGGGTTACAAGTAAATGCCACTAGGCCAAGCTGAAGACCATGCTGTTTCTGGGTTTTGTTTTGCTTTTCAGACAGAGAGATTCTCCTGCCTCAGCCTCCTGAGGGCTGGGATCACAGGCATGCACCATGACCACACCATCTTTAAAATACCACGTGGGCTGACTCCACTTTGCCTGTGGGCTCAACAGAAGTCTGCACTCATTCTAGGGCTGGGACACACATCTGACACTGCGCCTTCATCAGAGGAGTGTGTGGATGGGGAAGAGCAAGTCAGGCCCCAGATGGCAAATCTTCCAAGGGAGCCACTGCCTACTGAGGCAGGGTCTTGGCAGCCACATCCCTCAAGGAATGGTTGACAGAAGGGAGGTGTAAGGGATATCCACCGTCCCACAGCAGCAGAGTGTGGTGGCAGGGATTCAGGATTGGGGATCAAATGAATGTCAGTTTAACCCTCGGTGGGTCTCAGTGGTTGTGGGACCTCAGACGAACTACTGATCTCTGTGAGCCTCAGTTCCCTCACCTACATTATGGGGCTAACAAGCCAGATGTGGTGGCTCATGCCTGTAATCCCAGCACTCTGGGAGGCTGAGGCAGGAGGATCACAAATTCAAGCCCAGCCTAGGCACTTAGCAAGACCCTGTCTCAAAATAAAATAAAAAGGCCTGGGGATATAGCTCAGTGTGAAAGGCCTGGATTCAATCATCAGTCTTGCAAAAAAAAAAAAAAAAAAAGGGGTGGGGCAGTCAAGACTACTGATACCTAGCAGAAGCAGTGTAGTAAGTACACAACACAAACGTTAGGATAACAGATTACTTCTAACTAGAACAGATCTACGCCAAGAATTAGAAAGAACTATATCTTAGCTATCTTTTAAGGAAGCTCCTGAGGATCAGAAGATGGCTGGTCACTGCTGTCAGAGACTCTGCAGAGGGGACACGAACATCTGCTCCTGCGTCATCCCAGATCATGGGGGTCAGACTGTACAAAGTGCCCAAGCAGCTTGCTGCGCACAGCAAGGTAGGGACCGGGCTGGTGCTGCTGGTCTGTGGAGCACATGTGAGGACGCAGTGCCAGACAAGACTCAGAAGCCACAACAGCTGGGTACCAGTGCCAGCACCAACTCATGGCGGGGAGCGGGTGCCGAGGTGAGACTAGGACTGTGTGTTCAACTTTGCAATTATGAGCACATTCCACAGCCCTGGGCTGCACCTGCAGAGATGCTGAGAGGAGAGGAAGGCTGTGAGGCAGAATGAATTTGGGCCCTACCAAGTGCACTGCAGGCTACTGGGGACCACAAGGTTAGAGGGTCTGGAATGCCCACCCAGCAGAGCAGGAGATCTCAGCAGGCTGCGCCCTCACTCAAGGGACTGCTCTCTCTACTACCTATAAAAATGGGAAGCAGTGTGCCCTGCAACAGCTGCTGAGAAGACCAAAAGATGGCAAATATAAAAGTACCTTGCCAGGAGTGGTAGTGCAAGCCTATAATCCCAGTGCTTGGGAGGCTGAGGCAGGAGGACTGCTGTGAATTCAAAGCCAGCCTGGGCTACATAGTGAATTCAAGGCCAGCCTAAACTAAAAAGTGAAACCCTGTCTCAAAAAAGAAAAAGAAAAAAAAAAAAAAAAAAAAAGGCAGGGCATGGTGGCACACACTTGTAATCTCAGGAAGCTGAGGCAGGATTGCCAAGAATTTGAGGCTAGGCAGGGCTACATAGTGAGTTCAAGGCCAGCCTGAACTACATAGTGAGGCCCTGTATCAAAAAACCAAAACAAACAAACAAACAAACAAATAAATGAATGCACCTGCCATAGGGCAGTAGTAGGTGCTCAGGAAACATGACCGGGATCATCATCCAGCACCTTGGCACAGCCTCATGCTGGAGGCAGGGCAAGAAGCCAGGACAGGAGGAACAGACCTGCAGAGCATGTCGGAAGCCAGTCTTCTTGTCCTGGATGCAGCCCATGAGCAGGAAATTGAAGGTCTCCTCTGTGACCATGTGGCCCTTGTAGACGATTTCCTGGGGGGGAGAACAAGGCAGTCCCACTGAGAACTGAGACAGGGCCCAGGCTTAGGCTAGATGGCATCTAACTCACGTGGCCCAGGAGCAGCTCTGTCCATCCGGGGCCTGCTCAGAACCAGCTCCCGAACAATGTATCCAACTGCTGCCCTGCAGCCTCCAGGCCCTTCTGCCCAGCTCTGGTCCCAGCAAGTCTGGGCAGCTCCTCTGGAAAGACCAGCCCAGCAGCCTGCTTAGGCCCTGAACTCAAGGGTCTAGAACCACAGAGGTGGCTTCTCGCCCCAGTTCTACCGCTGTGGGCATCAGCTCCCAGGCCTTAGTTTCCTCATCTGTGGAAGGATGTGCTTTCTGGGACCCTGGGAACAGCCCGACTGTGTGGTGCTGCCCGTGGCCAGTCTAGTTCCCACAGGCCTCTGGGGTGTCAGGGTTGGCTGCGGCCTACTCTACACCCTCCTTCCACCTCAAGTCCCTCCTCTGTCCCTTTGGTCAGCATAGGGGCTCCCTGCCTGTATCATCCCTGAGAAAAATGAGGGCATTTAGCACTATGTTCTTGAAATGCCCTTCTGTGTTCCCAAGACTCTTACCAAGTCAAGGGGCCATTGTAAGCTGACAGGTTCTGCACTGTCCAGATAAATATTATCTGAACAACACTAGAAACGAGGCAAACTAGTGTTACCTGTAGAAACTACCTTCACGACTGTGTGCCAAGTCAGCCATTCCTTGGAATGCTGGTCATACAATAGAACAAAGTAAGCTACAGATGTCCCTGCTATGTAGTTTACTCTATAAAACCCCCTCTCTGCAATAACTGAGTAAAAAACAGCTCCATGGGGCACTATAGTTCACCCGGCCACCACTGGACACTGAGCTGTCTGGAAATTTCCTGTCCAGCCTGCCACCACTGGATCTTCTGGCAATTTCCTGTCTGCCTACTGTGACTCACCAGACCCTGGCAATTTCCTGTCTGGCCCCCTACCCCCTGTACCTTCTGGTGATTAACTAATCCAGCCCGCTGCCAGTAGACATTCTGGGTACCTTCTGGCAACTTTCCTGTCCAGCCCACAACCACTGGACCTTATGCTTTTCTGCTACTAAGTGTCAATTCACTCACTCCTTTGCTGTTGTCTTTTGTTGTTGTTGTTTTGATTTGTTTTTGTTTTTGTTTTTGAGGCAGGGTCTCAATGTGTAGTTCAGACTGGGCTTGAACTCACTGTGTAGTCCAGGCTAGCCTCAAACTTTCAGCGATCCTCCTGCCTCAACCTCCAGAGTGCTGCAATTACAGGTGTGCACCACCACGTCCAGCTGCTGTTAATGCCTTAATGAAGCTTCTCCTCTCACGAGCCATCTCAGGTATTTTCTTTAGTCCTCAGAACCTACTTTGACTGTCCCAGCACATCTAGTGGACAGGACACCACCCCTCCCTTGCCACTCTCCTGCTCCTCTGCCCCACAGCGTACTGGGTGTCAGACCCAGGCCTCCCAGGGCAGGGTCCCGTTGCATTAATCTTCAATCCCCACAACCCAGCACAGGTGGCTGTCTTATCTTTCCTGAACCTTCCACAGGAGGGGAAAGGCCAACCTCTGCCTTACCCCTGTCGTGGGGACTGGGCCCCTTTGAGAGGAGCCAGAAGAAGTGTCCCCACCTTGAATACATCGAGGCACATCCTCAGGTCTGCACACCTGGCAGCCACCTTCAGTAGGGCATGGTATGTTTTCAGATTGAGCTGGAAGTTTTTGGCCCGGAGCTGCTGTTGGAGCTTCAGGGCACTCTGCAGAGCTGAGTCCTTCCAGGGGGATTCGGCACAGACATTGAACAGGGCTGTGTACGTGGCATCGGAGGGCTCCAGGTCTCGCTTCTTCATCTGTTAAGATGGGAGAAACTTAAAGGTGGCTCCAGGGTCAGGTAGAGACAGAAATGAGCAGCTACCCCACAGAACCCGAGAGAGAGCTCCATGACCACATTCAAGCAGTCTCGGACCACGCTAAGGGACAGATCAAAATCTAGTGTCTAAACCCTTGACTTCACCAGAGAGACCCTAAAAACTGTCCTGTACCCTCAGAAGTGCCAAAAAGAAACCATTCTCTCTGGACCTGCTCTAGGTCAGCCTGCTCTAGGTCTGGAGTCCCCACCCTCAGGCCAGACCCGGCCACCCTGACTGGCAAGGGGCCACAGAGTGGATATGGCTGGGAAAAGGAGTGCAGTACTCACTAGCTGAGGGGTTGTGGACAACAGAGCTCTCAGGAAACTGGGGATGAAGTCATCATCCTGAGAAATAGGTGCAGGGGTCAGCAGGAGAGTAGAGGCTGGTGTTCTCAGGCAGCCCCTAACCTCTGAGACACACACTCAGCTTGTCAAGCCTCCAAGTGGCTGGGCTTGGCACTTGAGTCTGGGAACGTCCTCGTAAAGACAAGCACTTACTATTAGCCAGAGAAAGGCCACTGACCACCAAGGGCAGGTGACAAGACATTGAGGGGCTTCAAAGAGCTTTCTAGAACCAGGCTGGTTAGGGCTCAAATCCCAGCTCCAATTCCAATGCTCTCAACTAGGGACACCTTGGTCATGTCCCTTCATCTCTCTGAGCCTCAAGTTCTTTATCTGAGAAGTGCAGAGGCCGAGTCCTCCTTGTAGGAAGGCGTACACTCTGTGCATAAGTCTGTATTCAACAGACATGGACTAAGGATTCGCACATGCCCTCGGCGGCCCCAGTGGTGAGTGAGGCAGACGGTCTGTCTGCACTGAGCACCCACACAAGGAGGGAGTCACACTGCAGGGCAGGCAGTACACACAAGGAGTCACGAGTATTGTGAATGACATGGGAAAACAGAGGGTGGAGAGGGAGAAAGAGAAAATGCAGACCCATCTGGCAACTACTTTCACCAAGTGACCAAGGCGAATGTCATCAGTGACAAGTCATGTTGACAGCGTACACATTCTGACGTAAAAAGGACATTTCACCTCTCTGATGTCCCTGTCCCAAAGCCACAACTCCTGTCTCATTATGAAGCAACAGCATCTTACCACACATGGATAGGCAGTTTACACCATGCCTGACCAGTGCTCCTTGAAACAATCGAGGTCCCAAAGAAAAGGAAAGACTCAGAAAATGTCACAGATTGCAGGAGCCAGAGCCAGTATGGATGCCCAGACTGGATACAGAAATAGAGGCTGTCAGTGCTAACACTGGTGAAATCCAAATAAGGTCTGGGTTTTAGTTAACAGCCACCCACCAACGCTGGCTGCCTTGTCTTGACAAAGACACTAACACAAAATAAGATGTTAACGAGGTAGAAACTGAGTAAGGGATATTTGGAAACTTTCTTTCTTTCTTTTTTTGGTACCATGGATTGAACCAGGGCCTTCACACTGAGCTACATCCCAAGCCCTTTTTTATTTTGAGACAGGGTCTCGCTAAGTTGTTAGATAGCCCAGGCCGGGCTCGAACTTGCAATCCTCCTGCCTCAGCCTCCCAGAGTGCTGAGGTTACAGGCATGCACCACCATGCCCAGATATTTGGAACTTTCTATACTGTCTTTGCAACTTTTCTATAAATCTAGAAGTATTCCAAAGTGAAATGTTTATTAGAAAAAGTGCATCAATTAAAAAAAGGCAACAAAGTGATAAAGAATGGTATGGGCTTCTCTAAGGTTACATGCAGGGTAGTCACTTAAACATCCTCAGGGTTGCCAACAAACTGGTGACCAAGAACCCCGACAACTCCCCCTTCTCTGCCTGTCCCTTACCTGGCACCGGAATGCTTGTCAGCCAGCTAGCTTGTCAGGGCGGTCTTTTGCCTTTCTGTGCTGGACAGCGTATTATGTCTTTTAAAGGCTATGATGTTACTTTCCCATTTGTAGGTGCAGTCTCTCCCCCTGGATTGCAGCTACAGATTATCAGGCATGGAGCAGAGTGTCCCAAATGACAAGAGCGGGGTTCCCAGGAGCTCCTGCGGGGAGTGAGAACCCTCTAGCTTCCGGCTGCAGGAGATGGGCTCTCTCCAGGAAGAGTCAACAGTCCTCAGAGGCAAGGCTCTTTTTGGACTCATGCAGGAAACAGCCTCTTGGCTCTGAGAGTGACAATGATGATATACCCAAGAGGCACATGAGTGGAAAGTAAAGTGATCTTCCAGAAATAAAATCCCTTTCCCAAGGAGTAGCCTTGGAAGCACAGTGCATGCATGCGCATGTGTGGGGGTAACAAGGAACATGAGCCAACTGGGCGTGGCAGCAGAGAAGGGGCCTCATGGGCCTGCTGTGGCCCAGGCACATGCTGAAGGACTTGCACATAATCTCATTTAATCACCCAAGATCACCTCCAGTTGACAGATGATGAATCTGATGCCAGGGAGCCTAAGTTGCCTGCCCAAGGTAACATATTAGCAAGTGGCATGCTCATAATCTACACCCAGGGCCAGTGATATAGCTCAGCGGCATAAGCACCTGGCTGGCAAGCGCAAGGTCCTGAGTTCGACTCCCAGTACCCGCATACATTAAAAAAAAAAAAAAAATAGAATCTGCACCCAGTTCTTTCTGCTCCTGAAGCCTGTGCTGACCCTTGGCCCTGACCCATACTCACATCATTATAGAGCCGGAAGGCCTTCTTCAGGTAGCCTGCTCGCCCGCAGCCCCCGATCAGCACCGTGTAGTTGCACTCGAGTGGCTGCAGTCGCTCCTCTTTCAGCATCTGCCTCTCAAACAGCTCCAGAGCCTCAGCCAGCTGGGAAGGAGAAAAGAAACAAAAAGAAAAGAAAGGGTCGGTGACATGGCTCAGCGGCATAAGCGCCTGCCTGGCAAGCGCGAGGGCCCAAGTTCGACTCCCGGATCCCACATACGAAAAAAGGGCTGGTGATATCGCTCAGCGGCACGGGCACCTGCTGGCGCGTGAGGTCCTGAGGTCGACGCCCGGTACCCACAAAAAAGAAAAAAAAAAAAAAAGAAAAGAAAAATATATGTCAAGTGATGGTAGGTGTTACAAACAAAAAAATAAATAAATCAAATGCTGAAGAAGGGTGTGGGGGAGACACTTTAGATGCAGCCAAGTAAGTCCTCACCCAGAAGGTGATATGTGAACAAAGACCTGAAGAAGGTGAGGAAGGAGGGCCATAGCTGAGGCAACAACCAGTGCAAAGGCCCTGAGGCAGGATTAGGTGTGGGAGCTGAATAAGTGAAGTGCTGGGGTGACTGCAGGGTAAGGGAGGGGAGGAGAGGAGAGCGGAGGGGTCATGGAGGGGTGGAGGATGGAGTGGTAGATCTTGTAGGTTTCACAAGCCATTGTGAGGACTTTGGCTTTTACTTCTTAACTGTTCATTATGGAAAATTCAAAATGTACACAAAATCAGAGAGGATAATACAACTACAATGATTATAAATGTGTGGTCAATCCTATTTCACCTATAGCCTGCAAACCTCTTCCAAACAGCATGTTTGTTTATGTAGTTATTATTTATTGTGGTACTGGGCCTTTGTACTGAACTATTGAACTATATCCCCACCCTCTTTTTTTTTTTTTTGGAGACAGGGCCTTGCTATGTAGTTTAGGCTGGCCCTGAACTCCCTATGTAGTCTAGACTGGCCTCAAACTCAGCAATCCTTCTGCCTCAGCCTCCATGTGCTGTGATTATAGGCATGTGCGACTACGCTAGGCTCCCCCATTCCTTGATTTTGAGGGATGAAAAAACGGACTTGGTGACAGGCTTTTGCTAAGTCACTAAGTTGCCCAGGCTGTACTTGAACTTGTGATCCTCTTGCCTCATCTTCCCAGAGTGTTGGGATTACAAGTGTGTGCCACCACACCTGGCTTTTTTGGGTGTTTTTCTTGTTTTTGTTTTTATAGTATGGGAGCTTGAACCCAGGGCCTTCCATATACTAGGCAAGTGCTCTACCATTAAGCTATATCCCCAACCCTATTTTTTGCGGGGGGGTGGGTACCAGGAATCAAACTCAGGACCTCACGCTTGCCAGGCAGGTGCTGTGCTGCTGAGCTATATCCCCAGCCCTCAACCCTTTTTTTTTAAATTTTGAGACATGGTCTTGCTAGGTTGCCCCGGCTGGCCTCAAACTTGCAATCTTCCTGCTCAATCTTCCAAATAGCTGGGATTAGCAGTGTGTGCTACCTTGCCCAGCTCCAAATAGCAGTCTGTTTGTTTGTTCGTTTGTTTGAGATAGGATCTCACTATGCAGTTCCAGGCTGGCCTTGAACTCCCTATGTAGCCCAGGCTGACCTCGAACTTGTGGCAATCCTCCTGCCTCAGCCCCCGAGTGCAGGTGTACGCCACCATGCCTGGCTCCAAACAGCATTTTAAAAGCAAATCCCAGACACCCTACCATTTAATCCATATGACCTTTAGTATATACCATTAAGAGATTTTCAAACATAAATGTACAGTAAGGCCACTATCAATTCCCAAGACAATGAGCTTTTAAAAATTATTTACTTATTTACTTGCTGTACTGGGAATTGAACCCAGGGCCTTTGCACTGAGCTGTATCCTCAGTTGAATTTTAATTTTTATTTTGAAACAGTGTCTCACTAAGTCACTAAATTGCTCAGGCTGGGCTTGAACTTGCAATCTGCCTCAGTTTCTCACATAGTTGGGATTACAGGCGTGTACCACCACCTCCAACTCTTTTTGTGGTGTGAGGACCAAACCTAGGGCTTCAAGCAAACTAGGACACACTGTATCATTAAGCCACACCCCCCACAGATATTTTTTTTTTCAGTGCTGAGGCCATAAGCATGCTGTACAATTCTCTACCACTAAGCTACATCCCAGTCAGAAAATGAACATTAACACCACTGAATATATTGGGAGTTCTGGGAAGATGATTAACATGATCTGCTTTCTGTTCAACAGGACAGCTCTGTGTTGTTAGCAGTCAGCAAGTGGGAGATGATATGAGCAGCCTGTAGCACAGGGACAAGTGTCTTAATAATTGAGGAGGTTGAGGAGGCCATTCCCGGGCATTCAAGCGTATGCTTGTGAGAAATAGGGTGGTAACAATTTGGAGGTAGAGTTGGTAAGAGAAAGAGAAAAAAGAAGCACGATCTAAGGAAATGTGTCCTTGGTGAAGTGAAATAATGGTATTGTCATTTAGTGAGATAAAGGAAGTATGGAGAAAGCCAGACATGCCGGCACATGCCTATAATCCTAAAACTCTACGAGGGTGAGATAGAAGGATTACAAATTTGAGGCCATCCTGGGCAACTTAGTGAGATGCTCTCTAAAAATAAAATATAGGGCTGGGTGTGGTGGTGCATGCCTGTAATCCCAGCACTCGGGAGGCTGAGGAAGGAGGATTGCTGTGAGTTCGAGGCCAGCCTGGGTACATAAGCAAGTTCAAGGCCAGCCTGAACTAAATAGTGAGACCCTGTCTCAAGAAAACCAAAAAAAAAAAAAAAAAAAAGAATAAAATATAAAAACGGCTGGGAGTATAGTTCAGTATAAAGGTCTTAAATTCAATCTCCAGTACTGGAGGGAAAAAACGTGTGGGGTGAACAAGGTTAGGAACAAAAATTTCAGGCTTGCATTTGCACAGGTAGCTATGTGGCTAAGTGTAAGGAATACACAGATCAGGGGTCCACAGAAAGGCCAGGGCTAGAGATATGAACATAACTGCAGCGGCCAGGGGATACTCAATGCCATGAGGCTAATGGATCACCAGGGTGAGTGAAGAGAGAGAGATAAGGCTCATGGGCTGAGCGTTGAGTGTACCAACATTTAGCAGCTGGGAAGGCTAGGCTGCTTTCCAAATACACAAAATAACTGCCCCAGCAGGAAGAAGAATCCTAGGAAGAATTCTCACCTTTCCTTCCTTGATCAGGCGTTTACACTGAAAGAAATACCAGTATGGGGTGTTCTTCCGGCCCCGCCAGGATTTTGGCTCCAGTTCCCCTTCCTCATCTTCCTCAGCACTCTGTTCCTGGAGCCGCAGGTTATACAATTGGGCTGTTGATTTGTGGAATAATCTCCGGGAAGAGTACTTGTTGGAGAGGGTTCCAAAGCTTTCCTCCTCCTCTTCCTCCTGAGGGGCCGTGGAGCTGGGCTGGCTAGGGTCAGAGGGCAGGCTGCTCACATTCTTCTGGTTCCCTTGGCCTAGTGGCAGGTGACAGGAAAAATTACTGAAGGCTGACACCGGCCAGGTCTGCCACATGGCAAGCCACTCCCTGCCTCCTGCCCATCGGGCTCCAAGAGGGTTGAGATGTTGGAGGACAGACAGTCCCATGGGGCAGGGGCTGGAGAAGAGCCGAGCAAGTCTCACAAGGTCCATCTCTGGCTTTCTTGTTCCACCAGCACCTAGAGCAAGTCAGGAAAAACAAGGAAGTCAACTCAGGTTCATAGTTACAAAAGGCAGAAAGAAGACAGAGAGGTGGTTGCAAACGTGGGTCCTGAAGGCAAAAAGTTTCAGCTCAGATTCCAGCTTTGCAAACAACTCTCCATGAGCTGGTTGTGGTGGTGCACATTTGCAATCCCAGCACTCTGGGAAACTGAAGCAAGAGGATCACAAGTTCAAGACCAGACTGGGCAACTTTGTGAGACCCTGTCTCAAAAACAAAACAAATTCAATCCCCAGTATCACAGGAAAAAACAAAAAATAAAAACAAAAATACACCCAGCCACGGGTGTCTTGTTATGGCTTGTATCTAGATGTCCCCCCCAGAGTCTCATGTGCTCATAGGTGGGGCTTTTTGGAGGTGGCTCGATCTACAGTGTGTGAATATGGATTAAGGGTGTGTGATAACTAAACAAATCCACTGGCTGGTTTAGCATGTTTCTGAGTGTGGACGAGAGGGCCCACCCAGTGTGTAGATGGCACCAACCAATAGGTTTGTAGACTGGAAGGGATAAAAGGGAAAGGGAGGCTCACTACTTTGCAGCTTCCTGTCTTCTGCCTGCCCTGCCACAGACTATTTTTCCTCTGCCATGCTGCCTTGCCTTGGAGCAAGCTGACTACAGACTTAAACCTCTACAAACTGTGAGCTAAAATAAGCTTTCCTCCTTTAACTTGTGGGTGTTACACATTTTGTCTCAGATATGAAAAAGTAACCAAGACATTGCTGAACTGAGATTAATAGTAATGCAGCACTGCAGCAATATATAGCACGTAGCACAGCAGTGACACCATAAACACTTGTTAGACATAGCTCTGGATACTATGAAATCATCCTCGAGCACAGGCACTGAAGTCAGAGCTGAGTTTCAGGTGCCGTCCAGACCTCTGTGTTGAGACCTATTACTTGGCCTTCCTTTGCCTTGTTTCAACTACAAGATTAAAATGCGATGTTTTTATTTTTTCAGGATTGGGGACTGAACCAAGGGCCTTCCCACTGAACTATATCATCAGTCCCTTTTCATTTTTTTTTGGTACGAGGAATCGAATTCAGGACCTTGCGATTGCCAGGAAGGTGCTAGTCCACTGAACTATATCTCCAACCCACCTTTTCACTTTTTTAAGGCAGGGTTTAAGCCGATAAATTGGCCAGGCTGGGCTTGAATTTGTGATCCATCTGCCTTAGCCTCTCAGACCACTAGGATCACAGGCATGTGCCACCATGACTGGCATAAAATGAGATTTTTTAGCACTATGCCTGGCATTTTAAGAAGTGTTCAAAAGGTATAGCTATTACCGTTTATTATTGGAAAAAATATTGGCATTTTGGCCTCTGCAAATGGAAGCTAACTCAAGCGTTTCTCTTCTGCAAAATCTGGGCAAATGGGCAAGAACTATGCTAAGACAGCAACCACTTAGGCTGGGCATGGTGGTGCACGCCTGCAATACCAGCACTTGGGAAGCTGAGGCAGGAGGACTGCTGTGAGTTTGAGGCCAGCCTGGGCTACATAAACGAATTCAAGGCCAGCCTGCACTACATAGCAAGACCTTGTCTCGAAAACTAAAAATAAAATAAAATAAAATAAAGACAGCAGCCTCTAGCCATGTGTAACTACTGAGCACTTGAAATGTGACCAATCTGAATAGAGACTGCTCTAAGTGCAAACACACTCCAAATTTCAAGGACTTTGAAACACAATATAAAACACACATAATATTATAACTTTTAAAAATCCTAAAATAATCCTTAAGATATGCTAGACTAAATAAAATATAACATTAATTTCACGATTTCTTTTTTTTTTTTAATGTGGGTACTGGGAGTCGAACTCAGGACCTCACGCTTGCCAGAAGGTGCTTACGCTGCTGAGCAATATCACCCGCCCTTTTTTTCCTTTATGTGGGTACCGGGAGTCGAACTCAGGACCTCGTGCTTTCCAGGCAGGCACTTATGCCGCTGAGCCATATCACCGGCCCCACAATTTATTTTTAATATAATGTGACTACTTGAAAATTTTAAATTATACATATGTTTGCACTGTATTTCTGTTGGACCAAAAAAAAATTTTTTTTAATTAAAAAAGAGCTGGGGGGGCGGGGATATAGCTGAGCGGTACAGTGCCTGCCTGGCAAGTGCAAGGTCCTGAGTTTGATTCCCGGTACCAAAAAAACAAACAAAAAACAAAACAAAAAAATCTGAGGATGTAGCTTAGTGCAAAAGCCCTGGGTTCATCCCCAGTAGCACACACACACACACACAAATATAGATCATTTATAGATATTTTTATTAGGCAGGGCTGGGCTGAAGAGTCTAGCCTGAATTCTTAGGCCCTTTAATAGAAAATATCAGAACAACGAGCTAACAGCGTGAAAACATAAAGGTCTGCTTATATTAGAAGGTCACCATTGGAAAGATCTCAGAGGTGATAGTAAATTGAGGCCCAGGGAAGGGGCCTGTTAGGATACTGTAGCAGTTCTACAGTAATACTATACTAGTATATGTGCACCATATACTACTATATGTGCTTCTCCTTAATGCATTAAATTGAAAAGGAAAATTAAAGCCCGCCAAGGATGCCCGCCAAAACCAAGCAGATTATTTCCAGACAGGCCTGATAAGAGAACATTCATTCCTTTGTGTAACCCATGCTTGTTTAACTGATGGCCTTGCAATAACTTGAGATGTATAAACTCCCTCGGCAACCCATAATGTCACCAGACCCTCCAATCATAATGCGCCAAATCTACTTTTGTAACTCCCGCTTGCTCTCCCTATAAAAGCCCTGAAACCCCTTCGGGCGGGGCTGACTCTGGGAGAGATCTCAGTCAGGCCCACCGGTGTAATAAACTGCCTCCTAAACCTCCTTGGTGCGGTTTCTTCCTGGGTTCGGTCCGTTTTGCCGTTATGAAATAGCAAGAGCCTATCATAATTTTGAAACAGAGTTAAGACCTCATAGCTGCTGCAGAAATCCTGTCTCCAAATATCATTTACACTCAACATCGCTTGAAATTTCAGACACTGCTAACGCTGCTCTGCCCGTCAGGAAAGGAAATGCTAAGTTTCACATGGAAAAAGTAAAGGTGGAATTTCTGCCTACTAAATTCATTAATTCACTCAGGTCTAACCCCTGGAATTAGAAGGCTGGGTGTGGTGGTGCACGTGCTGGCGTAATCCCTGCATGCTGGATGGGGGAGGTAGGAGAATTGCAAGTTTGAGTCCAATCTGGGCAATTCAGAGTCTCTGCGAGACGCTGTCGCAACAACGTCTTAGAAAGGGGTAGGGATGTAGCTGTATGCGAAGGCCCTGGGTTCAATCCCCAGTACTGCAAAAATAAACATTTAAAAATAAAATATCTGAATTAGAAACACACCGTGGCCATCTTCTTTTGAGGGACCCAACCATCCGCAGACGCTCACCAAGACTGACGAGGCACCGTGTCCCCACGCTGGCCTTCAGAAGCTGTTTCCTCAGCCTCCTCCCCCACCCCCACTCTCGCCCCCACCGCCGGCCCAAGCTCCAACACTCACTGCCTCGCTCAGGGAGAGTGAGCTTGGGGCCCGGGCGGGCGTGACCGGCTCAGACCCGGAATCCGGGGCTCTTTCCCTAGCCCTGGGATCGCTTCTCTCGCCGGGACCCAGGAGCCTCTCCTCTGGGGCCTAGGATTTTCCCCCTTGGACCTGGAAGCCCTTCTGCCCGGGGCCCAGGATTCCTGCGAGAATCGGGTAGGAACCCACCCGAAACATGCTGCGTAGAGAGCGCGACCGCAAAACGGGTACTTGCCTCGCCCCAGCTCAGGCGCGGAGGTCACCTTCTCCCCGGTGCTCGCTTTGACCCGGCCTCGCGCAGGCGTAGTCTCCGTCGTGAGCTCCCAGTGGCTGGACTGAGGTTGCCGGCAAAGAAAATCGTGAATTTGGCTGGCGGCTACCCGGGCCTGGCGCTCGATTGGCCGGGTCTGAACAGGCAAAAGGGCTGGAGCGGGCTCCAGGCGCTCCCGGCATCCCTCGAGCGGCGGCAGCGGCAGCGGCGGCGGCGGCGGCGGCGGGCGAGGCGAGGCGGAGGAGGACCGTGTGTGGCGGAGCGGGAGACAGGGGAGTGAAGGCAGCGAGACACTTGAGGGGAGCCAGGCCGGGGGGCCGCCGCCGCCGCCATGCAGGAAATCATCGCCAGCGTGGACCACATCAAGTTCGACTTGGAGATCGCCGTGGAGCAGCAGCTCGGGGCGCAGCCGCTGCCCTTCCCCGGCATGGACAGTGAGCGCGGGGCCTGGGCGGGCGGGTGAGACCGGCTCGACCCCGAGACCAAGGACTTTTACCCCTATCCTGGGACCTCTTCTCTCACTCGCACCCGGGAGCTCTTCCTCTGAGTCCCGGGACCTTTCCACTCGGACTCAAGACCCTTTCCCTGGTCCTGGGACCTATTCTCCCATCGGACCCGGAGTCCCCTTCCTCGGGTCTTTGATACTCTGGGGCTATTCCATGGTTATCTTTAGGAGGGCAGGACCTTATCCGTTGTTCACGTGGTTCTAGAATGAAGGCCAGTGATCCTGGACTGGAACGTCCCCCCAGCACACTTCCCAAACTAGGGGAAAGTCCAGCCTAGGATATCCTCCCCACCTTCGGCTCCCTACTTGGAGCGCCTTCTTGCTTTTATCAAAATTAGGCTGTTGGAGGACACCTACCGAGGGAAGAACCTCTTCTTCACCGTACCAACTACACGTTGAAACTCCATTCTTTTCCCGGTACTCGCATTCTTGGGAGCTCATTCCTAGTTCTGGGCCTGCGCCAGAATTCGTTTTTCCTAAACCCCTTTATCACATCCAGGCCCGTAGTCTGAACTCTGGACTAGCTCCTTCTTCACATGGTAGCTTCTGGCTTCCCACCCTTCCCAACTCAGGTGGGACATCTTGCACTTTCAAGAGAAACCAGCAGCTAAAGCGTGGTGACACATGCCTGTAATTCCAGCATTCAGGAAGCAGAGGTAGGAGGATCATGAATTTGAGACCAGCCTGCGCTGCATAGTGAGACTGCCTCAAAAAAAGAGAGAAACAGCAGTTTCCTTCTTCACTTCTTTCTGGAAATCCTTGAAGCCTAATGTTGTAGCTCAGGAGGCTCTTAGAGGTAACTGAGTTCAATCTATTGATGAGGAACCTGAGGCCAAGTGTGGAAAGGTCTTGCTGAGGACCACTCAATAGATGGCAGAGTCTAAGGACCTCTCCAGTGTTCCAGGCTGTCTCCCATAACTGCCAGAGTATGGTAGCCAGTACTTTCACTCCTATCCCTATCAGCCTTACTACTCTTTGCATTTACCTTCTAACACACACCAAAACTCTGTCCTCTATCATTGATACTTCTGTGCAAGAAGACAGTGTATTATACCCAGTGCACATACATCAAACCAACTAATTTTATATACACAGACACCTCTTGTAAGCAGCTGTTCAAATTCATGCATGATCTCTCTTACCTGCCTCTCTGCCCCTTTGATCCCTTAGTGTTTACACACACACATCCACTGGAGACTTTTCCTCCCTTGGTGGCCCCTGTCACAGAACAATCCGTGCCAGGTAGCTCCTTCCCTCAGACCTTTCTCCCACCTGACACAAGTCAACAAGCCTCTGGGGGCCGGTGCAGTGATGAGTCCCACACACTTGTTCCTAGGAAGGGTTATGTACATGCCTAGCTCAGGACTTCAGATTTGGTTGATGTACTCAGCCCTCAGTTTTGTGATGTGTTCAGTATGTTAAATCCCAGCAAGGTCGTGGACCTTCCTCACTGGTCCCTGGCCTTCATTTCCATTGCAGTTTGAGAAGAACTATAAATTCTGGCCTTTTGTTTTCTTTTTAATTTTTATTTTTATTTGTACACATTTGTAGTACATAATTACATTTATCTTGAAGAGTTGGTACATGTATATAACATCTTAATTTTTTTTTTTTAATGTGGGTACCGGGAATCAAACTCAGGACCTCGCGCTTGCCAGGCAGGCACTTGTGCTGCTGAGCTATATCACCGGCCCAACATCTTAATTCTTTTTATGTTCCCATCCTCTCTCTCCATCTCTTGGACCCCTTCCCATTTGCGAAAAGTTCTTAAAAGCATGTTTTTTTCCTACAGTTTTTATTTTTTATTAGTATATGTTTGCAGGACGTGATGATTAACGTATTTCCCCAAAAATAAGACCAGGTCTTACTCATTTTTGCTTCAAAAGACACAATAGGGCTTATTTTCAGGGCATGTCTTTTCATGTACGGCAATCTATGTTTATTCATGTATAAAAAAATCTACATTCAAATACAGTCATGTCATCTTCTGGAACATTGTTATAACTCTCCAAACCACAAATTCTGACCTGAATTTCTTGCAACTCCAATTCTTTAGAACCACTGGCTCCAATCTCTTATGTCCAGCAATACAGCTCTCCTTAAATGAGCACTTCTTGTCCGTGTAGCCTGCTCATAGTCCATTGGCAACACAGCTGTCAGTGATTTTTATCCCGTGAATTCTTCACCCAAGTAATGACCTCTTGCAGGCTGGGCTTCACAAAATTTCCATTAAATCAAGTGTTAATTGAAGACTTATGATACAGGAGTGGCAACAAAAATGATGACAGTTAAGAATGATGGGCCGGGGATGCAGCTCAGGGGCACAGTGCCTGCCTGGCAAGCGCAAGGTCCTGAGTTAGATTCTGGGTACCCCCCCAAAAAAAAGAATGATGGGCCACACAAAAGTGATGAAAAATTGCAGGCACCAAGATTCAGAAAATGTTTATTTCACACAAGTGCACTAAGTATGTCCATTAATACGTGATGTATTACAAAGATTCATATTAGACAAAATCATGTCTGTTATCAAGTGCACACAGATATTTGTGCGTTGTGTCTACTCCAGCTGGTCATTCAGCAATAAGTCTCAAGTTCATCCATTTACGTAGGCATTTACCTCTCATCCAAAGGTGCCTGCTTATTTACAAATACTGAATTATAATTTATATTATCATTTTTAAATATTAATGTCTATTTATATTTAATTGTAAATTAATACTATTTTATAATTCATTATGTCCATCGTGTTTTGCAGCGGATATACTAAATGCATCCGTCTGGCTGATGATCTTTTTTGAGACAAGGTCTCGCTATGTAGTTCAGGCTGTACTTGAACTCGCTATGTAGCCCAAGCTGGCCTCCAACTCATAGTGATCCTCTTGTCTCAGCCTCCCTAGTACAAGGATTACAGGTATGCACCACCATGCCTGGCCTGGCTGATGATCTTAACTGGGGTTTATGGTTAGGGGGGCTTATATTACAAGCATCTTGAAAAATCATGCTAGGGCTTATTTTCCAGGTGGGTCTTATTTTCAGGGAAATACAGTACATTCATTGTGGGGAGTTGGTACATGTACATATCACAATTCTTTTTTCTTCCTCTCCCCATTCTCCCCCTTCATCCCCTTCTCATTTGAAAAAGATCTTTCTCCCTACTTCCTAGTATCTTTTATTTTACCCTTTATTTATAAGGTATTTTGGGTTTCTCATATAACAGAAACCATGTGATATTTAAGCTTGTATGTCTGATTGATTTCACATAACATTTTGGTCTCAAGGTATATCCATTTTCCTACCAATGACTCAAGTCTTATCATTTATGGCAGAGTAGTACTCCACTGTATGTAAATACCACATGTTTTTTATTCACTTATCTGTTGATGAATATGTAGGCTTCCAAGATTTAGCTATTATGAGTTTGCTGCTATAAACATGGGTATGCATTGTGTCACTGTAATATGACATCTTTAGCTCTTTCAGGAAGATACATAGAAGAGGAATAGCTGGGTCCAGTGGAATTTCTAGTTTTATTTTTCTGAGGAATTGCTATACTGATTTCCATAGTGGTTGTATTAGTTTACATTCCTACCAATGATGTAAAGGGTTCCTTTTCCCCCACTGTAGCCATGAGAACATTCATTATTTGATTTCTTGATGATAGTTAACACATGCTCTTATCCCATCTACCTGGGACCCAGTCTCCAGACTGGATTTAGAACTTTAAGGAATGAACCAACCCTAATCTCTAAAAAGAACAAAAGGGGGCTGGTGAGATAGCTCAGCGGCATAAGCGCCTGCCTGGCAAGCACGAGGCCCTGAATTCAGCTCCTGGTACCCACATACAAAAAAAGGGCCGGTGATATCGCTCAGCGGCACGGGTGCCTGCTGGCGTGAGAGGTCCTGAGGTCGACCCCCGGTACCCACAAAAAAGAACAAAAGACAGAAATACTCTAAGGTGATTTTTTTCAAGACTAGACATTGAACCCAATACCTTCACACTAAACTACATCCTCAGCCCTTTTTTATTTTTTTATTTTTTTATTTTGAAACAAGGTCTTATTAAGTTTAAATTGCCTAGGCTGGGCTCAAACTTGTGATCTTCCTGCCTCAGCCTTCCCAAGGGCTGGGATTATAGGTGTGTGCCACAACACCTGTTTTGGGGTTTTTTGTTTGTTTGGGGTATTTTTGGTACCAGGAATTGAACTCAGAACCTTGCGCTTGCCAGGCAAGTGCTTGTGCTATTAAGCTATATCCCTGGCTCACAACACCTGTTTTAAAATGGAACTTTTTTTTCCCCCCTTGGTTTTTTGAGATAGTCAGTGTCTCACTATGTAGTTCAGGCTAGCCTTGAACTCACTATGTAGCACAGGCTGACCTGGAATTTGCAGTGATCATCAGCCTCATGAGTGCTGGTATTACAGGCATACGCCACCACACCCGGCCTAAAATGATACATTTTTTCATATTTATATATATATTTATATTTATATATATTTTATATATATTTATGTATATATATATATATATATATATATATCACAGGCATGTATTTGTATATATTTCTCAATCTTTATTTTAAAAAGGAAAAAGGAACGACAAACTGGAAACTAAGGTACATAGTTACCATACAGGGTGAGAGGAGCAGGGCAGAGGGAAGGGAAGGGAGACTTTTCTGGACAGACCTGCCTACAGTTTTGTGTATATGTTGGAAAAGTCAAAGATAAAAACGCTCTCATTTCCCCAACATGCATCCACACTTATAATTATACCTCTCCACCCCCAGCGTCCTGTGTGGCACTCACTAGCTGCTGGGCTCTTGTCAGGTCACCTTCAACTACAGAATCCCTTAAAACCAGAATGGCTCTCAGAAGGGACTGCTCTTCCTGAGGCATGACAACATCTCCATCCCCTTGTCTGGAAAGATGCACAGGTCAGACGTCAGGGGAGATACTTTTTTTTTTTTTTTTGGTGGGTACTGGGGGTCGACCTCAGGACCTCGCGCGCCAGCAGCACCCGTGCCACTGAGCGATATCACCGGCCCTTTTTTCATATGTGGGTTCCGGGAGTCGAACTCGGGCCCTCGCGCTTGCCAGGCAGGCACCTACGCCGCTGAGCCATCTCACTGGCCCTACATTTTTAAATGTAAGACTTTTCAGACTTTTTGAAGCCCAGAACAACACCCCAGTAATTCCATGAATTCCGCAATATTAACTCTGTCCCAGCAAACTCTGCCTGCTTTAGAGAAGCCACAGAATCTTGCAAATTAAGAAGGGGAAGCATGTTAAGTGGGTTTCAGAGATGTCATCATAGATTTTCAACAATTTGGGGGGGGGTTTGAGACAGGGTTTCACTGTGCAGTTCAGACTGGCCTTGAACTCGCTTTGTAGCCCAGGCTGGCCTCGAACTATCCTCCTGCCTCAGCCTCCCGAGTGCTGGGATTATAGGCATGTGCCACCACGCCTGGCAGTTTTCAGCAATTCTGAAAAGCTTGTGGATAGGGAAAACTGTTAATGAAGACAAGGGCAATTTATTCTAGACTCATGGCCTGTGTATTTCCTGGACTTGTCAAAACAGCTGGCCCTTGGAGCCCATTCACTTTCACCATACTCTGCCTTTGTGACCTAGCTCCCTTCACCAGAATCATCTATGCCTGAATGAATAAAAGACCATGTTCCTTTATTTTTATGCAGATGTTGCATATTAAGAACAGAATTAGCTGGGCATGGTGGCACTTGAGGCAGGAAGATCGTGAATTCAAGGCCAGCCTGGACTACGTAGCAAGACCCTCTCCCAAAAAATGACAGTAGGCCTGCTTCTGGATCTTCACTTTCATTCTTCCTTCTGAACTGGTGTCTCAGAGTCACATGCCTCTTCTGAAACCTGCCCCCTTTAAAGGCCCCAATAGCTTGTAGATACTTCCTGTGAAATCATTCCTCCTTCTACCTCATGTCCAGGTGCCTATGAATTGGGCCTCCTGGGAGGTCTGAGCTGGGGGTAATTGACTCATTTCTGTGATCTTGGGCTCCATCCTGCCTTCCCCATCCCCTTTCTTAACTACTCAACAATGTTTCCCTTCCAGGAACCTCTCAGAAAGTACTAAGTAATGTTCTTTCTCAGTGTACATGTCTCATTTTGTAGGGAATGACTGAAATAAGCAGCTTTTGGCCTGGCTTAATTGGACTTTGCATATCTGCCATTGTATATCCTGAGTCAAAGGCCAGCAGGATCCCCTCACAGTCTTCTGTGATTGTTAATAGCAATAGCACCTAGCTTTGGTTGATGCTGCTCCTTTTCTCTCATTTCTACAGAGTCGGGGGCTGCTGTCTGTGAATTTTTTTTGAAAGCTGCCTGTGGCAAAGGTAAGAGACCTGGCTTCTTGACATGCCTCCAAAGGTGCCCTTTGACCACCTAGCCCACCTGGCAGACATGTAGGCCACCAGTATCTGGCCTGTGTTGCCTCCTGCAGGCTAACAGTGTGCACAGATGAACTGTGGTTTGGATAGGCTAAGAGCCTGATGGGTGTTCTACCCAAAACTTACCACAGGCTGAACATGGCCCAGAGGCTGCTCTCTCACCTCACTTCTCCATCTGACTTGCACAAAGGCCCATGCATTGAGGCTTTCAGGAACTTCCTCAGAGTCCTAAAGTTACTGTGTGGCTGAGCCCAGTGTCTGAATATAGATCTCTATGATTGCAGTCTGCACCGGCTCACTGTTTCCTGGCTTCTTAGCAAATGACCTGCGATAACCTTTGTGTGGGGCCCTATTTACACTTACTAGGCCCTCACAGAGGCTGCATGAGCCAGACTATATGTGTTCACTCATAAGTATTGCTAGGGCAATTGTACATGCCATGTACAAGTCTGGTTCTCCCTACAGGGAAATTTATTCAGAAACTAAATCTTAATCAGAAGCTTGAATGGGGAATGTAGAACTAGACCAAGGGGATAGTTTAAATGAATGATTTGAGTGAGTTCTGGGTTTGTAACAGTCATTTGCCACTGAAGCAATAGACATTCCAGGTAGGTCTATCAGCTTAACCTCACACTGCCTGGTCAGGGGACCATCCCCCCACTGCTCCTATTCTCATACTCAACGTATTTGCTCAGTTATTCTGCCTTCTGGCCAGCCACCATTTGTTAACACAACCATCCTTAACATAGAGCACTGCAACTATTGACTAGTACAGTAGCCACCAGCCCCGTGTGCCTATTCAAATTTAAATTTAACATATGAAAAATGTAGCTTCTCTGTCACATGTGATGATTCAAGAACTCAATAGCCGCAAGTGGCTAGTGGTTGCTGCATTAGCCAGCAGGGGTATAGAACATTGTCTTCCATCACTGTAGAAAGTTCTGGACAGAGCTGGTGTAGATCTTTCCTAGTTACAGCCTTATTCTAATTAGCCCTTCCCAATGGTCCTGCCAGCCCACCAGTTACAAGTCCAGTATTCCCAGAGGATGGCTCTGTCCCATCTGGGCGGGACAGGTCCTGCTGTAGAAAGATACCTCTCCCCTTCAACATCCATTGCATATCTTCAACCCTGAAGTTGATCTTTTTGGGATCTTGAGGCTTCTCCTGTTGATCCTCTTTATCCTTTAAAGTTTGCCAAACCTCACTCTTTCTTTTACTGCCCCTACAATTTTTCCATGTCTGTGTACCAGTGGAACTGTTAATAAGGAATAAATTGACCCACCCCCGTCCCACTCTAGTCTTGTTACTCCTCCACCTTACAGTATCTGTGAAATCATGATCTAATATTATAGTTATATTTTTCCAAACCACCTTAAACTAAAACACAGAGCTACCAAAGTTTAAACTGTTTGCCAGTCTGCTTCCTAAAACCAGGCTGCCTTCTGCCAGGGGCACCTTCACCACCCTCCAGAACATGTTGCTTTCAGGAAAGTACGGAGTAAAGGTGCCTCGGCTCCCTGAGCCCACATTTCTTCTCACATCCTGGCCCATCTTCCTTGGCAGGAGGCATGTGTCCATTCCGCCACATCAGCGGTGAGAAGACAGTTGTGTGCAAACACTGGCTGCGGGGGCTGTGCAAGAAAGGGGACCAGTGTGAGTTCTTGCACGAGTATGACATGACCAAGATGCCTGAGTGCTACTTCTACTCCAAGTTTGGTAAGGCATGCAGAATCCTGGGAGGCTCTGCCAGGTTCTCAAACCCAGACCCAGTGTGTCTGCTGAGGCCACACTGCATCTCTGTCTGCCTTCTCCCATCTTCCCAGCTTCTGATGAGAAAGTTAGGCAGTCCCTGCCAGCCTGAGTTGGCTCTTCAGTGAGGGGCTATCATGGCGATTCTCTGATAGTCCCTCATATCTTTGGAATGCTCTAGAGTTTGGAGTACTTTGGGACAGTGAGAATAAGAGGAATCCTGGTGAGCAAGCAGACAGTGCAGTGGGCTGGAGACCTTGTTTCTGCTCACAGCAACCCTATCCCTGAAATCCACGTCTCCTTCTAGCATGGTCACTGATCACCCCTGCCTTGGCCTAAATTGGTTCCTTCTGTCTGGAAGCAGGATCCTAGGTAATAGTTTGGCCATCCTAACAGCACTCGGAATAGCAGGTATGGGAGGGCTGTCTTCTGGTGCCAGTGAGCCCTGCTCTTTACCTCAAAGATTGCTTTGAGCTGTGCTTAGAGAATGTGTGGCCTGCATGGAGAAGCAGGGGACAGGGTGAAGGCAGTGGTGCTGGCACAGAGCTTTGTGGCCAGGGTCTCCGTTCTGGTCTGTTCTTGGAGGTGTCCCAGGAAGAAGTTCTTCTTAATCAACTCAAGAGCTGACTCTAGCCCCAGAGCTGCCAGCCCCAGGCTCTGTGCAGGGGCTGAGCAGGAGGTGAGAAGCCTGTCGGAGGCTTTGTGGTGAGCTGAGGAGTGCTGGGCATGCTTCATCCTTTCAAAACGCTGTTGATGGAGGAGATACTATTATTGCAGCATCCCAACAGGCTTGACTGCTGGGTTCTTAATGATAGTTGTGGCTTGTTTTGCTGATGCATCATAAGCTGAGAAATCAAAGCAGACAGCAGAACTCAGGATTCCCAGCTACCACCCTCTTGAGATCACCTGTCTGCCACATCTGTAGCCCCCTCTCCACTTTTGCCCATAGCAACATTGGAATGGAGCAGGATCTCCCATTTAGCTCCAGAGCTGTCCCTTAGGGTTCCCACCTTCCTGCTGACAGCCCTGGGCCCAACAACCCCCCATGTCTCTGATGTCCCGTCTGCCTGTTCCCTGCAGACCTTCCTTCATGCAGATGCACCACTTCATGCAGCTCCTGTCACACACCACAGCTGTTTGTTGTATTCCCTTCTAGAGGGATGGTGGTGAAGAGGACAGACTTGTCCTTGTTCTAGTGACCTAGGGACAGGGGCCACTGAGAAGCCAGTGACGTAAAGAAGAAAAGTGCCATGAAAGAAATAAACAGTGATGACACCCATACTGGATTCTTCAGGCAGAGTAACCTGGAAGGGCCTCTGGAGGAGTCCAAGCTGGGGGCTAAGAAGGGCCTGGTCCTGGCTGAACATTCATCTCGGACAGTGATGGGGCCAATGTGGCTGCAGTAGGGAGTGCTGAGCCCCCACTCAAGGGGTATAGGGGTATAGGCAGGAGGGCATGGGTTGGAGTGTGTTTCCTCTGGATAGTGAACAGGGTATGTTAACACAGACTGCAGAGGGCCAGGCTGGAGGTGACAGGTAGTCACACTGGGAGGTGTGTCCTAAAGCTGATGACCATCTGGGCTGCTCAGTTCTGCACTGTCCTAGTCCACATGTGTTGTCATCACCAAGGCTTACCCCATAATACCCCACAGACCCTGCCTTGAGCTCCCAGTGGTTGTCTTAAAAGTCAGAATCCTCAAACCTTCCCCTATGCCAAAAGAGTCAATGAGAGGAGGAAAGTCATGTCCTGGTCTAAAGGGCACAATTACTTACCTGGGCCCCCACATGCCCATGATGCCCCCTCTGCCTGGGTAAGGGTGAAACAATGGATTTTGATGAGAGTTTGCCTTGGCCCAGGCTTTGCTGGTGTTACTGTCCCTTCCAGAAGCACTGGTGTATGTAAGACCTGTATAGTCCTACTAACATCCTGCCCTGGGCTCAGGGCTTGCAAGGCCAAGTCTGGACACCAGAACCTCCTGGTCCCTTTTTGGCTTGGGAAAGCTCTATTCTGGGAGGCCACATCTCTGGGTTTCCTGCAGGGGAATGCAGCAACAAGGAGTGCCCCTTCCTGCATATTGACCCGGAGTCCAAGATCAAGGATTGCCCTTGGTACGACCGCGGCTTCTGCAAGCATGGTAGGTACGGGATGGGCTGGGCCTCTGGGGAAGGACCAGCCCTCCCTCTGTCCACATGACCCTCAAGACTGCCAGCTGGTCCTCCTGGGACATCACTTTGCCTATCCCAGCAAAACCTGAGCTTTTTTATATCCCTTCCAAGCAGGCCTTGTAGGGGATGTGCTTTTTTTTTTTTTTTCCTGGTACTGGGGATTGAACTCAGGGCTCACACATGCTAGTCAAATGTTCAGCACCAAGGTACAGCCCCAACCTTTTTTTTGAGACAGAACCTCGCTAAGTTGCCCAGGCTGGCCTCAAGCTCTCAATCCACCTGCCTCGGCCTCCCCAGTAGCTGGGATTACAGGTGCGTACCAACCAGCCTGGCTCACCTGCATTTTGGGTAAGGCGACCAATGTGGAGAGGCTGGGTCCCTGCCTCTAGTTCCCTCTCAGTTTAAGGCAAAGCCAGCCTATGAAGCCATCCTCTGGCTCTCAGCACCCCAGGCAGTGTAGGTGTGGCTCTGGTTGGTAGTAGGGATACTAAAGCATTCCCTTGCAGAGGGGACATCTGAGTGACCCAAACACTGGGCTCTGCAGGTCCTCTGTGTAGGCACCGACACACGCGGAGAGTCATCTGTGTGAATTACCTCGTGGGATTCTGCCCAGAGGGCCCCTCATGTAAATTCATGCAGTGAGTACCCTGCCTACAACTGCTGGCCCCAGCCCTGCTGCTGCTGTGTCCTTCCTGGGAGCAGGGCTTTGGTCACTGGGTGATATCAGTACCAGGGCCTAGGGAAGGGATGGGAGGTGGGGGAGGAACTGCTGCCGATGGCCGCTGCTGCCTACTGAGCCCAAAGGCAGCTCTGTCTAGACCCGCATTTAATCTTTTGAGTTGTGGGCCATCTGGGAGTCTGAAAGCTTGTTCCAGAAACACACACAGCATGCCTGTGCCTTCTTTTCTTGGAGCAGCACTTGCCCAAGGTCTCCCAGAGGCATTGCTGAGTGCCAGCCCCACCCTGTGTCCTGTGGTTTCAGTCACTTTTGCTTATACAAGGGCTGGTTGTGGTTTTCCACGCACCACCTGGCCTATCTTCTCTCATGCCCTCTTCTTCCCTTGCTCACTTCCTCTCTGGCTGTTGGTGACCAGCCCCCGATTTGAACTGCCCATGGGAACCACTGAGCAGCCCCCACTGCCGCAGCAGACGCAGCCTCCGACAAAGGTACCGTGCCCTGGCCCCTCCTTGGCCATGTAGCCCTGCAGAGTGAACCTCAGTATGCAGTCTACTGTAGACCCAGTGGGGAATCTGGTGAGAGGAGGGTAAGGGAGGAAGCAGGAGAGAAGCGACAGGAAGTGCCCTCAAGTTCCAGCAGAAAACTCAGGGAGCAGAGGAATGTGCATGTCCCACTAGAGATGGAGAGCATCTGCCAAACCTGAATTCCCACTTGGCCTCCTCCCTTTTTACCTCAAGCATAGAACCTCAGCACAGCAAGGCCTAGAGCAGAATGACAGGCAGGATTCAGGGGGTTCGTGTCACTGAGTGAAGATTGGGAGGCGCCACTGTGGCTCAGCAGTGTCTGCCCCTCAGGAGCTGGGCTGAGTGGCTTGGGCTGGTGTCTGCTGCTTTTGCTTCTGGGTCAGATCCTGCCCCTTACAAACAGGGAGACTGTGACTCCTAGAAGGAGCAACTTCCTGAGGGGACACCACCAGGCAGTGGCAGATGAAGGAGCAGAACTGAGGCCAAGTGTCTTCAGGACTAGTGCCATTGCTACTCCTATGGCAAGACCAGGACTGAAGGACTAGCTGGCTCTAGTTTTCTAGATGGCCCCATGATGTAGTTGGTCCATCTCCTCAAGCACCAGAAGAGGGAAATACGTACCATAGACAAGTGGGGATCTTCTGCCACCCCCAAAACCAAGGATTCCTTGAGTCTGGGTAGAGGAGTGGAGTTGGGCAGAGGAAGGCTGGCCTGGGGTTAGGTAGGGCCTCAAGAGGTCCACTGACCTTGAAGCCTCACCCCTTACCTGGCTGGGCTCTGAGTCAGTTGCCAAAGGCCCTCCCAGTGCTCTTCATTGCTGGAGACTGAAAGGGTATGTGGCTGTGCTTGCCCTCCACAGACCCCCCCCCCCACCCTCAGGAGGTGGAGGTGCCAAGCAAACAGAATTCTTCCTGGGGAAAGCCAGAATTCCCAGGCATGGGTACAGCTGACAGCCTGGGGGTTCATTCCTAGCTCAGTCCTGTATGGGGCAAGAGCTAAGAACTCACCTGGTTGAGAAGTGGCTTTGCTGTGGAATCCCTGCCCCAGAAGCCCCAGCCCCTCTTTCTTATGTGACTCCCTGGAGAAGGGCCCTCAGCCCCTAGACTGCAGGTCAGCATGCCAGGCTCCAACTGTTTTTCTGTGACTGTTGCTCGCCGTGTAGGCTGCTAAACATCTGGCTGAACCAAGCGTTCATCCTGACCTGAAGCTAGAACCTCAGAATCAAAAGTAAGGCCTGATCATGCCCTCGCCCCACTGCCCCAGAGACCTCCTTTTGTCTCTTTGGTGTTTTATTTTCTACTTTTATTTTTCGTTTTCGTGTGTTTGCATGGTGTTTTTCGGGCAGCGGCTCCTGCCATCATCACCAGAAGTTTCTTTTCTGCCCACTCTCCTGAGCTGGGCCATCATGGAAGTCCTCTTCCTGCTGGTCATGCGGGAACAGTCCCGCCCTCTTTTTTTCCTGTCCCCATTGGTAGTCTGCGTGCACGTGTTTTCCGCAGTAAAACCGTGTTGTGTAACTCTTTCCAGCAAAGTAACAATCCGCCATTACAAAGGTCGTCCTCCTTGATCCAGTTAACGAGTCAGAACTCTTCTCCCAATCAGCAGAGAGCCCCACAGGTCATCGGGGTCATGCAGAGTCAAAACAGCAGTGCAGGCAACCGAGGACCCCGGCCGCTGGAGCAGGTCACTTGTTACAAGGTAAGTCCTGGGGCCTGGGGACAGGGTGGGGGGGGTCTTCTCTTTAATCAGTGGCCATTCCCTCATTCCCTATATGTGTGGTTAATTTTGAAAAATTAGGCATGGTGGTGCACATTTGTAATCCCAGCACTCTGGGAGGCTGAGGCAGGAGAGTCACAAGTTGGAGCCCAACCTGGGCAACTTAGACCTCATTTCAAAATAAAAAATAAAAAGGGCTGGGTATGTAGCTCAGTGTGAAGGCTTTGGTTTCAGTGTGCCAAACAAAAAAAGAAAAGATAGAATTAAAACATTTTGGTTTGCTGATTGTAAGAGAAATAGTGGGCCACTATGGTGTGCTAGTGACCATACCATCATACTTCCTGCAATACACCAAGGCAGAGTGAAGGGTAGGTAAAACATGCTGCTGAATGAGTGGACTGTGCTTGCAAGAAAGAGAAAAGCTGGGCATAGTGGTATATACCTACAACCCCAGCTGCTTGAGAGGCTGAGGCAGGGAGATCTATAAGTTCAAACCTACCTGGGCAATCTAGCAAGACCCTGTCTCAAAAAATAAAATAAGATCAGCATGGTGGCACACATCTGTAGCCTCAGCACTTGGGAGGCTGAGGCAGGAGGACTGCCATGAGTTTGAGGCCAGCCTGGACTACACAGCAAAACCCTGTCTCAAAAAAAACCAAAATATAAAAAAATAAAAGAGCTGGGGATGTACAAAGGCTCTGGGTTCAGTCCCCAATACCACCAAAACAAAACACAGAACAACGTGAGGGAAATCAAAAAGCTAGGAACAAAATGGAAACATATCCAGGGGAGAAGTGATCCTAGAAGCCTCTGGCTGCCCTGGAGGCATTCTCAGTTCCTACATGGGTACCTCAAAGCTTTGAGCCAACACTTGGAGGAATTTGATTAGGAACACACACATAAAATGGGCTACTCAGAAAAGGGTGGACTTTCTAGAAAAGCTGTCTTTCTCATCCCTGTCTTGGTAGAAAGGAAGAAAAAAAAACCCTGCAGAGTCTCATTACTGGCTGGCCCTTACATAAGTTTGGGCCTGTGTTCATATCTTTGGTGAGAGCTAAAAAGCTGTAAACTGAAAAAGAAAAAAAAAAAAAAAAGTTATAAACTGAGTTTTCTTTTTCTTTTTCTTTTTTTGTGGGTACCGGGTCGTGCACCAGCAGGCACCCGTGCCACTGAGCGATATCACCGGCCCTTTTTTCGTATGTGGGTTCCGGGAGTCGAACTTGGGCTCTCACACTTGCCAGGCAGGCGCTTACGCTGCTGAGCCATCTCACCGGCCCTAAACTGAGTTTTCTACTCGGTGATTTTCCTGGAATGAGGGTGCCTCTGGCACGTGGCAGGAGCAACCTCACCTGCTCTGTTCAGAATTCCCACAGCTAGAATTCCAAAGAATGACTTCATGATTAAAATCTCAAAACAAGCTGTGTGTGTAGGCGCACACTTGTAATCCCAGAGCTCAGGAGGCTAAGTCAGGAGAATCACCACTGAGTTTGAGGCCAGCCTGGGCTACATAGTGAGTTTGAGGACAGTCTGAACTACATAGTGAGACCCTGTTTCAAAAAAATAAAATCCCACAACATAAACCAAGTACAGTGGTGTATACCTATAATCCCAGCATTCAGGGAGGCCAATGCTCGAGCCCAGCCTGAACAACTCAGCCAGACCCTACTTCAAAATAATAAATAAATACATAAGGGCTGGGGATGTAGCTCAGTGGTAGAACAGCCTTGGTTTGAATCTCCCTTACTGCCCCCAAAAGTTTCCAGCCAGGTGTGTAAGCGTACCCTTGTAATCCCAGCCCTCTGGGGGCTGAGGCAGGAGGATCACCATTGAGTTTGAGGCCTGCCTGGGCTACATAGTGGGTTCAAGGACAGTCTGAACTACATAGCAAGACCCTGTCTCAAAAACAAATCATAAATAAATAAATAAATAGTAAATAAATAAATAAATAAATGCAAGGAAACACACCACCTGAGTCAGCCAAAATAGCCAGCAATAGAACTAGAGTCACAAAGACTATGAATCTAGAAATTTGACTAAATAGAAAATTAGTACATGATTTTTATAGAACTTTTGGATGGCATAAAAGCATTTATGATATAATGAGAACACTGCTCCTCATTGTTGTCCTTCCCAAAAAGAGCCACTGTATTTAGCATGTTCTGTTTTCCATTTGGTTATAGTTCTCCTTTTACTTATAAACCCCACCAGGGAACCCTCAGGCCACATTTGGGGAACAGCTGTTCTAAACTTTTATTCAGACAACCCCATTTACATTATTTATCTTAGTATCAGCAGAGTCCAAATACACATAATAGCCTTAAAAATTTGCAGTATCTTGGGTTCTTTCCATGACAGCATATGGAAATCTAATCTTTTTTAGTGGCTATACAACCTATGTGGGTTTTGCTCCAGATAACAGTGCTGAGTCTGAATCTAACATTTGGCACTTGTTAGAGGCAGTTCTGAGTCAAAGGACATACTTAAAATGTTCATAGTTTGCCCTCAGGAAAGGGTGGGCTTCTGCTGGGAGTGGCGGTGCACACCTGTAATCTCAGCACTCTGAGGCTGAGGCAGGATAATTAGACCCTATCTAAAGAAAAAACAAACAAGGAAAAAAAGAGAGGGTGATCCCCAGGTGCTGTCCCAGCAGCCAGCATTCCTTAGCTCCTGCTCTGCCTCGGAGGAGTTTGCATTCTTAGTGGGAGGGACCTAGGTGGGTGCCTAAAGATGCTCAAAGGGAAAGTACATGTGAGTAGACCTCACTGGGGAGATTTCGGAGCCTGAGCCCTAACAACAAGAAGAGTTTGGGAAGGTGCCAGGTGGAGAAGGCAAGGCAGATGGGAGAGATGTCCCTTGCAGAGCAGATTCCCTTGTTATTTCTCAAGGACAGCAAAGAGTCTTTAGTTTCCTAAGGCAGGTTAGCTAACCTCTTGGCCCAGCTCAGAACTATTCACCAGGGCATCCTCTTACCACAGGTGTGTCATGCTGTTACTATTAAAGACACCTAGATTCCCCGAGATCAGCAATGAAGACAGATGTGTTAAGTGCTACAAGCAGGGCCCTGTAGTTCCTCTGTTGGTCATCGCATTGTATCTATCTGGGCCACTCATCTATACAAAAGTCACCTACAGGTCAAACAGATGTGAAAGAATGGGACTGTGGGGTGAAGGGAACAGAACAGAGTGCTAAGTAAGAACAGTAGACAGTGCCAAGAAAGCAGGAGCTTAGGATACAGGGGCCCAGGGGTGCCGATTAGTGCAGAGTAGCTGCCCTCAGCTGCCTCCCAACCCTTTGTTTGCTGCTTGAGGCTGCTGTTCACATCCTTCCCTATAGTTCCCTTCTGTACTTTTTGGGTTTTTTTGTTTTGTTATTTTGCTAAGGAGAATCAAACTCAGGACTTTGAGCTTGCCAGGCAGGCACTGTGCTGCTGAGCTATATCTCCGGCCCTCCCTTCTGTGCTTCTGTGTTTTGAAGAGTCACAAGAATGGTGATGCAATGGAAGGGCCTGGATAATGATAGCCAGGACAAGTCAGAGTCAGTGCTAAATCTGTCAAAGTGACACTACCAGCTCCACTCACCCAAGTCTAACCATTCCCTGTCTGTGATCAAAACCTGTCCCTATGGGTAGCTTAAGTGTGCGAGAGCCAGCAGGGAAAGCTTTGGGCCTCAGTGTCCACAGCAGTGGCTCCCCAAGTTGGGGCAGGAGTCTGGTAGCTTCTTTGCACTGTTCCCTCCCATCTTCTCAGGGAGTCCCAGATCTTGGCTCAGAGGTAAGTGACTGGCCTGCCACATGAGGGGCTTGGTCTTCATCCTACCACCCACTTGTGAGAGTCCCCTGCGGGAAGTCCTGGGTCCAGTGCAAGTGAGCAGTGGGTTGAAGGAGCTTCCTGCTGAGCTGTCAGGTCATTCTCTGGTGGCCTCACTCTTTTTGCTGAGTTTCTTCCCCACCTTCTGGATATCCTTCTGCCGGTGTCTGAGAGGAAAACTGCGTTGCAGAGAATATGAGAGTCTTCTCCGGTCTTTTGTTTGGTGTGGGTAATTGAAAACTGCACTTGAAAACAGTATTATATTTTTGTCTCTCCTTTCCCTCCTGCTGTTCCTAGTGTGGTGAAAAAGGACACTACGCCAACAGATGCACCAAAGGGCACTTGGCCTTTCTCAGTGGACAGTGACAGCAGCTGGAGCCAGCTCAGAGCAGCCCGTGGGGCCCTGTTGTTGGGAGTGTGCACTTAACTGCTGAATGTAGTGTTGGTTCAACTCCGACCAGAGCCAGCAGGCACACTCACTGGGGCTCACTGTTCTGAGGGGCCACATCTGTTAGTTTACTATTATTTTGCTATAATTTTTTTTTTTTTTTAAACAAAGGGACCTGTGCTTCATTTGGGTCTCCCAAGTTGACATCATGTTTGCCTAGGCATCAGTGCCTCTTTTCTGAGACTTCCTGCACACCCACCCTTGGGGAGGGAGTAGTTGGGGAGGGGCTTGTGCTCTGAGAAGCTGTGTGTGGAAGATGGCCTTTCCCCTCGGGGCCTCACACAACACCAGTTTTGGTGAGCCCTAGGACTGGTGGATCATTTGGAGCTGTGGCCAGGTCATGCCTGCTTCCTCCATGTCCTGCTGAATCCTGAAGCTGTGCCTATCAAAGTGATTTGAACCAAGACAGCCTTTCCTGCAAACCCGGTATACTCACTGCCTCAGCCTGGCCCTGGGCCCAGGCAGCAGCAGCTGAGAGGAATGCGGGCCCTCCAGTTTGAGGTTCTCTTTTCTCCTGGGCATATTTTCTTGTGGGGTACATGCTTGACAGTATTTAAGGTATACCCTCAGCCAGAGCTACAGACCATCCTTTAAACAGCTGCCCCAGTCCATCTGCGCCTACCTCCTGCTGATCAAGCGTCTGTACTGTCACTCAGACACCCGTGGCATACAGAGACCGCCCTGTCCTTGAGCCTGGAAAATGTGAAACCATCACCTGCAACCAGCTGGGCAAGTGGGCCTATCCAAGTTCAATTATAAGAACAATTTTTACAGAGTTGATTAAAGCTTGTTTTTTAAGCTGTGTTTCATTACTTAAGAGAGATTCCTTGAGGAAGAAAGATCTACCAGGCTACACTAGCTGCCTGGCATGAAGCTGTGATGTTAACTACTCACCAGTCCAATTATTTGTTTGTTTGTTTTTTGAGACAAGGGTCTTATTATGTAAGTCAAGCTGGCACTGAATTCACTATGTAGCCCAGGGTGGCCTCCTGCCTCAGCCTCCGAAGTGTTGGGATTTCAGGTGTGTGCTCCTATGCCCAGCAGTCCAATTATGTAAATAATAGGATGACCAAAAATTGTGTATTTTTTCATTAATTTTTATAAAACAGGAAATATAAAAATGACAATTTTATCAAATTTACTCAATACGAGAATTGACTGGTTGGGCTAGGGATTTAGCTCAGCAGCGCAGCACCTGCCTGGCAAGCATGAGGTCCTGAGTTTGAGTCCCGGTACCAAAAAAGAAAAAAAAAGAATCAACTAGTTGCAATTACGCTTGCCGGAGCAACACTCGAGATAACAAACAAATGCATTCCCTGAGTGATACTCAGGGTAAACTGGTAAGTGGTTAATACTCTCAGCCCTTTCAACAAATGTGAATCTCACAAATAGAACTGATGCTGGCGATCTCTTAGTCTTTTGGCTAAGATCAAGTGTAAGAGTGACGCTGGCAAGACAGGCCTTTGTACTGGTAGCTGGAGGTTTCCCTTCGTGTCAGACGTTTGGGTAACACCTATTTGTCCAAATTTAGCTCTTCTAGGTGATCTTGGGCACAGCACTGCCCCACTGCCTTCCTCTTCCCTTGGTGGGCTCCATGTGGTTTATGTACTCAATGTTCACCCCTCAATAAGGAGCTGGTGCTGGGCTTCATGCCACCTGATACCCTCTGAAAACCTCCGATGGATTGGGAAGAGGGAGTGAAAGTACTGGAGCATGGAGAGCTTGTATCAGACTTGTGCCTTTCCCTCACCCCTACTATGCTGAGCTTCCTGTTAGTGAAGCTGTGTTACCGGAAAGATCATGCTACCTTCAGTATCTCCAGATGGTCCTTGGTGACTTGATGCCCCAAACTCATGCAGAAAAATGGGGGGAATAAGACACTGAGGTCATCAAAAATCCCCTACCTAGAGCTGTGAGATGGTTAGGGGTGAGGTCTGGCATTCTCAGGAACTTGGTGTCTGCTGTGTAAAGAGTCAGCTATCAAAAGGCCATGATACCTCCAAATGGCCACAAAGCTCACAGCACAAGATAGGCCTCAGGGCAAAGAGAGAAACTCTAGAAGACACTGCCACCTCATAAGCCGAGACATGATCCCGAGTAGTCACGTGGTGGTGTGCAGAGCCCACTAAGACTTCAGGAGCCAAACCATGGGCTGTCTGATAATTTTACACCCCTTGGTGCACAGTGGGCCAGGATGGGCTACAACACGCAAGCAGCACTTATACTGGTCACCTTTTATTGAGCATTAATTCTCACTTAGGCTACGAACAGATTCAGCCATGATTAAGCTGTTCACAGACGGGAGCAGGATGAGGCAGTCACAGTCTATAGTGCAGAGTGTGCCCTCCACACTGGCCCCTTTTCAGTGGTACTTGCGTCGCCGCTCATGTTCTGAAGTCAGAAAAAAATAGTAAGTTTCTTAAGTATTCTAGTGAAAGCACAAGACAATAGTGACAGCAGCAGGCTACAATCATGTGAGTTCTTTCAAGATGATCCAGACACCTGCCAGTGTCAGCAGAATCAGCAAACCTGGGGGCACAAAGGCACCTCAGAAGCCAACCTGCAACCTGGCCAGCCTCTTTCAAGATACCCACTTAGATAAAGAGCCCCCAAAAACCCATCCTTTAGAGACTGTTGCCATGATACAACAGGCTGGCAGGCACCATGATCAGAAAAGGCCCACGAAACTCAGCCACAGGCCCCAGTGACACTGTTGTAGCACTTCCCACCAGACATCATCTGAGACCATCTCAGGTCTTAGAGCCGGGAACAACTGCTCTCCCAGAGCACTGGAGACACTGGATTATAACCACGAGACCTATATCCCTCTTCATATTGGCTGCTAGGAAAATCAAGCCAAATTTTAGTTAAAAGCCTGAAGTATCCTACAGGATGCTTCCCAAGTATGACCTCTACCCTAGTTTCATCTTCATTTTCCTGTGTTTTTCTATCACAAACTTCTCACTTAAATACTATCACATATGTTTCATTCCTACAATTTCCTCCAATTCTTTCAAGTGGAAGTATAGGTAAGGCATCCTAAAGGTCCCTCAGCTGACAGTGGACTGTCATATCTAACACAGGAAGCCAACACCACAATCTTAGGGGGACCTGGAGGCAAGATAATGCAAGAGCCACTCACTGAGTTCCTTGTAAGACAGGCAGTAGCTGAAAAGCACGTAGGCTGCCAGCACCATGTTAAGCCCGGAGATGCTCCCTTTCTTCACGTTGATGTACTTGTTGTAATACCGGTAATAACCTGCAACAGAGGAGGCGCTCACTGCCCTGCTTCCTGTAGTGCACCTTCCTGTAGTGCACAAAATAGTCTGGAATTCTATCAGTCCTGCTCTGGCTGTTCAACCCACTCACTGCACATTCACTGGCTGATAAAGGTAGACAGTCCTGGAGGGTCCAAATCCCCACAGCCGAAGACCAGCTACACAGTTAGGTCCTAGATTCTGTCTTTGGCCTTGATCTTATAGATTTGGCTCAACTTATCATACCCCCCACCTCCAGCCCTGGGGATGCCCTTACCCAAATTTTGACTAATTTGTCCCAGATTCCAACCCCCCAATAAAGGCCACTAGACTGTAGTCAGCTAGGTCAGCCAGGCCCTTGGGGAAAAAGACTTCCCTCTACTCATCTCTTCCCCAGAGGGGAAACATGCTCTATAGTTAACGTAAATGAATGAAATGATTATGTAAGTTTAAAATAGGGATCCCTGGCTGGGCATGGTGGTGCATGCCTGTAATTCCAGCACAAGAGAGGCTGAGACAGGAGGATCGCTGTAAGTTTGAGGCCAGCCTAGCCTACATAGTAAGTTCAAGGTCAGCCCGATTACAGAGAGAGGCCCTGTCTCAAAACCAAATAAATAAAATAAGGATGCCCTGAAGGAGCAGGGCAGGCTATGAACATGAACAGGCCATGTTCACTTCAGTTCACAGTTGTAACTCAACTGGGTATCCTGAGGGCCTTGCATGAAAAAACCCTTAGGGCAGGGCAAGACACACATAAAAGCCACAGGGATGCCACAATTAGAAAAGGGGAGGCAGGCCCCTGAGGTAGTCAGAGATCATGTAGGGCTCACCATGGGATGATCTGGGACTTTCTTCCTGGAATGTGATAGTTTACACAGACTGATGTAACTAGTCCTGTACTTTTTAAATGCACACACCTGTGCATTTCAAATTTGTCTTGGACGTCCTGGCATAGACTGATGTACACTGATTCAAATTCATTCCCTCTGCCTTCCCTTTTGAGACAGGGTCTCACTATATTGCTCAGACTGGCCTCTAACTCATAGGCTCAAATCCTCCTGCCTCAGCCTGCTATGTAGCTGGGACTACAGTCATGTACTACTGTATCTTTTTTCCTTTTTTGGGGGGGTGGTGGTGCTGGGGATTGAATCCAGAGCCTTGTGCAAGCTGGGCAAAGCATTCTACCACTGAGCTACATCCCCAGCCCACTCATTTACTTCTTAAACAAGCTTTAGTTGTAGAAATGCTTATAGACGTTTCTCTAAAATAGAAAAGTACTGATTCAGTACTGATCAGTACAGAGGTACTGATTCCAAGCACAACATTTTCTTGGCTGAAATATCTTAGAGCCAGCCTTTGATAGAGCCAATCAAATATGAAAATTCAATGGCTGACAAACCTTTGCGCTTCTCTATAGAACTTACTAGTCTTGAGACAAGAAGGCCTTTCTTGCCCAAATTAATTCATGGCAAAGAGACCTGAAGACTCAGAAATTTGCTTTTGTTTTACACACATCCATAAGGCTCTGACCTCTCTGAAATGCTCCAGCAATGCCTGTAGGGGTGAAATCCCGCATCAATATCCAGCTGGGCAGCTCCCCTAGTTTCACATCCAAGAGTTTCTTCTCTTTCACTGGTACTGAAAGGGAAAAGCAAAAACAAAAACAAAAACAAAAAAAAGCACCTACTAAACAGTCTCCCAATAATGCAAATAGCATCTCTTTATGTCATTATTTCAACAATTGAAAGGAAGTGCATGATGTAACTACATAGAGGTTACACATAATTATGAGTAAACCCATTACATCAAAAGCACTATTTTAACCTTCAGCCTGTACAATGACAGAACTGCTGCAGCAACAGCTTTATGAACCAACAGACAATAGGATGTGTGAACAGCTTGCTAGGAATAACTAAACTAAGGACCATGGTGAAGACAGCAATAAAGTGCAGCACAAAATATTTTGCAAAACATTTACTTTACGTATATATTAGCTTATTTAATTCTCACACATGGTTGATGCCTTTACCTTGGGGAAGGGAAGTAAGTAGACTCAGAAGTTGGGTATCTTGACCAAGGTCACACACACAGTGTAGATGTGGGACCAATCCTCGAGATGGGACCCATGCTTTTGGTGCTAATCTGAGGAGGGGTCTGCCCAAACTTTGGGGATCTGTGGTCACAGAATGATAGGAGGGGATGTGGACCAAGCGCAGCTGGATGTTCCCTCATGTGGTTCAATGACTGTATGTGTTTGTTTATTGGGGAAGGGCTTTGCGCTGCACCTGGGTCACCTGTGTGCCACCCTCCCCAGGTATGCCAGCCTCAGTACATCCAATAAAAGGAATGTAAAGGAGAGCCAGGTGTAGTGGCACATAACTGTAATCCCAGCACTTGGTAAGCTGAGGCAGGAGAATCACCAAGAGTTCAAGGCCAGCCTTTACTACATAGCGAGACCCTGTTTCACCTCACACCCCATTTAAAAAAAATAAAAGGAACGTTAAAGTTCCCACCTCAAGCATTGTACCTAGGGCAGCAGAGGTCAATAATTTCCAGAGACGGAAACAAGAGACAACCTATCTCGAGAAGTCAAGTAACTTGTAACTTAGTAAAATCCTCTCCATATGGTACAACAGGCCCCAGACCATATCCCAGGTGAGAGTCTGGGAACAAAGCACAGGAAGGTCTCTTGGCTGAAAAAGTACCATACTCATCTCTGGGCCCAAGAAGCAAATAGGGTACTAAGCAGGGGGTGCACCTGTGGGTGTCCAGAAGATGCACAAAAGAAGGAAATGGTCTTCCTCTATCCTTCCCATAAAGACCAATTTTAAAAAGCTTTTAGCAGATACCCTCTTCAGGGCAAAGAGTCCAGGACCACTGTGTCCCTTCTTAAAGATGACCAACCATAGGAGCAGCCAGACTAAATCACTGCAAGGTTTCTTCTCCATTTGGGGATCCAAAGAAAGACTAAGACTCCTTCTGGATCAGCCATAAGAGTCTGCTATGGAGAATCCCACAGATGCTCTGACAGTTACCAACACTGAATAAGAGCAATGGCTTTCAGGATGTAAACGGAAATGCAAGGCTTTATGGCCAACTTGTGATCTGCTCCGGTCATCTAAAGAGCCAGACACGCAGACTTAATGAGTGTCAAGACTAGGGAGTACTTGTCCAAAGGCCACAAGTGACAGGAGTCTGTAAGTTATATGCAGAGCTAAAAGACATCATTAAAAGCCACCCCCAAACCTTCCATCTAGCCTCATCCAACCCATATGGAGCACCTACTATATGCCAGGCACCCTTCTAAGCACCGTGGATTCAGTGGTGACCAAATTACAGAACAACCATCTTCTATTCTACTGTTCTTCCCAGGGTCACCACATTTCAGCCCAGCCCAGCCCAGTGACCACAAACCTTTTAGAGCATTCAGCTCTAAACAAACAGCACTCTGCTACACAATAGGTTTGCCACCACTGGCCTAGCCCCTTTGTTTCTCCTAGGCAACGGGATTATTCACACCTGAGGGCCTTTGTATTTGCAGTGCCCTTAGATCACAGGGCCATCTCAAAGGTCTTCTCCTCAGAGGCCTCCTTCCCTGGAGGCCCTATCTCCAATGAGCTTGACCACTTTCTTCCTCTAAAACCTGAAAGCTCATTTCCTTATCTGTGAAATGGCTTATCCAGGGGATTAAATAAGAACTGATGAACAATGCCAGACCACTGCAGACTGTTATTACTGTTGAAATCTTACTAAGATCTATGTGAAACACCGGAAACAAAGACAGGTAGAGAGAGCAATGGCATATAAATTGAATTTTAAGGACATTTTGAGTAGCCAGCCTTCAGGGATTAATTATAGCCTTTAGTTCTCTTATAAACAGAAAACTGTTTCTCAGTTTTCTCCTTTGTAAAATAAGGATAATAACTACCTACCTTTGTACTTCACTTTATATACTATGTATATGAAACTGTTATCTTCCTGCTTGATTATGAACTGAATGTGAGAACATCCCCACACAGTTCCTGACACATGACACTAGGTTAATGGTTGTTGAACAATCATAGGTTCTTGAGAGGGTAGGTAATTTTATGACTTGGAGAAGTATACTATCCACTTATTAAGGAGTTGCACAGAAATAACAAGTGTCTCCTTACTGCTAATTCCAACCCAGCAGCTGGCGAATGAGTAAAAATTTTAGGTTTTTTTCATGCCACATAAGGTCTCTCTAACAGTCTCTTTTCTTTAAAAAAAAAAAAAAAAAAATATATATATATATATACACACACATATACATATATATACACATATACATATACACACACACATATATATATATATTCCCCCCTTAGCTCATAGCCATATATATATATATTTCCCCCCCCCAGCTCATAGCCATACAAAAAGAGGCCCCAGGACATCCAGCCTGCTGCCCATAGTTTGCCAAACCTTGATTATTAGCCACTGCTGATAATTCCTGTTTCCCTCACTCTGTCTGGTAATGAATTAGTGGATTTGTGCCCTGGCAACAGACATCATCTAAAAGAGCACCAGTATTTAAGACATAAAATCCAAGTCCTGGGGTGATGCTCAACAGGCCAGGCATGTGACCTTGGTCACTGGGTGACCACCTCACACCACTGAGCCCTCCACTGTGGGGCAGGGAGTGTACCATGTACCTTTCATGTACTAAATTTTTAAATCCTGAATCCAGAATTCTGTTCACTTCAACTCTCCTTAAATAAAATGCCGAGTCTCAGTGTTCCCTTTTCATATTGTCCTCTTTAAACACAATCACTATGGATCACGAATGGTCTCATGCCCATTTTATAGATAAGGTAACAGCGTCACTCTCCCTTTTTCTAATCTCTTCATTTTTCCAGGCTGAGATTAAGAATATAAAAACAGGTATAGTGCGTAAGAGTTAATCAAAACTCTGGAGGCTATGTGACCTCAAACAGGCCACACGACATTACTTTCTCCCTCTTTAAAATGAGATCAACGGACTCCCTGATGTGGGTACTGTGAGGAGCTAGAGCGAAAACTCGGTTTCCTATTTAAAAAAAAAATCAGAGTGCATAATGTTTTAATGTACAGATTTACATATGCGTGTCCCCGAAAAGCCTGCCAGGCACTGCTAATAAACCTCATTTACCATAAGGCCCCACATGCCTAGGTCTGAATCCCAGCTCAGCCCTCTCACGAGTTGTGACCTTGAACAGGTCACTTCATCTCGGTAAGCCTATTCAATACGTATGCATCGAATCTAACGTGGTGCCGAGCACCGTCCTAGGCATTAGCTCCTCCTGGAGCTAAAGCTTTAGGAAGGATAGAAGGAAGTTGCCCATAGGGTTCAAGTCCAAATCGCCTGTGTCGGAGGGGGAAAGAAGCAGCTATTCCTTAATTAAGAGAGGGTCACTGCCCCAAGGCAGAACAGTCCCAGACCCGAAGGCGAGTCTCCAGGCTTCTCTCGCCCTCCATCCCGAACGTGGGAGGAGCAAGTCCTGGGCAGCGGGAAGCCAGGACCGGGAAAGCGCAGGAAAGTCGGACAGCGCAAAACCCTGAAGCAAGGGTTCAGCGCGCCCGAAGTGACGCCGCGGTGAAGACCCCGAGAGTAGGGCAGTGGCCTCCGCAGCCTCCTCCCTTCACAGTGCAGCTCTGACCTGTACACCAGCCTTTGCCTCCAACGCGGCCTACAAACACAGAACAGGAACTTACCGACGGAAGCCATCTTGGAGTCCTGGTGTCCGCTAAAGTGTGCCGCGCAAGGGCTGCTGGGTAGGGAGCCGTGAAGCTGGCGCTGGGAGCAGACGCTCATGGGAAGCAGGTCAACACTGCCACTATACTGGACCTATAAAGGTACCATGAAGAGAAGGGCGACGTCCCTTGAAAGCCTAAACACGAGGGAATCTGCAGTTTAGTGAGCAGGCGCCTTAGTCTGGTCTCCCTATCCCAGTAGCCTGCGAGGGATTTAAAAAAAAAAAAGTTGGCCTTTAGGTAGAAGGTATAATAAGGACACAGAAAGCGGTGGTGGCACACGCCTGTAATCCCAGCACTCAGGAGGCTGAGGTAGGAGGATCGCCATGAATTCAAGGCCAGCCTGGGCTACATAGTGAATTCAAGGCTAGCCTGAATTACAGAGCGAGACACTGTCTCAAAAAACCAAAAAAGGGGCAACCTGCTTTCCAGGTCCCCTTCTGTCCCTCTTAGACAGAAGCTTTCTTTCTCTCAATAAATTCTTCCTACTCTTAAAAAAAAAAATTTTTTTTTTTTTTTTAAAGAAAGAAAGGAAAGTTGTATGACAAAGAATTTAGAAACCAGAGTAAGGACTACTACCTAAAGTCATAATAGATAAAGGTCACCCTGCCCCGCCCCCAAGGTCCCCTGGCATGTGCAAAACCAGTACCTGACCCTGGCCTATGTCCACCTCATTTGCACTGAGACACACCCCCCCGCCCTGTGGGCTTTGCACTCCCCCTGGCTTTCTTCCACTCTGTGATGTGTACTTTTGTTTCTTTCACGTTTTTTGTTTTGATTTTATTTGTTTTGTTTTGATTTGTTGTTTTTTGAGACAGGGTCTCACTATGTAATCCAGGCTGGCCCCAAACTCATGACAATCCTCCTGCCTTAGCCTTCCAAGTGTTGGGATTACAGGTGTGTGCTACCATGCCCAGCCTCTTTCACTTTTAATAAATATTATGCTTGTTACTCATTTTGAGTGTCCTGCTCCATTCTTTGTTCGGGTTACCAAGAACCTGGAAACAACCCCACCCCCTTCTATCTAGTAACAGCTATGGTGGCACAGCCCTGTAGTCCCAGCACTCTGGGAGGCTAAGGCTGGAGAACAGCAAGTTAGAGTACTCCTGAGCAATTTAGCCAGATCCTGTTTCCAAAAATAAAAAGGGCTGGGGCATGGTGGCACATGCCTGTAATCCCAGCAATTGGGAGGCGGAGGCAGGAAGCCTTGTTTTGAGTTCGAGGCCAGCCTGGGCTATAAAGTGAGTTCTAGGAGAGCCTGAACTACATAGTGAAACTCTGTCTCAAAAAGACAAAATAAATAAAAATTAAAAAGGCTGGGATGTAGCTTAGCGTGAAGGCCCTGGGTTCAATCCTCAGTACTGGAAGGAAAAAATAAAGGCATGTTGGCTTTGTTACCCTTAAATTTGTTGTGAGAAATGAAGGGGCATATCGAGAACCTTGCTTTCAGCTGTGCTGGATGGGAGGGAAGCTCCGACTCTCAGGGAATTCACAGACACCAGAAGGTGGTGTCCAAACAGGCTTCAAAAAGATTTGATTCAAGTGCAGCCACTGTGTCCCAGCTCTGGGCTAGGTTCAGAGAACTGAAATAAGACCCTTTGGGTACTTTCAAAGATAGACAAAGCTAAAACTGGGCATGGTGGCACACAGCTTGGGTAATTTAGCAGCTTAGCAATTCCCTGTCTCAAAAAAAAAAAAAAATTAAAAGAGCTGGGGATGTAGCTTAGTGTGAAGGCCCTGGATTCAATCCCCGGTACCAAAAACAAACAAACAAAAAAACAAAAAAATAAAACTAAGCTAACTGTTCATGTGCTATGGGCAGATTTTAATCGGTACTACAGTGTCACAAAGAGAAAAGAATCCAGTATGAATTGAACTCAAATTTGATTAGTACAGAGGTGACTGAGTATTTTTTACAGAAAAAGAAAGGGCTCAGTAGAGTCAAGGAAGTGAAAAAATATCCCCCCAAAATCTGGAAGGGGTTTGGGCCATATGAAACCCATTTGGGTCTGCCAACTGGCACTCATGGAAGTTGAAGGTAAGTTGAGAAAAGAGCTTACAGCAGCCTGGGTGGGGTTTGGTCAAGGAGAGAATTTTGTCAGCTGAAGGCTGCAGCTCTTCTATCTGCCGCAAGCATGCCTCTAAGACAAGGATGACTCACAACCGCCATCTTGTTTTATTCTGGAAAAGCCACAGGCCTGTGTAGGTAACCCAGGACTCAACAAAAAATATCTAGAATATATAAAGAACTCAAAAAAATCAGACCCCTAAATTTAAAGACCCAATTTAAAATGGGCATCTGAAACGAATAGACACTTCTCAGATGAAGAAGTACAAATAGCAAATAAACATATGAAAAAATGTTCAGTATCACTGGTCACTTGAGAAATGCAAATTAAAAGAACACTGAGATTCCATTTCACTCCAGAAAGAATGGCTATTATCAAGAAATCAACCAATAACAAATGCTGGAGGAGCTATGGGGGAAAAGGAACCCTTCTCCACTGTTGGTGGGAGTGTAGACTGATGCAACCACTGTGGAAATCAGTGTGGAGATTCATAAAAAACTAAAACTAGGGGTTCCTTTTGACCCAGTTATTCCCCTTCTTGGTATCTTGCTAAAAGAATTAAAAGCATCATACCACAACAATATATGCACACCCATGTTTATAGCAGCACAGTTCGTAATAGTTAAATCTTGGAAACAGCCCAAATGTCTATCAACTGATGAATGGATAAAGAAGATGGGGTTTTTTATACAATGGAGTACTACTCAGCCATAAAGAAGGATAAACTTGAGACATTTATAGATAAATGGATGTACCTCGAGAACATAATTTTAAGTGAAATACATTAGACACACATGTTTAAATATTGCATTGTTTCTCTTGTGTAAGAAACCCAAAGGATAGGGCCAGTGAGATAGCTCAGCGGCATAAGCGCCTGCCTGGCAAGCGCGAGGTCCTGAGTTCGACTCCCAGTACCCACATACGAAAAAAGGGCCGGTGATATCACTCAGCAGCACGGGTGCCTGCTGCTGTGTGAGGTCCTGAGGTCGACCCCCGGTACCCACAAAAAAAAAAAAAGAAAAAGAAAAGAAACCCAAAGGATAAATAAGGACCAAAATGGATGATAGATATTGGGAAGTAGGAAGAAAATGTTCAAATGGGAAGGGGAACAAGGGAGAGGGTGGGGGAAGAAAAGGGAGGGATTAGGGATAAAAAAAATAAAAAACAATGAAAGAAAAACAATAGAAACAAAGTTTTGTAAAGGGAGAGGGGAAGAAGGTCTTTAGGAAAGGGAGGGGAATGGGAAAAAATAGAATTAAGATATATTATGTACAAGTACAAATTCAGTATGATGAATGTGATCACTATGTATGCCAAAAGTGTACCAATAAAATTAATTTAAAAAAAAGAATGTAAGCTGAGTGTGGTGGCACACGCCTGTAATCCCAGCACTCAGGAAGCTGAGGCAGGAGGATTGCCATGAGTTCAAGGCCAGCCTGGGCTACACAGTGAGAGCCGGTCTCAGAAAAAAAAAAAAAAAAGAATGTAAAGTATCACACAGAGTTGCTTAGTTGATGATACTGTTTTGCATGTGTAATATTACTGAAGGAAACTTACCCTTATCTCTGATAAACACACACAAAAAAAAAGAAAAAGAGAAAAGAGCCTGTATAGTTAGCTTTTCATCACTGTGACTAAATACAGGGTGTGATCAAAAAATAAAGTGAATGTTTAAATTAAAGGAAATGTATTACAGTAAAAAAAAATTATTAATCCTCCTCAGAATACTCCCCCTCCCAGCCCAGCATGGTGGCACATGCCTGTAATCCCAGCACTTGGGAGGCTCAGGCAGGAGGATCACCACAAGTCTGAAGCTGGCCTGTGCTATGTAGTGAGTTCGAGGCCACCCTCCACTACAAAGCCAGACCTGCCGAGGACCACCTGGATGACTCTCCTTGAAAGAAGAGCAGTTATCTCCATTTTGGCTAAACCTGGCCCTATTTCCATGTATTGAGATGTACAGAGATGACTAGGAATTTTCTTTAGCCCCTCAATTGACTTTAAACGATGCAAATCAGTCCAGCCCAGGTGCTGATGTGTGGTCTTTGAAGCAAGGCGACAGGTCGGTGTTACCCCACCCCCACAGCTCCCAAAGCACATGTGTGAGCCAGGCAGGATGGAGAGCTGTGCTCCACGCTGTTGGCTGGGATGGAGCCTCGAGTGAGAGGCTATGACTTCTCAGGGCACAGAAGATTACACATCAGAGCTGAAGCACCAACCACAAAACATTAGATACTACCTCCAATTGGGTTATGGAAATTACTCTTTCTGCGTATCTTCTCTCTGCATATTGCAGAGGTGATTTCAGGCCTCCTACCTAGCTCACCTCATGGTACTCATGTACTTTCTACCGCGGAGCCACACTCATAGCACCTGAAGTTGTTTTTTGTTTTGTTTTGTTTTGTACTGGGAATTAAACTCAGGGCCTCGCGCTTGCCAGGCAGGCGCTGTACCACTGAGCTACATCGCCAGCCCTGAAGTTGTTCTTGATGACTATACTTCATAGCTCATTTTACAAACCAGTGGGCAGAGTTGGTGGTTGAATCACTATCTGAGAAACTGATGAAAATGTGTCTAAATCTATGTATCTATCAAAGAGCAAATCACCTATCTCGCTAACTACTTATACACATACCCCTCCACTTCACCAGAAGGAGTATAAAAGAGGTGATGTCTGTTGATTCAATGGAGGGGATTGAAATTTGTACCCTTCAGGGTAGCTGATCCAACCAAAACCTGAGGGACCATCTTTACCCAAGGGTCCACCTAACCAGGTGAAGGAGGTAAAGCCTGAGGGGTTTTCTCAGGTTTGCCACTTGCTTGATGAGTCACTTTGGTCCATTTGCTTATCTTGTCTCATTTTCTCTTTAGAAAAGTGGGATTCACAATACAATGTGTCCCTCCAAGAGGGTTAGATTAATACTGTAATATAACATGCTAGGAAAGTAGTAGTGTCACATGACAAGCATTCCCCTCAACTTGTGCTATGATCTTTTAAAAAACAGTACTGGGGATTGAACCCAAGGCCTTCACATTGAGTGACATCCCCAGCCCTACTTAGAATTTTTTAATTTTAAAAAATTTTTGTAACTGTCTTGATAAACTGCCCCAGTGGTGCTCAAATTTTCAGTACTCCTGCCCCAGCCTCCTGGAGTGCTGGGATTAACATGAGTTTAAGTACTCTCTGTGATTATGAGAAAATAGTCTTCCTTGGTAGGTGTGACCCACCTGCAAATCCTTGTGGTGTTCTGTGTGCAGAAGGACTGGGGAGAAGAGAACCCGGATCCCTGAGGGACCCCACATTAGCTTCCCTGGTGAGCTGCACTTGGAATTTTTCAAGTTGTTTCCCAAACTTCACTCTCTTAGCGTCTCCATAGCCCTGGGAAGGTGGGTTTTCCGGAATTACAATGGTGTGTATTCCCCAATCCCTTGCCTTCGCACCTTGCTTGCTTTAGGTTCTCACGTTGAATGGGTGCTTTACAAACAGGACAAAGTACTCAGTCAATCCCAAACCATAAGAGCAAAACAAAAGGCCCTGGTCAGTTCACCTAACTGCTAAAATTGACATCCTTCTAAAGTACCAGACTGCATTATGTCATGGGGCCTCGTGGCGCAACGGTAGCGCATCTGACTCCAGATCAGAAGGTTGCGTGTTCAAATCACGTCGAGGTCAGAATTCCAGATGTTTTCTTTAGTGTGTGGGAATTTATATTTAAATTCTCTAGCAAAACACATGTCTTGGCACTAACTTGGATGTTCTTTTGCTACCCCCAAAAGAATTCTTGTGAACAACTCATCAATGGACAAACTAAAGGTTAAGGATGAATGGAAGTTAAAAAAGTAAATCCAAGTGATCTGAAATTTAAATTTTTCTGCTCACTTCCATATCAGGACTCGGTTTCAGGTAAGACTTTCAGATAACTTTAAGCAGGCTCTTGAAGCAGGAGGAGGCTTTGCTAATGAGTTCTTTCTGGTGTGAAAATAGTTTCATTGGAGGTGGGCGTGGTGGCATATGTTTATAATCCCAGCACTCTGGGAAACTGAGGCAGGAAGCTCAATTGCACATTTGAGTCCTGCCTAGGGAATTTAGTGAGACTCTCTCAAAATAGAAAAAGGGCTGGGTATGTAGCTTACCATGAAGCTTGGTACCACAAAATAAAATTCCCAGTACCACAAAATAAAAGATGGATTTAAGGTACCAGGGAATTGAACTCAAGATCTTGCACTTACCAGGCAGGAACTTGCACCACTAAGCTATATCCCCAGCCCAAATTACTATTGATTATTATTTTTTGTGGGTTTTTTTGTTTTGTTTTGTTTTGGTACCGGGAATAAAATTCACAACCTCATGCTTGCCAGGCAGGCACTATGCTGCTGAGCTATATCCCTGGCCCTAAGGAGTCAACTTCTAACCCTGTATCACTCCCCCCTCTCCCCCTCCCCTCTCCCTTCTCCCCTCTCCCTATCTCTCATCTTTCATGGTTTGAGCTTCTGAACATTCTGATTAAGGAGAAAATACTGTAAAACTGATTTAAAAATGTATGATGTTTGGGAAGAGGAAGCTCTTGAAGTCTCTAAGAGTGGAAAGTTACAGGAGTAATTATCACCATTTCACTTAGGAGTTCAGTGTGTCTCTCAATCGGAGATGAAACAATTAAGTCCCACATATAAAGCAGCTGTTGTCATGAACTGAGAGCAAGGAAACCCCCACATTAACAGAAACGGAGATAGCTGGGAACTTTCCAGAGTGGAGATTCCTCTGTGCCAGTCCCTCCTCTCCCTCTGTTTTAAATAGCTGCTCCTGGCAGGGGATGTAGCTTAGTGGCAGAGAACTTAAATAACTATGCTTGCGCCCTGAGTTCAATCCCTAGCAGTGATGGTTAGTGGGGAGTCTCCTAGGTATTGCTTTTAACAAACCTTAGAATGGACAGAATATCTGCTCACATTGATGCCAAAGTAGCTTGAACACACAACCATCTGATCTCCAATTGGCTGTGCCACCATTTGTACAAAGCACAAGGTTCTTCTGTATATTTAATATACGCTAATTTAATCATTTTTCAGTAGCATAGTTCAATACTTGTTCTCTGCTTGCACATCCTTTGAAATAATCTCTGCGTTTCTTGTCCTTTCATTAAGGGATATATAAGGTAGAATGAGACAGCTGATAAAGTAGAGGTAAAACAGGATTCTGGAGCTCAGGGAATACTTGCCTTTGCAATCCAGAAACTACTTGTCCATCAGGGGAGTTTGTTATCCTGGGAGCAGTACAGGTGGCCAAGGACTTAAGGTTTCAGCAGCCAAGAAGACAAAGATTTACTCAAAATTCAAGTGAGGTGGGGACAAGGATCAGGTCCATTTGACACCGAAGCATCCTATGCAGCTAAGGACCTGGGGAAAGTGGGAGGGGAGGGACTGAAAGGAAATTCTTGATATCTATTTTCTGTCATCTTGAGAGCACCATGGGGGCTGTCTTAGTTCTTCACTGAAGCTGGGTCCAACTTGCAGGACACAAAAGAAAGCACCCCAGGGCCGGTGAGATGGCTCAGCGGCGTAAGCGCCTGCCTTGCAAGCGCGAGGGCCCGAGTTTGACTCCCGGAACGCACATACGAAAAAGGGGCCGGTGATATCGCTCAGCGGCACGGGCGCCTGTTGGCGCGCGAGGTCCTGAGGTCGTCCCCCTGGTACCCACAAAAAAAAAAAAAAAAAAAAAAAAAGAAAGCACCCTGGCAACTGTGATGCTGGTAAGACCTGTGGTCTCTCTCTCTCTCATGTTCATATTCCTGGAATTAACCTTCTGGACTAACGCCCCAGCTCATCTCTTTGGGGATTTTATGCTGGACCCTCAATCCCTTGCGAACCTTCCAATACCAGGAACTTTCTTGGAGCCCTGCCTTTCCTCCCTGGATGTTCTTTGAAAAGACACAGGAGCATGTTGCTTCACTTCTGAAGAAGGATTTCTCTACTTAAGAGCGACTCTGAGCACAATCGTGTTAATTTATTTCACAAACATTTTCATGATCACAAGATAGTATGAGAACATGCAAACACACACTCACATACAGGAGGTGTGCCAAGCTGTGTTCTAGAAGCACTCAGAGAATAAAATAGACCAGGCTTGGGCTCAGGAAGGTAACAATTTCATAATACATCAGAAGAGATTTTGACAAATGACAAATGACACCACACAAATGGAAGGGTGGAGAGAGATGCAGAGGTAGGGATTCTCTTCCAGCCCTTTACACGAAGTGTGCAGAGCTATAGCCCCACCCCACCTCCCTTTTAACAGGGTCTTGCTAAATTGCCCAGGCTGGGCTTGAACCTGGAATCCTCCTGCCTCAGCCTCCCAAAGTGCTGGGATTATAGGTGTGTTTTTACTCTATTTTTAAGAGAGCAGTTGCTTTTTTTTAAGAATAAAATATGTTTCTTAAAATAAATGCCAAAATACAGGAAATTATGACAAGAAAACTTAAAATTACCCATAATCAAACCACTCAGAGAAAATCAGCATGGTCTGATGATCCACACTTTCCTGATATTTTTGTCTGTATTCCCTCAAACATTACTCTTTTGTAAAAAAAAAAAATCTTTTTGTAATTTCCCCATCAGTACTATGCTGACAGGTATTACCTACAAATTAAACGCTTATTTTAAAAACAGCTTTGAGATGTAATTCATAAATGATACAATTCACTTTAAATTAGTTTGCAATTGGTGATTCTTAGTACATTCACAGAATTGTGCAGCCATCACTACAATCAATTTTAGCACACTTTATTTTTGTAGTGCTGGGCATCCAACCCAAGGCCTGGTCCATGCCAGGCAAGCATGCTACTGCTGAGCTACATCCCCAGCCTGAAGAACAGTTTTATAACCCCAAAAGAAGACCAGTCCCTTAACTGGCAGTCCTATGGGTCTGAAATGCTACCAAGCTGCCAATGATTACATCAAAGGGTTATTCCCTCAGGCAGGGCTTCCTGCCTTTTCAGAGCAAATACTTGCAAGGAGAGGAGTCACAGTGAGAAGTATCTCAAATGACAATCTGAAGGCACTTGTATTTATCTCAGAAGGTATTTTATCTCAGCATTTTTTTTTTTTTTTTTGTCTTTTTGAGACAGGGTTTCACTATGCATTCAGGCTGGCCTCGAACACAATTTGTAGCCCAGGCTGGCCTTGAACTTGCAGCGATCCTCCTGCTTCAGCCTCCCAAGTGCTGGGATTACAGGAATGCACCACCACCCCTGGCCCTTTTTTTTGAAACAGGGTCTTGCTATGTAGTTCAGGCTGCTCTCAAACTCATGATCATCCTCCTGCCTTGGCCTCCTGAGTGCTGGGATTACAGGCATGTGCCACCACAGCTGGTTATCTCAGCTTTCAGATGTCAATTTTGGAGGCAAAAGTTCCATACACCAACAATCTCATTTGCATATTGGTGCATATTTGTCAACATGGCTGTCAGATGGTTGTCAAGTGTGACTATCAGCCAGCTGGTTGGCCCAGTGACAGCTTGTGTTATGAAAGAAATCTCAAAATGGAGTTCATTCTAGGCTCAAGGGCCTGGGTTCAAACCCCAGCACCACTCCCACAAAGAAAAATTCACATTGGTCATAATACCAATTTACTTAGATTCACAGGAATCATAGCATGGCATAATACATATCACGACAAAGTTATACATTTGAGGGGACAAAAATATGAAAAGGTGATGCATCCTTCTCAACTGGGCAGGGACATACGATTCTTCAGAAAGGAGAATCAGCAAAGAGTTTGGACAATATCGTAATCTACCAAGGTGCATAGTTAAAACACACCTATGGAGACAACTTGAAAATAGTCTGGCTTCCTTCCACCTCCCAAATTATTTTAGATTCTTATGCCTTCAGAACTGAGTAATATTTTTCTGTGAATTCATAGACTAAGAAAGAGGGGTGTGTTGATGGGACAGCTTCAGAGAGTTGTATGGGGAATGGTTGAGAAATGGAATCAGAAGAGGAGAAGACCATGGGTAAGAAGAAATAACCATGGATATATTTAAAAAACTGCCAAATAATGCCACATCTTAGCCAAATTTGGGAGTAATAATTGTGGAATGGTGTTTTCTTGTTGCTCAGTGTCTCAGTTTTGTCAGTTTATGGGCTTGGCACTTGGCCCAGTGATGCACAAAATGAGAATAGTCATTGATCCTATGAAACTTACAATCAAGAGGGGAAGATGTAAATAACAGCAAATATATATGTATAATTACTTGTGGCAATTCTACAGAAAGTACATGGTTCTGTGAAACAATTAAGTTAGTGGGAGGGTGATCAGGCTTCTCTGAAGAAGTAACGTGAACTAAAATCTGAAGGATGACTAGTGGATTTTGAGGGGATGCGTGTGTCGTGGGATGAGTTTGGTGTGCATGAGACACTATATACTATAGAGCCCATATGATCTGAGTACAGAGACTAAGTGACAGCAGCAAATAATTCAAGGTTGGTAAACTCAGGTAACGTAGGGTCTTAAAAGCTTAAAAGAAGCTACTGAAAGGTCCTGAGAAAAGTGCTACCAACCAATTTAATTTTTTTACTGTACTGGGGATCAAATCCAGCAGGGCACCCTGCATCTGAGCTATGTTCCCAGCCCTTTTTATTTCAAGGCAGGGTCTACTACATTGCTCGGGTTGATCTTGAACTTAGTGGCCCTCCTGCCTTAGCCTCCCGAGTGGTTGGGATTACAGGTGTGTACCATTGCGCTTGGCTGACTGACAGATTTAATTTTTATTGTTTATTTCTTTTTGCTGTGCTGGGGTTCAATCCAGGGCCTCCAGCATACTATACAACTACTTTACCACTACTTTACTACTTTTTGTGTCTGGATTCCCCCAAAACCTCAGGAGGTCGTGGGGGGCGGGCTTTTCGGAGGTGGCCGAATCTAGAGTTTGTGATTGATTCATGGTCCAATGATGGTATTAAGGGTGTGAGTGTTAGCCTGCATACAATATAAGGGAGAGCAAGAGGTTTGTCTGTCTCTCTCTCGTTGCTTTTGATGTCTTCCACTGCCATGAACTGTTGCCCCTCTGCCATGTGCCACCCCGCCTTGGACCCAGCCAATTGTGGACTGAAACTTCTACAAACTGTGACCTAAATAAACCTTTCCTCCTTTAATCTTGGGTGTCAGGTATTTTGTCTCAGCAATGAGAAAAGTAACTAAGACAATCACTGAGTCTCCTTCCTCAGGCTTGTTTATTTTTTAATTTTGTTTTGCTTTTTGTTTTTGAGACAGGGTCTCACTAGGTAGTTCAGGCTGGTCCTGAACTCACTATGTAGCTCAGGCTGGCCTCGAACTCTTGGCGATCCTCCTGCCTCAGCCTCCCGAATGCTGGGATTACAGGTGTGTGCCGCCATGCCCGGCTGGCTTAATTTTTTTTTTTTTTTTTGTGGGTACCGGGGGGTCGACCTCAGGACCTCGCGCGCCAGCAGGCGCCCATGCCGCTGAGCGATATCACCGGCCCCTTTTTTGTATGTGGGTTCTGGGAGTCGAACTCGGGCCCTCGCGCTTGCAAGGCAGGCGCTTAAACCGCTGAGCCATCTCACCGGCTGGCTTAATTTTTAAATGCTCACTTTGGCTACTTTGAAGAGCATGAATTGAAGAAAGGCAAGATTAGACAAGGAAAGATTATTCAGGTGACTACAGTAATTTGAAGACTACAGTGAAACAATTGGTTTCAACCCATTTCTGTAAACAACTGGATCTAATGGTTCCAGTGTTTCTGACACTAAGGAAAGAAGTATTTTTTGCCAGGTTGATATCAACTTCTTTGGCTCAGAATAAGTGACCCTACCAGTACTAATGTTCCATAACTCCTGGTATAGACACATCCCCACTTCAAAGCCAAGCTCCCCACTTGCTACTTTCTTACATTTAACTTTTCCTAATGAACTCATTCCTAATCATGTTTCTTTCATATCTCTTCAATCAGTAAAATGGGTTATCAATCCTATCTATGCTTTCTATTTAACAGCCAGAATGCTATCCACGAAATCAGCACTGGCACACAGTTTAATAGACTTAGGCTTTATAATTAGAAAGGATGGAGAAAAGACCAGGCTTCTTCTACAGGTCTCCCTTTACCCTCCAGTCAATAATCATACACTAAACTGGGAGTGGTGGCACATACCTGTAATTCCCAGCTCTCTAGGGTGCTGAGGCAGGAAGATCACAAACTCAAGGCAAGCCTGGGCAGTTTAGCCACTTAGTAGACCTTGTCTCAATATAAAAATAATAGTCGGGTGTGGTGGCAAGCCTGTAATCTCAGCAGTCGGGAGGCTGAGGCAGGAGGGTCGCTGAGAATTTGAGGCTAGCCTAGGCTACATAATTAGTTCAAGGCCTGCCTGAACTACATAGCAAGACCCGGTCTCAAAACACACACGAATGAATGAATGGATGGATCAATGAATGAATGAAGACCCCGGGTTCAATCCCAAAAAATCCTACACTAAAATCACTTGAAGAGCTTTAGTGACAGCTTCTTATATCTTTCAAGTGGAGTTTCATCTCCGTTGTTAAACTGACTGCGAAGTCCAGCAGTCCTCATGCCCCCCGAAGATGGCACCGATGTCCCGGAGCCCTCTGGGAACTGGAGTTCTTTCGCCCGGACCCCAGTGCGCAGTTGCCTGCCAGTGCGCAGATGCGACATCACACGGAGCTGGAGGCTCCGGGCTTTGCGTCTCCGCGCTCGGTGGGACTAACAGGCGGCCTTGTCAGCTCCTCCCGTCAGCCGCAGGGAGCAGCCTACAGGATCCCAGTTTACAGACAGGGCCCAGGCTGGCGGAGTCCAGGGGTAAGAGAACCCGGGGCTACCCCGCTACGCGTGGCTCCTGCCGCAGCCTCAGCCGCGGGCTTTCAGGTCCCGGCCCGGGAGACAGGGATGGGCGGCACCTGGGCCTCGTCGTTCCCCACAGGGGGCCCGCACTTGGCGGGGCGGGGGTCTCCCACCTTCCGGGCCACGTCCTAGCGCCTGGCGTCTCACTGCCCCGGCGGCCGCTAAGACCTCTGGGGAACCGAGGCTTCGAGCGGGGGATTCTGGGAGTCGCCCGCGGGCAGAGGGCATCGCCAGAATGAGGCCCATGACCTGCCTCGGGCCGCAAGATGTCACTATAATAAAGGCCTCAAAGAAAGCAGAATTACTTTTGAAGCCCTAGGATTAAAAGCAAAGGAATGGACGCATTAGTAGTGGAAATAGAGATGCCCCAGGGAGCAGGAATCAGTTCTACAGAAAGACAAACCCGACCTCAGAATCTCTTCAGCGCTTCATATCAAAGTTGGATGATTTACAGAAAGCAGCACGTTATGTGTTCCTGAAAAGTCCATGCTCATGTCATCTGAAGCAGTAAACACTGAGGAAGTCAGCAATAGGAGGACAAGGAAGAGAGGCTGATCATGGATTCTCTGACCATCGAAGTTGGGGAGAAGGTAAGACTAAGAAAATAAGGAGTTGAAAGTGGGAAGAAGTGGGACAAAGGAGCGATCAAAACGTACAGTGAATGTTTAAATTACAGTGTGTTACGGTATAAGACCGTAATAAAATCTCCATTAATCCCCCTCAAAATACTTCCCGTTCCTTCAAACACACTTATCTCATAGTTCTTGCCACTTTTTTTTTTTTTTTCCGAGACAGTGTTTCTCTATGTAGTTCGGGCTGGCATTAAATTCACCATGTAGCCCCAGCTGGCCTCAAACTCCCTCCTCAGCCTCCTGAGTGCTGGGATTTCAGGTGTACACCACTATACCCAGCCCATAGTTCTTGCCGCTGTCTTTTTCTGTTTGTTTGTTTGAGACAGGGTCTGGTTATATAATTCAGGCTGGCCCTGAACTCTCTGTGTAGCCCAGGCTGGCCTCGAACTCACGGAGATCCTCCTACCTCAGCTTCCCGAGTGTTGGGACTACAGGCATGCGCCACCATGCCCGGCTCTTGCGGCTTTCTGAAGCAGTTCTGAAGTCCTCTTTTATGAATGTCTTTACAAGGTATGATAAAAAAATATGGTGAGTGCTGATGCCAAGTGCCATCTAATGGAAAATCAGCTTCATAAAAATTTGACGGTGTCGGGCCCGTGAGATGGCTCAGCGGCTTAAGCGCCTGCCTGGCAAGCGCGAGGGCCCGAGTTCGACTCCCGGAACCCACATACGAAAAAGGGGCCGGTGATATCGTTCAGCGGCATGGGCGCCTGCTGGCGCGCGAGGTCCTGAGGTCGACCCCCCGGTACCCACAAAAAAAAAAAAAAAAAAAAAAAAATTTTGACGGTGTGTCCTCATCCAACTTTTCACTGGGTCTGGTACCATGTAACCTCTAGCTTTTCCACAAGGTAGAAATGACCCTGAAAGGTAAACATTTTAAATTGATTCGAGACATTGGGGCAGCCACAATTCAACTGAAGACATTCATGAAAGAGGACTTCTAAAACTGCTACAGAAAGTGGTGAGAACTATGAACTAAGTGTGTTCTAAGCCAGGAGAGGTATTTTGAGGGAGATTAATGGCAACATTTCTTTTACTGTGACACATTTCTTTTTATTTAAACACAGACTGTTTTTCAATCACTTCTCATACTCTTGATGAGAATGAAAATGTCAGGGGCCCCTCAAATAATAGAAAAGCAGCGGACACCTCTCTGAAGAAGGCCTGGAATAAACAGTACCATGTTGAGAAATCACAAACAGGCTCCTGTAGCATGTTCTCTGGCCCCATGTTCCTTTTTCCATACTGCTGTGCTCATCCACTTAGTCTGTAAAACTGTTGAAGGTAAAATGTTACATTGTGTTTGCTTTTATGGAAAAGGCAGCTAACACTTTTCTACCCCTAATAGACTAGTCCAGAATGTTGATATGTTTTAGATCTGTAAACTTTTTTAAAATTAATTAAGTTTATTGGTTCATTTTAGGTATACATAATGATCACATTCATCATAGGGAATTTGTACCTGTACATGATATAACTTGGTTCTTTTTCCTATTTCCCTACTCTCCCTTCAACTCCTCTTCCCCTCCTTATTTACAAAAGCTTTGTTTCCGTATTTTCCTTCTTTTTTCAATTTTTTCTTTTCCCTTCCTTCCTTTCCCCCCCGTACCTCCCTAGTTCCCGTTTCCATTTGAACATTTTCTTCCTACTTTACAATATCTATTATACATTTTGGTCCTTATTTACAGTTTTGATTTCGTACACCAGAGAAACAATGCAGTATTTACACGTGTGTCTGATTTATTTCACTTAAGAGTATGGTCTTAAGATGCATCCATTTATCTAGAAGTGTCTCAAGCTTGTTCTTCTTTATAGCAGGGTAGTACTCTATTGTATTAAAAAAAAAAAACACTTTAGTCAGGTGTGTTGGCGCACGCCTGTAGTCCCAGCACTCAGGAGGCTGACGCAGGATGATCACTGTGAGTTCGAGGCCAGCCTGGGCTACATAGTGAGTTTAAGACCAGCCTGAATTACAGAGTGAGACCCTGTCTCTAAAAGCAAAAACAAAACAAAACAAAATAAAACAAAAACCACATCTTCTTTATCCATTCATCAGTTGATGGGCATTTGAGCTATTTCCAAGATTTAGCTATTACAAACTGTGCCTTTATAAACATGGGCGTGGATATATCGCTGTGGTATGATGCTTTTAATTCTTTTAGGAAGATACCAAGAAGGGGAATAGCTGGGTGGACTGGAACCTCTAGTCCCAGTGTTTTGAGGAATCCTGTGAGATTAACTTAAAAAAAAAATTTTTTTTTTTCAATACTGGGGATTGAATCCAAGGAGCACTGAGCGATATCCCCATCCCTTTTTAAATTTTACTTTGAGACAGGGTCTCACTAAATTGCCTAGATTGACCTCAAACAAGTGATCCTCCTCCTTTACCCTCCTGAGTAGCTGGGATTATAGATGTACACCATCATATCTGGCTGAGTAGACTTATTTGATCAAAATACTTTTGCTTTGTTGTCTTTTTTTTTTTTTTTTTTTTGTGGGTACCGGGGGGTCGACCTCAGGACCTCGCGCGCCAACAGGCACCCGTGCCGCTGAGCGATATCACCGGCCCCTTTTTCATACGTGGGATCCGGGAATCGAACTCGGGCCCTCACGCTTGCAAGGCAGGCGCTTATGCCGCTGAGCCATCTCACCGGCCCTGCTTTGTTGTCTTACTCTATCTCCATCTGAGTTTTTTTGAGTCAAATACAGTAGGTTTTGTGTATATTATTCAACTGCCCTGTGACATCTTTTGTCCTAGTGAATTTGGAAGTGGGAGGGTGGAGTTTATCTCCTTCATGGCTTATTTCTGTTCCTTCCAGCCATGACTACTGATGCTTCTCTACCCCCAAAACAGAGCACAGAAGAAGTGGAATCTACTGTTGAGCTCCTTTCTGTTGATTTCCATGTGAGTTAGATTTCCCTCTTCTAAAATCTTTGTGTGTGTGTTTTTAGGGGGGGCAGAGTCTCACTGTGTAGTTCAGGCTGGCCTTGAACTCACTATGTAGCCCAGTGATGATCCTCTTGCTTCAGCCTCTTGAGTGCTGGAATGACAGACATGTGGCACCATGCCCAGCTCCTTTTCTGAAATCTTATCTTGGCATAGCACATCCTTGTTTCTTTCTTTTGTCTTGTTTCTGAGATCCAAGGAAATCCCACCTAGAGAACTAAACCAAAATAGTTTTTCCTTCAAAACTTGAGGCTCTGAGGAGAGTCCAGGATGGAAGTTTGAATTGGGAAGTAATCTACATGAACAGTATTTAAAACTATGAAACTGTGATCCCTAAGATAATGAGTGTAAGGAAGGAAAAAAGATAAAATCTATTAGTGTTATAGTTCCAACAATTAATGGTCTGGGAGATAAAGGAGACTGAGAAGATATGATCAATGAAATGAGGTGGAGAGAAAGCCAGAGTGTGACATCCTGGTAGCCAGTCAAAGAAAGGGTTGCATGGAGGAGGGAGTGCTAAATCACCTGTGTTATGCTGCTGCTAGCCGGGCATGGTGGTGCATACTTGTAAATCCCAGCACTCTGGGAGGCTGAGGCAAGAGGATCACAAATTTGAGCCTAACCTGGGCAATTTAGTGACTTAGCAAGAGCCTGTCTCAAAAAAAGAAAAAAAAAAAAAGGACTGGGATATAGTGCTATGCAATGTCCCTGAATTCAGTTTCCAGTACTAAAAAAAATGCTGCTGAGTCAAGAACAAGAAGGCCTGGGAATTGAGCACTGGAGTTGAAGACTGGAAGATCATTGGTGACTGCCAATTGCAATTTCACAGAGTGGTAGGATGGGAATGGGTTCAAAAAATGAAGGGAGAGAATTGGAGCTACAGATGATAAACAACTATTTTGGAGAGTTTCACTTAAAAGAAAGCAGTAGGGTGATAGTTGGAAGGAATAGTAAGACAAGACCAATGAGGGTTTTTTTTTGTTTTGTGGTGGGTTTTTTGTTTGTTTTGTTTTGTTTTTTTGTCTTTTTGAGACAGAGTTTCACTATGCAGTTTAAGCTGGCCTTGAACTCACTTTGTAGCCCAGGCTGGACCCGAGTTTGCAGCAGTCCTCCTGCCTCAGCCTCCCGTTGTTTTGTGGGGTTTTTTGTTTGTTTGTTTTGTTTTTGTTTTTGTTTTTTGGTGCTGGGGATCAAAACCAGGACTTTGCTCTACCACTGAGGTACACCTCTAGCATTTTCTTTCACTACTGGGGACTAAATCCAGGGCATTCACAGTGAGCTATGTCTCCAACCCTTTATTTTTTATTTTGAGACAGGGTCTTGCTGAATCACCAAGTTGCTCAGGCTGAGCTTGAACTTGTGATCTTCTTGCCTCAGCCTCCCAAAGTGCTGGGATTACAGGTATGTGTCACCATGCCGAGCTATCTTATTTTATTTATTTATTTATTTATTTATTTATTTTTGAGATAGGGTCTCACCATGCAGTTCAGGCTGGCCTCGAACCTACTACGGAACCCAGGCCAGCCTCAAACTCACGGTGATCCTCCTGCCTCAGCCTCCTGAGTGCTGGGATTATAGGCGTGTGCCACCACGCCCAGCTTGTTTTATTTTAAAGATAGGAGAAATAGATTGTTTATAGATAGGTAAGAGTAGAGGGAGAACAGAGAACGGAAACTGGGGTTCATGGCAGTGTTCTCAGAATCTTCAAATGCTTGATCTCTGTTTTGAGCCCAGGTGTGTCTGGATCTAAATCCTGTACCTCTAACCATTCTAGTCTATTGACTGACTTCTACAGAAAATATTCTCTTTTCTTTGTTTTTTTTTGAGACAGGTCTTGGTAGGTAGTTGAAGGTGGCTTTCAACTCCCTGTGTAGCCCAGGGTGACCTCCAACTTGCAGTGATCCTGCTGCCTCAACTTCCTGAATGCTGGAATTATAGGTGTTTGCCACTACACCTGGCATCCACAAAATATTCTGCAGTTAATTATGGTTAATATAGTATTCTGATATAACTATTATTAGAATGTGGAGTACAAATCTTACCTTAGAGCAGTTGATTATGTTCAATATAAATCAGTATACTCACTTATTCAGAAAAATTTTACTAAAGGATAAATAAATCTAAAAGTCATAGCCCAAAGTACAGAAAAAGAAGAGGCCACTATTAGAACAGTATTACTGTCTATATACATTTAGAATATCAATCTGTAAATCTATAAAATCTCAGGATAGCCAGGTGTGGTGGTGCACACCTATAATCCCAGAACTCGGGAGGCTGAGGCAGGAGGATTGCTGAAAGTTCGAGGCTAGCCTGGGCTACATAGTGAGTTCAAGGCCAGCCTACACTACATACTAAGATCCTGTCTCAAAAAAACAAATCTCAGAATGTACATGGAGTCAGTGTAAGTTACACATCTAAGACATATCTCACTTATAATTATTAATTAACATTTTGTTTTCATCAGTGGTTAATTTACATTAGGTTTATTCAGTAATATTCTAAGAGGCAGAAAAGTATCATTATGAGTCAGATTGCTTAGTCTAAAGCCCAGATCTGACCCTTGCACCTGATCCTTACAATTGTACTTAACCCTTACCTCACATGGTTATTATAGCTTATTCAAAGGAGTTAGCACATGGAAGTAAATGTTTATAAATGTTAACTTCCATTATTATATCCCCTAACACAAACTAGTGTTTAGTAATTTTATAATATCACGTGAAAATGAAGGTTTAACCTTCAAATTAAAAAACGCTGCTGCTTCTAGACTGTTCCCTACCCCCTAGGGTTACCAAGCACTATAAGACTGTGCTTATTATTTTAGGAACTGATGACAGTCAAAGATGAAGAAATGGACTTTACCCATTATGAGGTAGAACAGTCTCCTGGATTCTGCCCCCAGGAGCCTGGCTGTGGATATAAAGGTGAATTGTGGGAGCCTGGTGTTTTAGGGTAAGGAAGTCTAATTTTGTAATGTAAGCATCTTACTATTACATGAGTGGCTTAGTCTGGACTGATATAACAAAATTCCATAAACTGAGTGGTTTATAACAATAGAGATTTACAGACCTGGAAGCTGAGAATTCCAAGATCAAGTTGCTGACAAATTCAGTGTTTGGTGAGAAACCACTTTGTGGTTCATAGAGGATGCCTTCTCATTGTGTCCTCATATGGTAGAAGGGACCAAGGGTGAGCTCTCTGGGGCCTCTTTTATAAGGGAACTAATCCCATTCATGAGGGTTTAGTTACCTCCCAAGACCCCACCTTCTAATACCATCACCTTGGGAGTAAGATTTTAGCATATGAACTTTGGGGGGACAAAATATTCAGTCCCCAATAATAAGCTTTCTTCATAACTAAAGGTATCTAAAATACTACAGTTTTCATAAAATTTGGAGATCCCTGACTCCCTTAGGTTATATCTGATAACTTAGAATTTTGTCTTTTGGAAAATAAGAGTTCGTTCTTTGTGGAACCAAAAAAGAACATCTTTATTACATTGACTTTAAGACTCTAAAGTTTCAATAATCAAAATGGTATGGCATTGGCGAAAGGATAGATACAAATAATGAAGCAAAACAGTCCAGAAATAGACCTATACATATACGGTCAGTTAATTTCTCACCAACACACAAAAGCAATTCAGTGGAGAAAAGATAGTCTTTTTAATAAATGATTCTAGAACAATTGAATATCCATGTATGAAAAAATGAACCTCCCACCATATACAGTAAACAAATACAAAACTTCTAGAAGAAAACATTAGGAAGAGTCTTTGTGCCTTTTATAAGACAAAGTTTTATTAGATCTGACTCTAAAAACTTGGTCCAATAAAGCAATATGGACTTGGAGTTTGTTTATTAGAGTGTCTTTAATGTTGAATCCAAGTCCCTTACTAGATATTAGACTGTTTATATTGTCTGTTTCTTTTTCTTCTTGTTTTGTTTTGTTTTGAAACAGGGTCTCACTATGTAGTTCAGGCTGCCCTTGAACTCACTATGCAGCCCAGGCTGGCCTCGAACTCACAGGAATCCTCCTGCCTCAGCCTCCCAAGTGCTAGGATTACAGGGGTGCACCACCATGCCTGCCCTCTATTTCTTTTTGAGTGAGTTTTAGAAAGTGAGTTTTTTTTTTTTTGAGTGAGTCTTTCATTCTTGATACTGATAATGCTTTTATCTTTGTTGATCTTCCTAGAGGTGTAACAATTCTGTTGATCTTTTCAAATAGCTTTTGATTTTATTGCTATTTTTAATTTTATTATTTTGCAGATTTGATCACTTTGTATTTATTTATTTGGTACTGGGAATCAAACTCAGGACCCTGCACTTGCCAGGCAGGTACTTGTTCCACTGAGCCGTATCCCCGACCCAACTTTGTATTTAATTTGCTCTTTTTTTTTAATTTCTTAAAATATAAGCTCGATCATTGATATAAAATCTTTCTCCTCTAATATGAATATTGAATGCTATACATTTCCTTCTAAATACTAAATTAGCTGCATCCCACAATTTATATATATATATATATATATTTTTTTTTTTTTTTTTTTTTAATCAAACCCAGGGCCTTGCACTTGCCAGGCAGGCACTGTGCCACTGAGCTACATCCCTGGTCCCACAGTTTTGATATGTGATGTTTTCATTTCCGTTTAGCCCAGAATCACTTATGTTTTCACTTGCAACTTTCTTCTTGGTTCTTGGGTTATTTATAAATTTCTAATGGTTGGGTGACTTTTAAATAAGTTTCTATTTTTGATTTTGTAGTTTGTTTCTTTTGTGGTCAGAAATATTTGTAAAATTTCAGTTCTTTTAAATATTTGAGCCAGGCGTGGTGGTGCACACCTGTAATACTAGCACTTGGGAGGCCGAGGCAAGAAGATTGCCATGAGTTTGAGGCCAGCCTGGGCTACCTAGTGAGTTCAAGGCCAGCCTGAACTACATAGCAAGATACTTGTCTCAAAAGAAAATAAAACATAAATAAATATTTGAGGTTTATTTTGCAGTTGATAATGTAATTTTGGTGAAAGCTTCATCCTCCCTTGCAAAAATGATGTTAATTAGGTCAGGTAAGTTGATAGTGTTCAGTTCTTCTGAATCCTTGCTGATATCCCATTTACTTCTGTTGTTACTGTTGGATTTGCCAATTTCTCCTTTTAGTTTGTTTTTTTTGTTTGTTTGTTTGAGACAGTAGTCTTGCTTTGTAGTTCAGCTTGGCCTTGAACTTAAGATGTAGCTGAGGCTGGCCTCAAGCTTACAGCAATCTTCCATCCTGCCTCAGCCTCCTGAGTACAGGTGCTTCCACCTACCACTGAGATACACCCTGAGCCTGAAAGTCTTTTTACAGGTGTATGCACATGAATTGTTATGTGTTCTTCAGTAATTGAGCCTTTTATCATAATATGTATGGGATATATATATATATATATATATATATATATATATATAATCAGATATACATATGTTTTTGTTTTTGTTTTTTGTGGGTACCGGGGGTCAACCTCAGGACCTCGCGCGCCAGCAGGCGCCCATGCTGCTGAGCGATATCACCGGCCCTTTTTTGGTATGTGGGTTCCGGGAGTGGAACTCGGGCCCTTGCACTTGCCAGGCAGGCGCTTACACTGCTGCGCCATCTCACCGGCCCTATACATATGTTTTTTAAAAAAGGAATAGCAGTAACTGTTTAAAAAGTCATATGTGCAGGGTTTGGTGGGGCATGCCTATAATCCCAGCATTCTGCAGGCTGAGACAGGAGGATACCCAGTTTGAGACCAGAATGGGCAACTCAGCGGGATTCTGTCTCAAAATAAAAAAAAAAAAACAGCCAGAGATGTATCTCAGTGTGAAACTCTGGGATCAATCCCTAGCACCACCACCAAAAAAAAAAAAAAAAAAAGGAAAGAAAAAGGTCAAATGTGTTTGTCTCAAGGTGGTATTGCTATAAGTGATTTTTCTTTGTCTACAACTTTGTCAAAACTTAAAATTAGGGCCGGTGAGATGGCTCAGTGGCTTAAGTGCCTGCCCGGCAAGCGTGAGGGCCCAAGTTCGACTCCCGGAACCCACATACGAAAAAGGGGCCGGTGATATCGCTCAGCGGCACAGGCGCCTGCTGGCTCACGAGGTCCTGAGGTTGACCCCCCTGGTACCCACAGAAAAAAAAAAACAAAAAAAGCACAAAAACTTAAAATTAAGCTATTTTTTCATCTTTTCATGCTTCCTCAGTTCTTCTATGTTAATACTTATTCTTTCTGTTTATCCTCCTTCTTGGTTATGCTGTAGTTTTCCATTTTCTTAGGTAGAGCGTTTTCATTATCTAACCTTGTATTGTGCTAAATTTAGCCATTCTACCATCTCTACTAGTCTGAAATATATTCATGGGCCATTGTTCTGAGCCTCCTTTTGAGAACATTCACATACTACATTTTCAGTAGATATTATTTTTTCAATTTTGTTGTCACTTAAGCAGTTTTTTTAGCCTACAACAAAGAAAACATAAACATTTGTGTTTTTTTATTTCAGATTCTGAATCTATGCTTGAAACTAACGAGTTCCTTTCAAAGCAGAAAGCATATGAAGAAGTATCACCTGAAAGGGAACTGTTATTTGAAAGACTTAAAAAGGATGAGTCCTGGGGATGCAAATTGTTAGAAGCCTGGGAATGTGAAGGCACATTAGAATGGCATCAAGCAAATCGGAGGAAAACCCCTATTATGATTTACCATGGAAGTGAGGAACATTCAAACCCAACTAAACATCAGAAAGTTCACCCAGTGAAAAGGCCATGGGAGTACAATGTTTGTGGGAAGTCCTACTGTTTCTACTCAGCCTTTCTCTTACATCAGAGAATACATACTGGAGAGAAGTCCTATGAATGCAGTGAATGTAGAAAGGCCTTCAGTCATAGCTCTTCACTTATTCAGCATCAGAGGATTCACACTGGGAAGAAACCATATAAGTGTAATGAATGTGGGAAAGCCTTCAACTACCATTCAGCACTTATTCACCAACAAATTATCCACACTGGGGAAAAGCCTTATGAGTGCAGTGAATGTGGAAAGGCCTTCAACCAAAGTACATACCTCATTCAACATCACAGAATACACACTGGAGAAAAACCTTATAAATATAAGGAATGTTCTAAAGCTTTTAATGACACCTCTTCCCTCATTAAACATCAAAGGGTCCATAGCGGAGAAAAACCCTATGTCTGTAATGAGTGTGGGAAAGCCTTCAGTGACCAGTCAGGCCTTACTCAACATCAGAGAACTCACACAGGGGAAAAGCCATATGAATGTAGTGAATGTAGAAAAGCGTTCAGTTACTGCTCAGCTCTTATTCAACACCAAGGTACCCACATGGGAGAAACCTTACAAGTGTAATGACTGTGGGAAAGTATTCAGTGACTCCTCAGCTCTTGTAAGACATCAGAGAATTCATACTGGAGAGAGACCTTATAAATGTAAAGTGTGTGAGAAAGCCTTCAGCCAGAGCTCATTACTGACAAAGCATCTGAGAACTCATACCAGAGAAAAACCATACAAATGCAATGATTGTGACAAAGCCTTCAGCCAGTGTTCATCTCTTACTCAACACTAGAAAATTCATACAGGAGAAAAACCCTACCAATGTAAGAAATGTGAGAAAACATTTTGTATCCGTTTAGCCTTTCATCAACATAAAAAAAACTCATGATGCATAGCATGTTCTAATCACAAAATAATTTTTCATTCTTTTCTGATTGTATAGATTTGTTCTAAATATTACAGGGGATATTGTAAAAGCAAACAAGGCTCTGTCACATGATAAATAGCCCTCTTCCTTGAAATTTTCTAGGTATGGAGTAGGACGAGATTAATGTGGATATGTATGGTCTTTTAAAATATTAGAAAATGGACACCCAAGAGTAAGATGAATGTCACTGACTAGAAAGGGGATAAGGATAGGGTGTCAACAAGGGCACTGGAATTTGGGACAGGGAGAGATTTGTTAATTTTGGTGAGATGGGACAGATGAAGTTGTGAAAAACTGAAGATACTTTTCATTAAAATTGTCTGAGTGGATGAAAAAAATCCAGGGAAAGAACATTTGAGTTGATTCATATGCGTGAGTTGCGTATCTCAATTGCAAAACCAAAATAGCCAATACCATGGAAAAGAGAATTCCTGAAAGAGTACAGAAGGAGAAAGTCTATTTTAGAGAAACAGAGTTAGTAGCTGAGGATATAAAATTAGTATAAAAACTAATAGCAGCAAAATGAACAATGTTTGAAGTTAGTGGTTCTAAATAGTATCAACCTAAAACCAAAAGTGGGAGGATGAGAACCCCAAAAAGGAAAATTACCAGGAGGTATCTCCAAGGAAGTAAAAAGAAAAAAATCTAGGCCCCCTAAACCCTCCTTTTCTTGACCATACCCCCATACGCCACTCCATTTGATTACTTGCAGCATTTCAAACATTTAAACCAGTGATTATTAAATTTGGATGCACCTTAAACTGAGCTTTTATTTTTTATATTTTTATATAGTCCTCTGTTAGATAAGGTTACTTACCTTTTATTTAAATTGTATGATAATTCTCTTTGTCCAGCAACCACTTTCTCCTTCAAGATGCATCTTAAATGTCCCTTCTCTCTAGAGTCCATAGAGCACCTGTATGCCCCTTTTTCCTAGCACCTCTCTGCCCTGTGGCAGGTTTGAAGACCTTCCTTCCTTGGCATGTTGGTAATAAGACAAGACTCACTCAGGGTTTAGACATGGGTTTGATTTTTCTGCTTGGCCACTCTGTAGGCAAGCATGTGCATTAGATTGTTTTAAGAACCTAAACTGAGAAGGTTTTTTGTTTTTTTTTAAGAAGGTTTTAAAAGATGTATGTGACCCAGTCCCAGAGATTCTGATTAAATTTGACAGAGGTATGGCCTGGTCAGCAGGAACTTTAAAACTCCTCAGGTAATTCTAATGTGCAGCCAAGATTAAGAACCACCAATTTAGACTCTCTTTGCACAAGGATTTCCTCAGTGCAATAAGAGGATCATACTCAGCAGAAAGGATAACAATTTTAGCTCTATACAGTTCTTTGCATCTTGGCTTTGCTTTTGATTTGCTTTGCTCATTATACAATATCATCTTTATTTTGTGATGGTTGTTCTGAGAATTGAACCCAGACCCTCACATATGCCAAACAAGTGCTCTACTACTGAGCTACATCTCCAATCCTGACCTTATTTTTTTCTCTTTGCTTGGTTGGACCTTTTTGTTTTCTCTGACTTCACATGGACTGGCCTACCTGACTGACCCTTGCTAAATGTGTTCCAGTAAGCCTAAAGATAGCTCTCTAAACCGCTTCTGTGCACCAGGATTCCTAATTGTGCTGTAATAGTAGCACTCATTAACTGTAGTAAGCTTAGAAGAGACCTTCAAAACAAATCAGGAGTGAAGACAAAGTGATTGGAAGGGACTTTCAGAGTTAAACTTTTGATTCCAGCTATGTAGTTTTTAATCCTAGAATTTAATGAAATTATAATAAAATTTAGTTGTGTACATAATACTGCTTCTTAGAGCAGTACTTAATACTGATGTGAGACTAGCAAGTCAAGAAAAAAATGGGAAAGACAAACATCTATATTTGTAATCTTGTGTAGGAATGAGCAAAGCCGTACTTTAAAGCTATTCACTCATCTAATTGGTATGCTAGGTGCTGAGGAGTGGAGTATTTCTTTATTGTATGGCTTCTACATTCAGGAAGCTTAAAATTAGTTTTCCTGAAAACCATCTGTCAAGTCCCAGCATCAAAGAATGTGCTGGCAAGATCCCTCCTGGCTTTGTGCTATCTCCTGTGGCTTCACTGTAGTACAGTCATTAACTACTGCTAAATGCTCTTCAATAAAACTACTTATGTTCTCTCATTAGTCCATGACGATTCCTGGGACTAGCCTTTCTACACAGTACAAAAGCTGACCTAGGAGTCCACCGATTTTAATAAACTGTGATGATGTCATAACCTACATCAGCTTCATGATGCTGTCCCATTAGATGATGAATGGAGAATGATGAAAGACAGCACAGTATAGATGATCTATATGATGTGAATTTTACAGGAGAGTGAAGTTTTATGGCCAAGATGGGAGTTGTGGTGCATGCCTGTAATCCCAGCACTCTGAGGAGCAGAGGCAACAGGATCTCAAGTTTGGGCCCATTCTGGGCAATTTAGTGAGACACTTTTTAAAAAAAATGGTCTGAGGAGTGAAAAACAAGTTTTTTTTTTTTTTTAACGAGTTTGTTTATAATAGCATCTTTAGAAAAGTCCAAAAGAGGCTGAGTGTGGTGGCAGATACCTGTAATCCCAGTACTCAGGAGGCAGAGGCAGGAGGATTGCTGTGAGTTCGAGGCTAGCTTGGGCTACATAGTGAGTTCAAGGCCAGCCAGAACAACACAGTGAGACCCTGTCTCAAAAAGAAAAAAAAAGGAAAAGCCCAAAAGATTCTTTTCTTTGGTACATGGTAACATCTCTCAAAATTGTAAGTAGCCTGGAATTCCCATGATGAGGCCCTAAGTAAATTCCCACTGACCCTGTTACCTGGGCTGATGAGAGTCTCAGCTTCTGAGAGAAGAGCAAAAAGGGAAGCAAAATTGTCTAGTAGACGTTGTGTATTACCTTGGCATGCTGGAAATCTTAATTGCCTCTTGTCCTCATTGAAGTTTTCTTCAGACTGAGAAGATTCCTGTTTTCTAGAAGGGAGAGGCAAGTTTCCGAACTGCTGTGTGATTTGACTAAGATTGCAGAGCTAGTACATGACAGGATGAGGATTCATTCCCAGGCTTGACCCTTCCCTTTGCAGGGTGGCGTGGATTTACAACTGGTGGTCAACTTGTAAAACCCAGCTGAACTGAATCAGCGTAGTGCCTGGTGTGGAGGGCCCACCTGAGGACTGTTGCCAACAACATAAAAAGGAGAACTGGTGAGGAAGAGTTGGTGCTGTCAGTTCTCCTTGAGGAGCCTGTCACGCTGGCTTTCCTGATAGGAACTTGGCTGTTCTCATTGTCGGAGGAGCTTGGGACCTCATTGTCGCTGAGGATGGCTGTGGTGACTTTCGGGGGAGCTCTGGTCCTTACTCTGAGCATTGCTTCCTGGCTCCGGTGCAGATCTCTCAGCCTGCTGGCACAGATCCTTCATCCCGCTGGTGCAGACTTTCTAGCTTCTACCGCTGACCTTTGGGCCTTCCCAGCGCAGATCCGTGAAATCTACTTGCATGAGACGTTGTGGGCCCTAGGCCTTCAGCTGGACTCATGCAGGACACTGCTGTAGGATCCAGGCCCTCAGCTGGATTCTTTGGGTCTTTAGTGTGTGGACAGAGTTCCTGCATTTTTTTGTATATGACTCTTTGGGTGACTATTACAAAATAACTCTATAAATTATGTGTCCTGTATTGTATTGTTTCCCTTGCAAACCCTGACTACAACACAGGGTATATTTTCTTGTTTGTTTCTTAAGTATTTAGCACAGAATGGCCTCCAGTGCATCCTCATCTCCACCCATGCCCATTCCCCCAGCCTTGGTACCTTCAGACTCTCCACCCTTCCTGCCAATCTTAGTTCTGCTGTCTGGCAGTCCATCCTCCTCTGCTGGCTTAGCTGTCTCTCTTCTGTGGCTTCCTTGTTGGGGTTCATGAACTATGAACTTGCTTCTGCAATAAAACTCATCCATTCTGTAACAGTTCCTGGTCCCAGCCTTTCTACATACTGTGTGATATACCTACACTGGAGCTGAATGCTGGTAGGGGTTAAAATTCAAGATACTGAATTTTGTTCAATACTAAAGCCAAGTTTGGATGCTTTCATACCATTTATGTGATGGAAAAAGTTTCACTTCATCTTTTGAGAGAATGTTAATCATCTTTAAGGAATATCTTACTGATGCAAGTGCTTAAATACTAGCAGAAGAGAATATGGGAAGCTAGGAATAAGAACTCCTGGAAGACCATAGGTTGGGGCTGCTGGTTAGAATCATGAAAATTGTTATATTTGAGATGACCAAATGGGAATTTAAATCTGGGTTTTGTCAAGACCAACAAATCAACCTGTGATCATAAAACATATAATGGCTGATCTAAAAATAGTGGGTGTTTAAATTTTTTAAAATGTATTACAGGGCCAGTGATGTAGCTCAGCGGCATAAGCACCTGCCTGGCAAGCGTGAGGTCCTGAGTTTGCCTCCCGGTACCCGCATAAAAAAAAAAGTATTACAGTAACACACTGCCATTAATCTCCCCTCAAAGTACTCCCCTCTCGGTTCCAACACACTTATTTTTTTATTTTTATTTTAAAGAGAAGAAAACAAAACAAATCAAAAAAAGAACAAATTTTCAAAACAACATAATATGAGGGTAACAATGGTCAATGCATTACGTATTATTATCTTTAAGTTAGTTATTCAGGATACCAGACATTAGCATTCAATTGTCAAACATTATTGGCTCAAACCTTACTCTTCAATGAACTAAGTAAAACTGGTAGTGTATCTATCTTAACCATCTTATATACATATACAATTTTTTTTCCCTTTCCCTTCTTTCTTTTCCCCATTCCAGTCTCTCTTTCTTATTGACCAGTTTCTTTTTGATTCACCGTGTCTATTGTACATTTTGGGTCTTATTTACTCTTTCAGTTTCTCATACGAGTGAGACAATACGATGCTTACACATGTGCATCTGGTTTATTTCACTTATGAGTATTTTCTCGAGTTGCATCCATTTACCTATAAAAGTCTCCAGTTTATCCTTCTTTATGGCTGAATAGTACTCCATTGTATGAAAATACCATATCTTTCTTATCCATTCCTCAGTTGATGGGCATTTGGGTTGTTTCCAAGATCTGGCTATTACAAATTGTGCTGCTATAAACATGGGTGCACATATATCACTGTGGTACGATGTTTTTAATTCTTCTGGGAAGATGCCCAGAAGGGGAATAGCTGGGTCAAATGGGACCTCCAACCCTAGTTTTTTGAGGAATCTCCAACACACTTATAACTCTTGCCACTTTTTTTTTTTTTTTTTTTTTTTGGTACCAGAAATCAAACTCAGGACCTTGCGCTTGCCAGAGAGGCACCATGCCACTGAGCTATGTCCCAGGCCCTCTCGCCACTTTCAGAAGCAGCTCTAGCAGTCCTTTTTTTGTGTCTTCAAGAGATGTGATTTTTAAAAAAATAGTGAATGCTGCTGCCAAGTGCCATCCAGTGGTAAGGCAGGCTCATAAAAAAATGATGTCCCCCTCATCCACCAGATCCAGTACCATGAGACTTCTAGCTCTTCACCAATGTTAAAATGACCCTGAATGATAAACATTTTCAATCAATTCTGGACATAAAGGTAGCCACAACAGCATAGCTAGACACTCATGAAAGAACACTTCTAGAACTGCTTCAGAAAGTGGCAAGAATGATGGGATGTGTTGGAAGCCTCAATATTTGTTTAGAGGTCTTCCCCCACGTACTCTTTTATAGACTCAAAATAATTTAATAACTTTTGAATTTTTTTTTTAATTTTGAGACATAGTCTCACTAACTCACCAAGTTGCCAGGCTGGTCTTCAACATGTAACCCTTCCCCACACCTCGCTCAGGTTTTTCTTTTTAAAAAGACACTACAAAGCTGATTCTGAAGCTTATATTGAAATCCAATAGATGCAAATTACTTTAATCTTCAAAAAGAATAGAAACATTGGAGGATTCCTAATCTTATCCTCTATTTCACACTACTGTACAGGCAAAAGTAGAGAGATGGGTCCTAACTGTAAAAACAAATTATGCAGCACCTAGAAGAAAAATTGACTTCACATAAACATTCATTCTATTACAGACATTTTTTAAAACAAAAAGACAACAGTAGAAAATGTAATGAGATTTTTGAGCGTTCGTCAACTTCTTCTAGGTGGCAAGCAGTTGAGACTCAGGTCAACTCCTATAATTACTTTTTACAAATGCTATCATGACTGTTTTGAGGCCCTGCTGAGGGGCCTATCTGTTCCCATTCTATCAGCTGATTGAGCAACACCCCCAAGCACCTCCTTCTTTGAGCTGTCCCATTCCAGGCCACCACACACACACTTCAGTTGTTCCAGGACCTGGTACCAGACAACCAAGGGCAGTCTCTATGGCCCAGAGCCCACTAAAGGTATTCTAGCTAGCAGATCCTGAACCTGCTTACTCTATCTTGCCCATTCCTTTTCAAGAAAAACACAATAAGGCCTTTTTCTTGGTGGGGGGTGGTGGTACTGGGGATGGAACCCTGGACCTTCACATGGAGCTACATTCCCAGCCATTTGTTTGTTTATTTACTCATTCATTCATTCACTCATTTTGAGACAAGTTCTTGCTAAGTCACTCAGTTTAGGCTCTAATTTGCAACCCTCCTGCCTCACACTTAGAGAGTGCTGGGATCAGAGGTGTGCACCACCACAGCTGGCTACACTAAAGGCTCTTACCACAGTTCCTATGTCCTCCTTCCTTCCTTGTGACCATGTCTAGTGCCTCCCCTGAGTGGCCTTGTGTGGTGTTGTGTTCTCCCCAGGGAACTGTGAGCAACAAAACTATAAAATTCCCTCCTGTTTCTCCCTCGATCTATGTCTGGTATCACTGTACCTCACTGAAGGTAATATGAAAATATCCTCATATGCAAATAAAGATACTGGGATTCATGGGTGGAATGTCATATCCCAAGCAACCTACCTATTCTGTGCATAGGTGTGATGAAGAGGGTCTCTCTAAGCTCGAGGACGCTGGTTTTCTCTCTTTTAGTGAACTGTTCCTAGCCCACAACTTAATTTCTGATTTCTCCCCTTTTTGTTTTTTTCTCTTCTATCTGCTTCAGCTGGTGAATCTCTCAGAGAAAAGGAGGCAGGCAAGTGAGAACATGACAACAGATCATGCTAGGGAACATATAGTACTTTTTGTCTCTTACTTTCCTCCTGCCTAAACTATCCAGGGCAGGAGAAGTGGTGGGTTATATTGTGGTTTGTTTTTGTTTTTGTTTTTTTAGGTGCTAGGGACTGAACCTAGGGCCTTCACACTGATCTACATCCCCAGTCCTTTTTATTTTGAGACAGGGTTTTGCTAAGTTGCCCAGGCTGGGCTCGAACTCAGCTCCCCAGAGTCCTGGGGTTACAGGCCTGTGCCACCACACCCAGTTAAATTGCCTTTACTCTACAGGTGAGAGAAACTAACACTCTGATGCCCCATCCCACTTGACTCTTTGGTCAAGTATCTTAGCTTGACACTGTGTTTAAGTGAAGAAATGAGGTTAGAATTGAAATTTTTGTTTATTCCTAGGATTTTTTTTTTCACTTTTCACAGATTCTTATTTAAAGCACATTATTGAAGATTTGGGAAACAGGACAAAAATTGCCATGGCCCTTACAGAATGTCAAGGTAACAAATTTTTTAAAATCAATTTATATAGATTTGATTTAAAACAAAACAAAACCTTAAAAAATAATTAAGATGTGTTATGTATGTATACCATCTCCCCACAAGGAATATAATAGTTATGTATTGGAAACATGTACTAATAAAAAATATAGGAAAACAAATAAACAACCAAAACAAATGCCTTCGAACATTACACCTTTCTTTATCCCTTATCACTATAGTCAAAAGAATTTTCTTTTTAGTCAGAGTAGTTACTGTCTGAAGGATTCCTTCCCCCCCCTTTGGCTTTTTTTTTTCCTTTTTTTTTTTTTTCTTTTATGTGGGTACCAGGAGTCAAACTCAGGACCTTGCGCTTGCCAGGCAGGCGCTTATGCCGCTGAGCCATATCACCGGTCCTGACTTTTTTTTTTTTTTTTTGAGGCAAGGTCTCACTACTTAGTTCAGGCTGTCCTCGAACTCACGGTGACCCTTCTGCCTCAGCCTCCTGAGTGCTGGGATTACAGGCGTGCACCACCATGCCCGGCTGAAGGATTCCTTTTTGTTTGTTGTGGGGTTTTTTTGTTGTTGTTGTTTGTTTGTTTGTTTGTTTATGTGGGTACCAGGAGTCGAACTCAGGACCTTGCACTTGCCAAGCAGGCACTTATGCCACTGTGCTATCTCACCAGCCCTGTTGTTTTTTGAGATAGAGTCTCACTATGTAGTTCAGAGTGGCCTTGAAATCACCGTGATCCTCCTGCCTCAGCCTCCCAAGCACATGCTCAGTGTTGCAGGATTCTTTTGGTAATGTTGACTATTCACAGAGTAATTTTAAATAATTTATATATCACACATGTGTGTACTCCAGGACTATAATTAAAAATGGTGAGGGTCAGTGTCATTGATCTTTGCATTCTCACATAGCACCTAGCTCAGTACCCTGATTGGGATTAGCATGATCACAATACTTGATGTAACTGATAGTTAGGAAGTTATTAAAATATTTTGTCTTAGCACATTATTCTTTAAAAAATAATCCAGTTCTATCCTATTGGAAGGCTTCTTCCATTTTGGGGGGCCCCAGTTGGATATAGGAAGAGTGTTCTTAGTGATTCTCAACCCTGGCTGCTAGGTGACTATCATTCGGCTTTCTTTGGGACCAGCCAGGTAAAGTCCTCTTAAGGAGGATGCTGTTCTCACCAAAGTGAAAAGTCCAAGTGATCCATGGGTGCCAGAGTGTGGGGGAAAAGTATAGGGCCGGTGATATGGCTCAGCGGCATAAGCGCGTGTCTGGCAAGCGCGAGGTCCTGAGTTCGACTCCCAGCACCCACATAAAGGAAAAAAAGGGGCCGGTGATATCGCTCAGTGGCACAAGCACCTGCTGGCAAGCGCAAGGTCCTGAGTTTGACTCCTGGTACCCACATAAAAAAAAAAAGTATAGAGCTCTTGTGACAAACCTATGAATAAGAACTGAGAGCAACATAGTTTTTAGTATTATGTGGATTCAGCATAGGTTATCTAAATTCTGTAGATGTGATCAGCCTACTGCTGATGCTGATAGCCATGATTTGTGGCTCACAGTATAATAGATCGCCAATTTATTTAGCAATATTGTAGGCAGGCAGGGAGGGCTGGGCCCCCGAAAGGTCAGTGTAGAAGACAACTGTGGCTGGAGGCCTATTCGCTGAAGGCCAGGCTTCAAGAAAAGAGGAACTACTAACCCCCATCCTTCCCCTAGGGATGAACAACAGTGATTGACATTCCAAATATGCATCAATCACCTTGAGTGGGGGACCAAAACCTCCCTGGTCCATTCCTTCCCAGAAAATCCTTGTTCATTGCCTGTGCGCTTGCTATATGACTTGCTTCCCCATTTGATCTCCATTTAATCAATATTACCTAAGCAACTATACTTGTTGTAATCTTATTGGTTGACCATAATTTTGTTCCTCCTCACACCCACCTTGTGACTTCCCATTGGATCAATATTACCTAAGCGACTATACTTGTTCTTATTAGCTGACTATAGTTTTGTCCCTTCTTGAACCTGCCTCACCTGGTGGCTTTGCTCAATGAAACACCCTTGAGAAGTGCAGTCGGCGGGGAACCCACTTTCTGGGCCCCATTCTGTCCCTCTTAGAAGCTTTCTGTCAATAAATTCTTCCTACTCTTAACCTCTGTTGTCTCTAGAATTCATTCCTTGATTTTAGAGAACACGAACTCAATGTTTCCAATATCTAGCAGGTTGGGAGTTACAATAAATTCCTTTATATTATTTGGATTATTTGGCAGTCATATAACATACACCCTATCATGAACAGCAATAGTTTATTACTGCAAGACTGCAGGTGATGTAGTTTAACTGTAAAATTTAACAGCTTTATTATCATGAGCTTTAACCACTCACCTGTAAGATGAACACACAGATACAAACAACCTGACTGACAAATGCGTGGTCTACCAAAAATCTGGAGATAAAAGTGGATGGAAATGTTAGAGAACTATTGTAAGAGCAAAGTTACAAAGTAGCAAACTTACGGAAATTTCACAGCAGAAATCAGAAATCAATTAGTAGCCTGTATGCTCCTGCTGCCTGTCGCGTATTTAGACTGCTAAAGCTCAGGCAGCCTGGAGTGTCTGAGTGCAGCTGCAGTTTCCAGATAACATGCTAGGTCAGCCTGACTGAGTCCAGTTGTAATGTCTGTGTTTTCCTACCCAAAAGGATATGTTGTAGTTTTTACAGCTTGCTTCAAGGACTTTGGGCCTGGAGCAGACCAGCCCACTCAAGGACACATTTAATTTTACCTGCTCAGCTCAGACCCACTCCTTTCTTCCCTGAATGTTATAAACAATTCCTTATAAGTAAGTTTACTTAGAATAAGTTTGTCTGACAACCTATGATTTAATTCATGTAACCAATCATGTAATAACTTGCAATCAGCTTGTACTTCCTGCTTGCTAAAATGTATTTAAACTGAACTCTAAACTGACTCAGGGCTGGTGATTTGGACTCAGATTCAGTCCCCAAGCCCACTGGCGTTACTAACAAACAAGTTGCCTTCCAGCCTTCATGGTGCAGAGCATTTTCCTTTCAGTCCTGGTTTGTTTTTCTTCAGCAACACTATAAAAAAATTGCTACAATTCTGAAAACCTGCGGTTGCTAGTAAATAAAATTCTAAGGGGTGGGGGAGAAAGAGCAATTCATGTTCCTCTTTAGTTATAATGGAAATTAAAACTGAGGCAACAGCATAAATTTACAGGCAAAAATTTTAATTGGAAAGCGTATTATAGGAAAGGAACAAAACTGGCTGTCCCACAGGCAGCACCAGGGGAGAGTCAGACAAGTGGGCTACTCTACAAACAGCCAGCTCCTGCATAGATGGAGAAGCATCTAGCAAAGGTTACCTCCCACTTTTATGGGGTCCCACAATAAAGTTATTAATTATTCATGGGTTTTCCCCAAAAGCGGTAGCTTATCTCCAGACAGGATAGAGTTTAGTTACTAGAAAGGTTTGAATTTGCACATGGCCCAAAATCTGTATAGAAATGTGTCATGTCCCCCTCTGGAAAGTGTCTTATGGAAATGCATTATAATGAAAGTATAATGAAGTTTAGGGTCAGTTTCCAGAGGGACCAGTCACCATCTTTGCTTGCACTGCTCTTGCGCATCCCTTTTTGTTTGTTTGTTTGTTTGTTTGTTTGAGACAGGGTCTTACTACATATTCCAGGCTGGCTTCAAACTAACAGTGATCCTCCTGCCTCTGCCTCCCAAGTGATGGGATTACAGGCATGTGCCACCATGCCCGGCATCTTGTGTGTCCTATCTTCTTATCTCAAGGACTGCAGTGCCTTGCTCACTTAACAGACTCATTTGCTTTCCCCCACTTGTTGACAAAAGTTGCAGCTACTTGCTTTTTTTTTTTTTTTTTTCCTAAGACAGAGTCTCGCTGTGTGGTCCAGGCTGGCCTTGAACTCACTGTGTAGCCCAGCCTGGCCTCAGACTATTGTTGATCCTCCTGTCTCAGCTTCCCAAGTGCTGGGATTACAGATGTGCACCACCATGCCAGGCTACTTGCTATTTTTTCCCTTAGGCTTCTACTTTCATTTATTTATTTACTTTTTTTTTTTTTTTTTTTTTTGAGACAGGGTCTCACTATGTAGTCCAGGCTGGCTTTGAACTCATGACCATTGTTCTGCCTCAGCCTCCTGAGTGCTAGGACTATAGAAGTACCCTATCACCTTTGGCCCTCAGGCTGCTGCTTTAAAGTCCTGCTATTGTCGTCTTGTCCCCCCCCCCAAGTTGGGTGTGGGTCTTTCCTGTTACTCATCAGTTATGTGACAGAGAATGTAACTACACCATGGAGCCACACAGCATTGAGTAGAAAAGCAGTGTAGTGCTCAGACGCCTGGCCTCTGCTCCAAGGGATGCAGGGCGCAGATGTGAGGGTGCAGCACCTTTCGTCTCAGCCCCCATGATTTGAACACACAACGAATCATAAGTGGAGCTCTGATTCTGTCACACAGTGAATCATAAATGGAGCTCAGTGTGACCTTAGCCAGAGCATTGGGCCTCACCAAACCTGTTTCTTCATCTGTAAAATAATAATAATGATGATAGCTCACAAGTGATAATAAAAATCAAAGTTACACCATTCGACCTTTTCCAGGAGTTGCATCCATTTGAAGATGTGGCAGTGTACTTCACCAGAGAGGAGTGGGGTTGCCTTGATTGGGCTCAGAAGAGGCTCTACAGAGACATGATCCTGGAAAACCACAGGAACATGGCTCTGCTGGGTAATGACTCTTGTCTGTTCCGTGCTACACGAGTCTTCAGTCCCTTAACTGCAACCCCAAATCCAAAAGAACTCTGAAAACCACAAGTTTTTCTTAACTCGTTTGGCTACAAATCCTTAAGGAAACCTGATTTCATCCCACAGGAAATATGGTGACTGCATTTTTCGCATTTGCTATGCATATCTGTATAATTAGCTATATACTTACCATGTGTTTGGTTGAGGGCCCAGCTCCAAACCCTACTGGGGATGGTACATAATAGAAAATATATACACCAAGTCACCTTTCCAAAATCTGTATAGATTCTGAATCCAGGTGCACATCTGGACCCAGGGGTTTCAGTTAAGGAAAGTGAATAGCTATGTTCTGCTTTAGGGGTCAGAAACATAATCTGTGTCCACTGCATCTTCCCTATCTTTAAGACCTTGTTTTTGTTTTTGTCTTTATGAGACAGGGTTTCGCTGTGTAGTTCAGGCTGGCCTTGAACTCACCTTGTAGCCCAGGCTGGCCTCATACTCATAGCAATCCTCCTGCCTCAGCTTCCTGAGTGCTGGGATTACAGGCATGTGCCACCATGCCTGGCAAGACCTTGAAGTAAAAAAAATTATGGTTGATTTAGATTCCTAAGGCTCACTTCTTATTCACTTGAACAGTTTTTTCTTTCTTCTCTCTTTTTTTTTTTTTTTTTTTTGTGGGTACCGGGGGGACGACCTCAGGACCTCAGGCGCCAACAGGCACCCGTGCCGCTGAGCGATATCACCGGCCCTTTTTTCGTATGTGGGTTCCGGGAGTCAAACTCGGGCCTTCACGCTTGCAAGGCAGGCGCTTAAGCCGCTGAGCCGTCTCACCGGCCCTCTTTCTTCTCTCTTGATGGAAATGGGTGACTTCCATGTTTGCAACATTAGTAAGCACCCAGGAAATCACTTTAAACTACTTTTCTTTCTTTTTTTTTTTTTTTGGTACTGGAAATCAAACTCAGGACCTTGTGCTTGCTAGGCAGGCGCTTGTGCCACTGAGCTTTATCCCTGGCCCTAAACTGTTTCTGAACCTTCATGGCTTCCATATTTCCAGGAGTCTGCTTTTGTCTTACACCAGGACAGTTTTCAACTGTGTGAACTGGACAACATGTTCGACCCTCACACTGACACAGATGTGCTGACCACCTCTTGTGGGCACTACCATCTATGCCAGGACTTTTAAAAAAAAGTTTATTATCCTTTTATTTTATTTATTTTTTTGTGGGTACCAGGGGTCAAACTCAGGACCTTGCGCGCCAGCAGGCACCCGTACCGCTGAGCGATATCCCCGGCCCTTTATTTGTATGTGGGATCCAGGAGTCGAACTCAGGCCCTCACGCTTGCCAGGCAGGCACTTGTGCTGCTGAGCTACATCCCTGGCCCTCTATGTATAATTTATAATTTCCCATTTGGGGACATTTACTTTGGCTTGGTTTTTGCTTGTTGGTTTGCTTATGTGTTTACCATTTTGTATGTTATAAAGTTGAAGTGGATTTTTTTTTTTTTAGAAACCAAGTTTTGAAGGTTTTTTTGTTTTTGTTTTTGTTTTTTTTGAGACAGGGTCTCACTCTAGTTCAGGCTGGCCTTGAACTCACTATGTAGCCCAGGCTAACCTTGAACTCACAGTGATCCTCCTGCCTCAGACTTATACTGGAATTATAGGTGTGTACCACCACGCCCAGCTACAGGGAATGTTTCTGACTATAAATCTTTATATGAATTTCTGACTATTTGCCAAGATACGTTCCTAGAACTGGAATTTTAGAATTAAAAGGTGTGATATTTTTAAGTCTCTTTATAGATTACTGGATGATTTCTTCAAGAAATACTTCAAGAATACTGTTTTTTCATATCAGAAAGTGCTTCTTTTACTGTATCAGTGTGTTCCTTTATAGATTTTACTAGCTTTACTAAAAACAGTAAGGCTCATTATGGAAATTTGGATAATATATCAATGAATAGAGAAGCTAATGAAAATCAGCTGTAGGCCCATTGCCCAGAAACAACCCTTAACTTTCTATTTACTCTCAAACACACTCGTCCACACAGAGATACAGTTTTCTAAATAGTACAGTACTTGGATAACGCCTTTGTTAAGTTGGGTGTTCTGCTTTCAAATGTATAGGGAGTGGTTTCTTACGTTAATATTTGAACACATGGATTTTTAATATCCGCCTAGTTCTTACACTTCTATTGTATTGACTTAACACCTAATCATTTCTAGTTTTACACCACTGTAACACTGTGCTGAACTCCTCTGGTGCATTCATCTTTCTCCTAATTTTTCCTTAGGCCCTATTCCTAAGAGTGTAATTACCATATCCAAGAGTATGAATATTGTTTAGGATTTTAATAAAGATTTCCAAGTCTTCACACAGATGGTGTCAATTTCTATTCTTCCAGCCTGTTTGATTATTTTCCTTACCTCTGCTTCCTAGTGTGGACCCAGAGAGGTCAGATTGAGCCCTGGGACATCTCTCTGTAACTCACTAATAGCCACCTCCCATTTACTTCCCCATCAGTAGGATTTCAGTTCCCCAAGCCTGAGATGATCTGTCAGCTGGAGAACTGGGATGAGCCATGGATCGTGGATCTACCAAATGCTGGGCATAGGAAGGCATCCAGTAGTGCTTGCTCAGGTGGGTGAGGAGGAGGAAGGAAAAGCACGATAGTGAAATCCCTGCTGTGTCCCAGATTCTGTACCAGGTATTTGGCGTGTATTGTCTGCTGCATTCCTACTGCTCTTAGGCTAAGGTGATTATCACGCCCATTTTCCAGATGAAGAAAAGAGAAGATTAAGACGTCTCACACAGTGAGATGGACAGTTGGGATTTAAAATCAGATTTGAAAATCTCATTGTCTCTTTGCTGCAGGATGAAGGGCTTCTCCAAAGCAGCTGGTCTCAGGTTTTCTGAGTGACAGCTGTCACCACCCTCAGATACCTTTTTATCCTGTCCTCATGATCCTCTCCCCTTACTAGGTCCTGCCCCCTTGTTTTCATATTCCCTCAGTGTTTCTTCACAGAGCTCCTCTGTGTAACTTCCATCTCCTGACTGCTGCTTCAGCCCTTTGTCACATGTCTCTGCACCAAGCTTTCTCATTCTCAGCACTGTTGATGTTTGGGGCTGGGCATTTCCTTGTGGGGCCCAGGTTATCCTCTGCACTCTGGGTATGGAGCAGTGTCCTTGCCTCCACCCACTACATGCCAGTAGAAACCCCCAAGTCATGACAACCAAAAAGATCTCTGATGTTACCACATCTCCCGGGGGGCAGAATCATCCCCATTTGAGACACATCTCTCTAGAGATGTCTCGTGTGCCTACTTCCTTTTGGTTCTTCTTCTGTTCTGTTTTTCCTCCATTTTTAAGGAGTTGTTTCACCCAGAAGTATTAAAAACATGCATAACTAGAATATAATATACCACCTTGCCTACATTTATGAGACACTACTGAGTGAATACCTAGAGCACATTGTTTTTTCAGTAATGGTGATTGTTTGTTCTGTTCTCACATTTATCTGGCACACTTTTGTGCTCTTTTTAGTGGGTTTTTTGATGACAAGAGCTCTTTCTCATGACAACAGGGAATCTTATGGAATTCAGAATTTTGCCCCTTTGAATAGGATATAAACAAGTAAGCAGTCTTAGCTTCATTTGACTGTCTGTTGTCCCAAACCATTAGCTACTTTTCCTTTTTTCTATTCTGCAGCAGACAGGTCATTTATATCCTTTTAATTGGCTAGGTCCTGAAGCCAGTTACAAGAAGAAAAGGCCAACTCAGAGCAGAAAACTTCTGAAGATTTAGAGTTATATCAGCTATCACTGACAATGCAAGAAACAGCCAAGAAACTCTCAGAAAATTTACATGGATATAATGAACTTGTGAACAGTAGCAGGCTTGAATTCCCCAGTAGTGGCAGTGGATATGGTGAGGGTTCCCTTCAAAACCTGGGCCTTATTCAAGATCAGAATGCTCAAACTAGGATGAGGCAGGGCAGCTGTAATAAGCATGGGAAACCCTTTGGCCCAAGGTCCTTGTTTATGAGCACATTCTTTTTTTTTTTTTTTTTTGGGTACCGGGGGGTCGACCTCAGGACCTCGCGCGCCAGCAGGCGCCTGTGCCGCTGAGCGATATCACCGGCCCCTTTTTTCGTATGTGGGTTCCGGGAGTCGAACTCAGGCCCTCGCGCTTGCCGGGCAGGCGCTTAAGCCGCTGAGCCATCTCACCGCCCCAATGAGCACATTCTTACAAGAGCAAAGCTTTACAAATGCCATGAATGTGGAAAAGTCATTAAACGTAAGGCAAATTTTGATAAACATCAAAGAATTCACTTTTTAGAGGATCCCTTTGAGTATTCCATATGTGGACAAGCCTTCAAACAGAGGTCAGATCTTACTGTCCATAAACAATGTCACCGGCAAGAAAAGCCATATAACTGTCATGACTGTGGAAAGTGTTTCCGTCAGCTTGCGTATCTTGTTGAACATAAGAGGATTCATACCAAAGAAAAACCCCACAAATGTAGTGAGTGTGAAAAAACCTTTAGCCAGAATTGAACCCTTATTCAACATCAGTTAATCCATAGTAGAGAAAAACCCCATAAATGCCTTGAATGTAGAAAAGCCTTTGGTCAATATTGCACCCTTAGGAACCATCAACAAATCCCTCGTAAACAGAACCACCGTAAGTGCCATGAATGTGGAAAATCGTTTGGTCGGAAAGTGGATTTTATTCAGTACCGGAGAATCCATACCAAGGAGGAATTCTTTGAATGTAGAGAATGTGGAAAAACTTAGTTTTAAGACAAATCTCAATCAACATGAGATCATTCACACTGGCAAGAGACCCCACAGATGTCATGTATGTAGTCAGTTATTTGGCGCACAAACTTTATTAAGCATCAGGGCACTCACAAAGTACAGGTATCTACATGATATCAGAAGAGCTGCCATTCAAAAACCAGAGCTTACCTGCTGCCAGTATGTTTGACTTATTTCCTGAAAGATGATAAACAACTGAAGTGGTTTTCCTGTGGGTACCCTCTTTTCCTGTTGTGGTGAAGAATTATTTAATAGTGGAACTGGGGCTATAGCTCATCAGTAGAGCTGTGCTTAGCCTGTGTAAGACTTTAGGTTCAATCCCCAGCATAAAAAAAATGTAAAAAGACTTAATAGTGGCAGGGTTGAGACCCTGTCTCAGAAACCAAAAACAACAACAACAACAAAAAATCCAAAAACAAAGACTTAATGGTGTAATAGGTTGTGTATCCACTCTTTCTTGAATCCCTTACACCCTCTAGTTAAGCAGAAGAGTGGCACAAGCTTTGCTTTGTGGTCCCCCAGGCCAGGGACCATTTGATGGCTTGGATTTAAGTACGCCTTTTCTGGGTTACCCAGAAAAACAACCTGCTTATGGATAGACATTAAAATAAAAATCGGTTGTGGTGGTGCATGCCTGTAATCCCAGCACTCAGGAGGCTGAGGCATGAGGATCACCATAAGTTCAAGGCCAGCCTGGGCTACATAGTGCATTCAAGGCTAGCCTGGACTGACTAGTGAGATCATCCCAAAAAACAAAACGAGACAGTGACTCACTAGTAAGTAGTGAGGTATTAAGAATTGCTAATGTTTGTGCATAAATTGAGATTAGCATGTTACTAGATTCTACTAAGTTCTAAGATGGTGTTTGCCGCAGGTGTCATTGTTGCCCTCTCCGTGCCTTTTGATTCTTCCCCTTTTTTGTTTCAGCTGCCATTCAGTGCCTGCATCTTGTGACCTGCAGGTTAGCAAGATTCTGAGTGCTCAACCAGTCATGAATGGAACTTGGTAAATACCAGATTTGCCTTCTCTCCTTGGGTGGACTGTCAGTGGAGCACATTTTATTTACACTGTTGCCAGAGTTCCTTCATGGAATCATGCACAGCCACACACCATACATACTGTCTTCTTAGTTGTCTTCTCTCTCCTTCATATGTCCCCTTTCCAGTATCTCAACACTGCCCCAACAAATAAACTACTTGTACTCAAAGTGTCCATCAGCCGGGTGTGGTGGCACACGCTGTAATCCCAGCAATCAGGAAGCTGAGGCAGGAGGATCACTGTAAATTCAAGGCCTGCCTAGGCTACATAGTGAGTTTAAGACCAACCTGAACTACATAGACCCTGCCTGAAAAAGTCCATGAATCCGTTAAGAGCCACAGCCCTTTTTTTTACAGTTACTCTAGGCACATTCTGACAAGTTGAGCTGACTACTATTTATTTTCCCTAGAGCTCAGCCATATAAAAAGTCTACTCGAAATTACAGTAAGACCTTGGTTTGTGAACATAATTCTTTCTAAAAACATGCTTGTAATCCAAAGCACTTGTATATCAAAGTGAATTTCTCCGTAAGATATAATGGAAACTCAGGTAATTCGTTCCACAACCCAAAAATATTTAGATAAGAATGATTACAATACTGTAAAATAATACAAAATAATAAAATACAAAATATAAAGAAAAATAACCTGCACTTACCTTTGAAAACCTTCATGGCTGGTGTGAGGGAGACGAGAGAGAAGCGTTATGCGTAGGACGACTTTGTCACTAGTGGAATCACTGCTCTCTGTTGGCTTATGGAATCTTTCTTTTCATGCAGCTTTAAGAAGGAACCTAGCCAGTGACACTTGCTTTTACCTCCTTTTGGGGATTTTGCAGAATTGTGACATTGCATGGTTGTTAAACAGATCGACTGCTTGCACTGCTACAGTCTTATGAGGGTGGTGCCCTTCTACAAATTTTTGTACTGTTTCTCACCTGTTACACATTTCCATTTCATTGAAGGGAGGGATTCCTCTGCTTTTTTCTCTGCTTTTTCTCCTCCACCTCTGCAGAGCAGATCTCCATAACCTCTTGCTGTTGGGAGATGATCACCCAGAATCCCACGGAGAGAGAGAGGAAGAACCATTGGCTCAGTTGTGATCATGTCATACTTGGTCTCACGTGCTAATGTTGCAAGACATCACTCATTTATCAAATTAAAATTTATCAGAAATGTTTGCTCACTCATCTTGCAGAACACATGCAGAACAAGTTACTTGCAATCCAAGGTTTTACTGTATTTTGATATCCTAAACATTGACCTAAGTCTGTATTAAAAATTGCTGCTAATTAGACCCTCTCGTAGTACTCATTCCCGATTTCTTGATTTTTATTATTTTATCGCCCTGACCAATTATGTGACTTCTTAACCAGCATATAAATTTAAAAAATTAATCCCAGCACTCAGGAGGTTGAGACAGGAGAATTGCCATGAGTTCGAGGCCAGCCTTGGCTACACAGTGAGTTCAAGGTCAGCCTGCAATACATTCGAGACTCTGTCTCAAAAAATAAATAAATAAAAAATTATAAGCAGTGAAGGTGAGAGGAAAAAATTTTAAATTCTAGTGAGAATGTCAAAATGAAGGAATTAAAAGTACATCACTCTGACACATTGACTATTTGAGAGGTTCTTAAAACTAGCAGGTACAAAAAAATAAACCACTCTGACCTTTGTACTCTTTATTAAAAAATAACATTCCCATGTGAAAGACATTAAGGGGGCCGGGAGATGGCTCAGCGGCATAAGCGCCTGCCTGGCAAGCATGAGGTCCTAAGTTCGACTCCTGGAACCCACATACAAAAAAAGGGCCAGTAATATCGTTCAGCGGCACGGACACCTGCTGGTACATGAGGTCCTGAGTTCAACCCCTGGTACCCACAAAAAAAAAAAAAGAAAGAAAGAAAGAAAGACATTAAGGATGGAAAGTTGAGACTAAGAGAACTCAGACCTTGTTAAAATAACCATCTTCTAAGCCTCCACATGTATTAGTTACTTCTTCATAGCCTATTTTTTGTCCAGATCAGTATGGAAGTGACTTAACTGGTTCTTTGTATCTTCATCTCCTTAAAAAGGTACTTACACCATGTAAAAGTTGCATTAAATAGCCAGGCATGATGGCGCACACCTGTAATCCCAGCACTCTGGCAGGTTAAGGTAGGAAGATCACAAGTTTGAACCCAGCCTGGGCAATTTAGCGACTTGGCAAGGCCCTGTCTCAAAAAGGGCTGGGGATGTAGTTTAGTGTGAAGTCCCTGGGTTCAATCCCTAGTAATATACACATATGCACATATGCACACAAATGTTGCATTATGCATATTTGGTATGCTTTTCTTCTATTAATCTTAGGTCACTGTTCTTGGGCCCAGCTGGGACCTTAAGAAGTTGTACGTGGAGTTTTGTTGCCCCTCCATAAGGAAGTGGCACCCCATATTCTTAGGGAATCTTATCCCTTGCAGGGAGAAAGCCATAATCAGTGCTAGATTATATACTGGGCCCAAAAATACCTCATCAGTATTGTAAGGTCAGCAACAATTGGGAAGAGAAGCTTTGCCAAATTGCATTTCCCTAAGCCAGTGATGATGAACATTTTAGAGCTTTCAATGATAACAAACAGCCCATAGTGGTACCCATGCCATAGGTTCAGCACCACTGCCCTAATCAAAAATAAAGTTGAAACTTCAGACTGTGGAGGAAATAAACCAATAAGAAGTGAGGTCTGTTTAATATAATATTACTTTGAAAGATGGGGACCTAAGGAAACCAAGTGTGAGCCCGAGCACACAGCAGTCTGGCTCAGGCTGCAGAATATATTGTTCATGTGTACAAGCCTTCAGCTCTCTGTAGAGAGACAAGCATACCTAGAGTTCCAGGGTTAACTTAAGACAGGCTTACCACAGCTGTGTCTGTCCCAAGGAGAAGGATCTCTAGAGTTCGAATGGTCGATACGGTAACCACTAGCCAAACGAAGCTATTTAAATTAATTAAATAAAATGAAAAACCGAGTTCCTCAGTCGGAAGCCACATTTCAAGGTCAGCACAGGTAAGAATATCGCCATTGCAGAAAGGTTTATGAGACAGCAGTGGTAGAGGGGACCTAAGATGTTCCTGTGAGGAAACAAGAGAAATGGGAGCTTTTATTTAGTGCAGCTTCTGTGTTTGAAATGAAATTGGATGGACCTTTATTAAAATGCTTGATGCACTGAAAATACTTTCATGGCATTCTTGGGACACAGGAGGGAGGGATGAGGCCAGTCTGGGAGACTTGCTTAACTAACCTGCCTTGGGAGGAAGGACTCCATTCCAAGAAGGCCCCAAGTGCAAGGATACACTTAACACCTTCCTCAAGAGGCCAGACAGATGCCAGGCTGCCAAGAGTTCAGATTGGCAATGCCAAGGGTGATAAATGTTGGTGTTTAACATTTGGCAGAACAAGAGCTCCAAATTAGCCTCCCAGACAAGGTAATGTGGAAGAAATGCTCATGTTTGGGCTTTGCTATTTGGCCAGTGGGATGGACCATTTTTCTCTGTGCCCGGAGAGACTGTAACCATCAGCTGAATCAGTGAAGATGTTTATCCCTGGTCAAAGGAGTCTGCCTTCCATGGTGGAAAACATCCTACTGGACTAGAAAAAGCATGTGATGCATGTTTGGCCATATTTGTATTAAAATTAAACACTGATAAAATGACTGCAAATCAGAAATGCTTGAACTATCTAATAAAAGGAAAAAGATTCAAGTGTTACATTCATTTGATGGAAAATAATGCAGCCATTAAGTATAAGGATCATGAAGACCATGTAAAATCTTTAAGATACGTTAAACATACAAACATTATGATTTTTACTTATACAAATACACATAGAAAAAATTGTACCCCAAAATGCCAACAGGTAGATTAGGGTTGATAGAATTATGGATAAATTTTTCCCAGTTATTTCCCCAAATACCCAATAATGTGCTGTGGGGAGACTCAAGTCAAAGGAGTGTTTGAAGGGCATGTGAAAAAGAAAGGACTTTCTAGACAACCATTCACAACTCCCGGAATGTGTGGTTAGAGTTTAGAGCAGAATTTGCAGAATAACAGTCAACAGAATTAAAAGCAGTTTGTTCCAAGATGTTTGCTTTGGCCATTGTGTCCCCTCTGCCCCGATAAGATTACTTAAACTAGGCTGACATGTGTCACATAACAAACCATCCCATTCCAGCCCTATCCCCTGATCAAAACACCTTTTTTGTTTTGTTTTGTTTTTTATGTGGGTACCGGGAGTCGACCTCAGGACCTTGCGCTTGCCAGCAAGCGCTTGTGCCGCTGAGCGGTATCACCGGCCCATTTTTTCCTTTATGTGGGTTCCGGGAGTTGAACTCAGGACCTCGTGCTTGCCGGGCAGGCGCTTATGCTGCTGAGCTATCTCACCGGCCCTTTGTTGTTTTTTTGAGACATGGTCTTGCTATGGAGTTCAGGTTGGCCTCGAACTCACAGCAATCCTCCTGCCTCAGCCTGCCAAGTCCTGGGATTACAGGCATGTGTCACCATGCCTGGCTAAAACTATACAATATGTTGCAAATGCTTTTTGTCTACATCTTTGTTCTCATGTTTTTGAGTTACAAATAGATAACTGAGGAGGTCTTAGCTTGCTGCTGTCTCCCTGAAGCTCTCTTATGCTGAAGTAGCAGCCCCTCTGGGTCCTCAGTGACTGAACTAAATAAAGTTTCACCTCCAAGTAATCTTTCTCATCTTCTACACAGCCATGGTCACACACTGCGACAAGGTGCTTATATTAACCTTTAAAAAAAAAAAAAAAAAAAAAAAAAAAATAAGGTTCTAAAATAATTTGGATGCAATACTTATTGGTGTGTAGCATGTAAAAGATTAGACAGATTTAGGCCATAACCTGAGTTCAGAAAATAGTTGTGTGCCTAAAAAAATATTTTGAGACAGGTTCTTATTGTGTGCCTAAAATTAAACTGAACAGGGACAATAAAGCCAATCCTATTCCTTCCTTCATCTGGTCACAATGGTGTAAAAAGTGCTGGGATGTTAAGGAACAATCAAGTTTGAAACCTCACAGATTGTACTTCTTGTCATAGTGTGGGTGACCCTCTGCTGATACCACTGGAATCCACTGCCCAGTACTGCACAGGCTCCAGCTGGAGTAGGGGTCAGAAGATAGGGGCAGAGGAAGTCAGTTGTGGGGTGGGAACCACACACTCAGATAAAGGGGCAAACTAACACTGACTGACTGTACAAGCTGTCAGATCACTTGAATTTTTAAGTGTCATATGTAAGCCTGTTTCTTCCTTTGTAAATGGGGCTGGCATAGGTTAACTCAGAGGGTTGCTTGGAAATCAAATGGTGGAATGAATGTGGATGCACATTATAACAGAGTATTACATTAGTGAACTCTACTTGTGCAAGTTAATCTTAATTATCCACTTGACTGGATTAAGAAACTCCTGGAGGTGTCTGGACCACAGAGCCTTATGCTCATCAGTGGATGAATCCGCTGATGTTCACAGCTCAATGTGCTGTTAGGAAGTGGGGCCCAGTTGGAGGAGAGGGGTCACTGGGGATGTGCCTTTGGAGGGTGTATCTCTTGATGGCACACTTCCCGTTTTCCACTCCCTGCTGTCACAAAGTAAGCAGCTTCACTCTTCCATGCCTTTCTATCATGTTTCTGCTTTGTAGCCATCCAACCATAAACTGAAACCTATGAAACCATGAACTAAATAAAAATTTCCTCTTTTAAGTTGAGCATTTCAGGCATTTTTTCCCCAGCAATGGGAAAGCTGACCAATTACAAGAACCACAGAAACTTCTGACCGTAGTGAGTTCCCGTTTAGAAGACCCCAAGCAAACCCTTCAGAAGCATTCCCTTACATCCTTTACAGTAAGAAGTCTCATACGAAAAAAAAAAAAAAGCTTTAGGCTATTTGGAACCACGAGAGTCCATATATATACAACTTAGTGAATGGTTCAGTGATGACCTTTTTTATTTTTATTTTTTATTTATTTTTTTTTTGTGGGTACCGGGGGGTCGACCTCAGGACCTCGCGCACCAGCAGGAGCCCGTGCCACTGAGCGATATCACCAGCCCCTTTTTCGTATGTGGGTTCCGGGAGTCGAACTCGGGCCCTCGCGCTTGCCGGGCAGGCGCTTAAGCCGCTGAGCCATCTCACCGGCCCATGATGATGACCTTTTTTAGAAACCAAGTTATCAAAAAATGAACCCTATTCAATAGGCTGTGGAGGCTGAGGCAGGAGGATCACCCTCAGCTGGAGGCCAGCCTGGGCTACACAGTCAAGGCCAGCCTGAATTGGAATGGGAAAGAGGCTCTTCAAAATTAATTTTCTTAAGAAGCAAAAAATAGTGCCTCTTATATGTGCTGAAATTTACTGGGTATTTTGGGGATTATGAAGTAGTTGAAATCCTCTCTACCATCAATGATAATTCTAAATGATCAAAATAAATTTTCAGGCAAATAACCGAAGTGGGCATGATTTGGTTCAAAGGCAGAGGTAGGAAGAGTGACAATGACAGGGATGGGAATCTGGCCATGTATCAGCCCTTGCTCTTATCATTAAATATCCTACAAGTAACCACCTCATCTTTTTTTTTTTTTTTTTTTTTGTGGGTACCGGGGGGTGGACCTCAGGACCTCGCGCGCCAGCAGGCGCCCGTGCCGCTGAGCGATATCACCGGCCCCTTTTTCGTATGTGGGATCCGGGAGTCGAACTCGGGCCCTCGCGCTTGCAAGGCAGGCGCTTATGCCGCTGAGCCATCTCACTGGCCCCACCACCTCATCCTTTGGCAGACTCTCTACTTACTCTTTTTTCACTGAAATACTATATAAAGTATATTCGGAGACCCAAGTCAAACCAATCCTATCGGGTGTGATGCCCAAGGAAATACAATCAATCCACAAGTGAATGGAATACTCTAAATGCCAAAGAATGGAGTTTCTGGACAAGGAAACAAAAACAGTGCAAACAAAACACAGGTCACACAAAAGCGTATCAAAGTCATGGGCCTTTATTTCGATGGATGCTTTGGTGTCGGATAAGGTGTGTGCTCTGTCTAAAGCTTCTCCCACATTCCAGACATTTATAAGGTTTTTCTCCAGTGTGAGTTCTCCGGTGTTTAATGAGGGTTGCACTCTGACTGAAGCTTTTCCCACAGAAAGAACATCTGTAAGGCTTCTCCCCAGTGTGGATTCTCTGGTGCTTGAAGAGGTCTGAACTCTGTTTGAAGCTCTTCTCACATTCCTCACATTTATAGCGTCGCTCCCCATTATGGAGTCTCTGATGCCTAAAATGGCTGGAATTATGGCAGGTCTCCTCACATTCCATACATTTACAGTATTTCTCTCCAGCATGTGTCCTCTGATGCCGATTTAGATGTGAACTCTGTCTGAAGCATTCCCCGCACTGCATGCATGCATATGGCTTCTCACCTGTATGTGTCCTCTGGTGTTTAATGAGAGCAGCACTCTGACTGAAGCTTTTCCCACATTCTTGGCATTCATAGGGTTTCTCACCTGTGTGGACCCTCTGATGTTTAAAGAGATCTGAACGCTGTTTGAAACTCTTCTCACAGCTATCACATTTATAAGGTCTTTCTTCACAAAACTGCCTCTGGGTCTCAAAAAGGCCAGAGCAAGGGACATTATCTCCAATGTCGACAGAGTTGTAAGGTTTTACTATGTGACAGTTCACCTTATCTAAACTTTCTTTGTGCTTGTTCCCATGTTCTTTACCATCAATGGGCCTTGACACAGTCTGGTTGTGCTGACCAATGATAAAGCTGGAACTTCTGGCCCTGTTCTCAAATTCATTACTTTTAGAGACTCCTTCTTCCATGGAACCATTTGTATTGAGATTTGAGATGCTGGTGAGTCCTTGCTCTTCAGGAGAATTTTCAAGTTTCAGTGACATGAAGTTTGTTGCCTGCTTTTCTACTCTGTCCTCATAGATACCACCACACTCAGAGAACAAGGGCCCCTTTCCTTCAGACGCTTTTTGCAGCCATGGCTGGGACTTCACTTCTTCGAAAATTTGTTGCTTTGGAATCAACTCCTTGTTCTCAGCTCTAGTTTCCAAATCTGAAACATAAAAATACAAATTGCTGCCATTTCATCCCTGCATAAGAGTGAAATAAGCAAGTGCTAACAGAATTCCCAAGCTCCCTTTTAAGTATTCTCCTTAAGTGAATACTTAAATTCTTTTAAGTGAGATTATTTTAATTGATCTGTCAGATTTGCTCATACTTACCAGTGTAAACCCCCATACCTTTCCTTTCATCCTTGTGCTGACACTCACCAACCCACTTCTTCCCTGGCTCCACTGCTGTGGTAAGTCACTCTACAGTGAGAGGTACCTTTGGAAGGGCTGGTCAAGAAAGGTGGTATAGCCTTTATCCCATGAATGAAGCAAGCAGTAATGAGAAATTCTATTCACAGGAGGAGATAAAACTATTGAAAAAATAAGAAAGCTAGGCATAGTGGTGCACACCTAAAATCTTAGCAATTGGGAGGCTGAGGCAGAAGGATTGCCAAGAGTGAGGCCAGGCTGGGATACATAGTGAGTTGGAGGCCAGCCTGAACTACCCAGTGAGACCTTATCTACATAGCCAAAACAAAATGAACAATAACAAGAAGCTCAGGAAAGCATAAATGATAGGTGAAATATTTCAGCAGGAGGACTGGGAAAAAAATGTCTCAGAAAGCAAGACCAAAAAAAAAAAAAAAAAAAAAAAAAAAAGAGGGAAATGGGGACCAGTCTGTGAGTTCCAACGGCAAACTAAAAGAACTTTCAGGAGAAAATGAAAAGTTGAGATAAAAGTAGATGAGTTAGATAAAAGCAGTAAGATGACATAGTTCTCACAATTCAAAGACATGAGTATCTATATTGTAAGGGCCCAACTACTCAGAATAGTGATTTTAAAACACCCACACTGAGGGGCCAGTAAGATAGCTCAGCGGCATAAGCACCTACCTGGCAAACGCGACGTCCTGAGTTCGACTCCTGGAACCCACATACGAAAAAAGGGCCAGTGATATTGCTCAGCGGCACGGGCGCCTGCTGGCGCGTGAGGTCCTGAGGTTGACCCCTGGTACCCACCAAAAAAAACAAACAAAAAAAACCCCACACCGAGCCAGCCTCAGTGTGAAATTTCATCTTACCAGGAGTAAAGAAAATATCCTAAAAGCCTCCACACAGAATAGATAGAGCACATACTGTCCTGTGTTCTGTTATGGGATAGGACAGGCTCAGGGAAACAGTTTCCCAAACTCATAAGTTCTCAAAATGGGAGGCACGTCATGCTCTGTGAGAGCTGCCTCACTCTTGGCAATCCTTCTGCCTCAGCCTCCCAATTGCTAAGGTTACAGGCATGCGCCACCATGCCCGGCTTTCTTATTCTTTCAATAGTTTAATCTCCTCGTGTGAAGAGAATTTCTCTTTGTTACTCCATCCTTCATTCATGGGATAAAGGCTATACCACCTTTCTTGACCAGCCCTTCCAAAGGTACCTCTCACTGTACAGTGACTATAGTGAGATGGCATAGGAAAGTACTGGAGGTCAGGAGGCAGAAAAAGCAGAAATGAGGGAAGAGCCTCAGCCCATGACACTGAGGATTAAACCTAAGGCCTTTGCACTAGGCTACATCTCCAGCAGTTTTTTAATTACTTATTTTGGGACAGGGTCTCACTGAGTCTCTAAATTGCTCAGGCTGGACTTAGATGTGCGGGCTGGACTTGAATGTGTAATCCCCTGCCTCAATCTCCCAGAGTGCTAGGATTACAGGTATGCATACCATGCCCAGCTACCCATGACGTTTATTGGACAAGAAAGATAAGAAAGGCAAGGTGCGGCAAGCTGAACAAGCAATGACTAGTGTGAATAATTCAGCAGGTCTCTAAGCTACAGGGGTGGTCCTTCATTGCCTGCTGCCTGGACCTGGGATGCCTGACCCATAGGAATACTGCCTTCAAGGTTGCTTGGGCCAAACAGAAGAGGATGGTCCAGGATGAGTTTACACAGCAACTAATTAGCTTGCTCTTAGGTGAATTCTTTACTGTTTCTAAGAACTGGCTAGTACTGGGAAGCCCAGTCTCTCCCCAGCCAGAGAGATTTTTAAAATGTCAAAACATTTTAAGATATAGAAAATGCAAAATACAAACAACATACACACTAAGGATGAAACACGACAATAGCATCAGGATTGCTCAACAGCAACACGGGTGAACTAGCTAGAAAATTCACTCTCCTCAAAAATCATCTTATCATAATCATTAGTTGTATCAGGGATGGAACTCAAGGCCCTGTTCATGCTAGGCAAGTACTCTACCACTGAGCTATACACAGCCTCAGCCCTTTTTAGTTTGCTTTGCTTTTCTGAGACAAGGTCTTGCTAAATTGCCCAGGCTTGCCTCAGCTTCTCAAGCACTTGGGATTACAGCTGTGTGCTACTGCACCCAGACTTGCTAAAAAAAATTTTTTTTTCTTTATGGTACCTAGGCCTTGAACCTTAGGCCTTTACTCTGAGCTACATCTCAGCCCTCTTTATTTCAGAGATAGAGTCTCACTAAGTCACTAAATTGCTCAGGTTGGATTGGAATTTGCAGCCCTCCTGCCTCAGCCTCCTAGAGGGGTGATATTATAGGTGTGTGTCACCAAGCCTAGCTTTACAATCAATTCTAAACTGGAATACATACCCATGTATCTTAGTTTGTTTCCTTTGCTGTAACAATATACCTGAGAAGGTACTTTATAAAGAATAAGGTTGACTTAACTCATAGTTATGTATGTTTGGAAAGTCCAGGAATACTGTGCTAATATCTGGCCACATCTTCTTACTGCCCAGAGCAAGAATGTGTTGGCTGAGGTCTTTCTTCTTCTTATACAGCAACCACTGCTATCATGGGGACCCTACCCTCATTACCTTATCTAGTTTTAATCACTTCCCAAAGACTCTGTTTCCAAATCCCATCATCATATGAGTTTGGGGGTTAAATTTCCAAACATGAAATCTGAGGAACATGTTCAAACCCTAGTACCATGTGGGTGCAAATACGGAAGGGGAACAAAGACATTTTCAGACATGCAAAGTTTCAACAGATTTCGCTCCCAAGTACATGCTGTCTGGAAGATAATGGAAGATATTCTCCACCAACTCAATGGAGTAAAACAAGGAAGAAAATGTTAAAAGATCCAGGAAAGAGTAAAGGAATTTCCAGGGTGATAGTAAAAACAGCTGTGTGACAGGTCTGGCAAAGAGTGTTTTCTTTTTTCTTTTTTTTTTTTTTGTGGGTACCAGGGGGTCAACCTCAGGACCTCGAGCACCAGCAGGTGCCCGTGCCGCTGGGCGATATCACCGGCCCCTTTTTTCGTATGTGGATTCCGGGAGTCGAACTCGGGCCCTCGCGCTTGCCAGGCAGGCGCTTAAGCCGCTGAGCCATCTCACCGGCCCAAAGAGTGTTTTCTTGATACTATAAAGCAGAGGAATCTTTGGGAGGGATCTCTCCAAGTGAAAGAATAAAACCGATAAGGCTGGGCATGGTGGTGCATGCCTATAATCCCAGCACTTAGCAGGCTAGCCTTGAATTCACTATGTAGCCCAGGCTGGTCTTGAACTTGCAGCTGTCCCCCTGCCTCAGCCTCATGAGTGCTGGGATGACAGGTGAGTTCCATCATGCCCAGTTTGTAGATAATATTTTAACACTGTATATTGATTAACCAAAGATATTAATTTAATTATAATTAGAGAATTACAGACTGCTAAGTATGTGCACATTGGGGAAATAGAATCCTTTATCATCTTTCCCTGTAGATAGCCAGGAGATGATAAATGAAATTGAAGGGGAAAAGCAGCACAAATATGTTATCTGGAAATATGAAATAAATACTTGACTGAGTAGCCATTCCCCCCACCTCCCATATTAAACCCAGAGCAGGAGGCCTGCTGGGCAACTTGGCCTGCTGTACAACTTGGCTACACCCGCAGTGATAGTTAAAAGATTTTTAGATTGCTTCCTCTGCAAAGTGGGAATCAAGATTGGGGAGGGTCTGATGTCTTTCTAAGATGACTTGAATATGCAAAGTTGTTTAACCTAGTAGAATTCAGTGATATACAAGTTAAAATAACAGTATATTCATTCATTAATCCATCTAGCACTTATGGAGCACCTACAGCCAGCCGGGCACAATTCCCAGTGCTTGAAATATATTAACTACAGAAAAACACAAAAAAATCCTCCCCTTGTGGAGTTTACATGATAGGACTGGTCAGCCAATAAATAAACATAAATTGTATAGGATGTTAGATGGTGCTAAATGCTGTGGACAAACCTGAACACAGTGAGGCATCAAAAGTGTGGGAAGGGCCGGTGAGATGGCTCAGCGGCTTAAGCGCCTGCCCGGCAAGCGCGAGGGCCCGAGTTCGACTCCCGGATCCCACATACGAAAAAGGGGCCGGTGATATCGCTCAGCGGCACGGGCACCTGTTGGCGCGCGAGGTCCTGAGGTCGACCCCCCGGTACCCACAAAAAAAAAAAAAAAAGTGTGGGAAGAGGGAACTATGGTAGGCAAACTGCTGTATTAATTAAGACAGTCAGGTCAGGCTTCATTTTTTTTTTTTTTGTGGGTACCAGGGGTCGACCTCAGGACCTCGCGCACCAGCAGGTGCCTGTGCTGCTGAGCGATATCACCGGCCCTTTTTTTGTATGTGGGTTCCAGGAGTCGAACTCTTCATTTTGAAAAAGAGTGATCTGAGCGAATTCCTGAAGCAAGTCAGAGTCTGCCTAGTAGGGATCCAATGGAAGAATATTCCAGGGAAAGGGATTGTTTAATGCAGTTAGTACAAAACTAGTACAAAACTACAATGCAACAAAGCAGTTTGACCTGAGCAGAGTGGACAAGAGGCAGAGGGGCGGAGCAGGAAATGGTGCGCACCATGGCGGATCACTGGTGTGCCTGTTAGGCATTACCGGTCAATAGCTTCTACCCTGTGTGCAACGGGAGCCACTGCAGGTCCTAATGAGAGCAGGAACATGGCCCAACATCTGAAAAACACTCAAGGCTAAGCTGTGAAGATGTCATGCTCCCAGGTGGTAACACTAAATGTTGACAAGAATGCAGAAAAAGAAAAATTCTCATATATGGCTTTTAGACACAGAACTAATGACAAGCTTTTTGGACAGCAAGACGGGCAGACAGCTCTACATACTGTGGAGTCTCTTCAGGGACGCTCATACACACATACAGGGATAGACAGTGATACACAAGAACATTAGTGTCATGCTGTAATGGTGAAAAAGTGGACACTAATTGCCTATTAAGAGAATGGATAAATCAGTTTTGGAGGGTTGTTTGTTTGCAGTACTGAGAACTGAAACTAGGCCCTTAAAATTGAGCAAATTTTCATTTTATTAAATTAATTAAGTTTATTGGTACATTTTAGGTATAATGATCCCATTCATCATAAGGCCTTTTTTAATTTTTTGAGACAAGGTCTTTCTAAATTGCTAAGTTGTCCAGGCTGGCCTGAAATTTGTGATCCTCCTATCTCAGCCTCCCAAAGTGCTGGAATTACAGGCATGAATCACCATGGCTGGCTGATTTTGCAGTTTTCATAGAATAAAATACAGTTCTAAAAGACAGCTTCATGTATCACCATGCATAAATCTCAAAAATGTAATGCTGAGTAAAAAGAACCATATAGGAATGACACATAAATTATAGTTATATATATGTATGTGGAGAAATATAAAACATGTATGGAACAGATAAATACCGCAATTACGATTCTGGTTACCTCTGAGAAGGAGGAAGGGACAGCTTCAGGGAGGGTACGCTGAGGTTCACCTATGGCTGCAACATATTATTTCTTGGGAAAATAAAAAATGAAGCCAATATGGCCAGATATTAACATTTTATAAACCTACGTGATAAATACACAGGTGCTCATTATATTTTTAAAATTATTTTTCTGGGGACTTCTGGGAAGATGGCAGAGTGGTAAACAGCAGAGAAATAGCCTCTCTGATATTTGGTGTCCAGACGCTGGAATATAGCAACATGAGGAGGGAGACAGTTTCTACAATTAAACAATAATGCCAATACAACATACAGAAACTTATGTGACACAATGAAAGCAGTGCTATGAGGGAATATTATAGCAATGAATTCCCTTATCAGAAAAACAGAGCAAGTTCAAATAAACAACCTAATGTTAAACCTCAAGCTTCTAGAAACAGAAGAGCAGGTCAAGCCCAAAGGTCACACAAGGGAGGAAATTATAAAGATCAGAGCTGAAATTAATGCAAGGGAGACTAAGAAAACAATACAAAGAATCAATGAATCGAAGAATTGGTTCTTTGAAAGATTAAAAAAAACTGACAAACCTTAACCAACCTTAACAAAAAAAGGAAAGACTCAGATCCATGCAATTAGGAATGAAAAGGGTGAAATCACAACAGCTATTCCCCTTCTCAGTATCTTCCCGAAAGAATTAAAAGTATCATACCACAGAGATATATGCACACCCACGTTTATAGGGGAACAGTTTGTAATAGCTAAATCTTGGAAAAAGCCCAAGTGCCCATCAACTGATGAATGGATAAAGATGTGTTTTTCTCATATAATGGAGTACTGCTCTGCCATACAGTAGGATAAACTTGAGACATTTCTAGCTAAATGGAAGCACCTTGAGACCATACTCTTAAATGAAATAAATCAGACACACATGTTTAAATACTGCATTGTTTGCTGTGAGAACCGGAAAGTGTAAATAAGGGACAAAATGTAAAACAGATGCTGGGAAATGGAAAGAAAATTTTCAAATAAGAAGGGGAACAATAGGGAGGAGGGAGGCGAACAATAGGGAAGAGGGAGGGGAACAACAGGGAGGAGGGAGGGGATAAGGAAGGAAGGGACAAGGAAAACAGAATAGAAGGAAAAAAATGGAAACAAAGCTTTTATAAATAAGGAGGGGATGAGGAGTTGAAGGGAGGGAAGGGGAATGGGAAAAAAAGCAGCAGCAAGATATACCACGTACAGGTGCAAATTCCCTATGATGAATGTTATTATGTATATCTAAAATGTACCAATAAAAAATAATTTTTCTGCCGGGGATATAGCTCAGAGGCAGAGCAACTGCCTGGCAAGCGCGAGGTCATGAGTTCGATTCCCGGTACCAAAAAAAAAAAATAATAATAATCTTTCTGTATATAAGTACTAAAAATAAATGCAACAAAAAGTTGAATCTATCATCTAGCAATACGGAAGGGAGAGGCCCTACTGACCCATGTTTTTGCACAGCAGACTGGTTCAGGGATGGCAGTGAACCCAGCCCTTCACAGATCACACACTCTACAAACCAGTCAAAGCCGGATGTGGTAGCACACGGCTGTAATCCCAGCACTCCGGAGGTGGAGGCAGGAGGATCGCCATGAGTTCAAGGCCAGCCTGCACTACATAGCAATACCCTGTCTGGAAAAAAGAAAAACAAAAAACAAAAAACAAAAAACAGTAGAGTAACAGCACTCACTAGGCAGGACCATGCTCCAGTAATCCTTCCGTGCACTCTCCCTTCGGAAGTCCCTCTGAGCTGCATCCAGATGCTCCCACTCTTCCCAGGTAACAGACACAGGCTCTAAGGTCACCAACCCCTGGAACAACATGAGATCGCTGTTCAGTGCCTGCTGTTCCTGGACAGCGCTGCCACTCATCTAAGGGTAAGGCCAGACTCAAGAAGTGAAGGAGGAAGCACTGAGAATCAAAAAGCACAGCTGTGGAATCTTTGCTAATGATTTTTGTACTTACTGGGGAGTTCTGAAGGAGCCAAAGACAGGAGTAAACAGCCTCTTGTAAACCTGAACGCCTTTCTGTGAACTGTCTACACTGATTTGAGATAGGTAGGAGCAAAATATTTGAGTTATATCATCGTGATTAACCAAAATGGTAACCTGATATAAATGAAAATCATATAGAAAGTTCCACCTTCCAGTTCCGGCTCCCTGAGATGCTGTTTCCACATGAGTGAGACAGACCCAGATATCTGAAGGAATGGGTACCTCACCCGCAGCACGTGCTCAAGACAATTCCTTTCCTTTCCCTTGACCATTTCATAAGACAGTTACCAACAGGATGATCTTTTGAATTGGGCATAGTGGTACATGGCTGTAATCCCAGCACTCTAGGAGGCTGAGGCAGGAGGGTCAAAAGTTCAAACACAGCCTGGGCTACTTTAGTGAGTTAGTAAGACCCAAACTCAAAACAAAACAAAACAAAAAACAACCCCAGGCGTGGTGATGCACATCCCTAATCCCAGCACTTGTAGGCTGAGGCAGAGTTCAAGGGCAGCCTGAACTACATAGCGAGACCCTGTCTCAAAAAACAAAAACAAAAGGGATGGGGATGTAGTTCAGTGCAAAGGACCTGGATTCAATCTTCATTCCTAACCCCCCTCAAAAAAAAGGCAGTTGACTACTCACAGAAGGTAAAGCCACAATCCTTAGAAAGGGAAGGTTCTACAATTGGTGAGGGAGATGTCTGTCCAGGTTCTAGTGAGGATCATAAACAGACTCTCTTGCTCACTGTATGTGTGTCTATATATGTATTTATAGGTCAGATACCATGCATCTGTTATGTCTGGGGCCAGAAGTGTTTCAGATCTAGGGGCTCTTTAGATTTGGGAATATTTGCACAGACTTTACTTGTTGAGCATTCCTAATCGAAAAACCCAGACACTGAAATGTTCGAAAATCTGAAACTTAAAAACAATTTTCCTTTGGAGATAGGGTCTCACTAAGCTGCCCAAGCTGGCAGTGAACTTGAAATCTTCCCACCTCTAACTTTTCCAGTGTCATCCCCAAGTAACAAAGAGTTACTGGTCCAAGTGTCCATAGTGCTGAGGCAGACAAACTTTTCGCCTTTGAACATGGCTGAAATCTGAAATGGCCATTTGTTGTTATTCAAGCCCAGCCTGGGTAACTTAGGAAGACCCCATCGTAAAAGAAAAAAATTTAAAAAGGACTGGGGATGTAGCTCAGTGTGAAGGCCTTGGGTTCAATCCCCAGTACCAACACCAACACCACCACCACCCACACACACACACACACACACACACACACACACACACACACACACACACACACACACAGATATGGTTACTGGAAGCTGGATCTTCTAACTACCAGATCAGCGCTTTTCTGTTTTAAGTAATTATTTAACTAAATATCTCTGTACCTTATATTCATTTTTAAAATAGGAGAGGATGGGATCAATACAGTATTTTCTCAGCTACAAGATTTTGTCTTAAATTGGTATAAAAGGCCATATGCTAATACCAAATATTAATGCCATTTCATTTATATGCATCCCTGCTCACTTTCACTCCTGTAGGTAATTAGCTGCTTATCCCAGTGACATTCTTCTCTTCCCACTTTTAAAACCAAATTTAGAGAACTCTGATCAGCTGTTTAATGGTGCTAATCCCTATATAGTAACATGTCCTTTCTTTGTTTTCAGTGGAGGCATGATATGGAGTTATGTGTAGAAGTACGTAATATCATAGGTGCAAAGCTTGACATAGGGCAATGAACCAAGGTCACACATTTCTGCTAATGTCATAATACCATATCACTAAATATTTGATTCTCATCTCATGCAAGGTATGTTTGTGATGACTAAAACTAGTTAGCTTTGGCTTTGGTCAAGCAGCAGCAAAGTGGGGTAAAATGACAAGTACCACAAAATACAGAATTAGGTAGAATGGCTGTCTCGCACTGAAACAAGGTTTACCTAAAGTCCAATAGTAATCAGAGCTTGGTGGCACACGCCTGCAAACCCAGCACTCTGTGAGGCCGAACAGGAGATTGCAAGTCTGAGCTCACACTGGACAATTTAGCAACTCAGTGAGACCCTGGTTCAAAATAAAAATATAAAAAAGGCTGGAGATATAGCTCAGTGAGACAGCCTCTGGGTTCAATAGCTCATATCTAAAAAAAATTGTTTTAATCCAACAATACTCTATGAACTATAATCATATTGAATCTGCTTTTGCTGAAAGCCCACCACAAACTCGCTATGGGAACATAAAGTAATGATTGCAGATTGAAAAATGCATCAGTGTGGAAGGAGGAAGGGTCAGCAAACGGTTAAAAAAACAAAAAGGGACCTTCACATTCAAAGTGGTAGGAAACTACTGTTCTAGCACGAGTAAATTAAGGACCTGAACCCGCTTTCCATCCTGACATCTTTCTTTCCCAAACAGCCTACTAAAGGAGAGGGTGGGTGTGCTTCAATGCGTGAACCGTAATTGGTGTTGGTCTAATGCTAAGGTCTTACTAGTCAGTTTCCTACGGAAAGAAAAGAAAGTTCATGTGCATCCTAAAGTTCACAGAAAATGTGATAAGGGAGGAAAGAAGAGTAAGAAGCTCGGAGCATCGCTCACTCATCTGGTGACACGCCCACCTCCCAGAACCGTCCCTTCTCACCTGGGATGAGGTCCGGGCCAGCGCTCCTTGGAGAGCCCGCGCCAGGGCCGAAGCCTCCTCCCCGCTCTCCGGGCAGTGTCTCCGCACCCAGGCCTGCAGCTCCCCAGGAAGGATGCTCAGGAACTGCTCCAGCACCACCAGCTCCAGGATCTGTTCCTTGGAGTGCAGCTCGGGCCTCAGCCACCGACTACAAAGTTCCCTGAGCCGGCTCAGCGCCTCTGCGGGCCCAGCCACCTCGTGGTAACGCAGCTGCCTAAACTGCCGCCGAGAACCTTCGGGATCCGTCCAGGCCCCGGGCGGTTCGGCCTCCAGCCCCCCGTGTGAGTCTTCCTCCACTTTCACCTTCAAAATTTTCTCCGGCAGGAGCGGCGCGGCGACCCCGGACCTCGCAGCCATCTGCGCTTTGGGGCAGTGAGGCTCGAACACGACTTCCTCCAGCATCTGCTGACTTCCTCTAAGTGTCGCCTTCTGGTGAGAAGAGAGCTGACTCACGGAACTGACGGGCCGCCCCCACGGCGGGGGCCCAGGGACGTCCCCTCCGGAACACCCTCCCCACAGCCGCGTGCCCCCGTGGCCCTCACGCTGTCCGCCGGTATCCGCCTAGAACCCGCACCGCTCCACGAGAGAAAAAAACCAAAACAAAGCCAAGCCGGAAGTGCGTCACGGCCCTGCGGTGCCCATTCTCCCCATTTCCGGGCCGCTCTGCGCGCTCCGGAGGATTGAGATGCGAGTAGGTGGGGGTGAAGGGGAAGTAAGAAGGATTAAAATGCGTGGCTGAGCGTGGTGGCGCGTGCCTGTAACCGCAGCACTGGGGAGGCTGAGGCAGGAGAATTGGCGTGAGGTCGAGGCCCCCTGGGCTCCGTAGTGGGTTCAAGGCCAGGCTGCGTAGTGAGTCACTGTCTTAAAAAAAAAAAAAAGTGTTATATATGTGAGTGCACCAACTCCTCACGATGAATGCAATCATTATGTACTGCAAGCATGTACTAGTAAAACAAAAACAAACGAAAGGCATTCGGTGGTTTTCTTTCCCCACCAGGGGTTGGGGCTGGGACTGGGGCTGGGACTGGGGCCGGGGCTGGGGGTGGAGATAGGAGGCGGGTCCTGTGCCGCTTCTTACCATTCAGTACATACATACATGCATACATACATACATACGTAAATGGTTTAAGAGCCGGTGGCCGAGCGCTGGCGCAGGGAACCTTCAGGATATGGAGAAAACAAAAGGAATTTAAAGAGCTTCTATGTATGACAGATGTCGTAGCGTTCAATCTAACAATGGTTAGCAAACTGGATGGGGCAGCGCGCACCTGTAATTCTAGCACTCTGGGAGGCTGAGGCAGGAGTATCTCAAGTTCTATCCCAGCCTGTGCAATTTAGTGATTTAGCGAGAACTTGTCTTAAAAACAATTTTTTTTTTAAAGGCTGGGGATATAGCTCAGTGTAAAAGCCCTAGGTTCAGTACCCACTACTGAAAAGAAAAAAAGAAAGAAAGAAAGAAAACAGGGTGGAAGAATATATGTCCTGCCTGATGTTAAGCTGCTGGTGACTTGAATAAAACCAAACGTACAATTCAAATTCCAAACTCAGGAATTCCACTACTGTAAATTCATTTATTGTAACCACCCCCAAACTGCCTGGTTAGTTCCTTTCTTCCTTCATTCAAGAAGCATATGTGACCACCTACTGTGCTTTTGCTCCCAGGAAAGTACAAGTCCAGTTCAATGTGTTGACTGTAGCACTAATAGTGCCTGTTTGTGAACACATGTGCAGTACTAAATAAAATATTCGTCTTCCTTCCTCTTTCTTTGTTTCCTTCTTTCTTTCATTATTTTTTTTCCCTAAAACCGAAACCCAGGGTCTTGTGCATGCTTGGCAAGTGCTCTACCCCTGAGATACATCCCCAGCCCATAAATAAAAATATTCTTAAAAAGACTTGACATTGGGTTATGCAGCTAACACCAGCGTTTGCTTTCCTCTTCCTGTAAGTTCAGAGTTTGAAGAAGAAAGATAATCTTTCTAGTTTTTCCAGTCCCCAAAGGATGTGAGTATGGTATGAACTCATCTAAGTGAAGAAAAAAAAGAAGTTCTTTCAATATTGAGAGAAGTATCTACTGCTTTGAAGAGCTAGGTTAACATACAATAGTGACTTACTGGTAGATGAATTTTTTTTTTTTTTTGTGGTACCGGGGGTCGACCTCAGGACCTCGCGCGCCAGCAGGCGCCCATGCCACTGAGCGATATCACTTGCCCTTTTTTCGTATGTGGGTTCCGGGAGTCGAACTCGGGCCCTCGCACTTGCCAGGCAGGTGCTTACGCCGCTGAGCCATCTCACCAGCCCTGATAGATGAATTTTTAAGTGCCCACAATCAGTTCCCTTGAATAACTATCAGCACAAATATTAGCAACTGATATTTTACTCAAAACACTGAAGTATAATATGATTTGCAGATAAAAATCTTCAGTAATTAACAAATAAGAGGCAATATTATTTTTAAAATGCTAGAGAGATCATGGCTTACTGAGATTTTCCTAGTAAGGAAACTTTTGTACTGGGTGCTGTGGTACACATGTGTAATCCCAGCTATCTGGGAGCTGAGACAGGAGGATCCTAAATTCCAGACCAGTCTGGGTAACTTAGTGAGAACTTGTCACAAAATAAAAAGGGCTTTGAACTCGCTATGTAGCCTAGGCTGGCCTCAAACTCACAGCAATCCTACCTTGGCCTCCCAAGTGTTGGGATTACAGGGGTGAGCCACTACACTTGGCTCATTCAAAATCTTTATCTTAGGGACAACCTGGAAATTTGTTTTATATGACTTTGTGTGACTTAGTGCAGATAATCCTGGACAAGAAATTCTAGAAAGTCTAAGACCTAGACTTTCTTTGGACAAAAGGTTGAGATATGATTTTGGACAAGTTGTATAAGGACTATGAGCCTTTTATTTCTAAGGAACAAAACAGGACCCATAATCTATTCAAAACATTACTGAATTTTTAGCTGATTACACACAAGCTCTTTGTGAAAATGAAGTTTTTATTGTTTGTCTTAGTTACTCCTGAATACTTAACAGCTAGAACACAGGGGGTACTCAGTAATACTCTGTTGGTTTGGGGAGGCTGTGCAAAAAGAAATATTAATAGGACAGGGTAGGAGTGGTAAGGAACCAGAGATGTAGATGATTGAGGATCACATCTATGTGGGAAGACCTGTAAACCAAATATCATCTATTTTATAATTAATATTTCTAAAGTCAATCCCAGGCAAGTTTACTATAATAAGTAGATCTAAAAATGTCTTGTAAGAGTTGACTATAATGATGCTATTTTAAATCTGGTCTGGTGGTGCACACCTGTAATCCCATCCCTTGTATTGGAAGGCTGAGGCAGGAGGATCCCCGCAAGTTTGAGGCCAGCCTGTGCTACATAGTGGGTTCAAGGCCAGTGTGAACCACATAGCAATACCTTGTCTCAAAAAGACAAAAACAGGGCCGGTGAGATAGCTCAGTGGCATAAGCACCTGCCTGGCAAACCTGAGGTCCTGAGGTTGACTCCCGGTACCCACATAAAAAAAAAAAAAAACCAAAAACAAAAAAAGATATTTTAGCTATTATTCATGGGTTACAAATTGTTCTATGGTCATATATAAAAGTCTATTAAGGTTAGCAATAAAAAAATAAAAAAGTAAAAACGCACATACAGTTTACATACACCTTGATTCACCTTGCCCAAAGAGCTGTCTGGTCTTTAATTTCAGCTAATGGGAGGTAATCTCTAAACCCTTGGAATAGCCTGCTTGATAAATGTCTCTATTTACTTTAGGGTATTGGGCCATGCCATATAGTCTATGTTAAAAGTGTAATTTATGGTGGCGGTATCTTGGGCCATAGCATATTAGCTTGACCTTTGGAGGGCTAGAGACTAAGATCAGCTGTAGGAGCAGTAAACCATGCCTACATGCCTGAGTTTCAAAAACCTCATATGACATTAAGACTCAAGTGAGCTTCCCTAGTTGGCAGTGCTGTGTGTGTATTATCACACGTTGTTGCTAATGTTAGCACCGTCTGCACCAATCCACAAGGAAAGGACACCTGGAAGCTCCATGCTTGGAACTCTGTTAGATCCTGTCCTACCAGTCTCTTCTCTTAACTGATTTTATTTTATTTTATTTTATTTTATTTTATTTTTAGGTGAATTATCAAAATTTATTTATTTATTTATTTTTTACAGAATGTACAGATACCTTTCGGAGAAAAACATTACTCAGTATAAGATTAAGCCATGTAAAAGCTAAGTAAAAATAAAAGGCTAAGGAATGGAATAGTCACAGTGAAATTGCATTTTCACACTAGGGAGACAATACGATGTCTACAAATGTGCATCCGGTTTATTTCGCTTATGAGTATTTTCTCGAGTTGCATCCATTTACCTATAGATGTTTCTAGTTTATCTTTCTTTATGGCTGAGTAGTACTCCATTGTATAAAAATACCACATCTTTTTTACCCATTCCTCGGTTGATGGGCATTTGGGTTGTTTCCACAATCTAGCTATTACAAATTGTGCTGCTATAAACATGGGTGCACATATATCGCCGTGGTACAATGTTTTTAATTCTGGGACGATCCCAGAAGGGGAATAGCTGGATCAAATGGGACCTCCAGTCCTAGTTTTTTGAGGAATCTCCATACTGATTTGCACAGTGGCTGTACCAGCTGACACTCCCACCAACAGTGGAGAAGGGTTCCTTTTTCCCCACAGCCCCTCCAGCATTTGTTATTAGTTGATTTCTTGATCATAGCCAATCTTTCTGGGGTGAGATGGAATCTCAGTGTTGTTTTAATTTGCATCTCTCGAATGACTAGTGATGTTGAACATTTTTTCATATATTTATTTGCCATTTGTATTTCTTCATCTGAGAAGTCTGTATTCATCTCAGATGCCCATTTTTGGATTGAGTCTTTAAATTTGGCAGGTATGATTTTTTTGAGTTCTTTGTATGTTCTCGATAGTAATCCTTTGTCTGAGGAATAGCTGGCAAACATTTTTTCCCACGTTGTGGGTTGTCTCTTCACTCTGTTGGTGGTTTCTCTTGCTGTGTAAAAGCTTTTTAATAGGATGAGATCCCAGTTGTTGATTCTTTGTGATACTTCCTGTGCCATTGGGGTTTTATTCATAAAGTCTTTGCCTACACCAATGTCTTCAAGTGTTTTACCTATTCTATTTTCCAGGAGATTTAATGTTTCTGTTTTAATATTTAGATCTTTGATCCATTTTGAATTTAGTTTAGTACACGGTGAAAGATATGGGTCTAATTTTAATCTTCAGCATGTGTATAGCCAGTTTTTCCAGCATCATTTATTAAAGAGGCTATCTTTCTTCCAGTGAATGTGTTTGGCACCTTTGGCAAAGATAAGGTGGCAACTGATTTTATTTTAAACACAGCACTGAGGACACAGCCCGGAGTACACTACCACTGGGTTGTATCCTAGCACTTTTTAACTTTTTAAAATTTAGAGACAGAGTCTCAATAAGTCACTAAGCTGACCAGCCTGGGCTTGTAATCCTCCTGCCTCAGGCTCTCATATTGATGGAATTACAGGCATGGGCCACAGCATCTGGCTTCTATGGCCTAATTTAAAATGTATATCTTTTTGCAATGTGAGCTGAACAGAGTCCTTCCTGGAAATTATCAATCCTGAGGGTGATCTTTTTGGGGACTCCTGAACTTCCAGCAGGTGTCAGAAGGGAGGGTGAAGTCAGGGATTCATGAACTGTACAATATGTGTGTTCTTCCTTTCGCCTAGGTTGGTAGAGCATTTCCTCACATGATAGCAGTAGTTGTTTGAGTTGCTGAAAGTGTAAAATGGGAAGTATTCAGGCAAGATCAAGAGAGCTACCTAGCAAAGTCTTCTATAAAAATGTATGTTGTCACCTGAGGTTGTGAGACCTGAAAACTTGTCCTAGAGTTTTGGAAAGCAGTCTTTAGTTGTTGGACATTCTTGGCAGAAAAGAGAAAAATAAAGTGGCACTACACATTTGTATCTAACATCATCTCTCCAGATGCCCTTTAGTATGAGAGCATTTGTCTGCTCAGATCAGATATATAGATATAGATACAAATATAGGAGAAACTGATCTTTTGACTCAATTTCACTTGTAGGAATGTATCCTATGGTTATATTTGCACATGTCTGAAACGACAAATATAGACAAGGATATGTATACAGAAGAGCACTGTTTACTATAGAAAAATGGAGATAAATTCAGTGCCCACCAGTAAGGAGTATAGTGTATTTGAATAATTCAATGCTATTCACATAGTAAGAAAGTGAGAATGCTATGCTATAGGGAAAAACCTCTATGTATTATCTATTTCATAAGTAAATATTAAAATGTAAAGAACACTTAGCCCGGCATGGTCACACACACCTGTAATTCTAGCACTAGGGAGCCTGAAGCAGGAAGATCACCAAGAGTTCGAGGCCAGCCTGGGCTACATGGTGAATTCAAGGCCAGCTTGAACTGCATAGTGAGACCCTGCCTCAAAAGAAACAAACAAAAAATTTAAAGAACACTTGTAAACGACTTAAATGGAGGTAAATATACTAGAAAAATCGCTATCGACCTTAGACAACTTTTATGCACATTATACTAAGCCAATTCAGTAGAAGCAAAATTAAGCCATAGTCGCAAAATTCTATAATACATCCCCTCATAGATTATTCTATTTTTATTTTTAAATGGCAACTCACACATAGAACACATACAATACAGACTTTCACCAGAGGCTTGGTCCTAGATAGGAAGCGGCCTATCACGCATAACTTTAGGCTCCCTGAAGTGTCTTCTAACATCCTCGTACCGCATCTGTTTACAGAATCTGCAGTTCCACAAGTGTGTTTCTATGCACCCCTAAATGGTGGAACTCTTGTCTTGCCTGTCGGAAAGCTTTGTAAACTGCGAAGGGCTTGGAAAACCTAAGGTACCATACCTAAGTGAGAGATTATTAAAGATGGAACTCCTTGGCCAGGGAAGCCCTGCGCACCAGGAACGTCACTTCACAGGGCCCTCTAGCCTTGGCTAGAAGCCCAGCTGTGACTGGGCTTTCCGGCTGAGCGCCCGAACGCACGGCCCCTGGCCTTCCGCATTCTGATAGGCCTGCAAGATCGAGACGTCAAGGAGGGCCGCGACCCTATTGGCTAGTCGGCGTGGGCGCGCGTTGCTTTCTGGGAGATGTAGTCCAGGGAGCCGCTGGCGTCGGCGTCTTGAGAGTATGACCTAGATTTCGGCACATTGAACCGACAGCGGCTGTAAAGGTGGTTTTTTTTTTTTTTTTTTTTTTTAGACAGGGCCTCGCTGTGCAGTCCAGGTCGGCGTTGAACTTACTGTGTAGCCCAGGCTGGCCTCGAACTCGCAGTAATTATCCTGCCTCAGCCTCTCTAGTGCTGGGATTACAGGCGTGCGCCACCACGCCCGACTAAAGTGGGTGTGTTTGGAAAGGTGGTTTAGGAATGGCGAGGATCCGGGTGAAAAAAGTCTTTAGGAAAAAACCCAAAAAACTCTGAAGGGTCCAAAGTTTAAGATGAGTGAGGGTTACGGCTTGTAGAAAGACAGGTACACACCTACTTCGAAATGGTGCGCACAACATTCGGGGGTGGGAAGGCGCAAAGGTCTACAGCCAATCAGACGCTAGTAGCTCTTGCCAGCCCCATGAGTTCCCGCCTTCTCCCCAATCCAAGGAATGGGGAGGAGCTTGGGTTGTTTCAAGGTTTTGGGTTGAGGAAGAGGGTGTTTCTGGGTCCGCTCTGGTGCTTGGGGAGCTGGAGGTGGCCGGGGTAGGGAAGGCGGGCTGAGTTTGGACACGCCCCCTGTCTCCATGCTGATTGGTAGGCTCCCCAGCCGGGGCGGGGCCGGAGGCGGCATCCCCGCCCGCTGCGAGAATAGGACCTCCGGGATTCCTAGAGAGGACTAGGAAGTGCTCTCGGGGGTGGGATTTATGCTTTAAGCTTGGACTTGCTTACTTCCGGCGAGGAAGTGTTGGGAAGTATCGGCGTCAGTGTTCTCTCCGTTTGTAAGAAGAATCGTATCTTCCACCCTTTAGCTGCGGGGAGTTTTATCTTCTAGGAGAGCTCTCCGACACTGGAAACTTGAGGGGAGAGGGTAGGGATTTGTGTCGGACGGGAGTCCTGTCCCTAACCTTGACCGGGCCCGTCTCTGTCTCGGGGTCAGGAATGATTCCGAGGGATCCAGGTCCAAATCTCTTAACTGTAATAACCCTGCTTCCCTTAGGGACCAATGAAGTCTCCTGTTGGTCTGTCAAACTCTTGTGGCTTGAAGGACAGGGCCAGTTATGACCATTTTAATGTTTTTCACCCCTATTCTGACTTAAGTTTGGTTTATAGTAGTGAGAAGAAGCAACTACGTCTGGATTAGTAAGTCTTGTCCCATTATTTGTAGGAAATGTGAAGTTTGTCACTTCTAAAGCGACGTTTTAGATTGGCCTGAGGTCAAATTTTTATGGCTTTTTAGAAACATTTTAAAAAATCTTTGATGTGTTCTGTTAATCATTAATGAGCGGAGGGAAGACTGCCTTATAGTGCATGTTTTCCAGTAAATTACTTCGTTGAGTGGTCATCTTTAGTAAAGATGCCGTCTTTGCCATTTCTTTGTTAATAATGATTCCTATGTATCAGTAGGCTGTACACTACTGAAAGTGCCCTTCGGAGTGCATCTTAAAGAGCAGAAAATAAGTTGGGTTAGAGTAACAACCAGCCTCAAGAGACCTCGCTCTCAGTTGGAATGATAATGACAGACTCCCGGGAAGTTATAGACTTAGACCCTCCAGTGGAGACTTCACAAGATCAGGAAGATCTTCTAATAGTGAAGGTGGAAGAAGAAGACTGCACCTGGATGCAGGAGTACAATCCACCAACGTTTGAGACTTTTTATCAGCGCTTTAAGCATTTCCAGTACCATGAGGCATCAGGACCCCGGGAGGCCCTGAGCCAGCTCCGGGTGCTCTGCTGTGAGTGGCTGCGGCCCGAGCTGCACACTAAGGAGCAGATCCTGGAGTTGCTGGTGCTGGAGCAGTTCCTCACCATCCTGCCTGAAGAGTTCCAGGCCTGGGTGAGAGAACACCACCCTGAAAGTGGAGAAGAGGCTGTGGCTGTGATAGAAAGTATACAGAGAGAACTTGAGGAACGCAGACAACAGGTGAGTGGAAGAGACAGGAGGAATGAAGAAGTAGAGGAAGGAGTTAAGGAGCTGCTAAGCAGGGTGAGATTCTTAGCCCTCTGGTGCTTCATTCATATTCTTTTGTTCTCCTGGGATTAGGTGCACTGTGGAGATTTCCTGCCACTCCAGCAAAGAGAAGCAATATCCAGTGTGTTAACCTGTAGAAGACAATCTGTGATTTTATTTATTTTTAAGATTATATTTATTTTTGAATGACATGATACAAAATCCAAAAAGGTACATAAAGTTGTAATGAAAAGTAAGTTTTCCTCCCACCCCTGATTTCCCAACTGCCTAGTTCTTTCCAGAGGCAGCCATCCTTACGTGGTACGTGTATATCTTTACAGAGATATACCACGTTAATGTATATATTAGCATATATGTATATGACATGCTTAAAAAACACAAAAATGTTTTTAAGTCTCTGTGCACTTCTGCCCTGCTCTTTTCTTTATCTTATTTTGTTCCATGTTAGTGTAAATAAAACTGCCTCTCTGCAGCTGCATTATATTTAGGCATGGTTGTACCATCGTTTATTTTTTATTTTATTTATTTATTATTTTTTTTTTTTGTGGGTACCGGGGGGTCGACCTCAGTACCTTGCTTGCCAGTAGGCGCCCGTGCCGCTGAGCGATATCACCGGCCCACCATTGTTTATTTAACTCCTGTTAGTTTTAGTTGTTCCTTCAGACTGTTTCCAAATGTTTACTATAACAAATGTTGGTAGGTGGGTGTGGTGATGCATGCCTGTAATCCCAGCGCTCTGGGAGTCTGAGGCAGGAGCATCACAAATTCTAGCCTAGGGCTGAGGAGATAGCTCAGCGGCATAGCACCTGTCAAGCACAAGGTCTTGAGTTCGATTCCCAGTACCAAAAAAACCAAAACAACAACAACAACAAAAATTCTAGTGTAGGGCCGGTGAGATGGCTCAGCGGCATAAGCGCCTGCTTTGCAAGCGCGAGGGCCCGAGTTCGACTCCCGGATCCCACATACGAAAAAGGGGCCGGTGATATCGCTCAGTGGCACGGGTGCCTGTTGGCGCGCGAGGTCCTGAGGTCAACCCCCCGGTACCCACCAAAAAAAAAAAAAAAATTCTAGTGTAGGCTGAGCAACCTAGGGACCTAACAAGATACTGTTTCAAGATAAAAAATAAGAAAAGGGCTGGGAATGTAGCAAAGGCCCTGGCTTTATTCCCCAGTACTGCAAAAAACAAAACAAAAATCTCTGCTGTAATGACTATTCCATGTGTATGTACACACATACACATGAAGTTGTAGAATGGATGCTTTGAAATCAAATTGTTAGCTGGGCATGGTGGCACATGCCTGTAATCCCAGCACTCAGGAGGCTGAGGCAGGAGGATTGCTTCGAGTTCGAGGCCAGCCTGAACTACATAGGAAACCCTGTCTCAAAAAAAAAAAAAAAAAAAAAAAAAATCGAATTGTTGGCTCAGAGGTACATTTTCAATTTTGATAGCTGTTACATGTTGCCTCCCATAGAGATTACCTCAATTTATATTCCCATCAGCAATGTATAAAATAATTTTTTTGTCATGGCCTGATAACGTTAATGTTACCAATCTTTTTCATTAATATCAATGTGGAAGATATCATATTCCATCTCTGGGTCATTTAAATTTTTTTTTTTTTTTTTTTTTGTGGGTACTGGGGGGACGACCTCAGGACCTCGCGCGCCAACAGGCACCCGTGCCGCTGAGCGATATCACCGGCCCCTTTTTCGTATGTGGGATCCGGGAGTCGAACTCGGGCCTTCGCGCTTGCAAGGCAGGCGCTTAAGCCGCTGAGCCGTCTCACCGGCCCAAATTTTTTTTATTGTACATGTTTGCAGTACATAAATATTACATTCAGTGTGGAGAGTTGGTACGTGTACATAACAGATGTTAATTCTTCCTCCCCTCAATTCTTTTTTATTGATCTTACTGGCTGTTGAATATCAATATTTATGATTATTTGATCTGTGTAAAATGTTTTGGTATCTAGTAGAGTTATCCTTACTCTCTCCAAAAAAATTTTTTGTGTGTTTTCTTTTGCCCTTGTGTACTTCAGAATTACTTAGTTTGCACTACTCTAAAAGCCCTGTTAATATTGCTGGGATTTTATTAAATCACATGTTAATTTAGGGAGGATTCATAACTTTGTTTCACTTCTTATTCTTTCCTATACTTATTTATAAACTGACCTCCTTGCTCCTATGCTTATGCTCTTCTAATCTTTAATTTCTTTTCTTTTAATTGCAAAGAAACAAAAATTATGGCATCATGAATTTACAAGAGTTCGAAGGTAGCTAGAGAATTTCCTCATTCCTTAAGAGTCACTGCATTTAAGTATAAGGTATTAATCTCACCATTCTTACCCTCTGGGTGAGGGATACTTCAGAGTTCCAGAAGATCCAAGCTCTTGAGTTGGTTGGTGAACCCTGTGATGCAGGTAGCTGTGCATAGGAGTGGCTGTTGACCTGCAGCCAAACCCTGCGGCTGTCTTGAAGGATTGTCCTGCAGATGGGAATGTTTCAACCTTTCTGTTGAAACAAGTAAAGGCTCATGGTGAAATCCAGTTATTCTTTTTTTTTTAACCTAACATGGGCTACTAATGGAAACTTTCCTACTGTTTTGCAGAAATAAATATTCAGAAGCATAACATAAAACCAAAAAGATTCTTAAGATGCAGAACTTACAGCAGATATTACACATTTACCTCTCTGCACTGTAATATACATGCAGGTCATGTTTTGGAAGGGACACAGAGGAAAATCATTTATTTGTGGTGGTCAGAACTGTCAGGCCCATCTAGAGGGATTTCCCAAAGATCTTCAGAGCTTACTTTGTTTAGCTCTTCTCCCTGCCTTCTGGTGACCCCAGCAATGTTGTTTATGCCATCCATAATTTTGCTTGGTTCCTTTGTCTTTGTCTCAGTGGACCTCAAATCCTGCTTTAGTTCTTTGGAGCCTGGGTACCCATTGACATATTGGAACCATATTGGAAGTCTTGTTCTGAGCTGGCCCACAGAGACACAGAAACTTTCAGAGTGGTATTTGCCATAAGTGTTTTACAGTTGCCTCTGAATATGATACTGTGTAGCGCATTTGCTAGTACTAGAAGAGTTACATTTTAAAGTGTTTTGAAACCTGAGGAAGGGGGAAAGGAGATAGCAGCTCTATCTAAGTGCGGGTTCTTATCTTACCCTGTTTTAGGACTGAGCTGCTACCCTCCAGAATGGGCATATCCTAGAGAGGTTGTAGCAGAGTAATTGTACCCTAGGGTTGACAAAGGGCCAAGAGCAGAAAGGTGGGGGCCGATAGCACTGTGGATATAAACTAGCTTACATGTTAGTGTTTGTCTGTCCGAATGTGACTTCCTGAGTTGTGTAACAGCCTTTTCAACCCCTCTTCTCATCTCTTGCCTTCACTAACCTTACACACTCTAGGCTTCTTAAGGTTCCTGGACTGTATCGAACACAACTCTTTCTGCTTGAGAATTTTGCTAATGTTCTCTCTGACTGGGTCTCTTCTTTCTACAGTACTTTTCCCCTGGCCGCTTTCTTCTGATCCTTTAGGTGTTAATTTAAGTGACGCTTCCTCAGCAAAGCTTTCAGTGGCCTCCCAGTGTAAAGTGGATCTCATCTGTTCTTGTCTCACAGTGCCATGTTTCTTCTAACTTACAGCAGTTTGTAATTATGTATGTGTGCCTTGCTGGGTTCCATGAACATCTTTTCCAACTAGAAGTAAAGCATATTTCTTAAACCACTGTATAATAGTTCCTGGCTAATTGTCAATGTACATTAAATATTCGACAGAGGAACTAATGAAAGTCCAGTGGATTCTACTGGGTTCTTTCATAGCCATTTCTGTAACTGCACTGATTGGTTGTGGTTGTGGTTGTTAGATTGTGGCATATCCTGAAGTGCTTCCTCAGAAGATGGTGCCACCTGGAGCGGTACAGGAGGCCTTTGGTCACCAGTTCCTGTCCATGGACGCCCAGCCTGAACAAGAGCCACAGAAGCCTCATCTTCTGGAGGAAAATGGTGAGATGCAGTGGTTCAGCATAACAGACATGGCTAGAGCTGGGTGCTCTGGCCCATGGGCAGGCAGTATCTGGAACAGAGAGAAGGGAGGCTGGGCAGCCTGTCTGAAAGCAGGCTTGGGAGGTCGGGAAGGGTTGAAAATCTGGGGTTTACTCTCTGGTGTTAAAATAGAGGGCAGCTTCTAGGATGGCTGGGACTGTAGCACACTTGTATTCAAAAAATGTAATGGAGCTGGGCATGGTGGCACACGCCTGTGATCCCAGCACTTGGGAGGCTGAGGCAGAAGGATCACTGTAAGTTCGAGGCCAGCCTGGGCTACATAGTGAGTTTAAGCCCAGCCTGAACTACATAGTGAGACCCTGTCTCAAAAAACCACACACACAATGCAAAAGCTTTTTTAATAGAGGCTGGGGGTGTAGCTCAGTGGTGCTTAGAATCTGCAAGGCTCTTGATTCAATCACCAGCACCAAAAAAAGACAAACAATATAACAGATGATTATAATGACAGATTGAAGTACAGGTATTGTTCAGAGATCTACAGAGGTCTTTTAGACATCTTTCAGAATTGTTTTGCAAGCCAGATGTGGTGGTACATGCCTGTAATCCCAGCGCTCAGGAGGATGAGGCAGGAGGATCACTGAGAGTTTGAGGCCAGCCTGGGCTACATAGTGAGTTGAAGACCAGCCTGAACTGCATAGCGAGACCCTGGCTCAAAAAAACAAAATAAAAAATTAAAAAAAAATTGTTTTGCAGCAGTTTTTCACCTCTGTCTCATAAATTTTATTGTCTTGACGATTATGTTAAAATGGTGCTCTAGTTCTTATTTGCATTTATTTCTGGCTGCTCAGTCATTCACTTTTTTTTTTTTTTTTTGATACCGGAAATTGAATTCAGGACCTTGCGCTTTCATTCATTCACTTTGTTGTTTTTTTTTTTTTTTTTTTTTTGTGGGTACCGGGGGGTCGACCTCAGGACCTCGCGCGCCAGCAGGCGCCCGTGTCGCTGAGCGATATCACCGGCCCCTTTTTCGTATGTGGGATCCGGGAGTCGAACTCGGGCCCTCGCGCTTGCCAGGCAGGCGCTTAAGCCGCTGAGCCATCTCACCGGCCCTCATTCATTCACTTTGAAATCTTATTTGAAGCAGTTTTCCGACTGGTCTTAGAACATTTGTCTTCTCTTCTTCTTTCCTTCCCTCTTTTTTCTGTCTTTCTCCTCCTTCCCTCTCTTCCTCCCTGTCTCAGTTTTATTTACCTGTATTAGATACATCAAGGAAGAACCACAAACAGCTGAGTATGATATTTATTATGTCATATGTCCTCCAATCCATAATCCCTAATCATAATCCTTTGCTGTTAGGATTCTGAGTTTTGCAGATTTAGTAAGGTTATATAATTTATGCCATGTATTACAGTAGCAGCAGCGCTTGAAGTGGCACACATATTAATATTTGTGCGAGAAAATATATTCATATTTGCAGTAAGTTGATTAAAAACTTTTTTTGCTTTTTTTGAGACAGGGTCTCACTGTGTAGTTCAGGCTGGCCTTGAACTCACTATGAAGCTCTGACTGGTCACAAACTTTTGGTGATCCTCCTGCCTCAGCCTCCTGAGTGCTAGGATTACAGGCATGAGCCACCAGGCCCGGCCAATTAAATAAAATCTTTAAATAGCTTTATATAAATTCAGGTCCAGTCTGGGCATGGTGGCACATGTCTGTAATCCCAGCACTTGGTAGGCTGAGTCAGGAGGATCGCCACAAGTTTGAGACCAGTCAGGGCTTCATAGTGAGTTCAAGGCCAGCCTGAACTACACAGTGAGACCCTGTCTCAAAAAAAAAAAAGTTCAGGTCAGATTTTGCTGTCAAATTAGTTCAATGCCTAGTTTAATGAACTTTGGGGCCATGCATAGTAGCACACATCTGTAGTCACAGCTATTCCAGAGGCTGAGGCAGAAGGATCACCGGAGTACAGGAGTTTCAGTCCAGCCTGAGCAACATAGTGAGACCTTACAGTGGTGGTGGTGGGGATCCTTTGGTATTTACAGCTTTGTTTTCAGACTTGTGGATAAGAGTTTGTGGATAAAGGACTATATTTTCTCTGTTCAGCTTTGGACTTTCTTCTAGTCTTTTTTTTTTTTTTTTTTTTTTTTTTGAGACAGTCTTGCTATATAGTTCATAGGTCAGGCTGGCTTTGAACTTGCTATGGAGTTCATGTTGGCCTCAAACTTGTGGTGATGCTCCTGCCTCAGCTTCCAGAGTGCTGGGACTACAGGTATGGTCCACTATGCTGGGCTCTTTCAGTCTTTCTTGAGTGGTCAGATTTCCCCTTGACATGCTCCATTGTCCTCATCTCTTCCAGCTTTCCTTCCACCATGGTAAAAACAGCAGCAGCAGCAACAGCTATTACTTATGTAGTGCATACTTCGTGCAGGAACTGTTCTAAGCATTTTACCTGTTGGAACTCGTTTATTCCTCACAGTACTGGGAAAAATAGTCTTTACCATTTATCACCTGGGTCCAGTGGATCCTTTTTATTTTTTATATTTATTTTAAGTCATTTTATGAATAATTTACAGGATATTCAAAAGAGTTGAAAAACAATTTTTGAAGAAATTTTAATAAGCATTAAACTTCTTTGTATCAAGTACATTTTGGCATACCGATATGGTGAAAAATAAAAGAATACTGTCGCATGTGCTGTCCTTCTAGCAAATGGGATGGTCGAGGGTCTTGTGAAATGTTGTGGGGGCGGTCCTTTCTGTTCAGTCACTCACTGGATGAGAATGTAATAGTTCCTTTTTGAAATTAGAAATAGGTTGTTCATTGTTGATTCTTTGTTGTCTTGTTGCTTTTTTAAAATTTTTAAAATTTTTTTAATTTTAATTTTAATTTTTTTTTTTATGTGGGTACCGGGAGTCAACCTCAAGACCTCGCTCTTGCCAGCAAGCGCTTGTGCCACTGAGCAATATCACTGGTCCTTTTTTTCCTTTATGTGGGTTCCGAGAGTCGAACTCAGGACCTCGCGCTTGCTGGGCAGGCGCTTATGCCGCTGAGCTATCTCACCGGCCCTTTATTTTGTTTTTGAGACAGGGTCTTGCTATGTAGTTTAGGCTGGCCTGGACTCACTATTGTAACCCAGGCTGGCCTCATACTGATGGCAATCCTCCTGCCTCAGCCTCCTGAGTGTGGGGATTACAGGTGTATGCCACCACACCCGGTGGCTGCCCTTCTTGGTTTTGAGAAAGGGTCTCACTATGTAGTTCAGACTGGCCTTGAACTCACTGTGTAGCCCAGGCTGGCCTTGAACTGTCAGTGATCATTCTCCCTCAGCCTCCCAAGTGCTGGGATTACAGGCATGTACCACCATGTCAAGCAGCATTGTTGATTCTTGAGTTTGAGAAAATTTATGTAGGATGTTATCCTTTAAAGACTTATGCTGAGATTTTCCTTATACTCATTGTCATCATTATTGTTATCATTAGGGAGTATTGTTATTTGTCTTGGTCATCTTCTGAATTGCCTAGTAAATGTCTTCTGCACATTTAAGTTTTGCAATTGGGGCAGCAAATGAAAAATTGTGCATTCTCAGTTGTGTTGAATGAAAACTAAACATGTGTCAACAGTCTTCTTTTTTTTGTTTTGGTAGCAGGAATCAAACTCAGGACCTTGTGCTTGCTAGGCAGGCGCTGTGCCACTGAGCTAATATCCCCAGCCCCAACAGCTTTCTTTTCTACCTGATTGGAAGTGGTACTTTGGGCAACATATGTAGTATTTTTGAGAAGGATAAAGAATGACGATTTATTTTACTATTCTATCATCCTAAATGTTTTCTTTATTCTTCCATTCTCATTACTTTAGTCTTTTGTGGCATTGTTGGGAATAATTAATGGTGACTACTAACAATGAAATAATTCTTAGAATGAAATGGAAAAGTATTTCAAGGTATAGGGAAGCTAAGATCATGTAGATCCCAAAGTATATCTTAGATTTATATGTGTGTTCAGTTGATCCATATAAAATTTGTGTATTTGTAAAACAAATTTCCTTTTTTTTGGCACTGGGAATTTTTTTTTTTTTTTTTTTTTTTTTTTTTTTTTTTTTGTGGGTACCGGGGGGACGACCTCAGGACCTCACGTGCCAACAGGCACCCGTGCCGCTGAGCGATATCACCGGCCCCTTTTTCGTATGTGGGTTCCGGGAGTTGAACTCGAGCCTTCGCGCTTGCAAGGCAGGCGCTTAAGCCGCTGAGCCGTCTCACCGGCCCTGGCACTGGGAATTGAGCTCACATCCTTCTGCTAGCCAGGCAGGCACTGTGCTGTGTTCTTTTTTTTTAATTAGTTAAGGTTATTGGTACATTTCAGGGATACATACTGATCACATTCATCATAGGGAATTTGTACATGTACTCGATATAACTTAATTCTTTATTTTCCCCATTCTCGTACCCTCTCTTCAACCTTTCTTCCCCTCCTTATTTACAAAGGCTTTGTTTCCACTTTTTCCTTTTTGTTTTGAGAAGACTTCAAAAACAATAACTACTGTATAATACTAACCTTAAAAAAATAATTAAACTGGGCATGGTGGTGCATGCCTGTAATCCCAGCACTCAGTAGGCTGAGACAAGAAGATCACCACAAATTCAAGGCCAACCTGGACTACATAGAAAGTTCAAGGCCAGCCTGAACTGCATAGTGAGACCCTGTCTCAAAAAACAGAACAAAACAGAACAAAACTATTTAAACTGTTCAAAATAGAAGCTCAAAAACTAAAACAATGTGCAGTAGACTTTGTTGTATACACATAATTCTTACTAGTGGTGCATGCCTGTAATCCCAGCTACTTGAAAGGCTGAGGCAGGAGGACTGCTTCAATCTGGGAGTTTGAAGCTAGCCTGGGCAACATAGCAAGACCCTCTCTCCAAAACAAAACAAATAAACAAAAACCAGAGATTCTTTTTCAAAAAAGGCTTGGGGATATAGCTCAGTGTGAAGGCCTTGGGCTCAATCCCCCTCCCGACACAGATATATTAAAAAGAAAAGGAAAAAAAAAAAAAATGAGGCCTAAGAGTTTGAGTAACTTGTCCAACATCACATCTAAGAAGTAAAATCACTCATGTTCCTCCACTCTCCTGGTCTCATCAGGGCTCCTCTTCTGTTTGTAGATACTTATTGCCTTCTCTGCCTAAAAACCAGACCTTAGCCAGTTTCTTGATTTTTAACAAATGACTGTTCACACAGATGTGGACCATTCAGTGTGTTTTGCAAGTCCTATTTTGACTCTTCGGCCATTCCTGGTTCAGATCCCTCTGTTTTTGTCTTCCATTTCTCACCAGTGTCCTCTCCTTTTTGTGTCATTGGTGATTTCCTTGTCCTCATAAGTAAGCAAGTCCTGGAAAGGAAGCAGGCCACATATACAGGAAACCACAGCAAGGAAACTTGATTTAAAGGTTAATACTGGGTAAGACTGTAAGGGCACACAGACAGGAAGGTCCGACGTGCCATGGACCTGAGACAGAGCCAGTAGAGGTGACAGCATAGGTGCAGATGGTCTCCAGCCTCCAGAAATGAGACCCTCTAAGGTGATGCACTTGCTCTTCCTTCTACCTGAAGAGCTTGCCATCTCCCCCACCCCCACCCCGCTGCCTAGAGTCACCCTCCAAGGGGCCTTGCTGCTGCTCCTGCCCCCCACCCCAGTCTGCAGCTGCTTCTGCCCGTGTTCCCGTGGAAAGTCAGGAACTTCAGTTTTAGTACTTTTCACACTGTTGTGAGGAAGGCAGGCTTACATGCCTGTCCTCTCCATCAGAGTTTTTGAAGGCAACTATAGTTTTATCTGACTATTCCTGTAAGAGAGTAGACCTAATGTACATCTCTTGACTGAATTTAAACTAACCATGAAAGTTCCTTGAAGGCAGAGTCTGGACTGGAGCCTTGCCAATCCAGGTGTGGTCCAAGGACCAGCTGGACCACTTCACTTGCTCAAGCTTGTTAGAAATGCAAAATCTTAGGCCCACCCAGGCCTTCTGAGTCAGAATCTGCTGTGTGTCAAGATCCCTACATTAAAGCCCGTGAAATGCTGGGCTGTAGGGAATGCTTCAGCCTCATGGAAGATGTGAGACTCTGTTCTTGGAGGCCAGTAGATTTGATGCAGGCAGAATGGAATGCAGTGCGTCCTTTATAGGAGAATGGTCCAGCAGGAATTAGCCTGACCAAAGCAGCAAGTCTGGTTTTGTGGGGAAGGAGGAATAGGAGGGTAAATTTGGGTGGGACCAGAATATAGAGGGTTTTGAGAGCCAACCAGAGGAACTTGGGAGGCGTCATTGTAGATTTGTGAGCAGAGGAGGCCCATGATACAGCACTGAGAACCAGACAGAGGTATTCTCACTCACACCTCTTTTTCTCCTTCTTCAGCCCTTCCTGTTCTCCAAGCTCCTTCCCTTCCCCTGAAGGACAGCCAGGAGCTGACAGCTTCACTTCTCTCAGCTGGGTCCCAGGTGAGCTGGCACCCCCTTACCCTCTTGGAGGACCTGTACCCCTTCTCTGATAGGTAGCTGCCTTGATTGTAGGTTTTTATTAGATCTATTTCTTTGACCAACGACCAGGCCTGTCTCGGGTTAGTACCTTCATTCCCTTTTATCTTTTTTCTTTCTGCCCAATACTTCCCACTTCTCTTTGAGGCAAAGTCCCTCTCTTCCACTGATTTCCTGCTGTAATGCTCCCAGTTCTTACCCTCACTCCAGATTTGCACACAGGGAGTGGGAATTTAGCAGAGATCTCCTGTTTCAGAAGTTGGTGAAAATTGAAGATGTGGCTGATGTGGCTGTGTCCTTCATCCTGGAGGAATGGGGACATTTGGACCAGTCCCAGAAGTCTCTTTGTAGGGATGGCGGGAAGGAGAATTATGGGAGTATTACTTCCCTGGGTAAGAATTATTTCATCTGCATGGATTAGGACATCTTAATTTTGGTATTTTGTAAGGAATATTTCTAAAACGTCCTATAAAAAAGCATATATGTTTTAATTGCTATGTTTTTGCCATTTTTTCCTGCAAGTCAACCTCTTTTTTTTCTCATTCAAGATATTCTGATTATTTCTACCTTAATAAGGGTAGGATTGACGACTGATGGTACTGTACTTGGAGGGGGATATAATCCATCAAATGCTTTTAACTTTCTTAAAGTAAGAGAGTACTCAAAACTAATGGGTTTCGCTTTTAATAAATTTTTAGTGGTTATTGTATTCCTTGGCAAATTGTATAATTCTTAACAGAATAATTCTGATTCATGAAAACTTCTTAGACCATGCTAAATAAATCTTTATTATACTAGTGACTACAATGTCTCAATAGTAGTAATTCTTAGTGTGTGTGGGGGGCGTGTATTAGAGATTGAACCCAGGGCCTTAACACTGAGCTACATCCTCAACCCTTTTTTATTTTTTATTTTGAGTTAAGGTCTTTCTAAGTTGCCTGGGCTGGGCTTGATTTGTGATCCTCTTGCCTCAGCCTTGAAGAGTGCTGAGTTTATAGGCATGCACTGTAATGCCCAGCTCAGTAGCATTGTTTCCTTTCTTCTCATGCATGGGTGGTTAGCACACTCCAACACTGTTCTCAGAGCACAAGTCGCTACTTTATGATGTTCACCTTGGTATCTGCATTTTATACGTTATACCAGTTCATTAATTTTGTACCCCAGAGCAATGATAAAAAGCTCAGCATTATTGCAGACATTTTGGAGATTATGGCTTTTAGCTTTTTAATCATTCTTGTAGAAGAACCACTTCCTATCAGGCACACTGGTAGGCCTCAGGTGAAATACATACACAACGCCAGATTTCTTTTGAAAAGCATTATAGCAGTCAGCATTGTCTCATGGTTTTAGTTCGCTCACAGGCTTTTACTTAAAAGGTGTAAAAATGACTCTTGTTCTTTTAAATTTCACATTTTGGTTGCTATTAGTATTTTCCAGAATTTCGTTCTATGTTCTCTGTTCATTCATCTGCTGGGATCTTAGGGGTAGTCGTTTATCTCAGTGAATTATCTATATGGTCAGAAAGTTATATTTGAGCTAGGCATGGTGGTGTACATCTCTAATTTCAGTATCTGGGAGGCAGGAGGATTGGTGTGAGTTGAAGGCCATTCTAAGTTACATAGTGAAGGGCCGGTGAGATGGCTTAGTGGCATAAGCGCCTGCCTGGCAAGCGTGAGGGCCCGAGTTCGACTCCCGGAACCCACATACGAAAAAAGGGGCCGGTGATATCGCTCAGCGGCACGGGCGCCTGCTGGTGCGCGAGGTCCTGAGGTCGACTCCCAGTACCCACAAAAAAAAAAAAAAAAAAAAAAAAAAAAAAGTTACGGGCCGGTGAGATGGCTCAGCGGCTTAAGCGCCTGCCCGGCAAGCGCGAGGGCCCGAGTTCGACTCCCGGATCCCACATACGAAAAAGGGGCCAGTGATATCGCTCAGCGGCACGGGCGCCTGCTGGCGCGCGAGGTCCTGAGGTCGACCCCCCCGGTACCCACAAAAAAAAAAAAAAAAAAAAAAAAAAGTTACATAGTGAGTTCAAGGCCAGCCTAATCTACACAGACCATGTCTGGGGGATAAAAGATATTTAATGAAAATTTTTCTTTACTCTCTTCCTTTTAATTTCCAAAAGCTACTTTGAGCCTATTAGTGTGTGTTTTCAGGCATTACATGGGGACTTAATGGTTTCAGAGTTGGAGGTTCTTGGCAAAGTTCTTTCCTATGTCACTCTACCAACTGTTCTCAGTTCTTACTTTCTGATTATTTTCTCATTATCTTCACTGCAACATCTTTACAACTTCAGTCTACTCTTCTACATTGAGACCATGTTCAGTGGTTTCTGCTTCCTTAGGCCACATTTGATTATTTTTATGCTTGTGGATTTTTAACAGAATCCTAGAAGGTTAGAATTTTTAAAAATATCCTTTGGAAATGAGATTTTAAAAAATAAATGTATCTTGGAGATGTGGAGCGGCTGGAATATTAGGGACATGAGACGGTGTCTTAAACTACAAAGGGGAGGGACTTGAGGAGGGTATTCTAGATAAACTTCAAGAACTTTGTCTCTAAAGGGGAAGAGAGAGCATTGATCACTGAGAATACATGGGTTGAATGGATAGATTGATTTTGTATACCTTTTTTTTTTTTGGTACAGGGTCTTGCTATGTAGTTCAGGCTGGCCTTGAATTCACTGTGCAACTCAGGCTGGCCTCAAACTTGTGGTGATCTCCTGCCTCAGCTTCCTGAGTGCTGGGATTTTTTTTTTTTTTTTTTTTTTAAAGGGAGAAGGTTTAAGTGTATTTAAATGCTACTCAAGAAGAACTAATAAAGTAGAATATGGAAGTAAGGAAGAGGAAATAAGTGATCTAGGGAGTTCCCTGGAAAGCAAGAAGGCATAGGAGATCCAGGGTGTGGGAGGCAGGAAGGAGTAATCTTGGTTAGGAAGAGAGATATGGCTCCATTGTGAGCAACGGGAGGATGAAAAATAGGCAGCTAGTAAGTTTAAAGATAGGGCTGTAGGACATTTAGGGAGCTCTTGGCTGGATAGCTTTGACTTTCTGTGAAATAGTAAAGTCACCTGTTGAAAGTAAGTAAGTGATTCAGTAGGTTATAGAGGAAGCAGGAGGTGCAGTAGATATGGAGTAGTGGCTTTAATGCAGTACCTAGGGCTGTGTTAAAAAAGGATGAAATAGCACCTCCTCAACTGGTCATTGTGAGGATTACTCAAGTCATAAACTTGCGAAGCAGTTGGCATAATGCCTGGCCCAAGAGTAAGCACCTGGCAAATGTTAGTTTTTATTACCATTATTACATATTGAAATTTTTTTTTTTTTTTTTTTTTTTGGAAAAATATTTTTTTCTCTTGTGGTGTTGTGGATTTAACCCAGGGTCTTCCATTTGCCTGGCAAGGACTGTACCACTTAGCTACATCCCTGGCCCTTTTTAAAAATTTTATTTTGTGACAGGGTCTCATTAAGTTGCCCAGGCTGATCTCAAACTTGGGGTCTGCTTGACTTAGCCTCCGAAGTAGCTATGATTACAGGTGTATGCCACAAGATGCAATGCAGAAGTCTTACTAGGAAAGTCTCTAGCATTTAAAAGGCCATACTCTCTCTAGCATTTTAAAAATAATATTGCCTCTTATTTGTTAATAACTGAAGATTTTTCTTTGCAAACCATATTAAACTTCAGTGTTTTGAGTAAAATATCAGTTGCTAATATTTGCGCTCATAGTTGCACAAGGGAACTGATCGCAGGCATTTAAAAATTCATCCATCAATAAGTCACTACTGTATGTTAATCTAGGTCTGGGAAGCAGTGTGTACTTCTCTCAGTATTGAAAGAATTTTTTTTTTTTAGACGCGTTCATACCACACTCACATCCTTTGGAGACTGGGAAATCTAGAAAGATCATCTTTCTTCTTCAAATTCTGAATTTACAGGGAGAGGAGAGTGAACGCTGGGGTTAGCTGCATAATCCATTGTCAAGTCTTCTTAAGAATCTTTTGTTTATGGGCTGGGGATGTATCTCAGTGGTAGGATACTTGCCAAGCATGCACAAGTCTCTGGGTCTGATTTCCAGGAAAAAAAAAAAAAAAAAAAAAAGAGGGGGATGAATATTTTATTTAGTGCTGCACATGTGTTCACAAACAGATCTTGTCTTTAAGTACTATAGCGAGAGAATACCGGGTACCCTCTTCATTAAGCGGAGTGACTGCTCTCCAGCCTCATTTCTTTGGTCTATTCTTACCAGTATTTCTTTCCCTGCCCTGCCTAGTTTTCTGCATAGTGTTTATTGCGTCCTCATTTTCAAGTCATTTTTACAAAGTCATGCATTCCTAGCATATGTTGGTTTCATTTAATTATCCTGTATCCCTCTATCATCTCTTCTAATGCAGGGAATAGCTAATTTCCCCATTTTCCTTCTCTAATTTCAGGTTATGAGTCCAAGGACAATAATGTGGAGCTCATAGTAAAGCAGATTTCCAATGAAGCCAGTTCACCCAGCTCACACTGGGTGGCAGCAGGAAGCACCCAAAGAAATAAACCCCAGAGTCAAGAGTTTGCCGGAGTTAGTGACCTTAAGGGCATGGTACAAAGGTGGCAGGTAAACCCCACCGCGGGGAAACCAAGGCAGAATCCTTCCCAGAAGAGAGATCTTGGCACTAGCACAGACATTAACCGTAAGCAGAGCACAAATGGTGAGCGAGGGCACAGATGTAATGACTGTGGGAAATTTTTCCTTCAAGCCTCCAACTTTATTCAGCACCGGCGAATCCACACTGGAGAAAAACCATTTCAGTGTGGCGAATGTGGGAAGAGCTATAATCAGCGCGTGCACCTCACTCAGCACCAGAGAGTCCACACCGGTGAGAAGCCCTACAAGTGCCAGGTGTGCGGGAAGGCTTTCCGGGTGAGCTCCCACCTCGTGCAGCACCACAGCGTCCACAGCGGGGAGAGGCCCTATGGGTGCAATGAGTGCGGGAAGAGCTTTGGTCGCCACTCACACCTGATTGAGCACCTGAAACGGCACTTCCGGGAGAAGTCCCAAAGATGTACGTGGGAGGGGTTTGTATTCGGGAATTACATGAGGGCGAAGTTTTGTTTTATTAACTTAGTGGCTCAGGACAGGTGGGTTGTAATACTGGGAAAAGGAAGATCAGAGTTTATTCTTATTTATACTTGTCAAATTAATAGGCAACCAACACCCTATGCCTCTCTAGCCCTTGCCCATGACTTGCCCCCCCCACCAACTGTACTTGTTTTCATCACTTACCTGTTTCTTCTGGTAATTCCATATTTTAACCTAATACTGCTATTGCTTGACTTGTACATTTTAGACATTCTTTTTGGGGGGTACTGGGGATTGAAGCCAGAGCCTTTACACAGAGCTACATCCCCAGCCATTTTTATTCTTTGAGACTGAGTCTGGCCAAGTTACTAAATTGCTCGGGCTGGGATTAAACTGAGGCAGGTGATCCTCCTGCCTTAGCATCCCAGTGTGCTACAATTATAGGCCTGTGCCACTGTGCCCAGTTTTCTGTAGACTTTCTGTAGTAATTGGCAATTTGACTCCGTTACATGCATCTTTCTTTGTTCCCTGTTCTCTTAATTTAGTTTTTTAATTTATTTTAAAATGATAACAGTGATACATCAAGTTTAGGAGAAAGAGGAAGAAATAAACCACTCAGAATCCTACCATCCTAAGGAACAGAACTATCATTATTTAGTGTGTTTTCCTATATCTTTTTTAATGAACTTATGTCACATAGCTGTACCTGTAGAGTACAGTGAAGTGTGACATATTCCCCTTCTAGTGTTTCTCAGTCCTTCTCTTGGTTTTTTGGGACAACCTCCCATCATTAATGACCTTGTAATTTACTCTTCTTTCCTCAACTGTTCTTTGGTTGGTCAATACTAATTTTTTTGGTCTGTTGTCCTGATAACCATGTTATCCCTATATGTTTTTCTATATTTAGGATTATTTTCTTATAGTAGATTCCTAGGTGTGGGATTAGTAGGTGAAAAAAATCAGTATTTTTATGACTCAACATATATTACCACATTGCTTTTTAAAACAATTGCATCACATATGAAAGTATCAATTTTAATAAAATTTTGCTAGGGTTATTAAAATTTTTTAACTGTGCAAGCAGAAAATTTGTTTTTGTGTTGTTCATTTTCATTATTTTGGTTATGAATAAGGTTGAGTGAAATTTCCTGTTTGTTTATTTTGTAAAAATCTTTCCAAATGACATGCAATATGGATGAGATCACCATAAACTGAACTGTAAACTTTAAGGCTTTTATTAGTATTCTTCAGCCAACTCTCTAAGTTTTTGATTATATTAAATTTAATTAATTAATTTATGGTACTGGGGATTGAACCTAGGCCCTTCACACTGAGCTACAGTACCCCACCCCCCCAGACAGTCTTGCTAAGTCATTAGGCTTGGCTCAAACTTGCAGTCCTTTTGCTTCCGCCTCTCAGACTGCTGAGATTAGAGGTGTGCACCACCACACCTGGTGACCGTTTTTATCTTTTAATTTTTAAATCTATGCTCTTGATGTCCTCAAGCTCAGCTACTTGTGATTCACGTTAACAGCCACTGCCATGTCTTCCTTCATGGTATAGACAGTTATGAAATTTGTAGTGTCTTTAGAGTTTTGTTTTGAGCTGAGCTGTCTCCTTAGCCAGTTTTATCCCATTCTCCTTGGTGACTACCCCATTTGGGAAGGCCACCTGATAGCTCTCTAGACTTGAAAAGCAATTGCTTCTCTAGTATCTTTCTTTCACATCCTACTTGCAGTTGTTCCTCAGACTTATTCCCCAGTCATTACTCTCAGCCTTCCCCTACTGTTTTGGATCAAAGGAGGAGTGCTTGGTTTGTTCAGCCACTTGTTTTGAGAGCCTCTAGCACTAGGTGCTCAGGATCTGGCAGGGAATAGAACAGATCCCATTGGAGTTCTCATGAAGCTGTTGTCTGGTGGGGTGGCAGATATTAAAGATGAGCAAAGCATGCCTGATGTTGTGGTGCATGCCTGTAATCCCAGCACTCGGGAGGCTGAGGCAGGAAGATCACTGTGAGTTCGAGGCCAGCCTGGGCTACATAGTGAGGCCAAGGCCAGCCTGAACAACATAGTGAGACCCCGTCTCAAAAAACAAAACAAAACAAAATTAAATAACAAAAAAAGGGAGAAGCAAAAGATTCCATGTGAGGGAAAATGAAGCCAGAGGGTCAGCCCAGGTGATGAGGGCAGGGATTGATTATCACCCACCATCTTGATGATATTCTTTACTGGCTTATTTCTCTTTGTTTCATGGCTTCTGGTCAGATATTTTCCTAATTCCAAACACTTTTATAATCCTTTGTTTTTTCATTCTTCCAGTTTGTGTCAGTTCTCACCATCCAACTGTATATTTTTGTTCTGCCTCATTCAGTGTGCCTAACTCCTCCTTTTTGGGGTACTAAATCCCTCCTCATTCCTGTCTTCCCTCCCCTTTCAGAATTCCTTTCACTCCTTCCATATACTGACATTTTTTGGCTTATCCTACCCTAACCTCACCTAGGTTATTGCCTAACCTCAATCATTCTTACTATCCATTAAGTAAATCTCTTTTTTGTCTTGGTCTTTTCACTGGACAAATACCAAAATTTTTTTTCTTTTTATTCCTTTTGGTATCAAATACCTATCCCCTTTTCTTATTTCTGTTATAGTTTCATTTAATTATTCTCTTCTCCCCACCCTGACAGTTTATTTTTCTTCTGTAAAATAACTGATGATATTTGCATTTTCGTTCCTTTTTAGGCAGTGACAAAAGAAGTAGGACTACAAAACTGAACGTTAAGAACAAAATATCAGAATTTTCAGAAGCAGACGTGGAAGTATCAGGAAAAATCCAAAGGAATGCTTCTGAAGTTGAAGGTTTTGGAGAAGGGTATGACCACCAAGGCAAGGCTGAAAGAAAGCAGGGAATTCCTATGAAGGAGCTACTAGGACAGCCCTCTTCAAAGAGGATGAGTTGCAGTGAAGTCACTTACTGCCACAAAAAACCCTCCACAGGAGAGAGACCACATAAATGTAACGAATGTGGAAAGAGCTTTATTCAGAGTGCACATCTTATTCAACATCAACGAATTCACACTGGGGAGAAGCCATTTCGGTGTGATGAGTGTGGGAAAAGCTATAACCAACGTGTGCACCTCACCCAGCATCAGCGAGTTCACACTGGTGAAAAACCCTACACCTGTCATTTATGTGGGAAAGCGTTTAGAGTGAGGTCCCATCTTGTTCAGCATCAGAGTGTGCACAGTGGGGAGAGGCCCTTTAAGTGTAACGAATGTGGGAAAGGCTTTGGAAGGCGTTCACACCTTGCTGGACATCTGCGACTCCACTCCCGTGAGAAGTCCCATCAATGCCACGAATGTGGAGAAATCTTTTTTCAGTATGTCAGCCTAATTGAACATCAGGTGCTCCACATGGGTCAGAAAAATGAAAAAAATGGCATTTGTGAAGAAGCGTACAGTTGGAACTTGACTGTGATTGAAGACAAAAAGATTGAGTTACAAGAGCAGCCTTATAAATGCGACATATGCGGAAAAGCCTTTAATTACAGTTCAGACTTTATTCAACATCACAGAATTCACACTGTGGAGAAAACCCATAAATGTGATATATGTAGAGGAAATATTGGCCAGTGTTCCCACATAAAACAACAACAAAAAATCTGTGCCAGTACAAAACCTCACCAGTGTAATGAATGTGGAAGAGGCTTCACTCTGAAGTCACATCTTAATCAACATCAGAGAATCCATACTGGTGAGAAACCTTTTCAGTGTAAAGAATGTGGAATGAGTTTCAGCTGGAGTTGTAGCCTCTTTAAGCATCTGAGAAGCCATGAGAGGACAGATCCCATAAACACCTTATGTGTATAGGTGTTTCTATTGCAAAACGGCGCAATATTAGAGAAGCCTTCCTAAACAGAGACTTTATTCCTATAATGAGTGTAATAACAATATGAAGCATTTTTCCAACTTAACCATCAAACCTACAGATGTATTGAATTCTTTCAATTAGAACTCAGCCTAAAGGAACACGAGCATCCACAATAAGTAAATATCAGTTTGCTTTACCTTTTGAGAAGTGCTTTGGGTAGCATATTTATGCTTAGAAATCTAGATGAAAAGAACCCCTGGATATGGCAGATGAAGGAAAGCCTTCAGATAACACTCATTCTTTATTAGAATCTTAGAAAATTGATGCTGGGAAAAGCCTCATGAATGCAGTAGAAATAAGCTTTATTTGTAGTGTCTGCCTTGTTTGACAGCATATTCAGGGTGCAGTGAAAGAACTCTTCAGCATGATATTGGTTTTGGTACCTCAGCAATGCTTTTTCTAGGAACAATTATGCCAACCACTAGAATACTCCAGTCATTGTTCCCATCTTGAGTATTAAATCCTTTGAAAAGAAATTGACTTAGGTATCTATATTTTGGCAAAATTGGGGTTCAGAGCCTGGGCGAGAGCCTGTGTTCCTACTGCCTTATTCAATCTACAAATTATCCAGGAAATACTCTACCTCACTTTCATTTTGATTATACTAGTGACAGGGTTATCTAGGAAAAAAAAAGGTTAAATTTGTAAATTTATGAGAAACTATACTTTCAATCAATCACATGTTAAGGTATGTGAGAAGGACCTTAGGGAGATAGAGAAGAAAGGCAAAACTGGAGGCTGGTTTATTTTATAGTCCACACAGATCCATAGAGTGAATTGGACTATGTTGAATTAGAATTTGTGTGTGTGTGTGTGTGTGTGTGTGTGTGTGTGTGTGTGTGTGTGTGTGTAGTACTAAGGATTGAACCCAGGGCTTTCCCAATGAGCTACAGTTCTGCTCTTTTTAAGTTTTGGTTTTTTTTTTTTTTTTGAGATCGGGTCTTGCTAAGTTACCCAGGCTGGCCTGGAATTTGCAGTCCTCCTGCTCAGGTTCCTGGACTTTTGGAATTATAGGTGTGTGCCACTGTACCTAGCTTGAACTAGAGATCTTAATTAATTGATTAATTTATCTATTGAGACAGGGTCTTGCTGTATAGTTCAGGCTGACCTTGAACTCACTATGTAGCCCAGGCTGGCCTTGAATTCATGGCAGTCCTCCTTCCTCCACCTGAGTGTGGGGACTATAGGTGTGCACCACCACACCTGGCTAGAGATCTTAATCTAAGCAGTATGTTCACTAGTTCCCAAGTACCCTGAGGATAGACCTCCTTTATAGGGTGATGGCGTGTAGAATGAGTTTCAGTTTATGTTGCAAGTAGAATTGAAAAACTAACAAGGAGCTGATGTGGATGTGGTCCAGTACCACCTGCCATTTGGGCAGGTCTTGGTAGGAATTTTGCAGGGGATAACATGGATAAGAGCACTGACTCAAGTGTGTTTGCTACAGAGAATAAGAGTACTTCAGGGGTGCTGCTGAAGTCCTGTGTCTGCTTTTGGTGCCCATGAAATATTGGTTGATTGTGTGTTTCATGGTGCCCACTTTATTTTTTTTTTTTTTTTATTTATTTTTTTTTTTTTTGTGGGTACCGGGGGGTCGACCTCAGGACCTGGCGTGCCAGCAGGCACCCATGCCTCTGAGCGATATCACCAGCCCCTTTTTCGTATGTGGGATCCGGGAGTCGAACTCGGGCCCTCGCGCTTGCCGGGCAGGCGCTTAAGCCACTGAGCCATCTCACCGGCCCTGGTGCCCACTTTAGACTCCTTTACCAACCTGGTATACATCCCTCAGCTGCTGTTGTGTTTTGCCTGCTAAGTGCATACAGCTGTCTTTCTTCATTGTCTTTCTTCAGTAACTTGGGGATTGCTCTTAGAAGATGGGAGCTGCCTCAATCCAGGAGTTTTCCCCTCTGTGTCCCCATCCAGTGATGTTGACATGATTGACGGGGATAAAAGAAAAAGCTGATTCACTTACCTTGAGGGGGAAAACTGGTGCAGTTTGTGTCCTAGAACCCTCTGGGGATCAGGCCAAAGCTAGATTTCATCTGAGCCACATCGAAGCTTGGCTTTTCCCTGCATTGTTCTCTTTTGTTCCCTCCGTCGAAGGCTTTTCCTGAGGAGTACACCCAACAAATCTGTGTGGCTCTGAGTCCCTTTCTTAGGTTCTACTCTGAAGAACCTCACGTGAGACATTTGGTGCCATGAGTGGTCTAGGAAGCTGACTATGAGTGGCTTGTGGAGTTGGTCACTGAGCGTCAGGCCGTGAGAACCCCATCACTGGTAGGGAGTGAAATATTGCTAGTCTTGTCATACAGTACCTGTACAGTCACTGAGATACTTGTGAACTGGGATGGAACACAAGTGGAAAGGATGAACTGATTTATGTAAGGTTTGGGACAAACAGGAATGTAATATAAGGACTGTAGGATCAGTGTTTCTGCTGAAAGCCACTGACTCCTTCAAGATAGAAAATGGCAGGGTGAATAGCCACCGAACTAATGAAAACTGTAGACTCTTATCTACAGACCTAATCACAGAACTAATGTTAGGATACTAGATTTAACTGAGGATGACTGAACATTATGAAAGCCTGAATTCACAACCAAGGTGGCTCTAGTCAAAGTCAGGGCTCTGGTAGGGAAGAGGTGGAAAAGACAGGACTATATGAATAACCATACTTGAGCACTTTTGAATCCCTTGATTCCCTTGAACTCATCCAGTGTGAGTGACCCGTCTTGTTGGACAGTAGAAGCTTTCACTTATCTGAAACAGTGTAGATGCCTCGAATGAAACAGGTGATGTATAAGAAAATGCTGACCCTCCGAACCTGCTCCCACCTTCCTACCCATCTGTCAAACATGTTAGGAGGATCAGGTCTCACCATAATCTGACTTTGCAAGTGCTAGGCCTGCTAAGGCAGGACAGTGATTCTATACCAAAAGAGTTGCTGGTCTTGGTTAGAATGTACTAGCAGGACTGGTGACCTGAGAGTGGATTCTAAGAATGCCGGCTGGGGACTTACTCAAGTTGGAAAGCTGGAGGGTACTCTATGTGTGACAGAATTTAACAAAATGACAAGTGGGAAATGAGACTAATAAACTGTTGGGATGATTCTTGAAAGGTTAGGAAAGCCAGGCATAGGGGCTATATATGACCTGAGCTTCTCGGGAGACTGAGGCAGGATTGCTGGAGCCCTGGAGTTCTGAGCCAGCCTGGGACAATAATAGGACTGTCCCTCCCAAAAAAAGTTTAGGAAAGACAAGACCCATATTAAATGATGTAGAGATGCCAGAACTGCTTTGGCAAGCTGGACAACAGGATCAAAAAATTCGTAAATAGAGAAACTGGGTTGAAATTTTTATGTAAGACCAAACAAGCTACCATCAACTATGTTTCTTAGGAGGGTCCGGCGAGCACTCTACCAAGATAATAAAGACTGCACTGGTTGGGATGTGAGCATAAGCATCACTAAAAAGCTTATTGGCTGTCCTCATTTGCTGGACTGGTAGTAAGAGATGCTTTTAAACAACTGGGCTTCTGGGTAGTAAAGGGTGATAGATCCTGGAATAGCAGAATCTAGATAGCAGAATAAAACTATCAGTAGCACAGTACGTATAGTTACTGTGATGGGTAGCAATGCCTGAATGGGCAAATCAGAGGCTGAACTTAGAGATATATAGAAATGTCTAATAAGAGATTTGTTTAATACAGTTAATTAGAAGAATGAACAAACAGATGTCTGGTGCCAACCACCCCACTTATGAATACAATCCAGTATTCATAACATGAGAGCCCATTGATTAAAGGTGAATCCATTTGCTTTGAGGAAGGATCGTACAATGTGATGGATGTCAACTACATATAGAGTGATTTCCCCATTAATTCTAAAGAGACCCATGGCCATTTACTGAGGTCATTCTATATTAGAAACAAAGAATACCCAAAACTCCTTTCTCCTCACAGAACCATTTGGGAGGCTTTTTTTTTTTTTTCTTTAAAGCGGTGGGAAAGTTTATTTGAAAAAGTAAAAGTGAAGCATGAGGGAGAAATGCTTTGCAGAGTGAGTTTGGGCTGAGTAAAAGAGAAAAAAAAGAACACCCTGGAGAAAGCAGGGTGGGGGACCCTGAGGAAAGCCAGGATAGCCACATATGGGAGTCTTACCCATGGGAGTCAGGTAAGTGGAGTTTTAACCCAGGTCTGTACCCTTTGGATTCACTGGGTGTTTGGACCCACTTGGTGGTCATGTTCCTGGTTCCTCAGTGTGTGATTGGAAGGGACATAACTTATTTGGTAGAACCTTCACCTTAATTTCTTTACCTGTAGATTGAGATCTATTGTAGTAGAAAAGAAATGTTTTAGTTGGCATCTTCATGCTTGAAAAGGTACACAACAGAGAGGCCATGAAAGTAGTGAAATATGGTGGGAGCTCCTGAAAATATGCTGACCCAGTCAAGGTAGTTAAGAAGGATATTATTTTCTTGGGAACGGCCGAGATTAGTGCTACCCTTGCATATTTAGTAGATATAGGGGTAATAACCCCTTTCATATCTCTATTTGATTCACCAATCTGGACCCTGTAGAACTAGGGTCATGAATCATGGCAGATAACAGTGAAATACTACAAACTTGGCCAAGAAGTAGCCCCAGTTAAGCTGCTGCACTACACAAGGTGACCTGTACCTTCCACCCAGGAGGCTAGATTCCCCATCAGTGCTTTTATTATTATTTTTGTTGTTGTTGTTGTTAGAAACTGTTTTAGAACTTCGTCTTTTTTCTAGGCTGAGAAGGAGCTTAAATTCTTTGTTCTATAGAGGACAACTTAGGGAGCCACCAAGTTGATACCTCCTGGGTTCCTAGAGAACCCCCATGGTGGGTGGCGGTCCATTGAGGAAGGCAGGACAGTGACATACTTGCAGTGGGCTCTGACTGGTCAGTATGTTTTGAGGGTCAAGTATTGTGCTATTCATCTATTTACCGTACCCACCCTGAGCTCTGGCTTATGGGCAGGGAGTGGTGGTGGAGGGCTCTGGGGCCTTGAGATGCTTAGTTACTGCTGGCATCCAGCCCCAATGGAATGTGGCAAGATGACCCTCTTCCTTGTGTCCTTCCCCCCCTGCAAAGCTGTCCAGCTCAGCCCAGCTTTGTGCTTTTGACTTAAGACAAAGCAAAGACATTAGCAGTTTTCTGCCCATGTGGAAAACTGGACATGACTTCCCCGGAAAGTGCAGGGCTGGTAGGTGGACCTAAGGAGAAAAAAACAAGCCCTAGAGAAGTTCCAGAGAAAAGAAATCACAAAAATTGGTGTGTTGATTTGAAGTTGCCAGGTCTCCGGATAGTAGGACTGTTAAGACACTTCTTGAAATCAGAATGATGTAAGAAGGGGGAAAATGACAGAAATAGATTTGAATTCTGGGCAGCAGATACCTACAGAGATGCCAGAAATGTAGCAGATAATAAATTAGGGTGATTCAAGGATAACAAAATTGAAGAACATGTGTGTTTTGGAATTTATGTCAGTGACTTTACTTCTTCACAAGATGTCCCATCACTAGGTCTAGATAAATAAACTTAACCACTAAGGGAATAGTAAAATCTTGTTTATAAGAGAAACAAAAATTAGCTGGGCACGGTGGTGCATTCCTGTAATCCCAGCACTCAGGAGGCTGTGAGGCAGGAGGATCGTGGCAAGTTCAAAGCCAGCCTGGGCTACATAGTTCAAGGCCAGCTTGAACTATATAGCGAGATCCTGTCTCAACAAAACAAAAGAAAACAAAACAAGAGAGAAAGAAAAAATGTTTTGTGTCTGTGCTAAGGACCTTTCACACATTACCATGTATTTACTACAAAATTTTAGGATGTATCTGAACCTTGGAAAGGCTAATCAGTTGTCCATGATTAAGTAGGAAAAGTTGGTGTCAGGATTGAACTATGCTTAGCTTTGAGCTTCAGTTCTTTCTCCAGAATTTTTCTTAGGTATAAGTATTTATGCTTTATGCTTCTATAGTGGTTTACATTTCCAAAGTATTGTGCTATGATCTTCAGGAGCTGTCCATGAAAAGTAAGTATTGTCCCCATCTTATGGATGAAGAAGTAGAGGCAGAGATACATGGTATTATGACTTAGTAATAACTGTCTCTTGAAATGAATCCAAGCATCTCAGCACTACTGAGTCCTGACTTAGATGATGCTCTGCACCATGTGCGTCTGATTTTTTCACAGCCTTTTCTCACATTCTGGCAGCAAATTACCAAAGTTCCCATCCCCATTCCAACGTCTTTCCAGATAAGGACTTTATCACCAAGCTCTAACATGTGCCCTGCACTGCAGCGTGCAAACTCCTCATTTCTGCTGTGGTTCTCAATATAGTTAATTGAAATTTTGTCTCAGGTATTTTAAGATGGAGGAAATGAAATCTTGGTTTTGGTTATCTGGGTCAAAATTCTAAAGGTGAGGAAAAAGAGAACATTCCTTGAAGCAGTCCCTCACAGTGGCAGGATGTCAAAATGAAGGGACTTCAAGGAGGAGGTGAAACTGAAGAGCCAGGGCTTCAGTTGCTCCTCCCTGACTTTTTTTTTGTGTGTGTGTGTGTGGGTACCGGGGGTCGACCTCAGGACCTCGAGCACCAGCAGGTGCCTGTGCCGCTGAGCGATATCACCGGCCCTTTTTTCGTATGTGGGTTCCGGGAGTCGAACTCAGGACCTCGCACTTGCCAGGCAGGCGCTTATGCCGCTGAGCCATCTCACTGGCCCCTCCTCCCTGACTTTGACAGGCCTCAAGGAGTACTTTCCTTCTTCAGCTCAGGGCCGGTGATGGTAGAAACTACTGAGTTTTATTTTACATTTCTCAAATGATCTTAGCACCTAGTCCTCTTTAGACCTCACATGGTCTCTACTGATTTGTATGTAAAATTTTGATAGCTCTTGCTCTGAATTTTATTTTTGTGGTGCTGGAGATTGAACCCAAGGTGTTGCTCATGCTAGGCAAATGCTCTACTAATGGACTATTCCCAGCCCCTAAAATATAATTTTTAATGCTTTCCTATCTTATCTGGACTAGACCATTCATCAAGAATAAAGGCTGTTTTTTGCTTTCATTGTTGCCCTTAAGTCACTTAATATAGTTCATTGCAACCAGTAGGCATTTAGAAAATATTTGTTCTAATGGATACAGTAGCAACATTTTCTGCTTATTTGTATAAAGCTGAACAAATTCATTACAGGCCTGGTAATTCAATTCTCAGCAGGGCATGTCTTATAAATTATACTACAACTGCCAGGTTATTTATGAGACATCTGAACAAAGAATGAGCAATGTTATATTAGCACAGGTTTGAAATACAGAAGTAAATTATGAGTTCATAGGTAGGCTACATACATTCCTCTCATTCTCCAAAAACAGTAAGATTTCATTGATCTTTTTACAGTGTATTATTCACAATTCACTTATTGATTGCTTCTGATCTACTTAGTACTGGCCTATATAATAAGGCCATTTTCTTTGGTCATCTGCCACTTAGTACCTCTCCATAAAACATCTTTCATATATAATGGTGGAATAGCAGGAAACTGGCAGGGCATTATGACTTTGTATAGCTGAATTTTTCAGCTAAGTTCAGTCTATAATTGAATTCCAAAATTGAAAGAGGCTTTAGGATAATCTAGTTTATTTTACTTGGACAAATTTGAGACTTGGTGGGTGTATGTGTTTCATCCAAGCCCACCCTACTAATCAGAGGCACAGAAAGCACTGGCAACTAGTCTCCTATTGGCCCAATTCATTTTTTATTGCAGGACCCACTAAGTCCCTTCACTACTACCCCTCCAAGTAAAGCAGTTCCTCCCATAACTGAAAAACCTACCCAACGTCCAAAGCTGCTCATTTAAAAGCCTTCATAAAGTCCTGAGACTCGCAGATAAAAGGTGAAGTGTATATAATCTTTTCCTGTTGTGTCTAAACCACTTTTTTATTTGGTAGACTTCAAACACTCTAATCACCATCACTGGTAGTGAGTTTTGGGGTGAAAGGATAATGTACAAACATGAGGTGTAACAAACCTGTCAAAAGCAAAGGGTGTGTGTATGGGGGGGAGAAGCTAGTGAAACCTGGTGTATTAGTGTCTTCCGAACTGTACAACTGTACAGCTTGTCCTTAGGAATCCAGAACTTGGACTAGGGGTCATTTTTTTTTTATGAAAAGAAAACAAATTTCAAAACAAGATAATAAGAGTAACAATAATTAATACAGAGTAGTTACTCAGGGTACAAGATAAAAGCATGAGATATTGTCCAAACAATATTAGCACAAACCTTTCTTTTCAATGAACTAAGAGAAACTAGCATTATATCTATCTTAGCTATCTCCATATATATGCATAGAGAGAGAGAGAGAGAGTTTCTCTTCTTTTGAACAGTTTCTTCCCAATTCACTGTCTATTGTACATTTTGGGTCCTATTTACTTGTTCGGCTTCTCACACTAGTGAGACTACACGATGTTTACACATGTAGGTCTGATTTATTTCATTATGAGTATGGTCTCAAGTTGCATCCATTTACCTCTCAAGTTTATCCTTTATGGCTGAGTAGTACTCCAGTATGAGTACTACTTTTTTTATCCACATCTTTTTTTATCCATTCCTCAGTTGATGGGCATTTGAGTTGTTTCCAAGATTTAGCTATTACAGGGCCGGTGAGATGGCTCAGCGGCATAAGCGCCTGCCTTGCAAGCGCGAGGGCCCGAGTTCGACTCCCGGATCCCACATACGAAAAAGGGGCCGGTGATATCGCTCAGCGGCACGGGCGCCTGTTGGCGCGCAAGGTCCTGAGGTCGACCCCCGGCACCCACAAAAAAACAAACAAACAAATATTTAGCTATTACAAATTGTGCTGCTATAAACATGGGTATACATATATCGCTGTGGTACAATGTTTTTAATTCCTCTGGGAAGATGCCCAGAAGGGAAATAGCTGGGTCAGATGGGACCTCTAATCCTAGTTTACTGAGGAATCTCCACACTGATTTCCACAATGGTTGCAGCAGACTAGGGTCATTTTGTTTGGGACCCCTTATGGCTGAAAACCGAGGATGAGGTGCCCCGGAGGGGCATGCAGACTGCCTCTCCCTGCTTCAGGAAGCAACTCACCCCAGCCCAAAAAAGCAAAACTTCATCTGCTTCAAGCCTGGATCCAGAGATGTCTCTGCAGAGAGAGACTACGTTTCCTCTCCCAGAGGCTGGGACTCAGGATATGAGTAAGGACCCTCCTTCACCTCAATCAGGGGCGGTCGTGGCCAGGGAGATCGTGCCACACAGCTATCCTCATCAACCACTGTCCCCTCCTGTCCTTCCCAGCCGAACCCAAATCTCACCATGACATCCCGGATAAGTCCAGGAAGCTGGGACAGAAAAGGTAGGTGACTGGGAGGTTGATCCGCTATTGCACTAAGACCTACACTCTGGTGACCGGAACCCAGAGAGCGTGTGCCTCAAAAACAGGAAGTGTGCCACACCCACTTTCCGCATTGCATTGAGCTTCTGGTCCCCTCTAGGATCGAGGGAGAATTTGCCTCCCTGTTTCCAACTCTCTGGGCTCTAACCTCTGGCTTTGGGCATCTGGAGGTCGGATTATTTGCCCCAGAACATATTCGGGTTGGGATGGAGGTGGGGGTATTAGGTTTCCTTGGATACTGCCCTGCACAGTTACACATTTCTTATATTTTTCTTGATGACAGTAATTGTAATAATTATTATCACCGAACAATAAAACTTGGTGATTGTGTGTCTGTTGAGGACCCAAAACAAGGGTGTAGCCAGGGAAAGATGAGGATGAATGGTTTTACAAACCAAAGTGGTTGATTCTTTTGGGATCCTGATTAGTAGTGTATTAACAGTTGAGCTGGCAGTATTTTCAAAAACTTGACCTGTGCAATACTAGGTAGGTAGTAGGATTCTGAGCTGGGCTGTTTCCAGGAAGGTTTTTTTTTTTTTTTTTTTTTTTTTAATGTGGGTACCGGGAGTCAACCTCAGGACCTCACGCTTGCCAGGCAGGCGCTTATGCCGCTGAGCTATCTCACCGGTCCCTCCAGGAAGGCTTTGGGGTAACAACAGTGGAATTACTATGGTGTTAAGTCAGTTTTACATTACTATGGCAAAATACCTGAGATGATACAATTTTATAAAAGGAAAGGTTTATTTTGGGTTAGTTTCAGAGGTTTCAGTCAGTGGTGTATTGGCCCTATTGTTTTTGGACCTGTGTTGAGGCAGCACACCATGGCAGTGAGTGCCTGGTAAGGAAGTTACTCACCTTGTGGTGGCAGGGAAGTAAAGAGAAAGAGGAAGGGGTTGGGGTTTCAGTGACCCCTTCAAGGGCACATGCTCATTGGGCTAACTTCCTCCCACTAGGTCCCACCTCCTAAAGATTCCACCACTTCCTAATAGCACCAGAGGCTGGTGACCAAGCCTTTAAGAATGAGCCTTTGGGAGACACTTACCAAAACCACAGCACCTTTCTTCTATCATCACTTCCCAATTGTCCAGTTAAAGTAGCAGTTTACTACTTTTTTTCAGGGTCCAGCTCAAAATTTTCTCTTCATGACATTGTCCCAATCTACCCTAGTTACTCAATGTTTCTTCAGTTTAGCTCCATGTACAGGTGACAGCTATCTTTTTTTCTTTTCTTTTGTTTTTTGTCTTTTTGAGACAGTGTTTCTGTGCAGTTCAGACTGGCCTTGAACTCACTTTGTAGCTCAGGCTGGCCTCGAATTTGCAGTGATCCTCCTGCCTCAGCCTCCCAAGTGCTGGGATTACAGGCGTGCGCCACCATGCCCACCCCATGACAGCTATTTTGAACTACAAAGCTCTAAGCAGGAGTGTGATGTTTTACTTCTTTTGTATATAGCCATGCTGACTGCAATGGTGAGCACATGGGAAAGTTTAATGAAGTGCTCAATCCCTTGGGAATAGTTACACATGCGTTTTCTGTTCTTTTTTGGGGGTGGTATTTGTCTGCCTTTTTTTTTTCCTTTTTTTTTTTTCCTTCAGCACTGAGGATCAAACCCAGGGCCTTGTACTTGCTAGACAAGTGCTCCACTGTGAACTACACCACCAGTCTGTATTTTCTTTAAAGCAACATAGTTTAAGCTAAAAAATCATAAATTTTTTATGAGTTGGTAGTTTCTACAGTGCCATCTGAATAATTGTTGAAGAAAATTGTGCAGAAAAACAAAATAGTAGTTACTGTTTCTTACAGAACCCTACTGTTTGTTAGGGTTTGGTGACTATTGGAGGGAAGTAGACTTTTTGTTTTTTGACACATGGCCTTACTGTGCAACCCAGACTAGCCTCAGACTCGCTGTATAGCCCAGGCTGGCCTCAAAGTCATGATCCTCCTGCCTCAGTCTCTTGAGTGCTGAGATTATAGGTGTACACTACCATACTCAACTACTTTTTCTTTTGGTATTGGGAATCGAACTCAGGACCTTGAGCTTGCCAGGCAGGCGCTGTGCCCCTGAGCTATATCCCTGGCCCTGAACTACTTTTTTTGATTTTGAAGAGGTTTGATTATCCCTAGCAGATTTACTTCTCCCATAAGACATCACATTCTCTAAGGATCTAGGCCAATGATGGTGAACATTTTAGAGCTTTCAATGTCAACAAGCGGCTGTGGCATGCATGCCATAGGTTCACCACCATTGATGGGCGTATCAGAAGGTCATGACACCCTAAGTATTCTTGTCCCATTCTAGCCATGATGTGCTAGGGAAGTGGATATTTTTTTCGCACTGGGGGTTAAACCTAGGACCTTCACACTGAACCACCCCACTCCTGTTTATTTTGAGACATGATTTTATTACATACTAAGTTTCCCAGGCTTAATTTAAACTTGAAATTCTCCTGCCTCAGCCTTCCAGGGTGCTGGGATTACAGGTGTGTGCTACCATACCTGTCTGGGAGTGGACTCTTAAATGGATGATTCCTGTGGTCCTTCACTGGAACAAATGGCCTGAGACAGCTAAAACTTGGACAAACTGCATTGTTGCCATAGTTCGCTCAGCTCTGCTGCAGAAATTGTTTCCCACCACTCTTTTAGTGGGTACAAACTGTGAGATGTCCTGAGGTGGGGAAATTGCAACTTAGGAAAGTTCTCCAAATCTATAGCTACCCTAGGATATTAGAAGAGCTTTTATGCAAAGAAGGAAGTAATATGTCATCTTCAGGGACTTACCAGTGAAAACAATAGCTAGACATTCCTGGGGGTATATTTTCATTCAGCACAAGAAAATTTTCTAAGTGAAGCTGCCCGGCAAGCAATGGACCACGCAGTGCATTTTTCTGTGTCTGATCCTCATTCCATTGTGACAGGGATATTGTAGACTAGAGGGACTGTGTTATAGTATGAAGTTGGACTAGATCCATGATCTAGTCCAGGAACAGGGAAAGACAAGGAGGGTATTACATCTCTGAGCAGCTGATGTAGTTTTTTTTTTTTTTTTTTTGTGTGGGTACCGGGGGTCGACCTCAGGACCTCGTGCACCAGCAGGCGCCCATGCCACTGAGCGATATCACTGGCCCTTTTTCGGTATATGGGTTCCGGGAGTCGAACTCGGGCGCTCGCGCTTGCCAGGCAGGCACGTATGCCGCTGAGCCATCTCACCGGCCCATGATGTAGTTTTAAAAAACATACAAACTCACTTCTGGTTTTTCTTAATTTGAACTGATATTAAAAGATAGCATTGAATTTGCTTAGGCAATGTTTATAGTTCCTTCCAAATCACTTCTTAAAAATTTCTTTTTGAGACAGTATGGACATAGTCTTGACATAGTCAAGGACCATCACAGCGACTGGGAATAGGCAGGGTCCTGGGCCCTTACCTGCTACTTCTTAAAAGCATGATTTATGTTTTCTTCTGGGGCAGCCACAGTCTGAAAAGCCATTTTACCTATGAACCATGACTCTTCCCTTGGGCCTACACGTGCCTAATAAGTAACTAGAAGCAGAGCAAAGCCTGACCTTTATTTTGTATCCTTTATTATTATAAATCTTGGATTAAATATCTTAAATTTTCATAGGGATATGCTGATTGTTTCGGGAATGTGTGGCTAGAAGCTGGCTGGACAGGGTTGATTAGCCCTGAATTTACCTGATCTCATCCGCATTCAAGACTGAGGACACCAAGATAAGAGGTTTACAGGAACATTCACCTTCCAGTCTCTGTTTTAAACCTGTGATCACCTGGATTCCAGGGAAGGTGGAGCCCCAAGTGACTGAGACCACCATAAACAAAGAGAATCCTTTTTTGGGGGGAATGAAACCATAAAGATTCCAAGGCATAAAGATTCCAAAACTATGACACCAGGACTGAGATAATGATCAACTGGATGCCGGCCTACCAGCTATTCCCTGAACATTGGCTGCGTGCCTTTGTGGGTGGACCAATCTGAATCCCTCTATCAGAGTGTGCCCTCTCCAGCTACCTAAACTGAAATCCTTTCCTATCTTCCCTTTAACTTTCCGATTAAAGGGTTTTCTCCTGTAAATTTGTGCTTTAGTCTTAGTTTCCATTTTTACTAAAGCAAAGGTCCATGCTAGCTGGTAAGGAGGTCTCACTACATAGCCCAGTCTGACCTCCCAGTCACAATCCTCCTGCCTCAGCCTCCTGAGTGCTGGGATTAAAGGCATGTGCCACCACAGTTTTTCATACTTTAAGAGGATAACTGTCCTGCAAATCTAGTTTCCCCACAAGCCATCATAATCTCTTAAGGATCGAGGCATATCAGAAGGTCACTATGCCTAAGGGTTCCTGTCTCAGTTCTTTACCTACCCAGCCTATCTGCATAGCTGAGTCTTTCTAGCCAGGAGGACAATTGTTTTGTCTTAGCTCTGTTTCTTCCATTCCAACTTGTTCAACCTCATCCTCTCCTGAGTCCCCCAAGATCCTTAATGTGCCAGATAGTGTATGGACAGTGATATGGGTAGTAAAAGAACTACCAACAGTCAAGGAATATAGGAAAGACGAGAGTTCATTCAGGTCAGAATACACTGCCAAGAGGGACAGCAGGCAAGTTTCCAAGAGAGGAATCACATGTTCAATGTGAGAAATTGTGGTTTTTGTAAGAAAACGTAGATGTGCGAAAGGGTCTGAGTTGGCAAATGGAGATATCTTAGATACATTTTCCAGGGCATGCTGTTTCTTGCTACTTTTCCAGAAACACCTGTGTCCTAACTGAAGTTGTACATCAAAGTTGCAAATTGCCAAGGTCATTTACTCCCTTCTCACAGAAGCCCCTTTAGTTTTAGATAAGGCTGCCTATACACATTAATTCTTTGAGAGAAAATGGGTCAGGGCTCAATGGGATCAGTAAGTCTTTATTTTTATCATGTTTATCTACTCAGGATTAGCACAATACCTCCTGACTGCCCAGCATGTGCTGAGCAGGACTGTGTCAGAGGAGAAATTTGGGTGCTGAGAATTTTAACCCTTTTGTCAAAACATTTAACAGGTTTTGATTTCATGTCCTCCTATCACCAAGGCGCCATTAGTCAGTGATATTTCACGCTCTGCATATGCACCCTCGTGCTAGTTCCTTATTGGCCAACTCATGGAAGCCGGACCACTAGGCTCGCCATTCCTCCTCACCCCAAATAAGTGCCCACTTGGGCTGGCCACCTCCCTACGCAGGGGTGGCTGGCGTCAGGGGGCAGGTTGGAGGTTAGGTTTCCGACGTTTGTCGCAGTCATTATTGATGCCATGGCTAGAAGCGTCCACTAGATCAGTAGAGAGGGCGGTGCAACTGCTGAAGAACACGAAAAAAGCCAAGTATAGTAGACAGCGTCCACGACCACTAATCGCTACCCACTTAAGCCGGGCCCTCGCCGAGAGCTCTCCCCCACGGCCCTCCCCGGGGCGCTCATCCGGGGCCCGCACTCCACTGCCGGAAATGCCACTGAGAAGCGCCGCCCTCGGGCAGTCTAGAGCGGCCCCGGAAGAGCTGGCGCGGCTCTGCGGAGGAGTGTGTGGGAGAGCGGACGGTAGGTAGGCCCGCCTCTCGCTCGGGTGAGTCCCCCGGAAGCCGTTCTAGGGTCGCCGTGGGAGGGGGTCCCTTGTTTCGTCTCCCCAGGAAGAGGCGCCTGGCCTTGGCGGAAGACCGTTCTTGTCTTTTGGGTCGCGCGAGGCCCGGGAGCGAGAGCCTGTTTGTCTCCAGTCCTGGGTCGCTCAAGCCCCGCGGATTGAGAGCCGCGCAGTCAGAACTCGGTGACCCGTCCTGGAGTGCGCCGGGTCTGTAAGGCCCGCTTCGCGCTTCGGGGACCGTGCCTTTGCTTGAGAGGGAAGTGGGAGGAGGGCAGAGCCCCAGTGTGGGGCTTCCTGAGGCCGAGCTGGGACCCGGGCAGGGCCCTTATGGAGGGTTGTGGGAGGCTGTAACCCTGTCACGTCCTTGGGTTTGAAGGACACCGGTCAAACTTAATTGGAATCGCAGCTCTTCCTTGTGTTATTATCAGACTGCCCACCTAGTCTGACGAAGGGTCTGCCCCCCCCAATGGAGTTGTATTGTTAGCCAGGCCCATTTAGTAGTTCAAAGTGGGCTGACAAATTGTTACCAAGTAATTCCTCAGGGGCCTGGTTTGGAAGAAACAATGAGTAATCATAACAAGCATATTTCTCTGGGTACAAACTTGAGCTTCCAATGAAGGTTGTAAATTTCAGCTATTTTAGACTTTGTACAGAAAGCTCTACGCTGTTCAGCTGAACTTTTTTTTTTTGTTGTTGTTGCTGTTGTTAAACGCACTGTGTAGTTCAGGCTGGCCTCGAACTTGGGTGGTACTCCTGCCTCAGCCTCCCCAGTGCTGGGATTACTGACATGAGCCAGCATGCCCTGCGATTTTTTTTTTTTTTCTTCTTAAATACCACAAATTCCGAATTAGTGGAGTTCAAATAAATCTTCATACTTGGACCTAATGATTTGAATCTGAAGTATTTGAAGTTGAATAATAACTATGTTTCTTTCTGTTGTTTAGTATGGGTGGTTAATCATTATAAACCAGCTCTTGTTGAATATCTACAGTGTAAAAGATATTTTGCTAAGTCCTGAGGATATGAAATAATGTGATATTTTATCTTACTTCAATCGTTTCTCCTAATTTCACCCTGCAGTGATGGTCATTGTTCTCCAGAACAGGGATGGAGGAACTGTCAGCCCAAGAAGCCTCAGGATCACCAAGGGTCCAGTTTCAGTCTTTGGAGACCCAGTCTGAATGTCTTTCCCCAGAGCCTCAGTTCATGCAGGACACCGACATGGAGCAGGGACTCACTGGGGGTAAGGCAGAGAGAACACTTGTATCCAGGAGAATGGGAGTTTAGGGGGGCTCCTGGGCCTGCCTGGTGTGATGAGGTCAGCAACTCGAACAAGAAGATGGCCCTTAGAGGGAGGACTGGCCTGGGCCCCTCTGTTAAGGATGGTTCGTCTTTAATAAGCAGAGTGGTCGTCACTCACTCTGTGGCTTTGTGTCCTTTAGACAACCTTCACTTCATCCCAGTTACCACATCTAGAATAATTTCTGAGCTATGCTGCTTTTGCCACATCTCATAATTCTTGCTTGGCTCTTACTTCCTCTTAGATTTAGGACCTTTCCCTCCCCCTGTTCTCTTCTCTTAGTTTCTCTTTCCTTGCTGACTGCGTGCTTTGTCACTTGCCATTCTGTTGCAGTTGCAGTGTTCGTGACTAATCTAGGTTTTTTTTTTTTTTTTTTTTTTTTTTTTTTTTTTGAGACAGGGTTTCACTATGCAGTTCAGGCTGGCCTTGGGTTCACTTTGTAACCCAGGCTGGCCTCGAACTTGCAGTGATTCTCCTGCCACAGCCTCCCGAGTGCTGGGATTACAGGCTGCACCTCCACGTCCAGCTTGTGACTAATCTAGTTTTGATTAAGAAAGCAAGCATTTAATTCCTTGTTTGAACACAATGCCTGTTTAAATACATTCATGTTACATGACTGACTATACAATCACATTTTAATGCTTTGTATAGATAGGTTGGCCAATTTTTTTTTTTTTTTTAGTTTATTAAGAACTGTGTCTTAGATTGCTGTGGCCAGCTCTGGTGTCAGAAGTAACTTGTGTGTTAGCACCACAGGAGGAGTGCCATGGTGTGTAGGGTGCTGCGGGGACATTGTGGGAATATGGAAAGGATTGTGAAGAAACAGATGACTGTTCCTTGTTTCTGGAAGCCTTACACACTGGTTGCAGAGACAGTGCCCATTTGTAAGAGAAAAACTTAGTGGAGTTTATAGAACTGTGTCTGGGAAACTTAGAAATCTACTAAATAACTCTGGCCTTGATAAGTCACTACAAATCTTTATGCTTTGCTTTGCCCACTGCAGAGCAGGGACAGTGCTTACCCTTCTGTGAGAAGAATGTCAGGTTATGAGGATAAGGTGAAATAGATTTCCTAATAAAATCCTATGTCATAGGCCTAAACACACATAAGTAAGTTATGCAGGTACTAAGGAGGAACAGAGTAGAGCTATCCTGATATATATTCCCTGGTTTCAGTAGAATGTTGATGTGGAAGAGGGTCCCATTGACACCCCTTGGGCTGGAGAGGCCTCTTTTGAAGGGAGCCCTGTGGAAGGGCTGCTCTTACTCTTGATCCTTTCTCCTCCCTCAGCTCCACCTGTTCCCCAGGTGCCTGCTCTTCCCCACGAGGGAAGCCCAGGAGACCAGGCAGCTGCACTCCTGACAGCCAGGTACCAGGTGAGCTGAGGAACCCTCTGCTTCTCCTCAGGGACTGTTGCTGTTGGTTGAGTGTGGCCTCTCTCTCAGTCCATCCATTAAACCTTGTCTGGAATTTTTTTCACTAGCAGACCCCAGTTTGGGAACTGACTGTCTTCAGAGAACTAGACTTCACATGGACTACTTTCCCATCTCCCTGACACCATGAGCAAATCTTCTTTGTCCATGGTGCTGTGATGGGCACTTACTAGATATTTAAGGGTTGTGGGATCGTCTTCTGATATTTTAATCTGTTCTTCCATCTTCCCCAACATAAATACACACTGGATACCCTCTCTGTCATCATCTTCATTTTCTGGCCATGGTGGTACAGTGGCCTCATTTCCCCAAGAGCAGCCAGGATGTGTTATTTCAGGAGTTTGTGACATTCGAGGATGTGGCTGTGTACCTTACTCGAGAGGAATGGGGACGCCTGGACCCTGTTCAGAGGGACCTCTACAGAGAAGTGATGTTAGAGAATTATGGGAACGTGGTCTCACTGGGTAAGAAATGTCTTTCTTACTACTCAATTTACCTATTTGGGTTTCTTTACTTGTTTCTGAGTAAATGTGAAGTCTCTGAGAAGGTTGGTAAAGTGTGGCTCAGATTTTAGGTCTTAGAACTTCCGAATCCTCTGATCTTTAAGGACATCTCCTCTGGAAAGGATAATTAAATTGCTTTGGAGTATCAAGAGGAGACATTCTACTCTTTGTCCTAAGTTTGTGTTCTCTGTTGTTCCCTGTTAGCAAAGAGAAACTTGCTTGTGCTTTGCTTAAATTCTCACCTTCCCTATCTTCTTCTTTTTCATTTTTTTTTTTTTTTTTTTGTAAGAGAGACTCTAGAGTACCCTCCCAGCCCTGGCCAGGCTCTTTCCTTTCTGGTATCTTTGCTCTGTATCTGAGAGTTTCCCATTTTCCTAAGAAGAAGAAAAGCTTTTTAAAAAGAGACTAAATTTTTCATGCCTATATCTTGTAATCTGAGCAGCTACTTTGAAGATAATATACAACATATTAACCATTGTTGTCTCCTATTACCTTGTTTTGAAATTCTGTATCATCGTTTTTATTGTTTTTTCTTTTTAAAATTAAAAAAAAAAGAGAGACTAAAATTCTTTTTGAGTAGTCTCCTACCTCTTACTATCCCCAAATTCAACTGCACACAGGCAAATTTGAGAGACTCGATTTAATAGCATGACTCACTGTGAGTACATTTCAATGAGTCGCCTTGATAGGAATCCCAGATAACCACCCCCAGGGTAGCAGAAGCCTGACATTTACTCCACACAAAGGTAGGGTAAATTCTTGCCGGGCATGGTGGCACATGTCTGTAATCCCAGCACTTGGGAGGCTGAGGCAGGAGGATTGCTGCGAGTTTGAACTCCATAGTGAGACCCTGTTTCAAAAAAACAGAAAACCAAAAAAATTACTAAACCATGTCTGTCCTTTGTCATTTTGAATGGTGCAGTGGGCACCTGGAATTAGGCAACTATAATGCGCTTGACAAGCATCAGCAGGGGGTTGTTGGTAACCTCCTTGGTGTGAGCATTGTTCCCCTCTCTCTTTTTCTCTGTCTCTCTCCTCTGCTTCTATAAGCATGTATTATGTCTATATTATTTACTCACACACTTTTCTTTCTTTTTTTATGCTTTGCCTATATTGGTGGCGTGCAGGACATTCCTTTGTCTCCCTGATTACACTTAGGATTCACTCAGTTGTCTTTAACTGTGGGGAGGAAGTCTGCCCACTGGAAAGGTTTTTAGTATGTTTTCCATTCCTGGCTCTTTGATCTTTATAGGCATACTTCTCCGCCTTCCTACCACCCGGATTCATTGTGTGAATTCCTGCCCAGCTCTGAGTCATACCCAGGCAAGTGCTTTCTCTGGAGAAACACTTGCAGTACTTTCAGCAGGAATCTCCAAGAGATGGCCCAAGTGTCGGCTTCCCATCGGTAGTGCTCGTCCCTGCTCGGAAACTCCTTTTCCACAATTGTAAGATATTAAACTTGGTTGATGGAATAGATGTTCCCTGGGATACCACCACTATGTAAAATTGTAGCTTCTCAAATGACCTTTGTTAAATTTCTAATACGAGGGGCTAAGGCCTTTCCTTGCAACCAGATGCATTTTGAACCCAGTTCATTCAGAAACCATGCTTGGTGGTCAGATGCTTAAGTTCTGAGAAACTACAGAGTTCAAAAGTTCAACTCCACCTCTTCATATGTGGTCTTGTGTTAGAATGCAGCACATATGCTATGTGCTCTCCTTTTCTGCAGTGAGCAGGACCTGCCCCTTGTGCTGCCTCATTCTCCTACAACCCCTGGGCTTTCCTTGTGTTTAACATCAGGCTTTTTTCCTTCCTTCAAAGGCTTGCCTTCCTCCCCGTGAGTCTGCGGTGCTACACAGATTGATGCATTTATAGTACCTTTCCTGATTAAGTGTTCCTTAGCACTGTTTGTTGGAGGGGAGATGGGAGGGTAGAAAAAAGTTAAATCTTTTTTTCAGGGCATCAACATGAATGTATATTTAATAACTTTGTAAAATGTAAAATGATGTATATATAATTGTGAACTATTGTCAATTTTACTTAATAATTACAGAATTTTCAACATTAACCTGTCTAATTTTTGGAGTAAAACTTCGTAGCACAACTTGTAGATTATGGTATAATGTAGTCTAGTAGCACAACATGTGATGACACTGAACTTTATTCCATTTTCCATGTCCTCTCTATGCACACACACAGGACACCCATGCACGCTCTGACATACCAGTCACACTACAGGAAGCCCACCTACTCACTCTGCTTTTGTGACCAGGTCAGCATCTCTTTAGAAATTATTCTTACTTTGTGTGTGAGGACATTGAGGCTCAGAGAAGTTAATAGGATTAGGATCCAGATCTGTCTCGAAAGGTTGTGCTCTTTTCTACTGTTTTGTGCTTTTAGGATAAGTGCAGCCATGTATGGCATTTAAAATTTGTTTTTTTCAATACTGGAGATTGAACCCAGGGTCTTTGCACTAACTTATATCCCCAACCCTTTATTATTTTGGGGGGAAATCTTTCCAGGTGATTAAGTTGCCCAGGGTGTGCTTGAACTCATGATCCTCCTGCCTCAGGATTTTAAATATTTTTAATGGGTTGTCTTACTCTGATAATTAGGAAAGTCAAAATGACCATAAGTTGGGCAGACAGACCAGTTTATACAGTTTGGGATGAGAAAGGCTATGCATGCAAGAAATAAAACTACCTAGTATAGTCTAGTACAAGAGGTATCTATAGAAGAATGCTGTTACTTGTTGTAGTTGCTCATGCCTGTAATCCCAGCTACTGAGGAGGCTGAGGCAGATGATGTGTTTGAGGTCAACTTGGGGAACTTACTGAGATCTTTTCTTTAGAAAGTCTGGGGATGTAGCTCAGTGCTAGAGCACTTAGCTAGTGTGTGTGAAGCCCAATGGCCCCCCCCCCACCATGAGAAAGCTATTGCTAAGAGATTTTATTTGTGTATTTATTAAGGACCATGCAGGGAAGCATGAAGCTTCCGAATTGCAAAAATCTTTAGCACAACTCTGGTAAAAGCAACAAGCTAAATAAAGTAAAATTTAAATGTTATTTAATTTTTGTAGTGCTAGGGATTGAACATACGGCCTTGTGCACACTAGGCAAGTACTCTTACCACTGAGCTACATCCCAGCCCTTTTTATTTTGAGACAAGGTCTTACTGAGTTCCTTAGGATGGCCTACTCCCCACTCAAAAATAAAATTTTTTTTTTTTTGGAGACAGGGTCTCACAGTGTGGCCCAGGATGGCCTCAAACTCACAGAGATCCTCCTGCCTTAGCCTCCCAAGTGCTGGGATAACAAACACACCACCACACCTGGTTTCAAATGTTATTTTTAAAGACTACACTGTAGTAAAGCTAACAGAAAACAATATTAAGACTTACATTAAAAAATAAAAAGATTTGAATAAAAATTAATTAGTTTTAGAGAGGAAAAATTTAAAGCAAGTGCATTTTCTTATTTTTTATTTTTTTGAGACAGGGTTTCAATACGTAGTGCAGGCTGGCCTTCAACTCGCTTATGTAGCCCAGACTGTCCTTGAACTCATGGCAGTCCTCCTGCCTCAGCCTCCAGAGTGCTGGGATTACAAGTGTGTGCCACCACAACTGGCACAAGTACATATTTTGAAAGCATAGAGTTTCGAGTTAAATTTTGGAAAAAAACATTCAGCTCATTGTCAAGAAAAACTACCATTAATACTTTCTGTGACAGGCAGTACGATAGATTGGAAAGACTGGACTGTGGAATCAAACTTAGGTGTGACTTACTAGTTGTGATATGTGAAGCAAATTAGCCTACACTTATTTTCTGCATCTACAAAGCATGAAAAATAATGTCTACTTTTTTGAGTTGTGCTGAGGATTACATTAGATTACGTGTATAAGTACCTGGCTCATGCTAGTTACTTTGGAAAGCACAGCAAGTGTTAAAAACTATTTACAAGATTTTCTAATACAAATAAAAATTTAAGGAGCTTGCTAAAGTTATTTCTTCATGTAGTATTTCCTCAAATTGGATATTGCTTAGACTTGCCTAGGTGTTTGGATTTTTATTATTAAAAGAGATTTGTATTTCTTTGGTACTAAATCATCTTTTAGGGATCCCCCCCCTTTTTGTTTTTTTTTTTTGAGATAGGGTCTTGCTATGTAGCCCGGGGTGGCCTCGAACTCATGGCACTCTGCCTGCCTCAGCCTCCCAAGTGCTGGGATTATAGGCATGTGCCACTATGCCTGGCGAGACCCCTTTTAATTAAAATTTCTATGGCTCCAAATTCTTAGGATCCTAGCTCTCTCTGTTTTATTCTAATCACTTTTTCTTTGTTATTTTTACTTTTACCTTTTACTCTACTGTCAATATGTTGGCTTTCTGTTCTCTTTCTGTATTTTGGAGGAAGGGATAGATTTTATTTCACTGTCATCCCTTTTTACTAGTAGAGTGTTTAAAAGCCAGGTTCCTAGTTTCATCAGCTATTGTGACCTTGGGGAAGTTACTTTGACATCTCAAATTCACATTTGTATGAAAACAGTAATGTTCCTACCTTATAAAGTTTTTTTTTTTTGTGGGTACTGGGGGTTGACCTCAGCACCTCGCACGCCAGCAGGCGCCCGTGCCGCTGAGTGTTATCACTGGCCCTTTTTTCGTACGTGAGTATCGGGAGTTGAACTCGGGACCTTGTGCTTGCCAGGCAGGCGCTTATGCCGCTGAGCCATCTCACTGGCCCTTTTTTTTTTTTTTTTTTTTTTTTTTTGTTATGTGGGTACCGGGAGTCAACCTCAGTACCTTGCACTTGCCAGCAAGCGCTTGTGCCACTGAGTGATATCAGGCCCTTTTTTTCCTTTATGTGGGTACCAGGAGTCGAACTCAGGACCTTGCGCTTGCCAGGCAGGCACTCTTGCCGCTGAGCTATCTCACGGGCCCCTATAGTAGTATACTTTGATAATACTTATGTTATAAGTGGCTTTAAGTCTATTGTAAACTGTTTTCTCTCTTCTAAGCTGTAGTCTTGTCTCTTAGACGTTTTCTCATATATATATATATATATATGTATATATATATATATATATATATGTATATATATATATATATATATATATATATATATATGTATATATATATATATATATATGTATATATATATATATATATATTTTTTTTTTTTTTTTGTGGGTACTGGGGGTCGAACTCAGGACCTTGTGCTTGCCAGCAGGCGCTTGTGCCACTGAGCAATATCACCGGCCCTTTTTTCCTTTGTATGTGGGTACCAGGAGTTGAACTCAGGACCTCGTGCTTGCCAGGCAGGTGCTTATGCTGCTGAGCCATCTCACTGGCCCCTCTTATATTTTCTTAAATAAAAGTGTCAAATTTAACTCCTCATCCCACATGAAGACAACCTTTTTTTGCTGTGCATTTGTATTTTAAATGTAACTATAAAGTAAATAGCCAGTTTGCCTCAAATATTAAATGCTGAGAAACCCCTTAGTAAATATCTAATGTTAAAAGTTGCAAATCGTTACTAGAATTCTGAACACAATATTTGGTCCTTCATGTCACACTAATTTTTTCCTTTTTTTCCATGCTGGGGAGTGAATCTAGGTCCTCACACATGCTAGACAAGAGTGTAGCACTCACTATGCATACGTATGTGTACATGTATATATGTATGTATATATATGTATGTGCATGTGTTTATATACACATACGTATGCAGTGGTGCCTCAGTTTACGAACTTCATTTCATGATCCTGGTCGCAGAATTCGTCCCACTATTCTGGTGAACTGAGGTACCACTGTATATATATATTTTTTTTGGTGTGGGATTGAACTAGGCCCTTGTGTGTGCTGGGCAAGTCCTGTATCTCGAGGTCATACTACTTTTTAAACCCTTGTTTTCAGTGCCTGGGATTGAACCAAGCCAGGGCTTTGTGCATGGAAGGCAAGCACTCACTGCATTGCTGGCCTACATCCCCACTCTAGTAAAACTTTTATTTGACATGGAAGACAAAACAGAAGGAAAGGGTTGGGCGTGGTGGCGCACACCTGTAATCCCAGCACTTGGGAGGCAGAGGCAGGAGGACTGCTGTGACTTTGAGGCCAAGCTGGGCTACATAAGTGAGTTCAAGGCCAGTCTGAGCTACACAGTGAGACCCTGTCTGAAAAAACAAACAAACAAAAACAGAAGGAAAATTGACTGTGTTAATCCCTAGCTGGAATTCAGAAACATAGTAAATGATGTTCATGTATCCTGATCTCCTTACGTATAGGCCCTCCCATGGAATCCCAAGGGGGTACATGTTGGATCACATTTTCCAGGAGCAATGACATTTTTACAAAATTGAGTAGCTGTTAATACATTGATGCTTGGGGACAGAATTGGTACTCAGTAAATAGCTGTTAAGCAAATCAAAAGAAGTGCAAAATAAAGCCGCGCGTGGTGCTACACGCCTGTAATCCAGCACTCGGGAGGGTGAGGCAGGAAGATTGCTTTGAATTTGAGGCCAGCCTAGGCTACATAGTGAGTTCAAGGCTAGTCTGAACTACATAGTGAGACACTTGTCTCAAAAAGCCGAAAAAAATGGGGCCGGTGAGATGGCTCAGCGGCGTAAGCGCCTGCCTTGCAAGCGCGAGGGCCCGAGTTTGACTCCCGGATCCCACATACGAAAAAGGGGCCGGTGATATCGCTCAGCGGCACGGGTGCCTGCTGGCGCGCGAGGTCCTGAGGTTGACCCCCTGGTACCCACAAAAAAAAAAAAAAAAAAAGCCGAAAAAAAAAAAGTGCAAAATAAAGACACATGGTCCCTGCTGTCAAAAAGTTTATAATGGGCCGGTGATACAGCTCAGTGGCACAAGCACCTGCCTGGCAAGCATGAGGTCCTGAGTTTGGTTCCCAGTACCCACATTAAAAAAAAAAGAAAAAAATTTATGAATTGAATGAGGGTGATGAACCTTGGAACTACTTATTAAGAATCTACTAATGTCATTACATGGTGACATGTAGGATAAGGGGGAACAAATAATACATTATGTAGACATTCAGTAAGTGAAGGGAAAGATTTTTGGAGATGAATGGCTTGAGGCAGGCCTTGTATGTATACTTTTAAATGCTTTCTGGGCTCAACATACAAAAAAAGTAGACTGCCTGTTGCTTTAGCATTAAAAGAGAGTTAGGTACTAGCTGTCCATTATGCAAGCTATAGTAAGATTACTCTGTATGCATATTTACTATTGCTCTTTTCTCAGTGTATCATGTTGTAGTTGTTCATTGCAGTCTCTGCAGTGGAGTGTGAGGTCCTTGAGGAGATGGACCTTCTGTTTGGGCTCTCCATCCCTTCTATTGTTTGCATATAGGAGACACTCTCTAAATGTTTGTTGAATAAACAAGAGTGTAAGCTAATAGTAAGGTTGTCATAGACTTTGTTCATGTGCACAGAAACTAATTTTTTTTTTTTTGTCTTTCTTGAGACATATTATTTGTGCATCTCTATGGGATGCATTGGGGTGATTCTATACAAACATTATATATATATAGTATAATAATTGAATCAGGGTAATAAGAAATTCCATTTTTTTCAAACCATCTTTTTGAGGGGTGGTGTTCACACATTCTAGGCAAGTATTGTACCACTGAGCTACATCGCCAGCCCTTTTTATTTTGAGACGAGGTCTTGCTGTGTTGCCTAGGTTGACCTCTAACTTGGTTCCTCCTGCCTCAACCTCCTGAGTAGCTGGCCATGCTAAATTACAATAATAATTTTTCTGTGTTGGGAATTTCGTACTCATCTAGTCAGTTTGAAATATAGATTGTTTTAACCTGTTAAATAGCCAGATACGCTAAAGAGGAACCAGAAATCATTCCTTTACTCTGTGTTTGGTTCTTCTTAATGAACTTCTAATTGTTTTTTGAGATTTGTTCTTGGAATATTTTTTCTGTCTTCAATGATTTTGTTGCTACAGTTTAGCTTACCATGTAGCAGGTGCTTGAGTTTCACCTTTCTCCAGTCCAACAAAATTACATTTGATATTTGGAGGCCAGATCTAATACAAGGATTTACCGTTAGGCCCCAGATGGAGGATGATAATGATAGCTTCTGTGAAGACAGGTACACACCCATGCACAAATTTTCTTGTCTGAGTAATGTTTAAATGAATGCTGCTGCTCGCAAGTGATCGTCTTGCTGCTTAACACACCTCTTTCTAGAGCACAAATCTGAGCTTCTTGTATAAGATCTTTGTCCTTCTCACTTTCCAGGCCTTCCTAATGTCTTCTCAGAGCATCTTTCTCTATTAATCATTAGTTAAAAGAAAAAGGTGGCTGATGTAGCCTCTGGGGATAAATTGCCACATCCCATTTCCTTCTCTATGAGCAGGATTTCCAATTTTCAAGCCTGATGGGATCTCCCAGCTGGAACAAGATCTACAGGTCTTTGATCTGGAAACTAAGAATAGAGAAGTCTTAAGAGGTGACTGCTCAGGTGAGTAAGGCAGAATAAATCACATGGAATTAGTAGGGAAGTAAAGTGGAATTGTTGAGTGAAATTGTGACTGCTTTGGCATTCAAAAAGAAAAGCTCTGTCTGTCATGGAATAGAGAGCTCCTGCCTTTGTCTGTGGTTTAGGTTGACCCTTTGTATTTATTTAGCTCCTATGCACAAGTTGTAGTAGGTCCCTATTCAAGTTGCTTACCTAAAATTCTTTTGCACTAGTTCCCTGTTAGCTGTTCTGAAGTACCTTAACTGGTTATCCTCTTACTCTGCTGAACACACCTCCAGTTTCTATCACTTCATGATCCACTTGGATCCGACCTGGCTGCTGCTATTCATGCCCTTAACATCTGCTGTTGAGATTTTGTGCCTGTTTTTCAGAGTAAATAAACTTCTCTTATGCTAGTAGATACTACATTATTTAGTTTTCTTCTGAGTTTTCTTTTTAAGTACAGGGTTACAGATTACATTTGTATTTTCTATTTATGTATTGTATCAGATGGAGAAACCAGAGAAGAGAACAAGCTGCTGATTCCTAAGCAGAAAATTTCGGAAGAAGTACATTCATACAAAGTGAGAGTAGGAAGACTCAAACAGGATATTGCCCAAGTTCCTGAGACTAGAGAAGTATATAAGTCTGAGGACAGATTAGAAAGGCTTCAGGAAATCCTGAGGAAATTTCTCTTCCTGGAAAGAGAGTTTAGACAAATAACAATCAGCAAGAAAACCTTCACCAGTGAGAACAGTGAATGTAATGAACCTGAAAAAAGCTTCAGTCTGGATTCTACCTTTGATACAGATAACAGAGTTCTTAGAATACAGAATATTGATGACAGTAAGTATGATATGAACTTCCAGAACTCAGCTGCTGATACACATGAACACATAGATCTACAACAGAATTTTCAGAACAGTGAATACAAAGAAAGCCTAATGGATCTCTCCCACCTTAATAAATGGGAGAGCGTTTCTACCACTGAGAAATCCTATAAATGTGATACATGTGGAAAAATCTTTCATCAGAGCTCAGCCCTTACTAGACATCAGAGAATCCATACCAGAGAGAAACCCTACAAATGTAAAGAATGTGAAAAATCTTTCAGTCAGAGCTCAAGTCTTAGTCGACATAAAAGAATACACACTAGAGAAAAACCTTATAAATGTGAAGCATCTGATAAATCCTGTGAAAAGTCTGATAAATCATGTAGTCAGAGTTCAGATGTAATTCAGCATAAGAAGATTCACACCAAAGCCAAATCTTACAAGTGCAACAATTGTGACAGAGTCTTCAGTCGTAGTGTACACCTTACTCAACACCAGAGAATTCACAGAGAGATGCCCTGTAAGTGTACTGTATGTGGCAGTGACTTCTGTCATACTTCATATCTAGTTGAACATCAGAGGGTCCACCATCAAGAGAAATCCTATGAATACGATGAATGTGGTATGGCCTATGTTAAACATCAAGGACTTCGTTTCAGAGAAAAACCCTATACATGTAATGAATGTGGAAAAGACTTCAGATTGAATTCGCATCTTATTCAGCATCAACGAATTCATACAGGAGAGAAACCACATGAATGTGATGAGTGTGGAAAAGCTTTCAGTCAAACCTCATGCCTTATTCAGCATCACGAAATGCCTAGGAAAGAGAAATCTTATGAATGTAATGATTATGAGGAAAGTTTCAGTCATAGCTCAGATCTTATCCTGCAACAGGAAGTTCTCACCAGAGAAAAAGTCTTTGACTATGATGCATGGGAAAAGAGCTTCAGTCAGAGAGCACATCTTGTTCAGCATCAAACAGTTCATACCAAAGAAAAACCTTATGAATGCAGTGAACATGAGAAGACATTTAGTCAAATTCAGTCCTCATTCAACATCTGAGGGTTCACACCAGGGTGAAGTCATGTATGTAATGAATGTGGTAAAGTTTCAGTTATAGCTCAGACTGTATTCAAAGTCAGAATTCATGAACAGACCCTCCGAATGTGATTGTATTGGAAAGCTTTTAGTGTTAAACTCTTAATTGGCTCCTGCAATCCATACCAGTGAGAAAAGCTATGACTATATTGAATGTGGTAAATTCACACTATGTTCATTCCTTATTCATAATTGGGGAATTTGTACTGGAATAAAATTCCAGTATGTAAAAAAGCAATCAGTCAAAGGAACTACCTTGCTTTAGTACCAGATTCATGTCATGCAGAAAACATATGAATTTAATAAATGCATGTGTGAGAGGAAATTCAGTCATAACCCAATGCTCATTCAACATCAAAGAATTACCCAAAAGAAGTTATTCGAGTCTAGTAAATGTGGCAGATCTTTTCAGTAAGAATTCGTCAAGTCTTCGTTGTAATCAAAATATACCAGACGAGAATGCAGATGAAGAAATTTGCCTCTGTATTTAAGGCTTTACCCAACATTAAAGTAGTGCAGAGAAAATCATTATTACTTATGTATGAAATTGTTAATATTTAGTCCTGGCATTTTCATTGCAGAAGATTCTAGTCTCAAAAATAATTTGGAATGCAGTCCTGTATCCTCATTGCATTATTTAATATGTGTCCTAAGTGTGTGTATTTTATTTATGGAACTCATTTAAGCTGTTTTCATTTTTATATGGCCTACGCACATTTGTATTCATCCTGGAATTGGTTCTTATTCACAGCTTCCCAAAATATTCTTAATGCACCTTAAAGCATATACCAACTTCTGGAAAGTAGCTTATTTAGCTTTTTGTGCTATTCTTGGCCCATATTGTCTCCAAAACAGATTCTTAGGCCTGCTCTTTTCTGAGGACCCTACATTCCAATTTCCTTATAGCCACAACCCTTAGATTCCTACATTCCTTTATGAACCTTAAAATGGTGGTTTCCTACTTTTAAGCTTGTCACTAGCAGGTATGCCATTCCTACTTGATACTGCTGGTCTGGTACCTTCTTTCCTATAGTGAAACATCTTTTAAAGAATGGGATTTTCACCTCCAGCCCATCCATAAGTTTGGAAGATTTGGTTTTCCTGAGTTTGTGGCACACAGATAAAGATTTTCAAGTGACGTCCAAGTTTTTAGCTGCCTTGTCTGCATCAGTAAGGCTCCTGGTGGCCTAGCTGCACTCATTCTGTGCCTGTTCTGCATGGCTAAATTTATAGAGTTCTCTTATATGCCTCTATTGAAGGCCAGCAAAATGCTCAGGTCTGCTTTTGATAGGACAAAGATTAAGAACACATACAAAATGATTCATATACATACCGAAAAACCCTTCATACAGAAAACACAACTACAATACAAAAACCAGAAAATTTCCAAAGTGAATATAAAATGTGTTATTCTTACATATCTAGAGAGAATATTTTAAGAGAGCAGCATGTCTGTTCTGCTAAAGTGTAACCATTTGGACTGCTTCTTTATCTGTTGACCCCTCTCCACCTCCCTTCATCAATTCAGGACAGTATTTGAAGTGTGGGGCCTTTGTGTGTAATTATTTGTGCATCATGTTTTTGTTTGCTTTTGAGATAGGTCTCACTCTGTTGTCCAGGCTGGCCTTGAACTTCTGGGCTCAAGTGATCCTGCCTTAGCCTCCAGAGTAGCTTGGACTACATGTGTGCATCTTCTATATTTTTATATTTTAATGAGACTTACAGGTCATATGAAAGAAGGTGGCTTTTTCGATTAATGAAAGTGATCACAGATGTTGGCTTGAGTTCAGGCTCATTGTCACATACCTAAAAAAGAGTAGAAGAGAGTTTATGATTATTTGGATATCAAAGCATTTTAAATAGTTTTTCCATCTTAAGCTTCATAACATTTTGTGAATAAGACAAGTGTTATTTAAAATTCTAGTTGTCAGTCCAGCAATTGAGGCTTTTATAGTTCAGATGTTATAATGTTCATTAGGGATCAGCAAAAAATATGTAAAAATACATTATAAGCCTCTTGTAGCTAACCTCTAGGATAGTTCTGCCACTATATTTTATATCTTTCCATCAGCAAGCATAGGCTCTCATCAGGGCAAGGTAGGGACCTAAATGAAATTGATATATAATTAAATTATCTAAATGTAAAAAGCAAATGAAGAATGCATGGTTTTTTTCATATCAAACGTGTACCCTTACAAAGATCAATAATTACCTATGGCGACCGTGAAACAGAGGACTAAGTAATCCCTAAATAACAAAATATGTACAAATCACATGTATGCATTTGATTTAGGAATGTGCTTTTGTACCTCTATTTGAATAAAGACATGCTTGGTATTCTGAGAATCTGTTTCAAACAAAATCTGAAGGCCTCAGTCAGAAGCATTTGGGAATCTTGGAATCACCTTCCTGGCTACAACTCTTCCTGAAACTTGCTTCACAAGAATGGATCTCTTTCTTTTGTATTGATACAAGGCTTGCTTTTCCACAGACCTCTAGAACCCAGCTGAATGTTTAGGATTTAGTTATTCAGTAGGGATGTTGGTACATGAAATAAGAGTGAAAATGGTTTGGAAAGTAAAACACATTTAAAAAAAAAAAGATAAGCCAAAGTAATTCTTGAGGCAAGTAACTTACCATTTTAAGCAGATAGTCCAATTAATGAGTTTGTGTTAGTCTTTTTTTTTTTTTTTTTTTTTTTGAGACAGGGTCTCGCAATGTAGTTCAGGCTAGCCCTGAACTATGTAGCCCAGGCTGGCCTTGAACTCATGGCGATCCTCCTGCCTCAGCCTCCCAACTGCTGGGATTACAGGCGTGTGCCACCATGCTTGGCAGTCTTTTTGGTTTTTTTTTTTTTTTTTTTTTTGTGGGTACCGGGGGGACGACCTCAGGACCTCGTGCGCCAACAGGCACCCGTGCCGCTGAGCGATATCACCGGCCCCTTTTTCGTATGTGGGATCCGGGAGTCGAACTCGGGCCCTCGCGCTTGCAAGGCAGGCGCTTAAGCCGCTGAGCCGTCTCACCGGCCCTCTTTTTGGTTTTTAAGAAGGAGGGAAGAAGAAAAAAATCTGTAGAGAGACACCTAATTTTATTTTACTTATTCTGTTTTAATCACTACATGCACATATGTGGTTTTTATTTATTTATTTTTGGAACTGGATATCGAACTCAGGACCTTGCGCTTGCCAGGCAGGGGCTGTGCTGCTGAGCTAAATCCCCAGCCCCTACACATACGTGTATATACATAAACTTAATTCTCATCACAATTCTGCAAGGAGGTTGGGTTCATTTTATAGAGGAACTGAGATGTAGAGGAGTCAACTTGTTAGGATCTCATAGCAAGTTAATGGCTCAAAGTCTGATCCCTGACCCCACAACTCTTCATCGTCATGATGTTAGCATTAGACACATCTTAGAACCCAGTGAAGTTTTCTTTGATAACTCTTATTACATCCTCAGTGATTCAGTATCAGTTCGTGACTGATCCCAAAGGTTTCCTCCCAGAGCTGTCTGGGATACTAGGAGAGGATATCTTGAGGACTTTTTTGAGATGCTAGTCCAACCTTGAAACCTTATAGTAACAGCACCCATTGGCTAGCATTAGTGTCTAGCAATGGTCCAGCAGTTGTATTACTCAATGAGTGAGTAAATGGATGAGGCCACATTTTCAGAGGTGGGAATCCCACTTTGCTGAGATGACTCCCTGGGGTCCTCCTCTGAACTTTGCTTAGACAATTTTGACAATGATAGATTAACAGGTTAAAGCTCCCAAATTTGTAGCTTCTATGGAATTATCCTTATTCCATCACTAGTTTCATATTTCCATTTCTCAGTGCCCCAAATTTGTTACTTAAATTTTTTTTTTTTTTTGCCTGCCAGAACTTGCTGATAGGCATGCATTCAGTTATATCAGTGGAGCAAAGTAACTGAAAGAATCAAGTTTGATTCCTGGGCATGCAGAAGGGTGGGAGAGGTAGACTGGAAAGGCAGGGAGCACTGAAGAGGAGCAATGAGAGTAAACAAAAGGGATAGAATGTCAGATCTACAGATAAGAGCATGATGTTTTCAAGGTAGGAAGAAATGCTGTCTCCACAAAAGGCTTACCCTAGGAAATAGGTGGGAAAATGAGCAGTTACAGTCACATCCCCCTGGCTTCATACTGGGGGTTGAACTGAGGGCCTTGTGCGTACTAGGCAAGTGTGCTACAGCTGAACTAAATCCCTATTCCAACTGAGCAGGTTGAGTATGTTCCTGCCAGCTTGAACCACTGTTTGTACATGCATGACTGCCATGGTGGCTTGTACCGCTGGTGGTACAAATGGATCTAATTGCTTTCATTGGTCTTCTTACTAATAAAATTAGTTAAAAACCCACCCAGTGGACAGTCATGCGTGTACCACCAGTATTTCAAGTCACCAGGCAGTGAGACATACAAATTATGGACCTATCGTAAATGTGTTAAAGTTCAAAGGAGGGCCCTAGGGAGTCATCTCAGCAAAGTGGGATTCCCATCTCTAAAAGTGTAACCTCACCCATTTATTTACTCATTGAGTAATACAATTGCTAGACACTAAGATACCAATACTAGCCAATGGGTGCTGTTACTATAATCAAATGAATAGGAGTACAGGTTAATTTAGTCAAACTGATGACTTTGGAATTAGATACACCTTAAGCTTTTCTTTACTGCTTATTAGTGTGCAACTTTGGAAATTTTATTCAACCTCTCATTTTTTTTTTTTTTTTTGAGACTGGGTCTCACTATGCAGTTCAAGTTGGCCTTGAACTCGCTATGTAGCCGAGGCTGGCCTCGAACTTGTGGTGATCCTCCTGGCTTAGCCTCCCAAGTACTGGGACTACAGGTGTGCGCTACCATGCCTGGTGGTCTAATTTTCTTATCTACATGATAACAGTGTTATGAAAGATGATTAATGTAAAGAATACTGGTTAACATAATTAAGTGGTAAAAAGTTAACATAAAAACCAATAAGTTAGAAGAGTGACAATATGAAATCTTAAAAAGAGAATTAATGAACAAACAGTAGAATTAGACTGGCACTGTCTAAGGAGGGATACACAGGATTTGGAGAATTTATACATAAATGGTAGGAACTGCCTCCTGACAGTCCCTGTCAGCAAACTGATGTCTCTTCTAACATTTGTATCATGTGGTGTCTTAGTTACTTCTTTCGTTGCTGAGACAAAATACCGAACACCCAAAGTTGAAGGAAGAAAGGTTTATTGTAGCTCAGTTTGTAAAGGTTTCAGTTCATAGTTGGCTAGCTCCAAGGTAGGGTGGCATGGCAGAGGGCATCACAGAGGAGATATAGTTCATGGCAGGCAGAAGGCACCAAAAGGAGCAAGCAGCAGGAGTAGCCCTCTTTCTGTCCCTTATACCCCATCCAGCCTACCCACCCTTCGGGCAGATAGCACTCACACCCATCATCAATCCTTGATTGCAGTATCACACACCCTAGATCCAGTCACCTCAGGAAAGCCCCACCTATGACTATGAGGCTTTGGGGGGACATCTAGGTACAAACCATAACATATGGCATCATGTCTTGTACTCTCTTCAGAATAACCCAGGAGTACGAATGATTTCAACCAGTGCCATGTACAAATCAACAAGAAAACAAGTACTAGAATTCTTATTTTGCTAACACTTCGTATTTACTCTCTTCACTTTTAGACAATAGTTAGCCTTATATTTATTTCATTCATGTTTAGAAATTTATAATTTAGGGCACAATTACAAGCTGTGTCTTGTCTTTCCCCCATTTGCTTATGTTACAAGTTTCCACAGGTTCTTCCTCAGTTGACCTTCATGGATGTAGGTAAGACTTATTTGAGTAGGCCAGGGTTCAAATGCTGCCTTTGGTACTTACTCTGTGCTGCTGGCATGTAAGATAGTAAAAAAATACCAACTTCTAGGCTCATGAACATAATGACATAATGTCAGCTTAACTGTGCCTTAACTGGTGGCTGCTTTACTGAACTTAACAGGAAATCTCTTATGAGCAATCCCTCTACTTAATCTTTTTTCTCTTTCTTTCTCCTTCTCCTTCCCTCTCCTCGTTCAACATATTCTCTCCCCTCCCCTTCCTTCCCCTGCTTCAATATATGAAATAGCCCTGGTGGCACATGCCTGTAATCCCAGCACTTGGGAGACTAAGGCAGGAATATCACCATGAGTTCAAGGCCAGCCTGAAGTAGTATGAAGACCCCCACCACCACAGGCCTCTGGCAAGCCCCTACAGCTGGCTCTGGAGGGTGGCTGAATCTTGGATCCTTCTCTAAGGCTTTTTCTTCCTATCCTGCTTATTTATATACTCCAGGCAAATCTGGGAGGGGCTGGATGGAGGTATAGAGTCCTGGCCGCTGGAAAGGGAGGTGAGCAGGACCCCAGGGAGGAGAGACAGGCCAAACACTTGGTAGTGTTGGTGAGAACGCCAAAGGCAAGCGAATTAGACTAGATCCACTTAGGCAATGAAGGGCAGATCCAGAAATTCTTCCCATCTTCCCTGAATCTCCCCTTGGGGAACGACTGAAGGGGCTGAAGAAGGCCCCACTCCACCTAGCTTTGAACCGGATTCCATACTGGCTACTTGAGAGCTGTCACTGAGTAAGGTCTCTGAGCTGCCTAGATGGGACAGCAAAGTATATGCAAAGGACCCCAAGGTCCTGATGGTCTCCCGGAGGCCCAAGAGCCCATGCCTTGGAGCACATGTGGGTGAGCAAGTGAGTGGTGGGGTTTGGTGGGTCCCTGGTGGGAGGTTGCCTGAGAGGTCCGTGTGGTTGTGGGCAAACTCCAGCTGAGGGGTTCCAGTGAGCCGGGATGGGTCTGCGGGAATCTGATCTGGATCTGGTTTGGGTCCTGGTGGGACCGTAGCCAGGTCGTGCGTGGGGTGGGGGTACCTCCGGTGTCTGCAGCCCTGGTTGGCTTCGCCCATCCTGCCTGAAAAAGGAATGGAGATTTTATTTTATTTTATTTATTTTTTTTTTTTTGTGGGTACCGGGGGGACGACCTCAGGACCTCGCGCGCCAACAGGCACCCGTGCCGCTGAGCGATATCACCGGCCCCTTTTTCGTATGTGGGATCCGGGAGTCGAACTCGGGCCCTCGCGCTTGCAAGGCAGGCGCTTATGCCGCTGAGCCATCTCACCGGCCCAGGAATGGAGATTTTAACATCTCCTCCTAAGTTGGGAATTTGTCCTGGGAAAGTGTATCTGTCCTGATCTGGTCTCTCCCCTTTCCCTGAAGTGGCGTGTGTCCTGTTGTGAACTTTTTTAAGAGAATGTCTTGGCCTTGGAGCTGCACCGAGGATTGGATCCAGTCCTTGGAGAGGCCACCTAAGCGGATGTCCGCAGAGTCCGTGTGTCTGACCCAGAGCAGGAGGTTTGGAAGAGCAAGGTGAAGGAGCCGACTTAACCTGGCTTACCTTTGTTGTTTAGACAAAGTTTATTTGTCCTTCCAACCTCGGCTTGAGATCAGATGCTCAAGATTAAACTTAGATTTCGAATTGTCTTGGTTGGGGACTACATTTTAAAACAAATTTGAATCTCTAAATATGTAAATAAAGTCTGAGGCTAATGTTTCCCCTCCTGCAGCAGCACCATCATGGGCACCTGTTAACTTGCTTGGCATTTGGAGAAGTTCATTAAACGTTGCATGAATACATAAATGAATAGACCCAGGCATGAGTGTCCCATATTCCTACCTTCTTTACCCAAACTCTCCTTCATCATTAGGGAAGATGCATTTTCTATCCAAGGCATACACTCAAAGAGGGTGTCTTGATGTGGAGTATAATAAACAGCCCAGGCACCTGCTGATGGAAAATGAGGTTAAACTACTCATTTCAACATTTTTTTTACTTCAGTTTGCCATCCCACCATTATCTATTATATAGGCATTTAAAAAGGGTTGGGTTATTAGGGGAGCAAAGGTTTAGGTCCACATTGTGGCTTATGTTTTTTTTTTTTTTTTTTTGTGGGTACCGGGGGGTTGACCTCAGGACCTCGTGTGCCAACAGGCACCCATGCCGCTGAGCGATATCACCAGCCCCTTTTCCGTATGTGGGATCCGGGAGTCGAACTCGGGCCCTCGCGCTTGCAAGGCAGGCGCTTACGCCGCTGAGCCATCTCACCGGCCCTATGTTTGGGTTTTTTTCTTTAATACATTTAGGTTCCTAATTATGTGTTTAACCTTTTTTTTTTTTGTTTTGTTTTGTTTTGTTTTTAGTTTTCATGGAGTAATTAGGAGGTGCTAAGACTAAGTTGAGAGAAAACCTCATCTTTGCCTACCCACAGACTTAAAATTAGAAGAGCCAACTATGAAAGGCTATGGGACAATAAACAATGTTGAAGTTCTCAAGAGGAGAGCAATGCGAACTGGATATTGGCTCAGATAGCTTTAGAAAGTCATAAGTTTGGCTGTGAGTGGTGACTCATGCCTGTAGTACTAGCATAGGGAGGCTGAGATAGGAGGATGGCTTTTTGAGGCCAGCTTGAGCTACACAGTGAGATCCTGTCTCAAAGGAAAAACCAACCAAACAAACAAACAAAAAAACCAGTCATGAGTTTGACCTGAAGAGAATGTATAGTAAGAAAGGGATCAGGTTTAAAGTGAGAGGGGACAAGGCTTTATCACAGGCTTCCTGCTGTTAGTCTTCCTAAGAGGCCATGTGACTCACTTAGCCTCCCTGAAAGGCTTATTTATTCATGTTAGTTCACAGTAGCTACTGCATTCAGTCTGTGGACCTATACTCAGGCTCCTCTCTATGGACTTACATTCAGGGTCCTCTGGCCAGAGGATCTCAGACCAACTTTAAAGTCGTAACCTCAGTGTTCCCAATGGCAGACCTACCAAGACTGCTGTGTCTGCACAAAGTAATCCTAGTGACACTTTGGACCATCTTCCTCTCTCCACAACTCTGCCTTTTGTGTTCTTTCTCCCACATTCCCTGCTATCTCCTACACTGTCCCAGCCCCATTCATTCCAAGACTCAAGAGGGCAGGGAAGCATATCTTTGGTTTTGGAAGATTAGGCAAATATGAGAGACAGTTATATGAAAGCTACACAACTTGGTGGCTGGTTGAGCAGTAAGGGACTTTGGTTATGGTTGCTTATTTTCCCATCCTTATCATACCTCTTTTAAAAAATGTTCTCTGGGGGGCTTTGGGAAGATGGTGGAGTGGTAAGCAGCAGAGAAAGAGCCTCTCTGAGATTTGGTGTCCAAATACTGAAATATAGCAAAGCAAGGAAGACAAGAAGGAGGTAGGTGGGTCCCCTGGATCCAGGAAGGATCTGAAGTGAGAATTGAAGCCCACAGGGAGAGCAAAGTGAGAAACTTCAATGAAGAAGGAGGTGGTGGGTGGCACTTCCTCCCTGAGTTGGGACTCACTGCATGGGAGGAGCAGTTCAAACTTGCGGACACACAGTGATGGCTGGCAACCCCAGAGGCCTCCACAGAGAGACACAGCAGTGCAACAGTGGGTGCCATGTGCTGCACTAGCTGGTGAGTGGCTTGGATTTGTGGGAGAGGAGGATTTGCTGGGAGACATCTTCAAGAGAGGCTAACTGAGCTTGGAACTCAGAACAACTGCTTGCTTCATCTAGCGGCTCCCAGCTGAGTTCAAGCCCACCGAAGGTGCATTGACTGCTGCAGGTTGATCAGGTCTGGTTTCTAGCCTCATGACCAGAAATCAGCCCAGACTTCAGAGGAAATAAAGGTTCAGGCTTGCTGAGATTATCCACTATCCCACCGTAAAGCTACTGCTGGCTTGCTGGGATAAATCAACACAGATCTGGACTTCGTCTCCACATGTTATCTAACAGTGACAGCAGAGACAAACTTTGAAGTGGACATTTTTTTTTTCCTCTTCTTTTTCCACTCTCTCTTTTTTTGGGGGTGGTTTGGTTTTTTTCTTCATTGATCTTGTTTTTATATGAGTGTGAATGTGGTTTCTAGTTTTTTTGTGGTTGTTGCTCTCTTCTATTCTTCCTTTTATTTCTTCCTTCTCTCTTTACCTCCTGTCTTCTGCACCAGTTTCCTAAAGTTTGTGTGATCCTCCCTTGTCCTCCAGCCTTGCTCCTAATCTTTTCCTCTTCTTCTATTTCTCTATTTTTTCCCCTAACACCTTTTAAATTTTCTTTCCTGAGGTTAAAATTGACATTTTCAGGGCTTACTGTGTACAATTTTTTGGGTTATTTTAGATTTTGTTATATAACCACAAATCTAGTTCATACAGTTAAAGGTGGCAAATGAATGATTACCTCAATTTGTCATTTTCTAGGCTGTGTTCAATGCTATTGTTATTGGTGACTGTACCACTTTAGCCAAAGTGACATAATTGTTCCAACCAGCTATTCTTCCTGGTACACCAAGACTGAGCTTGCCTAATGGTCACAGAAAATACTGTGGGCCAGTGCCAAAGAACAAGGGCTGGGCCAAGCAGGCAGCAACTTCTCATTCCCAATAAATTGAAGAGGTAGGATTTTTTAAATTAGATTTTATTGGTACATTTTAGATATACATAGTCACATTTATCATAGAGAATTTAAGAGGTAGGTCTTGCAACAGACTCAAAACCTAAAAGCCAGCTACACCTGGAAGACACCTCTGAGAACTAGTCATTTCCTCAGGGTTCTAAACACTAGCAATAAAGCTACCCACCATAGGCAATTTATAAGCATCAACCCAGGAATTAAACTAAAAAAAAAGAAAAGAAAATGAGAAGACACTTAAACAAGATGCAACCCCAGACATCTAGTTCACCAAATGCAAACCCAGGGGTAATGAGGTGGGACAATCCAAAAGCCACCCTCCTGGCCTCTCTTACGTGGTAACAACAAAGCAAATGAATGAGGTGCTAGAAAAAATCAAATCAGAAATAATTTCTCAGATAACTACAGAGATGGTCCCCATAATGAAAAACATGCTTAGTCACTCTAGAGCAGATACAGATAAAAAATAGTGGAGCTTGGGAAAATAAATGCCCAACATAGGAAAGAAATGGAATCCATAAAACAGATTCAAGCAGATATCCAGGGGACTAAAAACTCCATTGAAAGCATCTGCAGCAGGATAAACCAATGTAGGGCCAGAATCTCAGATATAGGAGACAGGCTTGCAGTTAGTGATCATGAAAAGTTTCTTAAAAACAACAAGGGACCGAAGGACCTCAAGATGGCGGATGAGTAAGAAGCAGGCAGCGAAACTCTCTCTAAAAGTTACCATTGGAACATGGGAATATAGCGACCTGGAAAGCGCAGGATGGGGGGAGATGCCTCCCCGAAACCCAGAAAAGTTCTGAAGCGCAATCTGGGACCCCCGGCACCAGTGATGGGTGACTTCCAACAAAGAAGGAAAGAAGGAGCAGACCGCACGCGCGCACCTTCTACTATCCCGGGAGTTGCAGCGCCGCAGAGGCTCAATTCTATGGACACACGGTGGCAGCTGGCACCCAGGGAGCCCCCACGGAGGATCCTGAGACAACGGCGGGGCAGGGGAGTGGCGGAGAACGGCGCTGACCGGCGGTGAGTGTCTCTCAGCCACAGCTGCCCCGCGCCAGAGAGCGACCGGCCGGGCGCCATTGTGGGGGGTGTGGCAAAACTCAGAGCGGCTCGGAAACTGCTCTGGGAACTTGTGCTCCGTACAGGACAGCACGGGGCCTCTCAGGCCCACGAAAGTGTGCTGAGGTCAGCAGGCGAACGAGACTGGACTCTCAGCCACACCTGTCCCGCGCCAGAGAGTGACTGGCCCGGTGCCATTGTGGGGGGCGTGGCGAAAAACCAGAGCGGCGGGAACCAGTGCAGGGAACCTGCGCTCCGGACAGCACGCTGAGCCTCTCAGGCCCAGGGATCGTGAAAGGGCGCTGAGAGCGGAGGCAAGCTAGACTGGTCTCTGCCTGAAAGTACGTGCCTCTGCTCACCGCCCGCCAGAGGGCGCTCCTGGCTTACTGGGACGGACCTGCACAGAACAGGACTCTGTCACAAGGTACCTGCCTACAACAGAGTCAACACCTGGAACTGATTCTTTATATTTTTTTTATTTTTATTTTTATTTTTTTTTTCTCACTGATTTGTTTTTTGTTCTGGCGAAGGGGTTTTTTTGTTTTTGTTTTGTTTTGTTTTTTGGTGGGGTTTTATTTTTGATCTGTCTGTTTTATTGTTTTTATCTTCGTTTTTGTTTCTGTATGTGTATTTGCTCTTTCCTTCATTATTCTCTCTGGTTTTTTATATGAGTGTAAACAGCGCCTCTAACTTCTTTGTGATTGTGGCTGTGATCTGTTCTTCCTTTTATCCCTTCCTTCTCTTTCTACCACCTGTCCTCTGCACTAGTGTCCCAATTTTAGTGGGATCCCTCTTGGTCCTCTAACCTTACATCTAATTCCTTCCTCTTCTCCCAATACTCTATTTCCTCCTTAACTCATTTTAAATTTAAACTCCTCAGGGGAAAAATTGACATACACAGGACTTGTATACTGCATATAATTTTTCTGGTGTGTTTTAGATTTTGTTATATAACCGCAACTCTATACAGCTAAAAGTGGTAAATAACTGGTTAGCTCAGTCTGTCATTTTCTAGGCTCTGTTTGATGCTTTAGTTAACATTATAGCCAAGTGTGAAATAATTGTTCTAAACATCTTTCCTTCCTGATATTTCATGATTGAGATTGACTAAGGGACACAGAAAATACAGTGGCACAGTACCAAAGAATCAAGGACTGGGCCAAACAGGTAGCAACTTCGCATACCCAACGAATTGAAGAGGTAGGATCTGGCAGAAAGCTCAAAACCTAAAAGCAAGCTCCACTTGGAAGATACTGCAGAGAAGTAGTCATCTTCTAAAGATCTTAAACACTAGCAATAAAGTAACCTACTATAGGTAATTTGCAAACATCACCCCAGGAATTAAAGAAAGAAAAAATGAGACGACACTTAAACAAGATGCAACCCCACACATCCAATTCACCAAAGGCAAACCTAGGGAGCAACGAGGTGGGACAATCCGAAAGCCACCCACCTGGCCTATCTGAAGTGGTAACAACAAAGCAACTGAATGAGGTTCTGGAAAAAATTAAAACAGAAATAATCTCACAGATAACTGCAGAGATAATGTCTACAATGAAGACCATGCTTAAGGACACTATAGCTGATACAGACAAAAAAATAGATGAACTTAAGAAAACTATAGAAACCATGAATGCTCAGCATAGGAAAGAAATGGAATCCATAAGGCAGATTCAAGCAGATACCCAAGAGATAAAAAATTCCATTGAAAGTATTTGTAGCAGAATAAGCCAATGCGAGGACAGGATCTCAGATATAGAAGACAGGCTTGCAATTAGTGATCATGAAATGGAAAAATTCTTAAAAATAGCAAGGGACCATGAAAAATCAATTCAGCAGCTGCTAGATGACTCAAAGATAAACAACTTAAGAATAATTGGAATAAATGAAAAAGCAGGAGATAGCATCAATGACATTAAAACCTTGTTCAAAGACATAATCAGGGAGAACTTTCCTGGAAGAGAAAAGGAATTTGACACCCCTATAAGTGAAGCTTTTAGAACACCAACTAGACATGATCAAAAAAAACTTCAGCCAGACATATTATAGTCAAGATCCCAGAAATTCAACAGAAGGGCAGAATCTTAAAAGCTGTTAGGGAGAAGAGACAAATCACCTATGAAGGAAAACCCATCAGAATCACAGCTGACTTTTCAGCACAAACCCTCAATTCAAGAAGAGCTTGGAATGATGTATTGCAAGCTCTAAAGGAAAATAATTTTCAGCCCAGATTGATGTACCCTGCAAAACTATCTTTCAAAATTGATGGAGAAATAAAATACTTTCATGACAAAGAACATCTGAGAAAATTTATGACCACCAAACCAGCACTCCAAAACGTTCTGAAGGACATTCTAGAAAAAGATAGGAACCCCAACAGAAGGAATCCACCAGGCAGGGCAAATAATTAAATAGCTGGAAAGCGGAAAAACAAAGAGTGGGAACCAACAACAGGAAAATATCATGACAAGTCAATACATATCAGTTTTAACCATCAATGTTAACGGTCTCAATTCACCAATCAAAAGGCACAGACTGGCGAAATGGATCAAGAAGCAAGATCCAACAATATGCTGTATACAAGAAACACATTTAATTCAGAAAGAAATTCATAGACTGAAAGTCAAAGGATGGAAAACAGTACTCCATGCCACAGGAACCCAGAAAAAAGCAGGGGTAGCTATTCTTTTTGCAGACAAAGTGAACTTCAAGCCAAGAAGGATTCAGAGAGATAAAGACGGTCATTACATCCTTGTAAAGGGAACAATCCAAGAGGAAGAGATAACGATCATAAATATATATGCGTCAAATACCAATGCACCCAGCTATATAAAACAAGTACTAAAGGACATGAAAAATCAAATAAGCACTAATACAATTATATTGGGAGATCTCAATACTCCACTGTCACAAAAAGATAGATCAACTGGACAGAAAAATCAATAATGAAATAGTAGAACTGAACCAAACTTTTGAACAAATGGACTTAGTAGATGTCTACAGAGTGTTCCATCCCACAACATCAGAATACACATTTTTCTCAGCTGCACATGGGACGTTCTCCAAAATAGACCACATACTAGCTCATAAAACCTGCTTAAGTAAATGCAAAGGAATTGAAATTATCCCATGCATATTATCAGACCATAGTGTAATGAAATTGGAAATCAATGGCAAAAGATCCCACAAAAACTCCCTAAACACATGGAAATTAAACAGCATCCTCCTGAACAACCAATGGGTCACAGATGAAATTAAAGAAGAAATTAGTCACTTTCTACAACTGAATGATAATGACAGTACAACATACCGGAACTTATGGGATACAATGAAAGCAGTCCTAAGAGGGAAATTTATAGCATTAAACACTTATATCAGGAAAATAGAGCAAGCGCAAATAAACAACTTAAGGGTGAACCTCGAGCTTCTAGAAAAAGAAGAGCAGGTTAAGCCAAAAGCCCGTACAAGGGAGGAAATTATAAAGATCAGAGCAGAAATTAACGTATTGGAGACTAAAAAAACAATACAAAGAATCAATGAAGCAAAAAGTTGGTTCTTTGAAAGAATAAATAAGATTGACAAACCCTTATCCAACCTTATTAAAAAAAGAAAAGAAAAGACTCAAATCCATGCAATTGAAAATGAAAAGGGTGATATCACGACGGACCCTGCAGAAATCCAGAAGATCATCTATACCTATTTTGAAAATTTATATTCTACTAAGATGGAAAATGCAGAAGAAATGGACAGATTCCTAGATTCGTATGAATTACCAAAGCTGAATCAAGAAGATTTAAAAATCCTAAATAAACCAATATCAGCCAATGAAATTGAAGATGTAATTAAAAACCTCCCAACAAAGAAAAGCCCAGGCCCTGATGGATTCACTGCCGAATTCTACAAGAAATTTAGAGAAGACCTAACGCCCCTACTTCTCAAACTTTTCAATGAAATTGAAAGGGAAGCAATACTCCCAAATTCATTCCTGGAAGCAAGCATTACCCTGATACCAAAACCAGAGAAGGACCCAACTAAGAAAGAGAACTACAGGCCAATCTCCCTAATGAACATAGATGCAAAAATCCTTAATAAGATACTGGCAAACAGAATCCAACAAATCATCAAGAAGATTATACACCATGACCAAGTTGGATTCATCCCAGGGATGCAGGGATGGTTCAACATATGTAAATCAATAAATGTAATACAGCATATTAACAGAACCAAAGACAAAAATCACATGATCATCTCAATAGATGCAGAAAAAGCTTTTGACAAAGTCCAGCACCTTTTCATGATAAAAACCCTACAGAAAATTGGAATAGAGGGTCTTTATCTCAATCTGGTAAAAGCTATCTATGACAAACCAACAGCCAATATTATACTAAATGGCCAAAAACTGAAAGCCTTCCCTCTAAAATCAGGAACAAGACAAGGATGTCCACTGTCCCCACTCTTATTCAACATAGTTCTGGAAACTTTAGCCAGAGCGATTAGACAAGAGAAAGAAATAAAAGGAATAATGATTGGAAAGGAAGAAGTTAAATTATCATTATTTGCAGATGACATGATACTCTACACAGAAGACCCCCAAAAACTCCACTAAAAAACTGCTAGATTTAGGTGTGCTACGTCTCAGAGCCATGAACCGGTTTGGTTCCCGGTTGGTGGGAGCTACGGCGACCCCGTCGCCACCCCCGAAAGCCCACAGCAATGAGAATCTCGACAAAATCGATATGTCTCTAGATGATATTATCAAATTAAATCGAAAGGAAGGAAAGAAGCAGAATTTTCCAAGACTAAATAGAAGACTCCAGCAAAGTAGTGCTCGGCAGTTCAGGATGAGAGTACGGTGGGGAATCCAGCAGAATTCTGGTTTTGGTAAAACTAGTCTGAGCCGAAGAGGAAAAGTAATGCCTGGGAAGAGACGTCCTTACGGAGTTATCACTGGACTTGCAGCTAGAAAAGCAACTGGGGTTCGAAAAGGAGTTAGTCCTATGAATCGTCCACCTCTAAGTGACAAGAATATAGAACGATATTTTCCAGTGTTAAAAAGGAAAGCAAACCTTCTGAGACAAAACGAAGTGCAAAGGAAATCAGCTGCAGTTCTCAAGAGACCTAACCAGTTAAACAGAAAAAATAACATTCCAGCTAATTTTACCAGGAGTGGAAATAAATTAAGCCATCAGAAAGACACTCGTCAGGCAACTTTTCTTTTCCGAAGAGGCCTGAAGGTTCAGGCCCAGTTGAACACAGAACAACTGCTAGACGATGTAGTAGCAAAGAGAACTCGTCAGTGGCGTACTTCCACCACAAATGGAGGAATTTTGACTGTGTCCATTGACAATCCTGGAGCAGTACAGTGCCCAGTAACTCAGAAACCACGATTAACTCGTACTGCTGTACCCTCATTCTTGACAAAACGGGAACAGTCTGATGTGAAGAAAGTTCCTAAAGGTGTCCCCCTACAATTTGACATAAATAGTGTTGGGAAACAGACAGGGATGACTTTGAATGAACGGTTTGGAATCCTGAAGGAACAAAGAGCCACTCTCACATACAACAAAGGAGGAAGCCGCTTTGTCACTGTGGGATAGATCCCATGTCAAAGGAACTTTTGAGTGATGACTCTGTTTGAAAAGTTGAGTTGCTTGAAGAGTTCATCACAGAAATTCAAGAAACTTTACCTTAAAATATTCACAAGGCTAAATAACTCTTATTTTTGAAGGTTTTTTTTTTTTAAGTGTATAAAATAATGCCCTGAAAAATAACAGGGAATATACCTATCTGTTCTTAAAGATTTCATGGTTGGCCCAGACAGAACAATTTTCTGTTGACTTCCTTGGTTCCTCATGCAGCAGATGGAAGACAGAAAGAAATTGATTATTTTTATGATAGTGGTATTTAGGATCTTATCACCTCTGCCCACTTTTTAGACTTTGCCATGGTAAAACTTTGTCCTCTGTAATACGAGTAGGTCCCTTTGTTGCTGTCACTTATCCTTTAAGAGTGTTGATGTAATAAGTGCAGTTGCCTTTTCTTCATTAGACACATTTTTAGAAACCTTATGAGAATTCCAGTTTTGGCTTTTAAAATTTATGGAATTATCTGGAACTTGGTTAATTTTTCAGGTGGTGGTAAGTTAGACCCCTGAAGTTATAAATCTTTAGTGCTGAACTTTTAACAGGAAATGTGGTTCTTGGCATTAGTCTTGGTTTAAAATGTTGGTGTCTGAAGGCTGTAAATGCACGCTTACAGAGTTATCTGATAGGACACTGGAGAAGGTCCAGTGTAAAAAGCTGATAGTTTGTATTTAGTAATGAAGAAAGCATACAAAGAAGGAGCAAGTCGAAGGACCAGAAACTTAGGTGAAAAGCTTCAAAACCCAGGTCATAGATACACTCTGGATTTAGTGTAGTCTTGAGTGTAGTGTCTGCAGATTCCTCTTCAACTGATATTTAGAATTTTAGTTTTAAAAATACATTGAGTCCCTTAGATATTTTGATAGTAAAATTAATAGCCTTACAGTCCTATACTTTCTTCTTACTCAAAAAGTTAAAATTTATAAGCTTGCTATATTAAGTAATTTATAGCTCCAGAAAGAAAAATATATGTCACAAAGACTGTAAAATTACAATAGAGTTACATTGTAACCTTTGTTGTATACCTTCTGCTTAGATTTTTTGTATCATATAAAGTTCAAGCAATTAAGGGGAGAAAGAGCTTTTCCTGTACTCTGGAGAGGTGGGGAGGAGTTAGTCTGTTGTGCCAAGATAGTGCTGAGAGTCTTCAGAAATTGTGTGCTACAAATTACAGTAAAATGCCAAAATATAGCAAAGTATTCCAGCTGAAAATTAACAAGTTTGGTCATTTTGAAGCTCGACTTTTTGGTTTACTATAATGTTCAAACCTGTAGGTGTTCTCTGGCTTATATTACTAGTGTTGACTTTTCCTGTAAAGCAAAACATTATCACTCCTGCCTACCTTACATTGTATATTAGGCTTCATTGTCTCTTTTTTTTGGTACCAGGAATTGAACTCAAGACCTGGAGCTTGCCAGGCATGCGCTGTGCCGCTGAGCTATATCCCCGGCCCCCTTCATTGTCTCTTACGTTCCTTGGGTTACTTACTGGTTTATGCCAGCTATGGGAAGCTATCAGTAACAGTTTCATGCTTATACCAAAGAAAATCTGATCTTTAATATCTGATATTTTGCCAGTACTTTACTTGATAAGGGATTATTGGAACCCAGTCACAGAATTTGAAAATAAACTCTAGCTCTTCTTAGCAATTTAAATCTTTTCATAGAGGCCAAGGACTCATTGCAAAACATTTTTGCAAATATGAATACTTAATATTTGACCCAAGAACAATACATTTTAGACTGGCTGGAATTATTGGTAGCTTATTTTAAAGCAAAGGAAAAACAACTGAGCATGAGTTTGCTGTATTTAGAAGTTTTTGAAAATATGGTACAAAAGGGTTCTCATTTTCCTTATTTTAAATATTGCTATACAGAGGTGTTGTTAATGTCATTTTTGGGAATACCTTAAAAGTTGCCCCAAATGTTGACATTAAGTGCATCAAATAACAAAAGTGTCTTTGGTACATTAAACTTTTGCAATTCATGCATCTGTAATTTAATTTTCTTTTAACGTAAATTTTGCCTTTGGTACAACTAAATTAAAACTCTTTGAGTACTAACATGTTGTATATAAAAAAAATATGCTTTGTTGGGGGATACTTCCTTTCTTGGAATGTGGTTGTAGTCATCCTTGTTCGGTTCTTAGAATTTTTTTTTTTTTAAACAGGATGCAACTTAAAATTTTCTTTGCATCAAGGTGTATGCAGAACATTGATGCAGTGCATCACAAAGTGAAAGTTTGTATTTAATGAGGAGGTGCTTTACACTGTACTTTTTGGTGTTTTTTGGAAAAGTTACATTTAGCTCTATTCTGAAGCTGTTCATTTTTAACAAATAAAATGTAACAGGTTTCACATGATTTATTCTTAGCTAAAAAAAAAAACTGCTAGATTTAATAAGCAAATTCAGTAGTGTAGCTGGATACAAAGTCAATACTCAAAAGTCAATAGCCTTCCTGTACACAAATAACAAACTTACTGAAAGAGAAATTAGGGAAACAATACCTTTCACAATAACATCCAAAAAAATGAAATACCTAGGAATCAACCTCACGAAGGATGTAAAAGACCTCTATACTGAAAACTACAGTACTCTGAAAAAGGAGATTGAAGAGGATATCAGAAAATGGAAAGATATCCCTTGCTCCTGGATAGGAAGAACCAATATAGTGAAAATGGCCATACTTCCAAAATTGTTATACAGATTTAATGCAATTCCAATCAAAATTCCAACAGCATATCTCACAGAATTAGAGAAAACAATCCTAAAATTCATTTGGAATCAGAAGAGACCTAGAATAGCAAAGGCAATTCTGGGCAACAAAGGCAAGGCAGGGGGCATCACAATCCCCGACTTGAAATTATACTATAAAGCTACTGTGATAAAAACAGTGTGGTACTGGCAAAAAAACAGACCTGAAGATCAATGGAACAGATTAGAAGATGCTGAAACAACCCCAGACATACTAAGCCACCTTATCTTTGACAAAGGTGCCAAACACATTCGCTGGAAGAAAGATGGCCTCTTTAATAAATGGTGCTGGAAAAACTGGCTCTACACATGCCGAAGATTAAAACTAGATCCATATCTTTCACCATGCACTAAACTAAATTCAAAATGGATCAGAGATCTAAATATTAAAACAGAAACATTAAATCTGCTGGAAGGTAGGATAGGTAAAACCCTTGGAGACATTGGTGTAGGCAAAGACTTTATGAATAAAAACTCAACCGCACGGGAACTATCCCAAAGAATCAATAACTGGGATCTCATCTTATTAAAAAGCTTTTGCACAGCAAGAGAAACCACCAACAGAGTGAAGAGACAACCCACAATGTGGGAAAAAATGTTTTCCAGCTGTTCCTCAGACAAAGGATTACTATCGAGAACATATAAAGAACTCAAAAAAATCAGACCTCCCAAATTTAAAGACCCACTCCACAAATGGGCATCTGAGATGAATACACATTTCTCAGATGAAGAAATACTAATGGCAAACAAATATACAAAAAAATGTGCAACATCACTAGTCATTCGAGAGATGCAAATTAAAACAACACTGAGATACCATCTCACCCCAGAAAGAATGGCTATTATTAAGAAATCAACTAATAACAAATGCTGGAGGGGCTGTGGGGAAAAAGGAACCCTTCTTCACTGTTGGTGGGAGTGTCAACTGGTACAGCCACTGTGGAAGTCAGTGTGGAGATTCCTCAGAAAACTAGGGTTGGAGGTCCCATTTGACCCAGCTATTCCCCTTCTGGGCATCTTCCCAGAAGAATTAAAAACATCGTACCACAGCGATATATGTGCACCCATGTTTATAGCAGCACAATTTGTAATAGCCAGATCTTGGAAACAACCCAAATGCCCATCAACTGAGGAATGGATAAGAAAGATGTGGTATTTTTATACAATGGAGTACTATTCAGCCATAAAGAAGGATAAACTGGAGACTTTTATAGGTAAATGGATGCAACTCGAGAAAATACTCATAAGTGAAATAAACCAGAAGCACATGTGTAAGCATCGTATTATCTCTCTAGTATGAGAAACTGAAAGAGTAAATAAGATCCAAAATGTACAATAGATATGGTGAATCAAAAAGAAACTGGTCAAAAGGAAAGAGAGACTGGAATAGGGAAAAGAAAGAAGGGAAAGGGAAAAAAATTGTATATATATATATATAAGATGGTTAAGATAGATACACTACCATTTTTACTTAGTTCATTGAAGAGTAAGGTTTGTGCCAATAATGTTTGGACAATTGAATGCTAATGTCTGGTGTCCTGAATAACTAACTTAAAGATAGTAATACGTAATGTATTAACCATTGTTACCCTCCTATTATGTTGGTTTGAAAATTTGTTCTTCTTTTGATTTGTTTTGTTTTTTCTTCTCTTTAAAAAAAAAAAAAGAAAGAAAAAAAAAAAAAAAGGGACCATGACAAATCAATCCAGCAACTGCTAGATGATGCAAAGAAGAACAGAATAAGATTGGAGTCAATGAAAAAGCAGGAGATAGCACAAATGATATAAAAAACCTGTTTACAGATGTCATGGCAGAAAACCTCCTTGGGCAGGGAAAAAGAATTTGACATCTAGATAAGTGAGGCATATAGAATGCCAATTAGTCATGATAAAACCTACAAAAAGACATATGATAGTCAAGATTCCAGAAATTCAACAACAACAAAACCCCCAGAATATTAAAAGCTGTTCAAGAAAAGAAATCACTTATAAACGGAAGCCCATCAAAATCACAGCAGACTTCTCAATACAAACCCTCAAGTCAAGGAGAGCTTGGAGTGAAGTATTTCATGCCTTAAATGAAAACAACCTCCAACCCAGATTGATGTACCCCACAAAATAATCTTTAAAAGTTGATGGAGGGGCCGGTGAGATGGCTCAGCAGCATAAGCACCTGCCTGGCAAGCACGAGGTCCTGAGTTCGACTCCCGATATCCACATACGAAAAAAGGGCCGGTGATATCACTCAGCAGCACGGGTGACTGCTGGCACGCGAGGTCCTGAGGTCGACCCCCGGTACCCACAAAAAAAAAAAAAAGTTGATGGAGAAATAAGATACTTCCATGACAAAGAACACCCAAGGAAATTCAGGAACACCAAACCAGCACTCCAAAATGTTCTGAAGGACATTCTAGAAGGAGAAAACAAGGACTACAACTCCATGCACCCCAACAGAATGAATCCACCAGGCAAGGCAAACAATTGGGGGTGGGGGAGCAAGCCAACAACAAGAAAATAACATGGACAGGATGAGTCAATACATATCAGGTATAACCATCAATATTAATGGTCTCAATTCACCAATCAAAAGAAACAGACTGGTAGAATGGATCAAGAAGCAAGGTCCAACAATATGCTGCATACAAGAAACACATTTAATTAAAAAATTCAAGGCTGGTGATATCACTCAGCGGCACAAGCGCCTGCTGGCAAGCACGAGGTCCTGAGTTCAACTCCCGGTACCCACATTAAAAAAAAAAAAAGAAATTCATAGGCTGAAAGTCAAAGGATGGAAAACAATACTGCATGTGGCAACAACCTGGAAAAAAGCAGGGGTAGCTAGACAAAGTGAATTTTAAGCCAAGACTGATTAAGAGAGATAAAGAAGGTCACTACATCCTTATAAAGGGAACAATCCCATAGGAAGAGGTAACAGTCATAAATATATATGCAACAAATACCAGTGCACTCAACTATATAAACAAATATTAATGAAACTGAAAACCAAATAAGCACTAATACTATTCTATTGCGGGGATCTCAATACCCCACTGTCATGAACAGACAGATAAACTAGACAAAAAAATCAACCATGAAATATTAGAACTGAACCAAACTTTTGAATGAATGGACTTAGTAGATGTCTACAGAGTGTTCCACCTCACGACATCAGAATACACATTCTTCTCAGCTACACACAGGATGTTCTCCAAAATAGACCACATACTAGCTCATAGAACCTGCTTAAGTAAATGCAAAGGAATTGAAATTATCCCATGCATATTATCAGACCATAGTGCAAGGAAATTGGAAGTCAATGGCAAAAGAAACCACAAGAACTTCACAAACACATGGAAATTAAATAACGCTCACCTGAACAACCAATGGGTCACAGATATTAAGAAATTAGACAGTTTCTACAATTAAACAATAATGCCAATACAATGTACTGGAACTTATGGGACACATAGTAAGCAGTCCTATGAGGGAAATTTATAGCAGTAAATGCCCATATCAGGAAAACAGTGAGCTCAAATAAACAACTTAGTGTTGAACCTCAAGCTTCTAGAAAAAGAAGAGCACGTCAAGCCCAAAGCTCATGTGAGGAAAGAAATTATAAAGATCAGAGCAGAAATGAATGCAACGAGACTAAGAAAACAATACAAAGAATCAATGAATCGAAGAGTTCATTCTTTGAAAAAGTAAATAAAATCGACAAGCCCTTAGCCAACCTTATCAAAAAAAAATGAAAGAAAAGACTCAAATCCATGCATTTAGGGATGAAAAGAGTGAACTCATAATGGATCCTGCAGAAATCCAGATCTTCTCTACCTACTTCAAGAACTTGTATTCTAATAAGACGGAAAATGCCAAAGAAATGCACAGATTCCTAGATACATATGAATTACCAAAGCTGAATCAAGAAGATATAAAAATCCTAGATAAACCAATATCAACCAATGAAATCAAAGATGTAATTAAAAACCTACCAACAAAGAAAAGCCCAGTCCCTGATGGGTTTGCTGCTGAATTCTACAAGTAATTTAGGGAAGACCTAATACCACTACTTCTCAAACTCTTTAATGAAATTGAAAGGGAAGCAATACTCCCAAATTCATTCCTGGAAGCAAGCATTATCCAATATGAAAACCAGGGAAGAAAAGAGAACTACAGGGCAATTTCCCTAATGAACAGAGATGCAAAAATCCTCAATAAAGTACTGGCAAACAGTGCAGCAAATATCAAGATTATACACCATGACCAAGTACAATTCATCCCAAGGATGCAGGGATGGTTCAACATATGCAAATCAATAAATGGAATACACCATATTAACAGAGCCAAGGACAAAAATCATATGATCATCTCAATAGATGCAGAAAAAGCTTTTGACAAAGTCCAGTACCCATTAATGATAAAAACCTTACAGAAAATTGGAATGGATGGTCTTTATCTCAATCTGATAAAAGCCATCTATGATAAACCAACAGCCAACATTACACTGAATGGACAAAAACTAAAAGCTTTTACTCTAAAATCAAGAACAAGACAAGGATGTCACTGTCACCACTTTTATTCAGTATAGTTCTGGAAACATCAGAGCAATTAGACAAGAGAAAGAAATAAAAGGAATAATGATAGGAAAGGAAGAATTTAAATTATCATTATTTGCAGATGACATGATACTCTACATAGAAGACACCAAAAACTCCACCAAAAAACTTCTCGATTTAATAAGCAAATTCAGTAGTGTAGCTGGATACAAAGTCAACACTCAAAAATCAATAGCATTCCTGTATACGAACAACAACTCACTAGAGAGAAATTAGGGAAACAACACCTTTCATAATAGCATCCAAAAAATGAAATACCTAGGAATCAATCTAATGAAGGAAGTAACAGACCTTTACATTGAAAACTACAGTACTCTGAAAAAGGAGATTGAAGAAGATATCAGAAAATGGAAAGATATTCCTTGCTCTTGGGTACGAACAACTATAGTTCTTCCTATATTGAAGGAAAAAATGGAAAAAAAGCTTTTGTAAATAGGTAGGGGAATAGGGGTTGAAGGGAGGGTAGGGAAATGAGGAAAAAGAAGAATCAAGATATATCAAGTACAGGTACAAATTTCCTATGATGAATGTGATCATTATGTATACCTAAAATGTACCAATAAACTGAATTAATTAAAAAATGTTTAATCAGTATCCAAGCTGAATGTGCAGAAAATGAAGCCATATTTGATGCAAGGAACAAGTGCAAATATGGCTCCATGGTAAGATATCACAGACAATTATGAAATTCCTTGAAGGCCATGATTGTTGTCTAATGAAATCAGGGCTGTGCACATTTTAGTTTTCCACTGCTGATGGAAATTCCAAACTGGATATCCTGAGTATCCCTTTCTTCCAGAAAGATCCCTCTAAGCAGAAAGCTGCCTCTCTGAAATATCACTGCAAAACAACTTGTCCAATTTCAGTAGGCTATATTTAACATGTAAATATTGCCAGGTATGGTAGCACATACCTGTAATCCCAGCACTTGGGAGACTGAGGCAGGAGGATTACTGTGAGTTCAAGGCTGACCTGGTTTACACAATGAGTTCGAGGCCAGACTGAACTACATAGCAAGACCTTGTCTCAAGAAGGAGGAGGAGGAGGAGGAGGAGGAGGAGGAGGAGAAGGAGGAGGAGAGAAAAAACATGTAAAATTTGAGAGGAGAAATGTATTAAAGTAAGCAGGAGATATTTTTCTATTGTGTCTTCCTTAGATGAAGCACAGTTTTGTCTTTTTTTAAAGAGACCAGGTCGTACCCGGTGCCATGGTATATGCTTGTAATCCCAGTGGCTTGGGTGGTTGAGGCAGGAGGATCACAAGTTTGAGTCCTGCCTGGGCAATTTAGTGAAACCCTGTCTCAAAACATTAAAAGGGCTGGGAATGTAGTTCTGTGTGAAGGATTCCATGCCCAGTACTGCAAAATACAGATACAGAGACAGAGACATGGAGAGGGAAGGAAGGAGAGGAGGGTCTTAGTTAATTTTCTCTCATTGCTGAGACAAAATACTCAACACCCAAAGTTAAAGGAGGAAAGGTTTATTTAGCTCACAGTTTGTGGAGGTATCTGTCTTTAATCAGCTGGCTCCAAGGCAGGGTGGTGTGGCACAGTTCAAGGTGGGGCAACGGTTCAAGGTGGCAGAAGACAGCAAAAAGCAACAAGAGCAGGAGGGGGACAAGCCTCTTCCTCCTATGTTGTATGCAGGCTACCCACCCTTGGGTGGGTGTAGCACTCTCATCATCTCTGCGCCCTCCTCTTGCACAGGCTCAGGATGTTTACAAAGTAAGGACCCTGGTACCCTGCTGAGTCACTTACTTAAACTTCTAAACTTCTCAAGTTGACACAATGAACAACATCCTAGAGCAGTAAGGGCATGTCCTCTACCCCCTAGGATGCAGAACTGCTGAGTTACTTAGTTAAGCTTGTAGACTTCTCAAGTTGACACAATGTATCAACCATTACAGGGAGTCAGGGAAGTGAGAGAGAGAAGAGAGAGAGAGCAGAGAGACAGAGACAGAGACAGAGAGAGGGAAGGAGGGAGGAGGGGCAGGGAGGCAGGAGAGATGGAGAGAGAAGGACAGAGAGACAGAGACACAGAGACAGAGAGAAATATGGATCACTATGTTGTCCAGATTGACTCCAAACTCCTGGACTCCTGTACTCAATGAACCCACTTCCTTATCCTCAGCTGGTACTACAGGAATATACCACCACGCCTGGCAGAATTTTTATATTCTTTTAGAGTTTGAATATATTTGGAAATATTTCTCTCTACCCCATGCTTCATCAAATCGTCCCAATTTTCACTATGTCTAACAGGTTCATATGAGGTCTGAGTGTTTCTTTGTTCATGAACGTGTTAGCATCTGTGTGTACAGAAACTCTCAGCAGTAATGAAGAAGGTGTTGGTGGCTGTTTATATAAAAGGCATCTTCCCTGGTCCCCCGTAGACTGTCCTTACAGCCAGGAGCCACATGGACAGAACTGCTGGTGTAAGTATATCTTCTATTTGTGTTTTATCCCTGCCCCTCCACACACACAGTCTCTGAAATCAACTGTAATAATCACTTTTTTTGTTTTTGTTTTTTGAGACAGGGTCTCACTATGTAGTTCAGGGTACCCTTGAACTCACTATGTAGACTCAGCTGGCCTCAAACTTGCAGTGATCATCCTGCCTCAGCCTCCCAAATGTTGGGATCACAGGTCTGTATCACCATGGCTGGCTTTTAATCACTTTTTTATTACTGGGACAAAATACCAACACCCACAACTTAAAGGAGGAGAGAATTATTTTGGCTCACAGTTTTATCTATGGTCAGCTAGGATGGCACTAGGCATGGGTGGAGAAAAAGGTTCTCAACCTATGGCAGCTGGGAAGCAGAGAGAGAAGGAAAGAACCAGCGAGGGCAATATATACCCTTCTAGGTCCTGCTCCCAGTGACCCACCTCTTCTGACCAGGCCCCACCTCCTAACAGCACATTCAGCTATACAGCATCCCCATGATCCAATCACCTTCCCAAAGTGCCACCTCTGAACACATGAGCCTTTTGGGAAGCATTCTAGATCTAAACCATAACTCCACCATTCCTATATTCTGAGATAATGTTACTTCTGTCAAATTCTACTGCTTTCTGCCAGTCCACTTAGCTATTTCATATATAAAGCTTTAGTTTCCAACCACTTTCTTGAAATCTGCTTACCTTGTTCCTATCTTTTCCCCATATTGCCAGGCCTTTTTTCATACTTTTGAAGCATTTCTGGAATATTTTGATCTTCCTGTTTCTCAGTTTTTCTTTTTTTTTTTTTTTTTTTGTGGGTACCGGGGGGACGACCTCAGGACCTCACGCGCCAACAGGCACCCGTGCCGCTGAGCGATATCACCGGCCCCGTTTTTGTATGTGGGTTCCGGGAGTCGAACTCGGGCCTTCGCGCTTGCAAGGCAGGCGCTTAAGCCGCTGAGCCGTCTCACCGGCCCAGTTTTTCTTGTTACATTTACCTTTTTTAATATTTTCTGTCAGATGGTGAGGCCTGGGTCGAAGATCAATTAATTCTAAAGCAGAAAACTCTTAAAGTATGGCTCCAAGTGCATGAAGGAGGTGAATGTGAAGAATGGAAACAAACATGAGGGAAACCTTAGTGGCAAGGAACCTTGTGAATGTGGATAAAACTTCAGTAATCACCTCACACTTTACCCCACAGTTACACATTCTTATTGAAGAGGAACCCACAGTTACACATTCTTATTGAAGAGGAACCTTCAATAAGAGGAACTTATTGAAGAGAAAAGTGTAATATATGTAGGAAAAATTTTTAGGCAGAACTCAAATCTTACTCAGCATAAAAAAGTCCACATCCAAGAGAAACCCATGAATGTGAAGAGTGTGCACAAGCTTTTGGTTATAGTTCAAACCTTATTTAGCATCAAATACATAGTGAAGAGAAACCCTATGAATGCAGTGTGTGTTGGAAAGCCTTCCAGCAAGGCTTGTGTTTTAGTTACTTTTCTCTTGTTGCTGAGACAAAATATCCAACACCCAAAGTTAAAAGAAGAAAGGTTTATTTATCTTAGAGTTTGTGGAGGTTTCAGTCCATAGTTGGCTGGCTTCAAGGCAGGGTGGTAGAGGCATGGTGGTGGAAGACAGCAAAAACAACCATGAAGAGAACCAGTTCATGGCAGCCAGAAGGTATCAAAGTAGAGAGAGAGAGAGAGAGAGAGAGAGAAAAGAAGAAGAAGAAGAAGAAGAAGAGGAAGAGGAAGAGGAAGAGGAAGAAGAAGAAGAAGACGATGAAGACGACAAGCCTCTTTCTGTCCCTTATATTGTATGCAGGCTGCCTGCCCTAGGGTTGCCTTAATCCCAGCGTTGGACCATGAATCAATCACAAACTCTAGATTCAGCCACCTCTGAAAAGCCCGCCCCCCATAACTGCATGAGGGGTTACATCTTTGGGGGGACATCTAGACACAAACTATAACAGCTTGCACCAGATAATTCATACAGGAGAGATGACTTATATGTGTAGCACCTGTGGAATAGCTTTTTGGTTGGAATTTAAGTCTTATTCAACATCAGAGAATTCACACAAGGGAGAAACTCTATGAATGTAACCAATGTGGGAAAACCTTTATCCAGAGCTCAAATCTAACAGAACATCAGTGAATTCACACCAAAGAGAGACCATATAAATGCAGTGACTGTGGGAAAACTTGCAGTTGTAACTCACACCTTATTGAACACCAGAGAGTCCATACCAAGGAGACTCCGTACCACTGTAATGGGTGTGTGAAGTCTTTTATTTATTTATTTATTTTTATTTTAAAGAGAAAAAAAAATAAAAACAATGATAAAGAATTTCAAAACAAGGTGATAGGAGATTAACAATGGTTAATATATTGCATATTGTTATCTTCAAAGTAGTTGCTCAGATTACAAGATATACGCATGAAAAATTGGTCAAACAATGCAAGCACAAACCATTCTTTTCAATGAGCGAATAGAAATTAGTAGTATAATTATCTTAGCTATCTTGTTGAAGTCTTTTAGTAGGCATAAAAAGTATTATAGAGCTGTTTGTAGTAGCACACACCTGTAATCTCAGCACTCGGGAGGCTGAGGCAGAAGGACTGCTGTGAATTCAAGGCTAGCCTGGGCTACATAGTATGTTTCAAGCCGGCCTGAACTATACAGCAAAACTCTGTCTCAAAAAACAAAATAAAACAAAGAAACCCCCATGAAAAAATCATAGACTTCACACTGAAGAGAGACCCTATACATGTGTTGAATGTGGGAAGGCCTTCAGTTGGAACTCCCACTTTATGGTGATACCTTAGTTCACGAACTTAATTCTTTCCACAATTCTGGTCAGAAACCGAATTGGATGAGAAACAAATCAAATTTTCCCATAAGGTCAACACTGAACCAAACCATTGAATTTTACTTGGTGGAAAGAATTAAGTTCGTGGAAAGAATTAAGTTAGTGAACCAAGGTACCACTGTATTTAGTGTCAGACAATTCACAGTGGAGTAAAATCCTATGAATGTAAAGAATGTGGAAAAACCTTCAACTATAGTTCATACCTTATTTATCACCTGGAAATCCATACAAGTGAGAAATATGAATAAAATCAGTGTGGTAAAATACCTCTGAAGTTCAGCTCTTTAAAAAAAAAATAGAGAATTCAGCTGGGGAGAAGTGGCCTTCGAGTGTGAAATGGGAAGGCCTTTAGTCCTAGCTCAGCTCTTAGTAACACACCTGAAGAGCCACATAGTGGACAAATCTTATGGATGTTTTCAGAGCATGGGGGCCTGATACAGAGTTTCCACCTTATTCAGCCATCAGTAGGTTCACTTTAGAGGAATCTGGGGTAAGCCTTGTTTTCAGAAAGCCTTGTTATGTGTTGGGCAATCTGCATGAAGGGAAAAAGGAAGTATAATGCAACATTTCAAAGATGATGACCAGAGATGGAAACTTCAGTCAGCACTACTTTTTACTTGATGTTGAGGAGATATGTCAGAGGGAGATTTTGTGTTTTGCTTTCCTAATTTCTGAAGTCATCCCTTGATAATGGAGTAAGTTAGTAAGTTGACAATGGAGTAAGGGAAGAAAGAATCAGGGAGTTCTGGATTCAGACTCATGTCAGGAAAACAGTAGATGACCTTAGAACACAATAGCTTTGTTTCTCTCTCCTCTGTAGGTAGAAGTAGTGCTTAGATCTCTTTGGACCAATATTTTGCTTCTCCGTGTTCTGCCAACTACCGAATCTTTTTGTCTTATATGACATTAATGGGCAAGTTTTCTAAATCAAATAATTTCTCACTATGGTATGTTGTCATGTGTTTGTTGTATGTCAGCTTGGCTAGGCTGAACTGCACTCACCAGTATTCTCTTTCTTGAATGTTCTTGTTCAGATGGGCTGAAAGGGAGATTCTTGAGAGAGTTGGAGAGCAGTAGAAAACAGCATTATTTTGTAGCTTGTACATGTTGCTGCTGATTTGCATGTCCTTGTTGCCTTGAAGTAGCAGCTGGGCTGCAACTTCTCTACCTTCCTCTGACTCTCCCTTGCCTTTACCGGGCCAGATATGTTAGCGTGTGAGCTTAGCTCCATGACAGAGGACCTCAAGTTCTGCAGGATACCCTCATTCTCAAGTGTTAGAGAAAAAAGAACCAACTTGGTTTCATTCCTCATGAGGTTCCAGCTCATGGTGTGGGTTCCAGGCTGCTTCTGATCTTCTCTTCCTGTCTGTTCACCCTGTAGACTTTAGTCTTCAGCATCAAACAGAGATTTCAGCCTTGTAGCCATTGCTTAACAAGCTCTCACAATTGCATAAAGCCAATTTCTTATAACAGATCTCTTTAATGTGTGTGCATTTCCTAGTGGTTCTGCTTCTATGAGTGAACCCTACTGATGCACATGTGGAACTATCTGCATTGGGGGTCCCCACAGAAACAATTAATAGGGTATAGATAGAAGTATAGAGAGATTTATTGTAAGGGATTGGCTCATGTGATTAGAGACAGCAGTACCAAAAATTTGTTGTCTGCAAGCTGGAGGCCCAGGGAAGTGGGTAGTGTAGCCCAGTCCAAATGTTAAGGCCAGAGAACCGGGGGGCCACTGATGTAAAGACCCAAGGAGCAGGAGTGCTAATGTCAAAGGGCAGGAGAAGATGGATATCCCAGCTCAAGCAGAGAGCACATTTGCCCTTCTTTCACCTCTTTGTTCTACTAAGACCTTTGAGGGATTGGATGATGTCCTTCTGCATTGGTGAGGGCAGATCTTTACTGAGCCCACCAATTTAAATGCTGATCTGTTCCACAAATGCCATACACCCAGAAAAAGTGTTTCCAGAAATGATGTTTTACTGGCTGTCTGGGCATCCCTTAGCCCAGTCAAGGTGACACATAGAATAAACTGTTACACTATCCTTATGACAAGTACATATTTATTTCAATTTAAGTGGAGAGAAATGGTTAAGTTCTGTCTGATATTTTAAATGCAATAATATTTTCCAAGGTTTCCTATCAGAAACAGCTACTGTTCAAACTAGACTATAATATAAGGCATCACCTGAGGCAGAGCTTCGTTATTGTGTAATTGTCAAGGAAAAAGTTCGGCAACAACAACAACAAAAATGTTTGGTAACAGCAACAGCTTGGTAAACTAGTCAGGTGTACATGAGGGCAACCATCCCAGTTTTCAGGGGTTTCTCAATCCCACATTCTAGGCATACCAGGATATTGGTCACCTAAACTCATAGTGACCCCTTCAGGTAACTACCTCCCCTCTCACTCCCCCTCATGGCTTCTAGCTGCAACAAGGCACAATAGTAGGAATTTTCAAGTTAGGTTGCATATTAGAATCACCCAGGGAGCTTTAAGAGCACTACTGCCTGATCTTAAGAAATGCTATGTGTTGGTGTAGAATATGGCCTTGATGTTGTTTTTTCTGTGTGTGTGTGTGTATGTGTGTTTTACTGGTATTGAACCCAGGGGCACTCTACCACTGAGCTACATTGCTAGCCTTTAATTTTTTTTTTTTTGAGACAGAGTCACCCTCAAATTTGCAATCCTCCTGCCTCAGCCTCCTGAGTAGCTGGGATTACAGGCGTGTGCCACCATACCTAGCTGACACTGGGGTTTTATAAGTTGATTCTAATGTGTAACCAAGGCTGAGAATCAATATAATAGAAGACATTAACTCTTTCTAGGTGCTGAGAGGACACAAAGAGACAAGTAGGACCTATTAGCTTAATTGTGAGTGAGAGTTTGGAGTGTCAGGTGCCTACAGGAAAGGAAAGAGAGGGTGTCCTAGGCTGTGACTATTAACTAGATTGCCTGAGGGCAGTAAGGTATGACTCAGGGGAGCCTACTCATTTCCCAGTGTTACTCAGTAAAACTATGGTTTAGGCAACTATGGCTTTTCCTTTGGAAGCTGAGGTCCTGGGGAAAATCAAAACTCTACAACTCCAGCCCCAGCTCATGGACTCCTGTTGGCAGTTCTCTCTTCCTAGACCCGGGAAAATAGGAAAAGGCTTTCAGAGGATGATATGACTTAACTTTATGCACACACTTTAAATGGTCTAGCTCTACGATGGGCTGGTCCAGCAGCCTCTGGTCACAACTTGTACACAGCCCTGGGCCCCCTTGGGTGAGGAGCACTCTGTGCTCTGGGTTGAAGCAGAATCTTTGGGTAAAGGAGGAGACAGGAGGAGGAGGAATGGTGGCACTGACATCAAAGGTGAGTGCTTTAATCCCATCAAAGGCCCCTCATGGCCCTTGGATGAAACCCTATAAGGTCCTTCCCATTCTGGCCCTGCCCACTGACTTCTCAAGTCCTCTTGTGGCCACTTTCTCTCCCAGCCATTTTGAATTTCATGGTGTCCTTGAAGGCAGTAATTTTAAGTGTAGGTAGAAGTAGCTAGTGGGTCATAAAATGCAGTGAGTTGAACCCAGCATTAAGAGCAAAAGAAAAATGTAAGCAAGACTAGAATGGAATACAGAACATCTCTATGTATTACACATAATAAATGCAAGTGAAATTTTTGTTCCAAGTATATGTGTGTGCTATGTGCACTGTTTTTTTTGCTGTAGAAGCAAGTGGAAATCTTTGAGAAACAGATGTAAATCTCTTCCACTAGGTCTTTGTTGATGCAGTCCCTTTTGAGGACAGGAGATTATCTGAATAGCTCCTCCTTTAGACTGAATTGATCTTATTCAGTAATTCTCATTGCACACTATGCTTGCCTTGTGTACGTTACAAAAAACACTCAGATATTGAGTGACTGAATGATAAACCTGAGTTCATTGTCTCTATTTTTTCCAGTTTTATCTGAAAAATCTCAGTACACAGAACAGTTGAAAAAATAGTATAACCAACAACCTCTATAACCTACACTTAAAGTAATACTAACATTTTTCCATATTTGCTTTCAGTCTACCTTTTCTCAGTCAGTTCAAAGATAGATATAAACTTTAGCCCTAAATACTATGACAGGCTTCCCCTAAGACTAAAGTTATTCTCCTATATAATCACAATATTATTAACATACCTAAGAATAAGACTATAATTCCGTAATAATAGCTAAAATGCAGTCCATATTCTGATTTTTCCAGTTGCCTCAAAGATGTGTTTTGTAGCTATTTTACTTAAAAATCAGAATAAAATAAGGGCCATAGATTACATTGGGTTTTACATCTCTTTAGTTTTGTTTAATCTAGAACACTTCTTCCACCTGTCAATATATATATTTTTAATGTTTTTGGAACTGGGATTGAACCCAGGGCCTTTCCACTAAGCTACATCTCCAACCCTTTTTTTTTTTTTTTTTTTTTTTTTTTGTGGGTACCGGGGGTTCGACCTCAGGACCTCGTGCACCAGCAGGGGCCCGTGCCACTGAGCGATATCACCGGACCCTTTTTTTACGTATGTGGGTTCCGGGAGTCGAACTCGGGCCCTCGCGCTTGCCGGGCAGGCGCTTAAGCCGCTGAGCCATCTCACCGGCCCCTCCAACCCTTTTTTATTTTTTATTTTCAGACAGGATCTCACTAAGTTACTGAACTGCCCAGGCTTGGCTCAAACTTTCGATCCTCTGGCTTCAGCCTTCCAGAGTGCTGGGATTACAGGTGTGCGAGCCATGCACCACCATGCCTGGCCAATGTAGAAGGGTTCTACAAAATTGAATTCTGTTTCCCTGTGGTGGTGTTTAACTTCCTTCTCACCCCAGTATTTCCTCTAAGTCAGAATGAGTTTTAGAGACTTAATTAAATATTTCTGGCAAGAATTCCACAAGTAATATTACCTTTGTATTTTGATCTGTCAGCAGGCACATACTCTCAGATTATTCCACTCTGAATATTAATTGTGGTACTTGTTTAAGGTAGTGACTGTCAGAGCTACTCTTATGTAAAATATTCCTTTTGCTAGTAAATAATTTGTAAGCATAATAGATCTAGCATGCTGTGAAGAGCCCATTCCACTGCAGCCTAGTGTTTTTTGCAACCATGGATAATTCTTTGGGCAAGTTCTTAACCTGAGACTCAGTTTCTTCATCTGCATTTAAGAATAATAATGCCTGTCCTCCGAAATAAATGTGTGATAACATTTGAAAGTGTCATGCAAGATAGTGCACGTGAAAATGCTGTCATGGTCTGCCACAACTCCCATCTTTGAAGAATACCATCTTTTTTCCCTTAATAAAGTTCTTACTCTGCTAGAGATGACCCAACTGCTGGTCACTGTGGGGTGTGGCTGGCTCAGACTGAGCTGGTGGTCATACCTCAATTCTTTTGCCCAGAGTGGAATGGTCGTTTGACCCCAGGTGGGCTAATCAGAATACTCTGCTGGGAATCTCTGAACTAAGTAAGGGTGAGGAAAACATTCTTTCCCCTAGGGCAGTGGCGGTGAACCTATGTGCCTGAGTGGGCCGTTTGCATCATTGAAAGCGCTAAAAGGTGCGCCATCACTGCCCTTGGGTGACCTGAGGATGTGTCTGGATGCTGTTGGCGGCTATTTTCCCAACCATCTGGTGATTGAAAGCCTGAGGGTGGGGAGATCCATGCTCTCTTTGTGGGATCAGGGAAGAGAGGAGTTCAAGGTCCTTCCTGGCCTGACTGTCTTCCCTGTCCAGCATTATCTCTGCTCAACCCAGCCCCAGCCATGGACTGTGAGCCTTTTGGCAGAGTCCTGTCATGTGCTTCTGGCACCATGGATCATTCAATAAATCGGTGGTCCATGGGCTTTCACTCATTCCTGTGCTCTTGGAATATGAACTGGGTTGTGGGGAAGTGGAGGAGGTGCCAGCCATGGCCCTAACTTTTGAAAAACTGAGTAATAACTATATTTCTTTAGTGAGTACAGAATCAGAAGAGGGAGACTGGTGGCTCATCCAGCCCAGTGTGGCTGCTCTTGCCGCTAGAATCAGCCACCCCATCCCCATCTCAGGCCGGAAGTGTCTTTCCTTCAACCAGCGCCCATTTCTTCTTTTTCCCCAGGTTAAAAGTGGCCTGGGTGGGGTGGGGGATGTCACTGGCGCTGGCGAGAGGGGCAGACAGGGTTCTGGGAGGGCAGAAGGGGAGCTGAACGTGAGAGGGGGGTGGTCCGTCTGCAGAGGAGCTAAGGGATGGGAGCAGGGTTCCTGTGGAGTCCGAGGGTCTTGCCTTCCTTTCCCTCTACATAGCTGTTATTTAGTGCTGTGTCTGCTGAGGGTCTTTTCCAGGCACATCACTGGACCCCATTCAGCAATCCAACAGGCTTACAGGCTGTTGTTATTTTCCGTTTACAGATGAGAAAACTAGGACCCAGGAAGAAGTGACTTACCCAAAATAACCGTGCTGGTGATGGCAGAGCTGGAATTCGAATTCAGCCCCACCGACTGTGCACGACTCCAACTCCTACCGGTCTGTGAGCGAGGCCAATATGGCGAACCAACGTGCGGAGGCGGGTTGTGACCCAGAACAGGTGAGGCGCTGGGTGGAGCAGGGCGGGGGAGCCCCGCACCCTGTAGGGTGCGGGGCTCCGCCCTCAAGGGGCAGGCGCCCAGAGTGTGCTGGGCGGGCTCTGAGGGAGGCCCAACGGAAGCCTGGGGAAGGAACCACGGTCCAGAGCGGGATCAGAGGCCAAGAGCAACCTCCTTTCCCCTAGGGAAGCCTTTCCCTGGACAAGATCAGACGGGAGACTCTGGCGGTGCCCAGGTGGGAGGCGAAGAGGTGTCCCTGAGGGTGGGAGAGGGGTGGGCATGGAGAAGTCCTCTCCCCAGTCCTCACCCACAGGCCCAAATCAGGTACCCCTGACTGCCCCAGGGGACGGGGGACACATGGACCTGGAAAATGTCCCTGTGGCTTTGGGGCCATAGGGAGGCAAAGCCTTGACATTCCGAGGACAGGGCCGGAGGGTTGTCAGCAAGAAGGAACCTCTGTCCATGCCTTGGTCAGTTTGCAGCCCAGGTTCCTACAAATTAGGGGTGGAAACAGTGGGGAGTGAGCACTCCCCGCTGCCAGGACGCTTCCTTCTCTGGTCCCTTCCCCAGTCCAACCCCATGGGCTTTAGGTCTTGCCTCTTGTTATTGTCCCAGGGAGGTGCCAGGCTTTTGTTCTGACCCTGTAGGGGCTGAATTGAGGAACCTTCAGTCAGGTCAGGCACCCCCAGATGCTGATCAGGTACCACTGAGTATACAAGGTTCTACTCTGGAGTCAAGGGTCCTTTTGAAAAAAGTATTTTAAAAAAGCTAGTAATAGTAAATAACAGTCGTTTTGAATGCCCTATTCAAAACAAAAACTTAATAATTCCATCTCCCCATTTCTCTCTCTCCTTTTGTCTCATGCACATGCCTCTTAAAAAAAAAATTACTGGGGCCTGGAGATGTAACTAATGGTAGAATGTTTGCCTAGCTTACTTGAGTCCCTGGATTCCATTTCTGGTAAAACAAACACCAAAAACAACCAAAATAACAAGAAACAAAAGCAATCACTGGCTCCCCTAAATTTGGGAATCACTGAACTGCTGGCCATTGCCAGCTGGTGAGGTGGGTGGGGCAGTGATGCAGGATCCGGACCCTGTGCTGCACTGACTGTGGGATCCTGCATCAGGCAATCCCTCTCTCTGGCTCTCCCTTTTAAGACTGAAGTGGCTATGCTCCTCCACCCTGGTCTGTATCAATGCATGTCTTAAATTGGATGCCCTTGGAAGCACAGTTGTCTAATACTAGTACTACAGGCTGCTTCATGCGAGTCCTGGTACCTGGGGAAAAGGATAAGGTCCTCATCACTGGAGAGTGGCCAGGCTGGGGTGGGGCACAAAGGAGTATCCCCAGGCTGTGGAGATGTTAGTTCTGTTCCGTGTGATGCACTGCTGTGCGTCTCCCCTCAGTATTTACCAAGAGCCTCATCTGGTTTCATCCCCAAATCCCCACTGTTGGCCCATGCGGGTGTAGGGTAGCCAGTAAGTGCTTAGTTCATTTTTGTTGAGGGAATGGATGAGGCTTGTTGTCTGAGAGGGCTATGTGGAGTGGCCAGACCAAGCTACACTCTTCAGGGGAGGTAGGATCTGAAAGGCTTGGGGCAGTGCTGATGAACCTATGGCATGCATGCCGCACTATGCACACATGGACTGTTTGTTATCATTGAAAGGTCTAAAAGGTTTGCCATCATGGGCTTAGGGAAACAGAGAAGGCATCCTGGGAGGATCCCAGGCTTGGATGCTGGTGTGCTTTGACTGAGATATTCAGGGCACTGTGATATGCCAGGCTCATCATAGTGCCCCCTGATGAATCCTGACCAAGCCTGCTCTTCCTGCAGCACGCCAGGCTTCTAGCTTCTCCTTTCCTTCCCCTGCTTTTTCTTCACTACTTCAGGAAAATTAGAGGAAATCTTAGGGCTCCCAGGCTTAGCAAAGACAGAAGGGAACACAGTAAATGTGCTCTGAGTTGTGCCCTGAAGTTGTGAATGGCTACCAGCTCTTTCTCCCACAGGGAGGTTTGAATTTGAGAAGTCACCTTCCATCCCTGCCCCTGTCCCCCAACTTTAACGAAGCACTTGGGCATAGAGCGGAGGTTGATGCTTCAATATGCATTACATTATTTGGTCCTCTCAATGGCCTTCTTGGGCAGTTGTTGTATCCCCCCTTTTCCGAATGGGGAAGTCAAGGTTCAGAGAGTTTGAGTAAATTCTCTAAATGACACAGCTAGGAAGTGGCAAAGCTGAGATAATGACTGAGGGCTCCTGAAGCCAAGACCAGCCAGCACTTACCTAGCACAGCCCAGCTGCTCTTTCAGAAGACATTTTACTGACAAGGATAGTGAAAAAGAAAACAAGTTGAGGTGAGGGACTCTATGGAAGAGGGCTCCTTAGAGGAGGGCCTTAACTCTCAGGCCTAGAAAGCACCTGGGTCTTCAGAAGCTCTATGGAGCAGCGAAACTAAAAGCAAACCTTTCTGTGTGCATAGGACCTGCTCATTTTCCAGCAGATGGCTCTTTCTGGCCAGATGGGCCTCTCCCCCATCTTAACTCTGGGTTCTTATGGCCAGGAGGCTGTCACTGAGTAAGGGCACTTGAGATTGGTCTCACTGCCCCTCTCAGTCTGCAATCAAAAGACAAACAGCTGACACTGAAGAACTGAAGAGGGTTTGAGGGGGCCAGGCTCATCTCGTTTTGCTACAGGATGAAATTGGTGCCGAGACAGGGCACCTGCTGTGCTCAAGGGCGCCTAGTGAGTCAGCAGCAGATATTTCATGCATGTTTTGGGCCAGCTGCAGAGTCCTGCAGGCTGTAAAGTTAATCAGGAGAAAGAAATCCCCATTGATAGAGCATTACATGTGTGCTATGCCCAGTACCCACAACCCACATTTCCATGGGCATTGCCTCCTTTACCCTGTGCCACAGGAGAATGTGGAGATGGCTCACCTCTGCCATCACTTTTCCTTTGCACAGGTAACGCTGACTTTTGAGGACAAAGGCATTAAGAGATTCATCTGGGCCATTGCCCTGGCCTTGGCCTCCCTGGGCTACCTGCTCATACTGGTGGTCTCCATCTTTCCCTTCTGGGTACGTCTGGTGGATGAGGAGTCCCACGAAGTGTTTTTCAGTGGCCTGTTTGAGAACTGTTTCCATATCAAATGTTCGAAGCCTCGACCCCTATCCAGTAAGGAGGGATGGGAGTGAGAATGGGGGAAGAGGGGATGGGGCCAGTATGGGTGACCGGGCAGGATGGGGGCAGAGGACAAAGTGTAATAAGCCCATAAGGATGTCTTCTCCAAGGCTCCACTCTCTTGGGGTGAGAGGAAAGTGGGATGCTGGGAAGGGGCTAATAATGTCAAGTTGACCACTGGAGCAGAGACAAATATGCCAGAAACAAAGCTTATTTTTAGCCCTGGAGTGCTGTAGGTGGGATAACAGAGGAGTTCTTGCTGTGCTCCTGGAGGGCTGCCATTAGTTTGCACACACAGCATTCTCATGGGTGGGCACAGCTTCTGGCCAGGGGAGGAGCCTGGTTAGCAGAGCATAAGGCTGGATTTTGGCCTCCTCTGCCCTGCAGATAATGTGCTCAGGCTGGGACCATATCTGAAAGGGAATGGACACAGCTGTATGAGTTCAGAGGGCTATGAAGACTCTCAAAGTTATGGGGTCTTGCTGGCAGTTCAAGCTGTCCTTGAACTATGTAGCCCAGGCTGGCCTCAAACTCAGCAGTCCTCCTGCCTCAGCCTCCCATGTGCTGGGATTACAGGCATGTGCCACCAAGCCTGGCCTCTCAAGATCATGTTTACAAAGAATTTTTTTTTCTTTTTTTCTTTTTTCTTTCTTTCTTTTTCTTTTTTCTTTTTTTTTTTTTTTTTTTTTTGGTGCTGGGGATTAAACTCAGGGCCTTGTATATGCAAAACAGGCACACCACACTGATCTATACGTCCCTATAAGGAACTATAGGAGACCCTATAAGGAACTTTTGAAGGCCATAAGGATATCTGTCTAATTAAAGATATGACTCAGGGAGACTCAGGGTTACCTCTTAGAAATAGGAAAAGGTGGGGCTGGTGAGATGGCTCAGCGGTGTAAGCGTCTGCCTGGCAAGCGCGAGGGCCCGAGTTCGACTCCCGGAACCCACATACGAAAAAAGGGCTGGTGATATTGCTCAGTGGCACAGGTGCCTGCCGGCACCTGAGGTCCTGAGGTCGACCCCCGGTACCCACAAAAAAAAAAAAAAAAAGAAAGAAAGAAATAGGAAAAGTTGCCTTGGAGAAGATGGATCTGATCCTGTGAGTTTTTTGATGCAGGTTTTCTCAAACTTGGCACCGCTGACATTTTAGGCTAAAATCTTTGAAGTGGGGGATCTCCTGTTTCTTACAGGATGGGTAATAGTATCCCTGCCCTCTTCTACCCCTAAGATGCCAGTAACATCATCCACCTCTCTCCACTTAGGAAAGCCAAAATATCTCCAGGCATTATTAAATACTTGAGGGGCAAAGACTCTCCCCAGTTGAGCACCACCAGTTTAACCCAAGGGGAGACTCTGGGTTGTCTGGGACTTCAGCAACACCCTCCTTTTGTACTATGTCCAGATGTGTATCTCTGGCAAAGTAGTTTTGTATTACCTCCAGATGTGTATCTCTGAATCATGCTGACAGGAGAATAAATCACCCTGTTCCCAGACTCTGGTTCTGTTATTTTTGATGTTTTACTTATCCTATTAACCAAAAATATTAAATAGGAGTGAGAGGGGGTCCCTACAAAATTCAGAATATTTTGACCTCATGGAGTTCTGATTTTCTATGGGTGAATTACTTTACCATAATCAGCACAGTTGTGAGTCTTCACATTTGCACGTGATAAATTTTATTAGGAGAGTTTTGATTTTGTTGTTTATTAAAGCCACCGTTTTCCTCAAATACACAATATATGGTTTCCCTGCATGATTTGATATAACCAGATTCATATAATAATGTTTGTTAAGAACTGATGAAGATTTCAGTGTCAACATTGTCAATCGAGTTTGTTTTTCATTACTTTCCATGTTATTGGGAACTAAAATGGTGAAGCCAGAGCATTTTTCAAGGCAAAGTAGCAGGCTCACAGCATTGGTCCCAAGGTCATGCTTTGGGACCCAAGAGTGGTAGAGGCTCCGAGGCCATCTGTGCCAGGCTCTGTGGGATTCTTCCCTTGAGGGGCAGGGTCCAAAGCTCCAACCCCAGCTCTCCCTTTCCTGCAGTTTACATCTTCCTCGGCCGGATATTCCTACTCTCTGCAGTTGTCTTGGCTTTCCTTACCACCTTCTTCATGGTGTCCTTTGCATCTGACTTCTTCTGGAGGATCCGGAGGCCCAGTGTCGTGTCAGCCTTCATGAGCTTCCTCACAGGTGTGGAGTGGGACAAAGGAAATGGGCAATTGGTTTCTGTGATGTCAATAGAAGTTTTTTTTTCTTTTTTTTTCAGTACGGGTGTGGGGGTCAAATACCTCTTGCATGCTAGTCAAGTGTTCTATCACTGGGCTACATTCCCAGCCCTTCTTACTTTGAGACAGGATTTTGCTAAATTGCCTTGAACTTGCTATTCTCCTGCCGTAACCGCCTTGGTAGTTGGGATTATGGATGATGTGTAGCAAGAGGCATGATTTTTAAGGTCCCCTTCTTTGCCTTCTCTGTGAAGTAATCTACTGCCACATCCATTCTCTCAGAATTTATGATGCCTCTTCTTTTGGGCTTCTCAGCACTCTACATTTCTAGAGCTGACCTTGTGGGCTTGGGATCATATATCTAAGTGGTCACTTCTCTATGCCAGTGACTGTCATAAAATCTTGCAAAGAATTATAATTAAAATATATAATACAAATGAAATAAACCTTTCATTCTTTCTTTTTCTTTTTTTCTTTCCCTTTCTTTCTTTCTCTCTCTCTCTTTCTTTCTTTCTTTCTTTCTTTCTTTCTCTTTCTTTCTTTCTTTCTTTCTCTCTCTCTTTCTTTCTCTCTTTCTCTCTCTTTCTTTCTTCTTTCTTTCTTTCTTTCTTTCTTTCCTTCCTTCCTTCCTTCCTTCCTTCCTTCCTTCCTTCCTTCCTTCCTTCCTTCCTTCCTTCCTTCCTTTCTTTCTTAGACAGGGTTTCACTGTGTAGTTCAGGCTGGCCTGGAACTCAGTATGTAGCCCAGGCTGGTCTCAAACTCTCAGTGATCCTCCTGCCTCAGCCTCCTGAGTGCTGTGATTACAGGCATGTGCCACCAGGTCCAATGAAATAAATGTTTCTTAATGAATGCAAGACCATCTGGGCCCTTTGGAACCTTTTGGCCTTTTAAAAGGGTACCCCACCCTGGCAAGTGTCCAGCCCAGGGGAGGAGGTAGAAGATATGCAGTGGAGAAATCGGGTGGACTTTTCACAGTGTTACACCCAGAGCACTCAACCTGAATTGAGTCAAGGACACAGACACAGAGGGTGCCAGGAAAGGGATTTCTGCTTATGGGGCCCCTAGGTGGTGAGGTGCATGGCTTTGAGATGGGCTGGCAAGGAGGAGAGACAGGCAAATGGGGTGTTGTGGGAGGTTGTTGGCTCAGAAAGGGCAAAGGGTGAAGGCAGGGATGGAACTTCCAAGCAGGAACCATACCTCTGTCTCAGTGAGGGGGAGGCTGGAACCAAGGGAACCTGGGAGGAGAGCAAGGGTACCTTCCCATGACCCTCCAGGTACCTGTGCCTTCCTGGCCTTGTTGCTGCATGCCTTGGAGATCCGGGATCTGAGGATGAAGCCCAGCCCCCCACAGTTCTCTGTGCAGTGGCCTTACTACATCCTGGGCTTCGGCATCCTTCTGTTCCTACTAGCTGGTGAGTGTCTTGGAGCTGCTGTCCCTCTCCTTGGCCTCTGTCTGCAGTTAGAAGTCTTTCTGGGGAGGATTCTAGAACTGCTCTGTTCCAAACTGTAGCCACTAATTACACATGGCTATTTAATTTTAATTAATTAAAATGAAATAAACAAAAATTCAGTTCTTCTGTTACATTAGCCATATTTCAGATTTTCGGTAGTCACATGTGTCTAGTGGCTACTGCATTGGATGGTGTAGGTAAAGAAATTTATATCTCTGCAGCAAGAGTTTGTTTGACTCTAGAAACAAGCTCTTCCAAATGTCTACGCCCTCCCTTATACCGTCCTGGTTTGTATTGCTGCCTTTATCTATCCTGAAATCTGTGATCTTGTTCTTCACTGCAACCCTTTATCTTCAAACACCGTCACTTATTTAGATTCTTTTTTTTTGTCTTTTTGGGACAGGGTCTCACTCTGTATTTCAGGCTGGCCTTGAACTCACTTTGTAGCCCAGGCTGGCCTCAAACTCTCAGCAGTCCTCCTGCCTCAGCCTCCCGAGTGCTGGGATTATAGGCTCGCACCACCACACCTGGCCACTTATTTAGATTCTTTATCCTAATTTTGTCCTAACTCCTAATCCTTTCTCCCCTTTGTTAACCTGACCCATGATCACATTGTATTATAACTCAATTTTTAAATGTATCAAATTATAAAAACAATATTTGTGATGTAGTTATAAGATACAAAGCGTTATAAATAAGCTGAATACCCATTTCCAGCTATATAGTTTAAAAACTAGCCATGTCTTATTGAATCCATGTTTGTGAATTATACCATTGTTTTATGTAACACCGACAAGAAAAATTGATGCCAAATATAATTCTGTGATGCTATAGCAGGTTTGAATCTATGTTCTTCTGCTGTTTTTGCAGACTCTTTCTTGTAGTGTTTTTTCCTGGCATATTTTGTGTGTGTGCATGTGTGCATGTGTGCATGTGTGTGTGTGTTCCTATTGTGAATTCATTTCTGTTGGAATTTTATTCATGGAAAATCTTCAAGACCTGGATTTGGAGTGCTCACTGTAAAAGGATTTGCAGTTGCATTGTGCCTGATGCTTGTGTTCACAAAGAGTTGAGTATCACAAACAAAATTTTTAGGTTTCGTGAATTTAGCTGCAGACCCATATACCAGCTAGCCTATGTTCATGAGTTTTCAGTCAATGCAGGTAACTTTGAGGTGCCAGTTTAATACAGCAGATTCATTATTAGATTTTCCACCTTGAGCAGCCCATGTACTTTTTCCCCTACTTTTTGTGCCCCAAATGACCAGCAGAATGGAAACCTGGGGCAGCCTGAATTGGGTCTGTATCTTCAGGTGAAGGCTAATGTGAACTTACTATCTAAATTCCTGTTTTTATTTTGGTTTCTGTGAATATTTTACTTTGGTGCCAGCTCAGTGAAACATTTAAACATAAAATTTTAATGGAACATTTTCCTTAGAAGTTTTATTGTTTTTAGTGGGAGAGTAGTTGGAAATAGAAGTTGTCTTTTATCTTGATATAGTATCTATTATTCACTCAGTGTATCTCCACTTGTTCTTATAAATATTGATTATCTTTTTCCTTTCTTACTTTTCTAAGGGTCTTAAGTTGGACATCAAGAGGCCTGGGTTTCCTGTTGGGCCTTCTTCTCTCTCAAGCTTGATCATTCACTTATTAATAGGTTAGACAGCTGCTCACCCGCTTTCAGCGCTGGTGATAGTCCTCTGAGTTTTAAATGCGGCTCTTTATATTCCTCGTCCTTTGAGGCACTGTTTGTCTTTCTATCTCTAATGTGCTCTGTTGGAGGGGGGACCATGGAGGGTAGATCCAGAACCAGAGAGACTCACATTGGAGAAAGGAGTTCCTGAATTCTACATCACAGAGCCTTGCAGCCAACCCTCTCCTTCTCACTGTCCCTTTTCCTCTCACCTGACCCCAGCTTTTGCTGTTCTCTAGGTGCCATCTGCCTCTCTCAAGGAGGAACCCGCCATAGCTGCCATTTGTTGCCCGTTTTCCAGAGTCCTGAGGAGACCCAGGGCATCTCACACCTGGAGAGGCTGGAGAGTTTGGGAGGAGGACTGAACTCAGTTCAAAAGGGGATGCTGCTGCAGGAAGAAACAGTTATCTAGCCCAGGGTATTGTTTCTACCCTTCTTCCAGCTGTGTGAAGACACGCCTGTTGCTTCTGAGTGTCGTGTCAACCCTCCACCCCCCATATGCACAGCAATTCTGGCCTGCTGGTATTTGAAATGTACTAAAAGTTCTTTCAACTCTTCTAAGCTTCCTGTGTGATTTCTTTTTTTTTTTGAAGGTGTTTTCAATAAAGGTCAGCTACTCTGTTGGTTTATACCTCAAAAATCAAGCATAGAGGTCAAGAGGGGAGAGAAGAATATTACAAGATGATCAAGTGAAGTGAGATTTTTTTTTTTTTTGTGGGTACCAGGGGGTCGACCTCAGGACCTCGCACGCCAGCAGGCGCCCGTGCCGCTGAGCGATATCACCGGCCCCTTTTTTGTATGTGGGATCCGGGAGTCGAACTCGGGCCCTCACGCTTGCAAGGCAGGCGCTTAAGCCGCTGAGCCATCTCACCGGCCCTAGTGAAGTGAGATTTTGTAAAACAAAAACTGCACAGAAAGTAACCCCAGCACAAGGTGTTTGAGCTGATAACATTAAAATGAAAAAGTGGTGTTCCCAGATAAGAAGTGTGACTCACTTCTATCTGGGAAGCGTTTTCTTTCTTTCTTTCTTTCTTTCTTTCTTTCTTTCTTTCTTTCTTTCTTTCTTTCTTTCTCTTTTTTCTTTTTTTCAGTACTAGAGATTGAACCAAGAGCCTTCACACTGAGCCATACACCCAGTGCTTTTTTTGTATTTTTTATTTTGAGATAGGGTCTTGCTAAATTGCTCAGACTGGGCTCAAACTTGCAACCCTCCTGCCTCAGCCTCCAAGAATGCAGGGATTTAAGCATGCACCACCACACCCAGCTCTAGGAAACTTTTCTTAAATGTGTGGTTGAGGGTAGGGTTGGGGCTGGTTAAAGGTGAGAGCTTCCCCAAGATTGATCTCCTGAGACTGGAAGCCTGGACCCAGCGAATCTGTATCTGTGGGGAAAACATAGGAGTCAACAGGCCAGCGCTTCCTCCATGCTTTCGTAGAGCCAGAGGCCTCCTCGGTATAGTCAGGCTGTTTCTCTCTCTCTCTTACTGATCTGAGCTTTAGCAACATTATGCATTGGCATTCCTCTGACCTATTTCTTCCTTCAAATATCCCACCTTCCTAAGTGCTAGTCTCTGACTCCAATGCTCTTCTTCATCCATTTCTACTTGGGAAAATGCTCTTTATCTCCAGAATCACAACTGAAATATCACCTATGCTGTGGTGGCTTCCAAGACACCCATTATTTTAAAACTAGGATTCAGTGTTTCTTTCTTTCTTTTCCCAGAGAGTTTGTTGTATATCTTTTTTTTGGGGGGGTGGGTACTGGGGGTCGACCTCAGGACCTCGTGCACCAGCAGGCGCCCGTGCCACTGAGCGATATCACTGGCCGTTTCTTCGTATGTGGGTTCCGGGAGTCGAACTTGGGCCCTCGCGCTTGCCAGGCTTACACCTTACACCGCTGAGCCCTCTCATGGGCCCTTTTTTTTTTTTTTTTTTTTTTGAGACAGGGTCTCACTTTGTAGTGCCGGCTGGCTTTGAACTCACTATGTAGCCCAGGCTGGCCTCGAACTATCTGTGACCCTCTTGTCTCAGCCTCCTGAGTGCTGGGATTACAGGTGTGCACCACCATGCCCATCTATATATCTTTTATTATAGATAAAATATAGAAAGTTAAAAATATATAGCCATACTTCCTCTTGTAGGTAGCATGGAATAATATGGAATAGACTATATGCTCCTGTCAAGAATGAGAAAATCGGGCCGGTGATATCGCTTAGCATGGGCACCTCGTGGCGCATGAGGTCCTGAGGTTGATCCCCTGGTACCCACAAAAAAAAAAAAAAAGAATGAGAAAATCTATTAAAAAATAAAGCAAAAAAAAAAAATGAAGAAAATAAAGTGCAAAACAAAACAAAAAAAGAATGAGAAAATCTATAATCCCAGCACTCAAAGAGACTGAGGCAGGAGGATTTTTGTGAGTTGGAGGCCAGCCTTGGTTGTTACATCATGAATTCAAGGCCAGGCTGAACCACAAAGTGAGACCCTATCTCAAAATAACAAGAAAATAAATAAATAGAAAAGAATGAGAAAGTATTTTGATAAAATATAAATATTTATACTAGTAGTTTCTATAGTTCACTGAAAAGAAAGTTTTGTGCTATTATCTGTTTCTTTTTTGTAAGAGAATGCTTTTTTGTGTCTGAGTAACTACTTTTGAAATAATGATACACAATGTATTAACTTGTTAATTTTATTATTTTGTTATGAAATATTGCTCTATTTTTGTTCTTAAAAAATTTGGAAAGAGAAAAAAACAAAAACAACATTAAAAAAAATGCAACTGGTGCTGTAGCTCAATGGTGGAGCACTTGCCTAATATGCTCAAGGCCCTAGGTTAATCCCCAGAACTGGGGGAAAAAAAAAAGAAAGAAAAAGAAAAAATGCAATTGGACTACACTGAAAACTTAATTAAGTTTATTACAATTGAGAACTTTCTTTTCAGCAAGATACAACCTTAAGGGAATGAAACAGTAAACAATAAAGTGGAAGAAGGTATTAAAAAATATATATGTATATATTAGGTCTGGCACGAGTAAAGACAAAGAAAATGTTGAGAGAAGCCTTTAATGCAGGCGCAGGAAGGCAGCAAGTAAGATGCTAGGACCCTCAGGGGGGCTGGCTGTGAAATAAAGTATTTATGGGGCTTGTTTAAAGGCCGAGGGTAGAGGGGCAGGCAAAATGACGTTACAAAGAGGGATTGGCGGATGTTCAGCCTGCGCGCGAGGTGAGGGGAGGTACTTTCTGCTGGAGCAAGAAGAAGAAGAGAGTGCATAATAAGCTCTCCTCCATGTTGGACCGTCACCATGACGACTAAGCAGCCTCCATATGAGCTAGAACCCATCAATAGATGTATATATATATGATGGACTCCTAGCTGGAAGGTATAAGGAACTCCTACATCTCAGTAAGAAAAAGACAAAACCAAATTAAAAAATGGGCAAAAGTCTAAAATAGGTGCTAATATTATAGATAGCTAAGTTAGGTGGAAATATTTTGGGCAGTAGGACAGGGCTAGGTCCTCAAGGAAGTCAGTGCAGATGGTGGTAAAGCATTGAGACTGTGGCTGGATGTGCAGTTGAAGAAGATTAAAATCACAGTGGCCAGATTTGCATACTTCCCTAAGGGATAAACAGAAGCTTGAGATTACTGGTATTGCCCCTTTGAGATTTCCCATTATTTCGTTAGGGGCAGGCCATCCTCTCCCACCCACTAAGACCACTAAGACTAAGACCACCAGGACTAAGACTAAAGACAAGAGTATGGATTATTGACCAAGGTTAATGATGTCATCCATATTCACTTGCTACCGCTGGATCAGTATTACCTAAGTGACTATAATTGTAATCTTATTGGTTGATCATAATTTTGATCCACATTGTACCTGCCTTGTGATTTTGCTCTATAAAACTTCCTTTGAGAAGTGGGCTTGTTGGCAACCCATTCGGGACCCCTCCTGTTTCTCAGGAGGTATTCCTATTCCTCATTCCTATCCCCCATTCCTTTTCTCCAGTAAGTTTTCCTACCTTTAACCTCTGTTGTGCCTTAGAATTCATTCTTTCACTTTGGGGAACATGAACTCAGCATATCTGACATCTAGCATTTCCTCTATATCACTAGGAAAAGAAAATATGAATATAGAGAATAAGCATATGAAACAATGTTTAATTCCATTGATCATCAGGGAAATCCAAATTAAAACCACCACACAACACCACTACACACACATCAAAATTGTCCAAAGTGAACAAGACACTTAATACCAACATTGGCTGTAAGAGGAATTTTCCCTTCTGGGAAAGCACAATCCATGCTGTCCTCCTCCTCCCAGTGTTCCGAGAATTAAGCTGTTACAGTTTAAAGTTGCCTAAGTTAGATAAGAATGAGAACAGGGCTGCCCAGGGATCTGGGTTACAAGATAAGAACAACCCCATGACTAAGGAATTTACAAAACATGCCTTTACGAGATAAGAACAACCCCATGACTAAGGAATTTACAAAACATGCCTTTATGAGATAAGAACAACCCCATGACTAAGGAATTTACAAAATAGGAGACATCCTCTGCCGCCCAGCCTTAAATTTCCGTATGATTGTCTTCTCCCAATGAATGTAAAAAGCTGTTTAACCAATGCCATCTGCTTCTGTAACCGCGCTTGCAAAGACCCCTCCTCCCTTTGTTCTATAGACATATAAGCCCTGCATAGACAAACCTCGTGGCTCTCTGTTCCTGCATGTTCAGTGAGCCCCACGCATGCTTGGTCAATAAAACCCCTTGCCTTTTGCATGAGAGAACGCTTCTTGGAGTCTTCCTTCACGCGGCGGGCGTCTCTACCCTAACATTGGGGGCTCGTCCAGGATAGGAGATTGCCCCCTGCGTCGGAGGGCTTCAACAGCCACCTCTCGGGGTAAGTATGGCCGTTTCTCTCTCTCTCTCTCTCTTTGCCTCTCTTTGTCTTACTTTCACTTTGTGATCGCCTAGTTTTCGTTGTGACGGGCACCAAGATGCGTGAGCTCTTGGTCCCAGTGAGTTGCCTCTGGGCTTCTGGGTCACAAGTCACTTCCCCGGGGGATGCCTCGGGGATTATAGGTCCATAGGGCCTATTCAGCGGGGGATTCCCCGGTCGTGTTTCTACATAGACTCCTGGAGCCTACCTCGTGGGCTCCTGAGGGTCTATTTAGCGGGGGATTCCCCGGTTGTAACTCTTTCACTTCCTCTTTTGGAGAAGTTTTGTGTGCCGGCATTTGTCTATTGTCTTGGTTGTAGTGTTTGTCTGTCTTTGTTTGTTTGGCGCCACTAACCTCTTTTGTTCCACAGCACCCACCATGGGATAAGCAACATCCACCCCTCTCTCTCTTACCCTAGACCATTTGTCGGAAGTGAGAGAGAGGGCTCATAATCTTTCTTTACTTGTCAAAAAAGGTAAATGGCAGACTTTATGCTCGACAGAGTGGCCTACTTTTCAAGTGGGATGGCCACCAGAGGGAACCTTCCACCTCCCCCTCATCCAGGCAGTTAAGGCTATAGTCTTCCGCCCTGGGAGACAAGGACATCCTGACCACCAACCTTACATCGTGGTATGGCAGGACCTATATGAAAATCCTCCAAAATGGGTAAGGCCCTTTCTACCTCCGGCTCTACCCGAGCCCGTCACTCTCTTACCCATGAAAAGTCAATCCCCAACTCCCAACCTCTATCCTTCCCTCCCTTCTCCGGTCCTACCCGAATCACAATCTGACTTAATCCTATTGGATTCTGAGGCACCGCCTCCTCATTATCCCCCTCTACCCTCTGCTCCAACCGAGGCGACTGCTGCTGCTCCTCCGCCCCGTTCTCCTACCCCACCGTCTCACTCTCTTCCCCTGAGTTGACTCTGCAGGGCCTTCTGGTTGATGCTACAGACCATGGGCCAGCTCAGGGAACCTGAAGTCGGCGGGCCCTGGGCCCACAAGATGGAGTGGCAATTACACTCCCCCTTAGACCGCATGGACCCATGCTGGATGATGGACACGGGGGGGAAATGCCAGCACTCCAATACTGGCCCTTTTCTTCTTCTGACTTATATAACTGGAAAAATAATAACCCTCCTTTCTCTGAGGACCCTTCTAGGTTAACAGGGTTGATGGAATCTCTCATGTTCACTCACCAGCCTACCTGGGACGATTGTCAACAGTTGTTGGGGACCTTGTTCACCACTGAAGAAAAGGATCGAGTCCTCATAGAGGCCAGAAAGCTCGTGCCAGGACAGGATGGGAGACCTACCCAGCTCCCAAATATCATTGATGACTTCTTCCCATTGCGTTGTCCTAATTGGGACCCCAATACTCCAACAGGTAGGGAGCATCTGTCCATCTATCGCCAGACTCTAGTGGTGGGTTTCCGAGCGGCCGCTAGGCAGCCTACAAATTTGGCTAAGGTAAGGGAGATCCTTCAAGGGCCTACCGAGTCACCCTCGATATTCCTAGAGAGACTAATGGAGGCTTATCATAGGTACACTCCCTTTGACCCTCAAGACGAGGGACAACGGGCATCTGTTGCCATGGCCTTTATAGGACAGTCGGCTTCAGATATTAGGCGTAAGCTCCAATGACTAGACGGATTACAGGACTTAACCTTAAGAGATTTAGTGAAAGAGGCTGACAGAGTATATTATAAGAGAGAAACAAAAGAGGAAAAAGAACAGAGAAAGGAAAGAGAGAAAGAGGAAAAAGAACTAATCAGAGATAGAAGGAGGAATAAGGAATTGACAAAAATCTTGGCCACAGTTGTAAAAGGCATTCAGGGAGAAATAGATGAAGGTAAGCCACGCTGCCCTCCTCTTGACCCCAACCAATGTGCATATTGCAAGGAACAAGGACATCTCATGAGAGAGTGTCTCAAGCTTAAAAGGGAAAAGGAAAGAGAAAAGAAACAAAAACAGGCGTTGGAGGCTCAACAGCACCAACAGCCTAATATACTGGCCTTAGAAGAAGAAGACTAGAGGGGACGGGGCTCGGACCCCCTCCCCGAGCTCAGGGTAACTTTCAATGTGGAGGCGACCCCAATTGATTTTGAAGTAGATACAGGAGCTGTCTTTTCTGCTCTCCAAGCCCCATTGGGACCTCTTTCCTCTAAGAGGTCCCTAGTTCAAGGGGCTAATGGGAGCAAATTCAGAGCATGGACTACTAAAAGAACTATGGACTTAGGTAAAGGAAAAGTCCAACATTCTTTCTTGGTAATACCAGAATGCCCAGCTCCCCTCATGGGAAGAGATCTCTTAACCAAATTAAAAGCCAAAATAACTTTTGAGCCCCAAGGACCCCAAGTGACTTTTCTTAACCCCCTGGTGAGCCAACCTATGGTGACTATGCTTACTTTGGCAACTGATGATGAATATCAACTTTATAGCCAGCCTACGGTTTCAACTATACCCCGAAATTGGATAACGGAATTCCTTGATTCCTGGGCTGAAACAGCTGGATTGGGACTGGCCACATTACAACCCCCTGTGGTAATTTCCTTAAAGGCCTCTGCCTCACCGGTCCATATCAAACAATATTATATAAACAAAGAGGCCCATCAAGGGATAAAGAGACACATACAGAAGTTTCTCAAACTAGGGGTGTTGGTACCGTGTCATTCGGCTTGGAATATGCCCTTGTTACCGGTCAAAAAGCTGGGAACAGGAGATTACAGACCAGTACAAGACCTAAGAGAGGTAAACAACAGAGTAGAAGATATACACCCCACAGTGCCTAATCCATATAATTTGCTTAGTACTTTGGGTCCCAAAAAGACTTGGTATATGGTCCTAGACTTAAAAGATGCTTTCTTTTGTCTATCTCTACATAAAGATAGTCAGCCTCTGTTTGCCTTTGAATGGACAGACCCCGACACAGGGATGTCAGGACAATTGACTTGGACCCACCTCCCTCAGGGATTTAAGAACTCCCCTACCATCTTTGATGAAGCTCTCCATAAGGACCTGGCTACCCGAGTCCAACACCCCGCTGTGACCTTGCTCCAGTATGTGGACGATCTTCTGCTGGCCGCAGATTCAGAAACAGACTGTATGTATGGGACTTGGGAACTATTACAAGAATTAGCCAGATTGGGATACCGATCCTCTGCTAAGAAGGCTCAAATTTGCCAAAAAGAGGTTATCTTCTTAGGATACACCCTCAAAAATGGAAAACGATGGCTCACAGAAGCTAGAAAAAAGACTGTTACTCAAATTCCTCCACCTACGAGTAAGAGACAATTGCGGGAATTTCTGGGAACTGTTGGTTTTGCCACCTATGGATCCCTGGTTTCGCCTCCTTGGATGCTCCCCTCTATCCCCTCCTAAAGGGAGATGCCACCTTTACCTGGGGCGCTGACCAACAACAGGCCTTTGATGATATCAAAAAGGCTCTGTTATCTGCCCCTGCTTTGGCTCTCCCCAATATAGAAAAACCCTTTACTCTCTATATTGAAGAGAAACGGGGGGTAGCTCGAGGGGTGCTAACTCAGGCTTTTGGCCCATGGAGACGACCTGTGGCCTATTTATCAAAGAGATTAGATCCTGTGGCCAATGGGTGGCCCCATTGTCTAAAGGCTATCGCAGCAGCAGCTATCCTAACCAAAGATGCAGATAAATTGACTCTGGGACAAAAGTTGACTATAATAGCCCCACACACGCTGGAAAACGTTATTCGTCAGCCTCCAGATAGATGGCTTTCTAATGCCAGAATTACTCACTACCAAAGCCTCCTGCTTAATAAGGACTGAATAACATTTGGTCCTCCAACTACCCTCAACCCGGCCACTCTACTGCCTGAAGAGACATCAGAGCCAATCCTACATACCTGTCAAGAAATCCTGGCAGAGGAAATTGGAATTCGTCGAGACCTGACAGACCAGCCACTCCCAGATGCTGAGGTAACCTGGTTCACCGACGGTAGCAGTTTCTTACTAGAAGGTAAGAGACATGCGGGGGCTGCGGTTACAGATGGGACTCGAGTTATCTGGTCATCAGGACTAAGAGAAGGCACATCCGCACAGAGGGCGGAACTAATCGCCCTTTCAAAGGCCTTAGAGTTGGCACAGGGAAAAAGGGCAACCATCTATACTGACAGCCGCTACGCTTTTGCTACAGCACACATTCATGGGGCTATTTACCAGCAGAGAGGACTCTTAACTTCAGCTGGAAAAGAGATCAAAAACAAACAAGAAATTCTCAGACTCTTAACGGCTATTATGTTACCACAAAAATTGGCCATAGTACACTGCAACAGCCACCAGAAGGGTACAAGCCCTATAATACGGGGCAACAACCATGCAGATAAAACTGCGAAACAGGCGGCCTTAGGTGCCCCTACTGCTCTGCTCCTAGAGGTCGATGCTCCACCTGAGACATATCCAAACGAGCCTCTCTGAACTCCAAGATGGGAAAATCAGAACTTTTAGCCTACTTCCAACAAGCTCATAAGTTAACCCATCTGGGGACAAAAAAGCTGTGTTTATTGGCCAGGAGTCAATTAACAGATAGTCAATTGTCAGCCGCCCAAATTAAGAAACTAGTGGAACAAGTTACCAAAAACTGCCAGACTTGCCAGATTGTTAACGCCTTCCCCTCCAAATCCTCGGAAGGAAAGAGATTATGAGGAACTCAACCGGGACAGTTCTGGGAGGTGGATTTTACTGAAATAAAACCAGCCAGATATAACCTTAAATACTTGTTAGTCTTTATAGACACTTTCTCAGGATGGACCGAGGCATTCCCTACCAAAAGGGAAACTGCACAGATGGTAATAAAAAAAATAATGGAAGAGATCTTTCCTCATTTCGGCCTGCCAAAGGTAATCGGGTCTGACAATGGACCGGCGTTCGTGGCTCAAGTAAGTCAGGGATTGGCCAAGATATTGGGGATTGATTGGAAACTTCATTGTGCTTATAGACCCCAGAGTTCAGGACAGGTAGAGAGAATGAATAGAACAATCAAAGAGACCTTGACTAAATTAGTCAAAGAGACTGGCTCTAAAGATTGGACCATGCTCCTACCCTATGCTTTGTTTAGAGCTAGGAACACCCCTTCTTCCCAGCCGCCCAATTTGACACCTTTTGAGATCCTATATGGAACCCCTCCTCCCATCCGAGACCTCAGCCCCCTACCTGAGGGTGCCCATTTACCCCATACTCTCTTGATTGATAGACTCCAGGCTCTGGACCAAATTCAGAGGACCCTGTGGCGTCAACTCTCTTCAGCCTACCAGCCAAGTGACGAACCCACTCCTCATCGATACAACATAGGTGACTTCGTCTATGTCCATCGCCACCAGGTACAGACCCTAGAACCTCGCTGGAAAGGACCCTACCAGGTACTCCTGACTACCCCCACAGCAGTTAAGGTTGATGGCATCGCGTCCTGGATCCATGCATCTCACCTCAAGCCGGCACCTTCACCGCCAGGGTCTCAATGGAAACTGGAAAAGACTGATAATCCCCTCAAGTTAAGGTTCGTCGTATGGCTATGGGTGGGGATAATGGGGACCACACTCTCTCAAGGGGCAAACAACCCACACCGACCTTGGAAATGGTCAATCACTCACTGGAGTGATCAAAGGGAAATCAAGACTTGGATAGGGTCAGGAAATCCAACATTTGAAGTCTATTCTTGTGACCTTGTGCCTATTCGACCATGCCTCAACAAAATACCAATCTATCTTTGTCCTGCTGCTATAGAAGGTAAAACATATTGTAACTCCCCAGGACATTACTACTGTGCCTACTGGGGTTGTGAGACAATAGCAACCATATGGACACCCGCTCATCCTGATGGACATCTTAGAGTACAATGGGGGCCAAACAATTGCCAGCCATTCGATTACTGGTATCATACTAAACAAAATTGTGAGTACTTAAATATAACTGTTACCACCCCTGATGAAACTGGCTGGCTAACAGGACGTACCTGGGGACTTAGATACTATGAACCAAGTACAGACAGAGGTAGCCTTTTCTTCATAAGAAAGACTCCTCCAGAAAAGCTGCCTATGGCCATAGGCCCAAATGCTGCCTTAAGACTGCCCAAAGCCAGTGTACTCCCAAAGAGGCTGGAGCTACCCAATACTGTGGCTCAATCAAGAGCCCCTTCCTCACTCTCCAAAACCACTAGAACACCCATACCATTATAACCAGACTATACAACTTAATTCTGGGGGCCTATTCTATCCTAAATTATACTCAATAATACCTATGACACCATTACTAGTGCCACTTGTGACTGGAATAATAACTATAAGCTTACTCTCCCTGAGGTTACTGGTAAAGGAGTCTGTATAGGAAGCCCCCCAAGTGACATCAGATGGGCTTTATGTTTACAGATCCATAATATCCCCACTTCAATGGCATACTTAATTCCTCCTCAAGGGACCCATTGGGCATGTAACACTGGAATCACCCCTTGTGTCTCCACTAAGGTGTTTAACAATTCGGCCCATTACTGTGTTATGGTAAAAATATTTCCTCGGATAATATACCATCAAAGTAGATCATTCAAGGATCGGCGAGAACCTATATCCCTAACCTTGGCCATCCTTACGGGATTAGGAATCGCCACTGGAGTGAAGACAGGGACAGCGACGTTAATACAAGGCAGGCCGCTATTGACCAAGATCTAAAAGAGATAGAAATGTCTATAACGGCCCTCCAGACCTCCCTAACCTCCCTGTCAGAAGTAATATTCATGAGGGAAGGAGGCCTATGTGCTGCCTTAAAAGAAGAAGGTTGTTTACTAAATTAAGAGAACGCCTCCAAGAGAGACAAAAAGAACGAGAAGCCCAACAAGGCTTATTTGAGTCTTGGTTTAGCCAGTCCCCCTGGCTCACTGCCTTACTGTCAGCTCTAACAGGACCCTTGATTGTGTTACTTTTAATAATAACTATAGGACCCTAAAACTAATGCTCATCAAACAACAATATGCATTTCCAGATGTTCCTAAGAATGGACACTCCGATCTCTAAGATTAGAGATTCACAAAAACAAAAAGGGGGGAATGTAAGAGGAATTTTCCCTTCTGGGAAAGCACAATCCATGTTGTCCTCCTCCTCCCAATGTTCTGAGAATTAAGCTGTTACAGTTTAAAGTTGCCTAAGTTAGATAAGAATGAGAACAGGGCTGCCCAGGGATCTGGGTTACAAGATAAGAACAACCCCATGACTAAGGAATTTACAAAACATGCCTTTACGAGATAAGAACAACCCCATGACTAAGGAATTTACAAAATAGGAGACATCCTCTGCCGCCCAGCCTTAAATTTCCATATGATTGTCTTCTCCCAATGAATGTAAAAAGCTGTTTAAACTAACCAATGCCATCTGCTTCTGTAACCGCGCTTGCAAAGACCCCTCCTCCCTTTGTTCTATAGACATATAAGCCCTGAACAGACAAACCTTGTGGCTCTCTGTTCCTGCGTGTTCAGTGAGCCCCACGCATGCTTGGTCAATAAAACCCCTTGCCTTTTGCATGAGAGAACGTTTCTTGGAGTCTTCCTTCACGCAGCGGGTGTCTCTACCCTAACATGGCCAGAATGTGAAGCAACTGACACTCACATACATTGCTGGTGAGAGTACGAAGCTGTACAACTGAACACCCACACATCACACACAATTTAGCAATTCTCCTTTATGATTATTCAGTGGGATGGTGCATACCTGATTACCAAAAGATACATTCATAGTGGCACAATTCCCAGTTACCTCAAACTGGAAGTAACCCAAATTCTATCTATAGTGGGATGAATAAACATATTTTGATATATCCAGGGAGTGAAATATTACACAGCAATTAGACTGAATGAACTAAAAAAGCTTAGATGGATGGCATTAACCACAGATTGAGCACAACGAATTACAAATTATTTTCAAATGAAAGAATAACTAATTAACACAGAGGGGCAACCGAGTAGCTACATTATATATTTAGCAGGAGTTCTAGATGAGAGCAGAAAGAATGCCAATGAGGCAATATCAAAGACATATTAATGGCTGTAAAAAAACAGAATTGAAAAGGAAGAGAAGTCTTAAAAGAATTTAGAAAGTGCAGATTACCTACAAAGGAATAACAATTAGGCTAAATACTTCTTCTCAGGGACAATGGATAACAAAATACAATAGAGTAATATCTCCAAGGTGCTGATGAAAAATTACACATAACATAGAAGCCTATATTGAAGTGAAGGAAAAATATAGTTACAGAAAAAAAGAAAGACAAAACATGCATAAAGATTAACAGAGCTTGTTACCCACAGTCTCAATAAAAAATAGCTACTAAATATTTATTCAGGCTGGAGGTGGTGGCACATGCCTATAATCCTAGCACTCAAGAGGCTGAGGCAGGAGGATCGCCAGGAGGACGGTCAATTTGGGTTACAAAGTGAGTTCAAGGCCAGTTTGAACTACAAAGTGAGAACTTGTCTCAAAAACAAATAAATAAATAAATAAATAAATAAATAAATAAATAAAAAATAAAAAAAATAAAAAGTTGTTCTCAGTAAGGGAAAGCAAAGAATACTGAAGGAAGGAGGAACCAGGTTGTAAGAAACAATTGTAGGGCCGGTGATATAGCTCAGTGGCATAAGTGCCTGCCTGGCAAGCGCAAGGTCCTGAGTTCAACTCCCTGTACCTGCATATAAAAAAAAAAAAGAAAAGAAAAAAAAAAGAAGCAATTGTAAACACAAAAAACTATTTGGGTATACATAAATAATAAAATAGTTGTAAAAAGGTAAAGCAAGCCAGATATGGTTACAGACACCTGTGCTCCTAATACTCTAGGAGACTGAGGCAGGAGAATCATAAATTCTAGCTCAGCCTGGGCAACTTAGTGAAAATTTGTATGGAAGGAAACTAAAAGGAAAAAGGTCTGGGGATGTAGCTCAGTGTGAAGACCCTGGGTTCAATCCCCAGTACTACACACACACACACACACACACACACACACACACACACACACAGAGAGAGAGAGAGAGAGAGAGAGAGAGAGAGAGAGAGGAAGAGAGAGGGCAAAATCTCTAAACCATAGTAATAGAAATGAGGTGTTGAGATATAAAGTGAACTGTTCCCATTAGGACTTGTGTTTGGATGGATGAACCAAGAATCTAAATTAGAGTGACTTAACCAAATATAGGTTTGCTCTTCTCACTTGAAGAAGAACAGAAGCTGTCAGTAGCAAGTGTTGGGACAGGGGTGAGAGTTCCAGCACTCTGGAATCTCCTTGTTGCTTCTTCAATGGTCAGAGCACAGTGTCAGAGCCAACCATCATGGTCATGTTCTTGTCAGAAGCATGGGGGAAGGGATGGGGAGGGTGAAAGACTTCTGCCAGGTGAATCAACACTGCATTAACTGCTTTTTTTTATACCTAATTTAAAAAATATTCAGCAGGTTTATTGCATATGATATAAAGCACATAATTTGATCAATTTTGATACATATTCCCATGAAAACATCACTGCAATTCAGGTAATGAACACATCCGTCACCCCAGAAGTTTTCTCCAGTGCATTTTTGTGAACTAAAATTCATGAGGAAAGAACTTAAGACAAAAAGAGAGCCTTTATTTCAACAAGCAGTTTGAAAACTGGGGAGAAAGGAAGTGGGCTTAGAATGGAAAAAATAGGGGCTGCTTCATGTAGAGAAACTTCCAGCACAGGTTTCCATTCCTGTCCGCTATGCAAATGAGGAATGCAAATATGTGGCTGGAAGTGCTTCGTCTTGAGTGGTTGGTATTTAAATTTGACAGGAGGTCACACATCAGTGGTCAGGTCCAGGTTGTGAAATAAGACTTTCTAGAGGTTATCTTGGCACTTGGGACTAGAACATCCCTGGGCAAAGGCCCAAAGTTCAGTTTGTGGTTCTTCCAATAACATAACAGTATGTGTGTGACCCTAGTTGGCATATGGCTACTAGGTTCCATTTTTGAATTTAGGCCCAGTTAACCACTTGGGACCCTTTGTGGAGATTCAGGGTTTTTTGTTTGACGTTGTTTGTTTTTGGTATTGGGGATTGAACCCAGGGCCTTCGCACTGAGCTACATCTCCAGACCTTTTTTTTTTTTTATTTTAAATTTTGAGTCACTGTCTCTATAAGTTGCCCAGGCTGGGTTAGAACTAACAATCCTCCTGCCTCAGCCTGCCAGAGTGCTAGTATTACAGGTGTGCACTGCCATGCCCAGCCAGCTTTCCTTAAAGTATCATTGCCTTTCTTTTCTGCTGGTGCCTTCCTCACCATTTGTTTTTCATTATTGTAAATTAGTTTACATTTCCTATAAATGTAAATGGAATTTTACAGTATATATTTCGGGGGGGTATCTGGCATTTTTTTTCCCAGTTATGCTTTTATTTCAGTGGCAGGCCATTTAACAGATATTTTGGGACATTTACCAGGTAAAAGTCCTGAGATTGCTTATTTATGTATTTATGTATTTATTTATTGTGGTGCTGGGGATCAAACCCTGGGCCTTGTGCATGCTAGGCATGTGCTCTGCCACTGAGCTATGTCCCTAGACCTTTTGATACTGGACATGTAATCTTCTGACCCAGTGACAATAGAAATGAAACCAGGCCAAGGCGTAGAAAACAGGCAAAGGTTTTAATTGGAGGGTTTTACCTCGAAGAAATGGGGGACACTACTGATGGAGAAAGGGGGAGAGATCAGGTTGCCCTATTAGTAAAAGGAAGGGTAAGGTTTGTTTCAGGTTGCTGGAGTAGGCTATCATCTGGTTGATGATTATCTCAGTTCTGGTTCTGCAAGTTGGCTCCAAAGTTCTTATGGCTTGAAGGGGAAATCCAGGTCTCCTGCTTTGGAGGTGATTTCATCATGGTGATTTGTCTGTGAGGCTTTGCTACTCCTCAACCCAAGGTGACTGTAAGTTTAGGGCATTGATTGGAGACTTCTGGACACATAAGTCTATAATAGGATGTAAAAGTTGGCAACTGAATGTCCACGCATAACTTGAAAATACCTTAGTTACTCTTAGTGTCCTCAGTCTCCAAGGGATATCATAGGATTAGGGCCAATAAACCAGTTTTTCAACAGACATTCCTTAAGTCATTAACATGCCTACATGCAGAGCTGAGCAGGAATTTGACCCAAAGTTTAAGGTAAAAAAGGAGAGAGATACAATATAAAGGCAGAGATATCAACTCTATTCTGCTTTTAGTTACCCATCGGGCATCTGCAGGCCCAACTGATGAGTATGTGCTTTTCAGCAAAGGCAGCCTCTAAGTCTCTCTTATACTTTCATCAGGATTTTTTGGAGATGGGGGTGGGTTCTGGGGATTGAATCCAGAGCCTTTGCACTGAGCTGCATCCTTAGCCTTTTAAATTTATTTTTTATTAAAATTTTGAGACAGGAGCTCACTATGTCACTAAATTGCCTAAGCTGGGCTTGAACTTGTGATCCTTCTGTCCCAGTCTCACAGAGTGCTGGGATTACAGATGTACATCTTTATGCCCGGCTTTGTCAGGATTTTTGAGGTGCTCAAGTAAGCAACTTTGCCTGCATTTCATTAGATGTGATACATTTTCTTACTTTTTATTTTTTTGGTTTTTTTTTGAGACGGGGTCTTGCTATGCAGTCCAGGCTGGCCTCAAACTTGTGGTGATCCTCCTGCCTCAACTAGTTGTGATATATTTTCTGCAGTTGCAGTTCCTAAGAGCTGTTTTTGCTTAAAAAGCTGAACAAATAAGGATCGTGGCATTCCTATTCTCAAAAAACAAAAAACAAACACGGGGGGTGAGGGGGGGAGAGAGAGAGAGAAAGAGAGACTGAGACTCAAGCTTTTTCTTGAAACTATTTCATACCTGGACAATGAATGATTCTAAACTTGCACAAAATACTGTCCCCGAGGATCACACTTGTTCTTAATCTGTATGGAGGGCAAATGGGTGTAGAAGTCACATGCTTAAGCAGGAGTTGCAGCTCTGCATTCACTGAGGTCTAAAAAGTTCCACTGAAATCTCTGAGGCTTTCAGAACTTTTTGTATCTAGAACCAGATTAAATGAATTGTATCTAGAATCATATTAAACAATTTCTGGAGACACAGCCATGAAGCAAGTGGTTTGGGTCTTTATTTCTTTTGTTTTGTTTTGTTTTGTTTTTTTTGAGACAGGGTCTTGATATGTCTTCAAGATAGCCTTCAACTCACTGTGTAGCCCAGGATGGCCTCAAATTTGTGCTGATCCTCCTGCCTCAGTCTCCTGAGTGCTGGGATTACAGGTATGTGGCACAATGCCCACCCTGGCTCTTTAACTTTCAAAAGGAAAAACAGCTCCCAATACAGGACTTAATGATTTGCCACGGTGGAGGAAAAACTATATTTCCTCTGATGCCTGTGGTCTGGAAGGAAGTGAAATTCTGGCATCTTTCATTCAGCATAGCTGTGTTGATGTTCATCCGTGTTGTAGCATGAATCAATAGTTTATTTATTTTTATTGCTGAGTAATGTTCCATTTTATGGATTTACCACAGTTTATTTTCTCACTGATTGGTGGACATTTGTACCCTTTCATAGATTAGATCTAGAATGTCCTCCCAAAGCCTCATGTGATTAGAAGTGGGGTTTCTGGAAGGGTGCTATGGCTCAATATGCTGTTAGGTGGAGCCTGGTCAGAAGAGATGAGCCACTGGAGGCTTCACCTGGAAGGGTTCATCTCCCTCCACAGCTCCCCCCTTCCCTGTTTGCTTTCTGGGTGCTATGACAGACAGGAGCATCTTTCCTCTGCCCAGGCCCTTCTATCATGCTGTTTCTGCCTTGGAGCCTGCTGACCAGGGACTGTGACCAAGAGCCAAAATAAACCTCTCCTCCATTAAGCTGTGGGTGTTGGGTATTTTGTCCTGGCCATGAGAAAAGTGACTGAGACAGGACACATAAGGATAAATTGCTACCCACAGCCATCTCTCTCCTCTATCCTCAATATTGTGGGTAACTTGCTGAAGAAGCTGGTGCTTTTTACCATACTTGGTCACACCTGGCCCAGCTTGAGAGCCCCTGAAGGAGATATGGTGGTAGCTACAGGATCTTCAAGCAAGCTATTGCTCCCTCCAGCAAGGTGAGATAGCAGGTCAGCAAGAATGTGTGTGCACTGAACAACATGGGTACCTCACGCCGATCTTCCATATGTGATGGCTCCTGCTTTACTCTTCAACCCTTACCAAATCTCATATAGATTTTTCACCTGGCCACCCTCACCCAGAATATGCAACAAGGGGATTCTGGGAAATGTAGTACCAGTTTAGCTAGTGGACACAGTATAAAACCACCACAAGGGTTGAGAGTCCCTGGCAATTGGGAGCTGCATAGAATGCTACAGGTCCAGGCCCAGATATAGGAACTCATTGCCCTTTCCAGAAGAGAAACTTCAGAGCCACAGGTAGTGAACACAGCATCTCCAGTCATTCCCCCGTCAGGCGTACTCCACTTGAAAACACTGGTAATGCTTAAATTATTGACTGTCAGAGTCTAAGAGCACCCATTCCAAAATGAAATCAGCTTGGTTCCACCTGCCCCAAGACCATGATTGTTTTTTCCTCCATAGCAATGGCCTAGGCAGAAATTTAGATGAAAGAGTCCAATCCAAAGTTTTTTCTGAGCCTTGGATGGATAATAAATGGTGGTCGTAGTAGTGGGGAAGGGTTATTGGGGAAGGGTTATTTGGGAGTTTTTCATTTAAAAATGATACTTAAACAGGATTTTTAAGAAAAAGCTGAGTTGAGAATACCTATTCCCTTATATTGTCTCATTTTCTTTTTCCTTTTCTCAACTGTTTTCTTTCCTTTTCTTTCTTTCTTTTTTCTTTCTTTTCTTTCTTTCTTTCTTTCTCTTCTTCTTCCCCCTCCTTCCCCACCTCCTTTTTTTTTCTCCTCCTTCTCCCTACTCCTCCTTCCTTTTGGCTAGCTTCTTGGGAGAGAATTCTATACGTGACTTCACATCTTCAGCCTAGTTTCTGCCCTCGTACCTCCTCAAAATTACTTTGGCAAAGGAAACCAAGGACTCTCATAGCTAAGTGCAAAAGAGAGTGCTGTTTTGACCTGGAACATTTGACCAGTTTGTTAAAAAAAAAATCTGAGATGAGTTAAATTTAACAAAGATTATTTGAGCAAGAAAAGGTTCTGGAACCTGGCAGCAGGCCAGACTGAAGTTGGTTTGGAATGCCTCATCTGACCACAGTGCAGGTTGTATTTATAGCCAGAAAAAGGAAGTGACTTACAGAAAGATCCTGATTATCTGTAGTTGGCATTTGCCTTTCATGGGCATGGTGTGAGGAGATATTTGCCTTATATGGACATGGTCTGATCAGTTAGTGCCCGTGGTTAGCTGATGCTGACTGCTGTGATTGGCTGAGAGTCAGCTTTCTGTTACATGAAAAGACTTAAGTTAGTTTTCAGTTTGTTTGCATACTGAATTAGGTTGCAGTTCATTACATAAGGTGCCAGCTTTGCTGCCAGATTTTATCACCCAAGTACAGAAACATACTTAGGCCAAACTTAACAGACCCCACTCCTCTCCCAAACTACCTGAGCAATTTCAGGCATGTCACCTCTGTACACTCTTCAAACACATGCACCCTGTGCAGGTCTGTCCTTGGGTGAACTCCTCCGGGAATCTGGTGTAAACTCCTACTGAAATATTAATGATTTCCACATCTCTAGCCCTGATTCTCCCAGAGTTTCTCAGAACATCTTTTCCTCCAACAAATGGAGGCACTTCAAACTTAATACACCCCAAACTGAACCAATTCATTATTTTTAACCTTGAGCTTCACCTCCTCCTGTTTTCTCTAACTCAGATTATAGCACCTGCTCATCTCCCAAACTGCACCCATCCTACCTCTCAGTCAATTAAACTAGGGCCCCAGGCATGACATTTTTTACATTTAACTTTTAACAGGTCATAAATATATACATATGGTACAAAATTGAACAATATAAATGGGCATACATTGAGAATGCTTTATCTAACATTTGCTTCTGTCTACATGTGTGTTCTTATATGTAATAACTTTTTTGTTTCCTAGGTATATTAGTCAAATTCCCATTACTATAATAAATACCTGTGATAATAAATTAATAATAGAAAATGTTTATTTTAGCTTACAGTTTTGGAGATTCCAGTCCATGGTTAATTGGCTGCATTGCTTTTGGGCCTGTAGTAAGGCAGCACATTATGGTGGGAAGTGTGTTATGGAGCAAACTGCTCACCTCATGGCACCCAGGAAGCAAAGAGAGGAAGAGGAAGGGGCTGGGGTCCCACTAACCTCTTCAGAGGCACATCCCCAATGACTGGACGACCTCCCATCATGCTCCACCTCTTCAACATTCCACCACCTCCCAAGTGCACCAAGCTGGGGACCAAAACTTTAACACACAGGCTTTCGGGGGGCATTTCAGATCCAAACCATCTAGGTGACATTTAGATAAGGTCACTTTGTGTTTCTTGGAGCTGAAACAAAAAAAGTCCTTATTTCTATCTTTTATCATATACATTAGCTAGATATACACATTACAATCCTGACAGCTATGTACATTAGATATACTTTCAGTACCTTGCTTTTGTTACTTATTTTAATATATCTTAATATATTTCCTGTTTATAGCTGCATAGTGCTGCATTATGTGGATGTATCACTGTTTATTTATCCAGTCTTTTATTAATGTGTTCATGAGCTATTTGTACTCTTTTGCAGCACCTCAATGCTGCAATGAGTAACCCTGTACATATATGTGCATATATATCTATAGGATAAGTTCACAGGATTTCCTGGGTCAAAGAGTAAATGTTTTTATAATTTTGAGAAGTACTGGCTTTCCTCCCACAGTTTTATCAAGAGTTTGTTAATCTTTTGGACTTAAAAATATTGGATAGGTAAGAAATGGTATCCTAGTACTATTTTAATCTGCATTTCTTATATTATGTGTGAAATTGAGTATATTTTCATATGTTTAGCAGCTATTTGTATTTTTTTCCCTAGGGGTTTGCATTCCGCCCCTGGGTTGTTGGCCTTTTTCTTTGTAAATTGTAGGCACTCTTTGTCTATTAGTGAAATTAACCCTTTACCTGTGATATATTTTCTCCATGGTTTGTATTTTGAGTTTGCTTATATTTTTCTTTCTTTTTTTTTTTTTTTGTGGGTACCGGGGGTCAAACTCAGGACCTCGCGTGCCAGCAGGAGCCTGTGCTGCTGAGCGATATCACCGGCCCTTTTTTCGTATGTGGGTTCCAGGAGTCGAACTCAGGACCTCGCGCTTGCCAGGCAGGTGCTTATGCCACTGAGCTATCTCACCGGCCCGCTTATATTTTTCTGAGCAGTAAAATTTACTTGTCTTTCCTAGCATCTGGTTGTAAGTCATAATTAGCAAGAACTTTCTCCTTTCGAAGTAATAAAATTCTTCCATGTTTTCCTTTGACACTGTTTTTAAATTAAATTATTATTATTATTATTATTAGTTTTATTTTATTTATTTATTTATTTTTGTGGGTACCGGGGTGTCGACCTCAGGACCTCGCGCACCAGTAGGCGCCCGTGCCGCTGAGCGATATCACCGGCCCCTTTTTCGTATGTGGGTTCCGGGAGTCGAACTCGGGCCCTCGTGCTTGCTGGGCAGGCGCTTAAGCTGCTGAGCCATCTGACCGGCCCTTATTTTGTTTTTGAGACAGGGTCTCACTATGGTTGGCCTTAAACTCACTATGTAGCCCAGGTTGGTCGTGAACTCATGGAGATGCTTCTGCCTCAGCCTCCTGAGTGCTGGGATTACAGGCGTGACCCACCATGCCCGGCTTTCTTTTGAAACTTATACAGGTTTCATGTTTTATATTTTAATCTTTGATCCACTTGGAGCCCCATTTTGATCCATTTGGATCACCATTTGCCCTGGCATGTGGTGCAAGATACAGACCCAACATTTTGTCTTTCCAGATGACCAACGGGTTTTCCGTTTTATAAAGTCTATTGTTAAGAGATGTCCCCTTTGTCATTCACTAAATGACTCCATCCTTCCCATCTTTCTCCCAATCCTCCACCATTGGCAGTTTTACCTCCCAAATAGGTTTAATTTCTAAACCCTCCTTGCAATCCCTAGTCTCACCGACTGCCCCAGTTGTCTCTCATCCTCTCTCCTGGACTGCACTATTTAACCTCTTCCTGCCTCATCAGTCAGTCGTCTCGCTTCCTGACCTCCCTCCCCTCTTGGTCAGTCTTTCTTCAGGGTTTCTCCGCAACATCTGTCAAAAATCTGCCCATGTCCTGAGTGATAGGCCATGTAGCCGCTGGCTCTAGTGGCTCTGGCGGAGTGAAAGTGCCATCGACCACTTCGCACTTTCTGGCCTTGCCATGCTTTCTCTGTTAGAGGCACTTTTGAGTTCACCCTTCACAACTTGGCGCAGGGAGGCCTTCCTTGATTGCAACACACACGCACACACCCCGGGGTCCAAGCCCCTCTTGCGTGAACCCATACTGACCAGTACTCCTTCCACCGCCCCCCCCCTTCCACAGTGCACTATGCACAACGCGTTTTGACCGACTGACTTTTAGCTCCTCGAGGGAGGCGCCGTTGTCCAGTCGTGTGTCTGGACACACACCGAGTCCTCTTCACAGAGAAAAAACAGGGGAAAAGGCACAGAAGTAGAAAGGCGCCAGCAACCGAGAGCCTCGAGGGGGGACAGTCAGCCCAGGAGATGATGAGCGACCATCGAGACGCACCTCTGAGACCTCCGAGAGTCCTAGAGAGGACACGGAAGGAAACTCTCCGTGCGCACCTGTCTGACGGTGTCCGCCACTCACTTCCTGTCCGCGGAGGGCGCAGAGGATCCCGGCGCGGGTGCGGGGCCACAGGGCCGCGGGTGCGCGGGTGAGAGCCTGGTAGACCGGCTGCGGTCGCGGCGGTCGGCGGTCTGCGGGGCCGGGCTCTGGTGTGGCTGTGGTGGGGCTGTGGGACGAGGCCCTGCTGGTGGCGATTCGGATGGGCCGCGGTGCTGTAGGCTCAGGTAGGAACGAGGCTCATCTTGCCCCGCCAGGCTTGGCCTAAGTAACGCAGGATGTCCGCGAACCCGAGATCTTGAACCGAGGCGGAACCCTTCGAAAAAAGTGAAAGTAATCAATGTAGAACAAGACGTAGTAATTATTTTAAAAAAATAGGATCGCGGCACCTTCTATTTGTCCGGTGTTGGAGATGAAGGAGGAAGACCTGTCTTGCCTAAAAGGGAATCTGGTGTACGGAGACACCGGTAAACATTGGCACTACAGTGCACTAAATGCATTGGTGGGATGAGCACATGCAACAGCCAGAAAGTCATGAAAGAGAAATCTCAATGCAACAGAGGAAATGGATACTATAGACTGAAAGTGCGAAGTCGATTTAAGGGTGTGTGTGTGGGGGGGTGGATAAATACACAAACACCCAATAGAATATTTAGCAGAAGTTTGGGGCGTGCCTCCTGCCGGTTGTTCATTCTCTGGAGCAATCAGGGTGATCTGTGGACTTAAGGTCTGTCTCCTCAGCCTATGCCCACCCCCCATGGGGGTAAATAGGACTCGTCTTCTATTTACTACAAGCCTCTTCCTCAGGAATACTTGAACTTACGTTAATCATTTTCCTTTTTATTTTTTTTTATTTTTTGTGGGTACCGGGGGGTCGACCTCAGGACCTCACGCGCCAACAGGCACCCGTGCCGCTGAGCGATATCACCGGCCCCTTTTTCGTATGTGGGATCCGGGAGTCGAACTCGGGCCCTCGCGCTTGCAAGGCAGGCGCTTATGCCGCTGAGCCATCTCACCGGCCCATCATTTTCCTTTTTAAACTTCTCATGTTTTATATATATATATGTATATATATCATGTATTTTTGGGAGGCAGACCTTGGCTCCATTGTCTTTAGGCTGAGCACACCATTACATTACAAGTAATTTCTAACCTCAAGGCTTTTGCCAGGAGTACTCTTTGAATGACTGGCTCACACTCTTCATTTAATTCGTGGGCTAAGTATCATGTCTTGAGAAAAGCCTTATCCAAATCCATTAGCCCCTCTAACAGACCAGTTATTTCCTTCCCAGAACTTGTTTCTGCTTGCAATTTTTATGTATTGGCTCCTGTTAGTTTTTTCTGTCAGCTACATTGGTATGAATTTCAAGAGTGCAAGCACTAGTTTCTGCATGTTTGAGAGGGTACACACACACACACACACACACACAGAGGCATGCATTGCTTAATGATAGGGACATGTTCTGAGAAATGCATTGTTGTGTAGACACCATTGAATGCACTTACCTAAACCTAGATAGTCTAGGTTAATTACCATGACCTTGTGATACAATCAAGGAGTACAGTGCTGTATGAGGCTGCTATTGGCAGAGCAGAGTATACTGTCTTACAGTGAACTTTTTATTTTTTTTAATTTATTTATTTTTTTTTGTGGGTGCCGGGGGTCGACCTCAGGACCTTGCGTGCCAACAGGCGCCCGTGCCGCTGAGCGATATCACCGGCCCCTTTTTCGTATGTGGGATCCGGGAGTCGAATTCGGGCCCTCGCGCTTGCAAGGCAGGCGCTTATGCCGCTGAGCCATCTCACCGGCCCTACAGTGAACTTTTTAATAAGTAGAAGGAATACACTCTAACATAATGATTAAAAGCATAATATAGTAAATATTAAGTCAATAGCATAGTTGTATATTATTATCAAGCAAACTGTGATACTAGACAATAGGAATTTTTCAGCTCTGTTGTAATCTTATGGGACCGCAGTCATATAAGCTGTTATGCAGTGCATGACTGTGTGTCTGTGTATGTTGAATGCATGTTTCCTTTAGTGTTAAAAGAGTGGGCCCTGGTACTAACTTGATTATAACCCATTGTATATTATTTCCTGTTGTAGAGTTGTCATCCCAGTGAGATACTAAGCTATTTGTGGGTGATAAATCTTAGGCATTTTCTGTACCTAATAGGTGTTTAGTAAATACTGTGTTTAATTGACATGATCATCAGGAAATATGTTCAACCTTTTGAAAAATACCTCATAGCAGGTTATTACTATGTTCTCCAGCAGAATATTCATTAGTGTAGACACAGGACCAACCTTCCGTGTGTTTCATGTTCTCAAAAGGCTCATTTGTGCTGTCATCTTCAGTCTTTGGGGAGGGAGTGTGAAGATGCTTAAAGAGCGTCCAGGGATGGCGGAAGATCCTCAGCATCAAATGGGTGTTCCTGTGGTGAAACTGGAGAAAGAGTTGCTGTGGGGCAGGGGACAGGAAGATTCTAGTCCTGAGACTTTCCGTCTGAGGTTTCGGCAGTTCCGTTACCAGGAAGCAGCAGGTCCCCAGGAAGCCCTCAGGGAGCTCCAAGAGCTCTGTCGCAGGTGGCTGCGGCCCGAGCTGCACACCAAGGAGCAGATCCTGGAGCTGCTGGTGCTGGAGCAGTTCCTCACCATCCTGCCCCGGGAGTTCTATGCCTGGATTCGAGAACACAGCCCGGAGAGCAGCAAGGCCCTGGTGGCTATGGTGGAGGACTTGACTGACAGCATGCTGGACGCCAAGGCGGTGGGTGAGAAGAGGGTATCTGGGTCTTGTGCTGATGGTGTGGGAATTAAAGAATGAAGAGGCTTGAAGAAGCAGTGGGAATAGATGAGGTGTAGAACCTCTTTCTTCTGCTCTCAGATTCCTTGAGAGCAGTGGGGTTTTTAGCAAGAAGAGCTGTTCCCAGGGAAGATGCTGGTGTGCAGAGGACCTGAAACCTTTGGGCATCAGGGTAGAGGCCTGGTCCTATTTCTTGTTGAGTCTCTTGCCCAAAGAAGGCAGTTGTGATTGTTTTCAGGGCCCTCTATAGAACCAGCCCCACTTTGGGGGAGCTGCCTTTAGGAATGCAGGGAATCCTACCTGGTGAATACTCTTCCTATGAGTTGTCTGTGGTTGCGCTGTTTCTATGTCTGGAACACTGGCTCATAGGGTTCCTGTAGTGATGATGTGATGCTGTTCTCATGACACCACCTGACTACACCACAGATGCTGCCTCGAGACTCTGCCCATGTTTCCATCACCGTGTGGTACAGTCACCTGACCAAGGGCTGGGAAAGGAGGGCAAGTCCCAGGCATTTTGTAGTCTGGCCTCCCTCCCACACCACCATCATCCCCCGCTTCCTGTCTCCCTGTAGAGTCCTAAGAGAATTTGTTTTCTACTCCCAACTCAGGAGCCTAAGAGTTGACAAGGAAGGGCCTTAGTTTTGTGAGCCCTCTCACAAGGGCCATCTCAGCATGGGAGGCCTCCTGGCTGTCCTTGCTTTATGTAGAGCAGCTGTTCCTCACTGTCTAATTCACTGCAAAGTATGGGCTTTGCATTTTTAAGCTTTCGGCTTCTGGAGCTGGGCAATTTGTTTTCTAGTGGTGAACATAGAGTGCTAAAGTGCTCAGTAGGACAATGTTTGGGCTCTGTGGTGGTATGGGAAATTTGATCAGTGTCAAGGCAGACAGAGGGACCCTTATCAAATGACACGGACAGATACAGATTGCTCAGGGCCTGCAAAGGGGATTTTAGCTTCTGTTTCACCTCACTGATGTCCTTGAGAAAAGCTCGGCCGGCTTTTCTTTCCTCTGCCCCAAAGCCAGAATGGTTCTTTTCTTAGTTCTCTTTTTAGGTTTTAATTCAATTCCCTTCATAATAGCTTTCACCAAGCCTCATTCTAATTGGTGCTGGGAACTGTTCTTAGGTTCCGTGCCACGTGCAGAGAGAGCAGCAGGAGGCAGTCATTGGCAGAGGTGCTTGGGAGCCAGGTGTCCACCTGGGGCCGGTGGATGTCAAGCCTGAGTGGGGGGTGCCCCACGAGGAAGAAGTTCAAGGCTTAGACCAGAGCACAGAGGAGCAACTGAGTCAGGACCCTGGAGATGGGATGCAGGCCTTCCAGGAGCAGGGTAAGATGCAGACAGTAAGGATGGAAGGCATGGAACATGGTGCTCTGCGGCCTCCCTCCCACTCATTTGCTTCAGAAACCCAGCAATGGATAAACTCTTTCCTGCATGGTGTAATTCTGAATTTTCCTGGCTACTTTGTTGACCTCAGTAGGACACAGATGAAATTTTCTGTACCTCGATTCTGATTTCTGGAGGGTATAACTGGGGAATCATGTTTTCTTATCATTTCTTCTCCTTTCCCACACATCCCTTCTAGAAACAACCAGAGCTATGCAGCTGACAAGTGGGAGTATTTACTAAGTGGGCAAACCACATGTCTCAGAGTAATGTGGGCTTTTCTTCTGTTACTGAATCTCAAAGGAGGTTATTTCGAAGTATGGCCAAGGAACATGAGTAGCCCTGAAGGGACAGGGCTGGGATTGTTTTCCCAGCCGAGAATAGGGCGGGGGACGTCTACACTGCTCCATGTGGGTCCGTGTGGCTCCAAAGTGATTCTGTCTGAAGTTTGTCGACGGAGGTGGTGCGCTGGGTGGGGGATGCTTTGAGTGGCAGACTGCTGACAGTGTTGACCCTTCCCTGCTTTTTGTCCTTCCTCAGCACTGCCAGTTCTTCAGGCAGGTCCCAGCCTTCCCCCGGTGGGCACCAGAGACCAAGAGATGGCAGCTGGGTTCTTTACAGCAGGATCGCAGGTGAGCCGTGGCTGCCCTTTTGGAGGTCATGAAGTTTCGACAGAGATGGGGCCTCCCCAAGGCTTCCCTGCACAGCACAATGCCATCCACAAAGTTGAGTCAGTGCCTTGCTAGTTCTGATGGCATGGCTGTGCTGTGTTCTCCACTTTGCCACCCGTATCAGTCAGGGTTTTACTGAGAAACGGATATAACACAAGATATACAAATGTATAAGAAATTACAAGATTGGCTTACGATGGTCAGCCACAGAGCTGGATGCGGAAGCGTGCAGAACGTGTCCACACAGTGGAGACCGAAGGATTCAGTCCAAGGTCCGGAGTTCACTGCAGTGTCCCGTGCAAGTCTGTATCAGGAGGCCAATGGGTCTGCGACGGAATGCTGAAGTCTATGCCGGAAGACTGAAGGATCCGAGGTCGAAGCTGAGGAGTCTGCGCTAGAAGCCGGGAGATGACATCCAAGCTGAAGGCGAAGACGAGCTCCTCTGAAGATTGGGAACCCATCCGTCCTTCCTCATTTCCCTTTTATACCATCCAGGTGATGAGCCACCCTAGGGTGTAGAATTGCTGAGCCTATTTAGTTAAACTTCTAAACTTCTCAAGTTGAAACAATAAATCAGCCACTGCACCACCGTCTTCCAGTTGTTAATCTGCACTGAGCCTTATGCCTGGCCCTTATCACAGAGTGACACAGTGGTATTTCTTTTTATCATTATGAAGAGGAAGACAATGAGAAAGTTTTCACAGGCATGTCTTGGCTCCCGTGGTTGCCCTAGAGATGATGCCTTTATGGCTGCTGCTGCTGCTTCTCCTCCTCTGATGATGTCAGCGAGGAGCAGCTGGCCAAGGGTGGGGCTTTTAGGGTGCTGGGCAGTGTTTTTGGGCCCTCATTTGCCAGTCTAGGAGTTGGGGCCTTGGTAGCACTTGCAAACCTGCCTCACCTGGGGGTAACGTGGGTACAGATGGGCACTCCTGCCACAGTTTAAACCTCTTCCACAGGGTGCTGGGTGCTACCAGGGAGGTAGGTTCTGAGAGGGGCACCTGTCTGAAGGGGAAGAGTCCTAAAGGGCTTGACGAAGAAAAGGCATTAAGGGTCGGGAATATAGTTCAGTGCCTGGCAAGCGCGAGGTCCTGAGTTCGATTACCAGTACCAAAAAAAAAAAAAAAAGAAAAGGCATTAATTGGTAGAAAAAAGGCAAGTTAAGCCTGACTGATAACCACACCATTCCCCCTTCCTGTTTTCCAAGGACACAGTTTGTAGGGGATGAGGAATGATGTCCATGTCTTCATTTTGCCAGATCTTCCTCTTTTGAAGAAACCGGAGTGGTTCTTCATGGTGTAGTGAATGAGAAACTGAGAACACATTTCTTTTAACATGGTGCTGTTCTTTAAGGTGAAGCTTGAGGGACACGAGGCCTTTCTGTCTCTGTGCTTGAGGGGCTGGGTGGACATGATGCTGGGGTTGTTGGGAGCAAGCAGTGCTGCAGCAGCAGAGAGTAAGACAAATCAGTCGCTTTCCCTTAAGCTGGGCGTGGTAGCGATGCCTGTAATCCAGCACTCAGGAGGCTGAGGCAGGAAGAGCGCCTGGAGAGGCCAGCCTGGGCTACGCAGTGAGTTCAAGGCCAGTCTGAACTATATAGTGAGACCTTGTCTCCAAACAAACAAACACAACAACAACAAAACCAATTGCTTTCCCTTCCATTGTGGGGAGATGGGTGCTTCTGCCCAGACCATCCAGCGGCAGATTCCTTCTGCCACCCTGCTCTGCTCAGCCCTCTGTTTTCGGTATTCACTGCTGCTGTTAGACTGCTCTTTAGGGATCTGTATTTATCCCGGGATTGTTTCAGGGGTTGGCGCCCTTTAAAGATGTGGCCTTGGCCTTCCCCGAGGAGGAGTGGAGACATGTGACCCCAGCCCAGATTGACTGCTTTGGGGAATACGTGGAACCTCAGGACTGCGGGGTCTCTCCAGGTAAGACTCTGTCTCCATCCGTACTGTTCTGTTTTTTGAGCTAGAAACTGTTTATATGGTTGTTATTATGAAAATTCTTTGAGCTCTACATTTGTTTTCACTGTCTTATGAAAGGTTTATGAAATGTAGAATAAATCAGAAGTGACAGCTATGCACTTCATATTTTATCAGCCAGCGAGCCTGTAATGTCAGTTTCTTTTTATCTTCTAATGGTTTTGCCTGAAAGATCTCTCCTCCTCTAAGCACCACTTGTCATTTCTTGTTTTGGTTTTCTCTTGGGTTCTTTGTTCCCCAGCACCTTTTCTCCTCTGTTTCCTCCTCTTTCCCTATTCTCTGTGAACAACTGTTCTGTTAATTTAGAGGGATCAGAATGAGGACGGAAAGGTCAAGTTGGGGTTGCTCAGAGCCACCCAGCATAGAGGTGGTCTGCAGCCAGAGCTGCAGGGACAGACTGGGCTCATTCATTCAGCCAGCACTTAGCAAGCTTCTCCCTGAAGTCCCCTTCCAGACTCCAGACTCATCGATCCTAGTTAGGTGGCAGGAGCAGTGTGTGCAGGGCTGGGGAGCTGAACAGGGTCGAGGACTTAGAGAACTATACACTGTCCTGTAGCTGGGGTGGCTTTATAATCATTAAGGGAAGGCAGAACGTATAGATGAATGTAATTTAGTGTTTGCAGCAATGTCACATGTAAATAAGTACAGAATAAATCAGTATCAACTGAGTGTATCAGTGCAGAAAAGTTCAGGGAAGAGAATAACCAGGAAACCACTGACTTAGATTTTGAAGGTATCGAAAGTCTGAATTAGCAGAAAGTTAAGTGGGAGGGCATTAAAATTTGGCAGACTCTTCTGTAAAAGGGCAGGGGGGTGGGAAGAAGTAAAGGGAGGTCTGAATTTAGGGTCTGGAGGTGAAAGGTGTTGAGGTTGTTGGTCAAGGGAAAACAAGAGAAGGAGCTGTTAATGGGACATGTATGGAAGCATACATGTGTAAATTTTCTTCGTTAATCACCGTGGAGTCAGTCTTCATCTCTTCTCTCCTGTAGGTGTTGGGAATAAGGAAAAGGAGGCAAAATCACAGCAGGAAGACCTTAAAGGGGTGTTTGCTGGGCTGACCTCAGAGAGGGCTGGAGACACGGCTGTCCAGGCTCCTGGCCTGGGCCAAGCCTGTGAACAGGAGCCTGGGGCCTCCGGGGGTGGCCTGCCAGTGCTTCCTGCTTCCCAGCACAGCGTCCCCCTGCCCAATGACCTCAAAACTCACAACTCCTTCTGGAAGCCTTTCCAGTGTCCCGAGTGTGGCAAAGGCTTCAGCCGGAGCTCCAATCTTGTCAGACACCAGCGAACCCACGAGGAGGAGAAGTCCTATGGCTGTGTGGAGTGTGGAAAGGGCTTCACCCTGAGGGAGTACCTCATGAAGCATCAGAGGACCCACCTGGGAAAGAGGCCCTTTGTGTGCAATGAGTGTTGGAAGACCTTTAGCCAGAGACACCACCTGGAGGTCCACCAGCGGAGCCACACTGGGGAGAAGCCCTATAAGTGTGGGGACTGCTGGAAGAGCTTCAGCCGCAGGCAGCACCTGCAGGTGCACCAGAGGACGCACACTGGCGAGAAGCCCTACACATGTGAGTGCGGCAAGAGCTTCAGCAGGAATGCTAACCTGGCTGTGCACCGGCGTGCCCACACCGGCGAGAAGCCGTACGGGTGCCAGGTGTGTGGGAAGCGCTTCAGCAAAGGGGAGCGGCTGGTCCGTCACCAGAGGATCCACACGGGTGAGAAGCCCTACCACTGCCTGGCCTGCGGGCGCAGCTTCAACCAGAGGTCCATCCTCAACCGGCACCAGAAGACCCAGCATCGCCAGGAGCCCCCAGTGAAGTGAGCACACTGGAGGACAGCCCCGTCGCAAAGGTGTCTTTCGTCTGGGGAAGTGCTGGGGATGTGCAGTGATGGCTGTGGAAGGGTACTCTGGCCCGCTTTCTTTCCATGTGCCACCGAACGCAGGAAGAGAGCAAGACCTATTTTATCCAGGGCTTCAGAGGGCACAGGTGCCTGTGCCTTCTGTCTAAGTGGCGACAGTTTTCCTTACCGTCTTTTAGGGAAACGGCATCCGGAGCTTCCGGTCAGGCTGGGGGTTTTTTCACCATCAGTAGGGTGTTGTGTTCAAATCTACCTCTTGAACAAGTCCAGTAGTAAGGGCAGAATTTTGTCACAAGTTGGCAGCTCCAAAGCTTGTTTTTCTGAGGGTTCCATCCTGCCTGCAAGATCATTAGCTCAGACTCTCCCTCCCTCCCCCACCCCGCACCCTCTCTTTACCTCCTGTGCTCCAGGCACTGAGAATACCATGGCGAATGAGACAGGTGAGACCTTGCTGTCACGGAGCTTAGGCTGTAGTAGTGGGAACCACAGACCCGAAGCAGTCAGTAACCCCAGATATTCCGGAGTGTGTTTATATTGTGGTGAGTGCCATGGAGAAGCTCTTACCGTGTGCTCTCATTCCGCCAGCGGCTTCCTTGCGAGATCTCACCCCCACTCTCTGCCCTCTTGGGATCTTCTGTCATGCAGCCTTGTTTATTGTGCTTTATTTGTAGCCTCCTTTATCTCTGATTGTACCATTCTACCCTCATCTGTAACAGTTCCCCATTCCATTATTCTTTGTACTATAACAACTGTCAAAACATCAGCCATTAGGAAATTAATATTTTGCTATCAATCACTGAATAAACAGAATATTTTTAAAGTAATCTTCAGTTCTGTACAAAGGTATGATTAAATGAGCCTGAAAGATGAACTAGTATTTTTTTTTTGTTGTTTGTTTGTTTGTTTTGAGACAGGGCCTCACTATGCAATTCATGCTGACCTTGAACTCACTATGTACCCAAGGCTGGCCTTGAACTCACGGCGATCCTCCTGCCTCAGGCCTCCCGAGTTCTGAGATTACAGGCATGTGCCACCATGCCCAGCAAGATGAACTAGTATTAATGCCCTAGATTTGGTGGCACTTTACAGTAAAGAAAATGCTTTGCTTTATGTTCTCATCTGATTTATTCCATAAGTATTTTTTTGAAACCTTGCAATCTGCCAGGAAATCTTCTGGGTGCTCGGGACACACTGGGGGAGAAATCCCTGACGTTGAAGATTAACATGTTGGTCAGTGTACTTGATCTTCAGAACCCTTGGATATTCCCATGAACTGTCTGGACCTGGGTAGGTATTCTTGGCCCTGGCAGCTTCTTACCCTGAATTGCTTTTACCACTTACCTCTGTTGCTAAAAAAACCTGTTCTTGGTGTATCTGGACCCTTGTAATCCAACTGCTAATTAGTAGAGATGATGTGATAGTGCCGGTTTCAGGAACATAAAGATGTTTGTAGGCATCTAAGAAATATATTTCTTTCAAAAGTGAGAAGATAGAGTATTTGTTTCTGTGTTTAAGTTTTTTTTTTTTTTTTTTTGTGGGTACCGGGGGGTCGACCTCAGGACCTCGCGCGCCAACAGGCACCCGTGCCGCTGAGCGATATCACCGGCCCCTTTTTTGTATGTGGGTTCCGGGAGTCGAACTCGGGCCCTCGCGCTTGCAAGGCAGGCGCTTACGCCACTGAGCCATTTCACCGGCCCTTTTTTTTTTTTTTTTTTTTTTTTAATGTTGTTTTGCCATCACTAATGGGTGTTCTTGCTGTTTAACATTCTGGGAACTGCACTGCTGTGTTACTTTTAGGCTGTGCCTTTGAACACTGAATAAGTTTGCCTTTTGCTGACAGTATACTATTGAAAGATACGATTTGTCACATGATGCCTCGTAATGTCATATTCTTTTGCTCAGTTTTTCTTTTTTTCCATTGTGCACTATAAACAAGGTAAATGGTATGAATGACAGAGTTGTATACTCAGTACACTCTGAAACATAATTTTACCACTTATGACCCTCCTAACCCATCAGCTATGGCCACAGGGCTATGCTAACCAGGTTGTGTTATGTGAAACATGTACACAGGGTTTCCGCTGTTACTAAGTAATGCTGAGGTCCATATACAAAATTCACAGGATCTGGGCCTGACCAGGCCCAAATATGGCCTTCTCAGATCTGTATCCCACAGCCAGGCAGGGACCATGGAGACCACCATATCAGTGATTTCTGTGTTTACCAGAATTAAATTGTTGATTTACTTTAATCATGCACTTAACCAAACAGGCCTGTGGGTTTTCAGCAAGAATCTCTTGAGAGAAGCTGCAGGAAGAGCTGAAACGTACTGTCTTGCCAATGTGGCCTCTTCCATGTCTTCTCTGAGGCCAGACTTTATGGACAATGTCTGCAAAAGCCTAGATTAAAAGGGAGTTTTTCCCATTGAACTGTAGTAACTTTATTTTTGATATCTGTTCAACTATCAACAAATATTATTTTCTGTGTCTTTCTATTCTTTAAAAACATTTTTGTAATAAAAAATTTCAGACATATGTAAGTGAATCCTTGTATAGTCATCATTTGACTTTGTTGTAAACTCAGCCAATCTCGTTTTATCTCTACCTACTTCTCCCTCCCCCACTGAAGTGTTTTGAAGCAGATCCCAAATGTTATTTGTAAATGTTTCAGTGTATACCTGTAAGAGGTGAGAACGCTTAAAAAAAAAGAAAAAACAATACTATTACAGCTAAAAAAAAATGAACAATTCTTTAATTTCAAAATATCCGAGTAACGTTTTCCAAAAACCCACATACTTTTTAAAACAATTTGTTGCATTGGCTTCTGAGTCTTGCAATTTATAGTTACTATCCTTTTTGCTTTTTCTTGAAATGTGTTCATTGAAAAAACTAGATTATCCTATGGCATTTAAAAAATATTCTAAATTTTGTTTGTATCCCCATCACATTATTTAACATATTTCTCTATCCTCTGTATTAACTGAAAACGTAGAGATTTAAAGGTGTAATCTGATTCATCTTTCACATTTTGCCAAGAACACATTATGATGGTGGCCTGTCTGGTTGTTTCTCTTTATATGATTTTAGAGGCTGGTTCTGTATATTTCATCAGTCCAGTAAATGATTCTTCATTTAGTAACTGGGATACTTCTGTAAGAAATTTCCTCTCATCTACAATTAGGGTACTTCAGATTCAATGTGTATGGGATAGGCAGGATAAGTGCCGGATCTTCCCTTTATTTACCTGTTTTCACAGTAATAACTGGTTGCTTTGTTTTTGTAAAGGCAAACCCTGCTCCCCCCTTTTAGTGGCAGTGCTTGGAATCAAACCTAGGGCCTGATACATGCTAGGCAAACACACAGCCACTGAGCTATCCCAGGCCTAGGTGATCAACTTTTAAAAAATCATAATGCATTCATGAATTTAAACATTTGATACAGTTACATCTGATGGAGCTCAAATTTGATGCTCAAAATATTTCACCTTTGGCCAGTGGAAGCCTCTTTCACTTGGCTCCTCATTCCTTTTGTCACAGCCCTAACTACCGACAGCTTCTTTGCTTCTTGGGATAACAGAATGTCCCAGGCTCATCTTACATGCATATATTTCCTGCCCCCTTTGAGAGGGAAAGGGAGTTGCATTAGTTATGTCAGGACAGTGGTGTATACGGGGACACTCCAAGGCCAAGGGGACATTAGGTCATCTTATAGGACTATGCATGTATATACAGCCCCTGCTGCAGGGCCAGGTGCCTGCAGCTCCTTCATGTGGTCGTGCTATGCACCTTAGGTGTCTGGCTGCATGTGCCACACAGCTAGGTGATAGGGGTTGAGGGTGGGGAGAAGTTCACAGAAGTAAAGGGGAAGGGCTGTCCTTAGAGTTATGACCTTTGAAAGAGAAAACCTTTTGTATCCCATGGGTGGCAGTAGAACTAGGTAACTGCCCGAGGTCTGTCCTGGGGAGCTGTTTCATCAAAGAATTCTGATCCTTCTCAGAGTGTGTGCCCTGAGTATCATCTGTAGGCTGATTATACTTAAACAATTTCAGTACCTAATTTATCCTGGCTGAGAGACAAGTAGGGGAACCTTTGTTTCTTGAAAACTAAGCTCTTTCAAGTCTCCTCCACCCTGTAGCACAGGCTGGCTTTATCTACTTCTCAGGTGGGGAAAATACCTGGCAACAATATGTTACTCTGGAGTCCACTTCTTTTAAATTCTGGCAGGATTTCTCAGCCTTGTCACTGTTGATATTTTGTGCCAGATAATTATGTCTGGAGGGTGGTGGTGGTGTCCTGGCTGTTCTGTACATTGTGGGATGTTTAGCAGTGTCCCTGACCTCAACCTACTACATGCAAATAGCACCTTCTAGTTGTGACAATTACAGATGTTTGTGGATATTGCCCAAGGTTCCCCCTGTGGAGTAGAATATACCTTAGCTGAGAAACACTGCTTTCACATTCAGGATAATATTTGAAGTAAATTAGATAGTTTAGATATTGAAAGAACAGACTGGATTCTAAGGACTGGATCTGCTTCCTGTGAAGTTTAAAGCTCCAGCCTGGCTTCTATAAAACAAAGGAGCTTTACTAGAAAACACCTGGCTGAAAAATATTGCAAAGGAAAGTCAAGAACTATTGAAGCAATCTCAGAGTAGGGGCCTGGAATTCTATAACAAGCAATGTAAGATGATTTCCCATGCAGGCAAGCCTCTGCCACAAAATCTCAACATCACAGTGAACATTTGCTTGGGACCTAGATTAACTTTCCCTTATTTGGGAGGGGGCACTCAAGTACAGGACAGCCAGCCACAAATCTTCTTATATAATACATTTTTCAAAGGCACATAGTAGGGCCAGGGATGTGGCTTAGCAATAGAGTTCTCATGTAGCATGTTGGAAGCTCTGGGTTTGAGCCGTGGCACTGGTGGCAGGGGGAGGTAAAGGGTAGACAGTAAATATTCAGCAAATGGATGAAAGACCTGAATTTCTACTTTTTCTAGTAATTAGAAGGCTCCCATGAGGGTTCCCCAGGGAGAAAAAAACACTATAATAAATGGCCCCTTTCCACCCCCATGGCTTTCTCTGTCTGGAAGTCATCCCTAGCCTTGGAATTACCAATTACAGTTGTACCAAATTTATTGAATTTTAGGGTATGTTTTTCTACTTTTGCAAAAGAAAAATGAGAATTTTGATAGAATTGTGTTTAAATATATGGATTGCTTTGAACAGTGTTGATAATATTAAGTCTTTGGATCCTAAACATGATATGTCTTTCCATTTATTAATACTTTTAATTTCTTTCAGCAGTGTTTCATTGTATGTCTCTTCTGTCCTTGGTTATGTTTATTCCTGAATATTTGATTCTTTTTAATGCTTTTTTTTTTTTTGTGGGTACCAGGGGTCAACCTCAGGACCTTGCATGCCAGCAGGCACCCGTGCTGCTGAGCGATATCACTGGCCCTTTTATCGTATGTGGGTGCGGGAGTCGAACTGGGGCCCTTGCGCTTGCCAGGCAGGCGCTTATGCCACTGAGCCATCTCACTGGTCCAATGCTGTTTTAAATGGAATTATTTCCTTGATTTCCTTGAATGTCCATTGTTAGTATGTGGAAAAACGACTTGTTTCTGTGTGTTGATTTTTTTTTTTTTTTTTTTTTTTGTGTACCGGGGGGTCGACCTCAGGATCTCATGCGCCAGCAGGCACCCGTGCTGCTGAGCGATATCACTGGCCCTTTTATCGTATGTGGGTTTCGGGAGTCGAACTCGGGCCCTCGCGCTTGCCGGGCAGGCGCTTAAGCCGCTGAGCCATCTCACCGGCCCTGTGTGTTGATTTTGTATGGCAATTTTGCTAAATTTATTAGTTGAAACAACTTATTTGGTGTATCTGTAGAGTTTACTACACACAGAATTATACTGTTTGTGAACAGAGATAATTTTACTTCTCCTTTCTAACTTGGATGCCTTTTATTTTTCTTAGCTACTTACTCTGGAAAGAACTTCCAGTATTATGTTGAGTAGAACCGGTGAAGTGGATGTCCGTGTTTTGTTCCTGATCTTAGAGGAAAAGCTTTCATTGTCTTTCACCTGTTGTTATGTTAGCTGTGTTTCTTTTTTCATTTTTCTTTTATGAAAAAATAAAACAAAATTTCATAACCAAATAATAAGAGAATAACAGTAGTTATTACACTGTGAATTGTTATCTTCAAAGTAGTTACTCGAAGTACAAGGCATAAACCAAAAAGATTTATACAAAAAAGAAACAAACAGATAACATTCTTTTCAATGAGCTAAGATAAGCTATGGCCTTTTCACATAAGGGTGCTTTTATGTTGAGGTAGTTTCCTTCTATTCCTCATTCACTGGTTATTTTTATTTATTTATTTATTTATTTATTTATTTATTTTTTGGTGTGTTGAATTTTGTCAAAATACTTTTTTGGAGCAATTGAAATGCTCATGTAGTTTTCTCTTCATTCTATTAATGTGGTATACTGTATACTGATTAGTTGCCATATATTCCGGGAATAAGTCCTTCTTGGTCGTGGTTTATAAGTGCTGTTGAATTCTATTTGCTAGTATATATATATATATATATATATATATATATATATTTTTTTTTTTTTGATGTGCTTGTGCCACTGAGGGATATCACCGGCCCTTTTTTTCCTTTATGTGGGTTCCGGGAGTCGAACTCAGGACCTCGTGCTTGCCAGGCAGGTGCTTATGCTGCTGAGCTATCTCACCGGCCCTCTGCTAGTATTTTGTTGAGAAGTTTTGCATCAATATTCATAAGAGATACTGGTCTGCATTTTTCTGGTACTGTCTTTGTCTTTGTTATGAGGATTATTCTGCCCTCATAAAATAAATTTGGAAGTATTTTCTCTAACTTTTGAGAAGAGTTTGAGAAGGATTGGTAAAAATTTTCTTTAAGTATTTGGTAGAACTCACTAATGAATTCATATGTCTTGAATTTTTTTTTTTTTTGGTGGGTACCGGGAATCAAATTCAGGACCTCTTGCCAGGAAGGCGCTGTGTCACTGAGCTAAATCTGGCCCCTGCCCTTGACTTTATGATCCTCTTGCCTCGGCCTCCTGGGTATCTGGGATTATTAAGCACATGCCACCATGCCCAGTTTTGTTGGAAGTTTTTGATCATTCAATCACCTTACTGGGCCAGTGATATCGCTCAGCGGCACAGGCGTCTGCTGGCGTGCGAGGTCCTGAGTTTGATCCCCAGTACCCACACACACAAAAAAATTACCTTACTATTTCAGATTATCTATTTTTTTTATGATTCAGCACAATAGGTTTTGTGTTGGTACAAATTTGTCCATTTCCTCTAGTTATCCAATGTGTTAGTATATGGTTTTCATAATACTCTTATCTTTTGTATTTCTGTAAAATTAGTACTTATATCTTTCTTTTCTGATTTTAGTGATTTGTACCTTGCTATTTGTCTTTGTCTGTTTAGCTTATATGGTATATGACTAGAGAAACATAACTTAAGTGATATATAAAGGATTTACAAGGTGGGTTTACCATGGTTACCTGCAGAGGTAGGGTAGAAGCATTCAAAAAATGGCCATCTGTGTGCTGGAGAGCTGGAGAACCCAGTCAAAAGTCTAGGACTGGAATTCAGATAGTTATTTTTTTATTTTTTTATTTTTTATTTATCTTTTTATTATTTATTTTTTTTAAAGACAACAAGTAAACATTCTCATGTATTAACAAACTCAAGAATGTACAAATACCTTTTGGAGAAAAATATAACTCAAAGATTAAGCCATGTAAAAGCTAGGTAAAAATAGAAGACTAAGGAATGGAATAGTCACAGTGAAATTGCATTTTCATACTAGGGAGACAATATGATGTTTACAAATGTGCATCTGGTTTATTTCTCTTGTGAGTATTTTCTCGAGTTGCATCCATTTACTTATAAAAGTTTCCAGTTTATCTTTCTTTATGGCTGAGTAGTACTCCATTGTATAGAAATACCACATCTTTTTTATCCATTCCTTGGTTAATGGGCATTTGGGTTATTTCCATGATCTAGCTATTACAAATTGTGTTGCTATAAACATGGGTGCACATATATCGCTGTGGTACGATGTTTTTAATTCTTCTGGGAAGATACTCAGAAGGGGAATAGCTGGGTCAAATGGGACTTCCAATCCTAGTTTTTTGAGGAGTCTCCACACTGATTTCCACAGTGGCTGCACCAGTCGACACTCCCACCAACAGTGCAGAAGGGTTCCTTTTTCCCAACAGCCCCTCCAGCATTTGTTATTAGTTGACTTCTTGGTAATAGCCATTCTTTCTGGGGTGAGATGGAATCTCAGTGTTGTTTTAATTTGCATCTCTCGAATGACTAGTGATGTTGCACATTTTTTTTCATATATTTATTTGCCATTTGTATTTCTTCATCTGAGAAGTGTTTATTCATCTCAGATGCCCATTTTTGGATTGGGTGTTTAAATTTGGGAGGTCTGATTTTTTTGAGTTCTTTGTATGTTCTCGATAGTAGTCCTTTGTCTGAGGAATAGCTTACAAACATTTTTTTCCCACATTGTGGGTTGTCTCTTCACTCTGTTGGTGGTTTCTCTTGCTGTGCAAAAGCTTTTTAATAAGATGAGATCCCAGTTATTGATTCTTTGGGATAGTTCCCGTGTGGTTGAGTTTTTATTCATAAAGTGTTTGCCTACACTAATGTCTTCAAGAGTTTTACCTATTCTATTTTCCAGGAGATTTAATGTTTCTGTTTTAATATTTAGTTCTTTGTTCCGTTTTGAATTTAGTTTAGTGCACGGTGAAAGATATGGGTCTAATTTTAATCTTCAGCAGGTGTAGAGCCAATTTTTCCAGCACCATTTATTAAAGAGGCTATCTTTCTTTCAGTGAATGTGTTTGGCACCTTTGTCAAAGATAAGGTGGCTTAGTATGTCTGCAGTTGTTTCTGCATCTTCTAATCTATTCCATTGATCTTCGGGTCTGTTTTTTTGGCAATACCATGCTGTTTTTATCACAGTAGCTTTATAGTATAATTTGAAATCAGGGATTGTGATGCCCCCTGCCTTTCATTTGTTGCCTAGAATTGCCTTTGCTATTCTAGGTCTCTTCTGGTTCCAGATGAATTTTACGATTGTTTTCTCTAATTCTGTGAGATATGCTGTTGGAATTTTGATTGGAATTGCATTAAATCTGTATAACAATTTTGGAAGTATGGCCATTTTCACTATATTGGTTCTTCCTATCCAGGAGCAAGGGATATCTTTCCATTTTCTGATATCCTCTTCAATCTCCTTTTTCAGAGTACTGTAGTTTTCAGTGTATAGGTCTTTTACATCCTTTGTGAAGTTGATTCCTAGGTATTTCATTTTTTTTGGATGTTATTGTGAAAGGTATTGTTTCCCTAATTTCTCTTTCAGTAAGTTTGTTATTTGTGTACAGGAAGGCTATTGACTTTTGAGTATTGACTTTGTATCCAGCTACACTACTGAATTTGCTTATTAAATCTAGCAGTTTTTTAGTGGAGTTTTTGGGGTCTTCTGTGTAGAGTATCATGTCATCTGCAAATAATTGTAATTTAACTTCTTCCTTTCCAATCATTATTCCCTTTATTTCTCTCTCTTGTCTAATTGCTCTGGCTAAAGTTTCCAGAACTATGTTGAATAAGAGTGGGGACAGTGGACATCCTTGTCTTGTTCCTGATTTTAGAGGGAAGGCTTTCAGTTTTTGTCCATTTAGTATAATATTGGCTGTTGGTTTGTCATAGATAGCTTTTACCAGATTGAGATAAAGACCCTCTATTCCAATTTTCTGTAGGGTTTTTATCATGAAAAGGTGCTGGACTTTGTCAAAAGCTTTTTCTGCATCTATTGAGATGATCATGTGATTTTTGTCTTTGGTTCTGTTAATATGGTGTATTACATTTATTGATTTACGTATGTTGAACCATCCCTGCATCCCAGGGATGAATCCAACTTGGTCATGGTGTATAATCTTCTTGATAGTTTGCTGCATTCTGTTTGCCAGTATCTTATTGAGGATTTTTGCATCTATGTTCATTAGGGAGATTGGCCTGTAGTTCTCTTTCTTAGTTGGGTCCTTCTCTGGTTTTGGTATCAGGGTAATGCTTGCTTCCAGGAATGAATTTGGGAGTATTGCTTCCCTTTCAATTTCATTAAAAAGTTTGAGAAGTAGTGGTGTTAAGTCTTCTCTAAATTTCTTGTAGAATTCAGCAGTGAATCCATCAAGGCCTGGACTTTTCTTTGTTGGGAGGTTTTTAATTACATCTTCAATTTCATTGGTTGATATTGGTTTATTTAGGATTTTTAAATCTTGATTCAGCTTTGGTAATTCATACGAATCTAGGAATCTGTCCATTTCTTCTGCATTTTCCATCTTAGTAGAATATAGATTTTTAAAATAGGTATAGATGATCTGGATTTCTGCAGGGTCCGTCGTGATATCACTCTTTTCATTTTCAATTGCATGGATTTGAGTCTTTTCTTTTTTTAATAAGGTTGGATAAGGGTTTGTCAATCTTATTTATTCTTTCAAAGAACCAATTTTTTGCTTTATTGATTCTTTGTATTGTTTTTTTAGTCTCCAATACATTAATTTCTGCTCTGATCTTTGTAATTTCCTCCCTTGTATGGGCTTTTGGATTAACCTGCTCTTCTTTTTCTAGAAGTTCGAGGTTCGCCATTAAGTTGTTTATTTCCGCTTGCTCTATTTTCCTAATATAAGTATTTAATGCTATAAATTTCCCTCTTAGGAATGCTTTCATTGTATCCCATAAGTTCCGGTATGTTGTACTGTCATTATCATTCAGTTGTAGAAATTGTCTAATTTCTTCTTTAATTTCATCTGTGACCCATTGGTTGTTCAGGAGGGTGCTATTTAATTTCCATGTGTTTAGCAAATTCTTGTGGTTTCTTTTGCCATTGATTTCCAATTTCATTGCCCTATGGTCTGGTAATATACATGGGATAATTTCAATTCCTTTGCATTTACTTAAGCAGGTTCTATGAGCTAGTATGTGGTCTATTTTGGAGAACGTCCCATGTGCAGCTGAGAAGTATGTGTATTCTGATGTTGTGGGGTGGAACACTCTGTAGACATCTACTAAGTCCATTTGTTCCAAAGTTTGGTTCAGTTCTAATATTTCATTGTTGATTTTTTGTCCAGTTGATCTGTCTTTTTGTGACAGTGGATTATTGAGATCCCCCAATATAATTGTATTAGTGGTTATTTGATTTTTCATGTCCATTAATATTTGTTTTATATAGTTGGGTGCACTGGTATTTGTTGCATATATATTTATGATTGTTATCTTTTCCTCTTGGATTGTTCCATTTACAAGGATGTAGTGACCTTCTTTATCTCTCTGAATCATTCTTGGCTTGAAATTCACTTTGTCTGCGAAAAGAATAGCTATCCCTGCTTTTTTCTGGGTTCCTGTCACATGGAGTATTGTTTTCCGTCCCTTGACTTTCAGTCTATGAATTTCTTTTTGAATTAGATGTGTTTCTTGTATACAATATATTGTTGATTTTGCTTCTTGATCCAATTTGCTAGTCTGTGCCTTTTGATTGGTGAATTGAGACCATTAACATTAATGGTTAAAACTGAAACTGATATGTATTGACTTATCCTTGTCATGTTATATTCTTGTTGTTGGCTCCCCCTCATTTAATTTTTATTTTTCCCTCCCTCTCTTTAATCATTTGTTCTGCGTGGTGGATTCCTTCTGTTGGGGTTTCTTGAGTTGTAGTTTTTGTTATCCCTTTCTAGAATGTCCTTCAAAACATTTTGGAGAGCTGGTTTGGTGGTTATAAATTTTCTCAGATGTTCTTTGTCATGGAAGTATTTTATTTCTCCATCAATTTTGAAAGATAGTTTTGTGGGGTACATCAATCTAGGTTAAAGATTATTTTTCCTTTAGAACTTGAAATACATCATTCCAAGCTCTTCTTTTTTTTTATTTTAAAGAGAAGAAAAAACAAAACAAATAAAAAAAAGAACAAATTTTCAAAACAACATAGTATGAGGGTAACAATGGTCAATGCATTACGTATTATTATCTTTAAGTTAGTTATTCAGGATACCAGACATTAGCATTCAATTGTCCAAACATTATTGGCTCAAACCTTACTCTTCAATGAACTAAGTAAAACTGGTAGTGTATCTATCTTAACCATCTTATATACATATACAATTTTTTTCCCTTTCCCTTCTTTCTTTTCCCCATTCCAGTCTCTCTTTCTTATTGACCAGTTTCTTTTTGATTCACCGTGTCTTTTACATTTTGGATCTTATTTACTCTTTCAGTTTCTCATACTAAAGAGACAATACGATGCTTACACATGTACGTCTGGTTTATTTCACTTATGAGTATTTTCTCGAGTTGCATCCATTTACCTATAAAAGTCTCCAGTTTATCCTTCTTTATGGCTGAATAGTACTCCATTGTATAAAAATACCACATCTTTCTTATCCATTCCTCAGTTGATGGGCATTTGGGTTGTTTCCAAGATCTGGCTATTACAAATTGTGCTGCTATAAACATGGGTGCACATATATCACTGTGGTACGATGTTTTTAATTCTTCTGGGAAGATGCCCAGAAGGGGAATAGCTGGGTCAAATGGGACCTCCAACCCTAGTTTTTTGAGGAATCTCCACACTGACTTCCACAGTGGCTGCACCAGTCAACACTCCCACCAACAGTGAAGAAGGGTTCCTTTTTCCCCACAGCCCCTCCAGCATTTGTTATTAGTTGATTTCTTTATAGTAGCCATTCTTTCTGGAGTGAGATGGTATCTCAGTGTTGTTTTAATTTGCATCTCTTGAATGACTAGTGATGTTGCACATTTTTTTGTATATTTATTTGCCATTAGTATTTCTTCATCTGAGAAATGTGTATTCATCTCAGATGCCCATTTTTGGAGTGGTCTTTAAATTTGGGAGGTCTGATTTTTTTGAGTTCTTTATATGTTCTCGATAGTAATCCTTTGTCTGAGGAACAGCTGGCAAACATTTTTTCCCACGTTGTGTGTTGTCTTTTCACTCTGTTGGTGGTTTCTCTTGCTTTGCAAAAGCTTTTTAATAAGATGAGATCCCAGTTATTGATTCTTTGGGATAGTTCCCGTGTGGTTGAGTTTTTATTCATAAAGTGTTTGCCTACACTAATGTCTTCAAGAGTTTTACCTATTCTATTTTCCAGGAGATTTAATGTTTCTGTTTTAATATTTAGTTCTTTGTTCCATTTTGAATTTAGTTTAGTGCACAGTGAAAGATATGGGTCTAATTTTAATCTTCGGCAGGTGTAGAGCCAATTTTTCCAGCACCATTTATTAAAGAGGCTATCTTTCTTTCAGTGAATGTGTTTGGCACCTTTGTCAAAGATAAGGTGGCTTAGTATGTCTGCAGTTGTTTCTGCATCTTCTAATCTATTCCATTGATCTTCGGGTCTGTTTTTTTGGCAATACCACGCTGTTTTTATCACAGTAGCTTTATAGTATAATTTGAAATCAGGGATTGTGATGCCCCCTGCCTTTCATTTGTTGCCTAGAATTGCCTTTGCTATTCTAGGTCTCTTCTGGTTCCAGATGAATTTTACGATTGTTTTCTCTAATTCTGTGAGATATGCTGTTGGAATTTTGATTGGAATTGCATTAAATCTGTATAACAATTTTGGAAGTATGGCCATTTTCACTATATTGGTTCTTCCTATCCAGGAGCAAGAGATATCTTTCCATTTTATGATATCCTCTTCAATCTCCTTTTTCAGAGTACTGTAGTTTTCAGTGTATAGGTCTTTTACATCCTTTGTGAAGTTGATTCCTAGGTATTTCATTTTTTTTGGATGTTATTGTGAAAGGTATTGTTTCCCTAATTTCTCTTTCAGTAAGTTTGTTATTTGTGTACAGGAAGGCTATTGACTTTTGAGTATTGACTTTGTATCCAGCTACACTACTGAATTTGCTTATTAAATCTAGCAGTTTTTTAGTGGAGTTTTTGGGGTCTTCTGTAGAGTATCATGTCATCTGCAAATAATTGTAATTTAACTTCTTCCTTTCCAATCATTATTCCCTTTATCTCTCTCTCTTGTCTAATTGCTCTGGCTAAAGTTTCCAGAACTATGTTGAATAAGAGTGGGGACAGTGGACATCCTTGTCTTGTTCCTGATTTTAGAGGGAAGGCTTTCAGTTTTTGTCCATTTAGTATAATATTGGCTGTTGGTTTGTCATAGATAGCTTTTACCAGATTGAGATAAAGACCCTCTATTCCAATTTTCTGTAGGGTTTTTATCATGAAAAGGTGCTGGACTTTGTCAAAAGCTTTTTCTGCATCTATTGAGATGATCATGTGATTTTTGTCTTTGGTTCTGTTAATATGGTGTATTACATTTATTGATTTACGTATGTTGAACCATCCCTGCATCCCAGGGATGAATCCAACTTGGTCATGGTGTATAATCTTCTTGATGGTTTGCTGCATTCTGTTTGCCAGTATCTTATTGAGGATTTTTGCATCTATGTTCATTAGGGAGATTGGCCTGTAGTTCTCTTTCTTAGTTGGGTCCTTCTCTGGTTTTGGTATCAGGGTAATGCTTGCTTCCAGGAATGAATTTGGGAGTATTGCTTCCCTTTCAATTTCATTAAAAAGTTTGAGAAGTAGTGGTGTTAAGTCTTCTCTAAATTTCTTGTAGAATTCAGCAGTGAATCCATCAAGGCCTGGACTTTTCTTTGTTGGGAGGTTTTTAATTACATCTTCAATTTCATTGGTTGATATTGGTTTATTTAGGATTTTTAAATCTTGATTCAGCTTTGGTAATTCATACGAATCTAGGAATCTGTCCATTTCTTCTGCATTTTCCATCTTAGTAGAATATAGATTTTTAAAATAGGTATAGATGATCTTCTGGATTTCTGCAGGGTCCGTCGTGATATCACGCTTTTCATTTTCAATTGCATGGATTTGAGTCTTTTCTTTTCTTTTTTTAATAAGGTTGGATAAGGGTTTGTCAATCTTATTTATTCTTTTTTTTTCCTTTTTATTAATAAGTTTTATTTGAGTTAAAGATAAAAAATAATATAGATCTGTAATTTAATTCAATTTATCACAATCTGAAATGGTTTACAGTAATTTGATATATACTTCATAGTATCCTTTTAGACATATATATAAAGGAATAAAGCTAATTTATGAAATTTAGCTATAATCAGAAAATATTCTTCAAAAGAATTTTAGTTTATATAAAGCTCATAATTGCCAAGCTATGTGTATAGAGAGAGAGAGAGAGAAAGAAAGGGCATGAACCCTAGTCATTAAATAAAAATAAGAGCGTATTTGTAAAAAGGTGCTATATAAGAAGGTGCGCAAAAAAACATGCACTTACACATACTTTCCAAAAGGATGTAAACTACTTTTAGACACTGTCATCTCTTCACATTTCCTTTACCAACAATATGTAGCAGGACTTTTGATGTCCAAATACTACTGCTGCTGAAAGATGACTAAGGCAACACCGTGCAAAAAAAAGAACGTGTGTAATACACAGAAATCTAAAAATAGCATTCTAAGAGTAAAGATTTGCAGTGATAGTTGTATGATAAATGAAAGGCTTGGAGTGTCTTCCTGTAATTAAAAAATAAAAATCTACGTCATGTCACACATGGTACCTAATGTGCAGAATCTTTAATTTTAAAATGAAACCAGCAGACATTTGTATGCTGTTTTATAGGTCAATATGTAGCTTTCGGTAATTGATAATAAATAGCCAATCAACTTTGAGAGGCAAGTATTTCTCATAAATCCTAGTGTAAAAGACATTCTAAATATGGAATGTTTAACATAGATAATGGATTTTTAAAGTGACAATCTTCAATATTTCCCACGATTTATCATATTGCATAGCTGAAAATTCATCTACTAATACAGTGGTGTTTCCAAGTAGAATTTTGCTTCAATCTCCTTCAATTTCCTTCTTTCATACTGTGTAGTGGATCCACAAGTTTATTGTGCACATGCATTAAACCTTAAAGAAAAAAAGCACAATTCTAATTGTGTTTTTGTTAATTTTGAACTATCTCATTTACTTTAGAAAACAAAATATTTAGAAGATACAGTAATTTGGTTCCCATCTGATACAAAAGAGTCAAGTTTATTGAAAAATGCAAATAGAAATGTTTTAAAACATTAAGTTTTAACTACCTAGCAAATATCAGTTTCTAATTATTTATAAAACTGCAGGTCTAAAATGTGTACAGTACTTTGGAAGTAACCAGAGTAGGAGCAATTCTTGTCTTCAGAGAGCAACAGTTTGACAGGATAACAAACTTGAATACAACATGGATAATGTATTTTAATTACATCTAAAAGTTTACATTGATTTGATCCTCTGTCAGTTTCTTGACTAGATTCAAGTTTTAGGGGCTAGAATTGCTATTACACTAAGATAGCTTTAGTCTTCCAATATATTACTGTGTACATTCAATTGGCAATTTTCCACTCCTTTGAATATATATTTACAAATATTGATTATAAGATTCATCACACAGTAAGTTTTACTAAAACAATAGAGAAGGCTGTATTAAATAAGTAGAAATTTAGATTTTAAATTTCAGTAGGTTTTAAATTTCATTTTAAAATTGGTATATATGCTTAAGAGTGGAAATTTAAATTTATGTAGATTTTAATTTTATAAGGGATATATATGCTTGTGCACAGTTTTGCCTATTAGAGCTTACTTTTAATACAAGTAATGGCGATTATTGAATATTCAGAAAAAAATGTAAAATTCGTCTTGATAAAAACCAAATTATGACTAAACCAGGACTAGTACAGGGTTTATCTGGGGATTACTGGACTAGAAAATAGACATGTTAAATGCCTTAAAACTGATGAATATTGTTTGTATTAACTTCAAGGAACTTAACACGTGTGATGAAATCTGGAGAACTACATGGAAATACATAGGTAAAATTCCACCTGCGAACTAATGTTATTCACAACTCATCATTGAGGTGCTCTATGTTTCTACCTATCAAATTACAAAGAAGCCAAAAATTCCTAATCTTAATTTGATATATTTGTGGCTTGGTAAAATTCTTAATTTGAATGATGAAAATATAAAAGATAAAATAATTGTTACATAAGGAAATGTTTAAATTTTGATATATCTACTTGACTACCCATTAAAATGCTTTTGAAGAATATTTAGCAAAGGAAAATGCTCACAAAACATTAAATATAACACAAAACTATATATACAGCATGATCAAAATTTTTCTTCTAAAAATGAGATTTTCAGTACTTGCCAAACTTCAATCACTTAAATACCACATTCAATATGCCATCTTCTAACATTTACATGAGCTGTAAGTTAATGATTTCCTTTAACTAAATTATACTTTTTAAGAATAGATTATATCCTACATTTCTAAATACAAAATGCTGTTTAAGACACCATTATTTTATGTACTGTTCACAAATAATTTATCGGATAAGTTATGACATGACACCAATTTTAAGACATTCCAATTAAAGATCAGTATGTCTGAGAGTCAGTAAAATATGGTTTCTTAATCTTGTCTTAAGCAATGATATTCATGAAAGAGATTTGACTTATTCAGTATATTTTCTGTTAAAGTCACTAGAGTAAGATTAAAATGTATATCCACTCATGGAACAGAAGTAGCACATGTACTAAATATCAGTTATATAAATACAGGTGATATATAAAGAGATAATTTTCATAGCCTGCTTATGTGTTTGGGTTTATACAGGGTGCCAACTCTTAATCAGGTAATGGGTTCTAAATTTAGTGTAGTAAAAAATCCCTTAAAATCTAAACCCATTATGCCAAGCATAGGTGATTTTTTTTTTTATACACAACCAGGTACAATCAGGTTGGAGAAGTACTAAAATAGAATACAGAAAAAAGCAAAAGGAAAATCATGCAGAAGTCTAGCCAATGAAGCTCCTGCTGATTTATAGTGCTTATAGGGGAAAACTGAAACTGATGATTAAATGAGATAGTGGGAGATGTATCAACCATGGATTAGGCTTTAAGTAGATACTTGAGGTGGGACTGGTAAACATGAAAAAAAAAACTCAGAAAACACATATATACACATTCTGTTTGGTTATTTAATCTGGTATATTCAATATGAAGGTAAAATATTTTATTAAATTTTAGATTTCAAGAAAAAGTATATTTACTAAAAATCTAGACATAAGAGATTTTCTTCATGAAGGAAAATAAAATAGGGCACCTCTCTGAAAGCTACTCATCGCAAGTGAGAAGTTTTATTCCTTGAAAAATTTGCTGTTGTATCAGCACAATGCTAGTTTTCAATATGCCGCATTGTGGGGTCCCCAGAGTAATACAAGTTTTGTCATCTACAACATAACATCTCACACTTTGCTTTTGAAATTCAGTGCTCACCTTTAAAGTATTTCACAGTTTTAACTCTTAATTCTAAAGTAGCATCTTCATCACATACAAAAATAGTTCTTGGATGCTGCTGGAAAGCTGAAACAGTCCACATATGATTGACTCCTTCTTCTATTGCTTTGTACAAGGCAAATGCCTTGTGTGCGCCCGTTATGAGGATCATCACGTTTAGTTGATTCCTAAACATGGTACTGACAAAATTCTGTGATTCTCTAGCATCCATCACTGTCCCCACACCAACAGTTAGAGCCATAGTTGGCACTTTGGATAAATCTCCATCAAAGTATTTTGCATTTGCCAAAATGGTGTCCATTGCTAGAGTCTTTAATCTTGTCCTTGATACTAAGCTGGATCCTGGTTCATTAAAAGCAATATGACCATCTGGACCTATTCCTCCAACAAAAAGATCTATTCCTCCAGCTTCTTCTATTTTCCTTTCAAATGCATCACATTCTGCTTGTAAATCTGCAGCATTCCCATCAAGAATATGAGCATTATTAGGATCTATGTCAATATGCTTAAAAAAGTTATTCCACATATAAGAATGGTAGCTTTCAGGATGATTTCTCGGAAGTCCTACATATTCATCCATGTTAAAAGTCTTCACATATTTAAAAGAAAGGTCTCCACTCTTGTGATACTCTATTAGTTTTTTGTAACATCCTAAAGGTGTACTCCCTGTTGGTAAGCCCAGTGTAAAGTATCTGTTCTGTCCAGGTTTGAACTGAATGATGCGATTACAGATGTATTTGGCTGCCCATTCACTGGCCAAATCATATTTATCAAGAATTACAAGCCTCATTACGGTGATGCACAGCTTGCAGCACAAGAAGTTCAAACCAGGGGACTCCAGACCTCAGAAGCGGGAACAGCGACCACCACCAACCCCCAGCAACCAAAGAGCGTCCCCAGCCCGGCGCGGGAGGTGAAGCCTCAATCTTATTTATTCTTTCAAAGAACCAACTTTTTGCTTTATTGATTCTTTGTATTGTTTTTTTAGTCTCCAATACATTAATTTCTGCTCTGATCTTTGTAATTTCCTCCCTTGTATGGGCTTTTGGATTAACCTGCTCTTCTTTTTCTAGAAGTTCGAGGTTCGCCATTAAGTTGTTTATTTCCGCTTGCTCTATTTTCCTAATATAAGTATTTAATGCTATAAATTTCCCTCTTAGGACTGCTTTCATTGTATCCCATAAGTTCCGGTATGTTGTACTGTCATTATCATTCAGTTGTAGAAATTGTCTAATTTCTTCTCTAATTTCATCTGTGATCCATTGGTTGTTCAGGAGGGTGCTATTTAATTTCCATGTGTTTAGCAAATTCTTGTGATTTCTTTTGCCATTGATTTCCAATTTCATTGCACTATGGTCTGATAATATGCATGGGATAATTTCAATTCGTTTGCATTTACTTAAGCAGGTTCTATGAGCTAGTATGTGGTCTATTTTGGAGAACGTCCCATGTGCAGCTGAGAAGAATGTGTATTCTGATGTTGTGGGGTGGAACACTCTGTAGATATCTACTAAGTCCATTTGTTCCAAAGTTTGGTTCAGTTCTATTATTTCATTATTGATTTTCTGTCTAGTTGATCTGTTTTTTTGTGACAGTGGATTATTGAGATCTCCCAATATAATTGTATTAGTGTTTATTTGATTTTTCATGTCCTTTAGTACTTGTTTTATATAGTTGGGTGCATTGGTATTTGACACATATATATTTATGATTGTTATCTCTTCCTCTTGGATTGTTCCCTTTACAAGGATGTAATGACCATCTTCATCCCTCTGAATCTTTCTTGGCTTGAAATTCACTTTGTCTGCAAAAAGAATGGCTACCCCTGCTTTTTTCTGGGTTCCTGTTGCATGGAGTACTGTTTTCCATCCTTTGACTTTCAGTCTATGAATTTCTTTCTGAATTAAATGTGTTTCTTGTATACAGCATATTGTTGGATCTTGCTTCTTGATCCATTTTGCCAGTCTGTGCCTTTTGATTGAATTGAGACCGTTAACATTGATGGTTAAAACTGATGTGTATTGACTCATACTTGTCATGATGTTTTCCTGTTGTTGGTTCCCACTCTTTGTTTTTCCCCTTTCCTGCTATTTAATTATCTGCCCTGCCTGGTGGATTCCTTCTGTTGGGGTTCCTATCTCTTTCTAGAATGTCTTTCAGAACATTTTGGAGTGCTGGTTTGGTGGTCATAAATTTTCTGAGATGTTCTTTGTCATGAAAGTATTTTATTTCTCCATCAATTTTGAAAGATAGTTTTGCGGGGTACATCAATCTGGGTTGAAAATTATTTTCCTTTAGAGCTTGAAATACGTCATTCCAAGCTCTTGAATTGAGGGTTTGTGCTGAAAAGTCAGCTGTGACTCTGATGGGTTTTCCTTCATAGGTGATTTGTCTCTTCTCCCTAAAAGCTTTTAAGATGCTGTCCTTCTGTTGAATTTCTGGGATCGTAACTATGATATGTCTGGCTGAAGTTTTTTTTTTTTGATCATGTCTAGTTGGTGTTCTAAAAGCTTCACTTATTGGGGGGTCAAATTCTTTTTCTCTTCCAGGAAAGTTCTCCCTGATAATGTCTTTGAATAAGGTTTTAATGTCATTTATGCTATCTCCTGCTTTTTCATTTATTCCAATTATTCTTAAGTTGTTTATCTTTGAGTCATCTAGCAGCTGCTGAATTGATTTTTCATGGTCCCTTGCTGTTTTTAAGAATTCTTTGTTTTCATGATCAGTAATTGCAAGCCTGTCTTCTATATCTGAGATCCTGTCCTCACATTGGCTTAATCTGCTACAAATACTTTCAATGGAATTTTTGTTCTCTTGGATATGTGCTTGAATCTGCTTTATGGATTCCATTTCTTTCCTATGCTGAGCATTCATGGTTTCTATAGTTTTCTTAAGCTCATCTTTTTTTTGTCTGTATCAGCTATAGTGTCCTTAAGCATAGTCTTCATTGTGGACATTATCTCTGCAGTTATCTGTGAAATTATTTCTGTTTTAATTTTTTCTAGAGCCTCATTCAATTGTTTTGTTTTTACCCCTTCAGATATGCCAGGTGGGTGGCTTTCGGATTGTCCCACCTCATTGCCCCCTCCATTTGCCTTTGGTGAATTGGATGTGTGGGGTTGCATCTTGTTTAAGTGTCATCTCATTTTTTCTTTCTTTAATTCCTGGGGTGATGTTTGTAAATTACCTATGATAGGTTACTTTATTGCTAGTGTTCAAGATCCTTACAAGATGACTACTTCTCTGCAGTATCTTCCAAGTGGAGCTTGCTTTTGGGTTTTGAGCTTTCTGCCAGATCCTACCTCTTCAATTCATTGGATGTGATAAGTTACTAGCTGTTTGGCCCAGTCCTTGATTCTTTGGTACTGTGCCACTGTATTTTCTGTGTCCCTTAGTCAATATCAATCATGAAATATCAGGAAGGAAAGCTGTTTATAACAATTATTTTATATTTGGCTATAATGGTAACTGAAGCATCAAACACAGCCTAGAAAATGACAGACTGAGCTAACCATTTACCACTTTTAGCCGTATAAAGTAGAGTTGCGGTTATATAACAAAATCTAAAACACACCAGAAAAATTATATGCAGTATACAAGTCCTTAGTATGTCAATTTTTCCCCTCAGGAGTTTAAATTTAAAATGAGTTAAGGAGGAAATAGAGTATTGTGAGAAGAGGAAGGAATTAGATGTAAGGTTAGAGGACCAAGAGGGATCCCACTAACATTGGGACACTGGTGCAGAGGACTGGTGGGAAAAAGAGAAGGAAAGGATAAAAGGAAGAACAGATCACAACCACAATCACAAAGAGGTTAGAGGTGCTGTTTACACTCATATAAAAGCCAGAGAGAATAATGAAGGAAAGAGCAAATAGACAAACAGAAACAAAAATGAAGACAAAAACAACAAAGCAAACAGATAAAACAGAAATAAAACCCCACAAAAGAAAAAAAATAAAATAAATAAAATAAAATAAAAATAAAAATAAAAATAAAACAAAAATAAAAACCCCTTCACCAGAACAAAAAACTAATGAGAGAGAGAAAAAAATAAAATAAAATAAAGAGAATCAGTTCCAGGTGTTGACTCTGCTGTAGGCAGGCACCGTGTGATGACAGAGTCCTGTTCCATGCAGGTCCATCCCAGCAAGCCAGGAGCAGCCCTCTGGCGGGGCGGTGAGCAGAGCGTGGTCTTTCAGGCGGAGACCGGTCTCCTTCGCCTGCCGCTGTCAGTGCACTGCTTTCGCGCCACTCTGATTTTTTTGCCACGCCCCCCACAACGGCCCGGGCCAGTCACTCTCTGGCGCGGGACAGGTGTGGCTGAGAGACCAGTCTCGTTCACCCGCTGCTCTCAGCGCACTTTCGTGGGGCTGAGAGGCACCACGCTGCCCTGTCCGGAGCACAAGTTCAGAGCTGTTTTCGAGCCGCTCTGATTTTTGCTGCACTCCCCCACAATGGCGCCTGGCCAGTCGCTCTCTGGCGCGGGACAGCTGTGGCTGAGAGACACTCACTCACCGCCGGCCAGCGCCATTCTCCACCACTCCCCTGCCCCACCGCTGTCTCACAATCCTCCGTGGGGGCTCCCTGGGTGCCAGTTGTCACCGTGTGTCCACAGCTTTGAGCTTCTGTCGCGCCGTGATTCCTGGGATGGTAGAAGGTGCGTGCAGGGTCTGCTCCTTCTTTGTTGAAAAGTACCCTTCACTGGTGCTGGGGGTCCCAAGCTGTGCTTCAGAACTTTTCTGGGTCCCGGGGGGGCATCTGCCCCCCTCCTGTGCTCTCCTGGTCACTATATTCCTGTAGTCCAATGGCAACTTTTAGAGAGTTTCTCTGCGTGCTTGTTACTCATCTTCCATCTTTCTTCCTCCTCCCCGCCATCTTTTTTCCTCCTCCCCACGCTCTTCTTTTTTTTTTTTTTTTTTTTTTTTTTGTGGGTACCGGGGGGACGACCTCAGGACCTCGCGTGCCAGCAGGCGCCTGTGCCACTGAGCGATATCACCGGCCCCTTTTTCGTATGTGGGTTCCGGGAGTTGAACTCGGGCCTTCGCGCTTGCAAGGCAGGCGCTTAAGCCGCTGAGCCATCTCACCGGCCCCCCACGCTCTTCTTGACTTGAGCATTTGTGCTGAAAAGTCCGCTGTGATTCTGATGGGCTTTCCTTTATAGGTGATTTGTTTCTTTTCTCTAACAGCTTTTATGATTCTACTCTTATATTGAATTTCTGGAATCTTGACTATGATATGCCTGGCTGAAGATTTTTTTTGATCATGGCTAATTGGAGTTCTATAAGCCTCACTTATCTGAATGTCAAATTCTTTTTCTCTATCAGGGAAATTTTCTGTGATAATGTCTGTGAACAGTGTTCTGATGTCATTTATGCTATCTCCTGCTTTTTCATTGACTCCAATCAATCTTAAGTTATTCTTATTTGCATCATCTAGCAGCTGCTGGATTGATTTTTCATTGTCCCTTGCTATTTTTAAGAATTCTTTCTTTTCATGATCACTAATTGCAAGCCTGTCTTCTCTGTCTGAGATCCTGTCCTCACATTGGCTTAATCTGCTACAAATACTTTCAATGGAATTTTTGTTCTCCTGGATATCTGCTTGAATCTGCTTTATGGAGTCCATTTCTTTCCTATGCTGAGCATTCATGGCTTCCAGCATTTTCTTAAGCTCATCTATTTTTTTGTCTGGATCTGCTCTAGCGTCCTTAAGCATGGTCTTCATTGTGGACATTATCTCTGCAGTTATCTGAGAAATTATTTCTGATTTAAATTTTTCCAGAGCCTCATTCAACTTCTTTGTTGTTACCACTTCAGAGATGTCAGGTGGGTGGCTTTCAGTTTGTCCCACCTCACTGCCCCTGGGTTTGCCTTTGGTGAACTGGATGTGTGGGGTTGCATCTTGTTCAAGTGTCATTTCATTTTCTTTTCTTTCTTTAGATTAATTCCTGGGTTGCTGTTTGTAAATTGCCTATGGTATGTTGCTTTATTGCTAGTATTTCAAACTCTTAGGAGATGGCTACTTCTCTGAGGTATCTTCCAGATGTAGCTTATTATTTGGGTTTTGAGCCTGCTGCAATATCCTACCTCTTCAATTTGTTGGAGATAAGAAGTTGCTGCCTGTTTGGCCCAGTCCTTTGTTCTTTGGTTCTGTGCCACAGTATTTTCTGTGATTCTTAGACAATCTCAGTCTTGGAATACCAGGAAGAAAAGTGCCAGTCAGTGTGTCCTTCTGGGCTGGTGCTTCTCTGTACCGTGGCATCTCATGTTACTCTGCAGAGATTCCCACTGGAGCCATGGATGGAGTGGCAGCTGCCCTGAGTTCTGAGCTCAGCTGCTGCCCGCCCCCCACAATGGCACCAGGCTAGTGGCTCTCTTGCGTGCCTTATGGCTGGGCGTCAGAACTCACCACCAGTCAGTGTGTCCTTCACGGCCGCCGCTTCTCTGTTCCGTGGTGTCTCATGTTCCTCTGCAGAGGTCCCTGCGCCAGTCAGTGTGTCCTTCATGGCTGCTGCTTCCCTGCACTGCCACTTCTCGCATTCCTCTGTGGAGGCTCCCAGGGGCCCCGGCAGTCACCTCGTTTAGGACTGGAATTCAGTACAGAGTCCTGTGTGAGTCCATGTCAGAAACCAAATTGTCTGCATTGGAAGGCTGAAGAGTCTGTGCTGGAAGTGTGGAGATAAATGTCTAAAGGTAATGGTGAAGACTGGAGCTCCTCCAAAAAGATAAAAAGCAAGACTTCCTTCTTTCCCTTTTTATTCCATCCAGGCTACAAGCCTATTGGTTGGTGCCATCCACATCCAAGGTGGGTCTTTCTCTTCTGTAAGTCAATCATCCAGACACACCCAGGACTGTGCTAAATCAATGAGCTAGGTGTTTCTTATTTGAATTAACACCATAATTAACTATCATATATGGTTAACTATCAGGCTAGGTCAGTAGCCTGTGGCACTATTGGGAGGTGATAGAAAAGAGGTGAGGCCTGGTGGTCATTGGGGGCTGTGTCCTTGTGCATTGTCTTTGAATGTCTGTTTAGTCTCAATTTACAAAGTCATTCTGGGTGAAGCCCACATAGTTCTGGGCTTTGACCACTTGGTCTCCCCTTCTAATATCCATGTCCACCTCTGGTAGTGGCCCCTGTTTGAGAAGACCTGATGTAGAAGATCAGATTGGACTCTTTTTTTGGGAGGGTAGCAGGGGTCAAACTCAGGACCTTGCATGCCAGCAGGCACCTGTGCTGCTGAGCGATATCACTGGTCCTTTTTTTGTATGTGGGTACCGGGAGTCAAACTCAGGACCTCACACTTGCCAGGTAGGTGCTTATGCTGCTGAGCCATCTCACCGGCCCCAGATTGGACTCTTCATTGACCTTGGAGGCTTTTAAAAGCTGCTGCTGACTCCTCCTAGCTTTGTCTTTCCTCCTTCTAGACATGGGAGTTTGCTCCAGCTTGGCAACTTTGCAGGTCATCTCCCTGCAGGGACTTTGCTTCTCAGAAGGCTTGACTCCACAGAGAAAGTTTCAGGCCTTTGGGAGTGGCTTGTACAAAGATCTGGAACAGGAGTTAGGGCAGCATCAGCAGCTCTCCTGATGGTATGTGCTCAACTCACTGAGGGACAGGAAGTGCCAATGGGTTCATGCCCAGAGGAATGATCCTTCTCAAGACACATTCTGAGTCATGTTCCATAGTTCATCAGAGTTCATCACTGTGGGATGGATCCCAGTTGCGTACAGCAGTGATCTACTAATTATCATACACTGTCTTTGCTTTCCTGCCTTACTCTGGTCACATCTCCATCCTCTCACAATGCTTCCTCTCAAACCATTTCCATCCACATGTTAGTCTCAGAGTGTACTTTTGGGGAAACTTATGTACTAGGGTTTTTACATTCATTGTTTAAGTTGCTTTTCACACAGCCATGAAATATACATCAAATTCTTTCCAGGGAGGAGGATGCTGAGGTTAGGAGAGTTTAAACAGGTTTCTAAAAGTCACAAAGAAAATAATGCTGGAAGTTCATGTGAGATGGAGAGATCACTTGGCAAGACAGCAAGCCACAGCACAGGGAGGGGCCAGGAATGACCTTCCTTTAAGCCTCACCTCTTAATAGTCTGGCTCCATCTTAACACTGCCACACTGGGAACCAAGCTTCCAACACATAAACTCTTAGGGTACAAACCACATCCAAACCATAGCATTCCACCCTGACCTCTATTAGTCCATGTCCACTCACATTGCAGAAAGGCCATACTGCCAAATTCTTGGCTCATTCCAGCATCATGCAAAAGTCCAAGTCCAAAGTCTCATCTGAGACTCAAGGCAAACTTTCCAGCTATGACCCTAAAACGTGTAAAATAAGTTATATATTTCTGAGATACAGTGATGAGACAGGTGCAGAGTAAACATTCTTGTTTGAAAATGGAGAAGCAGGGAAATAGAAAGGAGTAATTGGCTCAAAGCAAGACCAAAATCTAGCAGTGCAGATATTAAATCCTGAAGTTCCAAGTAGTGCATGCTGTAACAGGGGGTAGGCCTCAAGGCCTTGGGAAGCCCTATCTCTTCATCTTTGTGAGTCACAGGCTGCATGGTTACTTGACTGAGCTGGCTTCATGTACTGCTTGCAACTTTTCCTGGTGGGCATACCACACTTCACGCTGCTCTATCTTTCTGGGGTCCTGATTTTGGCTCCATTCTCATAGCTCCATGAGGCATCAACACTTTGGGGCTTTCTGTGGGCTTCCACCCCTGCAGAAACTTCCATCTGGCCTCCCAGGGTTTCCTTTGAAATCTTGGTGCAAGCTGCTAGGACCTCATAATTCTTGCATTCCATGTTCCTGCAAAACCAGCACAACATAGACTACAAGGTCTGCCCTTGACACAAACTGGGCTGGAGCCCACATGAGCCACAGTTTCAGCTATGGATCATTTGGCTGGGAAGCAGGGAGTCAGAGCTCATGGAGGGGTCAGTAATGACCTCCTATTTGGTCCCATCTCTTCAAGATCCTACCACCTCTTACTATCAGCACACTGAGGAAAAATTTTTTAACACATGACGTCTTGTGGAACAATGTACAACTAAAGAAAGCACCAGAAGTTTCAATACATAATGCATATAAAATTATTAACAGAATGTTATATTCTTTTTTTTTGGTACTAAGTCTATAAAAGTCAATATCTTCATATGAGATTGTATAGAAAATATCAACCTAGAGCAGCCACAATTTAAGTGTTCAATACCCAATATTTACTATGTTAGAAAGCATAAGACTAGGTTTTCCTGGGAAAGGAAAAGAGTCCTGTGGAGACTTGAAAATAGATTAGAGAAGGACAGGCAGTGATCAAAAGGCCATGGAGGTTGTTTTAAGAGTTTATTTAGGCAACAGTTCAAAGTGGGCAGAGATAAGACTTATGTGCAGAAGTTTACTGCTGTAAATGCTGCCATGAGTGGCATATTTATGCAGATGGCTTTGAGGTCCAGAGCACTTGTTCTCACATCTGATGGCCTGAGTTTGAATCACACTCCAACATAGACCAGCTGTGTGATATGAAGGCAGTTCCTTTATTCTTCTGGGATTTGGTTTACTTATCTGGGAAATGAGAACACTAATAATAACTGCCTCATAGAGTTATTTGGGGATTCAGTGAATTAAACCCTGAAGGCATTTAAAATGATTGTTGCTGGACAGTGAATGTTGGCCAAGGAGTGTTCTGCAATGAATTATTCCTGAGCCTGCATTCCCTGGAGAGGGCACTGAAATGGCTTTCTACTATGGAGGGCTGTATGGACTGTGGGCATGCTGGTTCTGTTTATGAATGCTCCAAATCTTTTACCTCCTATTGTTGCAGGAAAAATTGAGTCAACAGTAGCCAGGAGCTTAAGAGAAGAAAGGAAATTTTATTGACACTAGTGGACCCCAGAGGAGTAATCTCCAAAGCTGAGGTGCTGATTACTGAGAGCTTGTCTTTTTTATAGGGTAGCAAACAGAAGTTACAAAAATGAGATAAGCTTTAGCTGAAGGTTGTTGTACAATGGATATCTTGTGGTGAGCATAGTTGTATGTAGCAAAGTTGTTATTAGCACATTCACAGAAGTCTCAATTTGATGACCAATCATATGATTTAGCTGATTTTAGTGGCAGAGAACAGAACGGCTGCAGCTTTATTGAACAAAATGGCTGCAGTTGGGCCGGTGAGATAGCTCAGTGGCATAAGCACCTGCCCGGCAAGTGCGAGGTCCTGAGTTTGACTCCCAGTACCCACATAAAGGAAAAAAAGGGCCAGTGATATCACTCAGCAGCACAAGCGCTTGCTGGCTGGCAAGCACGAGGCCCTGAGGTCGACTCCTGGTACCTACATAAAAAAATGGCTGCAGTTAAGTCAGGATTTCTGCTTCATTCCCCCCTCTTGATCCTCCTCAGGGACTTTGAGGGGCATCACCATTTGAGTCTATGAGGGACTGTTGAGTGTAGGCAGGGCCTGAGTACATCAAACTCAGATAACTTGGGGGTCTCTCCTTCCGGAGAGCTGTCTCATTTAACCTCTGAATTAAACTATATGCACAGCGGATTATATAGCAACTCATAAGAATGAAAATTTTAGTAGCAATGATCAGTGAATTAAGTATGGAGGCCACTAAGCCCTTTTATTTGGCAAACCATTGTTTCAGTAAACTTATAAATGGGTCATTAACTCCAGCATTTTTGGCTAATTCTTTTGACAGGGTTGTTAGGCCTTGGAGGGCCTTGGTAATTATGTCATCTGGGGCAGTGTTGTTTGGGGTAAAAGTACAGCATTGGGTTCCTATCTTAACACAAATACTACCTTTTTCTGCTAGAATCATATCCAGAGTGAGTCTATTTTTCCAGGCCATCTGGCTGGCAGGCCTGAGTTGTTCAGCTATTCCCTTAATAGCATCCTGGGTGTAATTTATAAACCTTTGATTATAGTAAACATAGTTTATATAATCTATATTTTTGTTGACAGTGACCTACCAGAACAGTGAACTGCAAGCTAGTCCTGCAGCTACTTGGTTTTGAGTTTTAAATTAACTGGGGACCCCTCGTAGGACCCTGATTGCATCCATCTAGGTAGTAGAGTCAAAGGAACCTGGGGGCTGATTTATTGCGTGACATTTCCTCAATGCATGGGGAGGATCAGGAGGAGAGATTGCCCTTGGAGCAATTGTAAAGGGAATTGACTAGGGCACAGGTTCCAGTCCAGCCATTGGGAAGGGTTGGGTATAGAGATTTGTTGCATAACCACCAGACATTTCCATGTGGAGTAGTGAAATCCATTGCCTGAATTAGGGTTAAGTGTTTCCCTATTGCTTCTGGGAATAGCTGAGGGTAACCAATCCCAATACTGACAATAAGTATAGCATTAAAACATGCATTTTTCTAGTTTTCCCAGTTGGTGGTGCAACAGCCTAGAGTCCTATAGCAAAAAGCAAGGTTAGAATTTTAAGGAGTCCTAGGAAGGAGGGGGGAAGCCAATAAAACATTCCGAGGTTGGCATCCTCAGCTTTGGCTGTGCATGGACCTGTCAGCTTCTGGGTGTGACAGGAGCAGGGCTTGGAGTTTTCTGGCAATGGAGGGTGGTCTTCAAGGGGTTGTCTGGATCAGGTGATGCCTCCCAATGCTCACTGACAGCACGGTGGGCTCTTTCTTGATGAGGGTGTGATGTATCCAAAGTTGGGTCTCTGCAGCTTTAACAGCTGTGGGGGTGAATCCAATGGGTCCAGGTGAGCATCAAACATGGAGAAGGGCCATAGGAAGAAGGTCAGTCCGTGGGGTTTTGGTTTCATGGCAGAGCTTGGCTAGGGTTGTCTTCAAGGTCTGGTGTATCCATTTTATCTTTCCAGAGCTCTGAGGCCTATATGTACTATGCAGTTTTCATTTTATATGGATCAGTTTAGCGAGGTTTTGAATTATTTCTGTTAAAAAGGCTCGGCCATTGTCACTTCCTATGGACAGAGGGAGTCCATATCTGGGAATAATTTCTTGGAGCAATGTTCGACTGACCTTGGAGGATGTTTCTGTTCAGGTGGGGAAAGATTTTACCCAACCAGAGAAAGTAGAGACTAGGACCAGGAGATATCTTCATCCTTTGTTGGGTTTGACTTCAGTGAAGTCTATTTGTATATCTCTAAAATGTGATATTTTAGTCAGTTGGATCCCTGGAGGGGGGCTTAGGCCTCTGAACTAGATTATCTTGAGTGCAGGTTTGGCATCATTGGAAGAGAGTGGAGCAGATGCTGCCCAGGAGTGGGATGTAATAGAAGTGGCCTAGGAGCTCTTTCATGGCTGTTTTTTCACCATGGGTTAGATTGTGATGCTTTTGAACCAGGCATAAGCCATTTTTTGGGATGACAATTTGTCTACCTGGGAGTCACCACCAGGGGGCTGGGTCCCTTAGTGGCTTGCTCTTGTTTTGTCCAGTCATCTTATTTCTTTGTATATGCAGGCAATTGATTTTTGATTACCATCACAGTATCAGGAGGAATGTCCATTAGAAGTTCTAGGTTTGCTTATGTGGTGTTTTGTCCTTCAGCAGCTTCTTTTGTAATTTTATCTGCTTTATTGTTTTCTAAGGAGATGAGACTTTTGAACTTTTGATATCCCTGGCAGAGGATGATTGCCACTTTGGTGGGTTTCCAGACAGCAGCAAGGAGCAGTAGAATTTCTTCTTTGTTTTTAATGATTTTTCTTTCTGTTGTGAGTAATCTTTTCTCTCTATATATCATTCTGTGTACATGAACTATGGCAAAGTCATACCTAGAGTCCATGTAGATGTTGATCTGTTTTTTTTCTGACAAATTGAGGTCCTGTAAGAGGGCTCATAGTTCAGTTCACTGTGTAGACCATCCCTTGCAGGACAAAATAACTTTGTCCAAGGTGACTGCAGCATATTCAGTCTGTTGGACTCCATTCCTAACAGAGCTACTTCCTACTATAAACAGGGTGTACTCAGCATCTGTCGGGGGGTCCATCTTTAAGTCTGGTTGGCTTGAGAACAGCTCATTGGTTAGTGCCAGGCAGTCACAGTCTAGAGGGCCTAGCTCAGTAGGCAGGTATGTCATAGGATTGAGTGGTTTTATCACCACAAGAGTCAGGTTAGGATTTTCACATAAGAGTCCTTGGTACTGGGTGACCCAGCTGTTGAAGAGCCAGAAATGTCCATGGTTATTCAGGAGGTCCAGTATAGCATGTGGTACCTGGATGGTTAGGTCTTGGCCCAAGGTGAGCTTGTCAGCCTCCTTGACCAGAAAGACAGTGGTTGTGGGAGTATGGAAACAAGAGGACCAGCCCTTAGTGACTGGATGTAAGTGTTTGGACAGGTAGGCCACTGGGTGCTCCCAAGGGCTGACAGTTTGAGTAAGCATCTTTGAAGCCACATGTCATCACTTATGAACAAACAAGTTAAATGGGTGAGTTACCTGGAATTCCCAAGGTTGGGGCTGTACAGAGGGCCTTTTAAATGTCATTGATGGTTTTTTCTTGTTTTGGGTTTCAGTTGAAGGTGTCAGATTCTTTTCCAGACAAGGCATTGTGTAGAGGCCCTGCTTTTTCTGTGAACCCAGGAATCCAGATTCTGCAGAAGCCAGCAGCTCCAAGGAATTTTTAGAGTTTCTTTCTCATGGTTGGGACCAGGATGGAGCAGATGACCACTTTTCTTTCCAGTCCAAGGGCACAGTGTCCCTGATTTAAGTCAGATACCAGATATCTGATTTTTTCTTTGTAGGTTTGTGTCTTTTTCCAAGATACCTTGTAGCCAGTATCTGTCAGATGTTGTAGCAGAGGTTTTGTGTCTTTCCAGCAGGTAGCTTGGCTGTCATTAGCCAGAAGAAGATTATCACTGTTGGAGACTGGACTGTACAGGGTTAAGTTGCTAAACACAGGGACCTCTGGCTGTGTTGGAAAAGAGCATATGCATGGTGCTCTGAAGTCAAGATAACCATAGCTGAGGCAACCAATGACATGGGCTGCTGACACCCCCTATTCTAGAGCAATAAAGCTGCCAACCCTACAGACAAGACAGTTCTCTTTATTGGCAAAATTTTCTACTTGGAGAAGTCTTCGAAGGGACTCCCAAGGTCCTGCTCAGTTCCCAGGCTTGCTTCAGTATCCCCTTCCTTTGTTTGAAAACCAAACAAATACAGGCTGCCCAGAGAAGTTCTTTGTCTTAACCCCCAGGGAATCTCAAATTCTGTTAGAGGGTTTTGATCCTCCTGGAGTCCTAAAATCATACCATTTGTCTCTTTTATTTAAGTCATTCACTGTCCACTTGTTTAGGAGGTTGCAGGCCTGATCAGTCTGTGAAAATCAACATATTGGAGGAGGGTGCAGTGATATTCTATGCTGGGGAAACTAGTGAGGTCAGCTGTGAGGGCTTCTCCAAAGAGGGTAGGCACATTTTTGAATCCCTGGGGAAGCCAAGTCCAGGTCAGTTGACTTTTGAGTACAGAACTGAGGTCTTGCCATTTAATGGGAAAGAGGGACCGGCTGACAAGAGCCAAATGAAGGTAGAAGAAGGCATCCATTAGGTCCAGGCAGGTGTACCAGCAGGTTGTGTGTGGCAGAAGACTGAAAAGAGTATAAGAGTTTGGGATTGCAGGATGGAGGGCAGCCACAGTGGCACTGACAGCTTGGAGATCCTGAACTGGGTGATATTACCCATTGATTTTCTTTACAGACAGGAGAAGTGTATTTTAAGGTGATTGACAGTCATGAGTATTCTGTAGTTCTGAAATTTCTGATGTGTGGTTGAATTTCTAGTTGAGCCTCTTGTGGCATGGGGTACTGTTTGATGCAGGTGGGGGTTACCCTGGGATGGAGTTTCACAATCAGAGGTGGGTGGTGGATAGCCAGTCCAGGAGGAGAATCTTCAGCCCAAACTCAGGGAAAGAGAGTCCTGAGAATTTTTGGGTCGGTTTCATCTGTGTGTATCCATCAATTGCCATTTTTCTTTTTAGGGGGCTGTGACAGCAGGCAGGAAATGTGGCTGTGGAGCTGGAAGGGACAGAAAAGCAGACTGTCTCAGAGAGAAGGTGATAGTGGCTTTTAACTTAGATAGAATGTCTCTCCCCAGGAGTGGGATTGGGCACTCAGGCAAGTAGAGAAACTCATGTGTGGTTTGATGTCCTCCCAGGCTGCAAGTTCATGCCTGGCAGAAGGGGTGCCCTAGTGATGGTAACCATTTTTCTGACAGAGGGGCAGCAGGTTGGGTAACTACAGTGATCCATTCCACTGTCTACCAGGAAAGTCATAGGTTGGCCTCCAAAATGTACATGGACCGTGGGCTCCCAGTGACTCAGCTGAAGAAGGGAACCTGTCTCAGACTAGCCTGGTCTGGCCTAGTCTGAGCCCATCAGACTGATGAAAGGGTTGTCATCTGACCCAGGTTAAGCTTTTGCGAATCCTTATCTTTTAGTCTGAGTGGGCATTTATTTTTCCAGTGTCCATAGCCCTTACATCTTGCACATGGTCTTTGGCCAGAAGGTATGGTCATCTACCAGACTGGATTTTCTTGCAGATATCAGGTTCTACTTAGGCAATGAATGCTGCGTCTATCTCTGTAGATTTTCTGGGGGCTTGGGGTCAAAAGGAGTGTAGACCCGGTAAGCTTCACAGAGTTTCTCATGAAAGTCTGAAGGGCTTTCATCAGGCTTCTGGGTAACAGTAGTAATTTTTGACATAATGAAGGGTTTTTGCCCCCCTCTTTGATGCCTTTGAGAAGGGCTTGATGGTATCTGTGGATTGCTCTGTGTCCTGCTGGGGTATTGTGATCCTAGGTGGGGTGACTTTTTTTTTAATGGGGGTACCGGGAGTCAACCTCAGGACCTCGTGCTTGCCAGAAAGCACTTGTGCCACTGAACAATATCACCGGCCCCTTTTTTCCTTTATGTGAGTTCCAGGAGTTGAACTCAGGACCTCGTGCTTGCCAGGCAGGTGCTTATGCCACTGAGCTATCTCACTGGCCCAGTGACTTTTGGGAAAGGCCATGGCAACCCATCCATCAAGGCTGATAGTCCATGGAAGGACCTCTCCCTTTAGCCAGTTTTTTTTTTTTTTTTTGCCTCGGTCAAAATGTGGCGATGTTTCTCAGTGTTGAAGAGTCAGAAGGAGTTGCTAACAGTCATCCCAAGAGGGCACTAGATGGTGCCATCTGACCAGGATAGGTGTGTAAGGGCTCCTGGGGGAGGGCTTCTGTGGACCAATGCAGGCAATGACTGATTGGACTCTTTGGAGTTGGGGGTTAAAAGGCATGATCGTGTGGTGTCAGATGAACTGGTGGTGGTAAGGGGCTGGGAACTGATGAGTCAGGAACAACAGAAAGACTGGTGGCTGGAACTGGTTCAACCGGCTGCACTGCAGGTAGCAGAAGTGGCCTGGAGGGGTCTTCAGGGAGGATGGGTTTTTCTTATTAGGCTCTGTAGGTGAACCAGTGGGTCCTTTGTTAGCAGGGACATAAGACTTTGTCAGAAAGGTGGTATTCGGTGTGAAGGCTGATGAACTAGTGCAAGGCTGGAAGCAGATGAGTCAAGAGTGGGAGGAGGAGGGCTGCCTGGTGGAACTGTAGGTGCTGGTAGCAGCTGCAGTGGCCTGATAAGGGGTGATAAATCTGCCATGGAGGAATCCTCAGGAAGGATGATTATTTGTGAGGGAGTCTGTTCTGGTGCAGAGCCAGTTTGGTTTCATTTTAACTCAGTAATCATCAGAAAAGCCTTTAAAAATTCTTTAGGATACATCCCAGAATTGTAAGCTTTGACTAATTAGATCCCATTCTGATTCCCTACGTGTATGTGGTGTTCCCTTGTCCAGAGATGCAAGAGACAGACAAAGGTAGGGTGTCCTCTTTGAAAGAGGACCAGTCAGATGCTTGCCTGGCTGCTCCCCTCTTGGGAATGAAGATGTCTTAGCAATAGGTGCACCTGTACCCCCAGGCCAGGTCAGTGACCCCTATTACAGAGGTGTGAGTCACCTTTGAGCCATATGCCAGGCCACAGAACCACAGGACAAGCCCACTTGAACTCTGTAACTAAAGCTGTGGAGCTATACAAACGACCATCCGAAGAAGCTGGATTCACCAGGGATGTCATACATTCACTCACACATTCATTCAGAGGTTAAAACATTCCACCCTTCACCCAGAAAACAGAAACTGATAGAAGGTGATCTGTATCCTCTTCCATCCTTGACTTGGGATGGACTGATTACCAGGAAAACAGAAACACCCAGGATGGCCTTACCATGATTCAGAAGTCTGGATGGTTTCATTTTGTTCTCCTTTAGAGCTGGTGATGGAGGTGGGTGTGTCCCAGTCCATGTCCTGGAGGCTGCAGAGGGGACCTCAGAAGTCAGAGTGGCATGCCTCCCATCCAAGTGCTGCCAGGATGTGGAGTGCGGGAGACCCATCTCCATGCCCCATGGCAAGGGCCATGCAGGACTGTAGTTGTCTTGTTTCCTGGCCCAACACATCAGAAACTGTTGTGAGAAAAATTGAGTCAATAGTAGCCAGGATCTTAGGAGAAGAAAGGAAATTTTCTTGACACTAGTGGGCCCCAGAGGATTGTGAGCTTTGACTAGTGGATCTCCAAATCTGAGGTGCTGATTACAGAGAGCTTGTCTTTTTCTATGGGGTGGCAAACAGAAGTTACACAAATGAGATGAGCTTTAGCTGAAAGCTGTGGTACAGTGCATATCTTGTGAGCATAGTTGTATGTAGCAAAGTTGTTTTTAGCACATTCACAGAAGTTTCAATTTGATGACAAATCATAAGCTTTAGCTAAGTTCAGTGGCAGGGAACAGAATGACTGCAACTTTATTGAACAAAATGCCTGCAGTTAGGTCAGGATTTCTGCTTCACTATTAGGCTTCCCCCCCAAAGGAGTGCTGAACTGGCAGAAAACTGACCCATTACTTGCAGAGACCTGGGGGATAGCTGCACAGTCCACTCATTCAGAGTGAAAATAGGAAATGTCTTCTTGGGAGAACTGGCTGTACTGAGTATCAGTTTTTCTCAGAAGCAATACATTCTGTTTATAGAAACTGAAGATATCTGGGATGTCTTGCAGACATTCCATAACATTCTAGAATTTTGATTTTTTTAACTAATATCTGCCAAACTCCTACTATGACATAGCACTGGTTCTTTGTTGAGGAGAGGGAGGCAACCAGATAGAAGATTATTTGCTGTTAAAGATGTCACATTCTGGGCCGGTGAGATGGCTCAGCGGCGTAAGCGCCTGCCTTGCAAGCCCGAGGGCCCGAGTTCGACTCCCGGAACCCACATACGAAAAAGGGGCCGGTGATATCGCTCAGAGGCACGGGTGCCTGTTGGCGCATGAGGTCCTGAGGTCGACCCCCCGGTACCCACAAAAAAAAAAAAAGAAAAAAAAGATGTCACATTCTAGTGAAGGATTGAGCTAACAGGATTGCAAATAAATGGAGTAATCACATATTGATTAGTCACCAAGAAGGAAATGAATGTAGTGCTCAGACTCAAAGTAATGGGGGAGTAATTAGGGAAGTAATTAGCGAAGGCAGGGAGGGCCTCTCTGAGGAGGTGGTATCTTAAGTTGAGACATGAAGAATTAGGAATGTATAACTTTTTTTTTTTACTTTTTAATTTTTAATTTTTTATTTTTTTTCCAAACTTTATTTATTTTTTTTTAAAGACAACAAGTAAACATTCTCATGTATTAACAAACTCAAGCATTGGAGAATATACAAATACCTTTTGGAGAAAAATATTACTCAGTATAAGATTAAGCCATGCAAAAGCTAGGTAAAAATAGAAGACTAAGGAATGGAATAGTCACAGTGAAATTTCATTTTCATACTAGGGAGACAATACGATGTTTACTAATGTGCATCTGGTTTATTTCTCTTGTGAGTATTTTCTCGAGTTGCATCCATTTACCTATAAAAGTTTCCAGTTTATCTTTCTTTTTTTTTGTGGGTACTGGGGTGTCGACCTCAGGACCTCGCGTGCCAACAGGCACCCATGCCACTGAGCGATATCACCGGCCCCTTTTTCGTATGTGGGTTCCGGGAGTCGAACTCGGGCCCTTGTGCTTGCAAGGCAGGTGCTTACGCCGCTGAGCCATCTCACTGGCCCAGTTTATCTTTCTTTATGGCTGAGTAGTACTCCATTATATAGAAATACCACATCTTTTTTATCCAAAGAATCTATAACTTTAACACAAAGAATGCTAAAAAATGTTAGAGAAAAAAAATCAAATAACCTATAGAGGAAAGTCTATTAGAATAACAGTGGATTTCTTAACACAAACATGAAAGGCCAGGAGAGTTGAAGCAATGTTTTTCAAGCCCTAAAGGAAAAGAGTTATCACCCCAGATTACTATGTCCTATGAAATTGTTTTTCAAAATTAATGGAGAGGGCCGGTGAGGTAGCATAAGTGCCTGCCTGGCAAGTGCGAGGTCCTGAGGTCGACTCCTGGAACCCACATACGAAAAAAGGGCTGGTGATATCGCTCAGTGGCACAGGTGCCTGCTGGCACATGAGGTCCTGAGTTTGACCCCCGGTACCCACCAAAAAAAAAATGGAGAAATAAAGACTATGACAAAGTAAATCTAAAAAAAATCATGACCACTGAACCAGCATTGCAGAAAGTACTTAAGGAAATCATATGCAGAGAGAGCAAGGGCAACATCACCAGAGTCCAAAGGAAGGAATACTTCTAACTGGGGGAATATTTAAAAGGAAAAAGAAGAAGAAAAAGGAATCAGCACTGGAAAAATAATGCAATGACAGGATTTAGTATGTACCTTTCAGTAATAACACTCAATGTCAATTCAAAAGACAGACTGGTATACAGGTCAAAACCAAAACTCAAACATATGTTTCTTTTTTTAATTAGTAAGTCACTTTATTTTTTTACTTTATTGGTACAATTTAGATATACATAATGATAATATTTATTGTAGGGGATTTGTACCTGTGCATGGTATATCTTGCTCCTTTTGTTCCCATTTCCCTCCCCTCTCTTCAACCCCTCTTTCCCTCTTTATTTACAAAAACTTTGTTTCCATTTTTTCCTTCTATTCTTTTTTTCCTTTCTTTCCTTCCCCCTTCCCCTCCCTTGTTCCCCTTCTCATATGAATATGTTCTTTCCATTTCCCAATATCTATTATACATTCTGGTCCTTATTTACACTTTCAGTTTCTCACACCAGAGAAACCATGCAATATTTGAACATGTGTGCTGTATTTATTTCACTTAAGTGTATGATCTAGGGGTTGGGAAAAAAGATGGTGGATGTGTAAGAAGCAGGCAGCGAAACTCTCTAAAAGTTGCCACTGGACCACTAGAATACAGTGACTGGGAGAGTGCAGGGGGGAGGGAGGTGCCTCCCTTGGACCCAGGAAAGTTCTGAAGTGCAGTTCAGGACTCAGGTGCCAGTGAAGGGTACTTTCAACAATGAAGGAGGAGACCGCGGTGCCTTCTACCTGTCCCAGGAACTGCGGCGACAGAAGCTCAAATCTGAGGACACACGGTGACAGCTGGCACCCCGGGAGCCCCCGTGGAGGATCACGAGACAGCGGCAGGGCAGGGGAGCGGTGGAGGACTGCGCTGGCCAGCGGTGAGTGTCTCTCAGCCACAGCTGTCCTGTGCCAAAGAGTGATTGGCCAGGTGCCATTGTGGGAGGTGCAGTGAAACTCAGAGCAGTGCAAAAACACAGCACTTGGGACTCGTGCTCTGGACAGTGTGGCACTGCGCCTCTCAGGCCTACAAAAAGTGCTCTGACAGTGGCAGGTGAAGGAGACTGGTCTCTGCCTGAAAGTACATGCTTCTGCTCACTGCCCCACCAAAGGACCTCCTGGCTTACTGGGACAAACCTGCACAGAACAGGATTCTGTCACCACACAGTGCCTGCCTACAACAGAGCCAACACATGGAAATGATTCTTTTTATTTTTTTATTTTTTATTTTGTTTTAATTATTTTTTCTTTCTTCTTTTTTCTCTCATTTGTTTTTTGTTCTGGTGAAGGGTTTTTTTTTGGTGGGGTTTTATTTTTGTTTTGTTTGTTTGTTTTGTGGTTTTTGTCTTCATTTTTGTTTCTGTTTGTCTATTTGCTCTTTCCTTCATTATTCTCTCTGGTTTTTATATGAGTGTAAACAGAGCTTCTAACCTCTTTGTAATTGTGGTTGTGATCTGTTCTTTCTTTTATCCTTTCCTTCTCTTTTCCCACCAGTCCTCTGCACCAGTTTCCCAATGTTAGTGGGATCCCTCTTGGTCCTCTAACCTTACATCTAATTCCTCCCTCTTCTCCCAATACTCTATTTCTTCCTTAACTCATTTTAAATTTAAACTACTGAGGGAAAAATGGATATATTAAGGACTTGTATACTGAATACAATTTTTCTGGTGTGTTTTAGATTTTGTTATATAACCACAATGCTACTTTATATGGTAAAAAGTGGCAAATAACTGGTTAGCTCAGTCTGTCATTTTCTAGGCTATGTTTGATGCTTTAGGTACCATTATAGCCAAAAGTGAAATAATAGTTCTAAACAGCTTTCCTTCCTGATATTCCATGATTGATATTGACTAAGGGTCACAGAAAATACAGTGGCACAGTACCAAAGAACCAAGGACTGGACCAAACAGGTAGCAACTTCTCATATCCAACAAATTAAAGAGGTACGATCTGGCAGAAAGCTCAAAGCCCAAAAACAAGCTTCACTTGGAAGATACTGCAGAGAAGTAGTCATCTCCTAAGGATCTTGAACACTAGCAATAAAGTAACCTACCATAGGTAATTTACACACATCACCCCAGGAATTAAACTAAAGAAAGAAAAGAAAATGAGATTTCCCTTAAACAAGATGCAACCCCACACATCCAATTCACCAAAGGCAAACCTAGGGGGCAATGAGGTGGGACAATCTGAAAGCCACCCACCTGACCTATCTGAAGTGGTAACAACAAAGCAACTGAATGAGGCTCTGGAAAAAATTAAAACAGAAATAATTTCACAGATAACTGCAGAGATAATGTCCACAATGAAGACCATGCTTAAGGACACTATAGCTAATACAGACAAAAAAAAAGGACAAGCTTAAGAAAACTATAGAAACCATGAATGCTCAGTATAGGAAAGAAATGGAATCTATAAGGCAGATTCAAGCAGATATCCAGGAGAACAAAAATTCCATTGAAAGTATTTGTAGCAGATTAAGCCAATGTGAGGACAGGATCTCAGATACAGAAGACAGGCTTGCAATTACTGATCATGAAAAGAAAGAATTCTTGAAAATAGCACAGGACCATGAAAAATCAATTCAGCAGCTGCTAGATGACTCAAAGATAAATAACTTAAGAATAATTGGAATAAATGAAAAAGCAGGAGATAGCATCAATGACATTAGAATCTTGTTCAGAGACATTATCAGGGAGAACTTTCCTGGAAGAGAAAAAGAATTTGATCTTCATATAAATGAGGCTTATAGAACTCCAACTAGACATGATAAAAAAAAAAAAAAAAAAAAAAAAAAAAACTTCAGCCAGACATATCATAGTCAAGATTCCAGAAATTCGACAGAAGGGCAGAATCTTAAAAGCTGTTAGGGAGAACAGACAAATCACCTATGAAGGAAAACCCATCAGAATCACAGCTGACTTTTCAGCACAAACCCGCAAGTCAAGAAGAGCTTGAAATGATGTATTTCAAGTTCTAAAGGAAAATAATTTTCAACCCAGATTGATGTACCCCAAAAACTATCTTTCAAAATTAATGGGGAAATAAAATACTTTCATGACAAAGAAAATCTGAGAAAATTTATGACCACCAAACCAGCACTCCAAAATGTTCTGAAGGACATTCTAGAAAGAGATAACAATGACTACAGCTCCAGCAACCCCAACAGAAGGAATCCACCAGGCAGAGCAGATAATTAAATAGAGGGAGAGGGGAAAAACAAAGAGTGGGAACCAATAACAGGAAAATATCACGACTAGTATAGGTCAATACATCAGTTTTAACCATCAATGTTAATGGTCTCAATTCACCAATCAAAAGGCACAGACTGGCAAATTGGATTAAGAGGCAGGATCCAACAATATGCTGTATACAAGAAACACATTTAATTCAGAAAGAAATTCATAGACTGAAAGTCAAAGGATGGAAAACAATACTCCATGTGACAGGAACCTAGAAAAAAGCAGGGGTAGCTATTATTTTTGCAGACAAAGTGAAATTCAAGCCAAGAATGACTCAGAGAGATAAAGACAGTCATTACATCCTTGTAAAGGGGACAATCCAAGAGGAAGAGATAATGATCATAAATATATATGCAACAAATACCAGTGTACCCACCTATATAAAACAAGTATTAATGGACATGAAAAATCAAGTAAGAACTAATATAATTATATTGGGGGATTTCAATACTCCACTGTCACAAAAAGACAGATCAACTGGACAAAAAATCAACAATGAAATAGTAGAACTGAACCAAACATTTGAACAAATTGACTTAGTAGATGTCTACAGAGTGTTCCACCCCACAACATCAGAATAGACATTCTTCTCAGCTGCACACAGGATGTTCTCCAAAATAGACCACATACTAGCTCATAAAACCTGCTTAAGTAAATGCAAAGGAATTGAAATTATCCCATGCACATTATCATACCATTGTGCAGTGAAACTGGAAATCAATGGCAAAAGAAATCACAAAAACTCCCTAAACACATGGAAATTAAATAGCACCCTCCTGAACAACCAATGGGCACAGATGAAATTAAAGAAGAAATTAGACACTTTCTACAAATGAATGATAATGATGGTACAACATACCGGAACTTATGGGATACAATGAAAGCAGTCCTAAGAGGGAAATTTATAGCATTAAATACCTATATCAGGAAAATAGAGCAAGCGCAAATAAACAACTTAATGGTGAACCTCGAACTTCTAGAAATAGAAGAGCAGGTTAAGCCAAAAGCCCGTACAAGGGAGGAAATTATAAAGATCAGAGCAGAAATTAACGTATTGGAGACTAAAAATACAATACAAAGAATCAATGAAGCAAAGAGTTGGTTCTTTGAAAGAATAAATAAGATTGACAAACCCTTATCCAACCTTATTAAAAAAAGAAAAGACTCAAATCCATGCAATTGAAAATGAAAAGGATAATATCATGACAGACTCTGTAGAAATCCAGAAGATCATCTATACCTACTTTGAAAATTTATATTCTACTAAGATGGAAAATGCAGAAGAAATGGACAGATTCCTAGATACATATGAATTACCAAAGCTGAATCAAGAAGATTTAAAAATCCTAAATAAACCAATATCAACCAATGAAATCAAAGATGTAATTAAAAACCTCCCAACAAAGAAAAGCCCAGGCCCTGATGGATTCACTGCCGAATTCTACAAGAAATTTAGAGAAGACCTAACGCCACTACTTCTTAAACTCTTTAATGAAATTGAAAGGGAAGCAATACTCCCAAATTCATTCCTGGAAGCAAGCATTACCCTGATACCAAAACCAGAGAAGGACCCAACTAAGAAAGAGAACTACAGACCAATCTCCCCAAAGAACACAGATGCAAAAATTCTCAATAAGATACTGGCAAACAGAATCCAACAAATCATCAAGAAGATTATACACCATGACCAAGTTGGATTCATCCCAGGGATGCAAGGATGGTTCAACATATGTAAATCAATGAATGTAATACACCATATTAACAGAACCAAGGACAAAAATCACATGATCATCTCAATAGATGCAGAAAAATCTTTTGACAAAGTCCAGCACCTTTTCATGATAAAAACCCTACAGAAAATTGGAATAGATGGTCTTTATCTCAATCTGATAAAAGCTATCTATGACAAACCAACAGCCAATATTATACTAAATGGACAAAAACTGAAAGCCTTCTCTCTAAAATCAGGAACAAGACAAAGATGTCCACTGTCCCCACTCTTATTCAACATAGTTCTGAAAACTTTAGCCAGAGCAATTAGACAAGAGAAAGAAATAAAAGGAATAATGATTGGAAAGGAAGAAGTTAAATTATCATTATTTGCGGATGACATGATACTCTACACAGAAGACCCCAAAAACTCCACTAAAAAACTGCTAGATTTAATAAGCACATTCATTAGTGTAGCTGGATACAAAGTCAGTACTCAAAATTCAATAGTCTTTCTGTACACAAACAGCAAACTTACTGAAAGAGAAATTAGGGAAACAATACCTTTCACAATAACATCTAAAAAAATGAAATACCTAGGAATCAACCTCACAAAGGATGTAAAAGACCTCTATACTGAAAACTACAGTACTCTGAAAAAGGAGATTGAAGAGGATATCAGAAAATGGAAAGATATCCCTTGCTCCTGGATAGGAAGAACCAATATAGTGAAAATGGCCATACTTCCAAAATTGTTATACAGATTTAATGCATTTCCAATCAAAATTACTACAGCATATCTCCAGAATTAGAGAAAAGAATCCTAAAATGCATTTGGAATCAGAAGAGACCTAGAATAGCAAAGGCAATTCTGGGCAACAAAGGCAAGGCAGGGGGCATCACAATCCCCAACTTGAAATTATACTATAAAGCTACTGTGATAAAAACAGTGTGGTACTGGCAAAGAAAAACAGACCTGAAGATCAGTGAAACAGATTAGAAGATGCTGAAAGAACCCCAGACTTACTAAGCCACCTTATCTTTGACAAAGGTGCCAAACACATTCACTGGAAGAAAGATAGCCTCTTTAATAAATTGTGCTGGAAAAACTGGCTCTACACATTCCGAAGATTAAAACTAGACCCATATCTTTCACCATGCACTAAACTAAATTCAAAATGGATCAGAGATCTAAATATTAAACCAGAAACATTAAATCTGCTGGAAGGTAAGACAGGTAAAACCCTTGAAGACATTGGTGTAGGCAAAGACTTTATGAATAAAAACTCAACCACAGAGGAACTATCACAAAGACTAGGATCACAACAACTGGGATCTCATCTTATTTAAAAGCTTTTGCACAGCAAGAGAAACCACCAACAGAGTGAAGAGACAACCCACAACATGGGAAAAAATGTTTGCCAGCTGTTCCTCAGACAAAGGATTACTATCGAGAACATATAAAGAACTCAAAAAAATCAGACCTCCCAAATTTAAAGACCCACTCCATAAATGGGCATCTGAGATGAATACACATTTCTCAGATGAAGAAATACAAATGGCAAATAAATATACAAAAAACTGTGCAACATCACTAGTCATTTGAGAGATGCAAATTAAAACAACACTGAGATACCATCTCACTCCAGAAAGAATGGCTCTTATTAAGAAATCAACTAATAACAAATGCTGGAGGGGCTGTGGGGAAAAAGGAACCCTTCTTCACTTTTGGTGGGAGCGTCGACTGGTACAGTCACTGTGGAAATCAGTGTGGAGATTCCTCAGAAAACTAGGGTTGGAGGTCCCATTTGACACAGCTATTCCCCTTCTGGGTATCTTCCCAGAAGAGTTAGAAACATCGTACCACAGCGATATATGTGCACCCATGTTTATAGCAGCACAATTTGTAATAGCCAGATCCGGAAACAACCCAAATGCCCATCAACTGAGGAATGGATAGGAAAGATGTGGTATTTTTATACAATGGAGTAGTATTCAGCCATAAAGAAGGATAAACTGGAGACTTTTATAGGTAAATGGATGCAACTCGAGAAAATACTCATAAGTGAAATAAACCGGATGCACATGTGTAAGCATCGTATTGTCTCTCTAGCACGAGAAACTGAAAGAGTAAATAAGATCCAAAATGTACAATATACATGGTGAATCAAAAAGAAACTGGTCAAAGGAAAAGAGAGACTGGGTTGGGGGAATAGGGAAAAGAAAGAAGGGAAAGGAAAAAAATTGCATATATATATATATATATATATATATATGATGGTTAAGATAGATACACTACTAATTTTACTTAGTTCATTGAAGAGTAAGGTTTGTGCCAATAATGTTTGGACAATTGAATGCTAATATCTGGTATCCTGCATAACTAACTTAAAGATAACAATACACAATGCATTAACCGTTGTTCCCCTCCTATTGTGTTGTTTTGAAAATTTGTTCTTTTTTGATTTATTTTGTTTTGTTTTTTCTTCTCTTTAAAAAAAGAGTATGATCTAAAGGTGTATTCATTTATCTAGAAATGTCTCAAGTTTATCCTTCTTTATGGCAGAGTAGTACTTCTTTGTACAAAACTCCCACATCTTCTTTATTCATTGGTTGATGCGCATTTAGGCTGTTTCCAAGATTTAGCTATTACAAATTTTGCCACTATAAACATGGGTATGCATATACCGCTGTGGTATGATACTTTCAATTCTTTTGGGAAGCTACCAAGAAGGGGAATAGCTGGATCCATTGGAGTCTGTAGTTTTAGATTTTGAGGAATCTTCACACTGATTTCCACAGTGGCTGCACCAATCTATAATCCCACCAACAATGGAGAAGTGTTCCTTTTTCCCCACAGCCCCACCAGCATTTGTTATTGGTTGCTTTCTTGATAATAGCCATTCCTCTGAGTGAGATAGAATCTCAGCATTATTATTTTTTTTTTGTGGGTACCAGGGGATCGACCTCAGGACCTCGCGTGCCAACAGGCACCCGTGTCACTGAGCGATATCACCGGCCCCTTTTTTGTATGTGGGATCCGGGAGTCGAACTCGGGCCCTCGCGCTTGCGAGGCAGGCGCTTACGCCACTGAGCCATCTCACCGGCCCTCTCAGCATTATTTTAACTTGCATCTCTAAAGTGACCAGTGATGTTGAACATTTTTTCATATATTTATTTGCTGTTCATATTTCTTCATTTGAGAAGTGTCCATTCATTTCAGATGCCCATTTTTTTTAATTTTTTTTTATTATTTTTTTTATTATTATTTTTTATTTTAAAGAGAAGAAAAAACAAAACAAATCAAAAGAAGAACAAATTTTCAAACCAACATAATAGGAGGGTAACAATGGTTAATACATTACGTATTACTATCTTTAAGTTAGTTATTCAGGACACCAGACATTAGCATTCAATTGTCCAAACATTATTGGCACAAACTTTACTCTTCAATGAACTAAGTAAAAATGGTAGTGTATCTATCTTAACCATCTTATATATATATATATACAATTTTTTTCCCTTTCCCTTCTTTCTTTTCCCTATTCCAGTCTCTCTTTCCTTTTGACCAGTTTCTTTTTGATTCACCATGTCTATTGTACATTTTGGATCTTATTTACTCTTTCAGTTTCTCATACTAGAGAGATAATACGATGCTTACACATGTGCTTCTGGTTTATTTCACTTATGAGTATTTTCTCGAGTTGCATCCATTTACCTATAAAAGTCTCCAGTTTATCCTTCTTTATGGCTGAATAGTACTCCATTGTACAAAAATACCACATCTTTCTTATCCATTCCTCAGTTGATGGGCATTTGGGTTGTTTCCAAGATCTGGCTATTACAAATTGTGCTGCTATAAACATGGGTGCACATATGTCGCTGTGGTACGATGTTTTTAATTCTTCTGGGAAGATGCCCAGAAGGGGAGTAGTTGGGTCAAATGGGACCTCCAACCCTAGTTTTCTGAGGAATCTCCACACTGACTTCCACAGTGGCTGTACCAGTCGACACTCCCACCAACAGTGAAGAAGGGTTCCTTTTTCCCCACAGCCCCTCCAGCATTTGTTATTAGTTGATTTCTTAATAGTAGCCATTCTTTCTGGGGTGAGATGGTATCTCAGTGTTGTTTTAATTTGCATCTCTCGAATGACTAGTGATGTTGCACATTTTTTTGTATATTTATTTGCCATTAGTATTTCTTCATCTGAGAAATGTGTATTCATCTCAGATGCCCATTTTTGGAGTGGGTCTTTAAATTTGGGAGGTCTGATTTTTTTGAGTTCTTTATATGTTCTCGATAGTAATCCTTTGTCTGAGGAACAGCTGGCAAACATTTTTTCCCACATTGTGGGTTGTCTCTTCACTCTGTTGGTGGTTTCTCTTGCTGTGCAAAAGCTTTTTAATAAGATGAGATCCCAGTTATTGATTCTTTGGGATAGTTCCCGTGCGGTTGAGTTTTTATTCATAAAGTCTTTGCCTACACCAATGTCTCCAAGGGTTTTACCTATCCTACCTTCCAGCAGATTTAATGTTTCTGTTTTAATATTTAGATCTCTGATCCATTTTGAATTTAGTTTAGTGCATGGTGAAAGATATGGATCTAGTTTTAATCTTCGGCATGTGTAGAGCCAGTTTTTCCAGCACCATTTATTAAAGAGGCTATCTTTCTTCCAGCGAATGTGTTTGGCACCTTTGTCAAAGATAAGGTGGCTTAGTATGTCTGGGGTTGTTTCAGCATCTTCTAATCTGTTCCATTGATCTTCAGGTCTGTTTTTTTGCCAGTACCACACTGTTTTTATCACAGTAGCTTTATAGTATAATTTCAAGTCGGGGATTGTGATGCCCCCTGCCTTGCCTTTGTTGCCCAGAATTGCCTTTGCTATTCTAGGTCTCTTCTGATTCCAAATGAATTTTAGGATTGTTTTCTCTAATTCAGTGAGATATGCTGTTGGAATTTTGATTGGAATTGCATTAAATCTGTATAACAATTTTGGAAGTATGGCCATTTTCACTATATTGGTTCTTCCTATCCAGGAGCAAGGGATATCTTTCCATTTTCTGATATCCTCTTCAATCTCCTTTTTCAGAGTACTGTAGTTTTCAGTATAGAGGTCTTTTACATCCTTCGTGAGGTTGATTCCTAGGTATTTCATTTTTTTGGATGTTATTGTGAAAGGTATTGTTTCCCTAATTTCTCTTTCAGTAAGTTTGTTATTTGTGTACAGGAAGGCTATTGACTTTTGAGTATTGACTTTGTATCCAGCTACACTACTGAATTTGGTTATTAAATCTAGCCGTTTTTTAGTGGAGTTTTTGGGCTCTTCTGTGTAGAGTATCATGTCATCTGCACATAATGATAATTTAACTTCTTCCTTTCCAATCATTATTCCTTTTATTTCTTTCTCTTGTCTAATCGCTCTGGCTAAAGTTTCCAGAACTATGTTGAATAAGAGTGGGGACAGTGGACATCCTTGTCTTGTTCCTGATTTTAGAGGGAAGGCTTTCAGTTTTTGGCCATTTAGTATAATATTGGCTGTTGGTTTGTCATAGATAGCTTTTACCAGATTGAGATAAAGACCCTCTATTCCAATTTTCTGTAGGGTTTTTATCATGAAAAGGTGCTGGACTTTGTCAAAAGCTTTTTCTGCATCTATTGAGATGATCATGTGATTTTTGTCTTTGGTTCTGTTAATATGCTGTATTACATTTATTGATTTACGTATGTTGAACCATCCCTGCATCCCTGGGATGAATCCAACTTGGTCATGGTGTATAATCTTCTTGATGATTTGTTGGATTCTGTTTGCCAGTATCTTATTAAGGATTTTTGCATCTATGTTCATTAGGGAGATTGGCCTGTAGTTCTCTTTCTTAGTTGGGTCCTTCTCTGGTTTTGGTATCAGGGTAATGCTTGCTTCCAGGAATGAATTTGGGAGTATTGCTTCCCTTTCAATTTCATTGAAAAGTTTGAGAAGTAGGGGCATTAGGTCTTCTCTAAATTTCTTGTAGAATTCGGCAGTGAATCCATCAGGGCCTGGGCTTTTTTTGTTGGGAGGTTTTTAATTACATCTTCAATTTCATTGGCTGATATTGGTTTATTTAGGATTTTTAAATCTTCTTGATTCAGCTTTGGTAATTCATACGAATCTAGGAATCTGTCCATTTCTTCTGCATTTTCCATCTTAGTAGAATATAAATTTTCAAAATAGGTATAGATGATCTTCTGGATTTCTGCAGGGTCCGTCGTGATATCACCCTTTTCATTTTCAATTGCATGGATTTGAGTCTTTTCTTTTCTTTTTTTAATAAGGTTGGATAAGGGTTTGTCAATCTTATTTATTCTTTCAAAGAACCAACTTTTTGCTTCATTGATTCTTTGTATTGTTTTTTTATTCTCCAATACGTTAATTTCTGCTCTGATCTTTATAATTTCCTCCCTTGTACGGGCTTTTGGCTTAACCTGCTCTTCTTTTTCTAGAAGCTCGAGGTTCACCCTTAAGTTGTTTATTTGCGCTTGCTCTATTTTCCTGATATAAGTGTTTAATGCTATAAATTTCCCTCTTAGGACTGCTTTCATTGTATCCCATAAGTTCCGGTATGTTGTACTGTCATTATCATTCAGTTGTAGAAAGTGACTAATTTCTTCTTTAATTTCATCTGTGACCCATTGGTTGTTCAGGAGGATGCTGTTTAATTTCCATGTGTTTAGGGAGTTTTTGTGGGATCTTTTGCCATTGATTTCCAATTTCATTGCACTATGGTCTGATAATATGCATGGGATAATTTCAATTCCTTTGCATTTACTTAAGCAGGTTTTATGAGCTAGTATGTGGTCTATTTTGGAGAACGTCCCATGTGCAGCTGAGAAAAATGTGTATTCTGATGTTGTGGGATGGAACACTCTGTAGACATCTACTAAGTCCATTTGTTCAAAAGTTTGGTTCAGTTCTACTATTTCATTATTGATTTTCTGTCCAGTTGATCTATCTTTTTGTGACAGTGGAGTATTGAGATCTCCCAATATAATTGTATTAGTGCTTATTTGATTTTTCATGTCCTTTAGTACTTGTTTTATATAGCTGGGTGCATTGGTATTTGACGCATATATATTTATGATCGTTATCTCTTCCTCTTGGATTGTTCCCTTTACAAGGATGTAATGACCGTCTTTATCTCTCTGAATCCTTCTTGGCTTGAAGTTCACTTTGTCTGCAAAAAGAATAGCTACCCCTGCTTTTTTCTGGGTTCCTGTGGCATGGAGTATTGTTTTCCATCCTTTGACTTTCAGTCTATGAATTTCTTTCTGAATTAAATGTGTTTCTTGTATACAGCATATTGTTGGATCTTGCTTCTTGATCCATTTCGCCAGTCTGTGCCTTTTGATTGGTGAATTGAGACCGTTAACATTGATGGTTAAAACTGATATGTATTGACTTGTCATGATATTTTCCTGTTGTTGGTTCCCACTCTTTGTTTTTCTGCTTTCCGGCTATTTAATTATTTGCCCTGCCTGGTGGATTCCTTCTGTTGGGGTTCCTATCTCTTTCTAGAATGTCCTTCAGAACGTTTTGGAGTGCTGGTTTGGTGGTCATAAATTTTCTCAGATGTTCTTTGTCATGAAAGTATTTTATTTCTCCATCAATTTTGAAAGATAGTTTTGCAGGATACATCAATCTGGGCTGAAAATTATTTTCCTTTAGAGCTTGCAATACATCATTCCAAGCTCTTCTTGAATTGAGGGTTTGTGCTGAAAAGTCAGCTGTGATTCTGATGGGTTTTCCTTCATAGGTGATTTGTCTCTTCTCCCTAACAGCTTTTAAGATTCTGCCCTTCTGTTGAATTTCTGGGATCTTGACTATAATATGTCTGGCTGAAGTTTTTTTTGATCATGTCTAGTTGGTGTTCTAAAAGCTTCACTTATAGGGGTGTCAAATTCCTTTTCTCTTCCAGGAAAGTTCTCCCTGATTATGTCTTTGAACAAGGTTTTAATGTCGTTGATGCTATCTCCTGCTTTTTCATTTATTCCAATTATTCTTAAATTGTTTATCTTTGAGTCATCTAGCAGCTGCTGAATTGATTTTTCATGGTCCCTTGCTATTTTTAAGAATTTTTCCATTTCATGATCACTAATTGCAAGCCTGTCTTCTATATCTGAGATCCTGTCCTCGCATTGGCTTATTCTGCTACAAATACTTTCAATGGAATTTTTTATCTCTTGGGTATCTGCGTGAATCTGCCTTATGGATTCCATTTCTTTCCTATGCTGAGCATTCATGGTTTCTATAGTTTTCTTAAGTTCATCTATTTTTTTGTCTGTATCAGCTATAGTGTCCTTAAGCATGGTCTTCATTGTAGACATTATCTCTGCAGTTATCTGTGAGATTATTTCTGTTTTAATTTTTTCCAGAACCTCATTCAGTTGCTTTGTTGTTACCACTTCAGATAGGCCAGGTGGGTGGCTTTTGGATTGTCCCACCTCGTTGCTCCCTAGGTTTGCCTTTGGTGAATTGGATGTGTGTGGTTGCATCTTGTTTAAGTGTCATCTCATTTTTTCTTTCTTTAATTCCTGGGGTGATGTTTGCAAATTACCTATAGTAGGTTACTTTATTGCTAGTGTTTAAGATCTTTAGAAGATGACTACTTCTCTGCAGTATCTTCCAAGTGGAGCTTGCTTTTAGGTTTTGAGCTTTCTGCCAGATCCTACCTCTTCAATTCGTTGGGTATGCGAAGTTGCTACCTGTTTGGCCCAGTCCTTGATTCTTTGGTACTGTGCCACTGTATTTTCTGTGTCCCTTAGTCAATCTCAATCATGAAATATCAGGAAGGAAAGATGTTTAGAACAATTATTTCACATTTGGCTATAATGTTAACTAAAGCATCAAACACAGCCTAAAAAATGACAGACTGAGCTAACCAGTTATTTACCACTTTTAGCTGTATAGAGTTGCGGTTATATAACAAAATCTAAAGCACACCAGAAAAATTATATGCAGTATACAAGTCCTATGTATATCAATTTTTCCTTGAGGAGTTTAAATTTAAGATGAGTTAAGGAGGAAATAGAGTATTGGGAGAAGAGGAAGGAATTAGATGTAAGGTTAGAGGACCAAGAGGGATCCCACTAAATTTGGGACACTAGTGCAGAGGACAGGTGGTAAAAAGAGAAGGAAGGGATAAAAGGAAGAACAGACCACAACCACAATCACAAAGAAGTTAGAGGCACTGTTTACACTCATATAAAAAAACCAGAGAGAATAATGAAGGAAAGAGCAAATACACATACAGAAACAAAAACGAAGATAAAAACAATAAAACAGACAGATCAAAAATAAAACCCCACCAAAAAACAAAACAAAACAAAACAAAAACAAAAAAACCCTTCACCAGAACAAAAAAACAAATCAGTGAGAAAAAAAATAAAAATAAAAATAAAAATAAAAAAAATAAAAAGAATCAGTTCCAGGTGTTGACTCTGTTGTAGGCAGGTACCTTGTGACAGAGTCCTGTTCTGTGCAGGTCCGTCCCAGTAAGCCAGGAGCGCCCTCTGGCGGGTGGTGAGCAGTGGCACGTACTTTCAGGCAGAGACCAGTCTAGCTCACCTCCACTCTCGGCGCCCTTTCACGATCCCTGGGCCTGAGAAGCTCAGCGTGCTGTCCGGAGCGCGGGTTCCCTGCACTGGTTCCCGCCGCTCTGGTTTTTCGCCACGCCCCCCACAATGGCTCCGGGCCAGTCGCTCTCTGGCGTGGGACAGGTGTGGCTGAGAGTCCAGTCTCGTTCGCCTGCTGACCTGAGCACACTTTCGTGGGCCTGAGAGGCCCCGTGCTGCCCTGTCCGGAGCACAAGTTCCCAGAGCAGTTTCCGAGCCGCTCTGAGTTTCGCCACACCCCCCAGAATGGCGCCCGTCCGGTCGCTCTCTGTTGCGGGGCAGCTGTGGCTGAGAGACACTCACCGCTGGTCAGCGCCGTTCTCCGCCGCTCCCCTGCCCCGCCGCTGTCTCAGGATCCTCCGTGGGGGCTCCCTGGGCGCCAGCTGCCACCGTGTGTCCGTAGAATTGAGCCTCCGTGGCGCTGCAACTCCCGGGATATTAGAAGGTGCACGCGTGCGGTCTGCTTCTTCTTTCCTTCTTCTTTGTTGGAAGTCACCCGTCACTGGTGCCGGGGGTCCCAGATTGCGCTTCAGAACTTTTCTGGGTTTCGGGGAGGCATCTCCCCCCCCCTGCGCTTTCCGGGTCGCTATATTCCCGTGTTCCAATGGTAACTTTTAGAGAGAGTTTTGCTGCCTGCTTCTTACTCATCCGCCATCTTGAGGTCATTCTCTATCTTTATTGGTAAATTTTAGATATACGTAGTTATAACATTCATCTTAGTGAATTTGTACCTGTCCATGATATATCTTGCTTCTTTTTTTCCATTCCCCTCCTCTTCCTAAAACCCCTCTTCCTTTCCTTATTTACAAAATCTTTCTTTCCATTTTCCCTTCTATTCTCAGTTTTTCATTTCCCCCTCCCTCCTCCCTTCTTCTCCTTCTCTTTGAACATTTTCTTCTCATTTCCCAATATGTATTATGCATTTTGGCCCATATTTAAACTTTTGGTTTCTCACACCAGAGAAACAATATGTGTCAAATTTATTTCACTTTGGAGTATGGTCTCAAAGTGCATCCACTTAGCTAGAAATATCTCAAGCTTGTCCTTCTTTATGGCAGAATAGTACTCCCTAGTACAACTATTCACTGGATGATTGGCATTTGGCCTGCTTCCAGACTTAGCTATTACAAGCTACCACTATAAACACAGGTGTACATTTGTCACTGTGGTGTGATGGTTTTAATTCTTTCAGGAATATATGAAGAAGTGAATAGCTGGGTCAAATGGAGCCTCTAGTTTTAGTTTTTTTTTTTTTTTTTTTAATGTGGGTACTGGGAGTGCACCTCAGGACCTCATGCTTGCCAGCAAGCGCTTGTGCCGCGAGCGATATCACCAGCCCTTTTTTTCCTTTATGTGGGTTCTGGGAGTCGAACTCAGGACCTCACACTTGCCAGGCAGGTGCTTATGCTGCTGAGCTATCTCACTGGCCCTAGTTTTAGTTTTTTGAGGATCTCTCACTGATTTCCACAGTGATTGCACCAATCTATAATCCCACCAACAGTGGAGAAGGGTTACTTTTCCCCTACAGCCCTGCCAAGATTTATTATTGGTTGAATTCTTGATAATAGCCATTCTTTCTGCAGTGCGGTGCAATCTAAGCATTGTTTTAACTTCTATTTCTCGAATGACCCGGATGTTGAACATTTTTCGTGTATTTATTTGCCATTTATACTTCTTCATCTGAAAAGTGTCTATTCACTTCAGATACCCAATTTTGGATTGGGTCTTTAAATTTGGTGGTGGGGTCTGATGTTTATAGTTCTTTATATATTGTAGATATTAGTGCTTTTTCTGAGGAACAGCTGGCAAAAATTTTCCCCACACTGTGGGTTGTCTCTTCTCTCTGTTGGTGGTTTCTTTTGCAGTGCAAAATATTTTTAATAAGATGATTCCTGTTGTTGATTCTTTGTGATATTTCCTGTGGAATTGGTGTTTTGTTCATAAAGTCTTTGCCTACACCACTGTCTTCAAGAGTTCTACCTATTCTCTCAGCAGATTTAGTGTTTCTGCTTTAATATTCAGATCTTTGATCCATTTGTATTTTAATATAATGCATGGTGAAAGATATGGGCCTAGTTTTAATCCTTGGCATGTGGAAAGCCAGTTTTCCAGGCAGCATTTATTAGGGGGGCTATCTTTCTTCCAGTGAAGGTACTTGGCTCCTTTGTCAAAGATAAGGTGGCTAAGTATGTTTGGAGTGGATTCTGCATCTTCTAATCTGTTCCATTGATCATAAAATGTTTATTTTATTTTATTTATTTTTTTGCCAGTATCATTGCTGTTTTTAATCACAGTAGCTTTGTAGCATAATTTCAAGTCAGGGATTGTGATGCCCTGTGCCTTGTCTTTGTTGCCCAGAATTGCTTTTACTATTCTAGATTTCTTCTGGTTCCAAATGAATTTTAGAATTGTTTTCTCTAATTCTGTGATATATGCTGTTGGAATTTTCATTGGAATTGCATTAAATCTGTATGACAGTTTGGAAGTATGGACACTTTCACTATATTGATTCTTCCTACCCAAAAGCAAGGGATATCTTTCCATTTTCTGATATCCTCTTTAATCTCCTTTTTCAGAGTACTGTAGTTTTCAATGTAGAGGTCTTTTACATCCTTTGTGAGATTGATTCCTAGGTATTTCATTTTTTTGGATGTTATTGTGAAAGGTGTTGTTTCCCTAATTTCTCTTTCAGTGAGTTTGTTATTTGTGCATAGGGTGGCTATTGATTTTTGAGTATTGACTTTGTATCCAGCTGTGCCACTGAATTTGCTTATTAAACTGAGCAGTTTTTTAGTGGAGATTTGGGTCTTCTATGTAGAGTATCATGTCATCTGCAAATAATGATAATTGAACTTCTTCTTTTCTTATTGTTATTCCTTTTATTTCTTGTTCTTGTCTGATTGCTCAGGCTAAAGTTTCCAGGATTATGTTGAATAAGAGTGGAGACAGTGGACTTCCTTGTCTTGTTCCTGATTTTAAAGAGAAAGCTTTCAGTTTTTGCCCTAATATGATATAGGCTGTTGGTTTGCCATAGATGGCTTTAATCAGATTGAGATAAAGACCACCTATTCCCATTTTCTGTAGTGTTTTTATCATGAATGGGTGCTAGACTTTGTCAATAGCTTTTTCTGCATCTATTGAGATAATCATATGGTTTTTGTCCTTGGCTCTGTTAATATGGTGTATAACATTTATTGATTTATGTACGTTGAACCATCCCTGTATCCCTGGGATGAATCCAACTTGGTCGTGGTGTATAATCTTCTTGATGATTTGCTGCATTCTGTTTCCCAGTATCTTATTGAGGATTTTTGCATCTATGTTCATTAGGGAGATTGGCCTGTAGTTGTCTTTCTTGGTTGGCTCCTTCTCCAGTTTTGGTATCAGGGTAATGCTTGCTTCCAGGAATGAATTTCGGAGTATTGCTTCCCTTTCAATTTCATTAAGGATTTTGAGAAGTAGTTGTGTTAGGTCTTCTCTAAATTTTTTGTAGAATCAGCAATGAATCCTTCAGGGCCTGGGCTCTAATTTGTTGGTAGGTTTTTAATTCCATCTTTGATATCATTGATTGATATTGGTGTATTTAGCATTTTTATATCTTCTTGGTTGAGCTTTGATAATTCATATGTATCTAGGAATGTGTCCATTTCTTTGGCATTTTCCATCTTCTTAGAATACAATTATTCAAAGTAGGTGTAGATGATCTTCTGGTTTTTGGCAGGGTCCATAGCGATTTCACCCTTTTTATTCCTAATTGCATGGATTTGAGTCTTTTCTTTCCTTTTTTTAGTAAGGTTGGATAAGGGTTTGTCAATTTTATTAAATAGTTCAAAGAACCAACTCTTTGATTCATTGATTCTTTGTATTGTCTTTTTAGTCTCCAATATGTTATTTTCTGCTCTGATCTTGATAATTTCCTCCCTTGAATGAGCTTTTGGATTAGCTGGCTCTTCTTTTTCTAGAAGTTCGAGGTTCACTATTAAGTTGTTTGTTTGCACTTGCTCTGTTTTCCAGATATGGGTATTTAATGCTATAAATTTCCCTCTTAGGACTGCTTTCATTGTGTCCCATAAGTTCTGGTATGTTGTAATGTCATTATCATTCAATTGTATAAACCATCTAATTTCTTCTTTAATTTCATCTGTGGCCCATTAATTGTTCAGAGGGGTATTATTTAATTTCCATATGTTTAGGAAGTTCTTGAGGTTTCTTTTGGTATTGATTTCCAAATTCGTTCCACTATGGTCTGATAGTATGCATGGGATAATTTCAATTCCTTTGCATTTATTTAAGCAGGTTCTATGAGCTAGTATGTGTTCTATTTTGGAGAACATCCTGTGTGCAGCTGAGAAGAATGTGTATTCTGATGTTATGGGGTGGAACACTTGGTAGACATCTACTAAGTCCATTTGTTCCAAAGTTTGGTTCAGTTCTAATATTTTGTTGTTGACTTTTTTGTCTATTTGATCTGTCTTTTTGTGACAGTAGGGTATTAAGATCCCCCAATACAATTGTATTAGTGTTTATTTGATTTTTCATGCCTGTTAACATTTGTTTTTTATAGTTGGGTACACTGGTATTTGTTGCATATATATTTATGGTTGTTATCTCTTCCTCTTGGATTGGTCCCTTTATAAGAATGTCGTGACCTTCTTTATCTCTCTTAATCAAGTCTTGGTTTGAAATTCACTTTGTCTGCAAAAAGAATAGCTACCCTTGCTTTTTTCTGGGTTCCTGTTGCATGGGGTAGTGTTTTCCATCTTTTGACTTTCAGTCTATGAATTTCTTTTTGTTTTTTATTATTTTTTTTTTTGTGGGTACCGGGGGGTCGACCTCAGGACCTCACGCGCCAGCAGGCACCCGTGCCACTGAGCGATATCACCGGCCCCTTTTTCGTATGTGGGTTCCGGGAGTCGAACTCGGGCCCTCGCGCTTGCCGGGCAGGCGCTTAAGCCGCTGAGCCATCTCACCAGCCCCTATGAATTTCTTTTTGAATTAAATGTGTTTCTTGTATGCAGCATATTGTTGGATCTTGCTTTTTGATCCATGCTGTCAGTTTGTGTCTTTTGATTGGTGAATTGAGACCATTAACATTGATGGTTAAAACTGCTATGTATTGACTTATCCTTCTCATGTTATTTCCCTATTGTTGGCTCCCCACCTTTATTTTTTTCCCTCCCTCTGTTTAATTGTTTGCCTTTCCTGGTGGATTCCTTCTGTTGGGGTTCCTGGAGTTGTAGGCCTTGTTATGTTTTTGTAGAATGTCCTTCAAAACATTTTGGAGTGCTGATTTGGTGGTCATACATTTTCTCAGATGTTTTTTTCATGGAAGTATTTTATTTCTCCATCAGTTTTGAAGGATAGTATTGCAGGGTACATCAATCTGGGTTGAAAGTTTTTCTCCTTTAAAACTTCAAATACATCATTCCAAGCTCTTCTTGACTTGAGGGTTTGTGCTGAAAAGTCAGCTGTGATTCTGATGGGCTTTCTTTCATAGGTGATTTCTCTCTTCTCCCTAACTGCTTTTAAGAGTCTACTCTTATGTTGAATTTCTGGAATCTTGACTACGATATGCCTGGCTGAAGATTTTTTTGATCATGGCTCATTGGAGTTCTATATGCCTCACTTATCTGTACATCAAATTCTTTTTCTCTACCAGGGAAATTTTCTGCCATGATGTCTGTGAAAAGTTTTTTAATATCATTTATGCTATCTCCTGCTTTTTTGTTGACTCAATCACTCTTAAGTTATTCTTCTTTGCCTCATCTAGCAGCTGCTGGATTGATTTCTCATGGTCTCTTTCTATTTTTAAGAAGTCTTTCTTTTCCTCACCACTAACCACAAGCCTGTCTTCTATATCTGAGATCCTGTCCTCACGTTGACTTACTCTGCTGTGAATACTTCCAATGGAATATTTGTTCTCCTGGATATCTGCTTGAATCTGCCTTATGGATTCCATTTCTTTCCTATGCTGAGCATTCATGGCTTCCATAATTTTCTTAAGCTCATCTAGTTTTTGTCTGTATCTGCTCTAGAGTCCCTAAGCCTGGTCTTCATTGTGGACATCATCTTGCAGTTATCTGAGAAATTATTTCTGATTTGACTTTTTCCAGAGAATCATTCAATTGCTTTGTTGTTATCACTTCACAGATGTCAGGTGGGCGGCTTTTGGTTTGTCCCACCTAATTGCCCCCTGGATTTGCCTTTGGTGAACTGGATGTGTGTGGTTGCATCTTGTTTAAGTGTCATCCAATTTTCTTTTCTTTCTTAAGTTTAATTCCTGGGGTGATGCTTGTAAATTGCCTGATAAGTTGCTTTATTGCTAGTATTTCAAACCCTTAGCAGACGACTACATCTCTGAGTTATCTTCCAGGCATAGCTTGGTTTTGGGTTTTGAGTCTGTTGCAAGATCCTACCTCTTCAACTTGTTGGAGATGAGAAATTGCTGCCTGTTTGGCCCAGTCATTGATTCTTTGGTACTGTGCCACAGTATTTTCTGTGACCCTTTGTCAATCTCAGTCATGGTATACCAGGAAAACAGCTGTTTAGAACTATTATGTCACTTTTGGCTATAGTGGTACCAAAAGCTTCAAACACAGCCTAGAAAATGACAAACTGAGCTAACAAGTTATTTGCCACTTTTAACCATATAAACTAGATTTGCGGTTATATAACAACATCTAAAACAAACCAGAAAATTATAAGCAGTATACAAGTCCTTAATATGTCAATTTTCCCCTCAGGAGTGAAAATTAAAATGAGTTAAGGAGAAAATAGAGAAGTGGAAGAGGAAGGAATTAGAAATAAGGCTGGAGGACAAAGAGGGATCATGCTAGCTTTGGAAAATGTTGCAGAAGCCTGGAGGGAAAGAAAGAAGGAAGGGATAAAATGAACAGAACAGAACCACAACCACAAAGAGGCAAGAAACTCCATTTGCACTCATATAAAAATAAGATCCAACAATGCAGGAAAAAAACCACCACAGCAAAGAACAAACAAGAGAAAGTAAGGAAAGAATAAAAGAAAAAAGAAAAAAGCTCTGTTCCAGGTTTTTCTCTGCTGTCGCTGGTAGACAATGTGTGGAGACAGAGTCCTGTTCTGTGCCAATCTGTCCCAATAAACCAGCAGTAGCTTTTTGTGGGGGTAGTGGATAATCCCAGTGAGCCTGAACTTTCTGGCTGAGACAAGACTCTTTTGGCCTGCAGCCATCAGCACACCTTCTGTGGGCCTGAGCACAGTGGTGAGCCATAGATGGTGCTGGCAGCTGCTCTGAGTTCTGAGCTCAGCCACCCCCCTCCAAGATTGCTCCCAGGTAATCACTCTCTCACACAGGAATACTGAGCCCTCAGCACTCACCACCAGCCAGTGCAGTCCTTCATGTCCACTGACCCCTGCACTGCCATATCTCTCTGTGGCAGCCCCTGGGGTTGCCTGAAGTCACCGTTTGTCCGCAGGTTTGAACTGCTTCTGTAGCGCAGTGAGTCACGACTCAGGGAGAAGGCTTCAGCGACTACCTCCTTCATGTTTGTTGAAGTTTCTCTCTTCACTCCCTGGGTTTCTAATTGCACTTCAGATTTTTCCTGGGTCCAGGGGACCCACTTTCCTCCTTCTTGTCTTCCTTGAGTTGCTATATTCCAGTGTCTGCATATGACTTTCAGAGAGGCTCTTTCTCTGCTGCTCACCACTGCTGCCATCTTGGTCCATCCTGTAATCTCATTCTGCAGCATATTTTTGGATCTTGCTTATTGATCCATTCTGCCAGTGTGTTTCCTTTGATTGGTGAATTGAGACCACTTACATTGGTGGTTATAACTGATATATATTGACTTATCTTTGTCATGTTATTTTCCTGTTGTTGGTTCATTCCCCCCTGTGTCTAATTGCTTTTCTTGCCTTGTGGATTCCTTCTGTTGGGGTTCGTGGAGTTATGTAGTCCTTATTATCTCCTCTAATGTCTTTGAGAACATTTTGGAGTGCCACATTGGTGGTCGTGAATTTCTTTAGGTGTTCTTTTTCATGGAAGTATCTTATTTTTTCATCAGTTTTGAATGATGGTTTTGTGGGGTACATCAATATGGGTTGGAGGTTGTGTTCTTTTAGGGCTTGAAATACTTCACTTTTAGGGATCTCCTTGAATTGAAAGTTTATGTTGAGAAATCTGCTGTAATTCTGATGGGCCTTCCTTTAATGGGTGGATCTAGAGATGGCTGGATCTAGAGTGTGTGATGTGGGGGTTAAGTGTGTGATGGTGGGACTAAGGGTTTGTGATTACTAAGTTAGTCCACTGATTGGTTTGGCATCGTTCTGGGTATGGATAATGGGAAGTCTTACTCTCGGTGTGAGTGCTGCCTGAATAGCATATAAGGGACAGAAAGAGAGCTGCTGCTGTTTCTTGCTGCTTGCCACTTCACTGCTTTGCTGCCCTCCTGCCTTATGTGTGCCATGATCTGTTTTTCCTCTGTGATGCCTCTCTGCCATGCCACCTTGCCTTGGAGCCAGCCAACTATGAACATTGGGTGTTCAGTATTTTGTCTCAGCAATGAGAAAAATAACTAAGAGATAGAATCACATTTCTCTTTAGTTGTGTTCCTGAACAAAGAATTGTGTATCATTCCTAATCTTTCATATTTATATTAAAAATTCACCATACCAAAGCATCCTACTTCTCACATTACTCTTGCTGTAGATGGATATAAACTGAGGAGTGATCTGAGGCATCACAGAATTTTCCAAGCCTACCTTCTATCTGTCATCAACCATTTCTATACTGCACAATCTTGGAAGATGGAGGAGGTCTTTTTCTAGTCCAGTGATGGTGAACATTTTAGAGCTTTCAATGATAAACAGTTGGCTGCAGCATGTGTGCCATATGTATGTCACCACTGTTCTAGTCTATTCATCTGAGACAAGTTTCCCATGACAATAGGCATTTGTATTTAAGAAGCAACTGAAAAATAAAGACTTGAAATGCCACCAAGTGTCTGGGTGTCCCCAGCACACTCATGGGAGGCAAGGCAGTTGTGACAAATACTTACTGAGCATCTAGCATGGGGCCTGCCACCTAATAGTCACTAAATGTTAGACAAGTGATGTGTGTTTAACAGATTTTCTATAACTGTGGAGATCTCTACACTTAAGAATGATAAATTGTCTTTTTCTCTGGACTCTAGATGTTAGGTCCAACAGGGTTTATGAAAAAAGCAGTCTCCCTATCTGAGGATGAAGAATGGAAGAGAATACGAACACTGCTGTCTCCAGCCTTCATCAGTGGAAAACTCAAGGAAGTAAGAAATTAAGAGGATTTTAATTGAAAACTTAAGAGTGAGTCTGAGGAAAGGTAGAAACTAAGATTCTAGTCTCTTTACAAGGTGCAGTCTTCTGAGTTGGAGCTTTATAAGAATGGTCTTTTGTCTTTATGCCCTACGAGACCTATTATGAACTTAATTATAAACTGTCACATATTGCTTCATGATTGATAATGTCTTGTATTTCTGGGGCCTGAATCTATGGATTTATCTACAAATGGTGTTGTGTCTTATACTTAGATGTTCCCCATCATTAAACAGTATGGAGATGTGTTGGTAAAAAACCTGAGGCATGAAGCAGAGAAAGGCAATCCTGTTCACTTGAAAGAGTAAGTATCAGTACTTACTTGAAAGAGTAAGTGCACCTGTTTGACATCCAAGCTGCCGTGAGGCCCTATAGCTGCCTGCCAGGAAACTGAAATTCTCACTGCTGAGTTATTCCAGAGACCAGGTATTAGATCCAGGTGTTATTCCAGGGTGTGGTGTTAGAGTTCCAATAGGCCCTCCAAGAAGGGGCAGATCCCAAGAGAAGGCAGGGCATTTGAGGGAGGAAGGATTTTCTGCACTGAGTACAGGAATCAAGATTAGTTGAACTACTTATTTATCATTTGGCTATCCTAGGCAATAAAATACATAAGAAGGAAGCAAGGAAGCATGATTTAAAAAAAGTTGTAAGTGTAAAGGTTGGGGAATAGTGGGAGAAGAATTTACTTAGTGCATAGTGAAAGTCAGTGGAGGGGCCAGGGGTTACCATGTGTAACTTTGAACAACTTAAACCTCTTCCTGGGTTTTTGGAGATACAGCAAAATTTTAAATATTAAACCTTCACACCATTTTCCTTTCTTTTATGAGAGAGAGAGAGAGAGAGAGAGAGAGAGAGAGAGAGAGAGAGAGAGCAAGTGAGCCTGAAAAGGGTATGGTAGGGCAACTATACCATTGATTGTGTAAACTGGACATTTTGAAATAAATGGATACCCTAGAGGGCATACTGGGAAAACTGGGAACATGAGGTCACTTAGCCCTGGGATCCTACAAATAAATTTTCTACAGAAGTGTAATAACAATAATTATTATCTTTTTTTGGTCTTTTTGAGACAGGGCTTTGCTATGCACTTCAGACTGGCCTTGAACTCACAGCGATCCTCCTGCCTCAGCCTCCTGAGTGCTGGGATTACAGGCGTATGCCACCATGCCCAGCCTCATTATTAGTTTTCAAGCACAAAGTCTTGCTAAGTAGTCCAAGCTGAGCTTGTACCCACTGTGTAGTCCAGGCTGGCTTTACACTCATGATCCTTCTGCCTCAGCCTCCCAAGTAGTGGGATGAGAAGTGTATGTAACCAAAGCTAAATATAATAATTATTAATAAGGATAATTCTTGTTTTTTACATTATACCAAAATGATTCTGCCCCCAGGGCAGCCTCAGACCCCTGTATTGTGGGAGGAGCAGATCTATCAGGAGCTTGTGTAGGGGATGTGGAGAAGGAGGGATGATGTTCCTGGTTGCTTAGAACAGGGTGTTGCTGTTGTGTGATGTGCTGAAGAGGAATCAGCTCAGGACACACTGTGTGATGAGAGAAGACCTAGATCAATATCACCATTTGAGTCTCTAGAAAGAGTCCTGCTAAACATGGTTCTTACCCTCCCCATATACTGCTGTAGGTGTCTGCCTGTGGGTCTCTGTCTCTGTGATGGAGCACCAAAAGCTCAGAGTCTAACTCACCTCAGGTTCCCATCACCCCAAGCACAAGGGCAGGTGTCTCACTGGCTCCTTTAAAAAACCCCACGAGTGAGTATGAGGGCAGCATAGTGTTCAGCTGGTCTAGCAGATAGTTCTTCTTACGGTATGTGGCTCTCTGCTTGTCTTGCTGGTATATGATTTAGTCCCACTTCTTGAAAAATTTGTAGTAGAAGAGGTACAGACTTCAGTTTTCCCTGTCTTTCTCTGCTCAGAGTCTTTGGGGCCTACAGTATGGATTTGATCACAGGCACATCATTTGGGGTGAACGTTGATTCCCTCAACAACCTACATGATCCATTTGTGGAAAAAGCCAGAAAACTTTTAAGATTTGATATTTTGGATCCATTTATTCTCTCAGTAGGTATGTAGACTATTCCCTGTTCAACCTACCTGCCTCTTTATATTGTAACAGTTTATTGAGATATAATTCACATATCATACAATTCACCTGCTAAATATAGGCACTCCAATGCTTTTTTGGCACACTCAAAGAAATATGCATCAGTCGACATTGTAAATTGTAGAATATTTTCATCACCTGGGAAACATCGTACCTTTACACTTTCAGCTCCCATGCTCTTTGCCCTAAGCCGTCACTGATTTGTTTCTGCAGATTTGCCTTTTCTAGGCACTTCATATATATGGAACCATAGAATATACGGTCTTTCATGACTGGATTTTTTCATTTAGCCCTGTATTTTCAAGTGAAATATGTACCAAATACTTCCTTTTTTGGGCAAGTAATATTTCATTGTATTATGTAATACATTTTGTTTATCCACTCATCATCAGTTGATGAGCATTTGAGATATTTTTGCATTTTAGCTATTTTAAATAGTGTGTTATGAACAATTGCTTACAAGATTGTGTTTATATCCCAGTTTTCAATGTTTCTGGGTGTGTATTCAGGAGTGGCACAGCTGAGTTACAATGTAATTCTGTTTATCTTATTAAGGAACTGAGAGAATATTTTCTATTTGTCCCCATCCCATCCAAATGGTTTTCCCATGATTTTAATTACACCCATCCTAATGGGTCTGAAATGGTATAGCACTGTGGTTTTGATTTTCGTTTCCCTGGTGCGAGTGATTCTGTGCAATATCCTCTTAAGATAAACATGTGATCAAGTACTTTGATCATGTACAGATGAAATATTTGTTTTTGTTATTTGTAAGATTTATTATTTTTGTTATGTTTTAAGATTTGTTTATACTTTCTGGGTACAATTCCCTTACCAGATACATACATGACTTGCAAATTTTTCACCTATTTTGTACGTGTCTTTTCATGTTCCTGATAGTGTCTATTGAAGTTACAGTTTTCAGTCCTGATAATGTACAGTGCATGCGTTTGTCATTTTTACCTGTGGTTTGGTTTCATCGCTAAGAATCTGTATCTGAGATCATGAAAATTTGTTCTCTCGGCTTTCTTCTAAGACTTGTAGGATTGTAGACCTTATATTTATATTTTTGATCTATTTTGAGTTAAGAGTTGTATTCAGTGGTCCCTCTTTACTCTTTTGTGTGTGACTATCTAGGTCTCCTATTATCACTTTTTGAAAAGGCTATTTTTGCCCATTCAGCAGTCATGGCATCTTTCTCAGAATTCAGTGAACCATGACACATGGACTTTTAAAAAAATTATTCTTTATTTGTACACGTTTGTAGTACATAATACTTACATTTCTTGTGTGGAGTTGGTGCATGTACATAAAACATTTTAATTCTTTTTTCCATCTACTTTACATTCCCTGCCTCCTTCTCCCACTGTCTCTTGATCCCCTTACCATTTGAGAAACATCTATCTTTCTACTTCCCATTACCTATCTTTTATTTTACCCTTTATTTTTACTCTTGGTTTCTCATATAAGAGAAACCATGTGATATTTAAACTTCTGTGTCTGGTTTATTCAATGTAACGTTATAGTCTCAAAGTTCATCCATTTTTCCTATCAATGACTCAAGTTTATCTTTGTTTATGGCAGAGTACTACTCCACTGTGTGTAAATATCACATTTTCTTTATCCATTAATCTGTTGATGAACATATATCTGTTGAATCCTTCCAAGATTTAGTTATTATGAATTGTGCTGCTGTAAACATGGATATGTACATATCATTCTAACATGATGTCTTTATGTCTTTGAGAAGATACTTAGAATTTTAAATGTCAGTAGTAATTTCCCTTCTTTCCTTTTGGGTACTAGTAGCTTAAGTCATCCCTTTTTCTTGGTGAGTGTATGTAGAGGTTTGCCAATTTTGATGGTATTTTCCAAGAACCAGCTTCTTGTTTTATTGATTTCTGTATTTCATATTTTATTATTTTCTAGCTTATCTTTATTACTTTCATCCTTCTGCTTGTTTTAGGTTTAGTTTCCTCTTTTTTTAGTGAATTTTGGTGTAAAGTTTGATTATTCATTTGAGATTTAAAATTTTATATTTGTGAAGTTTCCTCTGATTACTGCTTTTGCACACTCTCCCAAATTTGGTATATCATGCCTTCATTTTTACTCATCTCAACAGAACTCCTAATTGCCCCTTGAGTTCTTCTTTGACTCATTGTTTATTTCAGAGTGTGCCAATTAATTCACGTGAATTAGTGAATTTTCCAATTTTGTGTTCTTGATTTCTGGCTTTATGCTATGGTGAATTAGTTTTATTCTGATTGCTCTTTCTTGAACACCGTGATTAATGAAATCACCAGACTATAGTCTGGTTTACCCAAAGAGACTCTATTCCAATAGATAAATGGGTAAGAAGTTAGGGAATTTAATCCTTCTTTTGTCACTCCAAAGTGAAGAAGGGTCCATTGATCTCACCGTTATGTTAGTGGCCTTCCATGTGACATGCCCTTGCTCAGTCCTCACTGACATCCTGAGCCCGCATGGCAGATAGCAAACGCTCCTGGTTGAGACTAGTGACTTTCAGTGTTTTGATTGTTTCAGGAAAGCATAACTGAAAAAAGTAAATTTTGTATTTTCATTAAAAATTGTGTTTTCTTTTGTGTGTAGTACTCTTTCCATTCCTCACTCCACTATATGAGATGTTAAATATCTCCATTTTCCCACGAGATTCTTTGAAATTTTTCACAAAATTTATAAAAAAGATGAAAGAAGATCGCCTGAAACCTAACCAGAAGGTAAAATGTGGTGGTAATGGTGGTGGTGACATGAGGACATTAACATTTTAATAATGTTCCTGACTGTATACATGTGATCTGTACACTTCTCTGTTTAATAGAGAATCCAGGTTTAGAGCAGGAGAGTTTTTATGTTTTCCAGGAAATAAGAAGGTGGAGGTGGGGAAGTCAGCATGAAAATGGGTCAGAGAGAGAGTTTAACATTGAAAAATAGGAATAAAATTTAGTGTGTTATGGCAGAGGTATTGTTAAAACAATAACTTTACCATTGTCCTTTCCTCAAAAAATTGTTTAAGAATAAAAATTATTGTTTAAAAATTATAGTTGCTGGGAGTATAAATCCCTAGGTATTATATCATTAAAGAATTATTTCAATTCTAAGCCTCTTATATGACACATTGTCCAGTGGAAGCTCCTATCAGGAACGTGGTGGAACTTGGTCTGTGTTAAATTTGAATTTATCTCTTGGCCCGGAATGTGCAGAGGTCTATTCTAGGAGTATATCTTTAATGCTAGGTAGCCCAGCTTTGTTTCCAGTGGCCTGAAGGCCAGCACAAGGATGTCAGCAGGTCAAGAAGGCAGGACAGGTGTTACTGAGGATTTTGTAGTGTTCTGGGAGTGTAGAATACTTGAAGATGATCACACAGACCTCACAATGAGCTCTGGAAATGGCAGCCAATTAATTTATAGACTGTTGGTCTAGCCTTCCCTTAAGATTAAGGGAAGAGGGCCGGTGAGATGGCTCAGTGGTGTAAACACCTGCCCGGCAAGCACAAGGGCCCAAGTTCGACTCCCGGAACCCACATACAAAAAAGGGGCCGGTGATATTGCTCAGTGGCACGGGCGCCTGCTGGCGTGTGAGGTCCTGAGATCGACCCCCCCGGTACCCACAAAAAAAATATTAAGGGAAGAGGACAGAAAGTACTGGAATCCAGGAGTTCTTCCTACACAATCAAGTGTGATAGGAAAAGAAGTAAGCCACTGTCTGGCCTGGAATCTGTGGTCAGAAACCAGAGTGAGAATCTGGGAGGGCAAGGGCCAAAGCTATTGGGCAGATAGGTGGTTTTCTCTCAAGGAAACATATTAATCTCCAAGGTATGCAGATGACAGTGTCCTTCACTGATGACTCAATACTAGCTAACCTTCTGGACTTGAAGGGGCCATATTGACAAAGGAGGTGAAGTTCTGCACTCCGGATTTACTTGTGACTTCATGATGGACCTTCTGTTTTTGAAATTTCTCTTCTAGCACCGAGCAGACTTTCTTCATCTGATGATGAACTCCCAGAATCCTAAAGACACAGAGTCCCATAAAGGTAACCAAGGATGCTGTACGGTCTACTGAAGGCAAAGCTCAGAGGGAGAAGTTTGTTCTGGAAGAGTGAAGAGGGTTTCCAGGCAGAGAAGCATTTCTGCACAATTTCAGAAAGACACAAACTCAGATATTATATGTGGTAGCCAGAGGCATTTTCTGGAAGCACACAGGCTTAAGTATGTTCAAGACTTGAAGGGTGACCATAATCAAGCATTTGAAGGCTGGAAGTCATTAGGGTTACCCATATCATAACCAATACTGATGCTTTTTGGCTTCATCCATACTCAGGGAATCAGAAACTCTGCCCAGAAATTTTCACCTCCACTTCCAATCAGAGGCATAGTACCCCCAAAGCAGTGATGTTCACTGGGAATACTTTGTGAAATTATGTTCACTAGGTTAATCAAATATAGACTTATTTTCTCTTTCACAGTGAATAAGCTTTGAGGGGAAACTGTAAATATCTTTTGACAGTGTAAATATCTTTCACAGTGTAAATATCTTTTTCTTCTTCATATATTCACCCACTGGTTTTATCATTCATGGATTTAAAAAAATTGACAGCTTTATTGAGATAATTCCCAGACCATACATTTTTTTTGGTGTTGTTCGTTTGTTTTTGTTTTTTTAAACAGGTTCTTGCTGTGTAGTTCAGGCTGGACTTGAACTCACTATGTAGTCCAGGTGGCCTCAAACTCTCAGTGATCATCCTGCCTCAGCCTTCCAAGTGCTGGGGTTTCAGGCCTGCACCATCACGCCCAGCCAATTCAGTCATTTAATGTATATGATTGTACAATATTGTGTATATTCACGAGTTCTAAAACCATAACCACAAGTAATTTTAGATCATTTTATCATCTTAAAATCCAAATATGTGCAAAAACATATACCTTTAGGTATTCTTGCCCAAGACTCCTTTTGCCCTTACCTCAGTCCACTATTCCTTTAAAAATTTTTATGGGTGTATGTGTGTGACACATAATAATTACATTCCTTTGGGGAATTGGTAGATTTATATTACATCTTGATTATTTTCATACCTTCCTTTCCTCCTCCTTGCCCTCCCCCCTCTCCTTTTCTTGATCCATGGATTTTGTTATAACCACTATTATTAGTGTATCAGTTACACAATGATGACTTTCAAGTTCCATCATTTTTCTACATTTGTGAACCAGTAGCTAATGTAAGGGGAATATTCATTCTTACATATTTATTTAGTTTTAATAGTTTTGATTATTTATATTAGTGTGATCTTATATATTCCCAAGGTATTCTTTTTATTATGATTTATTTTGTGTTTAAAATTCTCTCAGATTTCTCCACTTCAGGCCCTTTAATGTGTCCTAGTGTGTTCTTTCTTTTTTTTAAGTATTTTTATTGTTAGACCAGATTTCTTTTTTTTTATTGTGGGTACCGGGGATCGACCTCAGGACCTCGCACACAAGCAGGTGCCTGTGCCACTGAGCGATATCACTGGCCCTTTTTTCGTATGTGGGTACCAGGAGTCGAACTCAGAACCTCACGCTTGCCAGGCAGGTGCTTATGCCGCTGAGCTATCTCACCAGCCCCCTTCCTTTTGTTTTGGTACTGGAACTCGAACTCATGACCTCATGCTTGCCAGGCAGGCACTGTGCTGCTGAGCCAGATTGCATTTTTAAAGTGGTTTTCAGTTCATGCTACAAGTGAGGGGACAGTATAGAGAATTTCCATATACTCCTGCCTCTACATGCACATACATTCCCAAATGCTCCACTATTCCCCACCACAATGGTACAATGGTGTTATAGTTGATGAACCTACATTGACATATTATAGCCCAAACTCCATAGTTTACAGTGGGGTTCAACCACAAATTACAACATTTATAGATTTTGACAAATGTATAATGGCATGCACTTTTCATTATAGTAACATTCAGAGTATTCAGGGTCCTTTCAACAGCCATTTTCTGAGTATTGTCTTGCTTTCTTTTTAAATTTTTTTGTCTATTTGAGACTATGCAGTTCAGCCTGGCCTTGAACTCACTTTGTAGCCCAGGCTGGCCTCCAAGTTGCAGTGATCCTCCTGCCTCAGCCTCCCAAGTGCTGGGATTACTTGTCTTGCTTTCTGATGGGAAATATTCTAGGTTTCTGTTCTGTTTCCCTGGTAGCCCTAGAATCAGCTGTTTCTCTAAGAATCCCTGGTTCCTTTTAGTGAGAAATGGTAGTTAGAAGTACAAAAACTCAGTTTTAGTGTCATTGTGTCTACTGAGGTTTTGTTTTTCTTTACATGCTCAGAGTACACAAGACTAAGAAAATCAAATATGTTTTCATAGAACTAAGAAATATAAAAATTTCGCATCTATAAATGTATTGTTATATGCACAGGCTCACTCTTTCTGCCTCTTCCTTACTTAAAAATTTCTGATATAATATAGCCTATTTCTTTGATATAATAATTCTATTATGTCAATTTCAAGCTACCATTATTGTGACAGTCACCTCAAAAAAGCCTTGAAGGGCCGGTGAGATGGCTCAGTGGCGTAAGCGCCTGCCTGGCAAGCACGAGGGCCCGAGTTTGACTCCCAGAACCCACATAAGAAAAAAGGGGCAGGTGATATCGCTTAGCGGCCCGGGCACCTGCTGGTGCATGAGGTCCTGAGGTCGACCCCCGGTACCCACAAAAAAAAAGCCTTGAATATTTAACAATGGCCTCTAGAGTGGAAATGGGATCATCACAGTACAGTACTACGCACATTTCCTCATCTAATCTGCTTCTATCCACCTATCTGTTGCTCTCTCTTTGTCTCTCTGGTGTCGTACAAGTTTCTGTGATGAAGGCAGTATATTTTTTCTGTACTAGTCAGTGTGATCACCACTGAATACATGCAGCTAGGGTCATTGAAGAACTGAAGTTTAAATTGTATTTCATTTTAATTCATTAAAACTGAAATAGCCACAGGTGTCTGCATGATACCATAGTGGACAGCAGAGGTCTAAACTTTGCATGTATAGTTTGATTTCAGTGCAGTGATGTGGATTTGTGCTAAGTGGGAGAAAGAAGATGATAGTTGCATTTATCATAGAATTCATCATCTATAAATATAAAAAGAAGATGATAGTTGAATTCATCATAGAATTCATCAGCTATAAATCAGAACTGTGAAGAACCTTCTCATCCTTATTTTACATTACTTTTAGTTTTCAATTATATGGTTTGGGTGGGCAATATATTTATTTCAAGGCCCCAGTTATCTACTAGGACCAGTTCCAGTCCTGACTGAATAGACAACTGCATGACTGTGATTCTGTATTTCAGAAGAAAATAAAGAGGAAAGCCAACTTATAACCACAATGCCCATGCAGTTTGGTGAGCATGAAGTAGAACAGAGAGGGGACATGTGCCAAGTAAGATGACATTCAGGCTATGATTGAATAAGCATTACCAATTCCACTCACTGGGTCCTATATTACTATATTTTATGCCCAATGCCCCTTCGTGTACACATTCTTTCTTCTGTTTTTTAATGCCATTCATTAGACTAGGGTCAGTCACTACTCTTCTAGCTTTTTGACTTGCTCTGTAGTTTCTGTCCATTCAAGATCACTCGTTTTGAAGAGTGGTGCCCAGGTCTTCCATGACCAGATGATTCTCAAGAGTGTGACCCCTTCTTCTCGAGCTAGGTTGTGCACACAAATCACCGCAGGGTTCAAATTTTGACTTAGTAGATCTGAGTGGATTTGAGACACTGTTTCCAATAATCACTCAGATGCTGCTGGTCCACTGACCACACACTGAGTAACAACAGTTTTGCTGGAGCGCAGTGTTGTTCACTTAATTTCCCACATACATATTTAGAGCAAAGAGCCTTTGTTTTCCATATGACGAAGACTTAGTCTGACAAATAGTCTTCATATATTTTCAGCTGTATTTTAGCTAGAATCACTTAAATTTTTCTGAGAGACAAAGCCACCCCATGTTTTGTTTACAGGTAATTTTATGCTCATCCAAGGAATATACTGAATAATCCCATGTATGTTAGACATATATGTTAGGTCTTGAAATTATTCAGCTGTGGTGGTGGTGAGGGTGGTATAAGAGGAGGAGGTGGTGAATAGTACTATAGAATTCAATTAAAACAATTTCACCATTTTCTGGCTCTGTGAGACAGTCATCATAGTGAAAAGCAGACAATTTTAATCCTAGTGAATGTTTGAAGGAGGCTATGAACCCATACTCAGGCCCATTCTTAGTTGCTTGACCAGTCACCTGGTTGGTTCACCATGAGCTTCACTGTGAGGCTCTGAAGAAGATGCTGCATGTCCACCTCATTGCCAAATCAGCTATACCAACCCCAGAATCCAGGTATCCTCACAGTACACAGCCTCCCCATTTTGAAAGAGATTTGAAGATAGTGTGGATGCTATGTGGATATCACCTAGTATGACATTGGACAGGGTATAATGTAGAGGTTAAGGGTTTGTCTCAGGCCAAACAACTAGATCACATCCTGGCCTTCTTATGTCTAGCTACATAACTGGAGTTTGAGGATGCATAGACAGAGCTGAGGCAGCCCGCCCAGCCCGCCAAAGCCAATCTTGCTCAGCCAACAGCCAGTCCATGGACATACAGCAATATCAGCTGAGATCTCCATCTAAACACTTGAACAATAAAAGCTCATTTGTACATGACATGGAGATGTTAGTATTATTGTGGTAATAGACAACAGATATGGCAGTCCCAGCATGACTCTGAATTGTTTTCCATGTTTCTTTCTGGGTATGTGTTAGCTTTATTTGTATTTTTCTCATCTAAACAGTGATGTTCTACATTGATCTACTTCACCAGAAATATGTTTCATTTTTTTTTTTTAGCTCTGTCTGATGTGAAGATCCTGGCCCAATCAATTATCTTTATTTTTGCTGGCTATGAGACCACTAGTAACACTCTTTCTTTTATTATGCATACATTGGCCACCCGCCCTGATGTGCAGAAGAAACTGCAGCAGGAGATTGATACAACTTTGCCCAATAAGGTGAGTGGTCAATACATGGAAGGAGAGGAAAGAAGTCAGAACTTAAGAAAAAATCCTTATCACTTGCAGTAAGAATTTTTACACACAGAGTCAGTGTTGGTTTATTCAAGAGCACTATTTACAAGTATGGAGGATCGAAAGTTAGGATGAGGGTCAGAGCATTCATACCTTAAGCAATGAGTTTTGATCCTACTTAGACTTGTGACCCTGTAGGCTATGTTTTAATGTTTAATCATGCATTCTGGGAGTTTTGGACATGTGGCTCCAAAAGTTCCTTACCTCTGCATATCCATCTCACACATAGCTCTGGCCAATGCCCCCACAGGTAGTTATTAAAATGCTCTATAACTGTTATAGTCCTTTACCAACATGAATTAACCTTTGGAGCTCCTAACTGTTCAATAGTACTACATAGACTGAGTTGAACATTAATTCCAAAGCTCAATTTACCAAGATGTTTCTTTCATTCCAGGCATTTCCTACATATGATGCCATGATGGAGATGGAATATCTGGACATGGTGGTGAATGAAACTCTCAGATTATACCCAGTTGCTAACAGAATTGAGAGGATGTCTAAAAAAGATTTTGAAATCAATGGAGTATTCATTCCCAAAGGGACAGTGGTGATGGTACCAAGCTTTGCTCTTCACCGAGACTCAAAGTACTGGCCAGAACCTGATGAGTTCCACCCTGAAAGGTACAGGAACTTTGGAAAAGGGAACCCACCCTGAAGCTGGTTGGTCCAAGCATTCTATGATGTCTCATAATGGAGATAACAGACATGCAATTGCACAATCATATTTTACGTGTTATTTTGTTTTTAGAATTTTTAAAAATTACAGTGATATTTATTGAAACTCTGAAATCCTTTTGTCAGAAAAAATAAACATACCCTTAATCCACAATCCCAACACTGTAAGATAAAGCCTATTAATAAAGTTATATAGGGCTGGTGGTGAAATCTGGGGACAGAGTGCTTACCTAACATGCTTTAAGCCCTGGATTCAATTGTAAAAAAAAAGTGGGTGTACATCCTTATGGACATATTTCTGTGCATTTAGAAATTAAAAACAACTAGTACAATATCATGTTATACTTGTACTTTGAACTGCTACTTAGTTTGCTTACAGTAAATGATAAACTATTCATTATTTTATTATATATAATGATACACACACACACACACACACGTGTGTGTGTGTGTGTGTGTGTATTATGGTGATTATGCATTTGGTGATTGTATGCATCTCCCATAATTTACTTAACCACTATTTTTTTCAGGTGTTTTTCAGGTGTTAGGGTTTTTATTTCTTTCAGGTTTTCCCTTTAGTTCTCCTAATTTACCACCAGCTTTAGGAAATACTTCCATCTTCTATTCATTTGATCATTTGTTCCTATTTCCTCCAATGTGAATATAAAAATGCAGGCTGAGAACCTGAACAGTTTTCCTCCTTCACAGTCAGAGGAGAGCACAGGTCTTCCTGGTCTTATCTCTGGTTGCCTTCCTCGGCCAACTCTCTCATACACTCTGTAGTTGGTGACACTTTCAATATCAAGTCATCTGCTCCTCAGATGTCTGAGAAATTCTTCCTTGGAGATGTCTTTTTTCAGCTTTCTTTTTTTAAATTTTAATGTTAATTTTTATGAGTATATGTTAGCAGTGCAAAATGATTACATACATTGTGGGAAGTTGGTACATGTACATAACACCTTAATACTTTTTTCATCCCCCTTCCCTCTCCTCCCTCCATCTCTTGGTCCCGGTCCCTTTTGCAAAAGAGCTATCTCTGTGTTTCTTATTATCTTTTATTTTGCTCTTTAATTTATTTATACTTTGAATTTCTTATATAAGAGAAAACCATGCCATATGATATTAACACTTGTGTGTCTGATATATTTATTTAACATTATGGTCTCAAGAAAGTTCTGGGAATTCAAATCCAAGGTCACTGTTTTAGTTACTTTCTCATTGCTGGGACAAAATACATGACACCCACAAGTTAAAGGGAGAAAGTTTTATTGTAGCTCACAGTTTGTGGAGGTTTCAGTCCATAGTCAGCTGGTTCCAAGGCAAGGCAGCATGGCAGAGAGGCATGGCAAAGGAGAAACAGTTCATGGCATGGCAGGCAGGAGGCAGAGTAGCGTCAAGTGAGAAGGAAGGATTTATAGGTACAGCCTTCTAGGCCACGCCCACAGTGAATTACCTCTCCTTACCAGGATTCCCCTCCCAATATCACAATATCACACTGATCAGTGGGCTTATCCAGTATCACATGCCCCTGATCCAGTTAAAAAACAAAAGCCCCACCCATGAACTCATGAGACTTTGGGGGCACATCTAGATATAAGCCATAACAGTCATGTTTTGGGCACAGTTTGCACTCTTGAAATACTTGATGCTTTCTTGTTATTGTATTGGTAAGAAAAATAGAGAACAAAGTTTTTAGGGCAAGAGTCTAGCCATCTAGACTTCTGCTGGCCCTTAATTACATAGTTTCTGATGGCAAGGACCTTGTCATCTTGACCATGGTGCCCCCCAGGGGTATTATTTAGTTTATACATAGCATTTGTTGTAGGAGTGAATCAGAACTGACTGATTCATCTGTTTTCTGGACCAGGGGGCTTTCAGGATCCCTCAAATCCCCACATTTGCACCTGTTGTACCTTCTACACTTCTTTTGGATTCATTCATTTACCAAACAGATAGTAAATACTCAGCATGTGTCAGGGCCTGGGCCAGGAAGATAGAAATCCACATATTGAAAAATATCTATTTCAGAGTGTACTTGACACAAGTACTACCTGTGTCACATGTCTATATACATATCTATTTTTATTTAAGTTTATTGGTACAGTTTAGATATACATAATGATCATATTCATCATAGGGGTTTTGTATCTGTATATGATATATCCTGATTCCTCATTTTTTCCCAGTCTCCTCCCCTCCCTTCAACCCCTTTCCCCTTCATTATTTACAAAACTTTGTTTCCATTTTATCCTTCTTTTATCTTTTTTTTTCCTTTTCCCTTCCTTCCTTTCCCCCTTCCCCCTCCCTAGTTCCTCTTTCCCTTTGGAAAATTGTTTCCTATTTCATAATATCTATTGTACATTTTGGTCCATATTTATTCTTTCAATTTCTCATACCAGGGAGACAATGTAATATTTACACATGGGTGTCCAATTTATTTCATTTAACAATATGGTCTCAAGGTCCATCCATTTAGCTAGAAATGTCTCCAGTTTATCCTTCTCTTTGGCTGAGTAGTAAATTATTGTATAAAAAAATCACATCTTTTTTATCTATTGCTTGGTTGATGGGCATTTGTGTTGTTTCCAAGATTTAGCTATTACAAAGTGTGCTGCTATAAACATGGGTGCACATAAATTGCTGTGGTATGATGCCTTTAATTCTTCTGAGAAGATACCCAGAAGAGGAATAGCTAGTCAAATGGAACTCCCAATTGCAGTGTTTTGAGGAATTTCCACACTGATTTCCATAGTGGTTGCACCAGTTTACACTCCCACCAATAGTGGAGAAGGGTTCCTTTTCCCCTATAGCCCCACCAACATTTGTTATTGGTTGATTTCTTTCTTTTTTGGGGGGTACCGTTAATTGAACTCAGGGCATTGCGCTTGCCAGGCAGGCGCTTGTGCTGCTAATTTACATCCCCCACCCCTGATGTCTTGTTGATAGTCATTCTTTCCGGAGTGAGATGGAATCACAGTGTTGTTTTAATTTGCATCTCTCGAATGACCAGTGATGTTGAACATTTTTTCATTTGCCATTTGTATTTCTTCATCTGAGAAGTGTGTATTCATGTTAGATGCCCATTTTTGGATTGGGTCTTTAAGTATGGTGGGTCTGACTCTTTTAAATTCTTTGTATGTTCTAGATATTAGTCCTTTGTCTGAGGGACAACTGGCTAAAATTTTTCCCATTCTGTGGATTGTCTTTGCACTCTGTTGGTGATTTCCTTTGCTGTGCAAAACTTTTTAATAGGATGAGATCCCAGTTGTTGATTCTTTGTGATATTTCCTGTGCAATTGGGGTTTTGTTCATGAAATCTTCTACTACACCAATGTCTTCAAGAGTTCTGCCTAGTCTCTCTTCCAGCAGATTTAGTGTTTCTGCTTTAGTATTTATATCTTTGATCCATATTGACTTTAGTTCAGTGCATCAATATGTGGAAAGCCAGTATTTCCAGTACCATTTATCAAAGAGGCTCTCTTTCTTCCACTTAACATGTTTGGCCCCTTTGTCAAAGATAAGGGAGGTGAGTGTGTTTGGAGTTCTTTCTGCATCTTCTAATCTGTTCCCTTGATCCTCAGGTCTGCTTTTTTGCCAGTACCATGCTGTTTTATCACAGTAGTTTTGTAGTATAATTTCATATCAGGCGTTATGACACCCCCTTTGTTGCCTTGCTTTTGTTGCCTAGAATTGTTTTTGCTATTCTAGTTCTCTTCTGGTTCCAAATGAATGTTTTCTCTAGTTCTGTGAAGTGTGGTAATGGTATTTTGATTGAGATTACATTAAATCTGTATAACAATGTTGGGAGTATGGCCATTTTCACAATGTTGGTTCTTCCTACCAAGAACAAAGGATATATTTCCATTTTCTGGTATTCTCTTTGATCTCCTTTTTCAGAGTACTGTAGTTTTCAATGTAGAGATGTTTTACTTCCTTTGTTAGGTTGATTCCTAGGTATTTCATTTTTTGGATTCTATTATGAAAGGTGTTGTTTCCGTAATTTCTCTCTCATTGAGTTTGTTGTTCATGCTATTGATTTTTGAGTGTTAACTTTGTATTCAGCTATGCTACTGAATTTGGTTATTAAATCTAGAAGTCATTTGGTGGAGTTTTGGGTGTTTTCTATGTCGAGTATCATGTCATCTGCAAATAATGATAATTTCAATTCTTCCTTTCTTATCCTTATTCCTTTTATTTCTTTTTCTTGTCTAATTGCTCTGGCTAATGTTTCCAGAACTATATTGAATAGGAGTGGTGATAGTGGACATCCTTGCCTTTTTCTTGATTTTAGAGTGAAAGCTTTCAGTTTTTGACCATTTTGGATGATGCTGGGTGTTGGTTTGTCATAGATGGCTTTTATCAGATTGAGGTAAAGACCATCTATTCAAATTTTCAATAGTGTTTTTATCATGAATGAGTGTTGGACTTTGTCAAATGTTTTTCTGCATCTATTGACATGATCATGTGATTTCTATCTTTGGCTCTGTTGATATGGTGTATTACATTTATTGATTTGCATATGTTGAACCATCCCTGAAGCCTACTTGGTCATGGTGTATAATCCTACTTGGGATGAATCCTACTTGGTCATGGTGTATAATCTTGAGGATTTGCTGTATTCTGTTTGCCACTATCGTATTAAGGATTTTTGCATCCATATTCATTAAGGAGATTGGCCTGTACTTTTCTTTTTGTGTTGGGTCCTTCTCTGGTTTTGGTAACAGGGTAATACTTGCTTCTAGGAATGATTTTGGAAGTATTGCTTCCCTTTCAATTTCTTAAGGATTTTCAGCATCAGTGGCATTAGATCTTCTCTAAATTTCTTTTTTTTTTTTTTTTTTGTGGGTACCGGGGGGTCGACCTCAGGACCTCGCGCGCCAGCAGGCGCCCGTGCCACTGAGCGATATCACTGGCCCCCTTTTCGTATGTGGGTTCCGGGAGTCGAACTTGGGCCCTCATGCTTGCCGGGCAGGCGCTTAAGCCGCTGAGCCATCTCACCGGCCCTGGTTTTGTTTTTGAATGGTGCACATTGTTCACCTATTGGACTGTCCTTCTATAGGAGTGATAGGTGCTCAATTGGCAGAAATTGTTCTAATTTTTTCAGATCTCTGAGAACTGCAAGGCAGATGAACGGCACACTGATTTGGAGTGAAGAGAGGAAATGTCCTTGAAGAACTGGTCAGGCTGAGGATCGGGCCTCTTAGAAGGAATAGTATCTTTTAGAATGAGATAACCCATTTCTGTGAAAAAGATTAGAACCTTCTGGAGTATCTTGTATATGTTCTACAGCATTTCAAAACTTTGATTTATTCAACCAGTGCTTGTTAAACATCTATTATGATCCAGCACTGTTCCATTGTTGAAGAGATGGAGGTAGTAACCTAGAGGGCTCCTTGATGTTAAGGATGTCATATTCTGGAGGGAGTGAGACAGCCAATAAGCAGGCAAATAAATTCAGTAATTGTGTATTGCCGAATTGGCAAGAAAGAAAAGAATGCTGTACTGAAAGAAAGTAATTGGGGATCTGGGTAGCTGGGAGAATCAGAGAAGATTCTGAGAAGGTGATATTTTAAGCTGAGACATGAAGAATTAGCCACTGATCACATGAAGAGCCAGGGAAGAGCATTCTAGATATTTGCATCCATGATGCAAAGGCTCTGAGACAGGAGAGGGCTTGGCTTTGTGGTGGTGAGTGAGATGAAGCAGAGAGAGAAGTTGAGGTCAGAAGAGTGGTTCAGACCTCAGTGGCCAACATCAAGAGACTGTGTTCTGTTAAATGCATTGGGAATTCTCCTTTCTTTGCTACTTTTGGGATTTGCCTTTTTCTTGCTCCCAAAATGCCCACCTTTGGGAAGCATTTACAGAGTATTTTTGCCCATGATAACAGGAGGAGAGGAATTTCATGGGGCAGGGTCAAGCTCCTACGGTGGTAGAAAAAATGGGCTTGGTGATCCTGCTGGGAACCTGTGATCATACTGCTGAGCACGTGATACCAGTCCCAATTAGGGTGGAAGATATTAAGTCCCTAAACATTTATGACATATTTGGCTCTTAGCACATCATGTGAGAGAAGGAGCAGTTTAAGTTTAAATAATAGAAGGTCAGTAGTCCAATCTCAGCAAACTCCCACCCTTTAGACTACCCTTTCAACTAGAATTTGAACTCCTATCTTCTCTTCTTGATATAAAAATATATTATGTAATTTTGGGGATACTCTATAACACTTTTCCTCTCTGAGCCACTAAGTTAGGTTTTCTTCATAATGAATGGACAGTTGTGAAGGGATGGTCAAATGTCAGCACTGGGATGGTTCCCTGTTCTCTCTGGTCAAAGGCCACATGAGCCAGACTTGCAGCTCTAGGTCCCAAGCCCCCTGCAGGTCCCAGGGCACAATGTGCTCTGTTCTGGGCTCTGTAGTTAGGGGAAGATGTAATCATTCACACGAAGCTTATAGATTAGATGACTCAGGCTGAGGACATTGAACTCAAACAGGCCTGTGCATCAGTCACATTCTGAGGATGCCCACTTGCCAGTACTCTACAGAAAGGAGGTAAAGGAGGCTAGACAGTCCAGGCCCTAGACTACAAACTCCCAGTCTCTAGAACTGTAAAAATAATGCCTGTCCTTTACAAATCACCAGTCTCAAGTATTCTGTGTTAGCCACACAAAGTGAACTAAGACAATAAGTACGATTAGGCTGGGATGTTCTCAGAGCCTGTGATCTTTTGAAGTTGCCAACGTTCTGTAATTTCCCTTTTTGCCTTGGTTTAATCACCTTTTACTTTCTCCCTTCTTGGCCACTTAAATGGCTCTTACTGTGATATGCCAGAGACATTTGAAACGTCTGCCTTTTTGCTGATACCATGGGTCCAGTGAACACAAAAATTTGTCCTGGCCAACGGGAAGTACACAACATTGTTACTCAAGGTTCTCATTTTTGCCTGAGTACGGTGTAGAGTTATAGTCACTATCCTTTCAGAAAGCCTGGGCTAAGGTGACTGTTCCCTCTCCCCCACTCATTCTTTGTGGCCTTGGCAGTGCTAAGCCTGTGTTCAAAAGGGAAGACCTCGAGATGTAGAGCTAGAACTAAATTGGAATCACGGCTCTGCTAGTAGTTAGCTACATAACCCTGGATGGGTGAGTTAGTCTTTCTGGGGCTTAGTTCTCTCATTTTTAAAATAGAGTTTATGAAAATACCTATCTCATAGGATTGTTGGAGGGATTGTATCATTTAATGTGGGCTAAGTATTTAGAGCAATTAATATTAGCTATCACTTCCTGAGATGAATGGTGTGTGTTGTGTGTGTGTATACTAGAATCATATCTGATGTTATTCTTCTTTACACCCTTTCTCTGTAGTCCACTGCACAAGCCTCTAGCATTTAGAGCTCAGGGTCTCCAGGGTGGGTGTCTTCTCTCGGTTCTATCCCGTCCTTCTTTGTGCTCCATCCTGCCCACAGGAACTCTTAGTTCTTGGATGTTCTGGAGGACCTGGGGGACCCCACGTGATATACAAGGTAAGGAGAATAATGAGGAGGGCAGGTGTCTTTGAAACTCTTAGAGTGATACAAAAACATGAGAGACAGGAAGTCCTGAAAAGGTCTTGTGATGGTGATAATTGGAACATTGTGCTTTTAGGTGAATTCTAGTCACTTTCCCTTATAGACAGATAAGCAAACAGGCCCAGACATAACCAAGGCCTCACACTTTCCATCCCTCAAGTTCTGTTCATTTTCTTGTCTTTCTACCTTTTACTTGTGTTTTTTACTTTAATCAGATTTATTGGTACATTTTAGATGTACATAATGAGCACATTCATCATAGAGAATTTGTATCTCTACATGATATAACTTGATTCTTTTTTTCCCATTCCCCTACCCTCCCTTCAACCCCTCCTCCCCTCCTCATTTACAAAAGCTTTGTTTCCATTTTTTCTTTCTTTTCTCACTGTTTTTTTTACTTTTCCCTTCTTTCCTTTTCCCCCTCCCCCTTCCTTCTTCCCCTCCCCATTTTAATATTTTCTTTCTATTTCACAATACCTAATATACATTTTGATCCTTATTTCCACTTTCAGTTTCTCACTCCAGAGAAGCAATGTGGTATTTACACGTGTGTCCAGTTTATTTCACTGAAGAGTACGGTCTCAAGGTGCATCCATTTACCTAGGAATGTATGAAGTTTATCCTTCTTTATGGCAGAGTAGTACTCTGTTGAATAAAAACCCCACATCTTCTTTATCCATTCCTCAGTCGATGGGTATTTGGGCTGTTTCCAAGATTTGGCTATTAATAACTGTGCCACTATAAAAATGGGTGCACATATATCACTGCAGTATGATGGTTTTAATTCTTCCAGGAAGATACCCAGAAGAGAAATAGCTGAATGTAATCCTAGTTTTTTGAGGACTCTCCACCCCAATTTCCATTATGGTTGCACCAGACTACATTACCACCAACATTGGAAGAGTGTTCCTTTATCCCCACAGCTCTACCAGCATTGATTATTGGTTGATTTCTTGATGATAGCTGTTCTTATGGGATGAGATGGAATGGTTAAGGCATTGTCATGTAATATATATATGACAAAATTCCCTCTTAGAACTGCTTTCTTGTGTCCATAATTTTAGTGCTTCTGTTTTCATTTTAAGTTGTCTCTGAATATTTTATAGTTTCTCTTATGATTGATTCTTTGCAGGTTCTCCCACCACGATGCCATGGTGTTATCCATCCAGGGGTTCCTGGCCTAGGCTGACACTATGATATTTGGCATTTTATCCTCCAAATCATTGAGCAAAATAAAATTCTTTTTTTTAATGAAAGCATTGTGTTCTTTGATTAAAGCCTCCCAAATAATTTTATGAGCATAAACTGATTCTGATCCAGAAAGTTTGCACAGGGGCTTTTTTCAGAAAATATAAGTTCTGAGTATACAAGTAACTGACTGTTAGTGCAAGAGAATAATCTCTAATATCAACCTGGGGGGCATTTTCATATTCTCAGCTTGTTGATTTTCATATGAACTTACTGTGAATCACAGGTTCAGTTCAGCTTATGGGTTAATATTTAGCAAAGAAGCTAACAGCGAGATGGTGCTGTAGAAGAAACATGAAGCATGAGCCATCGTTGGTGGCATTGAAGGATTTTGAAATTTCTAAGTTTCATGTGGTCCACTGAGTTCACTGTTTAACATTCAATGAGGATTGTTCCTGTGAGACCAGTGCTGTACATTAAAATCAGATATGTGTCATCCTTGGTGGCTTCATTTGAATTTCAATATATTCTATTTGGTTTCTGTTCTCAATCAGTACAGCTGCCTTTGAGCTCATTTTTCACAGTCTCCAATCTTGGTTGTTTTGTGCTTAGCTCACAGCATTTAGTATTTGGTAGCTAGAACATAGTGCTTTAAGGGCCAGATAGGGAAGCTGTGAGTAAAAATGTCTTCACTTAAGTGAGTGAGTCTACTGCCTCTTAACAATGCTGTTTCAGTTGTCCCCTCATTTTCCCCACAATTGCATGTGTGGTCTGATCTTGCTGTTTCCAAACTCTCCCATCTGTTAGCCTCCATCCAATTCCAAAGCTGTTCTGCTATAACAGGTCTATTTATAGTTGTAACCCCAGTCCTTGGTATTAATTCCTGTAGTCAATGTCCCTTATGACAGATAATCGAACAGGCCCCGACATATCCAAGGCCTCATGCTTCCCCTTCCTCAAGTCCTATTGATTTTCTTGTCTTCATGTCTTTTAAAGGGGAGAGAGGTGAAGGAAAGGAATAAGGTGAACTGTGTCAAATCTTGCTCTGAGCTTTGGTGAAGTGTGATTTTATTTTGTAACACTTATCCCAATTTAGAATTCAGCACAGCATTTACCGATAGTTGTATGCATTCATGGCTTTTTCTCTACTTAGAGGTTAAATTAATCTCCTGAACACAGCCTCCTGAACACAGCAGGCACACAGCCCAAGCAAGATACAATGGCAGTGAGGTGAGGCAAGAGAGAATGTCCCTGGAGCTGCCTCTGTCATCACCACTTCTTGCCATGAAGCCGAGAGAGTTCACTGCTCCTCTCCTCCAGCAACCAAAGCTAGATATTGCATGATTTGCCAAATTGGCTAGAAGATCAAGTTTGGTCCTTCTACAAAGGATCAGTACTCGAGAGTTGTTATAGTTTAGATGAAGAATGTTTCTCAGAAGTCTCAAGTGTTCAGAGGTGGGTCTTTGGGAATCCAATTAGATCATGGGGTCTTTTAACTTAATATTAGATTAATCTATGAAGGAATTCATAGCCAAATGTAGTTTTAGCTGGTGGGCTTGGTTAGAAGAGGTAGGCCACAGGGAAAGTGCCTTTGGGGAGTATATCCCTCTTTCTGGCCCTTCTTTATCTGCTTCCTGGCTGTGGCAAGTTAAGCAGCTTTTGCCCCTACACCATGCTGTTTCTGCCTTGCAGTCAACTGACTAGTGACTGAAACTCTGAAACCATGAGCCAAAATAGGCCTCTCTTCCTTGAAGATATGGGTTTCAGGTGTTTTGTTCCAGAGATGGGAAAGTTATAATGATAAGAGTTGAGTTAAACATAAAATGTTGCTTACATCTAAGAATAAAACTTTTGTCTTCTGAAGATTTCAAAGTTTCAAATTTGAGTTGAATACTCAAGTCATTCCAGTACAATGCAGACTCTGTCTACTGAGCGCAAGTCACTCAATCAGTCAAAGTCAGGATAAATGGCTTTATACGACGTTCTATTAATGCACAGCAATATCAAACTCATGGTCATCCTTGTATCACCGATTCCTCAGGTGGCATATCCATTTTTATTGATATATGATCCTAATGGCTTCTGAATGTTACTTGAGATTTGACTTTCAACTTTTGCAAAGAACCCTGAGAAAGAAATGGAGACATTCAGTGTTAAGAAGGATTCTTAATCATACCTGTAAGATTGGTGTAGTGTAAGTGTCTGTTTTTATCTTCGATTGAAATAGTATATGTCTTAGTCAACTTTGTATGCCAAACACTTAGAGCAGAGGTTTTAAAGTGCGTGTTGAATACATCACTACAGGAATGAGTTAATGGAAGACAAGGGATGGTTTGGATGTTTTTCTAACACATAGTGTCTTTCTGCACATGTTCAACACAACTTTGTGTGCAAGACTCTTTATGTTAGAGGATGTTATTTGTGTGGAACTGCAAGGCACAAAGACCCTGTCTTCTTTCATTTCCTTTTACAGAGCAAGACCATTTGGAAATGGTTAGGACATAGTGCTGGCTACATTTTAGTCCCAAGCAGCGAATGGATTGTTTCTGTTGGTATAGATCCCAGCATGCTGGCCAGGTCCTGAGATGAGAAGGGCAGGTGGAAGGCCATAGTAAGCCTAATTATAACAGGATCTTTGTATGTAGTTTGGAGGAAGATGAAAACATATGAGTTTCCACAGGGATTTTGTTTCCAAAAGGAAGCAGGAAGGCTTTGGGTTTAGGTGAGATACATAAGTCATCTTTAGCTATGAGACTCTGGTCTTTCCTTATTTGGATGTATTGTGTGAACCTCTCTGGTTGAGAACATAGAGAGAGGGAGCTCCTACATCAATACGTTTAATATCTTCATGACTTGCATCCTCATTTCTCCTTCCTATGATGAGGTGGGTCCTTAGTTCTGCAAGACTCATGGGGGAACTGCTGAGCCAGTAACCCTGGGGATAGGAGCTAGACTCTCAACCAATTTGCTGTTGCAGTCTGGAGTCTGGCTCTTTCTCATCCTGATCCTTGTCAGGGAAGGTCACAAGTTGAATACTGGTGTACCAGAGCAGTAGAAGAATTCTCCAACTGCCTTCCTATTAGCTCATATATAATATTTTTTGTGATTCATATCTTTTGGGAAGCCCCTTGGAGTCATTGAACCTCATTTCCTACTTCCATAAGCGTGGGTTAGTAGCAGGAACTTATTAAACATTGCACACTAAAGTTAAGTAAGGGCATGAGAGATGTATTATTTCCTGATCTTTCAATCCTAATTTTTCTGGGGACTGATTGCCTCCAAGTTTCCCATGTCTGGCCTTTGTGGATATTCAAGTTTGGTGCCATGCTTTTCCTTAATTTCATTTGCAAAGAGCTCAATTTTCTCAGAGTTTCCATAGCTGTCTCACAGGTACACTTCCCTCTGAGCCCATTTATGTGCCTCTTGCATTATTTGAGGCAACTCTTGGGCAAGTAGACCGTGTGCTAGGAGACCTATGCCTGGCACAATACCTACAGATGACATTGACTTCCTTGGCTTTGAATGAATGCAATAGATGTATTTGTTTATTACACTTTGCAGAGATAAGTATGAATTTTATCAAGGACCTCCTAGAAGAAGACTTCACTCAAAATTGACAGACTATTATGGTCAACAATCTCCTGAGTAAAGAAAAGATGTGGGTGAGATTGTGAATTAATATATTTTATTATTGAGATGTCAGGCCAATGCCCAGCAGCCCTAGAGATTTACAAGCCAGAAAGATGGGACAAGCTGGTAAGAGGTCGTTGGTAACTTTTGAGTTTTACAGATAGATAATACTGATGAATTGTTTATTGATTTCCCACAGACTATGGACTGAAAAGAGCTCAAAGCCAGGTTGTGTGATTCTTTTCCAAATGCAGATGGCGAGGGCACTTGATTTCCCTACCGGTGATAGACACCCTCTCAATTTCATGGAAAGGAAATAATAAGAAAGCATAAAGAAAACAAGATGTGCACAAGCACAGCTATTTATGGCAAGTTTTAAGAAATTTCAGGGTTTTTTGTTATACTTTCCTCTATTTGACAGGCTAAGCATACACAGTCTATGGCTCAGAGAGATAATAATGAGCCCGTGTGATATTAAAGCATTCTATCGCAGGTCTTTCCCATCAGGAATTTGGTGGGAGTTTACAGGGGACAGATAGATCAGTTTCAAAAACAAAACCAGACAATGCGAAATAAAACAACTTGTGCCTCTCTGCCTCTGATTCCTACTGCCACAAAGAAAAAGCTGAAATTATCCTTTGGGAGTTCTTGCTGCTGCATGTATGGCCTATAGCAACATCCATCATGTCACTGACCATGAAGGCTGTTATTCTTCTCTTCTCTCCTTTCATCTTCTGTGTTCTCATGCATGCAATGTTCCAGGGAGATGGGGCTATTCTTTGTTAAGGATCTAACTTACTATCTATGGCAAACCCCTTTGTAGGGCTGCCCCCAAAGCAGCAAGAATTGATAGTACTCAAAGCAGCCACCAGCTCTATCTCATCCATGTTGTGTTTGCCCACAGGGGCTCTGTTCTCAACAGAATCTTGCAGATCAGCCTGAACTTGCAGTGATGGTGGCCAAGGCCTGGATGGTTCCTCTTGTATTAATGATCTAAGAAGATGGAGTGGTCTCCAAACACTCAGAGGAAAGGACCTGTGGAAGCTGAGCCATCTCATCTGAGTCAGTTCACCCAAAATAACTGGATTCCTCTGCTATGCAAAGTATTCTAAGCTTGGGAATAGAAAAACAATGGTGAATAATATCCAGGCTGTTTCCTGGATAATTTTCCTTTCTCAAAAAGAAAACATGCACAGAAACCTCCTGTGGTACAGAAAACTGTAACCACAGTGCGTGTGGGGCACAGAAGTTACCGAGAAGAGGAAGTGGTTTTATTTGTTGGAAGTGATTTGTTAGGAAAGACTCTACCAATTTTTTTTTGCCCTAGGTGTGTTTTAAAGGATGATTAGGAATCCTCTAGGAGTCCCAGGGGAATTTTAGGCTGAGGAAACTGCATGTGTAGATATCTCTAGACATGCCTTGTTTTGATGGATCTCAGGTATTTTCAGAATAAGTGTAGCCATGGAGACAAGTGGAATTAGAGGAAATTTAATGCTGTTGGCTTTATTGAGTTTCTGATAAGAATAAATAATCTTTGTCCTTACGATAACACTGATAGAGTTTGTTTAAAAATCGATTTTCCACATCATATGAACTCAATGGAGGACAAAGTCCAGGTGTGCATGACTCTTTGCCAGGTGCCAAGCTGGAGAGGGCACCTATCTCCTCCAGTGTGAGGTGATGCACAGGTGGCCTTTCTACTGGCTGGAGCCCTGGCCCACCTCTTTTTCCAACACATATATATTCCAGGCTGTTCTCACTGAATCACAGTTAAGCATCCAAGTGGAGCTCTGTTGGCAGAGCCTTGCAAAGGACTTGACAATCAGCGGGAAGGAAAGCTCATAGGAGAGAATTGTGGAAGGAAATTGACGATGGACCTGATTCCAAACTTCTCTATGGAAACCTGGGTTTTCCTGGCTCTCAGCCTGGTGCTCCTTTATCTGTGAGTAACTGTCCAGACTCCGCTCCTCTGTAAGCTTGTATTTGGTTACTGACCAGACTTCCTTATTCCTCATCTGTATGAAAAAAATCAAAAGAAAATGGAAGGGAAGTTGTTAAAATCCTGAAGAAGTTACTATTTACTTAATCAGATCTCCTGAGCATCCCATTCCCAAGCTTCTATTCTCGTGGCTAGGAGGGTTGTTTATATGAATTATTCTTGGGAATGAATTTATTGATTCTCAGATTGAAATTAATGAACCAGAATTCAGCAGATTCAGATAATAAAGAACTGACTGCTATGTGCAGTGGGAACTTCATTTTTTCCCAATTTCTAGGTATTCTGGGGTGGAATAGGATGGCTTGGGGTTTTGTGCCATTATCCTTGTCTTCTTGTGTGTGTGTTCCATAGGAGGTTTGTGGAAGCATTGTCCCCTGTGGACACATGGGTTGTTCCTGTTCATTTCCTCCCACCCTTCTTAGTATCATTTACATGCGTGAAATGTCCTCCGAGTTCATGAGGGGCTCAGACCTCTCTTTTCTGTTTTCTGAGATGATCTCCTAACTCTCTGTGTTCCTAAAACTCAATTCCTTCAGCCTTCAAGTTGGAGTATTATTTACTTCTCAATGATAATTTTCAGGGTTGAGGAGAAATGAAAGAAATCTTGAAATTGTATTCTTCTTTTTTCTTTTCCTTCCAGTCTCTGGGAGTTTAAGATCAGTATAGAGATTTATTTTTCCCTTATATGAAATCTGCTAGGAGCCTGAAACAGCAAGAACCTGCAAAACTAGCTTGGATTTTAAGTATCTTTACCTCTCATTTCTAGTCCAGGAGGATGAATCCAAACCTCTCAGTGAAGGAATATGTGGCATCTTGGAACAGGTGGAGAGAGATGTTATTTCTATGTGTGAATAAGATTGCATCCCCCAGGTCATATTTGATGACAGTCTCAATTTCAGTTTTATAAAGAGTAGCAATTCATGATTGTGTGCAATTATAAAATACAGGCCTGAATTAAGAAGTACCTGATTGGAAAACAGAGATATGACTTAATGGAAAGGAAAAAACATATAAGAACATCATTACCATAGGCCAGTGATGTGAACCTTTTAGAGATGAGTACTCAAACTGCAACCCAAAACCCCCTTATGTATTGCAAAGTGCCAACACTACAATTAAACCTGAGTACTGAGTTTGTTTTAAAAGAAAAACAATGCATGTGCCATAGGTTTGCCTCCACTGCCATAGGGTATCCCTGACTCTGTGTGAGTGAGTGGATGGAGTTATGGAAAATCGTATCATTGGAAGAGAAGAAAAAGTCATATTCCTCCTTTCTACCTCAACTGAAAATCCCCACTCCAAGAGAGAGTCAATTTCCAATACCAGTACAATAAAATAAAATGCCATGGAGGAAGTCTGGCTTGAATTACTCATGAGCACTCAAGTTGAAGGATGTTGTATCAAGTATTCACTCTAGGATAGGGATCATGAAGCCTTCAGCCACTTTTAGCTAACTATTGTGAATTGTTAGATATCTCTCCACAAAGAAAGGACAGGGGATAAGCAAATGTAATTACTGTTGTTGTAGCTTTCTTATCATTTACTGACTACATGCTACCTCTCTGGCGTGACGGTTCCAATTCCTGAGTCAGTGGCTGGCCAGCTCCCATGTGTATAAAACTATGAGCTCTGTAAGCTGACTACTTTCTTGTTTGCTTTATAGATATGGGTCCTATTCCCATGGACTCTTTAAGAAGCTGGGAATTCCTGGGCCAACACCTCTGCCTTTTTTTGGAACTATTTTGGCGTACCGGAAGGTGAACGTTGTTACAGCTTCTTTTTCTTTGCTTCTTCTGGTTGCAAAGACCAGCTTAGCTCCTTTAGTAAAAGTGCTCCTTGGGAGGAAGTTCTGTGAATTCAGGCTTTCAGAAACTGTGTGGCCCCCTCAAAGGAAGGTCAGAGTGTTCCTGGGGCTGTGTTGCCAACTCTTTGGAGCCTTATTTGCACAGCCCAGATCTCTGGCACGTCGTCACCTGATGCTCAGGACAAAGTGTTCAGAATTTGTGAGCATCAAAGGAAAATTTTGTTTTTGCCTAGTGCAGAGCCAGGAAGGTCAGGTACACTTAGTATTTGAAGAAAAGAATTCTAAACAGTTTTCCTCTGTCTGAAAAAGCAGTAATTTTCTCTGAAACTTCCACTGATCAACTTTTTAGATTTATTTGAGATCTATATTTCTATAAAATTTTTTATTGTGGGTAGCGGAATTCGACCTCAGGACTTCGCTCTTGCCAGGCAGGTGCTTATGCCAGTGAGCCATCTCACCAGCCCCGAAACCTTTTTTTTTTTTTTTTTTTTTTGCGTAGTTGGAATTCCCAACTGAAACAGCATCAAGAAGATTTGATTTTAAGTTTCAGAAGTGAAAACTCAGAGCAATCATTTAATTGACTGTGTCCTATGTGGGGTGGTGGCATCGCCCCATCTTTCCATGTTGAATGGGACACAGGAAGATGAGTCCATCTTGTTATTCCTCACCTGGTAATGTTCCCTCTCAACAAAATCCCTGAAAATTATGTACATCTGCTAGACTAAAGAGGTCACTGGTGTCTTCATCTTCCTAATTCAACCCAAATTCCAGATATACCTCAAAAGATAAAATGAAAAAGATGTTAGGCCAAGTGTATTTGCATTCTTTTGAGACAATTATTTTGTGCTCATCTTTGATTTTCTCATATGCCTGGGAGGGAATAATTCAGCCATTGGTGGGAATTTAGAGACAACACATGCACAAGCAAAAGCAACTCAGGCAGACAAGGAGTTATATAATATTCAGCCAACAATGATAATTCTTTTGACATGTGCAACACCCCAAGAAAATTCAAGAGTGATTTTAATTCCTCATCTCAGATATCTCCTCTATTTTCCCTCATTTTTCTTTTGATATTTCTGAATAAGAACATCCCTGTAGCTGCCAAGGAGGGATAGTAAGCCTGAGTTCATGGGATTCTAGTCATTTGTGACCCAGTTAGAGATGGGGTGAGCACATTTAGAACTATAACAGACTTCCATTTTTTCTCTTCCCAGGGCATATGGAAATTTGACTTAGAGTGCCATAAAAAGTATGGAAAACTGTGGGGGTGAGTATTTTGGAAACTGCCATCTCATAGACCTGTTAGAATGAGGCACCCACTGCGTGAAGACAGTGTCACTCCACAGCCCTTGGGATACAGCTGTGTATTGTGAGGCTTGTCTTGCCGGGGTCACATCCATCACCAGGTTCATAGCTTGAACTGGGCTGAAACTCTTTCACATTATGACTTTTCTGCAGGCTTTGATGGTTCAGAAACCCCTAGCATCACTTTCCGTGCAGTGTCTGGCCATTCTCCTCTTCTCCATTTTTCCTTTCTTAGTTCCTGTTTAATTATATAAGAAGAACTAGGATGGGGGAAGGGGGAAAGGAAGGAAGGGAAAAGGGAAAAAAGAATAAAACATGATAAAATGGAAACAAAGCTTTGTAAATAGGGAGTGGAAGATGGGTTGAAAGGAGGAGAGGGGATTGGGGAAAACAGAGAAATCAAAATATATCATGTACAGGTACAAATTCCCAATGATGCATATGATCATTATGTATATCTAAAATGTACCAATAAACTTAATTATATAAAAAATTACATAAGATGCATTATTTCAGGCCCTGCTCTGTATGTTCATAAATGTATCAAAGTATGTTCTTCTTACATTTATTCTCTTATAAAACCCAATACTCCAAAAATATCAATTTTAATATTTGGTATGGAAAGATGGGCTGGGATTATAGGAAAACAGATTGGGAAATGATTCTTGCTCAGCTTCTCTTCTATGTCTTGTGCATGTGCATAGACTTTTGGGGTTCTCTTTTTTTTTTTTTGAGTCAGGGTCTTGGTATGTAGTTCAGGCTGGCCTTGAACTCACTATGGATCCCAGGCTGGCCTCGAACTCCTGGATCTTCCTGTCTCAGCCTCTGGAGTTCTGGGATTACAGGTGTGCACCACCATGTCTGGCTTTTGGGTTTCTTTTGAATTTTGATTTCAAGCCAAGACTTTTCAGTAGAAGTGTACCCACATATTTCCTTCTCTGCCTAATTCTATTGGCTTGAAGAAGTCATATAGCATATTTTATTTTATTTTATTTTATTTTAGTCTTTTTTTTGAGATTAGGTTTTGCTATGCAGTTTAGGCTGGCTTTGAACTGACTTTGTAGCCCAGGCTGGCCTCAAACTCGCAGTGATCCTCCTGCTTCTGACTCCCGAGTGTGGGATTAGAGGCATGCGCCGCCACACCTGGCTCATATAGCATATTGTAAAGCCATGCGTTGCCATGTGGACTTATGTCCTTAGTGATTTGTAGGGAGGCCCGAGCCACCTGTAGCCGCAATGCCCCTTCAGAGTTACTGGAGTTTAAATGAGAACAGTGGAAGAAGTGTAATCACATGCTTTTGTGCTAAACCATGTGGGAGAAGATTTTGTCTCTTCCAACTCTTCATCTTTTCTCATCAGTCCCTAGGAACCACTGGGCTGCCCACAGTGTTCTGTGAGTTGCCATGGCCCCCAAAAGCACTAGTGTCCGTTGGTGAGGGCTTGCTCCACTGGTCTAACTCCAAGGTTCCTTTGCAAGATTTAGTACTGTGAGCACTTGAGAGTTTGTCTTTAATTTTCCATTGATTTAATATTATTGTTTGATATTGAAATACTTTAAAACCGAGGGAAAATTTTGGAGAATGGTACAGGCAGTATATAAATATGTGCCACCTAAACTTAACAAAAGTTTCAAGTTATTTTTATCCACGATCTCTTTGAAGTGGCATTTTTTGGTTTAGTGTGCCTCTCCTGCTTGGGTAAAATTTTTCTTCATTTTATGAAGACTTCAGTGACTTCTGTGGTAGAATCCTGCTGTGCATCATACTCTCTAGGTGCAACCATTACTGTGTATTGAACAATAGGTGGGAGGATTATGTAATGTTAGAATTAAAGTCTGGATTCCTGGAATGGCTCCAGCAGCAGAATCTGAGTCATTTGGTTTAACCAGCTGTGTTTTCCCAATCCAGGTTGTACGATGGTAAACAGCCTTTGTTGGCCATCACAGATCCAGAAATGATCAAAACAGTGCTCGTGAAAGAATGCTATTCTACCTTCACAAACCGACGGGTAGGCATCTTTTCTTTTTTTAAATGTGAATCTTTGTATATTATTCATTTCATTTTTACCTTGAAGTAGTTATAGATTCACAGTAAGTGCCAAAACAAGCTATAATACTTTTCTTCCGTATTTTTTGCTAACTGCAATGTCTTACATAAGTATAAAAATAACATAATCCTGTTACTAGAGTAACAGGCAATGTACATTATCCAATCCACAGAGCACATTTACATTTCCTCTGTTTTATGTGTTCTGGAGTGTGTGTGTCTGCACATGTACCTACGTGTGTAACAGCCAGCACAGTTAAGAAACTGCCTGTCCCCTTACCATAAATCTTCTTCCTTGTCTTTTACAGTCACCATGTGCAGATTGTCTTTTCTCTTAACAATTGCTTTTTTCTTTTTGCAGTACTAGGGGTTGAAGTTAGAGCCTTTGCACTGAGCTACATTTCTAGTCCTTTTTTATTTTTAAATTTTGAGATAGGGTCTTGCTAAGCCACTAATTTGTCCAGGCTGTTTGTATATGTGATTCTTCTGCCTTAGCCATGCAGAGTGCTGAGCTTACAGGTATGTGCCACCACACCCAGCTTAATAGGGTCTTTAACAGAGAAAAGTTTTTTTTTTTTTTTTTTTTAAATTTTAAGGAGGCCAATTTATTCATTTGCCATTTTAAAGTACATATTCAGGTATAGGGTTTAGATCACAGTTGCGTTTTTTTGATATACAGCTGTCTAGTTGTTTCAGCACCATTGTAGGGAGGGCTGTCCTCCTTCCCTTGAATTCCTCTTGTATCATTGTTAGAAATCAGTTGTGTCTCTTTGTGTGAGTCTATTGCTCTTTGTCTGTTTTCCCTGCATGGATCCTTGGCTCTATCCCTCTTCCAGCACCACACTGCCTTGATCATTGTAGCTACATAGTAAGTCCTAACATCTTGGAGCATGATTCGTCTGACTTAATAATTTTGTGGAATTTTTTTAGCTTTTCTTGGCCCTTTGCCTTTCCATCCAAATTCAGAATAAACTCATCTACATCTACAAAATTCTTGGTCAGATTTTGATAAAAACTGAGTTAAATCTCTCTTAAAAAATGGAGGACAGGGCCGGTGAGATGGCTCAGCGGTTTAAGCGCCTGCCTTGCAAGCGCGAGGGCCCGAGTTCGACTCCCGGAACCCACATACAAAAAAGGGGCCGGTGATATCGCTCAGCGGCACGGGCGCCTGCTGGCGCACGAGGTCCTGAGGTCGACCCCCCGGTACCCACAAAAAAAAAAAAAAAAAATGGAGGACAATCTCTCTTGTTACTGTGTTCAACCTTCCAATCCATAAATACAGTGTGCCTCTCTACTTGAAGTTTCTTGGATTTCATTCATAAATATTTTCTAGCTTTTAGCATATAGACACTGCATATTTTTGCTAGATATGTATGAGGTTTAATAAAAAACTACAGTATGTTTAAATTTTAAAAATTATTATAAAATTACATTGTCATGGTTCCCCTTCAAATACTCCTCCTCGCTCTGACCACACTTATTTTATCATTCTTGCCACTTTCTGAATCAGTTCTGACAGTACTTTCTCTTGAGTGTTTTTAGTTGTGCTGTTGTGGCTGCCTCAATGTCCTGAATTGATTTGAAATGTTTACCTTTCATGGCCATTTTGACTTTTGGGAAGAACCACAAGTCACATGATGCCAGACTAGTGAATAAGGTGGATGAGGACACACCATCATGTTTTTACAAACCCGTCTTTCCATTCCCTGGCACTGGGCAGTGGCAAACACCATATTTTTTTTAATCACACCTTGTAAAGATAATTATGAAAGAGGACTTCCAGAACTGCTTCAGAAAGTGGCAAGAATGATAGGATAAATGTGTTTGAAGTGGGGGGGCTAGTTGATGGTGATTAATGACAATTTGTCTTTTCCTGTAATACCTTAAAAATTTAAATATTCACCTTATTTTTCTACCACCTCTTGTTGCTAAAGTATTTCATTTTCCTTGGAGTGTGTATAAACGAATTTCAAAAAATATGTTCACGTATTATTGTTACATAGAAATGCAATTAAATTTTGTGTAACCTTGTATCCTAAGGTCAACTCTCTTGTTAATTATGGAAAATTTGTTTGATTCAAAAGATCTTTGAGATCTTCTACATCGACTCTGATATTGCCTGAAAATAAGCACATTTCTACTTTTCTTTTGTGGTCCGTATGCCTTTTATTTCATTTTCTTGCCTCCTTGCGTTAGGTAGGAGTTCCAGGATGATACTGAATAAGAGTGGTTAGAGCAGATGTTCTTGAATTGTTGCTGATCTTGAGGGGAATCATCCAGCCTTTCACCATCAAGTGTGGAGATAGCTGAAACATTTCTGTAGAATTTCTTCATTGAGTGGAGGAAGTTTTCCTCTTCCTGGTTTGCTGTATTTTGATCATAAAGGGTGTTAGAGGATTTCATTTTAGAACAAAATACAGTTATCGAAGAAAGTTTCAAGCAAGGCAATAGAATTATCTACACTTTTTCATGTCTCCCTGTATAAATAATTAAGGAAATGGTTTCCATGTAATTGCATTATTTCTTCAGAAAATAAATACATCCTTAATCCTTTAAGTATTAGCTAAAATTTTTAAAAATCACCACATCGAGGCTTCTCTTTTTTTCAAAATAGAACTGCTATAGATATAATGAATTATGGAGCTGGTCTGAGGAAACATAGATTTTGCCAAGGAATCTGGTATCTGTCATCAATCCATTTCTACTCTGCACAACCTTGGAGGAGATGGGAGGTCTTGTTTCTCTATTCTCTCCTGGAATAAGACTTTCCCCACTAAGGCAGCATTTGCACTTAAAAGGAGACTTAAATATAGAGGCTCAGGTCTGTCCCATGTGACTGAGTGACGTGAAGAAACTAACAGGAGGTTAGGAAATTCTGAGGATTTTTTATTGAGCATCTAGCATGGTGCCTGCCCCCTACTAGATAGTCACTATATATATATTAAACAAGTGATGTTTAAAATCTTTCCTATAGTTGTAGTGATCCCTGCCCTTATGTGAAATAAACTGTGTTTTGTTTTGGATTCTAGTCTATTGGTCCAGTGGGTTTTCTGCAAAAGGCCATCTCCATAGCTGAAGATGAAGAATGGAAGAGAATACGAACAACGATGTCTCCAACTTTCACAAGTGGAAAACTCAAGGAGGTACTAAAATCAGAGGACTTGTAATTAGAAACTTAGCCAATGACTCTGGGGACAGGTGGAAAGTAGATCATAGTCTTTTCTAGGAGTAGCTTTCTGAGCTTGAACTTCCCATAATAGCTTTTTGTCCTAAAAAAGACATTGTAAGATTCATTATCAGTGTCCCTTACTGCCTCATCCTTGGGAAAGTCCTGTCCTCTGTGATTTGAGTCCCCATATTTAACTATGTCTGTGCTGTGTGTGGTACTTAGATGTTCCCCATCATTGAACAATATGGAGATGTGTTGGTGAAGAACCTTCAGCGGGAAGCAGAGAAAGGCAAGCCTGTCTTCATGAAAGAGTGAGTATGGCACAGCATGTAAATTAACTCCCATTTCTTACTGTGTGTGTCACTGAAGGAGGGCAAAGAAGTGCTAGTTTTAACTGTCTACATCTTTCCCTTCTCAGTATCTTAGGGGCCTACAGCATGGATGTGATCACAGGCACATCATTTGGAGTGAACATTGATTCCCTCAACAAACCACAAAATTCCTTTGTGGAAAAAGCCAAGAAGCTTGTAAGACTTGATTTTTTGGATCCCTTTATTCTTTCAGTAGGTATGTAATTTGTTTCTTCTCTTTCTTTGTCTTCTTCCTTCCCTTTATTATAATAGTTTTATTTGAAAGATAATCTGCCTTCTTAAAATGTACACCTCGATGTTTTTCATATATTCAAAGACATTTACATCCATTGACACTGTCAATTATGGAACTTTTTCCTCAACTGAAAAATCTTGTGTTCATTTCAATATCAATCTCCAATCACCCTTGCTCTGAGCAAACTGTAATATCCTTTCTGTTTCTGTGAATTTGCCTATTTGGGACACTTTGTATACATGGACTCATAAAATGCATGGTCTTTTGACAGTGGCTTCTTTCATGTAGCAGGATGTTTTCAAATGAAATATGCACCATTACTTCATTTTTTTTTTTTTTGTGGGTACCGGGGGGGTCGACCTCAGGACCTCGCACGCCAGGAGGCGCCCGTGCCGCTGAGCGATATCACCGGCCCCTTTTTCATATGTGGGATCCGGGAGTCGAACTCGGGTCCTCGCGCTTGCAAGGCAGGCGCTTAAACCGCTGAGCCATCTCACCGGCCCCATTACTTCATTTTTAATGGACAAGTGATATTCTATTTTATAGAAATGACACATCATCAGTTAATGGACATTGTAACTATTTTCACATTTTGACTATTGTAAATAGTGCTGTTATGAATATTGTGTGCAAGATTATGTCTGAACACTTGTTTTTGAGTTTTCTGGGTGTATATTTAGCAATGGGATTGCTTAGTTATAAAGTCATTCAATGTTTCTCTTATTAACGACCTGACAAAACATCTTCCACAACTGTTGAAGCACTTTGTACTCTCACTGGGAATGCCCGAAGATTCCCATTTCTCCCCACCCCATCCAATGCTTGGTTTTCAAAAGAGTTTGATTATATCCATTGTACTTGGTGTGAAGTGGTACAAATTGTGGTTTTTATTTGCATTTCTCTAGTGCTACTTATATTATGCAACATGACTTTTCCTTTTATTAGTAGTTTCATCTTAAAAGTCCATTGCCATATGTAAGGTCATGGAAATTTGTTTTCCTATTTTTCTTGTAAGCGTTGACATCATTGTATCTCTTGTGTTTATACCTTGGATGCATTTTGAGTCAGGATTCATTTTCAGTTGAGATAATCATCCCGCCTTATGCTTTTACATGTGACTAACCAGGTATCCGAGTATCCCTTGTTGAAAAGGCTACTTTTCCCTATTCAGTGGTCATGGCACCCTTCTCAGAATTCAGTGAACCATGGACACATGACTTTATTTCTGGACTCTTAAGTTCTATTCCACTTATCTACATGTCTATTTTCATGTCAGTAACACATTGCCTTGGTAACTGCAGGTTTGTGGTAAGTTTTGAAATGAGGAAATATGAGTACTACGACTTTATTCTTCTTTTTCAAGATCATTTTGTGTCTTTGAAATTCTATCTAAAATTTTCAGGTGAAGTGGTCCGTTTCTATTAAGAAGCCAGCTATGATTCTGATACTGAATACAGTAAATCTATAGATCAATTTGAGTATTGCCATTTTGACAATGAATTCTTCTGACCTATGCACATAGGGTACTTTTCCATTTATTTAAATCTCTAATTTGTTTTGACAATGTTTCATAGTTTTAAATATACATGTCTTTTATTGTTACATTTATTGCTAAGTATTTTACATTTTCGGTAGTATTGCAAATGAAATTAATTACACAATCTACTTTAGGAGAGTTTATTATATTGTATAGAAGTATAATTTATTACTGTGCATTGATGTGTATCCTAAAATGTAGCTGAACTTGTTTTTCAAGTGTAATAGGTGAATACAAATGATGAGAGAGGCATTCTTGTCTTGTTCCTGATATTATGGGGGAAAACTTTACTTCATTCCATATGGTGTTAGGTCAGGTTTTCATAGATGCCTTCATCAGATTGATAGAATTTCCTTCTATTCCTAGTTTGTTGGCTATTTTGGTTCCAAATGGATATTACACTTTAGTCAAGCGATTTCTTTCCTACATTTCTTGAGATGCTTGTGTGGTATTTGTTTCTTATTCAATTGATATGCTGTGTTACATACCCTTAGGTCCCTGGGATAATCCCACCTGGTTATTGTATATACTTCTTTTTATATGTTAGTGGATTGTATTTCTAGTGTTTTGTTGAGGAACTATGCATCCATATGTATAAGATACATTTGTATGTAGGCTTCTTTTTGTGTTGTGTTTTTCTAGTTTTAGTATCAGGGTAATCTTGGATTTATACAATGAATTTGGAAGTATTTGTTACTCTTCCAAATTTTAGAAATGTCTGTGGAGGAAAGGTACGAGTTCTTTAAATATCTGTAGATGTTACCCTTGAAACCACCTGGATCTTTTTTTTTGTGGATGGTATTTGACTACAAATTCAATCTTTTCATGTTATAGATCTATTTCTTTTTTATTAATACATGTTTGCAGTACATAATGTTTACTTTTCTTGTGTGGAGTTGGTACATGTACATAACACATCTCAATTCTTTTTTTTCATCCCATCCCTCCTCTCCCTCCTGTCTCCCTCCATCTCTCCATACCCTTATGGTTTGAGAAAGATCTATCTGCCTGCTTCCTATTATCCTTCTGTTATTTTGCTCTTTACTTATAATTTGTGTTTCTCATGTAAGAGAATATTTTTTGTTTCTTTCAGAGTCATGTATGAGTGCATTTTATGTCCATTGAGGAATTTTGTCCATTTAACCTAAGTTGTGTGATTTTTCTAGTAATATAATTCTTCATAGAATTCCATTACAATACCCCTCTCCCCAGTGAGATGTGGTCCAGCTAAGTTGCTCAAACTGGGCTTGAACTCATGATCTTGCCTCAGCCTCCTAGAGTGTTAGGATTACAGATGTGCATCACCGTGCCTGACTCTTATCCTTTCTAAAAAGTGCTAGTGATAATTTCCCCTCTTTCAGTTTGGATGCTAGTTATTTAAGTCATTTTTTTCTCTTGGTGAATTTACATAGAGATTTGATATTTTTAAGAACCAGCTTTTGGTTTTACTGATTTTTGTATTTTTTATTGTGTGCTTCATTGATTTCCAGATTGTCTTTATTAGTTTCTTCTATTTGCTTTATATTTACTTTGCTATTTTTGTTGTTGCCGATGTGTAGTGTAACATTTGCTCATTCTCATGAGAGATCTTTAAAAAATTTATAGGTATAAATTTTCCCTTGAGCACCACCTTGTGTCCATCGCACAAGTTTGGTAAATTATGTCTTCATTATCATCCATCTCGACTACAATTCTAATTGTCCCTTTGAATTCTTCTTTGTTTGGTTGTTTTGGACTGTTTTAATTTCCACATATTTGTGAATTGCTGATTTTCTTTTTGTTCTTGATTTCTGATTTCATCCTAGGGTAGCTGGAAGAATATATACTGTATTAGATTCTCCCTGACTGTTGTTTCTTGAAAGAATGATCAAACACCAGTTTATGGCATGTTTGATTTGAAACACGGTATTTCAATAGATTTAAGGGTGAGAAATTAGGGAATTCAATACTGCTCCTTTGGTCACTCCACAGTGCAGCAAGGCCACTGATGTCACTGCCATGTTGATGGCTCGCTGTGTGATAGTGGCCTGCTTAGCTAGTGGCCTAGAGGCTGAGCAGAGGTCACAGAGGGAGTGGCTCACAGTTGAGAACCTAGTGGCTTTTATTCTTGTGAATGTTTCAGTGAAGTATAAGTGCTCCAAGTAAATTTTGCATTTGCATTAAGGTTTTTTCTTTTCTCCACAGTGCTCTTTTCATTCCTTACTCCAGTGTATAAGATGCTAAATCTCACCATTTTCCCAAGTGATTCTCTGACATTTTTCAAAGACTTTGTAATAAGGACTAAGGAAAATCGCCTCAAAGATAACCAGAAGGTAAAATGTGGTGGTCATGGGAGGATGTTGACATTTTGATGTGTTGGACTGTATAGATATGAGCTGTATGTTTTGGTAAAAGTAGATAAAGAACTCTAGGTTTCTAGCAGTAGGGTGTTAACATTTGGGGGAATGTAAAAGGCAGAGATTAGAGAAATGAATGACAATGAACCAGAGAGACAGTGTTTACCATTTAATAGCAGGAATGAAAATTAGTGTGCCATGGTCTAAATATGGTTAAAAATAAAAACTTTGCCACTTCCTTTCGATAAATTGTCAAAGCACGAAAATTACATTGGAAATTTATTTTCATGGGTATTATAAATCCCCACACTCTGCATGGGGAAATAATTATCTCAGTTCTAAACCTCTTATTAGACACATTCTTCAGTGGAAGTTCTCAGTGTACCTGGTGGAGTTTTGTCTGTACTAAATTTGAGCCCTGTCATGATTTGGAGTGGACAGGTTTCTTTATGGTGTATTGAGGCCATGTGGCAAATCCAGCTTTGCCTTAGGTACCCTGGAAGCCAGAACAAAAATGTGTGCAGGAAAAGGAAGCAGGAAAGCACATGTCAGGTGTCACTGAGAATTGTATAGCATTTTTGGAGTGTGGAATACTTCAAGATACTTGCCCCAAACCTGCATATATGTTCTGATAGTGGTGAGAGGCTAATCTATGAGCCACCAGTTAAGAAATAAGGCAAGAGAGCAAAAAGGATCAGAGCCCATGTCTTCTTGTGAGCAAGCAGGTGTGACGGGAGAAAGAGCCAGCAACTCTCTGACCAGGACTCTGTGTTCCAAAGCGAGAGAGACTCAGGAGCAGGGAGGGCAGAGACCAGACCTGATGGACCAAGAGCTGGTTTTCTCTCAGGGAAGTACCCTGTTCTGCATGGTTTATAGATGAATGTTTTTCTTCACTGATGACTTAGGCAACACCAGTCACATTTCTGGACTAGAAGGGACCATATTCGTAGAGGGAGGTTACGTTCTGCACTCCCGATTCACTTCTGACTTCACGAGTGACTGTCTATGATGAAATATCTTGTTTTTTCTTCCAGCACCAAATGGATTTTCTTCAGCGAATGATAGACTCCCAGAATTCCAAAGACTCGGAGACCCATAAAGGTAACCCAGGGTTCTCCATGGTCAACTGATGGGAAAGCTCTGAAGAAGAGAGTTGTTTTGGAAATATGCAGGAAGGTGTCTAGCCAGATGAGCATTTCTGCCAAATTGCAGTGAGACATACACTCAGATATTCTACATGGCAGCCAAAGCACTTTCTAGCGCACACAGACTTAAATATGTTCCAAGCGTGAAGGACAGCCGTAACCAAGCATGTCACGGCTAGAAGTTATCAGTGTCTTGGATCATCTGCATCAGAACAGGTGCTGATTCTCAGCTTCATCCAGACTCTGAATCAGAACCTCTACCTGGGCATCCAGTCAGGGGCACGTTGTTCAGATAGAGACAACATTCACCAAAAATACTTAGTGAAAGTGTGTTCCCTAGGTCAATCTACTGTGAAGCTTTATTTTTCCTTTCATAAAAATAATTAGCTTCTGAGGGAAACCTCTGTGGCTTTGTAACTATCCTGTTCTTCATATTTTTACCCACTGGTTTTATGTTCCATGATTGTGAGAGAGTGTGTGTGTGTGTGCACTGTGTGTGCACTATGTGTGCATGTTTTCAGTGCCAGGGATTGAACCCAGGATCTTCATACACTGAGCTATATTTCTAGCTCTTTCACTTTGTTATTTTGAGGTGGGTGTCTCTCAGTCACTAAGTTGTCCAGGCTGAGCTTGAACTTGTGATCTTCCTTTCTCAGCCTCACAGAATGCTGGGATTACAGACATGTACCACTACACCTAATTTCCATAACTATTTTTGATTAAAATGTTATTACTATGATTATTGCAAAATGATAAACTTAAAATTTCATCATTTTTTTCTGCATTTATGTACAAGTACCCAATGTAAGCTGTTGTGTAATTCTTCCCTATCATTTATTTTAAATATTCTCACTCATTTATATCAGTGTGACCTTATATATTCCCAATTATTCTCATTATTGTTAATGTGTTATTCTTATTTACTCTGACTTTGCTACTGGAAGCTCTTTTAAGGGACCTGTGAGGTTCATTCTGTTTTTTTCAAATTTTCGGTAGAAAATTACAGTTCGGTAAAACAGAATTTTATTTTTTAGAGGATTTTCAGTTCATAGCACAATTGAGGAGAAAGTGTAGAGATTTGCCATATACTCCTGCAATTTCATACACATTCACTCCCCCATTATCACCATCTCCCATCAGAGTGGTACATGTGTCATGATACATGAACCTACATTGAGTTATTATCATCGCCAAAGTCCACCGTTTTCATTAAGATTCAGTTCCAGCCATGCATATCCTATCAGTTTTGATGAGTGTGTAATGACATGCATCAATCTCCATAAGTGTAGCATCCAGAGGATTCTGTGTCTTTTTAAACTATTATTTTCTGAGTCATGGCTTATTATCTGGTGGAAGACATTACAGGTTTCTCTTCTATTTCCCCAGACAACCCTGGAATCAGCCATTTATCAAAGGGTCCCTAGTTCCTTTTAGTGAAAAATGGCAGTTAGGAACCAAAATCTTGGATCTAGTGTGGTGATGGCTACTGGGATTTTGTTTTGCTTCTATATCTTCTAAGTAGACAAAGCTAGGAAAATTAAACTGATGACTGTAAATATTTTTGTGCCAGTCCACGTGCACTGATAGGCATAGCCTGTCTTTCTTTCTCTCTCTCCCCACTGCTATCTCCCCCTCGCTCCTCCATCCCTCCCTCCCTCTTTCAAAAAAGAAATTGATAGCCTGTTTCTTTGGTAAAAGTATACTAATTCCATCATGGTCAACTGCAAGTGACGAATGGTTTGAAAATCATTTGGTGAAAACACTAAATATTTAACTATATATTCTAGAGCAGAGATGTGCTGACCTCACCACAATACTTTGCACATACCTATGGGTACATGTGCTTCTATCCATCTGTCTATCGATCTTTGTCTCACTCTGGTCTAATGCAACTTGCCAGGATGAAAGCAATATTTTTTGTACTATTCAATATGATCACCATTAGAAACATGCAGCTACCGTACTTTTGACAAATGGTTAGTGCCACCAAAGCACTGAAGTTTAAGTGATACTTAAATTTATGGAAACTTTTATTTGAATAGCAACATGTGATTCAGGATCCATAGCAGACAGCAGAGATCTAACCTTTGAATTTACAGTTCAGTTTCAATTCAGCAACCTAGACGTAACCTTTGAATTTCCAGTTCAATTTCAATTCAGTAATTGTCAATTTCAATGAGTCAGAGTTAACTGGAGGAAATCAGTTTGACTGTTGAATTTTCCCACAGTGAATCATAGACTCCATCATGGGTAAATCACAATCCTGTAGACCTTTCTACGTTATAATATTTTAAGTTTTAAATGAAATGGTTGGGGTGGTCAATGTTTATTTCAGGGTTTCAGCTATGGAAAGGGATGATTCCAAGCTGCTCAAACAGACTATTGCCTGATGGTGGTTACCTTTGTCAGGACAAAATCAGAGGGAGACCAATGTCTATAAGGGTGTTGGGTGAGAATGAAGTAGATCAAAGAGAGGGCGTCAGTACTAAGGAAGACGAGATTTGGGCCATGATTGAACAAGTGTTACAGATTCTACTTGCTGAATACTGTCCTCCCATACTTTAGGCCGATGCTCTTCTATTGATATTCTTTCTGATACTCTTTTAAGCCATTTGTTAGACTAGGGTGAGTCACTATTCTTCCAGCTTTTTCCTTTCTCTGTAGTTTTCTATACATTCGGAGATCATCCATTGTGAAGACTCGTGCCCAGGTACTCCATCACTTGATGCTTCTCAAAGATTTAATCCCTGCTTCTCAAGCCAGGTTGTGTGCTCAAATCTCATATCTTCTGAGCATTTGGATCCTGATTTGGTAGTTATGGGCTGGAGTTTGGAATTCCTCACTTAAAAACATTTAATTAGTGCATGTTAATACCACATGATGATGTGGTTTGTTTTAGGAAGTTGTATATTTAACATATCTCAATCAGTTTCAATTCCACTACTCCCTTCTCTCCTTCCTCTCCCCTCCAATTTGACCCCTTTCCTGTCTCCAGAATTCTGCCTTCTGGTTTCCATTTGCCTCTTCTTTATTTTAATTTCTTATTTATTAATCATTTTTAAGCTTCTCATGTAAAAGAAATCATGTGATATTTAAGTTTCTGAGTCTGGCTAAAACTGATGATTCTAGATTCACCCATTTCCCTGCAAATGACATGACATCATTCTTCTTTATGGCTAATATTCCATGTTGTACATACATCACATTTGCATGATGCATTCATTTGTTGATGGGATTCTCTGTTTTTAATAAGATCCAAGATGCTGCTGGTATATGGAACACAATATGAGTAGCAAGAATATCTCTGTGTGGGCCAGTGAGATGGCTCAGTGGCATAAGCGCCTGCCTGGCAAGTGCGAGGTCCTGAGTTTGACTCCCCGTACCCACATCAAGAAAAGAAGAAAAAGAATATTTCTGTGGCCTATTGTTCACTTAATTTGCCTCAAACATGTTTAGATGGAAGATCCTTTAATTTTTCATGCAATGAAGACACAGTCTGACAAAATCTTTTAACAATTTTTCAGCTCTATGTTAGCTAGAATAATTTAAATTTTTCCTGAGTGGCAAGGTACCCTAAATTTCACTTACTCTAAAGTATTTGCATGATTATCTAAGAGGCATACCAATAATATTGTATGTTGAGGAGAAATGCTAGCTCTTGAAATGAACCAGCTATGATAGTGGTGAAAGTGCCACGGTGAGGAACAAGTAGGCAAGAGTAATGTAGAGCTTGGGAGAAAGTGGAGTAAAATTCTTTTTTTTTTCTCTGCTTAATGGACATGGGAGTGAAAATCAGTTCCAGCACGACTTTGAGTTGCTTTTCTATGCTTCTTCCTGGTGTTTGGGACCTTCCTGTGGCTTTCTCATTTAAACTGTGATGTTATACACTCACCTGCTTTACCTGAAAGATGTTTTCTCTCGTCCTAGCTATGTCTGATCTGGAGATTGCGGCCCAATCAGTTATCTTTATTTTTGCTGGCTATGAAGCCACTAGCAATGCTCTTTCCTTCATTATGTATGAATTGGCCACTCACCCAGATGTGCAGAAGAAACTGCAGCAAGAGATTGATGCAGCTCTGCCCAACAAGGTGAGTGGATGGTTCCTGGGAAGAGGTGACTCCTTAACAAGAATGTCTCCTTTCACTTTTTAGGAGAACCTTCACAAAACTTGTAGGCACTGATTTCTTTCACCACCATTTATGATAGATCCAAAGACAGAAACAAAGGGAGAATTATAGTTAATGAGTGCTACTTGCCTAAACAAAAGATAGTTGTAATACAGTGCCGGTCATGGTGTATCCATTATCGATTACCACAATAATATCAAGTAAAACCATACACAGAATTTCCACTACATGTGACAATGAGAACTTATTACTAAATTTTTGGGATAAGTGTCCCTGCTGAGATCACTGGATGTGCTATGGCCTAGCTGTCAGCTGAAGGAGGAGGGCGTTGGGTAGGCTGGGGAGGCTGACTCATTTCTGTCCACACATCCTTATACTCCAGTCATAGAGCTAGAGGTGAGGAAGCTAAGGGATGAGCCATCATCTCTGACTCCTCTCAACCTGTACAATATAGCCTCTCCTATGGCACACGGAGTGGTAGTAACATAGTGCCCACATCATCTGCAGATCTTCATCCAAGGTGGAGGGCTATGGGATGTGATGCCATTTGGCCCCTGGGGCTGACATGTCTGGTTTGGCAATGAGGTGGACACAAAGGGCCTTTTTCAGAGCTCAGAATGGAACCCTAAAGCAACAATCAGGAGGCTGGTCTAGCAAAGAAGATGGGGAGGAGTGTGGTTTCCTATCCTCCCTAGAACTTCCACTAGAACTGAAATTGTGTGTTCTAGTAGTAAACAACAGAAACCATCTCTGATCATCATGAGACACAAGGGACTAGTTTCTTCCAAATTATTTATATCATGTTAATTTACTGTAGCATTTCTGATATATATGAGTTTCAAAGCAGGAGTCATCAAGTGAAAAGCCTTGTGTGGAATAGCAGACTTGCTTTTTTTCTGTGTTATATTTTCTTAGCAATGACATGTGGCCTTTGTTTTGAAAGGTGACAGTGACTTTGGCACATTTTATCTTAGAGTAATGATTATAGTCTCTCATGTTTGTTCACATGAGAAAGATAAGGCAGACCATGTTAAAGCTGAGGATTTCAGGCCCTGGATAGGGGATTGTCCCAAAACTCTCTGATATTAGTTAGTACTCTACACATTGAGCTGGACAAAGGGCCTGATAAGTACTAAAGTGGTTTATAAATGCCAAGTTCTGTTACCAATATGAGTTCTTTTGGACCTCCTAAAATTTCAATAGTACTATATAGCCTGAATTAAACATATATTCCAAATCTCAATTTGCCCAAATGCTGTTCTTCCCAGGCACTTCCCACCTTCGATACCCTGGTAGAGATGGAGTACCTGGATATGGTGGTGAATGAAACCCTCAGGTTGTACCCAGTTGCTAACAGACTTGAGAGAATGTGTAAGAAAGATGTTCGAGTCAATGGAGTGCTCATACCCAAAGGTACCACTGTGATGGTACCAACCTTTGCTCTTCACCGGGACCCAGAGTACTGGCCAGAGCCTGAGGAGTTTCGCCCTGAAAGGTACAGGGATGCTGGGAAAGGAAAACTATTCTGAACCAGGCGGGTCTAAACATTTTATGATGTCTTCTACTGGAAATGATATACATGTGATTGTACATTCCTTTGCTCATGTATCTTTTTGTTTTTAGAAGTTTTTTATAGTTACAAATTGAGAATTACTGTCCAAAGTACATAGTTTAGAACAGAAAAAAGAAAATATGCCCATCCACAGTCCTAGTGATTTAATATAAATCTATTTAATAAGATATGTCCTGATGGACATATATCTATGTACAGTATCTATAAATTTTTGATGACAAGAATTTAACATGTCTTTCTTGTATTATGTACTGCTTTTTGCTTAGTGTAAACCATAAACTAGCCACTGGGTTTTCAATTGGTCATACACAGTATTCATAATTTACTTAACGACTATTCTAAGTGTGTAAGTTTCTTTTTCCTTTCAGCATTTCTATACTGTTCCATTGAGCTCTCTGACTTTACCATCAGCTTTAGGAAGCTCCTTTCCACCATCCATTGGCTCTCATTTCCTGTAGTGTGACTGTGAAGTGCAGGATGAAGCCTGAGACTTCCTCCTCCCTGATGGTTCAACATAGTCCCTGAGGACAGAGGAGAGCGCAGGTTCTCTTGGTCTTGTCTCTGACCCTCATCTTGGGCCAGCTCCCTCCTACTCTCCATAGCTGGTGACCCTTCCAAAGCCAAGTCATCTGTTCTGTCCAGTTGTGTGAGAATCTTCCTTGGAAGTGTCTTGAACAGGCTCTTTGCAGAATCCCAAGCCAAGTGCTCACCAAGTGTCAGAGACTGGGCCAGGCAGATTTCTAACTAGAAATCTAAATGTTGAAAAACTTTTACTGTGGAGGATATTTCACATATGCTAAAGTACAATCCATGTCATAGAATACTATTAATGTGTCTCCAAGGGCCCATCACTTACCCGAAGCACCGTGCACCCATGTCTCATCCACACCACCACAACCCTCCCTGGACTCCCATTCTGTTTGTAGCGCACCACTTGTAAAGAGTTCAGGATGTTCTTCAAAGTATAAGAACTGTCTTAAAAAGACATAATTTGGTGCCCTTATCACTTTTCCTAAATCTATAGTTTTTTCACTAACATAAACAAATTATAATGAATTAAATTGGAATAAAAATACAAATGTAAATGAATACGGTTGAATAAAATACACCTCTGATGGAGGTGATAGACAAGGAAGTCAGTGATGATAACAAAGTAGAGAAGGATCCTGTACCCTTGAAAATGACCTGACTTTAACCTTTCTAATGGGAGGAGAGAAAAGAAAAAAAGGAGAAAGTTGTGGAGTATGAGGAGGTAGAGAAGATTACCATGATGGACAATAGCGGCAACAGTGGGGGAAGGAAAAAAGAGGAGAGGGAAGAAGGGAAAGGAAAGGAAAAGTGATTTCAGCAGTGACGGAGGTTTTCTTCTTCCTCAGTGAGCATCTGACCAATTTAAGTATGACTTGCCACAGGAGCCCATTTCTCTGTCACTCAGTCTAACTCCTGTGTGCCTTCAGATTGGGAAAATGTCACTAATCTGAATGAAATTCTAGTGTATAAAGATATATATTTTTTTCAAACAGCATTCCCCTCCTCTCCTCTCAATAAGACTTGAAGATTCTAGTAGTGAAGAAAGCATAAAGGGACTTCTTTTTACAATTCTCAGAGGCAAATAATTATAGAAGGATTTGGGAGCAGCCCACAAAAGCGCCCTGTGGTTTTTAATGTTTCTTTCACTTGTTTTCATGTGCTTTAAAATTATTTTTATTAGCACATGTTTGCAGTACGCAATGATCACGTTCCTGTGGGGAGTTGGTTCATGTACATAAAAATTCTTAAATCTTTTTTGCTCCTCTTCCTCTCCTCTCCCTCCCTTGTACCTCCCTCTCTTAATCCCTTTCCCATTTGAGAATGATCTACTTCCCTACTTCTTATTATTTATCTTTTATTTTGCTCTGTATTTATACTCTGGGTTTCTCATATAAGAGAAACCATGTGATATTTAAGCTTGTGTCTGATTTATTTCACTTAACATTATCCTACAAATGACTTTTTTCCCACCAGATTCAATAAGAAGAACAAGGACCTCATTAACTCTTACATATACATGCCCTTTGGGAGTGGACCAAGGAACTGCATTGGCATGAGGTTTGCTCTTATGAACATGAAACTTGCAGTCATCAGAGTCCTGCAGAACTTTTCCTTCCAACCTTGTGAGGAAACACAGGTCAGTGCACTTTCTGTATAAATTGTGTTTTATTGAGGAACACTTTTTCATCCAAAGGATCTACATGCATAAAGAATATCCACATTTATCTTTTAGTAATTTATTCTGTGGGGCAAAAGGATCTATTCGGATGCAGGCATTGGCTTCAAGGGTCCTTCAGTTCTGGATCTATGAATCTGTGTCTGTATAAAGCAAAAATATAAAGATCATATAGAGTCCATGTAGATTAATATGACATGATTATGTGTGGTCTTTTTAAAATTGAGCTGTTTTAAATTTAGTTTCAAGTTACCTGGAGATGGGATGTGCTGTATACAATCAAGAACTGCAGTGATCATGCAATGATGATTTTTGAGTGGTGTTCTCCTCTACCACAACTTAGAGATGCTCCCTTGTGACTGTGGTTCTCAGCCACTGGCCATGCAGTATAATCACTAACTCATGTTGCCTGCATCATCTCATATTCTAAAAGAATTCACAGAAAGCCTGGCTTCAAGAAAGCTCCATCTGGGTTCTCATTTATCAGGCAACGTTGAGAATAATTGGTTTACTGCTAGTTATGAAGCTGTCCCATGACTCAGGGCCACCCTGACTATTGAACCTCTCATTTCAGGAGGTCTGCTCCACATGAACTGGTTATCTTCTCTGTTCTCATAATAAGTACATGAATTGTTATCCCTCTCTCTTCCTGTTGTCATCCTTCTAGTTTAGTTCAATCACAAACCCCTCCAGGACCATTTACTCCTTTGCTCTGGTTTTGGTTATTGCTGGCTGCAATCATCAACTGAGTTAATATTTTGTCATTAGACTATCCAACGTAATTCTTTGTCTTCCCTCTGTATTGAAGAATATCCCCCTGCCATATATATCAGCTATTCATGCCTTTAATAAACTCTCCATAAGACCCTGTAAGGGGTTTGACATTGCAAGCATTCAGTAAATACTTAAGAAAAGATTTGCAGATTTTTTGGGAACACTTAGATACAAATTTTAAGCTGTTGTAATGTTTTAAAACTTGACAAATGATGTTTGTACATGTGCAATGTGTTTGTAAAATAGATAAAACAGGTAGATGCTATTTGAAGCTTTTAAATAGAAAGGTGGATCATGTAGGGAAAGATTTGAAATGTCTCCCCTGAACTTAAAGAACAATTGTCATTGATAACTATGAAATAATTCTTGATAAGATTAAGTTCCAAGACTCATGCATTTAATATGCTATTCCTCCTTGTCAGTAGGCTTTCTGCAGAAGACAGGAAGAGGCTAGAAATGGTTACATTCTCAGCTGTGGCTTTACAGAAGCTGTGTACCTCTTCTGTGTGTGCAGAGTGTGGTTGATTCTTGATTGAAAGCAGGCCTTGGGCATACTTGGGAAGGGAAAATCCTCCCTGGCAAGCTGCCAATCACTTGCAAGCTCAATTGCCGTGGACAGTTTGCCCACTCCTCCCTCCACCAAGATTATAAAATTAGTCTGTTTCATGCTCCCCTAAGATTGAAAGAATGACTTAGTGAGAATGGGGCTATAGGATTAGTCAAAGTCTTTAGAACTCAAAATCTCCCTATTCGTCTTCTTTTGGAAGCCAAGGGGAGATATAAGGAATCAAAAGCATAATACTTCCTAAAGGTGTTTCTCATCATTAACCTGAATGAGTTTGATTGGGAGGACTGATCTGACTGTTCAGAAATCAAGCATTGCCCATAAAGTGAAATGTATAGCACTGTGTCTATTTAGGGTGACCTTGCAAGTTTTAACAAATACAATATTCACTTTTTATGACATTTCAAGAATAGTTTGCCTTGATGTGCAATCTGGTTTAAAATTTTAAAATACATCCTTTTGAATTAAAATTTAAATCAATAATGAAAATAGAGTGGACCCTTGACTTACAAACTCAGTGTTTCTGAGGGCTGGTTGTAACTCAAGTTGGTTATAAATCAAGACTCTTTTTGCCATAAGAAATAATGAAAAAACCCATAATGCATACCAAACCTCCACAGAACTCCTTAACTAACCTTTTCAAAATAAAAAGGTTGGGCCGGTGAGATGGCTCAGCGCCATAAGCATCTGCCTTGCAAGCGTGAGGTCCTGAGTTCGACTCCTGGTACCCACATATGAAAAAAGGGCCAGTGATGTTGCTCAGCGGCAAGGGCGCCTCCTGGCATGTGAGGTCCTGAGGTTAACCCCCGGTACCCACACAAAAAAAGGTTGTATAATATGCATAATTTACCAGAAATGCCAATAATTTTCCAAGTGTAGTCACCAAAAAGTTATAAAATGTGCCTAGTTTTCCAGAAAAAACAACTTCATACCGTACTCACCATTCAAGTTGACATCTTTGGCTTGCAGGAAGGGAGGATGGAGTGGAAGGAGGCTATTGTTTGGAGGGAGGGTCCCCTTCCATAGGAGCATCAGGAACCTGGCTCTCTGCCGTCCTTTCTCTCCTTGGGAGAGTCTGTAGCCCACTAGGACCTGCTTCTGGCTCACTAGGTCTCAACCTTTTCAGAACTAAAAGCTGGTCTAAGGCTGTCTATTTCTGTCTTTTCTTTAACACTGTTCTGTAGCATGACATGACGTTGTGATTAAACAAGTGAACGTAGTGATTGGCTTTTTCTTTGTGTGGGTGGGTCTTCGCTACAAATGTTTGTAGTGCTATCCACTTTTTCAGGATTTCCTTTATTTCAGAAGAACCTTGCCTCACTGATTGTTGATACTCCCCCTCCTCTTCAGAAAGCTCCTGCTGCCGTTCTCTGTTGCTCAGCCAGAAGTTGAGCTCCTCAGCATCACTGTCTACCTGAAGCCTGTGGACTCTGCTGTGGTGACAATGTCATCAACCACAGGGTCAATTGAAGGCTCAGGCTGCCCTACATAGCCTTTAAGTCTCTCTCCTGTGTAATTTTAGGACACACTTTCTTCCAGGCAGATCTCAGTGTCCTTAGAAAGACATTGGCCCAGGATTTCTCAATTAACCCCACATAGGAAAGGATGTTGTAATGTTCCTTCCAGAACCCTTTAAGCATTAAATCTGTATCTGGGGCCATCTAGAAGCACTTCAAGAGCAGTTCTTTGGTGTACAGCTTCTTAAAGTTCACTCTAATCTGCTGGTCCATAGGCTGCCATAGAGGAGTTGTGTTAGGTGGGAGGAACTCAACTGAGAGCCACGGGGATTCCTCAGCCAATTCTTCTTCCAAACCCATGGGGGAGCAGGAACATTGTCCATGATGATGAGAGCCTTGAGTGGTAAACCTTTGTTCTCTAGGTATTTCTTAATAGTAGGACAGAAAGCCTCCCTGACCCACTCACGAAAATGTATTCTTGTTATGCAGGCTTTTGCATTTGATCTCCACATGACCCCAAGCCTATGCTTCATGACTTTATGTTTTCTGAACACTCTAGAGACCTCAGATGATAAAGAGATGCTTTCTCTTGAGGTCACCACTCACAGTGGCACATAGCAATGTTAGCCTATTTTTCATAGTTTTATGCCCTGGTATCTTCGTCTCTTCGTGGGTAATGTATGTTCTCCTACATTTTTTTTTTCAGAAAAGGCCAGTTTCATCACAGTTGAAAACTTGATGAGAACAAAAGCCATTCCTCAGTGTCACTGTTTTGAAGTGGTGTATGTAATTTTCAGCAGCCTTTTTATCGGCACTGGCTGCTTCACCATGCCTAGTTATGCTATGAACCCCAGTTTTCCCTTTAAAATTGTGAACCAATGCTTACTGGCATGAATGTTTCACTATTATCACTCAATGGTGGATTATCCTTTATGAGATCTGCACTTATAGCCCTAGCTTTTTCATAAATTATAGACTCAGATAGGCAATATCCTGCCATCTGCATTTCATTTATCCATACTAATAATAGGCTTTCTACTTCGTCTAACACTGTTGATCATGACTTACTGATTTGAACAACACCTTTAGTAACACTGGCTTCCTTATCCAAATCTTTTCTCTGTAAGATTGTTGAGATGGTGGATTTTGACCTGCTGTACATATTGATGAGATCAGTCATGAACACCACTCTCATATTTCTTCATGATTTTATTCTTTTCAATTGTGATTGCTTTCTTTACCTTCCCTTCCTTCCTTAGCTTCTTTTCTAGGTTTTGGGGGCCATTTCGATAGCGTCATAGGGATTATATATTATATAATTATAGAGATTATATAAAGCACTGACCAAAATCACGTCCACAAACTCATGCACCTGGGCTCAGACTGATGCTTACGTTTGCTTACATACAGTTTTCTGGCATCACAAGTCTTTGTTTACAACCACACAAGTGGCTGGCATTTGGGTCATAACTCGAGACTTTGGTCATAAGTTAAACCTAACAGTCTTGTCGTAACCCAAGGTGTTTGTATGTGAGGCCGGTTGTGACTCGAGTGTCCTCTGTAAAGAGAACAAGCCAATATTTATTTCAAGCCTGGTACAGAATAAATGCACAGTAATTTTTTGCTAAATGAATGTTTCAATAAATTTTTTCATTATTAATCTTGACTCAGCTTAGATAATAAATGTAAAGAATTCAAATGACATGATGTAGTTTTTATGTATTTGTAAAACATTATTGTTTTTAGTGTAATTATTCTTCTTTTGGTTCTTTGTTGGTGGTTTGTTATTTCTCAATGTTCTTGTGCAATTGCTGCAGGTGCCCTTGAAATTAAGCACGTATGGTCTTCTTCAATCAGAAAAGCCCATCGTTCTGAAGGTTGTGTCAAGAGATGCGACCATCAGTGGAGCCTGATCTTCCCTCAGGATTTCTGCTATGTTCTTCAAGGAGACTGAGTCTGAGAACACCTGAGACTTTAATTTGCCTTTCAATATAATTTAGATGAAGATAGGCTTAGTCTGCTATCCTTGGGGAATGATTACAGGTTTATTACAGTCATGAAATTTACTTACTGTGTTGAGTATTTCTTATCATGACATGTAAAGGAGATGACTGAATCACTGAGAGATATGTAAAGTGATAATCTCTGATTATTGTGAGAATCTCTTCATCCACCCCCAGGAACTCCATCAGTGAGGTCTGGTTAGAGTAAATATTTTTCAGTAATTTCATCAATAATTTTTAATGAAGTGGGAATTATTGTGGTGAATGAAATGGGAATTATCTCATAGTCAAATTTATATAAAATGTTTTCTTTGTAGTATTCTACAAGAAGTGTTATGAGAATACAAATTGTTTTTAAAAAAATGTGTGATGTCTTTATGCATATGAAGGAGGAAGCTAGAGAAATGGATCTATGAGAAGCAGATACCATTTTTGGTCATTATACTCATGGGTTATGCAGACCTCTCTTAGACACAATTTTATTATTAGGTTAGGTGAGGTAATACACTTTGACCTTCCTCATTGTTTGAAAAATATACATAATTTAATTCTATCTTTTTTAATTAGTACACATTTGCAGTACATAATGATCATATTCATCATGTGGAATTTGTACATGTACATAACACATCTTAATTTTCTTGTCCCCTTCCCCTCCTTTCCCTCGAACCGTTCTTTCCCTCCCCATTTGTAAAAGCTCTATTTCCATTTTTGCCCCTTCAATTCTTTGTTTCTTTAAATCCCCACCAATTCTGCTATGTTTGAAATTTTTTTTTGTTTTTTGGTGAAACTCAAGTGAATCTCTTTATTATTACTTTATTATAATAATTTATTATTATTTTTTTGATTCATCATCATCCCTGTGTTGTTTCTGGAAGGGTGGAAACATGTTTTCTTATACTCAAGGTGGTGGCCATGAACTGGTATGGTAGAGGGAGTTGTAATGGCTCCAAGTCATACAGAAGAGGGTGGGCAAGTCATTCACAGAGGGGCAGTCTGGACTGGATATAGGAGTCCAAGTAAGGGGAAGGATGTCCAGGTACCAGCAGCCATTGCTTAAATTGAGTGTGGAATTCCTGGATGAGGTGGCTATGAAGGGCACTGGTGAGTGAGGAGGAATGGTTGGAATTTGTCTGTGTGAAAAAGAATCGATGAAATTAGTAAATGTACCAAAGATAATGGAAGCCCACTTTCTCATTATTGGCAAAGGGAATCATTGATTCAGACAGGAGAAAATTGGAGTGAACCCTGTGAAGTCTAACTGCAATAGGATGTTTCAGTGTCAATTCATATTTTTTCTAGAAGGTAGATGATAGGTACATATAAGTGTGTGTGTGCATGCATGTGTATGTGTGTGTGTATGTGTGAGTCTGTGTGTGTGTGTGTGTGTGTGTATGGAAACATATTCCATACATTTCTCCACTGACAGGTCTAGGAGCAGTAACATTTAACAGGTACAAGGACAGGAAGTGTCCAAATTTTGGTCTGTACATATAATTTTAGGAGTCTTTAGGAAAGCGGTTGCTTCTGGGTGCAGCGTAAGATTAGCTGAGGATACTTTGTTATGCCAAACAGCAAGAAAATGCTAAAAGAAACCCCAGAAATATGTTGAAAGGACACTGAAGCCAGCCTGAGCAGCTTCCACTGAACTTTGTTGGGACATTTGGGATATATCATAAACAATGATATTGATGGTTATTTACAAAATATAAGACACAAATATACAAGCATATAAAGAAATACATTGCTTGAAAGCTTAATAAAGATATTTACACACTTTTAATGTAGTCCTGTCAGAATACAAATTAATTGTGAAAGGTAAAGGGTAATTTTCCTGTGGAGAAATCTGGCAGACAGCCCCATATCAAGTGATGAGTGAGAACGTCCTCAGGCATGGGATGAATCAGTCATGGACCACGCAATAGAGCACAGTGACGTTCTCGCCTCTGTCATATTCCTTCCAAGGAGGCAGCTAAGAACAAAATCATGAAAAAATACCCTAGGTAAATTGGAGTTCGTAATATTCTACTCCTGGCACATCACTATTTTGTATCTTTGAAAGTAATCACAGTCATGAAAGGTGATGTGATTGAGAAATATGCCAGATGCAAGGAAACTAAGGACACAAGGCAACCAAACACAATACTTGCTCTGGGTTGTTCAACTACAAAGGACATTATTGGTACAAATGGGGGAATGTGAATGTGGTCTGATGAGTAGATGGGAGTATGTAAATTTCATATTTGGATGGTCACATTGTGGTAATGTAAGAGTGTATTTCTATTTGTATGAATACAAGGTATTATCAAATATCAGGTTGGCAATTTACTCAGGAATAGGAAATACTTTTTTGAAGAAATATCCATTGGTTTATGTTTGTGATTGTTTAGGTGGAAAAAGGTGCACAGGTATTTTCTAGTTTATCAAGTTTCCTGTCTCTCACCACAAAGGTACTGGTTCTATTCATTTGCCATAAGGAGGCAGCACCACATGGCAATGGGGATCGTGGGCTCTGGTGCTGAAGCTCCTGGGTTTTGAATCCCAGCTCAACCTAGGACTAATCCATGACTTTGAACCATGACTAACAGTGTCTATTTCCATAGGTCAGCCTGTACAGTTTGGGGGTAAATTTCAGCATTATCAACTCCAAATTCAACTTCATTTTAGAAAATAAAGCCACAGACATCTATCAGAAAAGCTAAATTATGAAACCATTGGTGTCTTAGCTGATGTTCTTCAAAATTTTCCCAAAGGAGAATATGAACACTGTCATTCTGGAGTGCCTTTGCCATCACACTAGGTGGGAAAATTTGGGGATGGGTTGCAGCAGCTGGAGGGAAACTCTCCCAAAGAGTTAATGTGGCTCTTTCCTGCCCTCCCTAACAATTTGATCTTCTGGTCTCATAGTTGAAAGAAGTCCCTCTGCTTGTGATGATAGAAAGCTAGAATGAGACAATTTTTTCCTTCCTGGGGTCAAAGATTCATTATCAGAACCAGGGAAAGGTCAAGTGAATGTTGGTTAGTTCAGGGATTCACTTCTTTTCCTGTGCAGATAAGTAGAGAAATTCTGCAGGAAGCTGTTTTGGGTTATGATGTGTGATGGGTTCATGCTCATATAAAAACTGCTTGGCCATCATGGAGGTGCTCCAACAAGGTGATAAGCCCAAAACAACAGCATATCACCCACTTCCTCCTTCTTCCCCAGCCCAAAATAAACTTCCTCTCCCCCTTTCATGCACACTCCAAAAATCTCCCAGGCCCCTTCCATTATGTCACCTTGCCTGCCCCTCCAAACTCCACCCCTGGCTAAACCCAATAAATGCTTTGTCCCACAGCCTCCTTCTCTGAGGGTCTTCTGCATCCTACTGCATCCCTCCCGCATCCCCACATTAAAGGATTTTCTCAATCTCTTTCTTTATCTTTACTCCACCAGACCTAACATTTTGGTGCCATGACTCAGATCGGTTGGGGTGTGTAGCTTCTGGGACCTCCCCAGCTTGAGCTTCCTACACCAACCAGCCACTTTCCTTCCTTTCCTTGTCCTGCCTGTGCTGGTGCAAGCTCACATCCAACACCGATCCTCATCGCCTCTCACAGGTGAGCCAATCTCTCACTCCGGGAGTCTCTGATCATGTTTCATTTTCTCAAAATTTGTTGGCCAACACCAGGACTCCCTCACATCCTCTGGGACCACATGTCTTCCAGGACACCCCTCTGTCCCTGAGGTGATGACCAACAGGGCCGGCAGGTTATTTCTCTCCTCATACACACCCCAACGAGGGTGCCGATCCTCTTAGGGGTTGTGCTTGGCTTTTGCCCTCTGGCTCACCTCCAATTTGATCACTATGGGAAATATTCCTTCCAACCCCAAAAACACACTCCACTTGGGTGAGCACCCTTGGTCTCTGGGAGACTGTAAAACCCAAAAGATTAATATTCTTCTGCCAGGTGGCCTGGCCTCAATATAAACTCGATGACAGCCACTGGCCTAAAGAGGACACTTTCAATTTCAATCTCCTCTGTGACCTAGACAACTTCTGCTATCACAGTGGCAAATGGTCAAATCAACATAAAATTACCAGTCAAATAATAGCCCTTAAAAACTTATGTGACTATACTACTCTATTCTGTAATAATACTGTATGGTACTATATTCAAGACTAAGATAGACATTTAAATATGTTACAAAAATAATGTTACCCAAATCAGCTCCTGACATTCGAGCCAAACTCTGAAAAACAGAACTTGACCCTCAAACCCCACAGGGGGACCTCCTTAATATGGCCTTCTGGGTCTTTAAAAATAGAGAGAAACAACAAAAATAAGAGAGTCTTCAAAAAACAAAACATTTAAGTTGTCATTTAAGCCAAATTTTGGCTGCGGCACTAGGGACTCCTGTTTGGCCTAATAAAGGCCCTACACCTAGAAAAGGGGAAGCCAGCTCCTGAGCCTCTCCTGGACCATGCTACAAGTGCAAGAAAAAAGGACACTGGGTACGAGCCTGCCCCAAGCTGCAGCCACCACTGGGACCTTGTCCTATCTACAATCTTGAGAGTCAGTGGAAGTGTGATTGCCCTGTCCGCCAGAGAGTGGGTAAGTCATCTAACTCCCTACCCTCACAGGAGATTTCATTGCCACCACCAGACTCATCACTAGCTGACCTGCTTGGTCTCACCACTGAAGAGGATTGACGGGGCTCGGGGCACATGGCCCCCATCAAGTTGTCTTTTTCAGAGCCCTGAGTCTTGCTAGACATCTCAGGTAAGACACTGTCTTTCCTTATCAACACAGGGGCCACTTATAGTGTTCTTCCTGAATTTTTGGGCTGTCATACCCAATCCATAGTCTCCGTTATGGGAGTTGATGGCCAACCTACATGACCCATCTAAACAGCACCCATTCCCTGTCTATTCCAAACTCTTTTTCACCCATAATTTTCTTGTTATCCTGACCTGCTCCACACCCCTCTTGGGCAGGGATCTCCAAAAACTTAATTTCTCTTTCACTTTTTCCCTTCCTACGGCTCTAGTCCTTCAAACTCAATCACGACATAATGCCGATTCCACTCCCCCTCTTCTTTCTTCACTTGTAGCTCCTATAGTCTGGGACACCTCTAGTCCCACTCACGCAACCCACGCTGCCCCTGTATTGATTCACCTTAAAGATCCTTCAGGTTTTCCCTGTGTTCCCCAATATCCAATAGCCCCCAAACACCAGCAGGGACTTAAACCTATAATCCAACACCTAGTAACCTTAAGGCTACCCATTTGCCCTAAAATGCCCCTACTCTACCTGTACTCAAACCCAATGGCTCCTACCGACTAGTCCAAGATCTCAGGGTCATCAACCAAGCAGTAACAGCCATTCACCCTGTGGTGCCAAACCCTTATACTATGCTCTCCCACGTTCCCCCATCCACTTCTCACTTTATGGTGTTAGACCTTACGGACGCATTTTTCACTATTCCTCTACACCCCCAATGCCAAAATCTCTTTGCTTTCACATGGACAGACGCAGACACTCTCTACTATTCACAGCTTACATGGACAGTATTACCCCAGAGATTTTGAGATAGCCCTCACTTCTTTGGCCAAGCCCTTGCTTCTGACCTGGCAACCCTCAATTTTAAGCCCAGCACTCTTCTTCAATATGTCAATAACCTCCTCTGTTCCCTGTCATATGCTCTAACTATACAACATACGGCCACTCTCCTCAACTTCCTTTGAGATCGTGGCTATAGGGTGTCCCCTACCAAGCAAAAATAGCATCACCAAAGGTCAAATACCTGGGACTCACCCTCACCCCTACCACTTGTTCAATTATGGATGATCATAAAACTCTTCTCCGTGAACTCCAGGTGCCAACCACAAAACAAGTTTTATCTTTTCTTGGTCTAGCCAACTTCTTCTGCCTTTGGATTCCTAACTTTGCAGCTTTAACACAACCTCTACCTAAAACACCCAAAGGTTGCCTGTCAGAGCCTCTCGATCCCACAACTCCCATACATTCTACCTTCTATAAACTAAAAGAGGCCCTCTTAAGGACACTTGCCCTCACCCTCCCAAACCCGATTCAACCCGTCATCTTATACACCACTTCTCAAGACCAAAATGCTATGGGAGTCCTGGGCCACCAAAAAGGACCTTCCATTCAGGCAGTTACATATCTCTCAAAACAGCTAGACAACACAACATGGGGATGGCCTCCCTGTCTCTGGGCTCTCGCCACAGCACCCACATTAACACAAGAAGATAAAAAGTTCACTTTGGGACAATCAATCATGGTTCACACACCTCATCACCTTAATGAGCTCATTTCACATGAAACATCTGCCGTCCCAATATGACCCCCTATCATGATATCCCTGTTCAGCAGGAAGCAGTTTAAGAGAACCACCACCTTTTATAACAGCAAAAAGGGGAATGATGAGTTCATGCCCATATAAAAGCTGCTTGGCCATCGTGGAGGTGCTCCAACATGGAGATAAGCCCAAAACAGCATATCAACCACTTTCTCCTTCTTCTTCCCCAGCCCAAAATAAACTTCCTCTCCCCCTTTCACACATGCTCCAAAAATCTCCCAGTCCCCTTCCATTATGTCACCTTGCCTGCCCCTCCAAACTCCACCCCCAGCTAAACCCAATAAATGCTTTGTCCCACAGCCTCCTTCTCTGAGGGTCCTCTGCATCCTACTGCAGCCCTCCTGCACCCCCACATTAAAGGCTTTTCTCAATCTCTTTTCTTTATCTTTACTCTGCCAGACCTAACAATGTACCTGGAAGGCCTTCAGCTGAATATCTATACTTCCTTCACAAATTCGGATCTTTCGAGTGTTGGCTCATGTGCAAATTATTTTTGGGTTGCTGACTCTTTATTGATCTTTTCCCTTCCAGTGTCAGCTATTACCTTTCTGCTTGTATTTTTTTGTGTCTTGCTTTTGGCTTGACTTTTTACCTGTCAGCACCTGCATACTGTTGATTTTGCATGTCCAGGCAGCCAACTGTAGGTGAGGGGTACCAAGAATACTGTATGCCCAGACAGAAATGTGGGTTAAAGTTCTTTCACAGCAAGTGTACTAATTTTTTCCTCATCTTGGGGAACTGAGAGTGAGGGGATGCCATTGTCTGTGTCTCTTTCTCTTTCGACACCCTTGGTGAGTGATCCGGACCCTGAGAAGATTGTGCATGTTTTATACTCTATGTTGAGGTGTTTGTTTCATCTATGGCTATCTTGTGAAGGGCTTATGGATTTTCATTCTGAGTCATTTAAAATGACTTTTGAGGTAAAGGATAAAAGGACTCAATACTGACTGGAATGATATTTACTGTTATCATAGCTAAATATGTGCCATAAGATATATGAAGAATATTTGGGTGCAGAATTTATTTTGTGTTGGGCCGGTGAGATGGCTCAGCGGCTTAAGCGCCTGCCCGGCAGGCGCGAGGGCCCGAGTTCGACTCCTGGAACCCACATACAAAAAAGGGGCCGGTGATATCGCTCAGCGGCACAGGCGCCTGCTGGCGCGCCAGGTCCTGAGGTCGACCCCCCGGTGCCCACAAAAAAAAAAAAAAAAAAAAAAGAATTTATTTTGTGTTGATGGGAATGTTTTGGGACTAGAAAAAGAAGGTGGTTGCACAACACTATGAGCGTAACTAAATTCTACTGTTTTGTTCTCTTAAAAATGACTAATTTTATGTTATGTGAACTTTATCTCCAAACATACTTCATTTTTATATACTTATAAGTGGCAGTTAAAATTATATATTTATGAGGTGCCATGTGATGTTTCTATACATGTATACATTATATAATGTTGAAATCTGGGTAAGCATATCTGCCTTTTCAAATATGTATGATTTTTTTTGTGGTAAAACATTCAAAAATCCTTTCTTATAGATGTTTTGAAATTTGTGGTATAGTATCATTTTCTATCATCAACATACTGTGCAATAGAGCAATGGAAATTATTTTTCCTATCTAACTGTAATTTAGTACCTCTTGACCAATCTCTCCTTTCCCACTAGGTTCCTCATCTTTTGATAACTCATATTCTGTCCCCAACTGCTATAACATCAACTGTTTTAGATTCCAAATATAAGTGAGATCATGTAGTAATGATTTTTCTGTGCCTGGTTTATGTCACTGAAAGTCTTCTGGTTCCATTGATGTTGTCACAAATGACAGTACTTCATCCTTTCATATGGCTGAATAATATTCCATCATTTATGTATTCCACATTTTCCTACATCCATTAAAATCTTGATAGACATCATCAGTGGTTGTTGATTTCTTCTCAGCTATTTTGAATAATGCCTCAGTGAACATGAAAGTGTCCTTGACATACTGATTTTATTTTCCTTTGCATATATATCTAGCTATGAGATTACTGGAGCATATGGTACTTCTATTTTTAATTTTGTGAAGACCCTCCATAGTGATATTTTAAAGGTTGTATAAATTTATATTCCCACCAGAAGTGTGTAAGTTTCCATTTCTCCACATTTTCACTATTCCCTGTTATCTTTTTGCTCATATTCATTCTAACTTCATTGAGGTGATTTCTCATTGTAGCTAGGAATTGCATTTCTTTGATGATTACCAATGTTCTGCAAAGTTTCATATATCTGTTAGCTACTTGCCTATCTTCTTTTGAGATAAGTCTATTTGGGTCTATCAACCATTTTTATCTTGGGTTATTGTTTTATGTTTGCTGAGATTTTCAGGTTTCTCATAGATGCTGTATAACTCCTTATCAGATGTGTAATTTGAAAATATTTCCTTCCGTCCTACTTTCTCTTCACTTGTAGATTGTTTCTTTGGCATGCAGAAGCTTTTTACTTTGGTGTCTTCTCATTTGTCTATTTTTGCTTCTATTTCCTGTGTTTTCAGGTCTCAGCCCAAAATTCACTGTGCATTCTCATGTTCCAGTTCATTTGCCCTATGATTCCTTGTACTAGTTTCATAATTTAAAGTCTTACATATACTTAAGTCTCTAGTCTATTTTTGTAACTGGTGTGAGTTAAGGGTCTAATTTCACTCTTCTGCATGCAGTATCTACTTCTCCCAGCATCATTTACTGAAGAGAATATCTTTTCCCCAATGCATGTTCTTTGATGGTTTTGTATTTTTAAAATGAGTCCATGTATGTGATACATATACATTCATTGTGTAGCTGGTACACGTACCTATTATATATTAATCCTTTTCTTCCTTTCTGCTTTCCTCTCTTCCTCCCCATCCATCTATAGAGGCCCTCTCATTTGCAAAAATTATATCTGTTTCTGATTATCTTTTATTTGCTCTGGGAGCCCTGAGGTGAAGCTCACCTGTGGCTGCTCTGAGTTTCTGGGTTCAGTTGGCCCCTCCCTAAAATGGTGTCAGTGACAGCAGAGACAAACTTGAAAGTGGACTTTTCTCTCTCTCTCTTCTTGTTTTCTTTCCCCTCCCCTTCATTGTTTGATCTTATTTTTATATGAATGTGAACACCATTTCTAGTTTCTTTGTGGTTTTTGTTCTGTTGTTCCTTTTAGTTCTTCCTTCTCTCTTTCCCTCGTGTCTTCTGCACCAGTTTCCCAAAGTTTGCATGATCCCCCTTTGTCCTGCAGCCTTGCTTCTAATCTTTTCCTCTTCTTCTATTTCTCAGTTTTCCCCCTGGCTCCTTTTAAATTTTCTCCCTGAGGGTAAAATTGGCATATGAGGGCTTAATTGCTGCATACAATTTTTCTGGTTTGCTTTAGATTTTGTTACATAACCACAAATCTAGTTCATACAGTTAAAAGTGGCAAATTAATAGTTACCTCAGTTTGTCATTTCCTAGGCTGTGTTTGATGCTACTGCTATTGCTGATTGTACCACTTTAGGCAAATTGACATAATTGTTCTCATCAGCTGTTCTGCCTGGTATACCAAGACTGAGATTGCCTAAGTGTCATAGAATACACTGTGGGCCAGTGCCAAAGAACCAAGGACTGGACCAAACAGGCAGGAACATCTCATCCCCAATAAATCGAAGAGGTAGGATCTTGCAACAGAGACAAAACACAAACCAGCTACATCTGGAAGACACCTCTGAGAAATAGTCATTTCCTAAGGGTTCTAAATAGTAGCAATAAATCAGCTCACCTAAGGAATTTACAAGCATCAACCCAGGAATGAAACTAAAAAAAAAAAATGAAAATGAGAAGACACTTAAACAAGATGCAACTGCAGACATCCAGTTCATGAAAGGCAAACACAGGGGGCAATGAGGTGGGACCATCAAAAATCTACTGTCCTGGCCTATCTTAAGTGGTAACAACAAAGCAAATGAATGAGGTGCTAGAAAAAATCAAATCAGAAATAATTTCTCAGATAACTACAGAGATGGTGACCACATTAAAAAACATACTTAGTGACTGTAGAGCAGATAGAGATAAAAAAAAATAGAGGAGCTTATGAAAATGATGGAAACCATGAATGCCCTACTTTGGAAAGAAATGGAATCCATAAAACAAATTCAAGCAGATATTCAGGAGAATAAAAATTCCATTGAATGCATCTAAAGCAGGGTGAAACATTGAGAGGGCAAAATCTGAGATATAGAAATCAGGCTTGCAGTTAGTGATCATGAAAAGAAAGGAATCTTAAAATTATCAAGGGATCATGAGAAATCAATCCAGCAGCTTGCTAGATGATCCAAAGAATAATATAAGTTTGATTTGAGTCAATGAAAAAGCAGGAGATAGCACAAATGATATAAAAAATCATGTTCACAGATGTCATGGCAGAAAACTTCCCTGGCAGGGAAAAGGAATTTCACTTACAGATAAGTGAGGCATAGAGAAGTCCAATTTGCCATGATCAAAAAAGTAACAGCCAAGCAATGTTGCCATAGCAGTCTTTCCCAAGTGAGCGTCACTGTGTTAGTCTTGTATTACAAAATGTCCCAGGGCCTCAGGAAGGAATATCTTCCCTTCCAGTAACATCTGCCATCTGTCTTTCTCATTGGCCCCTCCCACTTTTGCCCATTTCAATTCTGCCTCTTAATATTTGGGCGGATTTAGGGGCAGGGCTGCTAGGACATGATCTGTAGGGTGTAGTTTTCCAGTGGTGGCGTGTTGAGTAAAGTTGGCTGCTTAATTTCGCTGGGTTTGTAAAGAGATGACTTTTCGGTGTGCAGAGCAATGGAGCACAGCCACCTTTGCAGGCAGCCAAATGGCCTGTAGCAGATTTAATATTTCTTGAGAATTTTTGACGTCCTTGCCTCCTGCATTGAGGAGGCCTCTTTCCTTATAAATGGCTCTGTGCACATGCAAAGTATCAAAAGCATAGCAGGAGTCAGTGTAAATATTCACTTGTTTTTCTTCCCTGCCTCCAAGGACCAAGTGAGGGTGATCAATTTGGCTCTCTGAGCGGATGTCCCAGGAGGCAGAGCCTCTGACCAGATGGTTCGCTCCAAGGTGACAACTGCTGCCATCACCCTTCAGACCCCAACAATTACCATGCTGCTGCCATCCAGAAACAGATTCTGGAGCAGTGTGTCCTGTAGATCTGGTTGGGTGGAGTAGACCACTTTGATCGTCTCTACACAGTGATGTTCAGGTGGCTCCAGGATGTGGGCAAAAGGGAGGCTGGGTTGAGAGCTTGAATGGTTTTAATAGTTAGTCTGGGATCTTCCAAAAGAGCACCTTGATAATGAGCCAGTCTAGTTCCTGACAGCCATTTACCACCAGGTCCTCTCAGCAAAGTCTCTACAGCATGAGGGACACGTTTAAATTTTGTCCCAGAGTCAGCTTATCAGCTTCTTTCAACAGGATTACAGTTGGTGTGGTAGTCCATAAGCAAGGGGGCCAACCAGTTGCCACAAGGGCTAGTTTCTTTGACAAATATGCCATAGGATGCCTCCAAGGCCCCAATGTCTGAGTCAGAACACCCTGGGCAGTGCCTTCTTTTTCATGTACAAACAAATGGAAAGGCTTGGTAACACCAGGAAGTGCCAAGATAGGGTCACTCAACAATTTTTCTTTTAAAGTCTGGATGGCTACCTGGCACTCAGGGCTCCACTCAAGGGAGGGGTTGTTTCCTCCCTTCAAGGCCTCATATGGGGGTTTTGCAAAGGCTGCAAAATTTGGAATGCAGAGATGGCTGTACCTACCCATTCCCAGGAGTTCCCTTAAGTCCTTTCTAGTTGCAGGCTCCTTTAGGCCCCAAAGGGCCTGGATACATGAGGCTGACAGCATGCATGTCCCATCTTGTAACTCAAACCCTAAAAACTTTGCAGTCAGCATACAAATTTGAGCCTTTTAGTCAATCATCTCTATCTAGTACATAAGAAGCTTTTATCTAATTTGACCTTGAATATCATGTCAATGAATAAATTTATGACATTGTCTGGACTGTTTAGTTTCTAGGCTTCTCTAAGTACTGTGGCATGTATATAGCATGTATATCACATATTTTTTTTGAAAAAAATTATCTTTTGACTGGTGACCTAAATATCTTACAGAGGTATAAAAATAACATAATTCTGTTTATAGAGTTAGAGGCAATGTACATTATCCAATCCACAGAGCACATTTACACTTACATTTCCTCTGTTTTATGTGCTCTGGAGTGTGTGTGTCTGCACGTGCACCTACATGTGTAACAGCCAGCACAGTTAAGAAACTGCCTGTCCCCTTACCATAAATCCCGTTCCTTGTCTGTTACAGTCACCATGTGCAGGTTGTCTTTTCTCTTAACAATTGCTTTTTTCTTTTTGCAGTACTAGGGGTTGAAGTTAGGGCCTTTGCACTGAGCGACATTTCTAGTCCTTTTTTTCATTTTTAAAATTTGAGATAAGGTCTTGCTAAGGTACTAATTTGCCCAGGCTGGCTTCAATATGTGATTCTTCTGCCTTAGCTGTGCAGAGTGCTGAGCTTACAGATATGTGCCACCACACCCAGCTTAACAGGGTCTTTAACAGAGAAATTTTTTTTTTAATTTTCAGGAGGCCAATTTATTAATTTGTCATTTTATAGTACGTATTTAGGTACAGGGTTTAGATCATGGTTACATTTTTTAAAAATTAATTTATTATTTTTTTAAAGACAACAAGTAAACATTCTCATGTATTAACAAACTCAAGAATTACAGAATGTACAAATACCTTTTGGAGAAAAATATTACTCAGTAAAAGATTAAGCCATGTAAAAGCTAAGTAAAAATAAAAGACTAAGGAATGGAATAGTCATAATGAAATTGCATTTTCACACTAGGGAGACAATATGATGTTTACAAATGTGCATCCAGTTTATTTCACTTGTGAGTATTTTCTCGAGTTGCATCCATTTACCTATAAAAGTTTCCAGTTTATCTTTCTTTATGGCTGAGTAGTACTCCATTGTACAGAAATACCACATCCTTTTTATCCATTCCGTGGTTAATGGGCATTTGGGTTATTTCCATGATCCAGCTATTATAAATTGTGCTGCTATAAACCTGGGTGCACATATATCGCTGTGGTATGATATTTTTAATTCTTCTGGGAAGATACTCAGAAAGGGAATAGCTGGATCAAATGGGACCTCCAGTCCTAGCTTTTGAGGAATCTCCATACTGATTTCCACAGTGGCTGCACCAGTCAACACTCCCACCAACAGTGGAGAATTGTTCCTTTTCCCCACAGCCCTTCCAGCATTTGTTATGAGTTGATTTCTTTTTTTTTTTTTTTTTTTTTTTAAGGAAGGAAAGGTTTATTTGGCTCACAGTTTGTGGAGGTTTCAATCCATTCTCGGCTGGCTCCAAGGCAGGGTGGCACATGGCAGAGGGCAACAGTTCATGGTGGCGGAAGGCAGCAAAAGCAGCAAGAGCCAAAGGGAGGAGCGTGCGCAAGAGAGAAAGAGCAACCTCTTTCCCTCCCTTATATTACATGCAGGCTCCCCGCCCTGGGATGGGTGTAGCACTCACGCCCATAATCCCAGCATTAGACCATGAATCAGTCATAAACTCTAGAAACCCACCTTCATGACTGCATGAGGCTTTGGGGGGACGTGGAGAGACAAACCATAACATTCCGCCCCTGGCCCTCCAAAGACTCATGCACATCCTTTATGCAAAAGGCATTTTGGTCCATCTCTAAGAGTTGCCAAAGTCCTAACAATTTAAGCATTGCTCAGAAGTCCAAGTCCCAAGTCTCCTCCGAGATCTAAGGCAAACTCTTTATCTGTGAGCCACTCTACAAATGAAAAGAAAGTTAACCACTTCCAACATTCAGTGGCACGAGATAGACATTACCATTCCAAAAGGTACAAACAGGGAAATACAAAGGAATTGGGACCAAAGCAAGTCCAAAATCCAGCAGGGCAAACATGAAGTCCTGTAGTTCCAGGTGGAACATCCGAAGCAGTCTGTGGCAAGTTGTGAGCTCCAAAGCGATTGCGTGGCTCCGCCCCTATGGCACTTCCGGTGGTTGTAGCGCCCACGGCTTCTCTCTTAGGCCTGCTCTGCTCCCTCCTTGCAGGTTTCCTCAGATGATCCATGTTCTGGGGTCTCCACTGCACGTTTGGCTTCACCCTCACAGCTTCACACACTGCCCTCTCAGGGGGACACTGCCTGGCCTCTGAGGCCACCTTCTGAAATCTGGGTGGAAGCCTTCTTAACCTCAGAACTCTTGCATTCTGCATGCATCTAAAACCAGTGCCACGTGCATGATGCCAAGGTCCGCTGCCAGCTGGAGCAGTGGCCAGGCTTTCTCTCTTGGCTGTAGGGGTCGAGTGCCTGGATCGCTGAGCACGCTGAACCTGATTCTGAGGAACAAATTCTCTATGCTGCCGCCATTTTGGAACCTGGTGCAGCCGCCGCCATTCTGGAACATGGTGCTCTGAAGCTTTCTCCTCAGAGCAGGGTCTTTCACTTTTGCAGTTTTGAGGCTGCAAAGGGTGGAGACTTGCTGCTGCTTGTGCTGTCCTCAGGCCGTCTTTTATATTCTCCTGTTCCTTCTCAGCAATTGAGATCTTCTCGGCTCTGTCTTTGCAGTCCACAGCTTCACTGGAGCTTCCTTTCTAGCCAAACTCACATTTTAAATCATTCTTCTGGGCTCCTTGCTCTTGATTCTCAACATAAATCTGGCTAAAGGCCCCCAACGGTAGCCATGCCACCGCCTCAACATTTGACTGCCTTGAAATTTTTTCTGCTAGTTTACTTAGTCCGCTGCCATTAATCTTAGTCTCAGGCAAAGTCTCTGGACACGAGCAAAATGCAGACAAACTTTCTGCCAAGCCATAACACACATGTTCTGGAGTCCAGCAGCCAATGCAATCTTTCTTCCCAGCAGAAACCTTCCAAGCCTGGTTTTCACCACCAGGGTTTCTATCAGCCTTCTGGTGTCCCGAGCTCTGACCAGGATCTCCCATACAGAACAACCTAAGGCGTTCCAGCTCTACTCTTTCAGGCGACATCTCTGAACCTTTCCAAACTCTTCCCACAGCCATTCCCAAAGGCTCTTGAACTACATGGTCGGGTATAGTCACAGCAATGACCCCACTTCATTGGTACCAAATTCTGTCTCGGTTACTTTTCTCTCGTCGCTGAGACAAAATACCCGACGCCCAAAATTAAGGAAGGAAAGATTTATTTGGCTCACAGTTTGTGGAGGTTTCAATCCATACTTGGCTGGCTCCAAGGCAGCGTGGCACATGGCAGAGGGCAACAGTTCATGGTGGCGGAAGGCAGCAAAAACAGCAAGAGCAAAAGGGAGGAGCATGCGCAAGAGAGAGCATGAGTTGATTTCTTGATAATAGCCATTTTTCTGGGGTGAGATGGAATCTCAGTGTTGTTTTAATTTACATCTCTAGAATGACTAGTGATGTTGAACATTTTTTTCATATATTTATTTGCCATTTGTATTTCTTCATCTGAGAAGTGTTTATTCATCTCAGATGCCCATTTTTGGATTGGGTGTTTAAATTTGGGAGGTCTGATTTTTTTGAGTTCTTTGTATGTTCTCGATGGTAATCCTTTGTCTGAGGAACAGCTGGCAAACATTTTTTCCCACATTGTGGGTTGTCTCTTCACTCTGTTGGTGGTTTCACTTGCTGTACAAAAGCTATTTAATAAGATGAGATTCCAGTTGTTGATTCTTTGTGATAGTTCCTGTGCAATTGGGATTTTATTCATAAAGTCTTTGCCTACACCAATGTCTTCAAGAGTTTTACCTATTCTATCTTCCAGGAGATTTAATGTTTCTGTTTTAATATTTAGATCTTTAATTCATTTTAAATTTAGTTTAGTGCATGGTGAAAGATATGGATCTAGTTTTAATCTTCGTCACGTGTAGAGCTAGTTTTTCCAGCGCCATTTATTAAAGAGGGTATCTTTCTTCCAGTGAATATGTTTGGCACCTTTGTCAAAGATAAGGTGGCTTAGGGGGGCAGTGAGATGGCTCAGTGGCGTAAGCACCTGCCTGGCAAGCGTAAGGGCCCGAGTTTGACTCCGAGAACCCACATACAAAAAAAGGGCCAGTGATATCACTCAGCGGCATGGGCGCCAGCTGGCACACGAGGTCCTGAGGTCAACCCCTGACACCCACAGAAAAAAAAAAGATAAGGTGGCTTAATATGTCTGGAGTTGTTTCTGCATTTTCTAATCTGTTCCATTGATCTTTGGGTCTGTTTTTTTTTTGCCAATACCATGCTGTTTGTATCACAGTAGGTTTATAGTATAATTTCAAATCAGCGATTGTGATTCCCCCTGCCTTTCATTTGTTGCCCAGAATCGCCTTTGCTATTCTAGGTCTCTTCTGGTTCCAGATGAATTTTAGGATTGTTTTCTCTAATTCTGGGAGATATGTTGTTGGAATTTTGATCAGAATTGCATTAAATCTGTATAACAATTTTGGAAGTATGGCCATTTTCACTATGTTTGCTCTTCCGACCCAAGAGCAAGGGATATCTTTCCATTTTCTGATATCCTCTTCAATCTCCTTTTTCAGAGTAATGTAGTTTTCACTGTAGAGGTCTTTTACCTCCTTTGTGAGATTGATTCCTAGGTATTTCATTTTTTTGAATGTTATTGTGAAAGGTGTTGTTTCCCTAATTTCTCTTTCAGTGAGTTTGTTATTTGTGTACAGGAAGGTTATTGATTTTTGAGTGTTGACTTTGTATCCAGCTGCACTACTGAATTTGCTTATTAAATCGAGCAATTTTTTAGTGGAGTTTTTGGGGTCTTCTACATAGAGTATCATGCCATCTGCAAATAATGATAATTCAACTTCTTCCTTTCCCATCATTATTCCTTTTATTTCTTGCTCTTGTCTCATTGCCCTGTCTAAAGTTTCCAGGACTATGTTGAATAAGAGTGGGGACAGTGGACATCCTTGTCTTGTTCCTGAGTTTAGAGAGAAGGCTTTCAGGTTTTGTCCATTTAGTATGATATTGGCTGTTGGTTTGTCATAGATAGCTTTTATCAGATTGAGATAAAGACCATCTATTCCAATTTTATGTAGGGTTTCTTTTTATCATGAATGGGTGCTGGACTTTGTCAAAATATTTTTCTGCATCTATTGAGATGATCATATGATTTTTGCCCTTGGTTCTGTTAATATGGTGTATTACATTTATCGATTTATGTATATTGAACCATCCCTGCATCCCTGGGTTGAATCCAACTTGGTCATGGTGTATAAACTTCTTGATGATTTGCTGCATTCTGTTTGCCAGTATCTTATTGAGAATTTTTGCATCTATGTTCATTAGGGAGATTGGCCTATAGTTCTCTTTCTTAGTTGGGTCCTTCTCTGGTTTTGGTATCAGGGTAATGCTTGCTTCCAGGAATGAATTTGGGAGTATTGCTTCCCTTTCAATTTCATTAAGGAGTTTGAGAAGTAGTGGTGTTTGGTCTTCTCTAAATTTCATGTAAAATTTAGCAGTGAATCCATCAGGGCTTGGGCTTTTCTTTGTTGGGGAGTTTTCAATTACATCTTTGATTTCATTGGATGATATTGGTTTACTTAGGATTTTTATATCTTCTTGGTTGAGCTTAGATAATTCATATGTATCTAGGCATCTGTCCATTTCTTCTGCATTTTCCATTTTATTAGAATACAAATTTTCAATATAGGTATAGACGATCTTCTGGATTTCTGCAGGGTCCGTCGTGATATCACCCTTTTCATTGTTAATTGTGTGGATTTGAGTATTTTCTTTACTATTTTTAATAAGTTTGGATAAGGGTTTGTCAATTTTATTTAGTGTTTCAAAGAACCAACTCTTGGATTCATTGATTCTTTGTATTGTTTTTATAGTATCCAATATGTTAATTTCTGCTCTGATCTTTATAATTTCCTCCCTTGTATGAGCTTTTGGCTTAGCCTGCTCTTCTGTTTTTTGAAGTTTGAGGTTCACCATTAGGTTGTTTATTTGTGCTTGCTCTGTTTTCCTGATATAGGTGTTTAATGCTATAAATTTCCCTCTCCTGACTGCTTTCATTGTATCCCATAAGTTCCGGTATATTGTACTGTCATTATCATTCAGTTGTAGAAACTGTCTAATTTCTTCTTTAATTTCATCTGTCACCCATTTGTTGTTCAGGAGGGTGCTATTTAATTTCCATATGTTTAGGGAGTTTTTGTGATTTCTTTTGCCATTGATTTCCAATTTCATTGCACTATGGTCTGATAATATGCATGGGATAATTTCAATTCCTTTGCATTTACTTAAGCATGTTCTATGAGCCAGTATGTGTTCTATTTTGGAGAACGTCCCACATGCAGGTGAGAAGAATGTGTATTCTGATGTGGGGTGGAACACTCTGTAGACATCTACTAAGTCGATTTGGTGCAAATTTTGGTTTTGTTCTATTATTTCGTTGTTGATTTTTTGTCTATTTGATCTGTCTTTCATGACAGTTGTGTATTGAGATCCCCCAATACAATTGTATTACTGCTTATTTGATTTTTCATGCCTGTTAATATTTGTTTTATATAGTTGGGTGCAATTGTATTTGTTGCATATATATTTATGGTTATTATCTCTTCCTCTAGGATTGTTCCCTTTCCAAGGATGTAGTGGCCTTCTTTATCTCCCTTAAAGATTCTTGGCTTGAGATTCACTTTGTCTGCAAAAAGTATAGCTACCCCTGCTTTTTTCTGGGTTTCTATCACATGGAGTATTGTTTTCCATCCTTTTCTTTTCCATCTATGAATTTCTTTTTGAATTAAATGTGTTTCTTGTATATAGCATATTGTTGGATCTTGCTTCATGATCCAATTTGGAAGTCTGTGCCTTTTGATTGGTGAATTGAGACCATTAACATTGATGGTTAAAACTGCTATGTATTTACTTATCCTTGTCATGTTATTTTCTTGTTGTTGGCTCCCCCTCTTTTTTTTTCCTCCCTCTGTTTAATTGATTGCCCTGCCTGGTGGATTCCTTCTGTTGGGGTTTCTGGAGTTGTAGTCCTTGTTATCTCTTTCTAGAATGTCCTTTAAAACATTTTGGAGTGCTGGTTTGGTGGTTATAAATTTTCTCAGGTGTTCTTTGTCATGGAAGTATTTTACTTCTCCATCAGTTTTGAAAGATAGTTTTGCAGGGTACTTCAATCTGGGTTGAAGGTTATTTTCCTTTAGAACTTGCAATACATCATTCCAAGCTCTTCTTGACTTGAGGGTTTGTGCTGAAAAGTCCTCTGTGATTCTGATGGGCTTTCCTTTATAGGTGATTTGTTTCTTTTCTCTGACAGCTTTTAAGATTCTACTCTTATGTTGAATTTCTGGAATCTTGACTATGATATGTCTGGCTGAAGATTTCTTTTGATCGTGGCTAATTGGAGTTGTATATGCTGCACTTATCTGAACATCAAATTCTTTTTCTCTACCAGGAAAATTTTCTGTTATAGTGTCTGTGAACAATGTTCTGATGTCATTTATGCTATGTCCTGTTTTTTCATTGACTCAATCAATCTTAAGTTGTTCTTCTTTGCATCATCTAGCAGCTGCTGGACTGATTTTTCATTGTCCCTTGCTATTTTTAAGAATTCTTTCTTTTCATGATCACTAATTGCAAGCCTGTCTTCTATATCTGAGATCCTGTCCTCACATTGGCTTAACCTGCTACAAATACTTTTGATGGAATTTTTGTTCTCCTGGGTATCTGCTTGAATCTGCTTTATGGAATCCATTTCTTTCCTATGCTGAGCATTCATGGCTTCCATCATTTTCTTAAGCTTGTCTATTTTTTTGTCTGTATCTTCTCTAGCATCCTTAAGCATGGTCTTCATTATGGACATTATCTCTGTGGTTATCTGAGAAATTATTTCTGATTTAAATTTTTCCAGAGCCTCATTCAACTGCTTTGTTGTTACCACTTCAGAGATATTAGGTGGGTGGCTTTCAGTTTGTCCCACCTCATTGCCCCCTGGTTTTGCCTTTGGTGAACTGGATGTGTAGGGTTGCATCTTGCTTGAGTGTCATCTCATTTTCTTTTCTTTCTTTAGTTTAATTCCTGGGGTGATGTTTGTAAATTGATTATGGTAGGTGATTTTATTGCTAGTATTTCAAACTCTTAGGAGATGACTACTTCTCTGAGGTATCTTCCAGTTGTAGCTTAGTTTTTGGTTTTGAGCCTGTTGCAAGATCATACCTCTTCAATTTGTTGGAGATAAGAAGTTGCTGCCTGTTTGGCCCAGTCCTTGTTTCCTTGGTAGTGTGCCACAGTATTTTCTGTGATCCTTAGACAATCTCAGTCTTGGAATACCAGGAAGAAAATCAGCAGTCAGTGTGTCCTTCATGGCCGGTGCTTCTCTGTACCATGGCATCTCATGTTCCTCTGTGGACGTCCCCACTGGGGCCGTGGATGGAGTGGCAGCTGCCATGAATTCTGAGTTCAGCTGCTGCCCCCCACAATGGCGCCTGGCTAGTTGCTCTCTCACATGCCTGACAGCTGGGTGTCAGCACTCACTGCCAGTCAATGTGTCTTTCACTGGCCAGCGAGGTCCCTGCTGGAGCCATGGATGGAGTGGCGCTGCCCTGAGTTCCAAGTTCAGTTGCTGCCCTCTCCACAATGGCGCCCAGTTAATCACTCTGTCGCGTGGGACAGCTGGGTGTCAGCACTCACCTCCAGTCAGTGTGTCCTTCATAGCCGCTGCTTCTCTGCAGCGCCACTGTCTCACATTCCTCCATGGAGGCCCCCAGGGGTGCCAGCAGTCACTGTGTGTTTGCAGATTTGGACTGTTTCTGTCGTGCTGGGATTCCCGACACAGGGAAAATGTGTCAGCGGCCACCTCCTTCTTCTTTGTTGAGGTTTCTCTCTTCACTTTCTCCGTGATCCCCAAACTGTGCTTCAGATCTTTCCTGGGTCCAGGGGAGCCACTTCCCTCTTTCTTGTCCTCCGCCAGTCACTATATTCCAGTGTCCTGACAGCAAATTTTGGAGAGCTTCACTGCCTGCTTCTTACAAATCTGCCATCCTTTCCCAGAGATAATAGCCTTTCCTTCTGAGTGAGATAGACTCTCAGCATTATTTTAACTTGCAACTCTTAAGTGATCAGTGATGTTGAACATTTTTTCGTATATTTATTTGCTGTTTGTATTTCTTCATTTAAGAAGTGTCTATTCATTTCAGATGCCCATTTGAATTGGGTCTTGAAATTTGGGGATCTAATATCTTTGGTTTCTTTATATATTGTAGATATTAGTCCTTTGAGGAACAGCAGGCAAATTATTTTTTCTCATATTGTGGGTTTTCTATTCATTCTGTTGGTGGTTTCTTTTGCTGTACAAAAACCATTTTAAGAAGATGAGATGCAAGTTGTTGATTCTTTGTGACATTTCCTGTGTAATCAGTGTTTTGTTTTAAAGCCTTTGTCTACAGCTCTATCTTCAAGAGTTCTACCTATTCTCTCTTCCAGCAGGTTTAGTGTCTCTGCTTTCATATTTATATCTTTGATCCATTTCAATTTTAGTTTAGTGCATGGTGAAAGATATGTGTCTAGTTTTAAACTCCAGCATGTGGAAAGCCCTTTTTTCCAGCAACAGTTATTAAAGAAACTATCTTTCTTCCAGTGAAGGTACTTGGCAGTTTTGTCAAAGATAAGTTGGAGGAATATGTTTGGAATTACTTCTGCATCTTCTAATCTATTCCATTGATCCTCAGGTCTGTTTTTTATCCAGTATGATTTTTTTTAAATTATACTATCTTTGTAGTATAATTTCAAGTCATGGATTGTGATGCCCCCTGCCTTACCTTTGTTGCCCAGAACTGATTTTGCTATTCTAGGTCTCTTATGGTTTCAAATGAATTTTAGAATTATTTTCTCTAATTCTGTGAGATATGCCATTGATATTTTGGTCAGGATTGCATTAAATCTGTATAACATATCTGGAAATATGGCCTTTCTCACTATATTGGCTGTTTTTACCAAGAACAATGGATATCTTTCCATTTCCTGATATCCTCTTTGCTGTCCTTTTAAAGAGTTCTATAGTTTTCAATATAAAGGTCTTTTACTTCCTTCATTAGATTGATTCCTAGGTATTTCATTTTTTGGGGTGCTATTGTGAAAAGTGTTGTTTCCCTAATTTCTCTCACAGAGAGTTTGTTATTTGTGTACAGGAATGCTAGTGACTTCTTAGTGTTGACTTTGTACTCAGTTACACTACTGAATTTGGTTTTTAAATCTAGAAGTCTTTTGGTGGAGTTATTGGGGCCTTCTATGTAGTGTATCATGTCATCTGCAAATAATGATAATGTAACATCTTCCTTTCCTATCCTTATTCTTCTTATTTCTTTCTCCTGTTTAATAGCTCTGGCTAATGTTAGAGCCCTTGTTTCCAAACAGCCTTAGCAGTCTGGACAAGTGCACACTACTTTCACTTCCTGTCTGCATGCACTTTAATTAGCAAAGTATGCTCTCTGGTCCACTCCAGGTGAACATTCTTTCTCTATGTTCTTGGTCTTTGAGGGGAATGGCAGTGTTTAGACTTCAGCTTATGGTTTTTAGCACTTGTACTTTGGTATCTGTGGGTTGTCCCAGACAGGCTTATCTTCAACCCACATGAATCTGTGGGGTGTTGCTGAAACCCCTGTGGAGGGTATCAGTCCAGCCCACCCAGCAATATGTCACACAGATGCAAAAGAAAGACAAAGAGGAAGTTCTGCGGTTGAGAAGCTCTGGGATGACCACATGTTCTCTGTGGAACAAAAGTCCTCATGTCCCAAAGTACATGGCTTTTATTGGTATCAATCAGGGAGGTGGGTGGGGGTCATGGCAGAGTGCTAGGAAAAAGAAAAATTGCAGGCATCACCTCTAATGAGAGCAATTTTGTATCAGGCATGAAGGCCTCCAATTAGCTATTCTTTCTGAGTCCCATGGCCTCAGCTGAGACATTATCTCCTGTCTTAGCCCTGGAACCTCACAGGCTCCTGCGTGAGCCTCCATTGCAGCCATCAACACAGAGGCCATTCTTGCCCACATGTTGCTGCTTTGCTATTAATGATATCACGGTTGACTCACCTGGTCTCGATAACACTCTTTTAGCCATTGAAGGGAACGCTTGTTTCAATAGAGCCAGCTCTGCATATCTCAGGGAGTAGGGTTGAGGGAGAGGTCAGGGACAGATTGTATTTCCCCAGAGAGTGCGGCTTGGCAGTCTCCCACAGCATGTGGCAAATGTCCAAGCTGCCATGCAGCTATCTCTGAGAGGTTGAGGTAAAGTGAGCAGTTAGGCCACTAAGTTATTTATTTATTTATTTTTGTGCTTACTGGGAGTCAAACTCAGGACCTCACTCTTGCTGGATAGGTACTTATGCCACTGAGCTATCTCACTGGTCCATGGTCACTATGTTCTGTGCTGGAGAAGTGGCCAAGGGGACCAAGCACTCTGTAATCATCCCCTTCAGGAGAACACGCTCTTCAAACACACTTCTGTTTGTCTCCACTCTCCATTATTTGAAGCTCATGATCCCTGTTGCTAAAACTTGCACCTGAGATCCTGTTCCCTACTCCCCTCAGCCAAGACTGTCCCATGTGCCTTTTTCCCAAACAGGAGTCCATCATCTACTGGGAGACCTAATTGTGATCACTCTGAGCCTTCCAATCCCCATGGAGGATTAGTCTGTAATAATAGGATATCTTTCAAGATGGCTTCTAGGGCCAGTGAGATAGCTCAGTGGCATTAGCGCCTGTCTAGCAAGCCCGAGGTCCTGAGTTTGACTCCCAGTACCCACACAAAAATAATGGATTCTAGTTACATCCCTCAGTGAGTTTGCATGGTTCTAGGCCATGTTGTGTTGCAGGAGCTGCTTTCAGACCTAATCCCAGATGGGATAAATCTTTGTGCGCTCTTGTAGCTAGGATCACTGGCCAGCTTGCAATCTCTGGGGTTGGCTGAATTGGCCACTTACCTTATATTAACTTGCAGGTTCATGATCATTGATCCCAGCTGGGAAGGTGAAGTTGAAGTTCCATAATTGATCTGTACACTTCTCTGCATTGCTTTTGTGGATTTTTGTGCTATTTAGGTTTCCTTGCTCTTGTCTATGAGTTCCCAAAATACTTCTTCACTTTTGCTGCATGGTGAAATCTATAGTTGTTTTTATGTATTGTCCATTATGCCAATATGTTTTTGTATTTGGACAGTTTAGTTCACTTACATGAAAAATAATTACCAGGAAGAAAGGACAATGTGCCAGGTGCAGTGGTGGATGACTGTAATCCCAGCACTTGGGAGGCTGAGGCAGGAGGATTGCCATTGAGTTTCAGGCCAGCCTGGGCTACATAGTGAGTTTAAGGCCAGCCTGAACTACATAGTGAGACCCTGTCTCAAAAAAACTAAAAAACCAAATACCAAAAACATATTTAAAAGAAAAAGCCTCACTGTTACAATTTTGTTATTTGTCTTTTGTGTATCTTATTGCTTTTGAAAATGCTCATTTCCTGCCTTGATATCTTCTTTTGTGTTGGTTGATATTTTTGACATATTTTGATTCCATTCTCATTTCCTATATTGTCTTTTTCTTATATTCTGTTCATATTCTTTTTGTAGTTACCATGGGGATTACATGAAACATCCTAAAATCAAAATCTATTTTATTTATATATTTTTTATTATTATTATTTTTTATGTGGGTACCAAGAGTCCACCTCACTACCTCGTGCTTGTCAGCAAATGCTTGTGCTGCTGAGTCATATCGCCGGCCCTGTTTTTCCTTTATGTGGGTTCTGGGAGTCAAACTCAGGACCTCACACTTGCCAGGCAGGAGCTTATGCCGCCAAGCCATCTCACTGGCCCTAAAATCTATTTTAAACTCAACTCGATTTAACCTTAGTTGCATAGAAAGCCTCTACTCCTTTGTTGCTCCACACCATATTGTTATGTTATTGATGTCAAATTACTTCATTATATACCATGTACCCATTCTATTATATTATTATTTAATTTTAAACTTTTGCCTTTATATCCTATTAAAGAATGAAAAATGAGCTGTCAAAATTTCAATCATATTGAAAATTTCAATCATAAGATTTTAGAATCTTCTCTGCATTTATTATTACCAAATTTTTTGTATTTTCATATGATTTCCAATCACTGTCTGAAAAAACCAGAGTATGCATGGTTACCAGCTCAGCCCATTTCATTATTAACTGTGTTGGTACAGAGCAAGCCCTGCCTCTTTCCTGTAAAGCTTGTGAAAGATTCTAGCTTTGTTTTTTGTAGAATAATTTCACCAGCATTAGGTTGTATTGATAAAATTTCTCTGGATAATTTAATGGTTGTGGACCCATTATGATTCAATGAGTTTCCATAAGTCCCCTTCTTTGGCATATGTAATTTCCAAGTGTGCAGTTAACTATCTTTTAGGGCAAGAGTTGTCTCTGATAGTCTGTTATGAGGTGGGGGAGCTGATATTACATTCTTAACCTGTGTAGAGTGCACTGATTATAGTCTGAACTTTCTAAGTTTCATGGGGTCAGTTCAAGTTGTTGTTTAATAATTAGCAAGGATTATGCCATGGGAGACTGCTACAGGAAAACACAAGGTGTGTGTCATCATGGGTGGTCCACAAGTATCTGCCCCTTAGGTTCTATTTTGATGTATATTTTCTGAGGGAAATTGTCAGAAATCTTGATTTTTATTGGCAGGAACTAGAATTGTACCTTATAGTGTGTTCATAGGGTGAGCCAAATTCCTACTTTCAACCTACTTAATGGAAGCTTAGTTATAATCTGAACTTCCTAAGGTTTATGTGGTCATCTGGGGTTATTGATTAATGTTCAACCAGGAATATGCCAGCAAGACAGTGTTGTAATAAGACATAAAACACAATTCAAACTGCAACATTTTCTAGCTGGCTATTGGTCCATGTTATCACTCTTGCCATCATTTTCTGTCATCAAAATCTAAAACATTGGAGTTTAAAAAATATCTTACATCATGGTATCCTGGTATCTGAAAACTAAGAACATGTCGTTCTTTTTGTTGTTGTTGTTTGTGGGTACCAGGGGTCAAACTCAGGACCCCGTGTGCCAGCAGGCACCCATGCCACTGAGTGATATCACCAGCCCTTTTTACGTATGTGGGTACCAGGAGTACTCAGGACATCACACTTGCAGGCAGCTGCTTGTGCCACTGAGCTATCTCTCCTGCCCAAACATATCGTTCTAAGTGTGAGATGGGAAGCTGAGAGTGAAAGTGTCTTCTGGTGATTAAGTGAACCAGTGACAGGGTGGGAGTGGGAGTTGAGGGTCTAGTCTCCTTTGACAACTTCCTCTTAACAACACTGTTTCAGTTATCTCTTCATTTTTTCCACAATTGGATATGTGTCTTGACCTTGCTTTTTCCAAATTCTCCCAAACTTTGTCCACCCTCTAATTCCAAAATTACTTTTTTTTGGTTCAAGTGCAATTATAGCGATAACCTCATTCCTGGGTATCAATTTCTGTATAAATTTATTTTCTGGTAATTGTGTAATGAAATACCTGAGGTTGAGTGCTTTATAAAAATAAGAATTTTTAAGTCTTTTTTTTGTGTTGCTGGGGATCGAACCCAGGGCCTTGTGCATGCAAGGCAAGAACTCTACCACTGAGCCACATCCCTGAGAATTTTTAAGTCTTTAAAATTTTTATTTTTTAATTTTTTAAACATTTTTAAATTTTTTATCTTTTTATGTGGGTACTGGGAGTTGACCTCAGGATCTCGTGCTTGCCAGCAAGCTCTTGTGCCACTGAACGATATCACTGGCCCTTTCTTTCCTTTATGTAGGTACTGGGAGTCGAACTCAGGACCTCGCAGTTGCCAGGCAGGTGCTTATGCCACTGAGCTATCTCACTGGGCCAAATTTTTTATTTTATTTTATTAGTACATGTTTGCAATTTATGCAGTTCACAGTCATTGTGGGGAGTGTAAAAGAAAATAATTTTTTTTTAGCTCAATGTTCTGGAGAGTGAAAATCCAAACAACAGAGCACCAGCTTTGGTCAGGGCCCCCAGATGGATGACAACATGACAGGTAGCTTCATGGTTGAAGCACTTGTGAAGGGAGGGAGATCACCTTGCAATATAGGACGCCTGAACATGGGGAAAGGCTAGAGATGATTACTCACTATGCTTCATTCATTGAATGTCATGCCACTTCATGTCACCACCTCGGTTACCATGCTTCCAACATGTGAACCTTTTGAGTGTAAACCAATTCCAAACTCATAGCACTATAATTTTAAATGTATAATAATATAAAAAGTTATTAATAAAATGTATTAGTGTCTGTTTTTGTATTGAATTATCAAAATACAGTAATTTTATAGCAAATATTAGTTTAAAAAATAATGATTAAAAGCCAAATTCCAAGTGCTGTATAGCCAGTGTCTACTGAGTAGACACCACAGATCTAAATTTATCCGGGGAAGAAAAATAGACATAAGGAGAGATAAGAATATATTAGGGACAGGACAGTCACTGTTCAAGAAGTTGAAAGACCATTTAATTTCTTCCAAGGCACTATTTGGTCACAGTTGAAAGTGGATTGAGGTAAAAGATTTGTGTGCAGAATTTCACTGCTGGGTGTCTTCTGATTCCATATGAATTTTAGCATTCTTTTCTCTAGTTCTATGAGGAATATTGGTATTTTGATTGGGATTTCATTAAATCTGCATGTCAGTTTTCTAAGTATGGCCATTTTGACTATTTGATCCTGAATGTGTGGGTACAAAGGATATCTTTCCATTTTCTAATGTCCTCTCTTTATTACTGCTTTTTCAGAGTACTGTGGTTTTCATTGTTGTCTTTCACTCCCTTAGTTAATTCCTAAGCATTTGATTTTTATTGAGGCTATTGTAAATGGTAGTGTTTTCTAAATTTATCAGTGAGCTCATTTTGGCATACAGAAATGCTACGGATTTTTATGGGTTGATTTCTAAATCCTGCTATAGCTCTGAATTTGGTTATTAATTCTAGGTGTATTTTGGCAGAATTTTTGGCATCTTCTATGTGGAGGATCATGTTGTGTGCAAAATATAATGATTTAATTTCTTCCTTTCCTGCACAAATTCCTTTTGTTTCTTTGTCTTGTCTGTGTGTGCTGGCTAATGTTTCCAGTGGTGATAGTAGACATCTTTGTTTTGGTTCTTATTGATATATTTATAAATTTATTTATTTTTGAGACAGAGTCTCACTGTATCCCAGGCTGGCCTTGAACTCATGGTGATCATCCTGCCTCAGCCTCCTGAAAGCTGGGATTACAGCTGTGTACCACCACACCCAGGTTTGGTCCTCATTTTATAGGGAAAGCTTTCAGCTTTTCCCCATTTAATGAGATTTTGGCAGTAGATTTGCCATGAATGGCTTTTTATCAGATTGAGATGAAGTCCTTCTATATCTGTTTTCTCTAGGGTGTTATTGATGTTGAATTTTTCCAAAGGATTTTGCTGTATCTTGTTGAGATAGATGATCAGGTGAATTTGTCCTTGCTTCTGTTTATGTAATATATTATATTTATTGATTTGTGAAGTTGAGCCATTCTTGTATCCCAAGGATGAAGCATACTTGGTCAGGATGTATGACCTTTTTGATGATTTGTTGCATTCTATTTGACAATATCTGTTGAGAATTTTTGTGCTTACGTTCATTAAAGAGCTTATCCTGTAGTTTTCTTTTATGTTGGGTCCTTGTCTAGTCTTTAAATCAAGGTTATATTAGCTTCCAGGAATGACTTAAGGGGTACCCCTCCCTTTCAATTTCATTAAAGAGTTTGAAGGGTGTTGATGTTTTATCTTCCCTGAGTTCTTGAAGAATTCAGTGGTGAACCCATCAGGTCCTAAGCTGTTTTTAGTTCGTAGGATTTTTTTTTTTTTTATTACTGCTTCCATTTAGTTGCCTGTTATTTGGTTTTTAGTGCTTTTTTTTTGTCTTCTTGGTTCAGTTTTAGTAATTAATATGTGTCTAGGAATCTATCCCCCCACCTTTTTTGTTTTTGAATGCTACAAATTTTCCACCTCCTATTGGGCTGTCCTTCTAAAGAGTAGAAGGTGCTGATTCAGCAGAAAATTCTATTTCTTGTTGCTATGGAGACTTGGGGACAACCATCTACTCATTTGGAGTGGAGAAGAAATGTCCTCCCAGGAAAACTGGCTGTGTTGAGGATAAGTCCCTCTTAGATGAAATACATTCCGTGGAAGGAGATTGGAGAACTCTGGAGTATCTTGCAGATATTCCGCAGCAGTGTAGAATTTTGCTTTAGCCTACCACTATCTGTTTTACCTCTGCTGTGTGCCAGGCACTGTTTCTACACAAAAGATATGGAGGGAAACTAGATATAGGAGTCCCTGCACCCAAGGGGATCACATGCCTAGAGGAGAAAAGACATCCAAGAAGACAAAAAAATATAGTAATCAAGAATTACTTTTCTTTTCTTTTTTTTTTTTTTATGTGGGTACTGGGAGTCAACCTTGCGCTTTCCAGGCAGGTGCTTATGCCACTGAGCCCTCTCACCTGCCCTTCTTTTCATTTTTTATTTTGAAGAGAAACAAACAATAAAAACAATGGTACAAATTTTCAAAACCAGAGAGTAACAATGGTTAGTACATTGAATATTGTTATTTTCAAAGTAGTTGTTCATATTAAAAGATATAGGCATGAAAAATTGATTAAACAATATAGACAGAATCTTTTCTTTTCAATGAACTAATAGCAATTAGTGGTATAAATATGTTAACTATCATATATATACATAATATTTATTTTTTCTTTTCCCTTTCTTCTTTTCTCCTTTCCCCTATCCCAGTCTCTTTCTTTTTGAACAGTTTCTTCCCATTTCACAATATCTATTGTACGTTTAGGGTCTTATTCACTCTTTCAGCTTTTTATATTAGGGAGACCATATGATATTTACACATGTGAGTCTAATTGATTTCACTTATAAGTATGGTCTCAGGTTGCATCCATTGACCTATAAAAGTCTCCAGTTTATCATTCTTTATGGCTGAGTAGTACTCCATTGTATAAAAATACCACATCCCTTTTATCCATTCCTCAGTTAATGGGCATTTGGGTTGTTTCCAAGATTTAGCTATTACAAACTGTTCTGTTCTAAGCATGGGTGTACATATATCACTGTGGTATGATGTTTTTAATTCTTCTAAGCAAATACCCAGAAGGGGAATAGCTGGGTCAAATGGGATTTCTAATTCTAGTTTTTTCATGAATCTCCGCACTGATTTTCACAGTGTTTGCACCAGTCTACACTCCCACCAACAGTGGAGATGGGTTCCTTTTTCCCCACAGCCCCTCCAGTATTTGTTACTGGTTGATTTCTTGATGGTAGCCATTCTTTCTGGAGTGAGATGGAATTGCAGTGCTGTTGCATCTCTCGAATGACTGGTCATGTTGAACTTTTTTTCATATATTTATTTGCCATTTGTATTTCTTCATCTGAAAAGTGTGTATTCATCTTATATGCTCACTTTTGGATTGGGTTTTTGAATTAGGGGGGTATGATTTTTTTTCTATTCTGTATATGTTCTTGATAGAAGTCCTTTGTCTGAGGGACAGTTGGCTAAAATTTTTCCCACTCTATGGGTTGTCTTTTCACTCTGTTGGAGATTTCTTAGGCTGTGTAAAAGCTTTTTAATAAGATGAGATCCCAGTTGTTGATTCTATGAAGTGTTTCCCATGCAGTATGGGTTTTGTTCATGAAGTCTCTGCCTGCCCCTATGTGTTCAAGATTTCTACCTACTTTCTCTTCCAGTAGATTTAGTGTTTCTGTTTTAATATTTAGACTTTTGATCCATTTTGACTTTCGTTTAGTGCACAGTCTCATTTTAGTCTTGGGCATATAGAGAGCCAGCTTTTCTAGCACCATCTAAAGAGGTTATCTGTCTTCCAGTGAACATATTTGTCCCATTTGTCAAAGATAAGGTGGCTGTGTGTGTTTGTAGTTGTGTCTGCATCTTCTAATCTGTTCCACTGGTCCTCTGGTCTTTTTTTGCCAATACCTTGCTGATTTTACCACAGTAGCTTGTAGTATAATTTCAAGTCAGGGATTGTGATGCCTTCTGCTTTGCCTTGTTACCCAGGGTTTCCTTTGCTGTTCTAGGTCTCTTCTGCTTTCAGATAAATTTTAGAAATATTTTCTCTAGTTCTGTGAGGTATGTTAATGGTATGTTGATCAGGACTGCATTAAATGTGTATAACAATTTTGAGAGTATGCCCTTTTTCAGTATGTTGATTCTTCCTATCCATGAGCAAGGGATATCTTTTCATTTTTTGATATCCTCTTTGATCTCCTTTTTCAGAGTACTGTAATTTTCAATATATAGATCCTTTACATCCTTGTTAGATTGATTCCTAAGTGTTTCATTGTCTTGGAAGAGTGTGGTTTCCCTAATTTCTCTCTCAGTGAGTTTGTTGTTTGTGTACAGGAATAGTATTGATTTTTGAGTGTTGACTTCGTATCCAGCTATGATACTTAATTTGGTTATTAAATCTAGAAGTTTTTGGTGGAGTTTTTGGTGTCTTCTATGTAGACTATCATGTCATCTGTGAATAATGATAGTTTAACTTCTTCCTTTCCTATCCTTATTCCTTTTATTTCTCTCTCTTGTCTAATTGCTTTGGATAATGTTTCCAGAACTTTGTTGAATAGGAGTGGTAACAGTGGACATCCTTCTTTTGTTCCGGATTTTAGAGTGAAAATTTTTTAGTTTTTGTGCATTTTGAGAATTTAGGATGATATTGGGTGTTGGTTTGTCATGGATGGCTTTTATCGGATTGACGTAAAAACCATGTATTCCAATTTTCAGTAGGTTTTTTTTAAATCATGAATCAGCACTGGACTTTATCAAAAGCTTTTTCTGCATCTATTGAGATGATCATGTGATTTTTGTCTTTGACTTTGTTGAGATGATGTATTACCTTTATTGATTTGCATATGTTGAACCATCCCTGCATTCCTGGGATGAATCCCACTTCGTCCTGGTGTATAATCTTCTCAATGATTTGCTGGATTCTGTTTGTTAGTATCTTATTGAGGATTTTTGCATCTATGTTCATTAGGGAGATTGAGCTGTAGTTCTCTTTTTTTTGTGGGTACTGGGGGGGTCGACCTCAGGACCTCATGGGCCAGCAGGCGCCCATGCCACTGAGCGATATCACCAGCCCCTTTTTCATATGTGGGTTCCGGGAGTCAAACTCGGGCCCTCGCGCTTGCCGAGCAGGCGCTTAAGCTGCTGAGCCATCTCACCAGCCCTGTAGTTCTCTTTTTTGGTTGGGTCTTTCTCTGGTTTTGGTATCAGGATAGCATTTGCCTCCAGGAATGGGGCAAGGGAATGTTGCTTCCCTTTCAATTTCACTAAAGATTTTGAGGAGTATTGGCATTAAATCTTCTCTAAATTTCTTGTAGAATTCAACCATGCATCCATCAGGACGTGGGCTTTTTTGTTGGTAAGTTTTTAATAACACTTTCAATCCCATTAACTAATATTGAACTATTCAGAATTTCTCTATCTTCTTGATTCAGCTTTGGTAATTGATACATTCCTAGGAATCTGTCGATTTCTTCTGTGTTTTCAATTCTATGTAAGTAAAGATTTTCAAAGTAGATATTGATGATCTTCTGAATTTCCATAGGATCTGTAGTGATTTCATCCTTTTCATTCCTGAATATATGAATTTGAGTCTTCTCTTTCCTTTTTTGTTTTGATAAGATTGGCTAAGTGTTTATCAATTTTATTTATTCTTTCAAAGAACAATCTCTTTGATTCATTAATTCTTTGCATTGTTTTCTTTGTCTCCATTGCCTTAATTTCTACTCTGACCTTTATAATTTCCTCCCTTTTGTGGGCTTTGGGTTTGTCTTGCTCTTCTTTTTTCTAGAAGCTTGAGGTGAAACATTAATTTGTTCATTTGTGCTTGTTCTGTTTTCCTGTTGTGAGAATTTACTGCTATAAATTTCCCTCTTAGGACTGCTTTCATTGCATCCCATAAGTTCCAGTATGTTGTATCTGCATTCTCTTTTAGTTGTAGATGTTGTTTAATTTCTTCCTTTATTTCACCTGTGACCCATTGGTTGTTTAGGAGGGTGTTATTTTAGTTCCATATGTTTATGGAGTTTTTGCAATTTCTTTTGCCATTGATTTCCAATTTCATTGCACTATGTTCAGATAATATGCATGGGATAATTTCAATTACTTTGCATTTACTTAAGCATGTTCTGTGGGCTAGTATGTGGTCTATTTTAGGGATCATCCCATGTGCAGCTGAGAAGAATATGAATTCTGATGATGTTGGATGGAACACTCTGAAAACGTCTACTTAGTCCATTTGTTCTCAGGTTTTATTCAGTTCTGGTATTGCCTTGCTGATTTTTTGTTTTGTTGATCTGTCTCTTTGTGACAATGGGGTATAAAGGTCTCCCATTACAATTGTGGTATTGCTTATTTGATTTTTCAGATCTATTATTAATTGTCTTATACAGCTGGGTGCTCTTGTATTTGGGGTATACATATTTATGATTGTTATCTGTTCCTCTTTAAGTTTTCCACTAGCAAGTATGTAGTGACTTTCTTTATCTCTTTTGATCATTCTTGAAGTTCTCATTGTCTGTAAACAGAATAGCTACCTCTGCTTTTTTCTGGGTTCCTCTTGCATGGAAGATTGTTTTCCATCCTTTGACTTTCAGTCTATGAATATCTTTTTGAGTAAAATATGTTTCCTGTATACAGCATATTGCTGGATCTTGTTTCTTGATCCACTGTGCTCTCTGTTTCTTTTGATTGGTGAATTGAGGCCATTGACATTGATAGTTATAACTAATATATATTGATTTATCTTTCTCATGTTATTTTCCTGCTGTTGGTTCTCTGTGTTCTCCTCTGTTTAATTCCCTCCCCTGCTTGGAGATTTCTTTCTGTTGTTGTTCTTGGAATTGTGGTCATTTTGATCTCTGTCTAGAATATCTTTGAGTACCCTTTGTAGCATTCGTGTGGTGGTCATGTATTTCTTCAGTTGTTCTTTGTCATGGATGTATCTTATTTCTCCATTAATTTTAAAAAATATTTTTGCAGGGTACATCAATCTGGGTTGGAAGTTGTTTTCTTTCAGGACTTGAAATACTTCACTCCAAGCTCTTTTGACTTGTGGGTTTGTATTGAGAAGTCTCCCATGATTCTGATGGGCTTTCCTTTATAGGTGATCTGTTTTTTTTTTTTTTTCTCTAACAGCTTTTAATAGTCTGTTCTTCTGCTGAATTTCTGGAATCTTGATTGTTATGTCTTGGTGTGGTTTTATTTTGGTCATTGCTGTTTGGAGTTCTATATGCTTCATTTATTTGAATGTCAAATATTTATCCCCAGTTAGGAAGTTTTCTGCCATTATTTCTGTGAGGATTTTTTTTTTGTGTGGCATTTGTGCTGTGTCCAGCTTCCTCATTGACCCCAATCAATCTTATGCTATTCTTCTTTGCATCATCTTATAGCTGTTGCATTGATTTTTCATGTTCTTTTGCTATTTTTAAGATATCTTTCTTTTCATGGTCACTAGCTGCAATTATGTCTCCAAGATCTGAAATTTTATCCTCTCCGTCATTGAATCTGCTGCATATACTTTCAATGGAGGTTTTAATCCTTTGGATTTCTGTTTGAATCTGTTTCATGAATTCTGTATCTTTCCTATGTTGGGCATTTTTTGTTTCCATCATTTTTCTAAGCTCTTCTACTCTTTTATCTGTGTCTTTTCTAATATCTTTGATTTTAGGCATCATTTCTTTTTGTACCTGAGAGATTATTTTCTCTGTAGCCTTTTCCACTTGTGTTTTCACTTCTGTTGCTATCATTTCAGAAAGTTCCAGTGTTTGACTTCCAATTTCATCCTTCTCATTGAGTTACAGCCTTGTCCTGGATGGGCTGGGGGTCTGGGGTTGCATTTTGCTTCTGCATCTTGTCATTTTCTATTTTATCTTTTCTATTTTATTTTGTTTTCTATGTTGATGCTTGCTGATTTCTTATGATAGGTAGCTTTATCACTAGTATTGAGGCTTCCCTAGGAGAGGTCTGTTCTTCAGGGATGTCCTCTAGATGTAGGGGGTTCTTTATAGCTATCCCAAGAAACTACCTTCTCAATTTGTAAAGGATGCAAAATTACCATTTAGCTGAGCTCCTGACCCTTTGGTACTGGGCTGTGGTCATGATTATGACCCCATACAATCACAGTGTTATCATACAGGGGAGAAAAACTGTTTATAACATGTATGACATCCTGGTTAAAGTAGTATGGTTAGTAATAACAACAGTTTCAAGTACAGCTTAACTACTGACAAACCAGTAGTTAAGTTACCATAGTAACCATTAACCTGCTACCTCTGACCACAGGAGCAAACTTTAAGGTTATATAACAAAATCAAACATATACCTTGCACTTGTATGCAGTGATTTTCCCCTAGTGGAGTCATTTTATCCTTCTTTGGGGGGGCAGGGGGGTTAAGATGGGTAGAAGACAGGCTAAAGTTTGCATGAGGTCAAATATCATAGAGTCAAGGCTGGAGGTCAAAGGATGATTGCCCGAGTTTTGGGAAACTGGAGGACACAGGAGGGAAAGAATGAAATAGAATGTGAAGGAATAATCAGAAAGGGCAGAGACAATGTTTACTCATTTCAAAGTTTAGATTCAAGAAGTAGTTGAGGAAAGAGAGAAAGAGGATCAATAGCAGAAAACAAAAAAGAAGGTAAGAAACCTAAACAGTGAAAAAAAGAAGGAAGAAAGAGAATTAAAAAGAAAAGAAGAAAAGAAAGAAAGAAAAAGGAGACCAGAGAAAGAGAGAAACAAAAATGAAAACAAAAACAAAACCCAAATACAAACATAACCACAGAACACAAAAGAAAACAAGATGGCATCCAACCAGACAGGAAAGGGATAGCCAATCAGACAAACAAGGGAGAATGAAAGTAGTAAAATACCTCTTGTGTTTACAGTTCTGTGATAGTGTCCATGGTTAATCCAAGAAATGTGCTGGGTATGGAGCTGATCTTGACCTCTGCATGTGGGGGCTGGGACTGGCCTTCTGTTGGTGGAGTTCTCCAGAGTCCACTGCTAGCTCCTTGATGCTGCTTCAGACACTTCCACGTTGCTGGTCTCACTGATTACTCTGCACTCCAAAGGCTTGAGTGTGCCTGTGCACCCAGGATCGGCTGTTGTACTGGGTCTCAGGGTACTTGTCGGTCCACCCACTAAAGGCATGTGTCCTTACATGCCTCTTGCAGACCCCGCCTTCCTGGGGAAATGGAGGAAGCACAGAATGTGGACTTACACTCTTCTCACAGGCACCTCTGTCCTGGGGGCAATGTCACTTAATTTTCAAAGAGGTAAAAGTGTGGCAATGAGATTAAAGGTAAATATGGGATCTTGTTACCCAGGAGGATCAAGAAAGTCCTTTCAGAGGAGTGCCATTTTTAAATAAAACATTAAGAGTTAGGCATGTGTCTCTGAGAGGCCAGGGGAAGAACATTTCAGAAACAGGAATGCAAAGACCTTGGGGTAGGACAGGGCTTGTTGCTGATCAATGAGAGAAGACTTGTGTGTCTGGAAGGTGGTCAATGAGGTGAGGCATGAGTGGAGATGAGGCTGGAGGAGTGGTTGAGGCTCCGTGGCCAACCCCATGGGTCAGAATTTTATTAATTACATTAAATCTTTCATTAACTACATTAGGAATGAACCATCCTTCTGTCTTTAGCTTTTATGGGTGATTTGTATTTTTCCAGCTGGCAGATTGCTTAACTTTGAGAAATATTTAGGGACTATTTCTGCCTCAGGTATGGGGAAAGACATTGTGAGGAATTTCAATCAGTAGGGATTTCAAAACCCTAAGGAGGGCCAGGGATGTAGCTCAGTGGCACAGCACCAGCCTGGCAAGCACAAGGCCCTGAGTTAGATTCCTGGTAACAAAACAAAACAAAACAAAACCCTACGGAGTGGGGAAATTTGGGGCTTGGTTCTCTCACAGGGCACTTGTGTCTACACAGCTGAGCAGATTATGGTAATCCCAATTAGAGTCCAGGAAATTAAGTCCTAAACAGTGTGATATCTCTGACTTCTAACACATCATGTGATAGAAGGAGGTGGTTAAGTGATAAAAGGCCAATAGTCCAAAGTCAGCAAACTCTCAACCTTTTAATCAGCCTTTCAACTAAAATTTGAAGTCATATTGAAGCAGAAATCTGACCTAGCTGCAGACATTTTGTTCAATAAAGCTGCAGCCATTCTGTTCTGTTCCACAGAACTTAGCTAAATCATATGATTTGTCATCAAAATGAAACTTCTGTGAATGTGCTAAAAACAACTTTGCTACATATAAGTATGCTCACCACAAGATATTCATTTTACCATGACCTTCGGCTACAGCTTATCTCATTTTTGTAACTTCTGTTTGCTACCTTATGAAAAAGACAAGCTCTGTGTAATCAGTGCATCAAACTTTGGATATTACTCCTCTGGGGTCTGCTAGCATCAATAAAATTTGCTTTCTTCTCCTGAGCTCCTGGCTACTGTTGACTCAATTTTTTCTGGCAACAATATCTGCTCTTCTTGATACATAAAATACATTGTGCAATTTGGGGTTACTCTATAACTTGTGTCCTCTCTGAACCACTAGATATGCTTTTTTGATATCAAGGCAGTATTTGTAGAGAGAAGGTCAAAGGCCAGCACTGAGATGATACTTGTTGTCTTCAGTCAAAGGCAGCAGGAGACTCGTAGTTCTAGACTCACAGTTCTAAAGCTCCAGCTGCCTGCATATCATAGACCAGAGCATGGTCTCTTCTGGGTTCCTTTGGGAGGGAAAGACATAAATGTTGGCACCCATTTCATAGATTAGACAACTGAGGCTGGGGAAGTTTAATTTACTCAGGGCCTGTGCATCTCTCACATGCTGAGGCTGCCTACTTGCTTGCTGCCTACATAATAGGTAGATAGATGATCCTGGCATCTATGGAAAGCCAGGGGCCACATGGGCCTGGTTCGAGCCCCACCCTTTCCTGTCCTTCTCTCTCTATGGAATGTTCTGACAGATTCTTCACCATTCCTGGGTGCAAAAAAACAAGATCCCACAAACATAACCACTTCACACCCAGTAGGATGTTTGTTCAAAATGAATGAATGAATGAATAAGCAGTTGTTGAGGAAGTGGAGAACTAGCACCATCAGACTTTGCTGGTGAGAATGTAAAATGGTACACCTGTTGTGGGAAACAATCTGGTGGTTCTCTAAAAAAGTTAGACATATAGTAGCCATATGACTTTACAATTCCTTTCTTAGTTATATACTGAGTAGAATAGAAAACTATTATCTAAACCAATACACATTCTCAGTGTCTATAACACCACAGTTCACAAAAAACCAGGACATAGGTGCAACACACATATCTGCACAGTTGAAGGGGGTTATAGTTTGTATCTGGAATGTCCCCCCAAGCCATATGGACTCAGCAGTGGGGCTTTTGGTAGATGACTGGATCATGCAGGCATGAATATTGTGTTAAGAAGTGGGTCAATGGATGTTATGGCTTGTGTCTAGATGCCCCCACCAAGCCTCATGCAGTCATAGGTGGGGCTTCTTCAGAGGTGGCTGAATCTAGAGTGTGTGATTGATTCATGGTGCAATGGTAGGATTAAGGGTGCTAGAATTAAGGGTGGGTGATTACTAAATCAGCCCACTGATTGGTTTGGCAATTCCAGTAGCCTGGACACAAAGGGACAGAAAGAGCCTTGTCTTGTCCCTCGCTTGCTTGCTTTGCTACCTTCTGCCTGCCATGAACTGTTTCTCCTCTGCAATGCCTGTCTGCCATGCCACACTACCTTGGAGGCAGCTGACTATGGACTGAAACCTCTATAAACTGAGCTAAATAAACCTTTCCTCCCTTAACTTGTGGGGGTATGGGTCTCAGCAATGAGAAAATTAACTAAGACTCTGGGGGTGCAACCTGGAAGGGTGTATCTCCCTCCCCTGCTTCTTCCTTCTCTTTTTGCTTCCTGGCTGCCATGACATGAGCGACTTTCTCTGCTCTGATTCTCTGGCAATGCTGTTTCTGATTTGGAGCCAGCCAACCATGGACTGCTGCCATAAGCCAAAATAATTTCTCCTTTTAGTTGTGGGCATCAGATATTTAGTCCCAGTGGCAAGGAAAGAGACTAAAAGCAGTGAAGTACTGACACATGCTATAACATGTTTTTCACTTGAAAACATCATGCTGAAAGAATCCCAACACAAGTGTCCAGATAGTATCTGATCCTGTTTATATGAGGTGATCAGAACGGGTATACCCATAGAGACAGACATGCTATGGTTGTTGCCAGTGAATGGGAGGGAGGAGAGTGGGGAGGAACTACTTTACAGACACAGAATCTCATGTAGTATTGTTGGGAACGTTTTGATAGTAGACATAGGTGGTGGTTGCATGCCACTGTTCGCACACAAAACCCACTGTCTTGTTCACTTGGAGATGATTAATTTTAAGTTATGTGAGTGTCCCCTGTATGTAATTTTAAAAACCCCTCAGAATATATACTGATGAGACATATACTAATATGACATTTGTCAGACATATACTGATGAGATATATTCTAATGAGACATGTCATTATGCTCCTGCAAAACCCAGTGATGTGTTCAGGGGCCCTGCCCAGTGCCAACCTTCCTGCCAACTGGTTCAGGGCTGATCCTTAGCCTTAGGAGTATGGGATCCATTGTCTAGCTTATGATCTAAAAAAACCTAATTAGCTGTAATTAAAACTAAAATTCAGAAACTGCACCATGCATTCAAGAATTAACATGCATACACAATAAGCTATGGTTTGAATGTGTGCTCCAAAGTTCATGGGTCAGAAATTCAATCCCCAATGCAATAGGATTAAGAGCTGGAAGCTTTAACAGGTGATTAGGCTATGAGGGGTTCTGTTCTCATAAACGGACTAGTGTTCTTTTCAGAGCAGTGGATTAATTATTGCAGGACTGGGTTTCTGATGAAAGGGTGAGTTTGGCTTTCTCCCTCTCCTCTCCTCTTCTCTCCCCTTCCCTCCCCTCCCCCTTTCTCTGCCCTCTCCCTCTCTCCTTCCCTCCCTCTCACTCATACCCACTCTCTTCTTGCAGGTTTTCTATGGAAGGATGCACCAAGGGGACTCTAGCCAGATGCCAATTACTAGACTTGAACTTCCCAGGCTCCAAAAACTGTAAAAATAAATGAAAATATGTTCTTTATAGATTACTAGTGTCAAGTATTTGATATTCTGACAACATGAACTAAGTCAGCAGGGATGATCAGATTGGGCCATTCTCACACTAAAATGCTTTTTCTACTTACCTTCCAAGGACTCCTCTGTCCATGGTAGTGCAAACAAATCCTGGGCTGACAACCTTTGAGGGGGTTAGATTTTATTTTGAGAGAATTTGGAGGCATTTAAACAAGAGAAGAAGGTCAGAAGATCCATGCTAGTGTAGGCTCTTAGTGTCTGAGAACAAGACTTTCTATATAAGGCCAGTCTGGGTCTATGTGAAGCAAATCAGGATATCATTGCCATAGGTAGGAGGGATGCAGTACAGAGTCTGCTGACCTTTTGCCACAAATATAATTGGCACTCATTAATTCACTCAGTTACTCTTTCACTGTTTTGTTGATTTTTTTTCATGTAGTTTTCTGAAAATTTCCTAACATTCTTTGATTTCTCTTTCAGTTATTGGGCAATTATTTATATTCTGCTTTTCTGGTTGCCCCATGTCACAACTCTTGGCAGTACCTACCTTTCTGCCCATACCATGAGTTCAGTGAACACACAATTTAGTGATGGGTAGAGGGGTATGCATATTATTTTTGTAGTCACAAACAATTTTGCAGCATTTCATAACTACCTTTTTTTTCACATTAGAGATTGAACCCATGGCCCTCAAACTGAGCTACATCTCCAGCCTTTTTTTTTTTAAATTTTGAGACAAATTCTCTCTAAGTTGCTATGTCATCCAGGCTGGGCTTGAACTTGCAATCCTCCTATCTCAGCCTCTCAGAGTGTTATGATTATAGGTTTGCACCACCATACCCAGTTTGTTACTACAGTTTGGGTGTTGTGGGAGTTGTGGAAAGAAATATTTACCCAAATGTCAGGCTGACATGACCTGTCAAGTTATTCATGAAGCCCCTTGTTATCCAGGTGAGCATGCCAGCAGCACAATTTGGAAACATGAGATCTGGCTCCAGGCTCTGGATTCCTGGCCTAATTTCTTGGGGAAATTTCTTCTCTAACTGTAGGTTTCCACTTTTGTGTATAGGATTTGAAATAATCCCAGCATCACTTAGTTCATAGTTGTCATGACAATTCACTAAGAGAGATGTGAAAGAACTTTATAAACTATGATGTATATGTGTACACACATTAGTGGTTAATTTATCAGGAAAGACACACTTGGGAATGGAGTAGAAAGTGAGCAGGTATGCGGAAGTCTTCTCACTTTTTCCTAAATTTGACAGAAAGGCTTATCATCTAGAGTAAAGGCACAGATAGGATGACTCCTATCTTGCCTCAGCCCTCTCTGATCAGTTTTTTAGCTGTCTTCATCTTGACCTTGTGTAGGAGCAGAGTTCTGGTCACTTCTTATTTAGAAAAATTCTGCTGTCGTACTAATCCCCCAACCATTCCTGTGTGGCTGTGGGCAAGACTGAGCATGTGGAAAAGAGTAAGACTTTGGGCTCTTGATTTAGCCCACTTAAACTTGAATCCTATCTTGGCTATAATTGATGATATACCAGCACAATTCTTGGTAAAAGCTAAATCTTGGAAGTGGCTTATATGTCCATCAACAGATGAATGGGTAAAGAAAGTATGATGTTTATACACAGTGGAGTACTTCTTTGCCACAAAGAAGGAAAAACTTGAGTCATTTGTAGGAGAATAGATGCACCATGAGACCATAATGTTAAGTGAAACAAACCAGACACATGTGCTTAAATATCACATGGTTTCTCTTATATGAGGAACCCAAAATATACAAAAGAGGAAAATAAAAATAAATAGTAGGAAGTAGATCTCTTGCAAATGTTAAGGGGATCAAGAGATGGAGGGAGATGGGAGAGAGGGAATGGGAAGGGGATGAAAAAAGAACTAAGATGTTTTAGTAAATGTACCTCATGAGGAACTGCAAGCATGTACAAATAAAAAAATAAAAATTGAAAAAGATAAATTGGTTACTCTTTTCTGGGGTACAGTTTTATCACTTATGATACAGCAATCATAACAATACCTATCTCATAGGATAGGTACTATATCAGCTAATGTTGGCAAAGTACTCAGGACAGTAAACATTAGATATTATCATCTGACATAAGTTCTCTCTCTCTGCATTCTCAGTTGAGAAAATATTACATCTCGATAGTGGGTATTTTCTCCCACACCCATCCTATCTTATCTTTGTGTTCTGTTCTGCCCTCAAGAGCTCTTGGTCCCTGGCTGAGCTAGAGAACCCAGGAGATTCTATGTGATATACAAGATAAGGAGAATAATGAAGAGGGGATGTCTCTTAGAAAATCCTGGAGGGATGTATGAGGCTGCGAGAGGCTGGCAGTTTTGATGGGGTCCTGTGATTTGCATGATGGGAATTTTGGTCCTCCTTGATCAGTTCTGGCCAATTTCTGTCAGGGACAGATGAGGTAACAGGCCCAGATGTGGCCAAGGTCTCACACTTCCCATCCGCCAAGTCCTATTGATTCTGTCGTCTTCATATCTTTTAAAGGAAGGATCATCTGTGTGAAATCCTGCTGGGCACTTCAGTAAAGGATTCTTGTACCTCACAGCATTTATCCGAATTTGTAATTCAATACTTATTTGTGTTTTTTTTAATTTGTGCATATTTATATTACAGAACGGTGGTGTTCATTTGGGGAAGTAGGTACGTGTATATAACATTCTCTCATTCTCATTTCCTTTATCCCCTTTACATACTTCCATCCCCTTCTCTATTTCTAGGGTGTGTGTGGTTATTTTTTAGTGTTTTTCTCTCCCTTAATAGAGTGTAAGTTGCATGAAGACAGCGATTCAGACTCTCATAAATTTAGTGCCTTGTATGTGTCCTGAACACAGCAAGAATTCAGCTGTGCTAACATCCAATGGCACCGAGTGAGACACCCACCTCCTCCACTCCTGAGAGAATGTCTCCAGATCTGTCACTGTCACCATTCCAGCCCTGAGACCCAGAAGAGTTGACTGCTGTCTTTATCCAGCCATCAAATCTTAGATATGACCTGGCTCCCCAAATGGCAAGAACAGGTTTGGCCCCACTGAAAAGACTGGGAACTTGAAAGCTGAATTAGACAAATATCTTGCCTTTATTTATTTTTCTTTTTGCATAGTCAAGGTTGTTAATTGTGATATGTGCATCTAATATTCAAAAATTCCCAGGTCAGGACAGACTTCCTAGAAGAGGTGTCACTTGGGCTCACAATATAAAGGATCAGAATATCAGTTGATGGCAATCCTTAATCACCAAGTCCCTGGGCAACCTGCTTACTCTTACAGATATAGGAGAGTATGCTTCTCTGAATGTTGTTTGAGATTTCAATTTGATATATTGTAAAGCACACTGAGAAAGCAACTCAGTTTTTTAGTGTTGATAAAACTTATCATAGCTGTCTGATTACTTTTTACTTGACTGTACTGTAGTTATCTGTATGTTCAACCACAATTATATCTGGGCCTTAGTCATCTTTGTATCCAATGTGCTTAGAGCAGAGCTTTAAAATTGCATGGTGACACTAAACTAAAGTCAAAATGGATCAAAGATCTAAATATTAAAACAGAAACACTAAATCCACTGGAAGAGAAAGTAGGCAGAAATCTTGAAGATATAAGTATAGGTTGAGAGTTCATGAAAAAACCCAGACTGCATGGGAAATACTTCAAATAATCAACTGGGATCTCATCTTATTAAAAAACTTTTACACAGCAAAAGAAGTAACCAACAGAGTGAAAAGACAACCTACAGAGTGGGAAAAATTTTAGCCAATTGTTCCTCAGACAAAGGACTTCTATCTAAAACCTATAAAGAATTGAAAAATATCAGATCCCCCCAAATTCAAAGACCCAATCTGAAAATGGGCATCTGAGATGAGTACACACTTCTCAGATGAAGAAATACAAATGTCAAATAAATATATGAAAAAATGTTCAACATCACCAGTCATTCGAGAGATGCAAATTAAAACAACATTGAGATTTCATCTCACCCCAGTAAGAATGGTTTTCATCAAGAAATCAACCAGTAACAAATGCTGGTGGGGCTGAGGGGAAAAAGGAACCCTTCTCCTCTGTTGGTGGGAGTGTAGACTGGTGCAAACACTGTGGAAATCAGTGTGGAGATTCCTCAAAAACCTAGAATTAGAGGTCCCATTGGCCCAGGAATTCCCCTTTTGTGTATCTACCCAGGAGAATTAAAAACACCATCCCACAGTGATATATGTGCACCCATGTTTATAGCAGCACAATTTGTAATAGCTAAATCTTGGAAACAACCCAAATGCACATCAACTGAGGAATGGATAAAAGGGATGTGGTATTTTTATACAATGGAGTACTACTCAGCCATAAAGAAGGATAAACTGGAGATTTTATAGATCAATGGATGCAAATTGAGGCCATACTCATAAGCGAGATAAATCAGACTCACATGTGTAAACATCATATTATCTCCCTGTTGTGAGAAACTGAAAGAGTAAATAAGTTCTAAAATGTACAATAGGTATTGTGAAATGGGAAGAAATTTTTCAAAAGGAAAAAGGAACTAGGATGTGTGAAAGTGTAAAGGACAGTAGGGAAAAGGGAAAACATGCAAGTCATGTTTACTATTAGTGTCTCTTAGTTCATTAAAAAGGAAGGTTTGTGTTAATATCAATTGGAGAAAGTTTTATGCACATATCTTGTACACTGAGCAACTATTTTAAAGATAACAACATGTAATGTATTAAGTATTATTATTCTCCTATTATTCTGTTATGAAATTTTGTTTTCACTTTTTTCCATAAAATAAATAAATTGCATTCCTTCCTGTTGACATAGATTTCAAGCACAGTGAACAGGTCTTGAGATAAGAATGGAAGATGGAAGGTCGTATTAGTTCTAGGTATAACATGATCTTAGCAAATATGTGTTTTGGAGGAAGATCGAAATGTATGAATTTCCACAGGGATTTGGTTTCGAAAAAAGAATCAGGAGGGCTTGGGTTTAGGGAGTTAATGAAATTGCACACAGCTATGCTCTGACACTCTCATCTCTCCTGTTTGAATGCACTCTGTGAACTTCTTTTGTTACTGAGAGTGAGAGTGAGAGCGAGAGCGAGAGTGAGAGCAAGCAAGAGAGAGAGAATTGCAACCCTCTTGAATCACATCCCTCTTTCTCCCTGCAGAGATGCGATGCGTAATTAGTTGTGGAAGAGCCATGGTTGAGCTGCTGAGGGAGTAAGCATGAGATCAGGAGCCAGAACTTATCAATGTGCTGTTGCAGTCTTGAGCCTGGTTATTTCTTGTCACGACCCTTGTCGAGGAACGTTAGGAGTTGAGTAATGTACCACAGCAGTAGAAGAATTTTAAAACTCTCCTCATATTAGCTTTAGATATAACAGTTTCCATGACAGCTTTTGGAAAACTACTGCTAGTCACTGAACCTCACTTCCTATCTCTGTAAAGGAGGGTTAATAACATCATCCTATTAAGCACTCTTGAGTGGAGCCAGTAAATGGAGTCAGAAATGTTTTAGAATTCCCTGGTTGTTCAATCCTACTTTTTCTGTAGATTGTCTCAAGCTTCACATGTCCGCCTACGGTTGATACTCAAGCTTTCTGCCAATTTTCCCCACAATGACATCTCTGCAGAGCTCAGTTTTTCCAGCGATTCCATAGTTACCTCACAGGCACACCCTCCATCTCTGCTCATCTATGTTTCTCATTTGCTCCACTTCCAGAAATTGCCAAAGAAAAAACTGGATTCCAGCCTATACCTGGTACAGAACCTATAGGTGACAGTTCCACACTTGGCCTTGAATCAATGCATGGATGAATGGACTTATTGGTTTGTTGCACTTTGCAGGGTCAAGTGGATACAAGCATGCACGTGTGCAGTCATAGAACTGCCCATAGATCTTATCTTGGGCCTCCTGGGGAAAGATTTAACTCGAAGGTGACACACTATTATGGTAAAGGTTTTAAATTGCTCAACTAGCTCCTAATAAATAAAGGAGGCAGGTGAGATGGTTGTGACAATATAATTTACCAATGAGATACCCACCTATTCAGGCCTATGTCATGCAGCTCTGGAGACCAGCCAGAAGGACGAGGGGGGTAATTGAAGACTGAGTGTCAGTTTCTGAAGAAGGGCTGACAGGAAGAAATGATATACAGAAACTGATATACACAAGTTCAGCTTAGGTATCTTCTATTTACGCTGAGTTTTAAGAACTTTGAGGTCTTTCTTTTGGTCATGTAATCCTCACTTGCTCATCCCAAGAAGACGTGGAACATGAGTAAGTGTGATGATAAGGAGCCTGTGTAATTTCCAAGCACTCAGTCATAGGGTTCCTCCAATCAGAAATGTAGTGGGGGCTCACAGGTAAGAGTCAATACTGTTACAAGTATCCTCTTCTCCATCTTTAAAGGTCTCTTCTTCACCCATTCAAGTAGCCAGGCATTCACCAAGAAGCCAGAACCCATCAGCTCTGATCCCTGTTATCCACCCCCTTAAAAGCTGGAATCATCTGTTTGGAGTCCTGCGTGCTATGTGCTGCCTCGAGCGACTTCTGCTGAGGCAGCTAAGGTATTTGTGATCACCTGGCCATGCAGGCTGTTCTCTGCTCTCATACCTATTGATCTTGGACATGGAGTTATCCAGAGAGATTGTGCCAATATTTGATCCAGAATCTGGCTAGCATGCTATTTGGGGCAGACCCCTTTCAGGGGCTACCTGAAGAGTGGAATAAGTTGATAGTGCTCAGTGTGATCATTAGCTCCATCTCATCCATGTCCTGTCTCTCCATTAAAGGCTCTGTTCTCAGCATAACTTTGCAGGTCAAACTTGAACTTCTGGTAATGATGGCTGAGTCACAGATGGTTCCTTTTGTTGTATTAACAATCCAGGAAGATGTAGTGTTCCCCAAAGACAGGAAAGGACATGCAGAGGCCCATAATTCTCCTGGCTCAACTCACCCAACTTGTCTGGATGCCCCCTCCCTGTAAAATATTCTGCTAGGGACTAGGAACACAGAAATGAACGATACCCAGACTGTTCCCTTGCCAACTTCACAAGCTGGTGATAGAAATATGTATGAAAATTACCAATGGCAATGAAAGCAGTGAAGACAATAATAGAAATGTGTACAGCAGACAGAATTTGTGCAAAGGAAGTGGTTGGCAAAAACTCCACTGGAAGGAGTTGTCTGATCTGGGATTTCTTTTTTCAGTACTAGGGGTTGAACTCAAGGCCTTCACACTGAGCTATATCCCCAGCCATTTTCAAAAATTTTGAGACAGGGTCTTGCTATGTTCCTGAGTTGCCCAGGCTGGGCTTGAACTGGTGACCCTCTTGGGTTTTAAAGGATTATTAGGAGTTTTCTATGGGGCACAAGGGCAGACAAGGCACATGGATGTGTAAAAATCCATTACACATGGGTATGTAAAAATCTATAGATTTACCTTGTTTGAGTGGATTTTGTGTACCTTGGAATGAAAGTAGCCTTGAAGACTAGGGGAGGTTGGAGGAAATTTAATGCCAATGGCTTACATTCTTTTTTTTTTTGTGGGTATCAGGGGTCGACCTCAGGACCTCGTGCACCAGGAGGCACCCATGCCCCTGAGCGATATCACTGGCCCCTTTTTCGTATGTGGGTTCGGGGAGTCAAACTGAGGCCCTCACACTTGCCAGGCAGGTGCGTACACCACTGAGCAATCTCACCGGCCAATACATTTTTGATAAGAGTAAATAACCTGGGCCAGTGAGATGGCTTAGCAGCATAAGTGCCTGCCTGGCAAGTGCAAGGTCTTAAGTTTGGCTCCTGGAACCCACATACAAAAAAGGGGCCGGTGATATCTCTCAGCGGCATGGGCACCTGCTGGCATGTGAGGTCCTGAGGTCACCCCCTGTACCCCCACACACACACACAAAAGAGTAAATAACCTTTGGGATTACAGATAAAACTGATTGAGTTGTATTGATTTTCCTCAGGATATGAACTCAGAGGTCAGAGTTAGAGTGTGCATGAATTCATTCCAGATGCCAAGCTGGAGAGGGCACCTGTCTCCTCCCAACTCCAGCTGATTTGCAGCTGGCCTTTCTACTGGCTGCTGTCCTGTTCCCCCCACCTTTTCCAGCACATAAATACACAGTCCTCACTGAATCCCTGCTGCGAACCCAAGGGAATCCCTGCAGGTGTAGCCCTGAAATCAGCTGGAAGAGAAACTCAGAGGAGACAATTAAATAAGGAAATGGACCTGATCCCAAACTTTTCCTTGGAAACTTGGGTTCTCCTGGGTCTCATCCTGGTGCTTCTGTATCAGTGAGTAACTTTCCAGGCTCCTCTCCTCTGTACCTTTGGGTCTGGGGTCTCTGTCTCCCTTGTCTGTTTGGATGATCAAAAGGGATAATGGAGGGGAAGTTGCTGCAAACATAGAAGAGCTTCCTACTGACCTTATGCAGGTGCCTTAAGTATCCCACTCTCCTCTGTTGCAACTCCCTATTCCTCTGGCTACAAGGATTGTTGACATAATTTTTCCCTGGGGACAATCTGATTGGCATTTTGAACTTAGACTAATGCACTGGAATTCAGCAGAGACAGATTATGAATAATTGCTCACCATATGTGGCAGGAACTTCAACTCCTTCCCAAACTGGGAATTCTGGGGTAGCTGTATGGGTTTGGGTTGTGCCTCATATTCTTTGCCTTCTATGTTCTTTCTGCTGGAAGAGACGTGTGGAAGGCTTGCCCCTAAGGACAAGGGTATTTCCTGCCCCCTTAGATATCCCCCAATGTGTTTCACACAAGACTCCTCAGTGTACCCCAGATTTCATGGGAGGGCTGACTCCACACTTCCTTCTTTTCTGTGACCTTTTCCTGAAAATGCCATCCCTCCTAAAACTCAATTCCTCCACCCAATAGCATGTGGATTTATTTACCCCTACATGATGAATTTTTAGAGCAGACAACATGTGGATCTTGGGGAATGATCTTAATCCCTACCAGGACTTTTCTGTGGTATCCTTGACAAGAACTTCAGACACAGATCCTTTCATGGAAGATTTTTTTTCATTTTATAATTTTATAACACTTATTGGATTTGTACAGGATACCGGAATGTATACTGCCATAAAGCCTCACCCTTAGATAAGAGGAAACAATTCAACTGCCTGGAATATGTTATGGTTTCTTTCTTTCTTTTTTTTGTGGGTACCAGGGGTCGAACTCAGGACTGGTGTGCCAGCAGGTGCCCGTGCTGCTGAGTGATATCACTGGCCCTTTTTTCGCATGTGGGTACTGGGAGTCGAACTCATGACCTCGCGATTGCCAGGCAGGTGCTTATGCTGCTGAGGTATCTCACCAGCCCGTGTTATGGTTTCATTTAAGTTGCACAATGCGTTTATCAAGAGGAAGGTTGCTTACCCTTGGAAGGTCCCCTTTCTCGTAGTTGAAAGCACTTGCGAGGCTTATTGACTACTCATACATACCACAATTTTAGTCATGCTTTCCCAATTGGTTGCCATGGGATTTAGTTTTTGGTACTAGCAGCTGTAAGCTTATAATGTTTACCAGTGGCCTCTTTCCTCAGCTTCTTTTCTTTCTGAAGTCTGCCACCTGTCATTCACATCAATGTGGGAAGTTCTGCAGGGCCTGTTACCCCTAGGTGTGGGAGTCCACAGATGACATATTTTAGATGAGTTGAAGGCAGGCCTCCCCTGGGGAACACGAGTCATAATAGATATTTTTTGTACACAGATAGCCAATGTATAGAGGCAGTAAGCTAACTGCTCTGTGACCGATAGGCTTGTTAAATATGAGCATGGCTGACATTGTGAGTCTCACCAACTGGAGGCTCAAATTGCATGAGGAGAGGAACAGCTGAGACATGGATGCCTTAGTGATTTATTCTTCTGCACAATGTCATTTAGGGTATGTTTGGGACTCTAAAAAACCTGAGACTGCTCCCAGGACTTTCTGGGAAAGCAAACTTAAGAAGGATCAGTTTGTGTAAAACAGGGACATGGCTTAGAAGGAAGAAAACCATGAAAACCTCTGAACAAACTATAAGAAGAGCATTACTACAGGATCTCCATGGCTCTCTGTTATTGAGTAAGAATCCTCTCACTTCATGGAGGAATCAGTTTCCAATACTGACATATGCAAATGAAGTGCCCTGGAAAAATTCCAGCCTGAATGTCTTAGAAGACTCAAATATGGAGATGTTTATCCAGTAGGGTTGGGAGAATAAAGAGTTCAGCTGATTTTAGCTAATCCTTGTGAATTTTAGGAAGACTGTCAGTGGAGGTGGGGAAGGAGATGGTGAGTGAATATACTTATGGCTGTTGGTGTTTCTGCTGTTATCTATAGCCTGCAGGTTACCACCTCTGGCTTGACTATTTCAGTTCCTGAGTCAGTGATTGGTGAGCTCCAATATATGTAAAGTCACTATCCCTATGACCTTGCTTCCTTTTTCACTTTATAGATATACAACCTATTCCCATGGACTTTTTAAGAAGCTTGGAATTCCTGGGCCTAAACCTGTACCTCTTTTTGGAAATGTTTTGTCCTACAGGAAGGTGAGTATTGTTTGATATCCCTCTTTGGCAAAGACTAGCCTCATTGCTTCAGTAAAAGTGCTGTTCCTTGGGGGAAAGTTCGGAAATTCTAGGCATTCAGAAAGTAGGTGGGTCCTACCCAGAGTGGGGCCAGGTTTTCCCTGGGGCTCTGTTGTCAACTGTCTGGAGCCTCAGCTTTGTCTCACTTCCACAGCACAGATCTCTGGGATGTCAACACTTGATGCTCAGGACATAAAGTTCAGATGGTGTGAGCATCAAAAGAAAATTCTGTTTTGTCTAATATAGATACAGGAAAGGACAGATGTTCTTTGTTAGTATTGGGAGAAAAGCATGAACGGATTCCGTAGAAGCAGCTCATCCACCTGTGCACATTTAGATTCAACCTTTCCTGTTCATTCTAGAGTTCATCAGCAGCTTTTCTTCTTCCTGCTACATAGCTCTCAAAGTTCATTTTATTAGATGGCCAAGTGTTCTCCACTGGGGAATTCACACATTCTCCAGTTCTCCCAGGAACTGCTCAATCCTCTGTAGTTGTTTTCATAGCTCTACCCCAGCTTTTGAGAACCATGGTATCTTTTCAGGAATTAAGAGATAGAATGAGGTAGGATGAGAGCATTCTGCTGTCCTTCTTTTCCTTCAAAGTTTGCACTAAATGAATGAATCTGAGCAGGGAGTATGAGCATATCTGAAACAGAATGGGGTTGTCTGTCAATCTGTTTTATTGAACTACATAATGAGTTTTGTTTTTCTAAACAAAGATGGAATCACTTATACAAAATCACTAGAGAAAGGATGAGTTTTAAAATATATTAAAAATTCAGTTTAACTGAATATAATGTAATATGTAATGTGAATTTTATCTGAGCCTTGTGACAAACCTGGACTGAATCTTGGTCCAGGGCCTGCCACCTGGATGGATATTCTTGAGGTCATGTCCTGAAGGCCAGCACTAAAACCTGTGTGAAGTCTGCTTTCTGCTCACATTTCTTTTCCTGATGATTTCAGGGTTATCTCTGATTCTAACATTTGCAACTGAGGGCTTCATTTTCTAATAAATGCTTCAAGATTCATATTCCCCCCCAAATGCAATCATTTCCTCTTCATCAAATGCATTCTTTCATATATAGCCCCAAGATCCATGTTTCTGGGATCTACTTTTGCATAGTTAAAATACACAACTGTGACGGCAGCAGGGAGATTAGTTTTAAAGTTTCAGAGGTGAAAACACAGAGGAAGTATTTAATTTGCTGTGTAGAGGTGGCACTTCTCCATCTTTCCATGTCGAACTGGAGTGCTGGAAGGAAAACTACTTTGTCATACCTCACTTGGTCACTTTCTCACTCAACAACATCCCTGAGAATTCCATAAATCTGGTAGACTAGAGTGGTCCCTGGTGCCTTCAACTTCCTAATTTGATCAGAATTTGATCAAGAGTGCTCGTTAGATCATTGAAAAGGTGATGATGAAGGAAATAAAAGAATGTACACAACCCATGACGACTCACTTACTTTTCCCCAGTCTAGGTTTCCTCATGTACTCAGGAAGGGAATAATTCAGAGCTTTTCAGGATTTTAGAGACAATGTATGCATAAACAAAAATGCTGCAGAAAGACAAGTAGTTAGTTAATGTTCATAGTCTGGGAGAATTCTTTCATTTTGTTCAATTCTACAAGAAAGTCAAGAATGACTTTAAGGTCCCCAGTATTTCCTCTCAGATTTCTGTGACTATCAGCTTCTTTTTGTCTTCAGTGAGGGTCAGTAAGCATGATTTCATGGGATTTGAGTCATTTATGCCCCAATGAGACATAGGGCCAGTACATTTAGAACAATAATGGATATTTTTCTCTTCTCAGGGTACATGGAAATTTGATCAAGAGTGCTATAAAAAGTATGGGAGAATATGGGGGTGAGTATTCCAGAAACTTCCAATGTGCGCACTTGTGAGAATGAAGCACTCAGTACATGAGCACAATGTCAGCCCAGAGCTCTTGGGATATGCAGTTGTGTATTATGAAGCTTTTGGAGGTTTGTCCTGTCAAGTGTCCCCTAGGTCACTAGGTGTCAAGGTCCATAGTTGGATCAGGTTGAGAATGTTGCATATTATGACTTTTCTCCATGCTTTGATGGCCCAGAGACTCCTATATTCACTTTCTGTCCAGTGTATGGCTATTCTCCTCTTCCTCATCTTCCCTTTCTTAGTTCTCTTTAGTTGCATAAAATGTACTAATTCACACCCTTCTAATATGTGCTCATAAATGTATGATTATATCTCCTTTCCACATGAATTCCCTTTAGTTAAAAGCCCAAACTTCTTTATATCAGTTTTAAATGTAATATGAGCTTTTGAAATATGGCCTGAGAGATATAGATAAAAAGGTTGGGAAATAATTTATACTCAGCCTTTTAAAACTTCTTCTGCAAGTGTAGAGTTTTCTGTTTTGTTCATTTTTGATTTCAAGTCAAGACTTTTTAATAGAACTGTATGCAGGTATTTTCTGGTCTACCTTATTTTTCTGTCTTCGCAATGTAATATAGCACATGTTTAAAGCACTATGTTCCCCTGTAGGCTACATTCATAGTGATTTTTTTTGTGGGTACCATGGGTTGATCTCAGGACCTCGCGTGCCAGCAGGTGCCCGTGCCGCTGAGCGATATCACCGGCCCTTCTTTTGTATGTGGGTTCCGGGAGTTGAACTCGGGCCCTCGTGCTTGCCAGGCAGGTGCCATCCCGCTGAGCCATCTTACTGGCCATAGTGATTTTTAAGGAGATCTGGACCACCTGCAGCTGCTGTTCCTTTTCACAGCTGTTGAGGATTTGGAGAGCAGTGGGAGAGATGTAATCATGGGCTTTGTGCCACAAACAGGTGGGAGAAAGCTTTGCCTCTTCCTACCTCTTCATCTTAACAGTCCTTAGGAGCCACATTTCTGGCCCCAGGGGTCTACTGACTTGACATGGGCCATAAAGACAATGTGACCCAATGGCAAGAACAGAGTGCTGGGTGTCCATTGGTCTGATCCCAATTTCCCCTTGCAGCATTAAGTACTAATGAACACTTGGTAGTTTGACTTTTTCATTGATGTAATATATATTTTTTGGTGTTGAAATATTTTATTGCATTTTTTAATTTTAATTTTTATGGTATTATGGGTTATACTTATGGTTTTAAATATACTAGGAAAGCACCCTACCACTGGGCTACATCCCAAGCACTGATATTGAAATATTTTAAACCTATAAAACATTTCAGAGAATGGTATAGGCAGTACCCATGTTCACATCACCTAGATGTTGGAAGAACAGTTCCAGTTTTATTTCTGGTTATGATCTCTTCCAAGAGGTATTTTGTCTTTTTGTCTCCTCCTTGCTTGAACAACATAACCTTACATTTTGTGAAAGCTCTAGTGACTTCTATAGTCACTAACAATCCCTAACTTGAATTAGAGCTAATGTTGCCATGCATTTTACTGCCAGGGGTGATTATATAATGTCAGGGTCAGAATCTAGATTCCTGGCAAAGTTTCATATATAGAATCTGGTTTGTTATATTTAATCATCTCTTTTCCTAACACAGGTTGTATGATGGTCTGCAGCCCGTGTTGGTCATCACAGAACCAGAGATGATCAAAGGAGTTCTAGTTAAAGAATGTTATTCTGCATTCACAAACCGGCGGGTAGGCATCCATTTAAAAAATGTAGATGTTGGGCCAGGGATATAGCTCAGTGGCAAAGCACCTGCCCTTCAAGTGCAAGGTCCAGAGTTCAATTCTGGGTACCAAAAAAAAAAAAAAAAAAAAAAGAAAAAGAAAAAGAAAAAGAAAAAGAAATGGTAAAAAAATGTAAACCTTCATTTCTTATTTATTAAATTCTTATTTTGTGCTGGGTTTGGTGGCACATGCCTGTAATCCCACTACTCAGGAGGCTAAGGAAGAGGATTGCTTCGAGTTCAAGGCCAGCTTGGGCTATATAGTGAATTCAAATTCACCGTGAAGCTAAATAGAAAGATCCTGTCTCAGAAAAACACAATTAAAATTTTTTTTTTGAAATATAGACTCACAGAAAGTTGCAAAAACAATATGCAGGGAGTTCCATGTTGTTTTTGCTAATGGTTATATGTTGTGTAAGTATAAATGTAACTTATTCCTGTTAATAGAGAAATTGGAGATTAACATCGATAAACTTTAAGGAGTTTATTTACATTTCGTTAACTTTGTATGAGCTCATTTGTTTGGGTGTATGTGTTTGTGTGTAGCTCTCTGCAAATTTATTACATGAATATGTTTGATAACAACCAGCACTGTCAAGATACAGACATATTCTTTCCCATAAGGCTCTCGGGTGCTAGTCCTCTGTAGTCCTAATGCATAGTTTATCTTTCCTCCTTCTTCTCCTTCTTCTTTATGTTTATTTTTTGTTTTGAGACACGGACTCACTATGTAGTGCAGGCAGGTCTTGAACTCACTTATGTAGTCCAGGCTGGCCTTGAACTCACAGCGATACTCCTGCCTCAGCCTCCCAAGTGCTGGGATTACAGGCATGTGCCACAATGCCCAGCTTGTCTTTTCTTCTTGATAGGATATTATCTATTTTTTTAAGGCTTACGCTTTTGGTATCAAGTCTGATAATGATTAATGATTTACCTATTGTGTGTGTGTGTGTGTATGTGTGTGTGTTTTGGTAGAAGTTGTATAGTTTTATGCTTTACTTTTAAGTCTATGATCTATTTTATTCTATTTTTTTTTAATATGCGGGTACCGGGAGTCCAACTCAGGACCTCGCGCTTGCCAGGAAGGCACTTATGCGACTAAGCTATATCACCAGCCCTATTTTATGTTTTTAAAAATAACGTATGAGTTTTATGTGAAACTTTATTTTTTGCCTATGGCTATCCAGTTGTTCCAGTGCCATTTTTGGGAAGGCTGTCTTTCCTCCATTGACCTGCATATGGTCAAAGATCAGTTAGTCTTATTTGATTTCTTTTTTTTTTTTTTTTTTTTTTTTTTTTTTTTGTGGGTACCAGGGGGTCGACCTCAGGACCTCGCGCGCCAGCAGGCGCCCGTGCCGCTGAGCGATATCACCGGCCCCTTTTTCGTATGTGGGTTCCGGGAGTCGAACTCGGGCCCTCGCGCTTGCAAGGCAGGCGCTTACGCCGCTGAGCCATCTCACCGGCCCTTCTTTTTTTTTTTTTTTGCTTTCTATTTTATTGGTAAATTTTAGATATACATAGTTATAACATTCAACTTAGTGAATTTTTACCTGTCCATGATATATCTTGCTTCTTTTTTTCCGTTCCCCTCCCCTTCCTACAACCCCTCTTCCTTTCCTTATTTACAAAATCTTTCTTTCCATTTTCCCTTCTATTCTCAGTTTTTCATTTCCCCCTCCCTCCTCCCTTCTTCTCCTTCTCTTTGAACATTTTCTTCTCATTTTCCAATATCTATTATGCATTTTGGCCCATATTTACACTTTTGGTTTCTCACACCAGAGAAACAATATGTGTCAAATTTATTTCACTTAGGAGTATGGTCTCAAAGTGCATCCACTTAGCTAGAAATATCTCAAGCTTGTCCTTCTTTATGGCAGAATAGTACTCCATAGTACAACTATTCACTGGATGATTGGCATTTGGCCTGCTTCCAGACTTATCTATTACAAGCTAGCACTATAAACACAGGTGTACATTTGTCACTGTGGTGTGATGGTTTTAATTCTTTCAGGAATATACCAAGAAGTGAATAGCTGGGTCAAATGGAACCTCTAGTTTTAGTTTTTTTTTTTAATGTGGGTACTGGGAGTCCACCTCAGGACCTCGTGCTTGCCAGCAAGTGCTTGTGCCGCGAGCGATATCACCAGCCCTTTTTTTCCTTTATGTGGGTTCTGGGAGTCGAACTCAGGACCTCACACTTGCCAGGCAGGTGCTTATGCTGCTGAGCTATCTCACTGGCCCTAGTTTTAGTTTTTTGAGGATCTCTCACTGATTTCCACAGTGGTTGCACCAATCTATAATCCCACCAACAGTGGAGAAGGGTTACTTTTTCCCCACAGCCCTGCCAAGATTTATTATTGGTTGAATTCTTGATAATAGCCATTCTTTCTGCAGTGCGGTGCAATCTAAGCATTGTTTTAACTTCTATTTCTCGAATGACCAGGATGTTGAACATTTTTCGTGTATTTATTTGCCATTTATACTTCTTCATCTGAAAAGTGTCTATTCACTTCAGATACCCAATTTTGGATTGGGTCTTTAAATTTGGTGGTGGGGTCTGATGTTTATAGTTCTTTATATATTGTAGATATTAGTGCTTTTTCTGAGGAACAGCTGGCAAAAATTTTCCCCACACTGTGGGTTGTCTCTTCTCTCTGTTGGTGGTTTCTTTTGCAGTGCAAAATATTTTTAATAAGATGATTCCTGTTGTTGATTCTTTGTGATATTTCCTGTGGGATTGGTGTTTTGTTCATAAAGTCTTTGCCTACACCACTGTCTTCAAGAGTTCTACCTATTCTCTCAGCAGATTTAGTGTTTCTGCTTTAATATTCAGATCTTTGATCCATTTGTATTTTAATATAATGCATGGTGAAAGATATGGGCCTAGTTTTAATCCTTGGCATGTGGAAAGCCAGTTTTCCAGGCAGCATTTATTAGGGGGGCTATCTTTCTTCCAGTGAAGGTACTTGGCTCCTTTGTCAAAGATAAGGTGGCTAAGTATGTTTGGAGTGGATTCTGCATCTTCTAATCTGTTCCATTGATCATAAAATCTGTTTAATTTATTTATTTTTTTGCCAGTATCATTGCTGTTATTAATCACAGTAGCTTTGTAGCATAATTTCAAGTCAGGGATTGTGATGCCCTGTGCCTTGTCTTTGTTGCCCAGAATTGCTTTTACTATTCTAGATTTCTTCTGGTTCCAAATGAATTTTAGAATTGTTTTCTCTAATTCTGTGATATATGCTGTTGGAATTTTCATTGGAATTGCATTAAATCTGTATGACAGTTTTGGAAGTATGGACACTTTCACTATATTGATTCTTACTACCCAAAAGCAAGGGATATCTTTCCATTTTCTGATATCCTCTTTAATCTCCTTTTTCAGAGTACTGTAGTTTTCAACGTAGAGGTCTTTTACATCCTTTGTGAGATTGATTCCTAGGTATTTCATTTGTTTGGATGTTATTGTGAAAGGTGTTGTTTCCCTAATTTCTCTTTCAGTGAGTTTGTTATTTGTGCATAGGGTGGCTATTGATTTTTGAGTGTTGACTTTGTATCCAGCTGTGCTACTGAATTTGCTTATTAAACTGAGCAGTTTTTTAGTGGATATTTGGGTCTTCTATGTAGAGTATCATGTCATCTGTAAATAATGATAATTGAACTTCTTCTTTTCTTATTGTTATTCCTTTTATTTCTTGTTCTTGTCTGATTGCTCTGGCTAAAGTTTCCAGGATTGTGTTGAATAAGAGTGGAGACAGTGGACTTCCTTGTGTTGTTCCTGATTTTAAAGAGAAAGCTTTCAGTTTTTGCCCATTTAATATGATATAGGCTGTTGGTTTGCCATAGATGGCTTTAATCAGATTGAGATAAAGACCACCTATTCCAATTTTCTGTAGTGTTTTTATCATGACTGGGTGCTAGACTTTGTCAATAGATTTTTCTGCATCTATTGAGATAATCATATGGTTTTTGTCCTTGGCTCTGTTAATATGGTGTATCACATTTTTTGATTTATGTACGTTGAACCACCCCTGTATCCCTGGGCTGAATCCAAGTTGGTCGTGGTGTATAATCTTCTTGATGATTTGCTGCATTCTGTTTCCCAGTATCTTATTGAGGATTTTTGCATCTATGTTCATTAGGAAGATTGGCCTGTAGTTGTCTTTCTTGGTTGGGTCCTTCTCCAGTTTTGGTATCAGGGTAATGCTTGCTTCCAGAAATGAATTTCGGAGTATTGCTTCCCTTTCAATTTCATTAAGGAGTTTGAGAAGTAGTTGTGTTAGGTCTTCTCTAAAGTTTTTGTAGAATCAGCAATGAATCCATCAGAGCCTGGGCTCTAATTTGTTGATAGGTTTATAATTCCATCTTTGATATCATTGATTGATATTGGTGTATTTAGCATTTTTATATCTTCTTGGTTGAGCTTTGATAATTCATATGTATCTAGGAATGTGTCCATTTCTTTGGCATTTTCCATCTTCTTAGAATACAATTATTCAAAGTAGGTGTAGATGATCTTCTGGTTTTTGGCAGGGTCCATAGCGATTTCACCCTTTTTTATTCCTAATTGCATGGATTTGAGTCTTTTCTTTCCTTTTTTTAGTAAGGTTGGATAAGGGTTTGTCAATTTTATTAAATCTTTCAAAGAACCAACTCTTTGATTCATTGATTCTTTGTATTGTCTTTTTAGTCTCCAACATGTTATTTTCTGCTCTGATCTTGATAATTTCCTCCCTTGAATGAGCTTTTGGATTAGCTGGCTCTTCTTTTTCTAGAAGTTCGAGGTTCACTATTAAGTTGTTTGTTTGCACTTGCTCTGTTTTCCAGATATGGGTATTTAATGCTATAAATTTCCCTCTTAGGACTGCTTTCATTGTTTCCCATAAGTTCTGGTATGTTGTAATGTCATTATCATTCAATTGTATAAACCATCTAATTTCTTCTTTAATTTCATCTGTGGCCCATTAATTGTTCAGAGGGGTATTATTTAATTTCCATATGTTTAGGAAGTTCTTGAGGTTTCTTTTAATATTGATTTCCAAATTCGTTGCACTATGGTCTGATAGTATGCATGGGATAATTTCAATTCCTTTGCATTTATTTAAGCAGGTTCTATGAGCTAGTATGTGTTCTATTTTGGAGAACATCCTGTGTGCAGCTGAGAAGAATGTGTATTCTGATGTTATGGGGTGGAACACTTTGTAGACATCTACTAAGTCCATTTGTTCCAAAGTTTGGTTCAGTTCTAATATTTTATTGTTGATTTTTTTGTCTATTTGATCTGTCTTTTTGTGACAGTGGGGTATTAAGATCCCCCAATACAATTGTATTAGTGCTTATTTGATTTTTCATGACTGTTAACATTTGTTTTATATAGTTGGGTGCACTGGTATTTGTTGCATATATATTTATGGTTGTTATCACTTCCTCTTGGATTGGTTCCTTTATAAGAATGTCGTGACCTTCTTTATCTCTCTTAATCAAGTCTTGGTTTGAAATTCACTTTGTCTGCAAAAAGAATAGCTACCCTTGCTTTTTTCTGGGTTCCTGTTGCATGGGGTAGTGTTTTCCATCTTTTGACTTTCAGTCTATGAATTTCTTTTTGAACTAAATGTGTTTCTTGTATGCAACATATTGTTGAATCTTGCTTCTTGATCCATGCTGCCAGTTTGTGTCTTTTGATTGGTGAATTGAGACCATTAACATTGATGGTTAAAACTGCTATGTATTGACTTATCCTTCTCATGTTATTTCCCTATTGTTGGCTCCCCACCTTTATTTTTTTCCCTCCCTCTGTTTAATTGTTTGCCTTTCCTGGTGGATTCCTTCTGTTGGGGTTCCTGGAGTTGTAGGCCTTGTTATGTTTTTGTAGAATGTCCTTCAAAACATTTTGGAGTGCTGATTTGGTGGTCATACATTTTCTCAGATGTTCTTTGTCATGGAAGTATTTTATTTCTCCATCAGTTTTGAAGGATAGTATTGCAGGGTACATCAATCTGGGTTGAAAGTTTTTCTCCTTTAAAACTTCAAATACATCATTCCAAGCTCTTCTTGACTTGAGGGTTTGTGCTGAAAAGTCAGCTGTGATTCTGATGGGCTTTCTTTCATAGGTGATTTCTCTCTTCTCCCTAACTGCTTTTAAGAGTCTACTCTTATGTTGAATTTCTGGAATCTTGACTATGATATGCCTGGCTGAAGATTTTTTTGATCATGGCTCATTGGAGTTCTATATGCCTCACTTATCTGTACATCAAATTCTTTTTCTCTACCAGGGAAATTTTCTGCCATGATGTCTGTGAAAAGTTTTTTAATATCATTTATGCTATCTCCTGCTTTTTTGTTGACTCAATCACTCTTAAGTTATTCTTCTTTGCCTCATCTAGCAGCTGCTGGATTGATTTCTCATGGTCTCTTTCTATTTTTAAGAAGTCTTTCTTTTCCTCACCACTAACCACAAGCCTGTCTTCTATATATGAGATCCTGTCCTCACATTGACTTACTCTGCTGTGAATACTTCCAATGGAATATTTGTTCTCCTGGATATCTGCTTGAATCTGCCTTATGGATTCCATTTCTTTCCTATGCTGAGCATTCATGGCTTTCATAATTTTCTTAAGCTCATCTAGTTTTTGTCTGTATCTGCTCTAGAGTCCCTAAGCATGGTCTTCATTGTGGACATCATCTTGCAGTTATCTGAGAAATTATTTCTGATTTGACTTTTTCCAGAGAATCATTCAATTGCTTTGTTGTTATCACTTCACAGATGTCAGGTGGGCGGCTTTTGGTTTGTCCCTCCTAATTGCCCCCTGGATTTGCCTTTGGTGAACTGGATGTGTGTGGTTGCATCTTGTTTAAGTGTCATCCCATTTTCTTTTCTTTCTTAAGTTTAATTCCTGGGGTGATGCTTGTAAATTGCCTGATAAGTTGCTTTATTGCTAGTATTTCAAACCCTTAGCAGATGACTACATCTCTGAGTTATCTTCCAGGCATAACTTGGTTTTGGGTTTTGAGTCTGTTGCAAGATCCTACCTCTTCAACTTGTTGGAGATGAGAAATTGCTGCCTGTTTGGCCCAGTCATTGATTCTTTGGTACTGTGCCACAGTATTTTCTGTGACCCTTTGTCAATCTCAGTCATGGAATACCAGGAAAACAGCTGTTTAGAACTATTATGTCACTTTTGGCTATAGTGGTACCAAAAGCTTCAAACACAGCCTAGAAAATGACAAACTGAGCTAACAAGTTATTTGCCACTTTTAACCATATAAACTAGATTTGCGGTTATATAACAACATCTAAAACAAACCAGAAAATTATAAGCAGTATACAAGTCCTTAATATGTCAATTTTTCCCTCAGGAGTGAAAATTAAAATGAGTTAAGGAGAAAATAGAGAAGTGGAAGAGGAAGGAATTAGAAATAAGGCTGGAGGACAAAGAGGGATCATGCTAGCTTTGGGAAACTGTTGCAGAAGCCTGGAGGGAAAGAAAGAAGGAAGGGATAAAATGAACAGAACAGAACCACAACCACAAAGAGGCAAGAAACTCCATTTGCACTCATATAAAAATAAGATCCAACAATGCAGGAAAAAAACCACCACAGCAAAGAACAAACAAGAGAAAGTAAGGAAAGAATAAAAGAAAAAAGAAAAAAAGCTCTGTTCCAGGTTTTTCTCTGCTGTCGCTGGTAGACAATGTGTGGAGACAGAGTCCTGTTCTGTGCCAATCTATCCCAATAAACCAGCAGTAGCTTTTTGTGGGGGTAGTGGATAATCCCAGTGAGCCTGAACTTTCTGGCTGAGACCAGACTCTTTTGGCCTGCAGCCATCAGCACACCTTCTGTGGGCCTGAGCACAGTGGTGAGCCATAGATGGTGCTGGCAGCTGCTCTGAGTTCTGAGCTCAGCCACCCCCCTCCAAGATTGCTCCCAGGTAATCACTCTCTCACACAGGAATACTGAGCCCTCAGCACTCACCACCAGCCAGTGCAGTCCTTCATGTCCACTGACCCCTGCACTGCCATATCTCTCTGTGGCAGCCCCTGGGGTTGCCTGAAGTCACCGTTTGTCCGCAGGTTTGAACTGCTCCTGTAGCGCAGTGAGTCACGACTCAGGGAGAAGGCTTCAGCGACTACCTCCTTCATGTTTGTTGAAGTTTCTCTCTTCACTCCCTGGGTTTCTAATTGCACTTCAGATTTTTCCTGGGTCCAGGGGACCCACTTTCCTCCTTCTTGTCTTCCTTGAGTTGCTATATTCCAGTGTCTGCATATGACTCTCAGAGAGGCTCTTTCTCTGCTGCCATCTTGGTCCATCCTGTAATCTCATTCTGCAGCATATTTTTGGATCTTGCTTGTTGATCCATTCTGCCAGTGTGTTTCCTTTGATTGGTGAATTGAGACCACTTACATTGGTGGTTATAACTGATATATATTGACTTATCTTTGTCATGTTATTTTCCTGTTGTTGGTTCATTCCCCCCCTCTGTCTAATTGCTTTTCTTGCCTTGTGGATTCCTTCTGTTGGGGTTCGTGGAGTTACGTAGTCCTTATTATCTCCTCTAATGTCTTTGAGAACATTTTGGAGTGCCACATTGGTGCTCATAAATTTCTTTAGGTGTTCTTTTTCATGGAAGTATCTTATTTTTTCATCAGTTTTGAATGATGGTTTTGTGGGGTACATCAATATGGGTTGGAGGTTGTGTTCTTTTGGGGCTTGAAATACTTCACTTTTAGGGATCTCCTTGTATTGAAAGTTTATGTTGAGAAATCTGCTGTAATTCTGATGGGCCTTCCTTTAATGGGTGGATCTAGAGATGGCTGGATCTAGAGTGTGTGATGTGGGGGTTAAGTGTGTGATGGTGGGACTAAGGGTTTGTGATTACTAAGTTAGTCCACTGATTGGTTTGGCATCGTTCTGGGTATTGATAATGGGAAGTCTTACTCTCGGTGTGAGTGCTGCCTGAATAGCATATAAGGGACAGAAAGAGAGCTGCTGCTGTTTCTTGCTGCTTGCCACTTCACTGCTTTGCTGCCCTCCTGCCTTATGTGTGCCATGATCTGTTTTTCCTCTGTGATGCCTCTCTGCCATGCCACCTTGCCTTGGAGCCAGCCAACTATGAACATTGGGTGTTCAGTATTTTGTCTCAGCAATGAGAAAAATAACTAAGAGATAGAATCACATTTCTCTTTAGTTGTGTTCCTGAACAAAGAATTGTGTATCATTCCTAATCTTTCATATTTATATTAAAAATTCACCATACCAAGGCATCCTACTTCTCACATTACTCTTGCTGCAGATGGATATAAACTGAGGAGTGATCTGAGGCATCACAGAATTTTCCAAGCCTACCTTCTATCTTTCATCAACCATTTCTATACTGCACAATCTTGGAAGATGGAGGAGGTCTTTTTCTAGTCCAGTGATGGTGAACATTTTAGAGCTTTCAATGATAAACAGTTGGCTGCAGCATGTGTGCCATATGTATGTCACCACTGTTCTAGTCTATTCATCTGAGACAAGTTTCCCATGACAATAGGCATTTGTATTTAAGAAGCAACTGAAAAATAAAGACTTGAAATGCCACCAAGTGTCTGGGTGTCCCCAGCACACTCATGGGAGGCAAGGCAGTTGTGACAAATACTTACTGAGCATCTAGCATGGGGCCTGCCACCTAATAGTCACTAAATGTTAGACAAGTGATGTGTGTTTAACAGATTTTCTATAACTGTGGAGATCTCTACACTTAAGAATGATAAATTGTCTTTTTCTCTGGACTCTAGATGTTAGGTCCAACAGGGTTTATGAAAAAAGCAGTCTCCCTATCTGAGGATGAAGAATGGAAGAGAATACGAACACTGCTGTCTCCAGCCTTCACCAGTGGAAAACTCAAGGAAGTAAGAAATTAAGAGGATTTTAATTGAAAACTTAAGAGTGAGTCTGGGGAAAGGTAGAAACTAAGATTCTAGTCTCTTTACAAGGTGCAGTCTTCTGAGTTGGAGCTTTATAAGAATGGTCTTTTGTCTTTATGCCCTACGAGACCTATTATGAACTTAATTATAAACTGTCACATATTGCTTCATGATTGATAATGTCTTGTATTTCTGGGGCCTGAATCTATGGATTTATCTACAAATGGTGTTGTGTCTTATACTTAGATGTTCCCCATCATTAAACAGTATGGAGATGTGTTGGTAAAAAACCTGAGGCATGAAGCAGAGAAAGGCAATCCTGTTCACTTGAAAGAGTAAGTATCAGTACTTACTTGAAAGAGTAAGTGCACCTGTTTGACATCCAAGCTGCCGTGAGGCCCTATAGCTGCCTGCCAGGAAACTGAAATTCTCACTGCTGAGTTATTCCAGAGACCAGGTATTAGATCCAGGTGTTATTCCAGGGTGTGGTGTTAGAGTTCCAATAGGCCCTCCAAGAAGGGGCAGATCCCAAGAGAAGGCAGGGCATTTGAGGGAGGAAGGATTTTCTGCACTGAGTACAGGAATCAAGATTAGTTGAACTACTTATTTATCATTTGGCTATCCTAGGCAATAAAATACATAAGAAGGAAGCAAGGAAGCATGATTTAAAAAAAGTTGGAAGTGTGAAGGTTGGGGAATAGTGGGAGAAGAATTTACTTAGTGCATAGTGAAAGTCAGTGGAGGGGCCAGGGGTTACCATGTGTAACTTTGAACAACTTAAACCTCTTCCTGGGTTTTTGGAGATACAGCAAAATTTTAAATATTAAACCTTCACACCATTTTCCTTTCTTTTATGAGAGAGAGAGAGAGAGAGAGAGAGAGAACAAGTGAGCCTGAAAATGGTATGGTAGGGCAACTATACCATTGATTGTGTAAACTGGACATTTTGAAATAAATGGATACCCTAGAGGGCATACTGGGAAAACTGGGAACATGAGGTCACTTAGCCCTGGGATCCTACAAATAAATTTTCTACAGAAGTGTAATAATAACAATAATTATTATCTTTGTTTGGTCTTTTTGAGACAGGGCTTTGCTATGCACTTCAGACTGGCCTTGAACTCACAGCGATCCTCCTGCCTCAGCCTCCTGAGTGCTGGGATTACAGGCATATGCCACCATGCCCAGCCTCATTATTAGTTTTCAAGCACAAAGTCTTGCTAAGTAGTCCAAGCTGAGCTTGTACTCACTGTGTAGTCCAGGCTGGCTTTACACTCATGACCCTTCTGCCTCAGCCTCCCAAGTAGTGGGATGAGAAGTGTATGTAACTAAAGCTAAATATAATAATTATTAATAAGGATAATTCTTGTTTTTTACATTATACCAAAATGATTCTGCCCACAGGGCAGCCTCAGACCCCTGTATTGTGGGAGGAGCAGATCTATCAGGAGCTTGTGTAGGGGATGTAGAGAAGGAGGGATGATGTTCCTGGTTGCTTAGAACAGGGTGTTGCTGTTGTGTGATGTGCTGAAGAGGAATCAGCTCAGGACACACTGTGTGATGAGACAAGACCTAGATCAATATCACCATTTGAGTCTCCAGAAAGAGTCCTGCTAAACATGGTGCTTACCCTCCCCATATACTGCTGTAGGTGTCTGCCTGTGGGTCTCTGTCTCTGTGATGGAGCACCAAAAGCTCAGAGTCTAACTCACCTCAGGTTCCCATCACCCCAAGCACAAGGGCAGGTGTCTCACTGGCTCCTTTACAAAACCGCACGAGTGAGTGTGAGGGCAGCATAGTGTTCAGCTGGTCTAGCAGATAGTTCTTCTCACGGTATGTGGCTCTCTGCTTGTCTTGCTGGTATATGATTTAGTTCTACTTCTTGAAAAATTTGTAGTAGAAGAGGTACAGACTTCAGTTTTCCCTGTCTTTCTCTGCTCAGAGTCTTTGGGGCCTACAGTATGGATGTGATCACAGGCACATCATTTGGGGTGAATGTTGATTCCCTCAACAACCTACATGATCCATTTGTGGAAAAAGCCAGAAAACTTTTAAGAATTGATTTTTTGGATCCATTTATTCTCTCAGTAGGTATGTAGACTATTCCCTGTTCAACCTACCTGCCTCTTTATATTGTAACAGTTTATTGAGATATAATTCACATATCATACAATTCACCTGCTAAATATAGGCACTACAATGCTGTTTTGGCACACTCAAAGAAATATGCATCAGTCGACATTGTAAATTGTAGAATATTTTCATCACCTGAGAAACATTGTACCTTTACACTTTCAGCTCCCATGCTCTTTGCCCTAAGCCGTCACTGATTTGTTTCTGCAGATTTGCCTTTTCTAGGCACTTCATATATATGGAACCATAGAATATACGGTCTTTCATGACTGGATTTTTTCATTTAGCCCTGTATTTTCAAGTGAAATATGTACCAAATACTTCCTTTTTTGGACAAGTAATATTTCATTGTATTATGTAATACATTTTGTTTATCCACTCATCATCAGTTGATGAGCATTTGAGATATTTTTGCATTTTAGCTATTTTAAATAGTGTGTTATGAACAATTGCTTACAAGATTGTGTTTATATCCCAGTTTTCAATGTTTCTGGGTGTGTATTCAGGAGTGGCACAGCTGAGTTACAATGTAATTCTGTTTAGCTTATTAAGGAACTGAGAGAATATTTTCTATTTGTCCCCATCCCATCCAAATGGTTTTCCCATGATTTTAATTACATCCATCCTAATGGGTCTGAAGTGGTATAGCACTGTGGTTTTGATTTTCGTTTCCCTGGTGCGAGTGATTCTGTGCAATATCCTCTTAAGATAAACATGTGATCAAGTACTTTGATCATGTACAGATGAAATATTTGTTTTTGTTATTTGTAAGATTTATTATTTTTGTTATGTTTTAAGATTTGTTTATACTTTCTGGGTACAATTCCCTTACCAGATACATACATGACTTGCAAATTTTTCACCTATTTTGTACGTGTCTTTTCATGTTCCTGATAGTGTCTATTGAAGTTACAGTTTTCAGTCCTGATAATGTACAGTGCATGCGTTTGTCATTTTTACCTGTGGTTTGGTTTCATCGCTAAGAATCTGTATCTGAGATCATGAAAATTTGTTCTCTCGGCTTTCTTCTAAGACTTGTAGGATTGTAGACCTTATATTTATATTTTTGATCTATTTTGAGTTAAGAGTTGTATTCAGTGGTCCCTCTTTACTCTTTTGTGTGTGACTATCTAGGTCTCCTATTATCACTTTTTGAAAAGGCTATTTTTACCCATTCAGCAGTCATGGCATCTTTCTCAGAATTCAGTGAACCATGACACATGGACTTTTTTTTTTTTTTTTTTTAAAGAGAAGAAAAAAAACAAAACAAATCAAAAGAAGAACAAATTTTCAAACCAACATAATAGGAGGGTAACAATGGTTAATACATTACGTATTACTATCTTTAAGTTAGTTATTCAGGACACCAGACATTAGCATTCAATTGTCCAAACATTATTGGCACAAACCTTGCTCTTCAATGAACTAAGTAAAAATGGTAGTGTATCTATCTTAACCATCTTATATATATATATATATATATAAAATTGTTTTTTTCCCTTTCCCTTCTTTCTTTTCCCTATTCCAGTCTCTCTTTCCTTTTGACCAGTTTCTTTTTGATTCACCATGTCTATTGTACATTTTGGATCTTATTTACTCTTTCAGTTTCTCATACTAGAGAGATAATACGATGCTTACACATGTGCTTCTGGTTTATTTCACTTATGAGTATTTTCTCGAGTTGCATCCATTTACCTATAAAAGTCTCCAGTTTATCCTTCTTTATGGCTGAATAGTACTCCATTGTATAAAAATACCACATCTTTCTTATCCATTCCTCAGTTGATGGGCATTTGGGTTGTTTCCAAGATCTGGCTATTACAAATTGTGCTGCTATAAACATGGGTGCACATATATCGCTGTGGTACGATGTTTTTAATTCTTCTGGGAAGATGCCCAGAAGGGGAATAGCTGGGTCAAATGGGACCTCCAACCCTAGTTTTCTGAGGAATCTCCACACTGACTTCCACAGTGGCTGTACCAGTTGACACTCCCACCAACAGTGAAGAAGGGTTCCTTTTTCCCCACAGCCCCTCCAGCATTTGTTATTAGTTGATTTCTTAATAGTAGCCATTCTTTCTGGGGTGAGATGGAATCTCAGTGTTGTTTTAATTTGCATCTCTCGAATGACTAGTGATGTTGCACATTTTTTTGTATATTTATTTGCCATTAGTATTTCTTCATCTGAGAAATGTGTATTCATCTCAGATGCCCATTTTTGGAGTGGGTCTTTAAATTTGGGAGGTCTGATTTTTTTGAGTTCTTTATATGTTCTCGATAGTAATCCTTTGTCTGAGGAACAGCTGGCAAACATTTTTTCCCACATTGTGGGTTGTCTCTTCACTCTGTTGGTGGTTTCTCTTGCTGTGCAAAAGCTTTTTAATAAGATGAGATCCCAGTTATTGATTCTTTGGGATAGTTCCCGTGCGGTTGAGTTTTTATTCATAAAGTCTTTGCCTACACCAATGTCTCCAAGGGTTTTACCTATCCTACCTTCCAGCAGATTTAATGTTTCTGTTTTAATATTTAGATCTCTGATCCATTTTGAATTTAGTTTAGTGCATGGTGAAAGATATGGATCTAGTTTTAATCTTCGGCATGTGTAGAGCCAGTTTTTCCAGCACCATTTATTAAAGAGGCTATCTTTCTTCCAGCGAATGTGTTTGGCACCTTTGTCAAAGATAAGGTGGCTTAGTATGTCTGGGGTTGTTTCAGCATCTTCTAATCTGTTCCATTGATCTTCAGGTCTGTTTTTTTGCCAGTACCACACTGTTTTTATCACAGTAGCTTTATAGTATAATTTCAAGTCGGGGATTGTGATGCCCCCTGCCTTGCCTTTGTTGCCCAGAATTGCCTTTGCTATTCTAGGTCTCTTCTGATTCCAAATGAATTTTAGGATTGTTTTCTCTAATTCTGTGAGATATGCTGTTGGAATTTTGATTGGAATTGCATTAAATCTGTATAACAATTTTGGAAGTATGGCCATTTTCACTATATTGGTTCTTCCTATCCAGGAGCAAGGGATATCTTTCCATTTTCTGATATCCTCTTCAATCTCCTTTTTCATAGTACTGTAGTTTTCAGTGTAGAGGTCTTTTACATCCTTTGTGAGGTTGATTCCTAGGTATTTCATTTTTTTGGATGTTATTGTGAAAGGTATTGTTTCCCTAATTTCTCTTTCAGTAAGTTTGTTATTTGTGTACAGGAAGGCTATTGACTTTTGAGTATTGACTTTGTATCCAGCTACACTACTGAATTTGCTTATTAAATCTAGCAGTTTTTTAGTGGAGTTTTTGGGATCTTCTGTGTAGAGTATCATGTCATCTGCAAATAATGATAATTTAACTTCTTCCTTTCCAATCATTATTCCTTTTATTTCTTTCTCTTGTCTAATCGCTCTGGCTAAAGTTTCCAGAACTATGTTGAATAAGAGTGGGGACAGTGGACATCCTTGTCTTGTTCCTGATTTTAGAGGGAAGGCTTTCAGTTTTTGGCCATTTAGTATAATATTGGCTGTTGGTTTGTCATAGATAGCTTTTACCAGATTGAGATAAAGACCCTCTATTCCAATTTTCTGTAGGGTTTTTATCATGAAAAGGTGCTGGACTTTGTCAAAAGCTTTTTCTGCATCTATTGAGATGATCATGTGATTTTTGTCTTTGGTTCTGTTAATATGCTGTATTACATTTATTGATTTACGTATGTTGAACCATCCCGGCATCCCAGGGATGAATCCAACTTGGTCTTGGTGTATAATCTTCTTGATGATTTGTTGGATTCTGTTTGCCAGTATCTTATTAAGGATTTTTGCATCTATGTTCATTAGGGAGATTGGCCTGTAGTTCTCTTTCTTAGTTGGGTCCTTCTCTGGTTTTGGTATCAGGGTAATGCTTGCTTCCAGGAATGAATTTGGGAGTATTGCTTCCCTTTCAATTTCATTGAAAAGTTTGAGAAGTAGGGGCATTAGGTCTCCTCTAAATTTCTTGTAGAATTCGGCAGTGAATCCATCAGGGCCTGGACTTTTCTTTGTTGGGAGGTTTTTAATTACATCTTCAATTTCATTGGTTGATATTGATTTATTTAGGATTTTTAAATCTTCTTGATTTAGCTTTGGTAATTCATACGAATCTAGGAATCTGTCCATTTCTTCTGCATTTTCCATCTTAGTAGAATATAAATTTTCAAAATAGGTATAGATGATCTTCTGGATTTCTGCAGGGTCCGTCGTGATATCACCCTTTTCATTTTCAATTGCATGGATTTGAGTCTTTTCTTTTCTTTTTTTAATAAGGTTGGATAAGGGTTTGTCAATCTTATTTATTCTTTCAAAGAACCAACTTTTTGCTTCATTGATTCTTTGTATTGTTTTTTTATTCTCCAATACGTTAATTTCTGCTCTGATCTTTATAATTTCCTCCCTTGTACGGGCTTTTGGCTTAACCTGCTCTTCTTTTTCTAGAAGCTCGAGGTTCACCCTTAAGTTGTTTATTTGCGCTTGCTCTATTTTCCTGATATAAGTATTTAATGCTATAAATTTCCCTCTTAGGACTGCTTTCATTGTATCCCATAAGTTCCGGTATGTTGTACTGTCATTATCATTCAGTTGTAGAAAGTGACTAATTTCTTCTTTAATTTCATCTGTGACCCATTGGTTGTTCAGGAGGATGCTGTTTAATTTCCATGTGTTTAGGGAGTTTTTGTGGGATCTTTTGCCATTGATTTCCAATTTCATTGCACTATGGTCTGATAATATGCATGGGATAATTTCAATTCCTTTGCATTTACTTAAACAGGTTTTATGAGCTAGTATGTGGTCTATTTTGGAGAACGTCCCATGTGCAGCTGAGAAAAATGTGTATTCTGATGTTGTGGGATGGAACACTCTGTAGACATCTACTAAGTCCATTTGTTCAAAAGTTTGGTTCAGTTCTACTATTTCATTATTGATTTTCTGTCCAGTTGATCTATCTTTTTGTGACAGTGGAGTATTGAGATCTCCCAATATAATTGTATTAGTGCTTATTTGATTTTTCATGTCCTTTAGTACTTGTTTTATATAGCTGGGTGCATTGGTATTTGACGCATATATATTTATGATCGTTATCTCTTCCTCTTGGATTGTTCCCTTTACAAGGATGTAATGACCGTCTTTATCTCTCTGAATCCTTCTTGGCTTGAAGTTCACTTTGTCTGCAAAAAGAATAGCTACCCCTGCTTTTTTCTGGGTTCCTGTGGCATGGAGTATTGTTTTCCATCCTTTGACTTTCAGTCTATGAATTTCTTTCTGAATTAAATGTGTTTCTTGTATACAGCATATTGTTGGATCTTGCTTCTTGATCCATTTCGCCAGTCTGTGCCTTTTGATTGGTGAATTGAGACCGTTAACATTGATGGTTAAAACTGATATGTATTGACTTGTCATGATATTTTCTTGTTGTTGGTTCCCACTCTTTGTTTTTCTGCTTTCCGGCTATTTAATTATTTGCCCTGCCTGGTGGATTCCTTCTGTTGGGGTTCCTATCTCTTTCTAGAATGTCCTTCAGAACGTTTTGGAGTGCTGGTTTGGTGGTCATAAATTTTCTCAGATGTTCTTTGTCATGAAAGTATTTTATTTCTCCATCAATTTTGAAAGATAGTTTTGCAGGGTACATCAATCTGGGCTGAAAATTATTTTCCTTTAGAGCTTGCAATACATCATTCCAAGCTCTTCTTTTTTTTTTTTTTTTTTTTATTTTAAAGAGAAGAAAAAACAAAACAAATCAAAAGAAGAACAAATTTTCAAACAAACATAATAGGAGGGTAACAATGGTTAATACATTAGGTATTACTATCTTTAAGTTAGTTATTCAGGACACCAGACATTAGCATTCAATTGTCCAAACATTATTGGCACAAACCTTACTCTTCAATGAACTAAGTAAAAATGGTAGTGTATCTATCTGAACCATCTTATATATATATATATATATATATATATATACAATTTTTTTCCCTTTCCCTAATTTCTTTTCCCTATTCCAGTCTCTCTTTCCTTTTGACCAGTTTCTTTTTGATTCACCATGTCTATTGTACATTTTGGATCTTATTTACTCTTTCAGTTTCTCATACTAGAGAGACAATACGATGCTTACACATGTGCTTCTGGTTTATTTCACTTATGAGTATTTTCTCGAGTTGCATCCATTTACCTATAAAAGTCTCCAGTTTATCCTTCTTTATGGCTGAATAGTACTCCATTGTATAAAAATACCACATCTTTCTTATCCATTCCTCAGTTGATGGGCATTTGGGTTGTTTCCAAGATCTGGCTATTACAAATTGTGCTGCTATAAACATGGGTGCACATATATCGCTGTGGTACGATGTTTTTAATTCTTCTGGGAAGATGCCCAGAAGGGGAATAGCTGGGTCAAATGGGACCTCCAACCCTAGTTTTCTGAGGAATCTCCACACTGACTTCCACAGTGGCTGTACCAGTCGACACTCCCACCAACAGTGAAGAAGGGTTCCTTTTTCCCCACAGCCCCTCCAGCATTTGTTATTAGTTGATTTCTTAATAGTAGCCATTCTTTCTGGGGTGAGATGGTATCTCAGTGTTGTTTTAATTTGCATCTCTCGAATGACTAGTGATGTTGCACATTTTTTGTATATTTATTTGCCATTAGTATTTCTTCATCTGAGAAATGTGTATTCATCTCAGATGCCCATTTGTGGAGTGGGTCTTTAAATTTGGGAGGTCTGATTTTTTTGAGTTCTTTATATGTTCTCGATAGTAATCCTTTGTCTGAGGAACAGCTGGCAAACATTTTTTCCCACATTGTGGGTTGTCTCTTCACTCTGTTGGTGGTTTCTCTTGCTGTGCAAAAGCTTTTTAATAAGATGAGATCCCAGTTATTGATTCTTTGGGATAGTTCCCGTGCAGTTGAGTTTTTATTCATAAAGTCTTTGCCTACACCAATGTCTCCAAGGGTTTTACCTATCCTACCTTCCAGCAGATTTAATGTTTCTGTTTTAATATTTAGATCTCTGATCCATTTTGAATTTAGTTTAGTGCATGGTGAAAGATATGGATCTAGTTTTAATTTTCGGCATGTGTAGAGCCAGTTTTTCCAGCACCATTTATTAAAGAGGCTATCTTTCTTCCAGCGAATGTGTTTGGCACCTTTGTCAAAGATAAGATGGCTTAGTATGTCTGGGGTTGTTTCAGCATCTTCTAATCTGTTCCATTGATCTTCAGGTCTGTTTTTTTGCCAGTACCACTCTGTTTTTATCACAGTAGCTTTATAGTATAATTTCAAGTCGGGGATAGTGATGCCCCCTGCCTTGCCTTTGTTGCCCAGAATTGCCTTTGCTATTCTAGGTCTCTTCTGATTCCAAATGAATTTTAGGATTGTTTTCTCTAATTCTGTGAGATATGCTGTTGGAATTTTGATTGGAATTGCATTAAATCTGTATAACAATTTTGGAAGTATGGCCATTTTCACTATATTGGTTCTTCCTATCCAGGAGCAAGGGATATCTTTCCATTTTCTGATATCCTCTTCAATCTCCTTTTTCAGAGTACTGTAGTGTTCAGTATAGAGGTCTTTTACATCCTTCGTGAGGTTGATTCCTAGGTATTTCATTTTTTTGGATGTTATTGTGAAAGGTATTGTTTCCCTAATTTCTCTTTCAGTAAGTTTGTTATTTGTGTACAGGAAGGCTATTGACTTTTGAGTATTGACTTTGTATCCAGCTACACTACTGAATTTGCTTATTAAATCTAGCAGTTTTTTAGTGGAGTTTTTGGGGTCTTCTGTGTAGAGTATCATGTCATCTGCAAATAATGATAATTTAACTTCTTCCTTTCCAATCATTATTCCTTTTATTTCTTTCTCTTGTCTAATCGCTCTGGCTAAAGTTTCCAGAACTATGTTGAATAAGAGTGGGGACAGTGGACATCCTTGTCTTGTTTCTGATTTTAGAGGGAAGGCTTTCAGTTTTTGGCCATTTAGTATAATATTGGCTGTTGGTTTGTCATAGATAGCTTTTACCAGATTGAGATAAAGACCCTCTATTCCAATTTTCTGTAGGGTTTTTATCATGAAAAGGTGCTGGACTTTGTCAAAAGCTTTTTCTGCATCTATTGAGATGATCATGTGATTTTTGTCTTTGGTTCTGTTAATATGCTGTATTACATTTATTGATTTACGTATGTTGAACCATCCCTGCATCCCTGGGATGAATCCAACTTGGTCATGGTGTATAATCTTCTTGATGATTTGTTGGATTCTGTTTGCCAGTATCTTATTAAGGATTTTTGCATCTATGTTCATTAGGGAGATTGGCCTGTAGTTCTCTTTCTTAGTTGGGTCCTTCTCTGGTTTTGGTATCAGGGTAATGCTTGCTTCCAGGAATGAATTTGGGAGTATTGCTTCCCTTTCAATTTCATTGAAAAGTTTGAGAAGTAGGGGCGTTAGGTCTTCTCTAAATTTCTTGTAGAATTCGGCAGTGAATCCATCAGGGCCTGGGCTTTTCTTTGTTGGGAGGTTTTTAATTACATCTTCAATTTCATTGGCTGATATTGGTTTATTTAGGATTTTTAAATCTTCTTGATTCAGCTTTGGTAATTCATACGAATCTAGGAATCTGTCCATTTCTTCTGCATTTTCCATCTTAGTAGAATATAAATTTTCAAAATAGGTATAGATGATCTTCTGGATTTCTGCAGGGTCTGTCGTGATATCACCCTTTTCATTTTCAATTGCATGGATTTGAGTCTTTTCTTTTCTTTTTTTAATAAGGTTGGATAAGGGTTTGTCAATCTTATTTATTCTTTCAAAGAACCAACTTTTTGCTTCATTGATTCTTTGTATTGTTTTTTTATTCTCCAATACGTTAATTTCTGCTCTGATCTTTATAATTTCCTCCCTTGTACGGGCTTTTGGCTTAACCTGCTCTTCTTTTTCTAGAAGCTCGAGGTTCACCCTTAAGTTGTTTATTTGCGCTTGCTCTATTTTCCTGATATAAGTGTTTAATGCTATAAATTTCCCTCTTAGGACTGCTTTCATTGTATCCCATAAGTTCCGGTATGTTGTACTGTCATTATCATTCAGTTGTAGAAAGTGACTAATTTCTTCTTTAATTTCATCTGTGACCCATTGGTTGTTCAGGAGGATGCTGTTTAATTTCCATGTGTTTAAGGAGTTTTTGTGGGATCTTTTGCCATTGATTTCCAATTTCATTGCACTATGGTCTGATAATATGCATGGGATAATTTCAATTCCTTTGCATTTACTTAAGCAGGTTTTATGAGCTAGTATGTGGTCTATTTTGGAGAACGTCCCATGTGCAGCTGAGAAAAATGTGTATTCTGATGTTGTGGGATGGAACACTCTGTAGACATCTACTAAGTCCATTTGTTCAAAAGTTTGGTTCAGTTCTACTATTTCATTATTGATTTTCTGTCCAGTTGATCTATCTTTTTGTGACAGTGGAGTATTGAGATCTCCCAATATAATTGTATTAGTGCTTATTTGATTTTTCATGTCCTTTAGTACTTGTTTTATATAGCTGGGTGCATTGGTATTTGATGCATATATATTTATGATCGTTATCTCTTCCTCTTGGATTGTTCCCTTTACAAGGATGTAATGACCGTCTTTATCTCTCTGAATCCTTCTTGGCTTGAAGTTCACTTTGTCTGCAAAAAGAATAGCTACCCCTGCTTTTTTCTGGGTTCCTGTGGCATGGAGTATTGTTTTCCATCCTTTGACTTTCAGTCTATGAATTTCTTTCTGAATTAAATGTGTTTCTTGTATACAGCATATTGTTGGATCTTGCTTCTTGATCCATTTCGCCAGTCTGTGCCTTTTGATTGGTGAATTGAGACCGTTAACATTGATGGTTAAAACTGATATGTATTGACTTGTCATGATATTTTCCTGTTGTTGGTTCCCACTCTTTGTTTTTCCGCTTTCCGGCTATTTAATTATTTGCCCTGCCTGGTGGATTCCTTCTGTTGGGGTTCCTATCTCTTTCTAGAATGTCCTTCAGAACGTTTTGGAGTGCTGGTTTGGTGGTCATAAATTTTCTCAGATGTTCTTTGTCATGAAAGTATTTTATTTCTCCATCAATTTTGAAAGATAGTTTTGCAGGGTACATCAATCTGGGCTGAAAATTATTTTCCTTTAGAGCTTGCAATACATCATTCCAAGCTCTTCTTGAATTGAGGGTTTGTGCTGAAAAGTCAGCTGTGATTCTGATGGGTTTTCCTTCATAGGTGATTTGTCTCTTCTCCCTAACAGCTTTTAAGATTCTGCCCTTCTGTTGAATTTCTGGGATCTTGATTATAATATGTCTGGCTGAAGTTTTTTTTTGATCATGTCTAGTTGGTGTTCTAAAAGCTTCACTTATAGCGGTGTCAAATTCCTTTTCTCTTCCAGGAAAGTTCTCCCTGATTATGTCTTTGAACAAGGTTTTAATGTTGTTGATGCTATCTCCTGCTTTTTCATTTATTCCAATTATTCTTAAGTTGTTTATCTTTGAGTCATCTAGCAGCTGCTGAATTGATTTTTCATGGTCCCTTGCTATTTTTAAGAATTTTTCCATTTCATGATCACTAATTGCAAGCCTGTCTTCTATATCTGAGATCCTGTCCTCGCATTGGCTTATTCTGCTACAAATACTTTCAATGGAATTTTTTATCTCTTGGGTATCTGCTTGAATCTGCCTTATGGATTCCATTTCTTTCCTATGCTGAGCATTCATGGTTTCTATAGTTTTCTTAAGTTCATCTATTTTTTTGTCTGTATCAGCTATAGTGTCCTTAAGCATGGTCTTCATTGTAGACATTATCTCTGCAGTTATCTGTGAGATTATTTCTGTTTTAATTTTTTCCAGAACCTCATTCAGTTGCTTTGTTGTTACCACTTCAGATAGGCCAGGTGGGTGGCTTTCGGATTGTCCCACCTCGTTGCTCCCTAGGTTTGCCTTTGGTGAATTGGATGTGTGGGGTTGCATCTTGTTTAAGTGTCATCTCATTTTTTCTTTCTTTAATTCCTGGGGTGATGTTTGCAAATTACCTATAGTAGGTTACTTTATTGCTAGTGTTTAAGATCTTTAGAAGATGACTACTTCTCTGCAGTATCTTCCAAGTGGAGCTTGCTTTTAGGTTTTGAGCTTTCTGCCAGATCCTACCTCTTCAATTCGTTGGGTATGCGAAGTTGCTACCTGTTTGGCCCAGTCCTTGATTCTTTGGTACTGTGCCACTGTATTTTCTGTGTCCCTTAGTCAATCTCAATCATGAAATATCAGGAAGGAAAGATGTTTAGAACAATTATTTCACATTTGGCTATAATGTTAACTAAAGCATCAAACACAGCCTAGAAAATGACAGACTGAGCTAACCAGTTATTTACCACTTTTAGCTGTATAGAGTTGCGGTTATATAACAAAATCTAAAACACACCAGAAAAATTATATGCAGTATACATGTCCTGTGTATGTCAATTTTTCCCCTGAGGAGTTTAAATTTAAGATGAGTTAAGGAGGAAATAGATTATTGGGAGAAGAGGAAGGAATTAGATGTAAGGTTAGAGGACCAAGAGGGATCCCACTAAAATTGGGACACTAGTGCAGAGGACAGGTGGTAAAAAGAGAAGGAAGGGATAAAAGGAAGAACAGATCACAACCACAATCAGAAAGAAGTTAGAGGAGCTGTTTACACTCATATAAAAAACCAGAGAGAATAATGAAGGAAAGAGCAAATACACATACAGAAACAAAAACGAAGATAAAAACAATAAAACAGACAGATCAAAAATAAAACCCCACCAAAAAACCAAACAAAACAAAACAAAAACAAAAAAACCCTTCGCCAGAACAAAAAACGAATCAGTGAGAACAAAAAAATAATAATTAAAAATAAAAATAAAAAAATAAAAAGAATCAGTTCCAGGTGTTGACTCTGCTGTAGGCAGTTACCCTGTGGTGAGAGAGTCCTGTTCTGTGCAGGTCCGTCCCAGTAAGCCAGGAGCGCCCTCTGGCGGGTGGTGAGCAGATGCGCGTACTTTCAGGCAGAGACCAGTCTAGCTCGCCTCCGCTCTCAGCGCTCTTTCATGATCCCTGGGCCTGAGAGGCTCAGCGCGCTGTCTGGAGCGCGGGTTCCCTGCACTGGTTCCCGCCGCTCTGGTTTTTCGCCACGCCCCCCACAATGGCGCCAGGCCAGTCACTCTCTGGCGCGGGACAGGTGTGGCTGAGAGTCCAGTCTCATTCGCCTGCTGACCTCAACACACTTTCGTGGGCCTGAGAGGCCCCGTGCTGCCCTGTCCGGAGCACAAGTTCCCAGAGCAGTTTCCGAGCCGCTCTGAGTTTCGCCACACCCCCCACAATGGCGCCCGGCCGGTCGCTCTCTGGCGTGGGGCAGCTGTGGCTGAGAGACACTCACCGCCGGTCTGCGCCATTCTCCGCCGCTCCCCTGCCCCGCCGCTGTCTCAGGATCCTCCGTGGGGGCTCCCTGGGCACCAGCTGCCACCGTGTGTCCGTAGATTTGAGCTTCTGCGGCGCTGCAACTCCCGGGATAGTAGAAGGTGCACGCGCGCGGTCTGCTCCTTCTTTCCTTCTTCTTTGTTGGAAGTCACCCGCCACTGGTGCCGGGGGTCCCAGATTGCACTTCAGAACTTCTCTGGGTTTCGGGGAGGCATCTCCCCCCCTCCTGCGCTTTCCGGGTCGCTATATTCCCGTGTTCCAATGGTAACATTTAGAGAGAGTTTCACTGCCTGCTTCTTACTCATCCGCCATCTTGAGGTCCTAGCCTCGACACATGGACTTTTTAAAAAATTATTTTTTATTTGTACACGTTTGTAGTACATAATACTTACATTTCTTGTGTGGAGTTGGTGCATGTACATAAAACATTTTAATTCTTTTTTCCATCTCCTTTACATTCCCTCCCTCCTTCTCCCACTGTCTCTTGATCCCCTTACCATTTGAGAAACATCTATCTTTCTATTTCCCGTTACCTATCTTTTATTTTACCCTTTATTTATTTATTTTTTTTTGTGGGTACCGGGGGGTCGACCTCAGGACCTCACGCGCCAACAGGCATCCGTGCCACTGAGCGATATCACCGGCCCATTTTTTGTATGTGGGTTCCGGGAGTCGAACTCGGGCCCTCGCACTTGCAAGGCAGGCGCTTACGCTGCTGAGCCATCTCACCGGCCCCTTACCCTTTATTTTTACTCTTGCTTTCTCATATAAGAGAAACCATGTGATATTTAAGCTTCTGTGTCTGGTTTATTGAATGTAACGTTATAGTCTCAAAGTTCATCCATTTTTCCTATCAATGACTCAAGTTTATCTTTGTTTATGGCAGAGTACTACTCCACTGTGTGTAAATATCACATTTTCTTTATCCATTAATCTGTTGATGAACATATAGACTCCTTCCAAGATTTAGTTATTATGAATTGTGCTGCTGTAAACATGGATATGTACATATCATTCTAACATGATGTGTTTATCTCTTTGAGAAGATACTTAGAATTTTAAATGTCAGTAGTAATTTCCCTTCTTTCCTTTTGGGTACTAGTAGCTTAAGTCATCCCTTTTTCTTTTTGAGTGTATGTAGAGGTTTGCCAATTTTGATGGTATTTTCCAAGAACCAGCTTCTTGTTTTATTGATTTCTATATTTCATATTTTATTAGTTTCTAGCTTATCTTTATTACTTTCATCCTTCTGCTTGTTTTAGGTTTAGTTTCCTCTTTTTTAGTGAATTTTGGTGTAAAGTTTGATTATTCATTTGAGATTTAAAATTTTATATTTGTGAAGTTTCCTCTGATTACTGCTTTTGCACACTCTCCCAAATTTGGTATATCATGCCTTCATTTTTACTCATCTCAACAGAACTCCTAATTGCCCCTTGAGTTCTTCTTTGACTCATTGTTTATTTCAGAGTGTGCCAATTAATTCACGTGAATTAGTGAATTTTCCAATTTTGTGTTCTTGATTTCTGGCTTTATGCTATGGTGAATTAGTTTTATTCTGACTGCTCTTTCTTGAACACCGTGATTAATGAAATCACCAGACTATGGTCTGGTTTACCCAAAGAGACTCTATTCCAATAGATAAAAGGGTAAGAAGTTAGGGAATTTAATCCTTCTTTTGTCACTCCAAAGTGAAGAAGGGTCCATTGATCTCGCCGCTATGTTAGTGGCCTTCCATGTGACATGCCCTTGCTCAGTCCTCGCTGACATCCTGAGCCCGCATGACAGATAGCAAATGCTCCTGGTTGAGACTAGTGACTTTCAGTGTTTTGATTGTTTCAGGAAAGCATAACTGAAAAAAGTAAATTTTGTATTTTCATTAAAAATTGTGTTTTCTTTTCTGTGTAGTACTCTTTCCATTCCTCACTCCACTATATGAGATGTTAAATATCTCCATTTTCCCACGAGATTCTTTGAAATTTTTCACAAAATTTGTAAAAAAGATGAAAGAAGATCGCCTGAAACCTAACCAGAAGGTAAAATGTGGTGGTAATGGTGGTGGTGACATGAGGATGTCAACATTTTAATAATGTTCCTGACTGTATACATGTGATCTGTACACTTCTCTGTTTAATAGAGAATCCAGGTTTAGAGCAGGAGAGTTTTTATGTTTTCCAGGAAATAAGAAGGTGGAGGTGGGGAAGTCAGCATGAAAATGGGTCAGAGAGAGAGTTTAACATTGAAAAATAGGAATAAAATTTAGTGTGTTATGGCAGAGGTATTGTTAAAACAATAACTTTACCATTGTCCTTTCCTCAAAAAATTGTTAAAGAATAAAAATTATTGTTTAAAAATTATAGTTGCTGGGAGTATAAATCCCTAGGTATTATATCATTAAAGAATTATTTCAAGTCTAAGCCTCTTATATGACACATTGTCCAGTGGAAGCTCCTATCAGGAACGTGGTGGAACTTGGTCTGTGTTAAATTTGAATTTATCTCTTGGCCCAGAATGTGCAGAGGTCTATTCTAGGAGTAGATCTTTAATGCTAGGTAGCCTAGCTTTGTTTCCAGTGGCCTGAAGGCCAGCACAAGAATGTCAGCAGGTCAAGAAGGCAGGACAGGTGTTACTGAGGATTTTGTAGTGTTCTGGGAGTGTAGAATATTTGAAGATGATCACACAGACCTCACAATGAGCTCTGGAAATGGCAGCCAATTAATTTATAGACTGTTGGTCTAGCCTTCCCTTAAGATTAAGGGAAGAGGGCCGGTGAGATGGCTCAGCGGTGTAAACACCTGCCCGGCAAGCACAAGGGCCCAAGTTCGACTCCCGGAACCCACATACAAAAAAGGGGCCGGTGATATTGCTCAGTGGCACGGGCGCCTGCTGGCGTGTGAGGTCCTGAGATCGACCCCCCGGTACCCACAAAAAAAATATTAAGGGAAGAGGACAGAAAGTACTGGAATCCAGGAGTTCTTCCTACACAATCAAGTGTGATAGGAAAAGAAGTAAGCCACTGTCTGGCCTGGAATCTGTGGTCAGAAACCAGAGTGAGAATCTGGGAGGGCAAGGGCCAAAGCTATTGGGCAGATAGGTGGTTTTCTCTCAAGGAAACATATTAATCTCCAAGGTATGCAGATGACAGTGTCCTTCACTGATGACTCAATACTAGCTAACCTTCTGGACTTGAAGGGGCCATATTGACAAAGGAGGTGAAGTTCTGCACTCTGGATTTACTTGTGACTTCATGATGGACCTTCTGTTTTTGAAATTTCTCTTCTAGCACCGAGCAGACTTTCTTCATCTGATGATGAACTCCCAGAATCCTAAAGACACAGAGTCCCATAAAGGTAACCAAGGATGCTGTACGGTCTACTGAAGGCAAAGCTCAGAGGGAGAAGTTTGTTCTGGAAGAGTGAAGAGGGTTTCCAGGCAGAGAAGCATTTCTGCACAATTTCAGAAAGACACAAACTCAGATATTATATGTGGTAGCCAGAGGCATTTTCTGGAAGCACACAGGCTTAAGTATGTTCAAGACTTGAAGGGTGACTATAATCAAGCATTTGAAGGCTGGAAGTCATTAGGGTTACCCATATCATAACCAATACTGATGCTTTTTGGCTTCATCCATACGCAGGGAATCAGAAACTCTGCCCAGAAATTTTCACCTCCACTTCCAATCAGAGGCATAGTACCCCCAAAGCAGTGATGTTCACTGGGAATACTTTGTGAAAGTATGTTCACTAGGTTAATCAAATATAGACTTATTTTCTCTTTCACAGTGAATAAGCTTTGAGGGGAAACTGTAAATATCTTTTGACAGTGTAAATATCTTTCACAGTGTAAATATCTTTTTCTTCTTCATATATTCACCCACTGGTTTTATCATTCATGGATTTAAAAAAATTAACAGCTTTATTGAGATAATTTCCAGACCATACATTTTTTTTTGTTGTTGTTCATTTGTTTGTTTTTGTTTTTTTAAGACAGGTTCTTGCTGTGTAGTTCAGGCTGGACTTGAACTCACTATGTAGTCCAGGTGGCCTCAAATTCTCAGTGATCATCCTGCTTCAGCCTTCCAAGTGCTGGGGTTTCAGGCCTGCACCATCACGCCCAGCCAATTCAGTCATTTAATGTATATGATTGTACAATATTGTGTATATTCACGAGTTCTAAAACCATAACCACAAGTAATTTTAGATCATTTTTATCATCTTAAAATCCAAATATGTGCAAAAACATATACCTTTAGGTATTCTTGCCCAAGACTCCTTTTGCCCTTACCTCAGTCCACTATTCCTTTAAAAATTTTTATGGGTGTATGTGTGTGACACATAATAATTACATTCCTTTGGGGAATTGGTAGATTTATATTACATCTTTATTATTTTCATACCTTCCTTTCCTCCTCCTTGCCCTCCCTCCTCTCCTTTTCTTGATCCATGGATTTTGTTATAACCACTATTATTAGTGTATCAGTTACACAATGATGACTTTCAAGTTCCATCATTTTTCTACATTTGTGAACCAGTAGCTAATGTAAGGGGAATATTCATTCTTACGTATTTATTTATTTTTAATAGATTTGATTATTTATATTAGTGTGATCTTATATATTCCCAAGGTATTCTTTTTATTATGATTTATTTTGTGTTTAAAATTCTCTCAGATTTCTCCACTTCAGGCCCTTTAATGTGTCCTAGTGTGTTCTTTCTTTTTTTTAAGTATTTTTATTGTTAGACCAGATTTCTTTTTTTTTTATTGTGGGTACCGGGGATCGACCTCAGGACCTCGCACACAAGCAGGTGCCTGTGCCACTGAGCGATATCACTGGCCCTTTTTTCGTATGTGGGTACCAGGAGTCGAACTCAGAACCTCACGCTTGCCAGGCAGGTGCTTATGCCGCTGAGCTATCTCACCAGCCCCCTTCCTTTTGTTTTGGTACTGGAACTCGAACTCATGACCTCATGCTTGCCAGGCAGGCACTGTGCTGCTGAGCCAGATTGCATTTTTAAAGTGGTTTTCAGTTCATGCTACAAGTGAGGGGACAGTATAGAGAATTTCCATATACTCCTGCCTCTACATGCACATACATTCCCAAATGCTCCACTATTCCCCACCACAATGGTACAATGGTGTTATAGTTGATGAACCTACATTGACATATTATAGCCCAAACTCCATAGTTTACAGTGGGGTTCAACCACAAATTACAACATTTATAGATTTTGACAAATGTATAATGGCATGCACTTTTCATTATAGTAACATTCAGAGTATTCAGGGTCCTTTCAACAGCCATTTTCTGAGTATTGTCTTGCTTTCTTTTTAAATTTTTTTGTCTATTTGAGACTATGCAGTTCAGCCTGGCCTCGAACTCACTTTGTAGCCCAGGCTGGCCTCCAAATTGCAGTGATCCTCCTGCCTCAGCCTCCCAAGTGCTGGGATTACTTGTCTTGCTTTCTGATGGGAAATATTCTAGGTTTCTGTTCTGTTTCCCTGGTAGCCCTAGAATCAGCTGTTTCTCTAAGAATCCCTGGTTCCTTTTAGTGAGAAATGGTAGTTAGAAGTACAAAAACTCAGTTTTAGTGCCATTGTGTCTACTGAGGTTTTGTTTTTCTTTACATGCTCAGAGTACACAAGACTAAGAAAATCAAATATGTTTTCATAGAACTAAGAAATATAAAAATTTCGCATCTATAAATGTATTGTTATATGCACAGGCTCACTCTTTCTGCCTCTTCCTTACTTAAAAATTTCTGATATAATATAGCCTATTTCTTTGATATAATAATTCTATTATGTCAATTTCAAGCTACCATTATTGTGACAGTCACCTCAAAAAAGCCTTGAAGGGCCGGTGAGATGGCTCAGTGGCGTAAGCGCCTGCCTGGCAAGCACGAGGGCCTGAGTTTGACTCCCAGAACCCACATAAGAAAAAAGGGGCCGGTGATATCGCTTAGCGGCCCGGGCACCTGCTGGTGCACGAGGTCCTGAGGTCGACCCCCGGTACCCACAAAAAAAAAGCCTTGAATATTTAACAATGGCCTCTAGAGTGGAAATGGGATCATCACAGTACAGTACTACGCACATTTCCTCATCTAAATCTGCTTCTATTCACCTATCTGTTGCTCTCTCTCTGTCTCTCTGGTGTCGTACAAGTTTCTGTGATGAAGGCAGGATAGTTTTTCTGTACTAGTCAGTGTGATCACCACTGAATACATGCAGCTAGGGTCATTGAAGAACTGAAGTTTAAATTGTATTTCATTTTAATTCATTAAAACTGAAATAGCCACAGGTGTCTGCATGATACCATAGTGGACAGCAGAGGTCTAAACTTTGCATGTATAGTTTGATTTCAGTGCAGTGATGTGGATTTGTGCTAAGTGGGAGAAAGAAGATGATAGTTGCATTTATCATAGAATTCATCATCTATAAATATAAAAAGAAGATGATAGTTGAATTCATCATAGAATTCATCAGCTATAAATCAGAACTGTGAAGAACCTTCTCATCCTTATTTTACATTGCTTTTAGTTTTCAATTATATGGTTTGGGTGGGCAATATATTTATTTCAAGGCCCCAGGTATCTACTAGGATCAGTTCCAGTCCTGACTGAATAGACAACTGCATGACTGTGATTCTGTATTTCAGAAGAAAATAAAGAGGAAAGCCAACTTATAACCACAATGCCCATGCAGTTTGGTGAGCATGAAGTAGAACAGAGAGGGGACATGTGCCAAGTAAGATGACATTCAGGCTATGATTGAATAAGCATTACCAATTCCACTCACTGGGTACTATATTACTATATTTTATGCCCAATGCCCCTTCGTGTACACATTCTTTCTTCTGTTTTTTAATGCCATTCATTAGACTAGGGTCAGTCACTACTCTTCTAGCTTTTTGACTTGCTCTGTAGTTTCTGTCCATTCGAGATCACTCGTTTTGAAGAGTGGTGCCCAGGTCTTCCATGACCAGATGATTCTCAAGAGTGTGACCCCTTCTTCTCGAGCTAGGTTGTGCACACAAATCACCGCAGGGTTCAAATTTTGACTTAGTAGATCTGAGTGGATTTGAGACACTGTTTCCAATAATCACTCAGATGCTGCTGGTCCACTGACCACACACTGAGTAACAACAGTTTTGCTGGAGTGCAGTGTTGTTCACTTAATTTCCCACATACATATTTAGAGCAAAGAGCCTTTGTTTTCCATACGACGAAGACTTAGTCTGACAAATAGTCTTCATATATTTTCAGCTGTATTTTAGCTAGAATCACTTAAATTTTTCTGAGAGACAAAGCCACCCCATGTTTTGTTTACAGGTAAATTTATGCTCATCCAAGGAATATACTGAATAATCCCATGTATGTTAGACATATATGTTAGGTCTTGAAATTATTCAGCTGTGGTGGTGGTGAGGGTGGTATAAGAGGAGGAGGTGGTGAATAGTACTATAGAATTCAATTAAAACAATTTCACCATTTTCTGGCTCTGTGAGACAGTCATCATAGTGAAAAGCAGACAATTTTAATCCTAGTGAATGTTTGAAGGAGGCTATGAACCCATAATCAGGCCCATTCTTAGTTGCTTGACCAGTCACCTGGTTGGTTCACCATGAGCTTCACTGTGAGGCTCTGAAGAAGATGCTGCATGTCCACCTCATTGCCAAATCAGCTATACCAACCCCAGAATCCAGGTATCCTCACAGTACACAGCCTCCCCATTTTGAAAGAGATTTGAAGATAGTGTGGATGCTATGTGGATATCACCTAGTATGACATTGGACAGGGTATAATGTAGAGGTTAAGGGTTTGTCTCAGGCCAAACAACTAGATCACATCCTGTCCTTCTTATGTCTAGCTACATAACTGGAGTTTGAGGATGCATAGACAGAGCTGAGGCAGCCCGCCCAGCCTGCCAAAGCCAATCTTGCTCAGCCAACAGCCAGTCCATGGACATACAGCAATATCAGCTGAGATCTCCATCTAAACACTTGAACAATAAAAGCTCATTTGTACATGACATGGAGATGTTAGTATTATTGTGGTAATAGACAACAGATATGGCAGTCCCAGCATGACTCTGAATTGTTTTCCATGTTTCTTTCTGGGTATGTGTTAGCTTTATTTGTATTTTTCTCATCTAAACAGTGATGTTCTACATTGATCTACTTCACCAGAAATATGTTTCATTTTTTTTTTAGCTCTGTCTGATGTGGAGATCCTGGCCCAATCAATTATCTTTATTTTTGCTGGCTATGAGACCACTAGTAACACTCTTTCTTTTATTATGCATACATTGGCCACCCGCCCTGATGTGCAGAAGAAACTGCAGCAGGAGATTGATACAACTTTGCCCAATAAGGTGAGTGGTCAATACATGGAAGGAGAGGAAAGAAGTCAGAACTTAACAAGAAATCCTTATCACTTGCAGTAAGAATTTTTACACACAGAGTCAGTGTTGGTTTATTCAAGAGCACTATTTACAAGTATGGAGGATCGAAAGTTAGGATGAGGGTCAGAGCATTCATACCTTAAGGCAATGAGTTTTGATCCTACTTAGACTTGTGACCCCGTAGGGTATGTTTTAATGTTTAACCATGCATTCTGGGAGTTTTGGACATGTGGCTCCAAAAGTTCCTTACCTCTGCATATCCATCTCACACATAGCTCTGGCCAATGCCCCCACAGGTAGTTATTAAAATGCTCTATAACTGTTATAGTCCTTTACCAACATGAATTAACCTTTGGAGCTCCTAACTGTTCAATAGTACTACATAGACTGAGTTGAACATTAATTCCAAAGCTCAATTTACCAAGATGTTTCTTTCATTCCAGGCATTTCCTACATATGATGCCATGATGGAGATGGAATATCTGGACATGGTGGTGAATGAAACTCTCAGATTATACCCAGTTGCTAACAGAATTGAGAGGATGTCTAAAAAAGATTTTGAAATCAATGGAGTATTCATTCCCAAAGGGACAGTGGTGATGGTACCAAGCTTTGCTCTTCACCGAGACTCAAAGTACTGGCCAGAACCTGATGAGTTCCACCCTGAAAGGTACAGGAACTTTGGAAAAGGGAACCCACCCTGAAGCTGGTTGGTCCAAGCATTCTATGATGTCTCATAATGGAGATAACAGACATGCAATTGCACAATCATATTTTACATGTTATTTTGTTTTTAGAATTTTTAAAAATTACAGTGATATTTATTGAAACTCTGAAATCCTTTTGTCATAAAAAATAAACATACCCTTAATCCACAATCCCAACACTGTAAGATATAGCCTATTAATAAAGTTATATAGGGCTGGTGGTGAAATCTGGGGACAGAGTGCTTACCTAACATGCTTTAAGCCCTGGATTCAATTGTAAAAAAAAAAGTGGGTGTACATCCTTATGGACATATTTCTGTGCATTTAGAAATTAAAAACAACTAGTACAATATCATGTTATACTTGTACTTTGAACTGCTACTTAGTTTGCTTACAGTAAATGATAAACTATTCATTATTTTATTATATATAATGATACACACACACACACACGTGTGTGTGTGTGTGTGTGTATTATGGTGATTATGCATTTGGTGATTGTATGCATCTTCCATAATTTACTTAACCACTATTTTTTTTTCAGGTGTTTTTCAGGTGTTAGGGTTTTTATTTCTTTCAGGTTTTCCCTTTAGTTCTCCTAATTTACCACCAGCTTTAGGAAATACTTCCATCTTCTATTCATTTGATCATTTGTTCCTATTTCCTCCAATGTGAATATAAAAATGCAAGCTGAGAACCTGAACAGTTCTCCTCCTTCACAGTCAGAGGAGAGCACAGGTCTTCCTGGTCTTATCTCTGGTTGCCTTCCTCGGCCAACTCTCTCATACACTCTGTAGTTGGTGACACTTTCAATATCAAGTCATCTGCTCCTCAGATGTCTGAGAAATTCTTCCTTGGAGATGTCTTTTTTCAGCTTTCTTTTTTTAAATTTTAATGTTAATTTTTATGAGTATATGTTAGCAGTGCAAAATGATTACATACATTGTGGGAAGTTGGTACATGTACATAACACCTTAATACATTTTTCATCCCCCTTCCCTCTCCTCCCTCCATCTCTTGGTCCCGGTCCCTTTTGCAAAAGAGCTATCTCTGTGTTTCTTATTATCTTTTATTTTGCTCTTTAATTTATTTATACTTTGAATTTCTTATATAAGAGAAAACCGTGCCATATGATATTAACACTTGTGTGTCTGATATATTTATTTAACATTATGGTCTCAAGAAAGTTCTGGGAATTCAAATCCAAGGTCACTGTTTTAGTTACTTTCTCATTGCTGGGACAAAATACATGACACCCACAAGTTAAAGGGAGAAAGTTTTATTGTAGCTCACAGTTTGTGGAGGTTTCAGTCCATAGTCAGCTGGTTCCAAGGCAAGGCAGCATGGCAGAGAGGCATGGCAAAGGAGAAACAGTTCATGGCATGGCAGGCAGGAGGCAGAGTAGCGTCAAGTGAGAAGGAAGGATTTATAGGTACAGCCTTCTAGGCCACGCCCACAGTGAATTACCTCTCCTTACCAGGATTCCCCTCCCAATATCACAATATCACACTGATCAGTGGGCTTATCCAGTATCACACGCCCCTGATCCAGTTAAAAAACAAAAGCCCCACCTATGAACTCATGAGACTTTGGGGGCACATCTAGATATAAGCCATAACAGTCATGTTTTGGGCACAGTTTGCACTCTTGAAATACTTGATGCTTTCTTGTTATTGTGTTGGTAAGAAAAATAGAGAACAAAGTTTTTAGGGCAAGAGTCTAGCCATCTAGACTTCTGCTGGCCCTTAATTACATAGTTTCTGATGGCAAGGACCTTGTCATCTTGACCATGGTGCCCCCCAGGGGTATTATTTAGTTTATACATAGCATTTGTTGTAGGAGTGAATCAGAACTGACTGATTCATCTGTTTTCTGGACCAGGGGGCTTTCAGGATCCCTCAAATCCCCACATTTGCACCTGTTGTACCTTCTACACTTCTTTTGGATTCATTCATTTACCAAACAGATAGTAAATACTCAGCATGTGTCAGGGCCTGGGCCAGGAAGATAGAAATCCACATATTGAAAAATATCTATTTCAGAGTGTACTTGACACAAGTACTACCTGTGTCACATGTCTATATACATATCTATTTTTATTTAAGTTTATTGGTACAGTTTAGATATACATAATGATCATATTCATCATAGGGGTTTTGTATCTGTATATGATATATCCTGATTCCTCATTTTTTCCCAGTCTCCTCCCCTCCCTTCAACCCCTTTCCCCTTCATTATTTACAAAACTTTGTTTCCATTTTATCCTTCTTTTATCTTTTTTTTTCCTTTTCCCTTCCTTCCTTTCCCCTTCCCCCTCCCTAGTTCCTCTTTCCCTTTGGAAAATTGTTTCCTATTTCATAATATCTATTGTACATTTTGGTCCATATTTATTCTTTCAATTTCTCATACCAGGGAGACAATGTAATATTTACACATGGGTGTCCAATTTATTTCATTTAACAATATGGTCTCAAGGTCCATCCATTTAGCTAGAAATGTCTCCAGTTTATCCTTCTCTTTGGCTGAGTAGTAAATTATTGTATAAAAAAATCACATCTTTTTTATCTATTGCTTGGTTGATGGGCATTTGTGTTGTTTCCAAGATTTAGCTATTACAAAGTGTGCTGCTATAAACATGGGTGCACATAAATTGCTGTGGTATGATGCCTTTAATTCTGAGAAGATACCCAGAAGAGGAATAGCTAGTCAAATGGAACTCCCAATTGCAGTGTTTTGAGGAATTTCCACACTGATTTCCATAGTGGTTGCACCAGTTTACACTCCCACCAATAGTGGAGAAGGGTTCCTTTTCCCCTATAGCCCCACCAACATTTGTTATTGGTTGATTTCTTTCTTTTTTGGGGGGTACCGTTAATTGAACTCAGGGCATTGCGCTTGCCAGGCAGGCGCTTGTGCTGCTAATTTACATCCCCCACCCCTGATGTCTTGTTGATAGTCATTCTTTCCGGAGTGAGATGGAATCACAGTGTTGTTTTAATTTGCATCTCTCGAATGACCAGTGATGTTGAACATTTTTTCATTTGCCATTTGTATTTCTTCATCTGAGAAGTGTGTATTCATGTTAGATGCCCATTTTTGGATTGGGTCTTTAAGTATGGTGGGTCTGACTCTTTTAAATTCTTTGTATGTTCTAGATATTAGTCCTTTGTCTGAGGGACAACTGGCTAAAATTTTTCCCATTCTGTGGATTGTCTTTGCACTCTGTTGGTGATTTCCTTTGCTGTGCAAAACTTTTTAATAGGATGAGATCCCAGTTGTTGATTCTTTGTGATATTTCCTGTGCAATCGGGGTTTTGTTCATGAAATCTTCTACTACACCGATGTCTTCAAGAGTTCTGCCTAGTCTCTCTTCCAGCAGATTTAGTGTTTCTGCTTTAGTATTTATATCTTTGATCCATATTGACTTTAGTTCAGTGCATCAATATGTGGAAAGCCAGTATTTCCAGTACCATTTATCAAAGAGGCTCTCTTTCTTCCACTTAACATGTTTGGCCCCTTTGTCAAAGATAAGGGAGGTGAGTGTGTTTGGAGTTCTTTCTGCATCTTCTAATCTGTTCCCTTGATCCTCAGGTCTGCTTTTTTGCCAGTACCATGCTGTTTTATCACAGTAGTTTTGTAGTATAATTTCATATCAGGCGTTATGACACCCCCTTTGTTGCCTTGCTTTTGTTGCCTAGAATTGTTTTTGCTATTCTAGTTCTCTTCTGGTTCCAAATGAATGTTTTCTCTAGTTCTGTGAAGTGTGGTAATGGTATTTTGATTGAGATTACATTAAATCTGTATAACAATGTTGGGAGTATGGCCATTTTCACAATGTTGGTTCTTCCTACCAAGAACAAAGGTTATATTTCCATTTTCTGGTATTCTTTTTGATCTCCTTTTTCAGAGTACTGTAGTTTTCAATGTAGAGATGTTTTACTTCCTTTGTTAGGTTGATTCCTAGGTATTTCATTTTTTGGATTCTATTATGAAAGGTGTTGTTTCCGTAATTTCTCTCTCATTGAGTTTGTTGTTCATGCTATTGATTTTTGAGTGTTAACTTTGTATTCAGCTATGCTACTGAATTTGGTTATTAAATCTAGAAGTCATTTGGTGGAGTTTTGGGTGTTTTCTGTGTCGAGTATCATGTCATCTGCAAATAATGATAATTTCAATTCTTCCTTTCTTATCCTTATTCCTTTTATTTCTTTTTCTTGTCTAATTGCTCTGGCTAATGTTTCCAGAACTATATTGAACAGGAGTGGTGATAGTGGACATCCTTGCCTTTTTCTTGATTTTAGAGTGAAAGCTTTCAGTTTTTGACCATTTTGGATGATGCTGGGTGTTGGTTTGTCATAGATGGCTTTTATCAGATTGAGGTAAAGACCATCTATTCAAATTTTCAATAGTGTTTTTATCATGAATGAGTGTTGGACTTTGTCAAATGTTTTTCTGCATCTATTGACATGATCATGTGATTTCTATCTTTGGCTCTGTTGATATGGTGTATTACATTTATTGATTTGCATATGTTGAACCATCCCTGCAGCCTACTTGGTCATGGTGTATAATCCTACTTGGGATGAATCCTACTTGGTCATGGTGTATAATCTTGAGGATTTGCTGTATTCTGTTTGCCACTATCGTATTAAGGATTTTTGCATCCATATTCATTAAGGAGATTGGCCTGTACTTTTCTTTTTGTGTTGGGTCCTTCTCTGGTTTTGGTAACAGGGTAATACTTGCTTCTAGGAATGATTTTGGAAGTATTGCTTCCCTTTCAATTTCTTAAGGATTTTCAGCATTAGTGGCATTAGATCTTCTCTAAATTTCTTGTGGAATTCAATGGTGACTCAATAAGAGCCTGGGCTTTTCTTTATTGGTATGTTTTTAATTACATTTCCAATTTCATTGACTGATATTGGGTTATTTAGAATTTTTATATCTTCTTGGTTTAGTTTTGGGAATTCAAATGTGTCTAGGAATCTGTCCATTTCTTCTGTGTTTTTCATATTATTAAGTACAAGTTCTGAAAGTAGGTATTAATGATGTTCTGGATTTCCACAGGATCCATTGTGATTTCACCCTTTTCATTCCTAATTCCTTGAATTTGAGTCTTTTCTTTCCTCTTTTTGATAAGGTTGGTTAAGTGTTTATCGATTTTATTTAATCTTTCAAAGAACCAACTCTTTAACTCATTGATTCTTTGTATTGTTTTCTTACCCTCAGTTGTATTAATTTCTGCTCTTATATTTTTAATTCCTCCATCATGTGTGATTTGGGTTTGATTTGTTCTTCTTTCTCTAGAAGTCCGTGGTTCAACATCATGCTGTTTATTTGAGCCTGTTCTGTTTTCCTGATGTTAGTATTCACTTCTATAGATTTCCCTCATAAGGCTGCTTTCATTGTGTCCTGTAAGTTCTGGTACATTGTATTGGCATTATTGTTTAATTGTAGATACTGTGTAATTTCTTCTTTAATTTCCTCTGTGACCCATTGGCTGTTCAGGAGGGTGTTGTTTAATTTCCATGTGTTTATAGAGGTTTTCTGGTTTCTTTGCTGCTGATTTCCATTTTCATTGCACTATGGTCAGAAAATATGCATGGGATTATTTCAGTTCCTCTGCATTAACTTAAACATGTTTTATGGGCTAATATATTTTCTATTTTGGAGAACATACCATGTGCATCTGAGAAGAATGTGTATTCTGATATCGTGGGATGACACACTCTGTAAACAACTACTAAGTCCATTTGTTCACAGGTTTGGTTTAGTGCTCATATTTCTTCATTGATTTTTTGTCTAATTGATCTATCTAATTGTGACAGTAGGGTATTAAGGTCCCTCATTATAATTGTGTTAGTGTTTATTAGATTTTTCATGTCCATTAATATTTGTTTTATGTAGTTGGGTACACCAGTATTTTGTGCATATATATATTTGTTTTATGATTGTTATCTCTTCTTGAAAATTTCCCTCAACAAGTGTGTAGTGAACGTCTTTGTCTCTTTCAATCAGTCTTGTCTTGAAGTTTACTTGTCTGCAAATAGAATAGCTACTGCTGCTTTTTTTTTGGGTTCTTATCACAGGGAGTATTGTTTTCCATCCTTTGACTTTCAGTGTATGAATTTCTTTTTGAGTTAAATGTGTTCCTTGAATGCAGCATATTGTTGGATCTTGCTTCTTGATCCATTCTCCCAGTCTGTTTCAGTGATGAATTGAGAGTATTAGTATTGATGTTTATAACTGATATGTATTGGCTTATCCTTCTCATATTATTTTCCTGTTGTTGGTTCCCTGTCTTTTCTCTTTGTTTAATGCTTGCCCTGCCTGGTGGCTTCTTTCAGTAGGTGTTCTTGTGCACGTGGTGTTCATTTTCCCTAATATATCTTTCAGAGTATTTTAGAGACCTGGTTTTGTGGTCACGAATTTCTTTAGTTGTTGTTTGTAATGGAAGGATCTTATTTCTCCATCGATTTTGATTTTGTTTTTTTGTTATTTTTTGTTTTTTTTGGGTACCAGGAATCAAACTCAGGACCTTGTGCTTGCCAGGCAGGTGCTTGTGCCACTTAGGTATATCCCCAGTCCTACTCTCCATTGATTTTGAAAATAATTTTGCGGGGTATATCAATCTGGGTTGGAGGTTGTTTTCTTTTAGGTCTTGAAATACCTCACACCAATCTCTCCTTGATTTAAGGGTTTTTTTGTTGAGAAGTCTGCTGTGATTCTGATGGGTTTCCCTTTATAGGTAGTTTGTTTTTTCCGACTGCTTTTACTGTTCTGTTCTTGTGCTGAATTCCTGGAATCTTGATTATTACATGCGTTGGTGTAGATTATTTTGCTCATGGCTAATTGGAGTTCTATATGCCTCACTTATCTGTATATCGAATTCTTTATCCATATTTGGGATGTTTTCTGCCATTACTTCTGTGAAGAGGTTTTTATGTCATATGTGCTGTTTCCAGCTTTCTCGTCAACTCCAATCAATTTTATATTGTTCTTCTTTGCTTCATTTGCAGCTCTTGGATGATTTTTCATGGTCCCTTGCTATTTTTTAAGATATCTTTCTCTTTTTTTCCTTTATGTGGGTACTGTGAGTCGAACTCAGGACCTTGCACTTGCCAGGCAGGTGCTTATGCCGCTGAGCTACCTCACCAGCCCAAGATATCTTCTTTTTGTGGTTGCTAGCCAAAATCCTGTTCTAGCTCTGATATTCTATCCTCGCCTTCATTCAATCTGTTTTGTATACTTTCAATGGAGTTTTTAATCTCCTGGATTTCTGTTTTGATCTGCTTCATGGATTCCATTTCTTTCCTATATTGGGCATTCATATTTTCCATAATTTTGCTACACTTCTCTATTTTTTTAATCTATGCCTGCTCTAACATCTTTCATTTTGATCATCATTTTTTTTACCTGATAGATTGTTTTTTCTGTAGCCTCTTTCATTTGTTTTTTTCACTTCTGCTGGTATCATTTCAGAAAGTTCCAGTAGGTGGATTCTGATTTCCTCTGTCTTGTATTCTGGACCTGTCCTGAGTGGGCTGGAGGTCTGGGTTTGCATTTTGCTTCTTCATCTTGTCATTTTCTATTTTCTCTTTTATTTTATTTTCTGTGTTGATGCTTATAGATTTCTTATGGTAGATAGCATTATCACAGTATCCAGGCTTCCCTAGGAAATGTATATTCCTTGGGGATATCTTCTAGATGTAGGTGGTTCTTGGTCTTTGTGTCTGTCTCAAGAACATACCTTCCCAGTTTATTAAGGATGAGATATTAACCTAGTGGAGGAGATAGGCAAAGAACTAAGTAATAATAATAGAGAATCATCATTTGCCCTTATATATAATCTGATGTTCACTGTTCTGTGCAGCAGGAGGGAAAGGGAAAAAGTTTTGGAAATGATAAGGGGGGCTAAGAATAATGATGATGAATCTGATGAAAAAAGAAGAGAGGGGAGGAGAGAAGGGAAAGAATAAACAATCATTTCTCCTCCTCCTTCCTCAATGAGCATCTGACCAACATAAGTGTGAATGGAGGTGGGAACACACTTTCTTATCATTCAGCCTAATTCCTATGTGCCTTCAGTGTGGAAACACATCATCATCTTAAATAAGATTTTAGTGTTTAGAGATACATTTTCTTTCAAACAGCATTCAACCCATCTCATCTCAATAGGGCTAGAATCTCCTAGAGGATGTGAGGAGTGCTAGTGACCTTTAGTATATAGTTCTCACAATGAAGTAACTACTGCAGGGTTTTGGTGAGAATCCCACAAAATATCACATACACCCTTGGTTGAGGGGTGTAGCTGAGAACTCCAAATCTGTAGCTCCTATGCATTTGTTTCATTCACTCATTTTATTTTTTTCTAGCTTATTATTTTATCTACTTTTTTATTAGTACATGTTTGTAATACATAATGATTATATTTATCATTGGGAGTTTATGCATGTACATAACACATCTTAATTTTTTTTCTCCTCTCCATACCTCCCTGCACTTGTAATCATCTACTATTTTCCATCAGGTTCAGTAAGAAGAATAAGGAGAATATTGACCCTTACATATACATGCCCTTTGGGAATGGGCCCAGGAACTGCATTGGCATGAGGTTTGCACTCATGAACATAAAACTTGCTCTCATCCGAGTCCTGCAGAACTTCTCTTTCCACCCTTGTAAAGAAACAGAGGTCAGCCAATAAACTTTCTGCATATACAGTGATTCACTGGGAGGTCTTTAAAAAACTAATGTGTCTATATGCAAAAATGAACATGCTTATGCACCTTTTCATAATTTGTTCAATGGGAAAAGGATCTATTTGGAACTGGTACAAACTTCATGGGTCCTTCAGTTGTGGAGTTGTAAATCTGGGTACAATTACAAAGCACAGCTATAAAGATCATGTACAGTGAATGCAAATTAGCATAATATGGTTATGTGTAGTTCTTTTGAGATTTAGAAAAGTCTTCAATTCTAGTTTCAAGTGAAATGGAGATGAGACATGTTCTGTAAAAATTATTAAGTGCAGTGTTCATATCAGCATGGAGCTTGAGTGGTGCTTGCCTTTACTAGAATTTACAGGTGCTCTCTTTTTTTTTTGTGGGTACCGGGGTCGACCTCAGGACCTCGTGTGCCACTAGGTGCCCGTGCTGCTGAGTGATATCATCGGCCCCTTTTTCATATGTGGGTTCTGGGCGTCAAACTCAGGACCTCATGCTTGCCAGGCAGGTGCTTATGCTGCTGAGCCATCTCACCGGCCCTGTTTTGGAGGTCTTAATACAAGTTTTAAACTATTTTAATTTAAAAAATTTAACAAACATCATTTTTATATGTGCATGTGTGTGTATATATATCTGTCTGTTTCCAGAGAAAATATATGGCAGATTAAAATCATAAGGTGGTGTATATACAGAGGGATTTGAAATACCTCTTCTAAAAAACTTAAAGAATGATCATTGGGTAATATGAACAATGACTGATAAGGTTAATCTGAAGGTCGGACTGCATGTAATATGCAATCCTCTCCATCAGTAGACTTTATTCCTTGAAGAAGAGGAGAGTAGTGGTGATTATCATCTCATTTTTTGGCTTTAGGGCAGCTGTGTAAGTGTTGTATAAGAGTTTACAGATAGGCATAGTCTTGGGAGAAAGCAGGCCTCTGGCACACCTGTGATGGGGCAGATCCTTCCTGGTAAGCTCCTAATCATCTACAGGCTGGCACTTCTCAATCTCCATGGCAATTTAGAGAAGTTGTGCTTTGCTCTACAGAGCTCATAAATTTACTCTGAGGCTCTACCCTTGTCACTGAAGAGAATGGAGAATGTGGCTTAAGAATTAGTTCAAGTGCTGATGGACTCAGACTTTTCCTATTTATACTATTTTGGGGAGTCAAGAGGAGATGTAAGAAATCAAAAGCATAATGCTTCCTGAAGACTTCTTCCCATTATGAAACTTTAGAAGTTGAGTAATGACCAAAAATTTAAAATGTGTAACAAATACCTACTTATGATCACCTTGCAAGTTTTAACAGACACAAAATTAACTTTATGTAGCCTATCAAAAACATTTTGCCACTATGCCTAAAAATCTGATTTGAATTTTAAAAACTTATCCCTTAAACTTTGTCAATAATGGATACAAACCAACATGATTTTGTCTCAGCCCCTTACCAAACAGGTGCTCAGTGTTTTATTGAATGAATATTTAGATGAATGCTTTCAGTATCAGATCTTGACCATAGCTTAGACACTATCTATAAGGTATCCAAGATAAATGACTTAAAAAGTGACTTTTACGTGTTTGTAAAGCATTATTTTTCTTAACATATCTTTTCTATTTTGCTTCTGTCATTGTTGGTGTTTCATTTATTGCTTCTAAATATCCTTGTTTAATGTTTGCAGGTACCTCTGATATTAGGCCCACAAGCTCTTCTTCAGCCGGAAAAACCCATTATTCTGAAGGTTGTGTCAAGGGATGAGACCATAAGAGGAGCCTGATCTTCCCTATGGAGTTCTGCTATGTTCTTTAGGAAGGCTTTAATTCACTTTTGAATAAAACACAGATGAAGATGGGCTTAATAAACTACCCTTGAAGAGTTATTAGGGATTCAGTACACTCTTTGATCTTGCTCCATATCTGTATAGAGTCTATCTGTTGTGACTAAATGATTGTCAGATTTGTAGATTCACCTTCTCTGGTTCTCACAGGACTATCTCCAACCATCCCTAGGTGGCACCATCAATTCCATTTGAGCTCCGATCAGAGGACACATTTCTCAGTAATTTTATCAACAATTTTTAATGAGAATGAGTAGTTCTGAACATAGTAGTAAAATTTGTATGAAATGTTTGTAATATTATATAAGCATTATTTGAAAATGTAAATAAATATATCTTTTGAAAATATGTGATTTTTGAAAAATGCACATTAAGAGGGAGGCCAGTTTTGGTCAACAAAGTCATTGGTCCTGTGGGTCCTTTCTCTGATCCCATTTGTATATTAAGATAGGTGAGAGTTATTCCTCTGATTTTTATCATTGTTTGGAAAGTACACCCATGATTTAATTCTACCATTTTGAAGCATGTATTTTTGTGAAATTAAAATGAGTCATTCATTACTTCATTATTAATTTTGATTTAGCATCATCTTCCCAAATATTTCTGGAAAGCAGGAAGCATGTCCTTTCTTCTTTCCTTCCTTCCTTTCTTCCTTCCTTCCTTCCTTTCTTTTCTAGGAATGGAACCTAGCTAAGCACATGCTAGATAAGCACTTTACCATTGAGCTACATCCTCAGCCCTAGACACATGTTTTCTTGTACCTCTTTGTATTCCATCTTCAACTCCCTGATCTCTTAATACAATCAAAATTAACAACAAAAATAACAACTACAAACCAGTTTATTGATCAGCTGATTTGGGAGCAAAACTAAAAGCATTTGCCAAGTTCCTTTGGCACCAACAGTCATAGACATTTCTTCCTTTTTCTTTTCTGCTCCTTCCCCGTGCTTTCTGAGTTATTCAGTCCTAAAACCAGTAGGAAAGGCACAGCAAGGTGGCCACGCGTTGGGTTGGAGGAGAGTCATGGTGGGTCAAAGTCACAGCAAGGAGGACAGGAAGGCATCCATGTGCAAGGGCAGCCTAGCACGGATGTGGGAGCCCAAGCAAGGTGGGAAAGGGCCATTGCCTTAATAGGCTATGGAGAACCTGGGTGTGGTAAAGAGGGCCCCTACAAGTGAGAAGGGATGGGTGGAATTGGCTTTGTGAAAAGGAATTGATGAAATAACTAAATGTACCAATGACAATGGAAGCCTGGTTTCCATCATCGCTCAAAAAGAGAGAAAACTGGAATGAAACCTGTAAAATCAGACTGGAATGGGGTGTTTCAGCATAAATTAATACTTTTCTACATACATGTACAATACATGTAAAGAGAGAGAGAGTGTGAGTGCAGGTTGGGCAGTGAAAAGGCTTACATTAGTCATGAACTTAATGACTACCATCTTTCATATCCCCTGTTCTGATGTCAGATCTAAGGGGTCCCATCAAAAATCCACTTGATCTCATGCCAGAAGATTGGTATCAGGTGCAGGGCTTGGAATTTTTTCTGTGCACGTGTCCTCAATCTCTGTGATTAATTGGTGTCTGTGATTGACAGATCACACCCAATTGCCCAGGCACTTTGCTATGCCCGAATCTCCTGCCTCATTTCCCCTGGAGAGATACAAATCCTCATAATTCTTGATGGCCTGCTGAGGGAGTGGAGGTCTCTTCTTCATACAGCTACTTCCTGCTGAAAGTGATTGTAGGCCCTACACACTGGAGATTATGTACTTTCTAATTTAGGATGATGGCTGGCTGAGGAAAACCTGTCAGAAGACGATGAGAAAGGAGTTAGTGTCTGTATATGGAGAACAGTTGAGCTGCCTGTTTAACAGAAGAGAGCTTGGTGACCCTGTCAGGAGCCTGTAGAAGCAAAGAGGGATATTAGATGGGCTACCAGTGTCTATTTATCTTGACTTAGTGATACTCAGAGCAGAACTGGAATCTTGCTTTATGAAGAGGAGCCTAATGTCTTTCAGTGGCTACAGGAATAGAATCTTAGTCCTGTGAAAATTTGAGTGATCATTTCCCATGTAGGGTTTTTGTAGCTTATCTCTGCATCCCTTGAAGGACCAGAATGATTCTTCAGGAACTGGGAATAAGGCTAAAGTTTTGAGGAGCTGCAAGTCTGCTCTACTTGCATCACTATCAGCCCTTTGATTTTTCAAAGAGACTTTAAAACATGTCCCTTTTGTATCCATTGCCATGAATGATAGCCAACTGCCTGGGAAGATAGACTAATTGGTAGTTAATCCCCCTTCCAGATTGTTGCATGGGCATGTAGTACCAAAACTTTGAATTGACATGTCAGAGCAGGAGTAAAGAAGCTCTGACTAGGGTCCCCCTCAATACCAATTATGGCTATAGTTCTAGGGGAGTATTTTTCAGAGAAGGAAGTTGAGACAGAGTAATTGAGTTTGTTTACCTATGATGTCCAAGGTCACCTGTGGGTCCCTGCTTCTCAACATCCAAAAAGCCCATTCAGGGAGAGGACAAGAAGAGAAAACCAATCTTTCTCAGCTTGAGCCTGTAGATTACAGAGAGGGAGAGAAACAAAACTGTGCCAAAGGCCTTACCTCCTGGCTGGCTCACCAAATCTGTTATGTGGTATTATAGTGTCCAGTGATCTCTTCCAGGCTCTTACTGTTCTGTTCAAATTGGATGACACAATTGATGAAAGTGAAAGTTTGTTTATTGGGGCAAAAGAAGGAGAAAAAGAAGCACAAAAAGAAATGCTCAAGAAGAAAAACTTCTGTGAAAAGAGGTGTTCTGCAGAGTGAACACGTGCCACTTGACATAGGAAAAGAAGTTTGCCCTGCTGCGTGTGCAGGGTGGGCTGGTGAAAAGGCTCACTGCAGCCATGAGCTTAATGACCACCGTCCTTTACATCCCCTTCTCTGATGTCAGATGTAAGGGGGTCCCATCATAAAGGCACTTGCTCTCATGCCAGAAGATTGGTAAGAGGTGCAGGGCTTGGCTTGATCTTATGCCAGAGGAATTAAAGACAGCATTCTCTGATTGGTATCAGGTGAAGGGATTGGAACCTGTTCTCTGCATGTGTTCTGAATCTCTGCAATTAATAGGTCTCTGTGATTGACAGATCATGTCCAATTGCCCAGCTATTTTTCCATGCCCTAATCTCTGCCTCATACTGACATAAAAGTCCTCTTTTATGTCAACTGTCCTCTGACAGAAATAGACAACTATGACAAAGTAACAGTAAGAAACACACCTAGTGCCTGAGTCTTGGCTTACAGATACCAGTTTCCACTACAGCAACCAGGGCTCTTAGAGAAATGGCTGATTCCAGGGCCAGGGCTTGGAAAGTCCATTTGAGTCTGGAGCATGTTTCTGTGCCAGAAAGCAAGGATGCACCCCAAAATTATGGGGACATATAGAAAAAACACAGAACACACACTGTGAGGAGACCACTGACCTCATAAGCGACATTTGTCCATGTAATAGATAATCACATTAAGACTTAATAGCCATTGAATTAAATAATAAAACATAAGTATTTAAAAGGTATACAAATAAGTAAATAAATCGAAAGCCTGATAAAGATGTTTACATAGTTTCAGTGTTTTGCTGTCAGAATACACATTAATTGCAAAAGGCAAATGGTAACTTTTAGACACCCTATGAATTGAGTGATCAGAGAGAACATCCTCAGGAATGGGAAAAATCAATCCTGGGGCACCTGACAGAACAGAGAGGAAATGCAGTGACACCTGTTTGATATTCCTGATGAAGAAGTAGCCCTGAACCAAATCATGAAGAAACATCAGCAAATCTGAATTTAGGATCTTGTACTCCTGCCAGGTCACTAGTTTGTAGCCTTTAAAAGAGTCAAGGTCATGAGAACCAAAACAGAGTGAGAAATGTCTCAGAATCAAGAGCTCACAGAGATGAGAGGACTAAATGCAGCACTTGGATGGGATCTTTCTAGTGCAGAGGCATTACTGCGACAACTGGGGAACATGAATGTGGCATGAAGACTAGCTGGCAGTAGTGCATCAGTGTTACCTTTGTGATTTTGATGGAGTTGTAGGAAAAACTCCTTGTTTGTAGGAATAAAAGTGTTTGTTTATGGTGAAAAAGGCCCATGAAAAAGGGGGTGTGCCTTCAGAGTAGGGCTAAATTTGAGCTTTTATGTGACACTCATATATAAATGTTACTGAGGACAGATGAGTTCTGCCTAAGTTACAGTCAGAGGCTGGGGTCTGTAAAAGCAGGGCCTTAGATGGAGCCTGTGTGTAGTTTTTTGAAAGAGGACTCTCCAGAGTAGGGGAGCGAGGGAAGCTGGTGAAATGTGATGTCAGAGAACTTGACTCCAGCTTAATCCCCTGGGGAAGTCAACTATCATATTACAGAGTTGAACTCAATTGGAAGCAAGAGAGTGAGGCTTTTTTTTTTTTTTGCCTTTTTACTTAGTCATGTATTTCCTCCTTCCAGGATAAGGGACAAAGTCCCAGTTTAAGTGGTTTTAGTTCAGCCAAAGGAAATTGTAAAGAGAACGGAGGTGGCCTGATATTCACTGGGCAACTGGGGTTGGATCATGACCAAGTAGAAGGGAATTGTTTCTTCCTCCACCGTACACATGTATAAACCTCAAAACCCTGACTAATTCACTCAGTACCTTAGTGCCTTAATAGTTAATACCTCTGTTCCTCATCTGCAAAACAGGAAGATATTGTTGGCAACTCTTTCAAGCACTGATGAAATCAAGTGATGCGCGTGAAGTGTTTAGGACACAAACTTGAAGCTCATAGTGATTGTTTAATAAGCTTCAGCTACTTTTTCTTTCTTTTTTTTTGTGGGTACCGGGGGTCGACCTCAGGACCTCATGTGCCAGCAGGCGCCCATGCCACTGAGCGATATCACCGGCCCTTTTCTCATATGTAGGATACCAGGAGTCAAACTCCGGACCTCGCACTTGCCAGGCAAGCGCTTATGACACTGAGCTATCTCACCAGCCCCCAGCTACTTTTTCCTCAGCTTTTAGGAGGCTAGTGTTTGGAAATTTGGATTCCAGGATTATCAGCTCCAAATTCACCTTAGAAAATAAAACATAGACATCTTTCATAAAGGTTTAAATATGCAATCTTGGTGTCATAGATGATGCTGTTCAATTATTTCTCAATGAACCATATGAGTGCCCTTATTCTGCAAGTGTTTTTGTCATCACAGGTAGCTGGCAAAACCTGGGGATATGTTGCAGTGGCTGTAGGAATATATCTCTCACTGAGTTAATGTGGGCTGTCTCCTGCCTTCCTGAAGAATTTGCTCTTCTTTTCCCAGAGTTCTGAGAAGCCCCTCTGGTTATATCCAGGATTACAGAAAGCACAGATGAGACAGGTTTATCAAAGCTGTGCTGGCAGGATTAGGGAAATGTCATGTCAATGTTGACTAGTTCAGGAACTCACTTCCTCTCCTGAACAGATGAGCTGAGAACCACAGAAGGTTCTTTTGGATGATGATTAATGTGGCTGGAATGTCCTCAGCTGAATGTCTCAAGTTCTTTGCAAATTCAGATCAACAAGGGAAATACATTTCACTTTTGGCTCATGTATGTATTTGGTTTTGGGTTACTTAGTCTTGACTCATCATTTCCCTTCCAGGAGCAGCTATTGCTTTTCTACTTGTCTTGTTTCCTGTCTTGTTTTTGCCCTGAATTTTTGCCTGTCAACACCGCCTGCATGTTACTGAGTTTCCACATGCAGACAGCCAACTTCAGCTTGGGGGCTCTGAGAATATGTCCAGACAGAAATATGTGTTGGAGTTGTCATAGAGAAAATGTACTAATTCTTGTCTCATTTTGGGGGTGGGGGTGGGGTGTGTGCGGACCATTGTCTGTGTTTATTCCTTTTGACTCTCTTGGAGAGTGGTTGGATCTTTAGAAGGCTGCATTTTTTTTTTTTGAAACAGGGTCATGCTGTGTAGTTCAGCATGGCCTTGAACTCACTATGTAGCTCGGACTGGCCTCAAACTCACAGTGATCCTCCTGCTTCAGCCTCCCGAGAGCTGGGATTACAAGCTTGAGCCACCGTGCCTGGCTGTTTTGTATCCTTGAGATGTCTCTTTCATTTATGGTTAAGTTGTGAAAAACCTACTGGTTCTGAGTCACTTTAGAGGTTTATAGGCTAAAGGAGAGGTCAAAATATAGCAGGAATAATTTACTGTTGTCCTACTTGAATCTGTACAATAAAATATTTGAAGGAATATTTGGAGAAACTACTTTAACTCATTTTGAGTCGGTTTTGGTAACTGGTTGCAGATAGGGACCTACTTTAATTCTTCTGCATGTGGATATCTAATTTTCCCAGCATCATTTATTAAAAGACCATTCTTTCCTCAATGCATATTTTTAGCTATTTGTTGAATATCAGTTGGCTGTAGATGTGCGGGTTCTCTTCTAGAAGCTCCATGTTGTTCCTTTGGCCTATGTGCCTGTTTTCATTGTAATACCATGCTGTTTTGATTACCACCATCTTATAGTAGAGTAAGCCCCCCATTTACGAACATTCAAGCTGTGAACAAATTGCAGATGTAGCTCATGTGTGTGCTGATTATTGTCACAGTAAAAATAGTTTACTTACCATTGTGCTGAACCATCATTTTAAGGTAACTATAAAAGTAAAAAGAGTTTATTTAGAGTATTTGTGTGTGTGGTTTTTTTTTACACTTTACATTGCATATATGTGTCAAAGGTGTATAAGACTCACTTTGTCGGACTTAATGAATGAATTCAACTTGCGAATGTTCTCCCAGAACTTGTTCGTAAGTTGGGGACTTACTTTATAATTTGAAGTCTGTTACCATAATGCCTCTTGCTTTACAGTTGCCTAGGCTTTTCTTTGTTTGGATATTTTAGATCAGTGTACCAGTGCCTTGTAATTCTGTACATATGATCTTTCTTCTGAGATTTGGTTCCAGTGGATTGGGTGTTTTCACACATTTGTTCATTTCAGCTAGGTTATCCAATGTGTTGGTGTACAAATGTTCATGTAGTTCTTTACAATCCTTTATTTCTATAAAATTGGTGTTACACTTCCTTTTGTTTAGTTATTTGAATCTTCTCTGTTTTGTTTGTTCATCTAACTAAAACTGTGTTCATTTTTTTGATGTTTTGAAGAAGCAACTGTTGGTTTCATTGATTTTTGTGACCTGGTTAATATTACTGGTGTACTTAGATTTTATTAAAAAGAACAGTGGAGTATTTGAGGTTTTTAAAAGTAGGAAAAACAATGAGGCGGGTTTATGAATCAAGGATCTGATTGAGAGACTGCATGGAGCAAAACTGAAGTGTTAATATAATCGATAAACTCTGTGCCCTTATCAAAAAGAAAAAAGGTAAAACTTAAAAATATTAGTGATTAAATAAACATAGCAAAACATATAGTAGCTATTTTGAAATATTGTAAAAAAAAGAGACTGAAGGGAGTTTCATAATGAAATGTGTTAGGTTTGGCGTGAGTAAAGACAAAGGAAAGAAATTGAGGGAAGCCTTTATTGCTGGCATGGGAGGGCTGCAGTAGAGTGCAAGAGACCCTCAGAGGAGGAGGCTGCAGGACAAAGAATTTATTGGGCTTAGCTGGGTGTGGAGTTTGGATGGGTGGGCAAGGTGACATAATGGAAGGGGGTTGGGGGATTTTTGGTGCATGTGGGAAAGGGGGAGAGAAAGTTTATTTTGGGCTGTGGAAGAGAAGGAAGTGGGTGATATGCTGTTGTTTGGGCTCTCTGCCATGTTGGAACACTGCCATGATGACTAAGCAGCTTTCATATGGGCAGAAACCCATCATTCCCATCCTTTTGTTGTTATAAGAGGTGACAGCTTTCTTAGACTGCTTCCTTCTGAACGGGGGCATCATGATAGGGGCTCATGTTGGGGCTTCCATTTAGAAGCCAGTGTTGGGTGTGTTGGCCAGGAAGAGGAGTTCTTTGGTGGTGAAGGCTCTTATCCTGGATTGGAGAAATCTTGAAAAAAGTATAAAAAGACAGGGTGCTATGAGAGGTAACATTATTATCATGATTATGGGGCCCAGGAGAGGGAGAAGAAAAGGAGCCCATGATCCGAGGGTATTACCCCACCATAACCAAGGTGAAGAGGTGTGTTTGGAGCCCAACTGTTGGCATTTTTTTTTGTGGGTACCGGGGGGTCGACCTCAGGACCTTGTGCATCAGGAGGCGCCCGTGCCGCTGAGCGATATCACCGGCCCCTTTTTCGTATGTGGGTTCCGGGAGTCAAACTCGGGCCCTCGCACTTGTCGGGCAGGCGCTTAAGCCACTGAGCCATCTCACCAGCCCTGTTGGCATTGTTTTTTTTGGTGATAGCTGTGAAGATTTTTTTACCTTGCCCATGATGATTTTAGATTCACTTATGAAGTAACAGCATTTCTTCTCCCAGAATAGCACAGGTATCTCCCTCTTTAGCTGTGAGGACATCTAGAGCTTGGTGGTTTTGGAGAGTGACTGCTGCAATGTTATTTATCTTTGGTTTTGGAATTAATGAATGGATTTTTTTTGTTTTTTTGTTTTTTTTTTTGGTGGGTACCGGGGGGTCGACCTCAGGACCTCGCGCGCCAACAGGCGCCCGTGCCGCTGAGCGATATCACCGGCCCCTTTTTCGTATGTGGGATCCGGGAGTCGAACTCGGGCCCTCGCGCTTGCCGGGCAGGCGCTTAAGCTGCTGAGCCATCTCACCGGCCCTGAATGGATGTTGTTATGTCTTCTATCTGTTGGTGAAGCTCGAGAAAGAGTTGATGATAGAGAAGAGTGGCTGTGCTTATTTCCCCTGCTTCAAGGCCAGTTCCAAGAACGGAGAGGATGCCCACACCAATAAGAGCCAGGAGGCAGACAACTCTTGTCTTTTGGGTGAGATGTGTGTCATGAGGTTGGGATAAAAGAGGCATCTCTACGGTATATTGAGCATGTAGCATTAGAGCCAGGACAAGAAGGATTAGGGTATAAGACCCAGTCCATTGAGGAGGAAGACAGGTGTAAGCCCTTGTTTGGCAGCCTATAAACCATCCCTGGAGTGGGCAGATGGCTGTCTTGAATGAGGGTGATGTTATGGGCACAGTGAAGATCTCCCATTTGGAGAGAGGAGTTTTGGGACCATGAGATTAGGCAAGTAAGGTTAGTTGGCCAGTGATGAGGACTGTAAATGGAGAGAGGGCCTACTATGGTTGGGTTAGATGGATAAGATAGGTGGGAGGTGTTTCAATGTATGGGAGAGGCCATGTCTAAGAAGGGAAAGAATTGGGATATAATCAGCGATGGGGAAGGATTTTTGAGACAGGTAAGTCATGAAATAGAAAGGGCCTACCATACATCAGCTCAAAGGGACTTAGAAAAGTGGGTGCTTGAGGAAGGGCCCTGAGTCAAGTTAGGGCCAAGGGAAGGAGTTGAGGCCAAGGTATGTGTACCTCTAGGATAAGTTTTGTGAGGTGTGTTTTCAGAAGACCTTTTGCCTTTTTAACTTTTCCTGAGGACTGTGGATGGTATGTGCAGGTGCCAGATGATGTTAAGACCTGAGGATACTTGTTGAGTGATCTGGGAAATAAAGGCTGGACCGTTGTCTGATTGAATTGTTTTGGGTAAGCCAAGTTGAGGGATAATCTCTTGCATGAGAATTTTAGAAACTGTGTCTGTGGTCCCTCGGGCAGTGGGAAAGGCTTCTACCCACCCTGAGAAGGTGCAGACAAAGGTGAGAAGATATTTGTAGGCCTTATAATGAGGCACGAGTGTAAAATCTCTGCCAGTCTTCTCCTGGAGTGCATCCACAAAGTTGGGTTGGGAAAGAAGGGGGAGGTAAGTGACCCCAAGGGGAGGTTTTGGCATAGAGTTGGCAGTTGTGAGTGGCCTGGTGAATAATCGTTTTTAGGGAGGGAGAACAGTGATTGGACTTAGGAGTTTATATAGAGCCTGGGTAACTACATGAAAGCAGTTGTGTAAGTTAGTGATGATGGTTAAGGCCTGTTGATCTGGGAGGAGAAGTTTTGATCTCTGGAAAATCCATCCCTGAGTGTTTTGACTATCAGTAGGTTTGTGGAGTAACTGTAATTGTTTTGGTGAATATTGAGGTGGAGGTAAGGTTTTTGGGATAGGTGGAAGAAGATGAGAAGGGTATGGCTGTTGTGCAGCTAATTTGGCCAGTGTGTCAGTGAAAGTGTTGTCTTGAGAAATAGGATCTGATGATGTTTGGTGTCACCTGCAATGAATGACTGGTACCTGTTTTGGGAGCTGTGCTGCCTCTAGTAGCTTGATGATGAGGGGTGTGTTGGTGATGGGGGTCCCTTTAGTACTGACTAGACCTCTTTCTTGTCAGATGGCAGCATGAGAGTGAAGAATGCTGAATGTGTATTTTGAGTCAGTATAGACATTTATGACTTTGTCTTTGGCCAGTGTGAGAGCTTGTGTGAGGGCAATACATTCTGCCTTTAGTGAAAATGTCCCAGGTGGCAATGGACTTGCCTTAATTACCTTAGAATCACTAACTATGGCATATCCCACCCTGTTTTGTGTGTCCCTGTTGGTTGAGCTGTCATCTATATACCATGTGTCAGAGGCTGTAGAGAGAGGAGTGCTGTTTATGTAAGAGAAGGGGCTAGGGGTTATTTGTAAGACCTCAATGCAATTGTGGTGAGGGATCTCATCAGAGGTAGGAAGTAAAGTGGCCCAGTTGAGGGAACTGCTGACAGAGATAGTGATTGAAGGATCTTGTATCAGTATTAAGTGAACCTGTTGTAAGTGAGAAGGAGTCATTAGGGCAGGGAGTGTTTTGTGTAAAATAAGGTTATTAAGGCGATGAAGTGAGTGGACCATGATTGAATGTCCTGGAGTGAACTTGTTTGCCTCTTGTGTTAGTGCAGCTGCTGTGGCAAGGGCCCAAAGACAGGGAGGCCAACCATGTACTGTGTTGTCTAATTGTTTTGAGAGGTAGGCTACTGCTTGAAAGGAAGGTCCCTTTTTGTGTCCTAGAACTCCCATAGTATTGTGGTCTTGAGAAGTGGTGTATAGAATAAAGGGCCTTTAAGGCAAATTAGCACAGAGGTAGCATGAGTGGCACTAGTGGGGCTGGAGGTGTCCCAGATTATAGGATCAACAAGGAAGGGAGAGAGAAGGGGAATGGAACTGGTGATGCATGGCAGTTGAGTTTGAAGGATGAGAACCATAAGGAGGGAAAAAGTGAAAGAGAAGTTATGTTTTTGGAGGAGATTTCTGCCCAAGAGGGGTATGGGCAGGTTGGGATAACAAGGAAATTATGGGTGAAGACAAGAATTTGGAATCAGCAGTGGATGGGTCCCGTTTGAAGGGGCTGTGTAGGTTGGACATCAACTCCCACAATGGAGACCATGGATTGGGTACAACAGCCTAAAAACTCAGGAAGAACACTATAAGTGGCCCCCTGTGTCAACAAGAAAGGAGAGTGTCTCACCTGAGATATCCAGTGAGACTCAGGGCTCTGAGAAAGATACCTTGATGGGGGCCGTGGACCCCGAGTCCCATCAGTCCTCTTCAGTGGTGAGAACAAGCAGGTCAGTTAGTGATGAGTCTGGCAGTGGAGATGAAATCTGTGAGGGTAGGGAGTTAGATGACTTACCCACTCTCTGGTGGACAGGGCAGTTGCACTTCCAGTGACCCTTGAGATTGTAAATGGGACAGGGTCCTCGTGGTGGTGATGGGTCACAGCAAGCTCATGCCCAATGTCCTTCTTTGCCACACTTGAAGTATGGTACAGGAGGGGCTTGGGCACTATCATTGTTGGTTCTCCCGTTTTTTGATTGTTTTTTAGTAAGATTGGGAGCTCTGAGTGCCACAGCCAAAAGTTAGCATTTAAGTTTAGTTTTATTTGAAGGCTCTCCTGTTTTTGTTGTTCCTCTCTGTTGTTGAAGACTCAGAATGCCAGGTTAAGAAGGTCTCGCCATGGGGTCTGAGGGCCAAGTTCTGTTTTTTTTGAGTTTGGCTCCAATGTCAGGAGCCGATTGGGGTAACATTATTTTTGTAACACATTTAAATGTTTATCTTAGTACTGAATAGAATAACATACAGTAACATTAGAGAATAGAGTAGTAGTATACATCACATAAGTTTTTAAGGACTATTATTTGACTGGTAATTTCATGTTGATTTGACCATATTTTATGGGAGTTTTAGAAGGAACAACCTGAGCGCCACCAAATTAACAAGTAAACATATATATATATATATATATATATATATTTATTTTATTTATTTTTTTTTTTTCCTTTATGTGAGTACTGGGAACCAAACTCAGGACCTCACACTTGCCAGGCAGGTGCTTATGCTGCTGAGCTATATCACCGGCCACCATACATTTTTTTTTTTGTGGGTACTGGTGGTTGACCTCAGGACCTCATGCGCCAGGAGGTGCCTGTGCTGCTGAGTGATATCACTGGCCCTTTTTTCATATGTGGGTTCCAGGAGTCAAACTCAGGAACTTGCGCTTGCCAGGCAGGCACTTATGCTGCTGAGGTATCTCACCAGCCCCTTATTTTTTAATAAATTAGTTTCACAAGTTTTCCTCAACATACATACATTTCTAGTATTGTCATTATCTCTCTATTTTTTATGTTTAGTAGGACAAGACTTTTATTATACAGAATCCTTTCATATCAAAAGTATATTTCTTACATTTATAGCTTTCTTAGTATTTTTCTTTTCCCACTTGCTATAACCTTTAACAGTAAATTTGACTGTAGCTGCTTGGATTTTTTTTTTTTTTTGTGGGTACCGGGGGTCGACCTCAGGACCTCGCGCGCCAGCAGGCGCCCGTGCCGCTGAGCGATATCACCGGCCCCTTTTTCGTATGTGGGATCCGGGAGTCGAACTCGGGCCCTTGAGCTTGCCGGGCAGGTGCTTAAGCCGCTGAGCCATCTCACCGGCCCAGCTGCTTGGATTTTAAAGTGTCCCATCTTTTTCTTTTCTTTTCTCCGATAGCAAATTTGACTAATTGCCAACAGACCTCTGAGTAACCTTGAATCAGTGTTTTGATTTTAAAACAACAGAGCAGAGAGCAAGTTAGTCTTATAATAGCCATTAAGGAGTTTGTAGTGCACGGGAAATGATTTATGTACATTAATTCAAACTGAAAACCAAAAGTACGTTTACCAAATAGTTAAAATTTGTAATTTGATTTCTCCTGTAAAACTTCCCTAGATGCTTGTAGGCAGTGCCAGGGTGGTGATGTCAGGACTTGCCACTGGGGTAGCGCTCACACTGCATGCAACCAGGAGTTTATATGTGGGAATTGATCTGCAGGTCTGGGCTTTCTGGTGACAATATTTCATACTCTACTGGTTGCCTGGGAATCAAGCATTCACCTACCAGCCAGCCTATGCCAAAAGGGGGCCATTTAAATATACATAGAGTGCAGAGCCTCTTTGGCTTCATCTTTACCCCATAGTCTACCTTAAACTTATCAAAATTCTTAATCATGCATTCCAAAACAGTCAGTTTACTGCCATCTGAGCCCACTTTAGCTTGATTTAGAATAAAAGAGCAGTTTATCTCAGCAAACTGCCCCTTCCCTATTCCCCCAGCTGTAGAAACAAAGGTCTGAGGCTGATGAAATTGAAGAAGACAGCTGTTACTGTGATGGCATGGGGTAGATGATCTGGGTCTCCTGGAGTTTCCAGGTAGAGAAGTGTGAGGGGCAGAAAAGGCAAGAGTAGAGTGGCCACTAATCCTGCAAACCAAATGACAGATTCAACTGTGACCTGAAATTGCAGGTGTATTTGGGGCAACACAAACACACAAAAGGACAAACAACCCAGGAAAAATATTCACCACTCCCAAACAGACAATTTGGAATAAATTCAGAGGCAAGCTCTGATCAAATTCTTAGGTATGCTGGGAAAACAAATTCAGAGACTGCAAGCTCTGTCCAAACTCCCAGCTTACACTGACACTGAATGACCACCATGTCTGGGCTCTGGGCCTTTCACAAATGTTTCACAAGTTTAACCAAATGCCAGTTCAAACAAAACAAGTCCCTGGATGAACCTCAAAGTGAAACTGAAAACAAAATCTGAATTTTACTTTGGTCGGGAGGCGGGGCTCATTTGTTCCATTTCATAGCCATGGCTTCCTGCCCTACAGTTGTCTCAGGTGTCCAGTTGAAACCAACTGGGGCACCCTGTCACTATAGGATCGACCAACAGGCAAGGAGGCATTGGGCCCCCTCAAATAAGGACCTTCTTGTGAGGTATCTTGCTGGGGCCTCCAAAATGTTAGGGCAAAATCACGAGACTCACTCACAGAGACCGATTACGATTTCAAGCAAGCTTTCTTTTATTGGCTGGTGGATGATGTCCCAGCCTCAGCTAAGACATCAAATGACCAGTCTTTATTCTCAGGGGTTTTTATATGTTACAAGTTTCCCCACGAGTCCCACCCCCCATAACCATAGCACCCAAATTACACCACATCATCTTTCTGGAGTTTCACAAGAACATCACTAGATTTATTACAAGACCCTCTCCAAACATCTGGTCTGTTTGTAACCCAGGAAGGGGTCAATGGTCAGCCATCAGGCTGTAACTGTTTGCTGTAACTGTTTGTTCTTCCTTTTATGGGTTTCATGGTTAACTGGGAAGGGGTCTGAGGAGTGACTTTATCTACATGTTAGTGCCTTAATATCTAACAGGGTTGGGGACTGAGTGCATCTAGGCATTAAGTGAAGACAAAATAGAGTCTAAAAAAGAAAATGGAGTCACTTTAGCTATATCAGTGCTGGTCCTTGAACTCAGGGCCTTGTGCATGTTAAACAAGTGCTTTACCATCTGAGAAACATTGGTAGTCCTCTATGTTGTTCTTTTTCTTGGGCTTTTCTTGTTGAGAGTATTTTTTCAGTGTTCCAATCTCCTCCCCACTTATACTTCTGCTCAGGTTATCTATAGCATCATGTCTCAGTTTCACTAGTCTGTGTGAATAGAATTTTTTCATTTAATCTGTTATCCAATTTGTTGGTGTACTATTGCTCATTGTACTTGCTATAAGCATTTATATTTTGTAAAACTGTTAGTAACATCCTATTTCCCCTTTCTTGTTTTAGTTATTTGAATCATTTATGTTTTCTTAGTCTATCTAGCTAACAATTGTTCATTTTGTTGAACTTTTGAAGAACTAAACTTGGCTTTCTTGACTTTTTTCTATTGTTTTTCCATTCTCTGGTATATTGTTCTTCTAAACATTATTATTATCTTTGGTCTTCTGGCTTTGAGTTTAGTTCAGACTTTTAGGAGAGGGAAGAACAGGAAACAGCAGGAAATCAGCCTCTCCCAGATTCGGAATCCAGACACTAGAATATAACAACTTGGGGAAGAAAAGAAGGAGGGAGGTGGATACCTGGGACCCTGGAATGATCTGAAGGGAGAATTAGAACACATGGGGAGAGTGAAGAGACAGACCTCAATGTAGAAAGAGGAGGTGGCACACTGCACTTTCTCCCTGACTCTCAGCTCACGATGTGAGAGAGGAGGCTCTAATTTACAGAGACACAGCATGGTGGTTAATTGATTACTTGTCAACTTGAGTGGGAATGTCCAGCTGAATTGAGTCAGCAAGGTTCTTGGCATGAAAGAGCCATTTTAAGGAGGATTGTTGTCAGAAGAGTATAAAAAGAGAATGGAAGGGAAGGATTTCAGCTGATCTTCCTTGGAGGAGCTTTGTTGTGGCTGATTTTCCTCAGAGGAGTTTTGGCTGTTCTCTCCAGGAGAGCTCTGGTTTTCACCTTCACCTTGGGCATTTTCTCTTGGCTTTCAGAGCAGATTCCTCAGCTTCTAGCACTAGTTTTTGGGCTGCTGGCACAGACGCTTCAGGTTGTAGCATCATCCCTTTGCCCTCCTGTGTGTCCTTTTTGGGGATCATTTGGCTTCCAGGTGTAGACTCATATGTAACATTGCTGTGGGCTCCAGGACTTCAGCTGGATCCTTCAGATCTGCAGCACACAGACAGATCTTTTGCACTCTTCCACATTTGAATCTGTGGGTGCTATTTTAGGCCAATATTGAAAATTTCTGTGTCCTGCATTAAATCTGATTCAGAGCATATGCAGTCTTTTGAGGAGCTTTGGCCAGCCCTGAGAGCTCTTGTAAGCACTGACAAACACACACTATGAAGGCAGGTGACTTCAGAGGCCTCCATGGAGAAATGCACCAGTGAAATGGAGCAGTGGATGCTCTGAACTACAACAGCAGATGAGTGACTCTGGTCCAAGCATCCCCTGGAGAGGGTGCTTGTCCATGTGCCATTTTAGGGAGGGATCAACTGAACCTGAGGCTCAGAGCAGCCATGGGCTAGCTTCCTCAGGACTTCTGGGGACTGGGTGAGGGACAACCCTGGGAGACTCCAGGATCAGGGAATGAAGCCCAGGCCGGCAAGAGACACCGAGTGTTGTAGGCTGAACAACTCAGGCTCTAACACCAAAGCCAGAGGCCAGGGTCAGCCTGAACTTTTGTGGAATGGAAAGCTCCAGAATCAGCACAACATCCTATGCCTACTTCAGGCTTACTGGGATTTCCCAGCACTCCACCCTAATCCTACTGCAGGCTCGCTGGGATCATCTAGCATGGATCTGGGCTCTGTCTGCTTCCTTTGTCTGCCAGTGACAGTGGAGACCTGTTCTGAGTTGGATGCTACCACAAAATTGTAGATCACAGAAGATAACCACAGGCTTGAAATCACATAGAAATTTCTCTTTTTTCTTTCTATCTGCTTTTGTTTTTTTCCTTTTTCCTTGAATGCTTGTTTTTATTTTTAAGGAGTTTTTAAAGTGTTTTTCTCTTTGTTCAGTTCTTATTTTTATTTTTTCTTTCTTTCTTTCCTCCTGTCTTCTCCACCAGTTTCTCAAAGCTTGGGTAATCTTCCTTTGTCCTTTAGTCTTACTTCTAATCTCCTCTTATTTCTCCATTTTTTCCTCTTATCCCTTTTAAATTTTCTCCTCTGAAGGTAAAATCACCTATTGTGTTATTTACTGTATGTAAATTTCTGATTTGTTTTAGATTTTGTTATGCAACCATACATCTTGTACGTATGGTTAAAGTTGGCAAATTAACAGTTACCACAGTTTGTCATTTTCTAGACTGTGCTGGATGCTATTGTTATTACAGATGGTACTACTTTAGGCAAAGTGACATAGTTGGGATCAGTTGTTCTTCCTTGTATGCCAATACCCAGATTGTCTGGGGGTCATAAACAATACCATAGTGTGGAACCAAAGAACTGGATGCTAGCCCAAATATGCAGCAATATCTCATCCCTAATAAATTGAAGAGGCAGCATCTTTGGACTGATTGAAAAGCCAAAAGCCAGCTACACTAGAAGACATCTCTGAAAAGTAGTCCTTTCCTAAGGAGGTCTTGACACTAGTAATAAAGAAATTATTTCTACCATAGGAAATTTTCAAGCATCAATGCAGGACACAAATTTAAAAAATAGAAAATGAGAAAATATGGAAGGAAGATGCAACTCTAGACCTTTAGCTCACCAAGGCATATCTAGGGGACAGTGAGGTGGAAGAAATCAAAAGCCATCCAGCTGAACTTTCTGAAATGGTAGCAGTGGAAGTAACAAAGTAGACGAATGAGGCTCTAGAAAAAAAAAGAAGTCAGAAGTAATTTCGCAGATAACTAAAGAGATGATGAGCATAATGAAGGATATTGTTAGTGAATCTAGAGTAGATACAGATAACAAAAAGAAGATCTTAGGAAAATGATGGAAAACATGAATACCTAACATAGGAAAGAACTGGATTCCATGAAGAGGATTCAAACAGACAGCTTTTTCAGTAAAATTTTACGGAAAGTATATGCAGCAGAATCAACGTGAGGGCAGAATATCAGACAGGTTACAGGTAGTGATCATCAAATGAAAGACTTCTTGAAAGTGGCAGGGGAGCACAAAAAATTCAACCCAACAAAGAATGCAAAGAAGAATAACATAAGATTGATAGGAATCAATGAAAAATCAAAATATAGCACAAAGGACATAAAAAACCTGTTCACTGAAGTAATGGCAGAAAACTTCCCAAGCATGGAAAAAGAATTTGACATACGGATAAGTGAGGCATATAGAACTCCAATTAGTCATGATCAGAGTTTAGTTTATTCATTTCGATTTCCTTTATATATAAATTTGGGGCGTGAACCTGAGATCATCTTTATATTTATTTAATTTATTTGTTGTCATTGTTGTTTTTCATTAATTTTATTGGTACATTTTAGATACTCATAATGATCACATTTATTAGAGGAAGTTTGTGCCTGTACATGATATTTCTTGATTCTTCTTTTTTCCCCAATCCCTTCTCCTCCCTTCAACCCCTATTCCTCTCCTTATTTACAAAAGCTTTGTTTCAATTTTCTTCTATTCTCTTTTTCTATTTTCCCTTCTTTCCTTTCTCCATTCCTCATCCCTGTTCCCCTTCCCATTTGAATATTCCTATTTCCCAGTATCTGTTACACATTCTGTTCCTTATTTACCCTTTCAGTTTCTCCCACCAGAGAAACAATGTGATATTAAAACATATGTGCTCAATTTATTTCACTTAATAGTATGGACTCCAATTTTTTCTTTTCCCTTCCTTCCTTTCACCCTCCCCCACCCTAGTTCCCTTTCCTTTTGAAGAATATTTTCCTATTTCACAATACCTACTATACACTTTGGATCTTATTTACACATTTGGTTTCTTGTACTAGAGAAATGATGTGATATTTAAACATATGAGTCTGATTTACTTCACTTAAGAGTATGATCTCAAGGTGCATCCATTTACCTAGAAATATCTCATTTATCCTTCTTTATAACTGAGTAGTATTACATTGTGTAAAAAAAACCCCACATCTTCTTTATCCATTCCTCAGTTGATGGGCATTTGGGTTGTTTCCCAGCTCTAGCTATTACAAATTATGCTGCTATAAACATGGGTGCACATATATTGCTGTGGTATGATGTTTTTAATTCTTCTGGGAAGATTCTCAGAAGGGGAATAGGTGGTTCAAATGGGACCTCTAATCCTAGTTTTTTGAGGAATCTCCACACTGACTTCCACAGTGGTTGCACCAGTCACTCCCACTGACAGTGGAGAAGGGTTCCTTTTCCCCCACAGCACCACCAACATATATTATTGGTTGATTTTTTGGTGATAGCCATTCTTTCTGGGGTGGAATGGTTAAGGCATTGCCACGTACTTTATATATATATATATATATATATTTATGTATATATATATTTATGTATATATATATTTATGTATATATATATTTATGTATATATATGTATATATGTATATATGTATGTATATATGTATGTATATATATATTTGACTACAATTTCCCTCTTAGAACTGCTTTCTTGTGTCCATAATTTTTCATGCTTTTCTTTTCATATTAAATTGTCTCAGAATATTTTCCCGTTTCTCTCATGATTGATTCTTTGCAGGTGCTCCCAGCATGATACCATGGTGTAATCAATCCAGGGGTTCCTGGCCTTAGCTGGGACTATGATAGTTGGCATTTCATCCTCCAAATCAATGAGCAAAATAAAATTTTTATGAAATCATTGTGTTCATTGATTAAAGCCTCACAAATAATTTAATGAGTATAAACTGATTATGATACAGCAAGGTAGCACAGGGGCTTTCCTTAGAAAATATAAGTTCTGAGTATGCAATTAACTGACTTTTAGTGCAAGGAGAATATAACCTCTAATATCTTCCTGGGGCAGCTAATTTCATGCTCTCAGCTTGTTGCTTTTCATATGAACTTACTGTGACTCACAGGTTCAGTTCAGTTTATGGGTTAATACTTAGCAAAGGTGCTAACAGTGAGACAGTGTTGTAGAAAAAACATGAGGTATGAGCCATCCTTGGTGGCATTGAAGGATTTTTAAATTTCCAATGTTCATGTGGTCAAGTGAGTTCATTGTTTAACATTCAATGAGGATTGTTCTTGTGAGACCAGTGCTGTACATTAAAATCAGATATGTGTCATCCTTGGTGGCTTCATTTGAATTTCAATATATTCTATTTGGTTTCTGTTCTCAATCAGTACAGCTGCCTTTGAGCTCATTTTTCACAGCCTCCAATCTTGGTTCTTTTGTGCTTAGCTCACAGCATTTAGTATTTGGTAGCTAGAACATAGTGCTTTAAGGGCCAGATAGGGAAGCTGAGAGTAAAAATGTCTTCGCTTAAGTCAGTGAGTCTAGTGCCTCTTAACAATGCTGTTTCAGTTGTCCCGTCATTTTCCCCACAATTGCATGTGTGGTCCAATCTTGCTGTTTGCAAACTCTCCCATCTGTTAGCTTCTATCCAATTCCAAAGCTGTTTGTACTTTTATGGTCTATTTATAGTGGTAACCCCAGTCCTTGGTATTAATTCCTGTATGAATCCATTTTCTTGTACTAATATTTGATAACTAGGACTGAGTATTTTCTAAAGAAAAGAACTTTCTTTAGCCCAATGTTGTGGAGGGTGAAAGTGCAAATGTCATAGCACCAGCCATTGCCGAGGGCCCCTAAATGGATGACATCTCAACAGATGACATCATGGTAGCAGCACCTGCAAAGTGGAGCAATCCTATCAAGACAGGATGCCTGGTCTTGGGGAAGGAAGAGTAAAGACTCCCACTATACTTCATTCCTTGAAGGTTCCATTACTTCTTTTCTTTTTTTGTGGGTACTGGGGTTTGAACTCAGGACCTCGTGTGCCAGCAGGCACCCCTGTTCTGAGCGATATCACTGGCCCTTTTTTGAATGTGGGTACCAGGAGTCAAACTCAGGAGCTCGCGCTTGCCAGGCAGGTGCTTATGCCACTGAGCTATCGCACCAGCCCCCAAGTTCCATTACTTCTTAACATCACCACACTGGAGACCAAGCTCCAATGTATGATCCCTTGGGTGTGCAAAAAACATCTGAATTGTAACTATAATTTTCCACATGCAATAACTATACATTTTAATGAAATATGATATACTCTACTTTTCATTCTGAGTCTTTGAAAAACTATTAAGTTCACATGAAATTTTACAGCAAATATCACTCGGGCGCCACTTCATTTCGAGAGCTCAATACCTAGTGTCTGCTACATCAGACAGTGCATGACTCACTCACCAGGAGAAGGCACAGAGCCTTAATGACAGTTGAGTATAGATGAGGAACATGATGGGCAATTGTCAAAGAGTCAGAAGGCCATTTACTCTATTGTGAGACATTATTTGGCCACAGAGAAAAGGGTGTGGAAGTAAGTAAAAGACTTTTTTTTTGCAGATGTTTAGTGCTGTAAATAAGGGATATGTTCATGCACATGACTTTGAGGTCAAAGCACTTCTTTGGGCATCTGATGATCTGAGTTTGACTCATAATTCAACATGGACCCACTGTCTGACATGGAAGCAGTCTGTTCACTACTATGGTCCTTAGTTTTCTCATCTGGAAAATGAGAGCACTAACAATATCTTCCTCATAGACTTATTTGGGGATTGACTGAGTAAAATTTGGAAGGCAATTGATTCTGTTCCTGCTGTGCAGTGTATGTTGGGCATGGAGTGTTTTCTCCTGCTGAAGTATTCCTGAGTTTGCATTCCCGAGAGAGGCTTACTGAAATTGATTTCTATAAGGCATAGCCGTGTAGATTTTATACAATATGGTTTTTTTTTTTTTTTTGTGGGTACCGGGGGGTCGACCTCAGGACCTCGCGCGCCAGCAGGCGCCCGTGCCACTGAGCGATATCACCGGCCCCCTTTTCGTATGTGGGTTCCGGGAGTCGAACTTGGGCCCTCACGCTTGCCGGGCAGGCGCTTAAGCCGCTGAGCCATCTCACCGGCCCTGGTTTTGTTTTTGAATGGTGCACATTGTTCACCTATTGGACTGTCCTTCTATAGGAGTGATAGGTGCTCAATTGGCAGAAATTGTTGTAATTTTTTCAGAGCTCTGAGAACTGCAAGACAGATGAACGGCACACTGATTTGGAGTGAAGAGAGGAAATGTCCTTGAAGAACTGGTCAGGCTGAGGATCGGGCCTCTTAGAAGGAATAGTATCTTTTAGAATGAGATAACCCATTTCTGTGAAAAAGATTAGAACCTTCTGGAGTATCTTGTATATGTTCTACAGCATTTCAAAACTTTGATTTATTCAACCAGTGCTTGTTAAACATCTATTATGATCCAGCACTGTTTCATTGTTGAAGAGATGGAGGTAGTAACCTAGAGGGCTCCTTGATGTTAAGGATGTCATATTCTGGAGGGAGTGAGACAGCCAATAAGCAGGCAAATAAATTCAGTAATTGTGTATTGCTGAATTGGCAAGAAAGAAAAGAATGCTGTACTGAAAGAAAGTAATTGGGGATCTGGGTAGCTGGGAGAATCAGAGAAGATTCTGAGAAGGTGATATTTTAAGCTGAGACATGAAGAATTAGCCACTGATCACATGAAGAGCCAGGGAAGAGCATTCTAGATATTTGCATCCGTGATGCAAAGGCTCTGAGACAGGAGAGGGCTTGGCTTTGTGGTGGTGAGTGAGATGAAGCAGAGAGAGAAGTTGAGGTCAGAAGAGTGGTTCAGACCTCAGTGGCCAACATCAAGAGACTGTGTTCTGTTAAGTGCATTGGGAATTCTCCTTTCTTTGCTACTTTTGGGATTTGCCTTTTCCTTGCTCACAAAATGCCCACCTTTGGGAAGCATTTACAGAGTATTTTTGCCCATGATAACAGGAGGAGAGGAATTTCATGGGGCAGGGTCAAGGTCCTACAGTGGTAGAAAAAATGGGCTTGGTGTTCCTGCTGGGAACCTGTGATCATACTGCTGAGCACGCGATACCAGTCCCAATTAGGGTCGAAGATATTAAGTCCCTAAACATTTATGACATATTTGGCTCTTAGCACATCATGTGAGAGAAGGAGTAGTTTAAGTTTAAATAATAGAAGGTCAGTAGTCCAATCTCAGCAAACTCCCACCCTTTAGACTACCCTTTCAACTAGAATTTGAACTCCTATCTTCTCTTCTTGATATAAAAATATATTATGTAATTTTGGGGATACTCTATAACACTTTTCCTCTCTGAGCCACTAAGTTAGGTTTTCTTCATAATGAATGGACAGTTGTGAAGGGATGGTCAAATGTCAGCACTGGGATGATTCCCTGTTCTCTCTGGTCAAAGGCCACATGAGCCAGACTTGCAGCTCTAGGTCCCAAGCCCCCTGCAGGTCCCAGGGCACAATGTGGTCTGTTCTGGGCTCTGTAGTTAGGGGAAGATGTAATCATTCACACCAAGCTTATAGATTAGATGACTCAGGCTGAGGACATTGAACTCAAACAGGCCTGTGCATCAGTCACATTCTGAGGATGCCCACTTGCCAGTACTCTACAGAAAGGAGGTAAAGGAGGCTAGACAGTCCAGGCCCTAGACTACGAACTCCCAGTCTCTAGAACTGTAAAAATAATGCCTGTCCTTTACAAATCACCAGTCTCAAGTATTCTGTGTTAGCCACACAAAGTGAACTAAGACAATAAGTACGATTAGGCTGGGATGTTCTCAGAGCCTGTGATCTTTTGAAGTTGCCAACGTTCTGTAATTTCCCTTTTTGCCTTGGTTTAATCACCTTTTACTTTCTCCCTTCTTGGCCACTTAAATGGCTCTTACTGTGATATGCCAGAGACATTTGAAACGTCTGCCTTTTTGCTGATACCATGGGTCCTGTGAACACAAAACTTTGTCCTGGCCGATGGGAAGTACACGACATTGTTACTCGAGGTTCTCATTTTTGCCTGAGTAAGGTGTAGAGTTATAGTCACTATCCTTTCAGAAAGCCTGGGCTAAGGTGACTGTTCCCTCTCTCCCACTCATTCTTTGTGGCCTTGGAGTGCTAAGCCTGTGTTCAAAAGGGAAGACCTCGAGATGTAGAGCTAGAACTAAATTGGAATCACGGCTCTGCTAGTAGTTAGCTACATAACCCTGGATGGGTGAGTTAGTCTTTCTGGGGCTTAGTTCTCTCATTTTTAAAATAGAGTTTATGAAAATACCTATCTCATAGGATTGTTGGAGGGATTGTATCATTTAATGTGGGCTAAGTATTTAGAGCAATTAATATTAGCTATCACTTCCTGAGATGAATGGTGTGTGTTGTGTGTATACTAGAATGATATCTGATGTTATTCTTCTTTACACCCTTTCTCTGTAGTCCACTGCACAAGCCTCTAGCATTTAGAGCTCAGGGTCTCCAGGGTGGGTGTCTTCTCTCGGTTCCATCCCATCCTTCTTTGTGCTCCATCCTGCCCACAGGAACTCTTAGTTCTTGGATGTTCTGGAGGACCTGGGGGACCCCACGTGATATACAAGGTAAGGAGAATAATGAGGAGGGCAGGTGTCTTTGAAACTCTTAGAGGGATACAAAAACATGAGAGACAGGAAGTCCCGAAAAGGTCTTGTGATGGTGATAATTGGAACGTTGTGCTTTTAGGTGAATTCTAGTTACTTTCCCTTATAGACAGATAAGCAAACAGGCCCAGACATAACCAAGGCCTCACACTTTCCATCCCTCAAGTTCTGTTCATTTTCTTGCCTTTCTACCTTTTACTTGTGTTTTTTACTTTAATCAGATTTATTGGTACATTTTAGATGTACATAATGAGCACATTCATCATAGAGAATTTGTATCTCTACATGATATAACTTGATTCTTTTTTTCCCATTCCCCTACCCTCCCTTCAACCCCTCCTCCCCTCCTCATTTACAAAAGCTTTGTTTCCATTTTTTCTTTCTTTTCTCACTGTTTTTTTTACTTTGCCCTTCTTTCCTTTTCCCCTCCCCCTTCCTTCTTCCCCTCCCCATTTTAATATTTTCTTTCTATTTCACAATACCTAATATACATTTTGATCCTTATTTCCACTTTCAGTTTCTCACTCCAGAGAAACAATGTTTTATTTACACGTGTGTCCAGTTTATTTCACTGAAGAGTACGGTCTCAAGGTGCATCCATTTACCTAGGAATGTATGAAGTTTATCCTTCTTTATGGCAGAGTAGTACTCTGTTGAATAAAAACCCCACATCTTCTTTATCCATTCCTCAGTCGATGGGTATTTGGGCTGTTTCCAAGATTTGGCTATTAATAACTGTGCCACTATAAAAATGGGTGCACATGTATCACTGCAGTATGATGGTTTTAATTCTTCCAGGAAGATACCCAGAAGAGAAATAGCTGAATGTAATCCTAGTTTTTTGAGGACTCTCCACCCCGATTTCCATTATGGTTGCACCAGACTACATTACCACTAACATTGGAAGAGTGTTCCTTTATCCCCACAGCTCTACCAGCATTGATTATTGGTTGATTTCTTGATGATAGCTGTTCTTTATGGGATGAGATGGAATGGTTAAGGCATTGTCATGTAATATATATATGACAAAATTCCCTCTTAGAACTGCTTTCTTGTGTCCATAATTTTAGTGCTTCTGTTTTCATTTTAAGTTGTCTCAGAATACTTTATAGTTTCTCTTATGATTGATTCTTTGCAGGTTCTCCCACCACGATGCCATGGTGTTATCCATCCAGGGGTTCCTGGCCTAGGCTGACACTATGATATTTGGCATTTTATCCTCCAAATCATTGAGCAAAATAAAATTCTTTTTTTTAATGAAAGCATTGTGTTCTTTGATTAAAGCCTCCCAAATAATTTTATGAGCATAAACTGATTCTGATCCAGAAAGTTTGCACAGGGGCTTTTTTCAGAAAATATAAGTTCTGAGTATACAAGTAACTGACTGTTAGTGCAAGAGAATAATCTCTAATATCAACCTGGGGGGCATATTCATATTCTCAGCTTGTTGATTTTCATATGAACTTACTGTGACTCACAGGTTCAGTTCAGTTTTGTGGGTTAATATTTAGCAAAGAAGCTAACAGCGAGACGGTGCTGTAGAAGAAACATGAAGCATGAGCCATCGTTGGTGGCATTGAAGGATTTTGAAATTTCTAAGGTTCCTGTGGTCCACTGAGTTCACTGTTTAACATTCAATGAGGATTGTTCCTGTGAGACCAGTGCTGTACATTAAAATCAGATATGTGTCATCCTTGGTGGCTTCATTTGAATTTCAATATATTCTATTTGGTTTCTGTTCTCAATCAGTACAGCTGCCTTTGAGCTCATTTTTCACAGTCTCCAATCTTGGTTGTTTTGTGCTTAGCTCACAGCATTTAGTATTTGGTAGCTAGAACATAGTGCTTTAAGGGCCAGATAGGGAAGCTGTGAGTAAAAATGTCTTCACTTAAGTGAGTGAGTCTACTGCCTCTTAACAATGCTGTTTCAGTTGTCCCCTCATTTTCCCCACAATTGCATGTGTGGTCGGATCTTGCTGTTTCCAAACTCTCCCATCTGTTAGCCTCCATCCAATTCCAAAGCTGTTCTGCTATAACAGGTCTATTTATAGTTGTAACCCCAGTCCTTGGTATTAATTCCTGTAGTCAATGTCCCTTATGACAGATAATCGAACAGGCCCCGACATATCCAAGGCCTCATGCTTCCCCTTCCTCAAGTCCTATTGATTTTCTTGTCTTCATGTCTTTTAAAGGGGAGAGAGGTGAAGGAAAGGAATAAGGTGAACTGTGTCAAATCTTGCTCTGAGCTTTGGTGAAGTGTGATTTTATTTTGTAACACTTATCCCAATTTAGAATTCAGTATAGCATTTACTGATAGTTGTATGCGTTCATGGCTTTTTCTCTACTTAGAGGTTAAATTAATCTCCTGAACACAGCCTCCTGAACACAGCAGGCACACAGCCCAAGCAAGATACAATGGCAGTGAGGTGAGGCAAGAGAGAATGCCCCTGGAGCTGCCTCTGTCATCACCACCTCTTGCCATGAAGCCGAGAGAGTTCACTGCTCCTCTCCTCCAGCAACCAAAGCTAGATATTGCATGATTTGCCAAATTGGCTAGAAGATCAAGTTTGGTTCTTCTACAAAGGATCAGTACTCGAGAGTTGTTATAGTTTAGATGAAGAATGTTTCTCAGAAGTCTCAAGTGTTCAGAGGTGGGTCTTTGGGAATCCAACTAGATCATGGGGTCTTTTAACTTAATATTAGATTAATCTATGAATGAATTCATAGCCAAATGTGTTCTTAGCAGGTGGGCTTGGTTAGAAGAGGTAGGCCACAGGGAAAGTGCCTTTGGGGAGTATATCTCTCTTTCTGGCCCTTCTTTATCTGCTTCCTGGCTGTGGCAAGTTAAGCAGCTTTTGCCCCTACACCATGCTGTTTCTGCCTTGCAGTCAACTGACTAGGGACTGAAACTCTGAAACCATGAGCCAAAATAGGCCTCTCTTCCTTGAAGATATGGGTTTCAGGTGTTTTGTTCCAGAGGTGGGAAAGTTATAATGATAAGAGTTGAGTTAGACATAAAATGTTGCTTACATCTAAGAATAAAACTTTTGTCTTCTGAAGATTTCAAAGTTTCAAATTTGAGTTGAATACTCAAGTCATTCCAGTACAATGCAGACTCTGTCTACTGAGCGCAAGTCACTCAATCAGTCAAAGTCAGGATAAATGGCTTTATATGACGTTCTATTAATGCACAGCAATATCAAACTCATGGTCATCCTTGTATCACCGATTCCTCAGATGGCATATCCATTTTTATTGATATATGAGCCTAATGGCTTCTGAATATTACTTGAGATTTGACTTTCAACTTTTGCAAAGAACCCTGAGAAAGAAATGCAGACATTCAGTGTTAAGAAGGATTCTTAATCATACCTGTAAGATTGGTGTAGTGTAAGTGTCTGTTTTTATCTTCGATTGAAATAGTATATGTCTTAGTCAACTTTGTATGCCAAACACTTAGAGCAGAGGTTTTAAAGTGCGTGTTGAATACATCACTACAGGAATGAGTTAATGGAAGACAAGGGATGGTTTGGATGTTTTTCTAACACATAGTGTCTTTCTGCACATGTTCAACACAACTTTGTGCGCAAGACTCTTTATGTTAGAGGATGTTATTTGTGTGGAACTGCAAGGCACAAAGAACCTGTCTTCTTTCATTTCCTTTTACAGAGCAAGACCATTTGGAAATGGTTAGGACATAGTGCTGGCTACATTTTAGTCCCAAGCAGCGAATGGATTGTTTCTGTTGGTATAGATCCCAGCATGCTGGCCAGGTCCTGAGATGAGAAGGGCAGGTGGAAGGCCATAGTAAGCCTAATTATAACAGGATCTTTGTATGTAGTTTGGAGGAAGATGAAAACGTATGAGTTTCCACAGGGATTTTGTTTCCAAAAGGAAGCAGGAAGGCTTTGGGTTTAGGTGAGATACATAAGTCGTCTTTAGCTATGAGACTCTGGTCTTTCCTTATTTGGATGTATTGTGTGAACCTCTCTGGTTGAGAACATAGAGAGAGGGAGCTCCTACATCAATACGTTTAATATCTTCATGACTTGCATCCTCGTTTCTCCTTCCTATGATGAGGTGGGTCCTTAGTTCTGCAAGACTCATGGGGGAACTGCTGAGCCAGTAACCCTGGGGATAGGAGCTAGACTCTCAACCCATTTGCTGTTGCAGTCTGGAGTCTGGCTATTTCTCATCCTGATCCTTGTCAGGGAAGGTCACGAGTTGAATACTGGTGTACCAGAGCAGTAGAAGAGTTCTCCAACTGCCTTCCTATTAGCTCATATATAATATTTTTTGTGATTCATATCTTTTGGGAAGCCCCTTGGAGTCATTGAACCTCATTTCCTACCTCCATAAGCGTGGGTTAGTAGCAGGAACTTATTAAACATTGCCCACTAAAGTTAAGTAAGGGCATGAGAGATGTATTATTTCCTGATCTTTCAATCCTAATTTTTCTGGGGACTGATTGCCTCCAAGTTTCCCATGTCTGGCCTTTGTGGATATTCAAGTTTGGTGCCATGCTTTTCCTTAATTTCATTTGCAAAGAGCTCAATTTTCTCAGAGTTTCCATAGCTGTCTCACAGGTACACTTCCCTCTGAGCCCATTTATGTGCCTCTCGCATTATTTGAGGCAACTCTTGTTCAAGTAGACTGTGTGCGAGGAGACCTATGCCTGGCACAATACCTACAGATGACATTAACTTCCTTGGCTTTGAATGAATGCAATAGATCTATTTGTTTATTACACTTTGCAGAGATAAGTATGAATTTTATCAAGGACCTCCTAGAAGAAGACTTCACTCAAAATTGACACACTATTATGGTCAACAATCTCCTGAGTAAAGAAAAGATGTGGGTGAGATTGTGAATTAATGTATTTTATTATTGAGATGTCAGGCCAATGCCCAGCAGCCCTAGAGATTTACAAGCCAGAAAGATGGGACAAGCTGGTAAGAGGTCTTTGGTAACTTTTGAGTTTTACAGATAGATAATACTGATGAATTGTTTATTGATTTCCCACAGACTATGGACTGAAAAGAGCTCAAAGCCAGGTTGTGTGATTCTTTTCCAAATGCAGATGGTGAGGGCACTTGATTTCCCTACCGGTGATAGACACCCTCTCAATTTCATGGAAAGGAAATAATAAGAAAGCATAAAGAAAACAAGATGTGCACAAGCACAGCTATTTATGGCAAGTTTTAAGAAATTTCAGGGTTTTTTGTTATACTTTCCTCTATTTGACAGGCTAAGCATACACAGTCTATGGCTCAGAGAGATAATAATGAGCCCGTGTGATATTAAAGCATTCTATCGCAGGTCTTTCCCATCAGGAATTTGGTGGGAGTTTACAGGGGACAGATAGATCAGTTTCAAAAACAAAACCAGACAATGCAAAATAAAACAACTTGTGCCTCTCTGCCTCTGATTCCTACTGCCACAAAGAAAAAGCTGAAATTATCCTTCGGGAGTTCTTGCTGCTGCATGTATGGCCTATAGCAACATCCATCATGTCACTGGCCATGCAGGCTGTTATTCTTGTCTTCTCTCCTTTCATCTTCTGTGTTCTCATGCATGCAATGTTCCAGGGAGATGGGACTATTCTTTGTTAAGGATCTAACTTACTATCTATGGCAAACCCCTTTGTAGGGCTGCCCCCAAAGCAGCAAGAATTGATAGTACTCAAAGCAGCCACCAGCTCTATCTCATCCATGTTGTGTTTGCCCACAGGGGCTCTGTTCTCAACAGAATCTTGCAGATCAGCCTGAACTTGCAGTGATGGTGGCCAAGGCCTGGATGGTTCCTCTTGTATTAATGATCTAAGAAGATGGAGTGGTCTCCAAACACTCAGAGGAAAGGACCTGCGGAAGCTGAGCCATCTCATCTGAGTCAGTTCACCCAAAATAACTGGATTCCTCTGCTATGCAAAGTATTCTAAGCTTGGGAATAGAAAAACAATGGTGAATAATATCCAGGCTGTTTCCTGGATAATTTTCCTTTCTTGAAAAGAAAACATGCACGGAAACCTCCTGTGGTACAGAAAACTGTAACCGCAGTGAGTGTGGGGCACAGAAGTTGCCTAGAAGAGGAAGTGGTTTTATTTGTTGGAAGTGATTTGTTAGGAAATACTCTACCAATTTTTTTTTTGCCCTAGGTGTGTTTTAAAGGATGATTAGGAATCCTCTAGGAGTCCCAGGGGAATTCTAGGCTGAGGAAACTGCATGTGTAGATATCTCTAGACATGCCTTGTTTTGATGGATCTCAGGTATTTTCGGAATAAGGGTAGCCATGGAGACAAGTGGAATTAGAGGAAATTTAATGCTGTTGGCTTTATTGAGTTTCTGATAAGAATAAATAATCTTTGTCCTTACGATAACACTGATAGAGTTTGTTTAAAAATTGATTTTCCACATCATATGAACTCAATGGAGGACAAAGTCAGGTGTGCATGACTCTTTGCCAGGTGCCAAGCTGGAGAGGGCACCTGTCTCCTCCAGTTTGAGGTGATGCACAGGTGGCCTTTCTACGGGCTGGAGCCCTGGCCCACCTCTTTTTCCAACACATAAATATTCCAGGCTGTTCTCACTGAATCACAGTTAAGCATCCAAGTGGAGCTCTGTTGGCAGAGCCTTGCAAAGGACTTGACAATCAGCTGGAAGGAAAGCTCAGAGGAGAGAATTGTGGAAGGAAATTGACGATGGACCTGATTCCAAACTTCTCTATGGAAGCCTGGGTTTTCCTGGCTCTCAGCCTGGTGCTCCTTTATCTGTGAGTAACTGTCCAGACTCCGCTCCTCTGTAAGCTTGTATTTGGTTACTGACCAGACTTCCTTATTCCTCATCTGTATGAAAAAAATCAAAAGAAAATGGAAGGGAAGTTGTTAAAATCCTGAAGAAGTTACTATTTACTTAATCAGATCTCCTGAGCATCCCATTCCCAAACTTCTATTCTCGTGGCTAGGAGGGTTGTTTATATGAATTATTCTTGGGAATGAATTTATTGATTCTCAGATTGAAATTAATGAACCAGAATTCAGCAGATTCAGATAATAAAGAACTGACTGCTATGTGCAGTGGGAACTTCATTTTTTCCCAATCTCTAGGTATTCTGGGGCGGAATAGGATGGCTTGGGGTTTTGTGCCATTATCCTTGTCTTCTTGTGTGTGTGTTCCATAGGAGGTTTGTGGAAGCATTGTCCCCTGTGGACACATGGGTTGTTCCTGTTCATTTCCTCCCACCCTTCTTAGTATCATTTACATGCATGAAATGTCCCCCGAGTTCATGAGGGGTTCAGACCCCTCTTTTCTGTTTTCTGAGATGATCTCCTAACTCTCTGTGCTCCTAAAACTCAATTCCTTCAGCCTGCAAGGTGGAGTATTATTTACTTCTCAATGATAATTTTCAGGGTTGAGGAGAAATGAAAGAAATCTTGAAATTGTATTCTATTTTTTTTCTTTTCCTTCCAGTCTCTGGGAGTTTAAGATCAGTATAGAGGCTTATTTCTCCCTTATATGAAATCTGCTAGGAGCCTGAAACAGCAAGAACCTGCAAAACTAGCTTGGATTTTAAGTATCTTTACCTCTCATTTCTAGTCCAGGAGGATGAATCCAAACCTCTCAGTGAAGGAATACGTGGCATCTTGGAACAGGTGGAGAGAGATGTTATTTCTATGTGTGAATAAGATTGCATCCCCCAGGTCATATTTGATGACAGTCTCAATTTCAGTTTTATAAAGAGTAGCAATTCATGATTGTGTGCATTTATGAAATACAGGCCTGAGTTAAGAAGTACCTGATTGGAAACAGAGATATGACTTAATGGAAAGGAAAAAAACATATAAGAACATCGTTACCATAGGCCAGTGATGTGAACCTTTTAGAGATGAGTACTCAAACTGCAACCCAAAACCCCCTTATGTATTGCAAAGTGCCAACACTACAATTAAACCTGAGTACTGAGTTTGTTTTAAAAGAAAAACAATGCATGTGCCATAGGTTTGCCTCCACTGCCATAGGGTATCCCTGACTCTGTGTGAGTGAGTGGATGGAGTTATGGAAAATCGTATCATTGGAAGAGAAGAAAAAGTCATATTCCTCCTTTCTACCTCAACTGAAAATCCCCACTCCAAGAGAGAGTCAATTTCCAATACCGACACAATAAAATAAAATGCCATGGAGGAAGTCTGGCTTGAATTACTCATGAGCACTCAAGTTGAAGGATGTTGTATCAAGTATTCACTCTAGGATAGGGATCATGAAGCCTTCAGCCACTTTTAGCTAACTATTGTGAATTGTTAGATATCTCTCCACAAAGAAAGGACAGGGGATAAGCAAATGTAATTACTGTTGTAGCTTTCTTATCATTTACTGACTACATGCTACCTCTCTGGCGTGACGGTTCCAATTCCTGAGTCAGTGGCTGGCCAGCTCCCATGTGTATAAAACTATGAGCTCTGTAAGCTGACTACTTTCTCGTTTGCTTTATAGATATGGGTCCTATTCCCATGGACTCTTTAAGAAGCTGGGAATTCCTGGGCCAACACCTCTGCCTTTTTTTGGAACTATTTTGGCGTACCGGAAGGTGAACGTTGTTACAGCTTCTTTTTCTTCTTTGCTTCTTCTGGTTGCAAAGACCAGCTTAGCTCCTTTAGTAAAAGTGCTCCTTGGGAGGAAGTTCTGTGAATTCAGGCTTTCAGAAACTGTGTGGCCCCCTCAAAGGAAGGTCAGAGTGTTCCTGGGGCTGTGTTGCCAACTCTTTGGAGCCTTATTTGCACAGCCCAGATCCCTGGCACGTCGTCACCTGATGCTCAGGACAAAGTGTTCAGAATTTGTGAGCATCAAAGGAAAATTTTGTTTTTGCCTAGTGCAGAGCCAGGAAGGTCAGGTACACTTAGTATTTGAAGAAAAGAATTCTAAACAGTTTTCCTCTGTCTGAAAAAGCAGTAATTTTCTCTGAAACTTCCACTGATCAACTTTTTAGATTTATTTGAGATCTATATTTCTATAAAATTTTTTATTGTGGGTAGCGGAATTCGACCTCAGGACTTCGCTCTTGCCAGGCAGGTGCTTATGCCAGTGAGCTATCTCACCAGCCCCGAAACCTTTTTTTTTTTTTTTTTTTTTTTGCGTAGTTGGAATTCCCAACTGAAACAGCATCAAGAAGATTTGATTTTAAGTTTCAGAAGTGAAAACTCAGAGCAATCATTTAATTGACTGTGTCCTATGTGGGGTGGTGGCATCGCCCCATCTTTCCATGTTGAATGGGACACAGGAAGATGAGTCCATCTTGTTATTCCTCACCTGGTAATGTTCCCTCTCAACAAAATCCCTGAAAATTACATACATCTGCTAGACTAAAGAGGTCACTGGTGTCTTCCTCTTCCTAATTCAACCCAAATTCCAGATATACCTCAAAAGATAAAATGAAAAAGATGTTAGGCCAAATGTATTTGCATTCTTTTGAGACAATTATTTTGTGCTCATCTTTGATTTTCTCATATGCCTGGGAGGGAATAATTCAGCCATTGGTGGGAATTTAGAGACAACACATGCACAAGCAAAAGCAACTCAGGCAGACAAGGAGTTATATAATATTCAGCCAACAATGATAATTCTTTTGACATGTGCAACACCCCAAGAAAATTCAAGAGTGATTTTAATTCCTCATCTCAGATATCTCCTCTATTTTCCCTCCTTTTTCTTTGGACATTTCTGAATAAAAGCATCCCTGTAGCTACCATGGAGCGATAGTACGCCCGAGTTCATGGGTTTCTAGTCATTTGTGACCCAGTTAGAGATGGGGTGAGCACATTTAGAACCATAACAGACTTCCATTTTTTCTCTTCCCAGAGCATATGGAAATTTGACTTAGAGTGCCATAAAAAGTATGGAAAACTGTGGGGGTGAGTATTTTGGAAGCTTCCATCTCATAGACCTGTTAGAATGAGGCACCCACTGCGTGAAGACAGTGTCACTCCATAGCTCTTGGGATACAGCTGTGTATTGCGAGGCTTGTCCTGCCGGGGTCACATCCATCACCAGGTTCATAGCTTGAACTGGGCTGAAACTCTTTCACATTATGACTTTTCTGCAGGCTTTGATGGTTCAGAAACCCCTAGCGTCACTTTCCGTGCAGTGTCTGGCCATTCTCCTCTTCTCCATTTTTCCTTTCTTAGTTCCTGTTTAATTATATAAGAAGAACTAGGATGGGGGAAGGGGGAAAGGAAGGAAGGGAAAAGGGAAAAAAGAATAAAACATGATAAAATGGAAACAAAGCTTTGTAAATAGGGAGTGGAAGATGGGTTGAAAGGAGGAGAGGGGATTGGGGAAAACAGAGAAATCAAAATATATCATGTACAGGTACAAATTCCCAATGATGAATATGATCATTATGTATATCTAAAATGTACCAATAAACTTAATTATATAAAAAATTACTTAAGATGCATTATTTCAGGCCCTGCTCTGTATGTTCATAAATGTATCACAGTATGTTCTTCTTACATTTATTCTCTTATAAAATCCAATACTCCAAAAATATCAATTTTAATATTTGGTATGGAAAGGTGGGCTGGGATTATAGGTAAAAAGACTGGGAAATGATTCTTGCTCAGCTTCTCTACTCCAAAAATATCAATTTTCATATTTGTTGTGGAAAGGTGGGCTGGGATTGTAGGTAAACAGATTGGGAAATGATTCTTGCTCAGCTTCTCTTCTATGTCTTGTGCATGTGCATAGACTTTTGGGGTTCTCTTTTTTTTTTTTTTTTTGAGTCAGGGTCTTGGTATGTAGTTCAGGCTGGCCTTGAACTCACTATGGAGCCCAGGCTGGCCTCGAACTCATGGATCTTCCTGTCTCAGCCTCTTGAGTTCTGGGATTACAGGTGCGTACCACCATGTCTGGCTTTTGGGTTTCTTTTGAATTTTGATTTCAAGCCAAGACTTTTCAGTAGAAGTGTACCCACATATTTCCTTCTCTGCCTAATTCTATTTGCTTGAAGAAGTCATATAGCATATTTTATTTTATTTTATTTTAGTCTTTTTTTTGAGATTAGGTTTTGCTATGCAGTTTAGGCTGGCTTTGAACTGACTTTGTAGCCCAGGCTGGCCTCAAACTCTCAGCGATCCTCCTGCTTCTGACTCCCGAGTGTGGGATTAGAGGCGTGCGCCAACACACCTGGCTCATATAGCATATTGTAAAGCCATGCGTTGCCATGTGGACTTATGTCCTTAGTGATTTGTAGGGAGGCACGAGCCACCTGTAGCCACAATGCCCCTTCAGAGTTACTGGAGTTTAAATGAGAACAGTGGAAGAAGTGTAATCACATGCTTTTGTGTTAAACCATGTGGGAGAAGATTTTGTCTCTTCCAACTCTTCATCTTTTCTCATCAGTCCCTAGGAACCACTGGGCTGCCCACAGTGTTCTGTGAGTTGCCATGGCCCCCAAAAGCACTAGTGTCCGTTGGTGAGGGCTTGCTCCATTGGTCTAACTCCAAGGTTCCTTTGCAAGATTTAGTACTGTGAGCACTTGAGAGTTTGTCTTTAATTTTCCATTGATTTAAAATTACTGTTTGATATTGAAATACTTTAAAACCGAGGGAAAATTTTGGAGAATGGTACAGGCAGTATATAAATATGTGCCACCTAAACTTAACAAAAGTTTCAAGTTATTTTTATCCACGATCTCTTTGAAGTGGCATTTTTTGGTTTAGTGTGCCTCTCCTGCTTGGGTAAAATATTTCTTCATTTTATGAAGACTTCAGTGACTTCTGTGGTAGAATCCTGCTGCGCATCATACTCTCTAGGTGTGACCATTACTGTGTATTGAACAATAGGTGGGAGGATTATGTAATGTTAGAATTAAAGTCTGGATTCCTGGAATGGCTCCAGCAGCAGAATCTGAGTCATTTGGTTTAACCAGCTGTGTTTTCCCAATCCAGGTTGTACGATGGTAAACAGCCTTTGTTGGCCCTCACAGATCCAGAAATGATCAAAACAGTGCTCGTGAAAGAATGCTATTCTACCTTCACAAACCGACGGGTAGGCATCTTTTCTTTTTTTAAATGTGAATCTTTGTATATTATTCATTTCATTTTTACCTTGAAGTAGTTATAGATTCACAGTAAGTGCCAAAACAAGCTATAATACTTTTCTTCCGTATTTTTTGCTAACTACAATGTCTTACATAAGTATAAAAATAACATAATCCTGTTACTAGAGTAACAGGCAATGTACATTATCCAACCCACAGAGCACATTTACATTTCCTCTGTTTTATGTGTTCTGGAGTGTGTGTGTCCGCACGTGTACCTACGTGTGTAACAGCCAGCACAGTTAAGAAACTGCCTGTCCCCTTACCATAAATCTTCTTCCTTGTCTTTTACAGTCACCATGTGCAGATTGTCTTTTCTCTTAACAATTGCTTTTTTTTTGTAGTACTAGGGGTTGAAGTTAGAGCCTTTGCACTGAGCTACATTTCTAGTCCTGTTTTTATTTTTAAATTTTGAGATAGGGTTTTGCTAAGCCACTAATTTGTCCAGGCTGTGTGTATATGCGATTCTTCTGCCTTAGCCATGCAGAGTGCTAAGCTTACAGGTATGTGCCACCACACCCAGCTTAATAGGGTCTTTAACAGAGAAAAGGTTTTTTTTTTAATTTTAAGGAGGCCAATTTATTCATTTGTCATTTTAAAGTACATATTCTGGTATAGGGTTTAGATCACAGTTGCGTTTTTTTGATATATAGCTGTCTAGTTGTTTCAGCACCATTGTAGGGAGGTCTGTCCTCCTTCCCTTGAATTCCTCTTGTATCATTGTTAGAAATCAGTTGTGTCTCTTTGTGTGAGTCTATTGCTCTTTGTCTGTTTTCCCTGCATGGATCCTTGGCTCTATCCCTCTTCCAGCACCACACTGCCTTGATCATTGTAGCTACATAGTAAGTCCTAACATCTTGGAGCATGATTCGTCTGACTTAATAATTTTGTGGAATTTTTTTAGCTTTTCTTGGCCCTTTGCCTTTCCATCCAAATTCAGAATAAACTCATCTACATCTACAAAATTCTTGGTGAGATTTTGATAAAAACTGAGTTAAATCTCTCTTAAAAAATGGAGGACAATCTCTCTTGTTACTGTGTTCAACCATCCAATCCATGAATACAGTGTGCCTCTCTACTTGAAGTTTCTTGGATTTCATTCATCAATATTTTCTAGCTTTTAGCATATAGACACTGCATATATTTGCTAGATATGTATGAGGTTTAATAAAAAACTACAGTATGTTTAAATTTTAAAAATTATTATAGCAAAAATTACATTGTCATGGTTCCCCTTCAAATACTCCTCCTCGCTCTGACCACACTTATTTTATCATTCTTGCCACTTTCTGAATCAGTTCTGACAGTACTTTCTCTTGAGTGTTTTTAGTTGTGCTGTTGTGGCTGCCTCAATGTCCTGAATTGATTTGAAATGTTTACCTTTCATGGCCATTTTGACTTTTGGGAAGAACCACAAGTCACACGATGCCAGACTAGTGAATAAGGTGGATGAGGATGCACCATCATGTTTTTAAAAACCTGTCTTTCCATTCCCTGGCACTGGGCAGTGGCAAACACCATATTTTTTTTATCACACCTTGTAAAGATAATTATGAAAGAGGACTTCCAGAACTGCTTCAGAAAGTGGCAAGAATGATGGGATAAATGTGTTTGAAGTGGGGGGGCTAGTTGATGGTGATTAATGACAATTTGTCTTTTCCTGTAATACCTTAAAAATTTAAATATTCACCTTATTTTTCTACCACCTCTTGTTGCTAAAGTATTTCATTTTCCTTGGAGTGTGTATAAACGAATTTCAAAAAATATGTTCACGTATTATTGTTACATAGAAATGCAATTAAATTTTGTGTAACCTTGTATCCTAAGGTCAACTCTCTTGTTAATTATGGAAAATTTGTTTGATTCAAAAGATCTTTGAGATCTTCTACATCGACTCTGATATTGCCTGAAAATAAGCACATTTCTACTTTTCTTTTGTGGTCCGTATGCCTTTTATTTCATTTTCTTGCCTCCTTGTGTTAGGTAGGAGTTCCAGGATGATATTGAATAAGAGTGGTTAGAGCAGATGTTCTTGAATTGTTGCTGATCTTGAGGGGAATCATCCAGCGTTTCACCATCAAGTGTGGAGATAGCTGAAACATTTCTGTAGAATTTCTTCATTGAGTGGAGGAAGTTTTCCTCTCTTCCTGGTTTGCTGTATTTTGATCATAAAGGGTGTTAGAGGATTTCATTTTAGAACAAAATACAGTTATCGAAGAAAGTTTCAAGCAAGGCAATAGAATTATCTACACTTTTTCATGTCTCCCTGTATAAATAATTAAGGAAATGGTTTCCATGTAATTGCATTATTTCTTCAGAAAACAAATACATCCTTAATCCTTTAAGTATTAGCTAAAATTTTAAAAAATCACCACATCGAGGTTTCTCTTTTTTCAAAATACAACTGCTATAGATATAATTAATTATGGAGCTGGTCTGAGGAAACATAGATTTTGCCAAGGAATCTGGTATCTGTCATCAATCCATTTCTACTCTGCACAACCTTGGAGGAGATGGGAGGTCTTGTTTCTCTATTCTCTCCTGGAATAAGACTTTCCCCACTAAGGCAGCATTTGCACTTAAAAGGAGACTTAAATATAGAGGCTCAGGTCTATCCCATGTGACTGAGTGACGTGAAGAAACTAACAGGAGGTTAGGAAATTCTGAGGATTTTTTATTGAGCATCTAGCATGGTGCCTGCCCCCTACTAGATAGTCACTATATATATGTTAAACAAGTGATGTTTAAAATCTTTCCTATAGTTGTAGTGATCCCTGCCCTTATGTGAAATAAACTGTTTTGTTTTGGATTCTAGTCTATTGGTCCAGTGGGTTTTCTGCAAAAGGCCATCTCCATAGCTGAAGATGAAGAATGGAAGAGAATACGAACAACAATGTCTCCAACTTTCACAAGTGGAAAACTCAAGGAGGTACTAAAATCAGAGGACTCGTAATTAGAAACTTAGCCAATGACTCTGGGGACAGGTGGAAAGTAGATCATAGTCTTTTCTAGGAGTAGCTTTCTGAGCTTGAACTTCCCGTAATAGCTTTTTGTCCTAAAAAAGACATTGTAAGATTCATTATCAGTGTCCCTTACTGCCTCATCCTCGGGAAAGTCCTGTCCTCTGTGATTTGAGTCCCCATATTTAACTATGTCTGTGCTGTGTGTGGTACTTAGATGTTCCCCATCATTGAACAATATGGAGATGTGTTGGTGAAGAACCTTCAGCGGGAAGCAGAGAAAGGCAAGCCTGTCTTCATGAAAGAGTGAGTATGGCACAGCATGTAAATTAACTCCCATTTCTTACTGTGTGTGTCACTGAAGGAGGGCAAAGAAGTGCTAGTTTTAACTGTCTACATCTTTCCCTTCTCAGTATCTTAGGGGCCTACAGCATGGATGTGATCACAGGCACATCATTTGGAGTGAACATTGATTCCCTCAACAAACCACAAAATTCCTTTGTGGAAAAAGCCAAGAAGCTTGTAAGACTTGATTTTTTGGATCTCTTTATTCTTTCAGTAGGTATGTAATTTGTTTCTTCTCTTTCTTTGTCTTCTTCCTTCCCTTTATTATAATAGTTTTATTTGAAAGATAATCTGCCTTCTTAAAATGTACACCTCGATGTTTTTCATATATTCAAAGACATTTACATCCATTGACACTGTCAATTATGGAACTTTTTCCTCAACTGAAAAATCTTGTGTTCATTTCAATATCAATCTCCAATCACCCTTGCTCTGAGCAAACTGTAATATCCTTTCTGTTTCTGTGAATTTGCCTATTTGGGACACTTTGTATACATGGACTCATAAAATGCATGGTCTTTTGACAGTGGCTTCTTTCATGTAGCAGGATGTTTTCAAATGAAATATGCACCATTACTTCATTTTTAATGGACAAGTGATATTCTATTTTATAGAAATGACACATCATCAGTTAATGGACATTGGAACTATTTTCACATTTTGACTATTGTAAATAGTGCTGTTATGAATATTGTGTGCAAGATTATGTCTGAACACTTGTTTTTGAGTTTTCTGGGTGTATATTTAGCAATGGGATTGCTTAGTTATAAAGTCATTCAATGTTTCTCTTATTAACGACCTGACAAAACATCTTCCACAACTGTTGAAGCACTTTGTACTCTCACTGGGAATGCCCGAAGATTCCCATTTCTCCCCACCCCATCCAATGCTTGGTTTTCAAAAGAGTTTGATTATATCCATTGTACTTGGTGTGAAGTGGTACAAATTGTGGTTTTTATTTGCATTTCTCTAGTGCTACTTATATTATGCAACATGACTTTTCCTTTTATTAGTAGTTTCATCTTAAAAGTCCATTGCCATATGTAAGGTCATGGAAATTTGTTTTCCTATTTTTCTTGTAAGCGTTGACATCATTGTATCTCTTGTGTTTATACCTTGGATGCATTTTGAGTCAGGATTCATTTTCAGTTGAGATAATCATCCCGCCTTGTGCTTTTACATGAGACTAACCAGGTATCCGAGTATCCCTTGTTGAAAAGGCTACTTTTCAATATTCAGTGGTCATGGCACACTTCTCAGAATTCAGTGAACCATGGACACATGACTTTATTTCTGGACTCTTAAGATCTATTCCACTTATCTACATGTCTATTTTCTTTTTTTTTATTTTTTTATTTTTTTATTTTTTTTATTTTAAAGAGAAGAAAAAACAAAACAAATCAAAAGAAGAACAAATTTTCAAAACAACATAATAGGAGGGTAACAATGGTTAATACATTACATATTACTATCTTTAAGTTAGTTATTCAGGACACCAGACATTAGCATTCAATTGTCCAAACATTATTGGCACAAACCTTACTCTTCAATGAACTAAGTAAAAATGGTAGTGTATCTATCTTAACCATCATATATATATATATATATATATATATATATATATATATATATACAATTTTTTTCACTTTCCCTTCTTTCTTTTCCCTATTCCAGTCTCTCTTTCCTTTTGACCAGTTTCTTTTTGATTCACCATGTCTATTGTACATTTTGGATCTTATTTACTCTTTCAGTTTCTCATACTAGAGAGATAATATGATGCTTACACATGTGCTTCTGGTTTATTTCACTTATGAGTATTTTCTCGAGTTGCATCCATTTACCTATAAAAGTCTCCAGTTTATCCTTCTTTATGGCTGAATAGTACTCCATTGTATAAAAATACCACATCTTTCTTATCCATTCAAATTCAGTAGTGTAGCTGGATACAAACTCAATACTCAAAAGTCAATAGCCTTCCTGTACACAAATAACAAACTTACTGAAAGAGAAATTAGGGAAACAATACCTTTCACAATAACATCCAAAAAAATGAAATACCTAGGAATCAACCTCACGAAGGATGTAAAAGACCTCTATACTGAAAACTACAGTACTCTGAAAAAGGAGATTGAAGAGGATATCAGAAAATGGAAAGATATCCCTTGCTCCTGGATAGGAAGAACCAATATAGTGAAAATGGCCATACTTCCAAAATTGTTATACAGATTTAATGCAATTCCAATCAAAATTCCAACAGCATATCTCACAGAATTAGAGAAAACAATCCTAAAATTCATTTGGAATCAGAAGAGACCTAGAATAGCAAAGGCAATTCTGGGCAACAAAGGCAAGGCAGGGGGCATCACTATCCCCGACTTGAAATTATACTATAAAGCTACTGTGATAAAAACAGTGTGGTGCTGGCAAAAAAACAGACCTGAAGATCAATGGAACAGATTAGAAGATGCTGAAACAACCCCAGACATACTAAGCCACCTTATCTTTGACAAAGGTGCCAAACACATTCGCTGGAAGAAAGATAGCCTCTTTAATAAATGGTGCTGGAAAAACTGGCTCTACACATGCCGAAGATTAAAACTAGACCCATATCTTTCACCATGCACTAAACTAAATTCAAAATGGATCAGAGATCTAAATATTAAAACAGAAACATTAAATCTGCTGGAAGGTAGGATAGGTAAAATACATGTCTATTTTCATGCCAGTAACACATTGCCTTGGTAACTGCAGGTTTGTGGTAAGTTTTGAAATGCGGAAATATGAGTTCTATGACTTTATTCTTTTTCAAGATCATTTTGTGTCTTTGAAATTCTATCTAAAATTTTCAGATGAAGTGGTCCGTTTCTATTAAGAAGCCAGCTATGATTCTGATACTGAATACAGTAAATCTATAGATCAATTTGAGTATTGCCATTTTGACCATATGAATTCTTCTGACCTATGCACATAGGGTACTTTTCCATTTATTTAAATCTCTAATTTGTTTTGACAATGTTTCATAGTTTTAAATATACATGTCTTTTATTGTTACATTTATTGCTAAGTATTTTACATTTTTGGTAGTATTACAAATGAAATTAATTACACAATCTACTTTGGGAGAGTTTATTATATTGTATAGAAGTATAATTTATTACTGTGCATTGATGTGTATCCTAAAATGTAGCTGAACTTGTTTTTCAAGAGTAATAGGTGAATACAAATGATGAGAGAGACATTCTTGTCTTGTTCCTGATATTATGGGGGAAAACTTTACTTCATTCCATATGGTGTTAGGTCAGGTTTTCATAGATGCCTTCATCAGATTGATAGAATTTCCTTCTATTCCTAGTTTGTTGGCTATTTTGGTTCCAAATGGATATTACATTTTAGTCAAGCGATTTCTTTCCTACATTTCTTGAGATGCTTGTGTGGTATTTGTTTCTTATTCAATTGATATGCTGTGTTACATACCTTTAGGTCCCTGGGATAATCCCACCTGGTTATTGTATATACTTCTTTTTATATGTTAGTGGATTGTATTTCTAGTGTTTGGTTGAGGAACTATGCATCCATATGTATAAGATACATTTGTATGTAGGCTTCTTTTTGTGTTGTGTTTTTCTAGTTTTAGTATCAGGGTAATCTTGGATTTATACAATGAATTTGGAAGTATTTGTTACTCTTCCAAATTTTAGAAATGTCTGTGGAGGAAAGGTACGAGTTCTTTAAATATCTGTAGATGTTACCCTTGAAACCACCTGGATCTTTTTCTTTGTGGATGGTATTTGACTACAAATTCAATCTTTTCATGTTATAGATCTATTATTTTCTATTTCTTTTTTATTAATACATGTTTGCAGTACATAATGTTTACTTTTCTTGTGTGGAGTTGGTACATGTACATAATACATCTCAATTCTTTTTTTTTCATCCCATCCCTCCTCTCCCTCCTGTCTCCCTCCATCTCTCCATACCCTTATGGTTTGAGAAAGATCTATCTGCCTGCTTCCTATTATCCTTCTGTTATTTTGCTCTTTACTTATAATTTGTGTTTCTCATGTAAGAGAATATTTTCTGTTTCTTTCAGAGTCATGTATGAGTGCATTTTATGTCCGTTGAGGAATTTTGTCCATTTAACCTAAGTTGTGTGATTTTTCTAGCAATATAATTCTTCATAGAATTCCATTACAATACCCCTCTCCCCAGTGAGATATGGTCCAGCTAAGTTGCTCAAACTGGGCTTGAACTCATGATCTTGCCTCGGCCTCCTAGAGTGTTAGGATTACAGATGTGCATCACTGTGCCTGACTCTTATCCTTTCTAAAAAGTGCTAGTGATAATTTCCCCTCTTTCAGTTTGGATGCTAGTTATTTAAGTCATTTTTTTCTCTTGGTGAATTTACATAGAAATTTGACATTTTTAAGAACCAGCTTTTGGTTTTACTGATTTTTGTATTTTTTATTGTGTGCCTCATTGATTTCCAGATTGTCTTTATTAGTTTCTTCCATTTGCTTTATATTTACTTTGCTATTTTTGTTGTTGTTGTCGATGTGTAGTGTAACATTTGATCATTCTCATGAGAGATCTTTAAAAAATTTGTAGGTATAAATTTTCCCTTGAGCACCACCTTGTGTCCATCGCACAAGTTTGGTAAATTATGTCTTCATTATCATCCATCTCGACTACAATTCTAATTGTCCCTTTGAATTCTTCTTTGTTTGGTTGTTTTGGACTGTTTTAATTTCCACATATTTGTGAATTGCCGATTTTCTTTTTGTTCTTGATTTCTGATTTCATCCTAGGGTAGCTGGAAGAATATATACTGTATTAGATCCTCCCTGACTGTTGTTTCTTGAAAGAATGATCAAATAACAGTTTATGGCATGTTTGATTTGAAACACTGTATTTCAATAGATTTAAGGGTGAGAAATTAGGGAATTCAATACTGCTCCTTTGGTCACTCCACAGTGCAGCAAGGCCACTGATGTCACTGCCATGTTGATGGCTCTCTGTGTGATAATGGCCTGCTTAGCTAGTAGCCTAGAGGCTGAGCAGAGGTCACAGAGGGAGTGGCTCACAGTTGAGAACCTAGTGGCTTTTATTCTTGTGAATGTTTCAGTGAAGTATAAGTGCTCCAAGTAAATTTTGCATTTGCATTAAGGTTTTTTCTGTTCTCCACAGTGCTCTTTTCATTCCTTACTCCAGTGTATAAGATGCTAAATCTCACCATTTTCCCAAGTGATTCTCTGACATTTTTCAAAGACTTTGTAATAAGGACTAAGGAAAATCACCTCAAAGATAACCAGAAGGTAAAATGTGGTGGTCATGGGAGGATGTTGACATTTTGATGTGTTGGACTGTATAGATATGAGCTGTATGTTTTGGTAAAAGTAGATAAAGAACTCTAGGTTTCTAGCAGTAGGGTGTTAACATTTGGGGGAATGTAAAAGGCAGAGATTAGAGAAATGAATGACAATGAACCAGAGAGACAGTGTTTACCATTTAATAGCAGGAATGAAAATTAGTGTGCCATGGTCTAAATATGGTTAAAAATAAAAACTTTGCCACTTCCTTTCGATAAATTGTCAAAGCACGAAAATTACATTGGAAATTTATTTTCATGGGTATTATAAATCCCCACACTCTGCATGGGGGCCTAATTATCTCAGTTCTAAACCTCTTATTAGACACATTCTTCAGTGGAAGTTCTCAGTGTACCTGGTGGAGTTTCGTCTGTACTAAATTTGAGCCCTGTCATGATTTGGAGTGGACAGGTTTCTTTATGTAGTGTATTGAGGCCATGTGGCAAATCCAGCTTTGCCTTAGGTACCCTGGAAGCCAGAACAAAAATGTGTGCAGGAAAAGGAAGCAGGAAAGCACATGTCAGGTGTCACTGAGAATTGTATAGCATTTTTGGAGTGTGGAATACTTCAAGATACTTGCCCCAAACCTGCATATATGTTCTGATAGTGGTGAGAGGCTAATCTATGAGCCACCATTTAAGAAATAAGGCAAGAGAGCAAAAAGGATCAGAGCCCATGTCTTCTTGTGAGCAAGCAGGTGTGACGGGAGAAAGAGCCAGCAACTCTCTGACCAGGACTCTGTGTTCCAAAGCGAGAGAGACTCAGGAGCAGGGAGGGCAGAGACCAGACCTGATGGACCAAGAGCTGGTTTTCTCTCAGGGAAGTACCCTGTTCTGCATGGTTTATAGATGAATGCTTTTCTTCACTGATGACTTAGGCAACACCAGTCACATTTCTGGACTAGAAGGGACCATATTCGTAGAGGGAGGTTACGTTCTGCACTCCCGATTCACTTCTGACTTCACGAGTGACTGTCTATGATGAAATATCTTGTTTTTTCTTCCAGCACCAAATGGATTTTCTTCAGCGAATGATAGACTCCCAGAATTCCAAAGACTCGGAGACCCGTAAAGGTAACCCAGGGTTCTCCATGGTCAACTGATGGGAAAGCTCTGAAGAAGAGAGTTGTTTTGGAAATATGCAGGAAGGTGTCTAGCCAGATGAGCATTTCTGCCAAATTGCAGTGAGACATACACTCAGATATTCTACATGGCAGCCAAAGCACTTTCTAGCGCACACAAACTTAAATATGTTCCAAGCGTGAAGGACAACCGTAACCAAGCATGTCATGGCTAGAAGTTATCAGTGTCTTGAATCATCTGCACCAGAACAGGTGCTGATTCTCAGCTTCATCCAGACTCTGAATCAGAACCTCTACCTGGGCATCCAGTCAGGGGCACGTTGTTCAGATAGAGGCAACATTCACCAAAAATACTTAGTGAAAGTGTGTTCCCTAGGTCAATCTACTGTGAAGCTTTATTTTTCCTTTCATAAAAATAATTAGCTTCTGAGGGAAACCTCTGTGGCTTTGTAACTATCCTGTTCTTCATATTTTTACCCACTGGTTTTATGTTCCATGATTGTGAGAGAGTGTGTGTGTGTGTGCACTGTGTGTGCACTATGTGTGCATGTTTTCAGTGCCAGGGATTGAACCCAGGATCTTCATACACTGAGCTATATTTCTAGCTCTTTGACTTTGTTATTTTGAGGTGGGTGTCTCTCAGTCACTAAGTTGTCCAGGCTGAGCTTGAACTTGTGATCTTCCTTTCTCAGCCTCACAGAATGCTGGGATTACAGACATGTACCACTACACCTAATTTCCATAACTATTTTTGATTAAAATGTTATTACTATGATTATTGCAAAATGATAAACTTAAAATTTCATCATTTTTTTCTGCATTTATGTACAAGTACCCAATGTAAGCTGTTGTGTAATTCTTCCCTATCATTTATTTTAAATATTCTCACTCATTTATATCAGTGTGACCTTATATATTCCCAATTATTCTCATTATTGTTAATGTGTTATTCTTATTTTCTCTGACTTTGCTACTGGAAGCTCTTTTAAGGGACCTGTGAGGTTCATTCTGTTTTTTTCAAATTTTCGGTAGAAAATTACAGTTCGGTAAAACAGAATTTTATTTTTTAGAGGATTTTCAGTTCATAGCACAATTGAGGAGAAAGTGTAGAGATTTGCCATATACTCCTGCAATTTCATACACATTCACTCCCCCATCATCACCATCTCCCATCAGAGTGGTACATGTGTCATGATACATGAACCTACATTGAGTTATTATCATCGACAAAGTCCACCGTTTTCATTAAGATTCAGTTCCAGCCATGCATATCCTATCAGTTTTGATGAGTGTGTAATGACATGCATCAATCTCCATAAGTGTAGCATCCAGAGGATTCTGTGTCTTTTTAAACTATTATTTTCTGAGTCATGGCTTATTATCTGGTGGAAGACATTACAGGTTTCTCTTCTATTTCCCCAGACAACCCTGGAATCAGCCATTTATCAAAGGGTCCCTAGTTCCTTTTAGTGAAAAATGGCAGTTAGGAACCAAAATCTTGGATCTAGTGTGGTGATGGCTACTGGGATTTTGTTTTGCTTCTATATCTTCTAAGTAGACAAAGCTAGGAAAATTAAACTGATGACTGTAAATATTTTTGTGCCAGTCCACGTGCACTGATAGGCATAGCCTGTCTTTCTTTCTCTCTCTCCCCACTGCTATCTCCCCCTCGCTCCTCCACCCCTCCCTCCCTCTTTCAAAAAAGAAATTGATAGCCTGTTTCTTTGGTAAAAGTATACTAATTCCATCATGGTCAACTGCAAGTGACGAATGGTTTGAAAATCATTTGGTGAAAACACTAAATATTTATATATTCTAGAGCAGAGATGTGCTGACCTCACCACAATACTTTGCACATACCTATGGGTACATGTGCTTCTATCCATCTGTCTATCGATCTTTGTCTCATTCTGGTCTAATGCAACTTGCCAGGATGAAAGCAATATTTTTTGTACTATTCAATATGATCACCATTAGAAACACGCAGCTACCGTACTTTTGACAAATGGTTAGTGCCACCAAAGCACTGAAGTTTAAGTGATACTTAAATTTATGGAAACTTTTATTTGAATAGCAACATGTGATTCAGGATCCATAGCAGACAGCAGAGATCTAACCTTTGAATTTACAGTTCAGTTTCAATTCAGCAACCTAGATGTAACCTTTGAATTTCCAGTTCAATTTCAATTCAGTAATTGTCAATTTCAATGAGTCAGAGTTAACTGGAGGAAATCAGTTTGACTGTTGAATTTTCCCACAGTGAATCATAGACTCCATCATGGGTAAATCACAATCCTGTAGACCTTTCTACATTATAATATTTTAAGCTTTAAATGAAATGGTTGGGGTGGTCAATGTTTATTTCAGGGTTTCAGCTATGGAAAGGGATGATTCCAAGCTGCTCAAACAGACTATTGCCTGATGGTGGTTACCTTTGTCAGGACAAAATCAAGAGGGAGACCAATGTCTATAAGGGTGCTGGGTGAGAATGAAGTAGATCAAAGAGAGGGCGTCAGTACTAAGGAAGACGAGATTTGGGCCATGATTGAACAAGTGTTACAGATTCTACTTGCTGAATACTGTCCTCCCATACTTTAGGCCGATGCTCTTCTATTGATATTCTTTCTGATACTCTTTTAAGCCATTTGTTAGACTAGGGTGAGTCACTATTCTTCCAGCTTTTTCCTTTCTCTGTAGTTTTCTATACATTCGGAGATCATCCATTGTGAAGACTCGTGCCCAGGTACTCCATCACTTGATGCTTCTCAAAGATTTAATCCCTGCTTCTCAAGCCAGGTTGTGTGCTCAAATCTCATATCTTCTGAGCATTTGGATCCTGATTTGGTAGTTATGGGCTGGAGTTTGGAATTCCTCACTTAAAAACATTTAATTAGTGCATGTTAATACCACATGATGATGTGGTTTGTTTTAGGAAGTTGTATATATATTTAACATATCTCAATCAGTTTCAATTCCATTACTCCCTTCTCTCCTTCCTCTCCCCTCCAATTTGACCCCTTTCCTGTCTCCAGAATTCTGCCTTCTGGTTTCCATTTGTTTCTTCTTTATTTTAATTTCTTATTTATTAATCTATTTTTAGGCTTCTCATGCAAGAGAAATCATGTGATATTTAAATTTCTGAATCTGGCTAATTTGAGTAAACCTGATGATTCTAGATTCACCCATTTCCCTGCAAATGACATGATTTTGTTCTTCTTTATGGTTAATATTCCATTTTGTATATATATCACATTTGCATGATGCATTCATTTGTTGATGAGATTCTCCATTTTTAATAGGATCCCAGATGCTGCTGGTATATGGACCACAGTTTGAGTAGCTAGAGTATCTCTGTGGCCTACTATTGTTCCCTTAATTTGCCTCAGACATGGTTAGATGGAAGATCCTTTAACTTTTCATACAATGAAGACATAGTCTGACAAATTCTTTTAACAATTTTTCAACTCTATGTTAGCTAGAATAATTTAAAATTTCCTGACTGGCAAGGCTACCCTAAATTTCACTTACTCTAAAGTATTTGCATGATTATCTAAGAGGCATACCAATAATATTATATGTTGTGGAGAAATGCTATCTCTTGAAATGAACCAGCTATGATAGTGGTGACAGTGCCACAGTGAGTTACAAGTGGGCAAGATTAGTATAGAGCTTGGGATGAAGTGGAGTAAAATTCTTTTGTTTTTTTCTCTGCAAAACAGATATGAGCGTGAAAACCAGTCCCCAAATGACTTTGAATTGCTTTTCTATGCTTCTTCCTGGTGTTTGGGACCTTCCTGTGGATTTCTCATTTAAACTGTGATGTTATACACTCACCTGCTTTGCCTGAAAGATGTTTCCTCTCCTCCTAGCTATGTCTGATGTGGAGATTGTGGCCCAATCAGTTATCTTTATTTTTGCTGGCTATGAAGCCACAAGCAATGCTCTTTCCTTCATTATGTATGAATTGGCCACTCACCCAGATGTGCAGAAGAAACTGCAGCAGGAGATTGATGCAGCTCTGCCCAATAAGGTGAGTGGATGGTACCTGGGAAGAGGTGACTCCTTAACAAGAATGTCTCCTTTCACTTTTTAGGAGAGCTTTCACAAAACTTGTAGGAGTTGATTTCTTTCACCCACCATTTATGACAGATCCAAAGACAGAAACAAAGGGAGAATTATAGTTTATGAGTGCTGCTTGCATGAATAAAAGATAGTTGTAATACAGTGCTGTCATGGTGTATCCATTATCGATTACCACAATAATATCAAGTAAAACCATCCACAGAATTTCCACTGCATGTGACAATGAGCACTTATTACTAAATTTTTGGGTTAAGTGGCCCTGCTGAGATCACTGGATGTGCTATGGCCTAGCTGTCAGCTGAAGGAGGAGGGCGTTCAGTGGGCTGGGCAGGCTGACTCATTTCTGTCCACACATGCTTACACTCCAGTCATAGAGCTAGAGGTGAGGAAGCTAAGGGATGAGCCATCATCTCTGACTCCTCTCAACCTGTACAATATAGCCTCTCCTATGGCACACGGAGTGGTAGTAACATAGTGCCCACATCATCTGCAGATCTTCATCCAAGAAGGAGGGCTATGGGATGTGATGCCATTTGGCCCCTGGGGCTGACATGTCTGGTTTGGCAATGAGGTGGACACCAAGGGCCTTTTTCAGAGCACACAATGGAACCCTAAAGCAGCAATCAGGAGGCTGGTCTAGCAAAGAAGATGGGGAGGAGTGTGGTTTCCTGTCCTCCCTAGAACTTTCACTAGAACTGAAATTGTGTGTCCTGGTAGTGAACAACAGAAACCATCTCTGGTCATCATGAGACACAAGGGACTAGTTTCTTCCAAATTATTTATATCATGTTAATTTACTGTAGCATTTCTGATATATATGAGTTTCAAAGCAGGAGTCATCAAGTGAAAAGCCTTGTGTGGAATAGCAGACTTGCTCTTTTTCTGCGTTATATTTTCTTAGCAATGACAGTGGCCTTTGTTTTGAAAGGTGACAGTGACTTTGGCACATTTTATCTTAGAGTAATGATTATAGTCTCTCATGTTTGTTCACATGAGAAAGGTAAGGCAGACCATGTTAAAGCTGAGGATTTCAGGCCCGGGGTAGGGGACTGTCCCAAAACTCTCTGATATTAGTTAGTACTCTACACATTGAGCTGGACAAAGGGTCTGATAACTACTAAAGTGATTTATAAATGCCAAGCTCCGTGACCAATATGAGTTATCTTTTGGACCTCCTAAAATTTCAATAGTACTATATAGCCTGAATTAAACATATATTCAAAATCTCAATGTGTCCAAATACCGTTCTTCCCAGGCACTTCCCACCTTTGATACCCTGGTAGAGATGGAGTACCTGGATATGGTGGTGAATGAAACCCTCAAGTTGTACCCAGTTGCTAACAGACTTGAGAGAATGTGTAAGAAAGATGTTCGAGTCAATGGAGTGCTCATACCCAAAGGTACCACTGTGATGGTACCAACCTTTGCTCTTTACCGGGACCCAGAATACTGGCCAGAGCCTGAGGAGTTTCGCCCTGAAAGGTACAGGGACGCTGGGAAAGGAAAACTACTCTGAACCAGGCGGGTCTAAACATTTTATGATGTCTTCTGCTGGAAATGACATACATGTGATTGTACATTCCTTTGCTCATGTGTCTTTTTTTTTTAGAAGTTTTTTTTATAGTTACAAAGTGAGAATTACTGTCCAAAGTATATAGATTAGATCAGAAAAAAGAAAATATGCCCATCCACAGTCCCAGTGATTTACTATAAACCTATTTAATAAGATATGTCCTGATGGACATATATCTATGTACAGTATATATAAATTTTTGATGACAAGAATTTAACATGTCTTTCTTGTATTATGTACTGCTTTTTGTTTAAACTATAAACTAGCCACTGGTTTTTCAATTGGTCATACACAATATTCATAATTTACTTAACGAAACCTTTCAGCGTTTCTATACTGTTCCCTTGAGCTCTCTGACTTTACCATCAGCTTTAGGAAGCTCCTTTCCACCATCCATTGGCTCTCATTTCCTGTAGTGTGACTGTGAAGTGCAGGATGAGGCCTGAGACTTCCTCCTCCCTGATGGTTCAACATATTCCCTGAGGACAGAGGAGAGCGCAGGTTCTCTTGGTCTTGTCTCTGACCCTCATCTTGGGCCAGCTCCCTCCTACTCTCCATAGCTGGTGACCCTTCCAAAGCCAAGTCATCTGTTCTGTCCAGTTGTGAGAGAATCTTCCTTGGAAGTGTCTTGAACAGGCTCTTTGTGGAATCCCAAGCCAAGTGCTCGCCAAGTGTCAGAGACTGGGCCAGGCAGATTTCTAACTAGAAATCTAAATGTTGAAAAACTTTTACTGTGGAGGATATTTCACATATGCTAAAGTACAATCCATGTCATAGAATACTATTAATGTGTCTCCAAGGGCCCATCACTTACCCGAAGCACCATGCACCCATGTCTCATCCACACCACCACAACCCTCCCTGGACTCCCATTCTGTTTGTAGCACACCACTTGTAAAGAGTTCAGGATGTTCTTCAAAGTATAAGAACTGTCTTAAAAAGACATAATTTGGTGCCCTTATCACTTTACCTAAATCTATAGTTTTTTCACTAGCATAAACAAATTATGATGAATTAAATTGGAATAAAAGTACAAATCTAGGAGCCGGTGAGATGGGTCAGTGGCGTAAGCGCCTGACTGTCAAGCGCAAGGGCCTGAGTTCGACTCCAGGAACCCACATACGGAAACAGGGCTGGTGATATCGCTCAGTGGCATGGGCACCTACTGGTGCACGAGGTCCTGAGGTCGACCCCCGGTACCCACAGACACACAAAGAAATACAAATGTAAATGAATACGTTTGAATAAAATACACCTCTGATGGAGGTGATAGACAAGGAAGTCAGTGATGATAACACAGTAGAGAAGGATCATGTCCTCTTGAAAATGACCTGACTTTAACCTTTCTAATGGGAGGAGAGAAAAGAAAAAAAGGAGAAAGTTGTGGAGTATGTGGAGGTAGAGAAGAATACCATGATGACAACAATAGCAGCGACAATGGGGGAAGGAAAAAAGAGGAGATGAAAGAAGGGAAAGGAAAAGAAAAGCGATTTCAGCAGTGATGGAGGTTTTCTTCTTCCTCAGTGAGCATCTGACCAATTTAAGTATGACTTGCCGCAGGAGCCCATTTCTCTGTTGCTCAGTCTAACTCCTGTGTGCCTTCAGATTGGGAAAATGTCACTAATCTGAATGAAATTCTAGTGTATAGGGATACATTTTTTTCAAAGAGCATTCCCCTACTCTCCTCTCAATAAGACTTGAAGCTTCTAGATAGTTAGGGAAGCATAAAGGGACTTCTTTTTACAATTCTCAGAGGCAAATAATTATTGAAGGATTTGGGAGCAGCCCACAAAAGCGTCCTGTGGCTTTTAATGTTTCTTTCACTTGTTTTTATGTGCTTTAAAATTATTTTTATTAGCACATGTTTGCAGTACACAATGATCACATTCCTGTGGGGAGCTGGTTCATGTACATAAAATTTCTTACCACTTTTTTGCTCCTCTTCCTCTCCTCTCCCTCCCTTGTACCTCCCTCTCTTAATCCCTTTCCCATTTGAGAATGATCTATCTCCCTACTTCTTATTATCTATCTTTTATTTTGCTTTTTATTTATACTCTGGGTTTCTCATATAAGAGAAACCATGTGATATTTAAGCTTCTATGTCTGATTTATTTCACTTAACATTATCCTACAAATGACTATTTTCCCACTAGATTCAGTAAGAAGAACAAGGACCTCATTAACTCTTACATATACATGCCCTTTGGGAGTGGACCAAGGAACTGCATTGGCATGAGGTTTGCTCTTATGAACATGAAACTTGCAGTCATCAGAGTCCTGCAGAACTTTTCCCTCCAACCTTGTGAGGAAACACAGGTTAGTATACTTTCTGTATAAATTGTGTTTTATTGAGGAACACTTTTTCATCCAAAGGATCTACATGCATAAAGAATATCCACATTTTTCTTTTAGTAATTTATTCTGTGGGGCAAAAGGATCTATTTGGATGCATGCATGGGCTTCAAGGGTCCTTCAGTTCTGGATCTATGAATCTGTGTCTGTATAAAGCAAAAATATAAAGATCATATAGAGTCCATGTAGATTAATATGACATGATTATGTATGGTCTTTTTAAAATTGAGCTGTTTTAAATTTAGTTTCAAGTTACCTGGAGATGGGATGTGCTGTATACAATCAAGAACTGCAGTGATCATGCAATGATGATTTTTGAGTGGTGTTCTCCTCTACCACAACTTAGAGATGCTCCCTTGTGACTGTGGTTCTCAGCCACTGGCCATGCAGTATAATCACTAACTCATGTTGCCTGCGTCATCTCATATTCTAAAAGAATTCACACAAAGCCTGGCTTTAAGAAAGCTCCATCTGGGTTCTCATTTATCAGGCATCGTTGAGAATCATTGGTTTACTGCTAGTTATGAAGCTGTCCCATGACTCAGGGCCACCCTGACTATTGAACCTCTCATTTCAGGAGGTCTGCTCCACATGAACTGGTTATCTTCTCTGTTCTCATAATAAGTACATGAATTGTTATCCCTCTCTCTTCCTGTTGTCATCCTTCTAGTTTAGTTCAATCACAAACCCCTCCAGGACTATTTATTCCTTTGCTCTGGTTTTGGTTATTGCTGGCTGCAATCTTCACCTAAGTTAATATTTTTTTATTAAATTATCCAAAGTGATGCTTTGTTTTCCCTCTGTATTGAAGAATATCCCCCTGCCATATATATCAGCTATTCATGCCTTTAATGAACTCCCAGTGGTACCCTATAAGGGGTTTGACATTGCAAGCATTCAGTAAATACTTAAGAAAAGATTTGCAGATATTTTGGGAACACTGAGACACAAATTTTAAGCTGTTTTAATGTTTTAAAACTTGACAAATGATGTTTGTACATGTGCATTGTATTTGTAAAATAGAGAAAACAGGTAGATGCTATTTGATAATTTTAAATGGAAAGGTGGATGATATAGAGAAAGATTTGAAATGTCTCCCCTGAACTTAAAGAACAATTGTCGGGGGACCTCAAGATGGCGGATGAGTAAGAAGCAGGCAGCAAAACTCTCTCTAAAAGTTACCATTGGAACACGGGAATATAGCGACCCAGAAAGCGCAGGAGGGGGGGAGATGCCTCCCCGAAACCCAGAAAAGTTCTGAAGCGCAATCTGGGACCCCCGGCACCAGTGACGGGTGACTTCCAACAAAGAAGAAGGAAAGAAGGAGCAGACCGCGCGCGTGCACCTTCTAATATCCCGGGAGTTGGAGCGCCGGCGGAGGCTCAATTCTACGGACACACGGTGGCAGCTGGCGCCCAGGGAGCCCCCACGGAGGATCCTGAGACAGCGGCGGGGCAGAGGAGCGGCGGAGAACGGCGCTGACCAGCGGTGAGTGTCTCTCAGCCAAAGCTGCCCCGCGCCAGAGAGCGACCGGCCGGGCGCCATTGTGGGGGGTGTGGCGAAACTCAGAGCGGCTCGGAAACTGCTCTGGGAACTTGTGCTCCGGACAGGGCAGCACAGGGCCTCTCAATTGAGCCCACGAAAGTGTGCTGAGGTCAGCAGGCGAACGAGACTGGACTCTCAGCCACACCTGTCCCGCGCCAGAGAGCGACTGGCCCGGCGCCATTGTGGGGGGCGTGGCGAAAAACCAGAGCGGCGGGAACCAGTGCAGGGAACCCGCGCTCCGGACAGCACGCTGAGCCTCTCAGGCCCAGGGATCGTGAAAGGGCGGCGAGAGCGGAGGCGAGCTAGACTGGTCTCTGCCTGAAAGTACGCGCCTCTGCTCACCACCCGCCAGAGGGCGCTCCTGGCTTACTGGGACGGACCTGCACAGAACAGGACTTTGTCACAAGGTACCTGCCTACAACAGAGTCAACACCTGGAACTGATTCTTTTTATATTTTTTATTTTTATTTTTATTTTTTATTTTTATTTTTATTTTTATTTTTTTTTCTCACTGATTTGTTTTTTTGTTCTGGCGAAGGGTTTTTTTGTTTTTGTTTTGTTTTGTTTTGTTTTTTGGTGGGGTTTTATTTTTGATCTGTCTGTTTTATTGTTTTTATCTTCGTTTTTGTTTCTGTATGTGTATTTGCTCTTTCCTTCATTATTCTCTCTAGTTTTTTATATGAGTGTAAACAGCGCCTCTAACTTCTTTGTGATTGTGGTTGTGATCTGTTCTTCCTTTTATCCCTTCCTTCTCTTTTTACCACCTGTCCTCTGCACTAGTGTCCCAATTTTAGTGGGATCCCTCTTGGTCCTCTAACCTTACATCTAATTCCTTCCTCTTCTCCCAATAATCTATTTCCTCCTTAACTCATCTTAAATTTAAACTCCTCAAGGAAAAATTGACATACATAGGACTTGTATACTGCATATAATTTTTCTGGTGTGTTTTAGATTTTGTTATATAACCGCAACTCTATACAGCTAAAAGTGGTAAATAACTGGTTAGCTCAGTCTGTCATTTTTTAGGCTGTGTTTGATGCTTTAGTTAACATTATAGCCAAATGTGAAATAATTGTTCTAAACATCTTTCCTTCCTGATATTTCATGATTGAGATTGACTAAGGGACACAGAAAATACAGTGGCACAGTACCAAAGAATCAAGGACTGGGCCAAACAGGTAGCAACTTCGCATACCCAACGAATTGAAGAGGTAGGATCTGGCAGAAAGCTCAAAACCTAAAAGCAAGCTCCACTTGGAAGATACTGCAGAGAAGTAGTCATCTTCTAAAGATCTTAAACACTAGCAATAAAGTAACCTACTATAGGTAATTTGCAAACATCACCCCAGGAATTAAAGAAAGAAAAAATGAGACGACACTTAAACAAGATGCAACCCCACACATCCAATTCACCAAAGGCAAACCTAGGGAGCAACGAGGTGGGACAATCCGAAAGCCACCCACCTGGCCTATCTGAAGTGGTAACAACAAAGCAACTGAATGAGGTTCTGGAAAAAATTAAAACAGAAATAATCTCACAGATAACTGCAGAGATAATGTCTACAATGAAGACCATGCTGAAGGACACTATAGCTGATACAGACAAAAAAATAGATGAACTTAAGAAAACTATAGAAACCATGAATGCTCAGCATAGGAAAGAAATGGAATCTATAAGGCAGATTCAAGCAGATATCCAAGAGATAAAAAATTCCATTGAAAGTATTTGTAGCAGAATAAGCCAATGCGAGGACAGGATCTCAGATATAGAAGACAGGCTTGCAATTAGTGATCATGAAATGGAAAAATTCTTAAAAATAGCAAGGGACCATGAAAAATCAATTCAGCAGCTGCTAGATGACTCAAAGATAAACAACTTAAGAATAATTGGAATAAATGAAAAAGCAGGAGATAGCATCAACGACATTAAAACCTTGTTCAAAGACATAATCAGGGAGAACTTTCCGGGAAGAGAAAAGGAATTTGACACCCCTATAAGTGAAGCTTTTAGAACACCAACTAGACATGATCAAAAAAAAACTTCAGCTAGACATACTATAGTCAAGATCCCAGAAATTCAACAGAAGGGCAGAATCTTAAAAGCTGTTAGGGAGAAGAGACAAATCACCTATGAAGGAAAACCCATCAGAATCACAGCTGACTTTTCAGCACAAACCCTCAATTCAAGAAGAGCTTGGAATGATGTATTGCAAGCTCTAAAGGAAAATAATTTTCAGCCCAGATTGATGTACCCTGCAAAACTATCTTTCAAAATTGATGGAGAAATAAAATACTTTCATGACAAAGAACATCTGAGAAAATTTATGACCACCAAACCAGCACTCCAAAACGTTCTGAAGGACATTCTAGAAAGAGATAGGAACCCCAACAGAAGGAATCCACCAGGCAGGGCAAATAATTAAATAGCCGGAAAGCGGAAAAACAAAGAGTGGGAACCAACAACAGGAAAATATCATGACAAGTCAATACATATCAGTTTTAACCATCAATGTTAACGGTCTCAATTCACCAATCAAAAGGCACAGACTGGCGAAATGGATCAAGAAGCAAGATCCAACAATATGCTGTATACAAGAAACACATTTAATTCAGAAAGAAATTCATAGACTGAAAGTCAAAGGATGGAAAACAATACTCCATGCCACAGGAACCCAGAAAAAAGCAGGGGTAGCTATTCTTTTTGCAGACAAAGTGAACTTCAAGCCAAGAAGGATTCAGAGAGATAAAGACGGTCATTACATCCTTGTAAAGGGAACAATCCAAGAGGAAGAGATAACGATCATAAATATATATGCGTCAAATACCAATGCACCCAGCTATATAAAACAAGTACTAAAGGACATGAAAAATCAAATAAGCACTAATACAATTATATTGGGAGATCTCAATACTCCACTGTCACAAAAAGATAGATCAACTGGACAGAAAATCAATAATGAAATAGTAGAACTGAACCAAACTTTTGAACAAATGGACTTAGTAGATGTCTACAGAGTGTTCCATCCCACAACATCAGAATACACATTTTTCTCAGCTGCACATGGGACGTTCTCCAAAATAGACCACATACTAGCTCATAAAACCTGCTTAAGTAAATGCAAAGGAATTGAAATTATCCCATGCATATTATCAGACCATAGTGCAATGAAATTGGAAATCAATGGCAAAAGATCCCACAAAAACTCCCTAAACACATGGAAATTAAACAGCATCCTCCTGAACAACCAATGGGTCACAGATGAAATTAAAGAAGAAATTAGTCACTTTCTACAACTGAATGATAATGACAGTACAACATACCGGAACTTATGGGATACAATGAAAGCAGTCCTAAGAGGGAAATTTATAGCATTAAACACTTATATCAGGAAAATAGAGCAAGCGCAAATAAACAACTTAAGGGTGAACCTCGAGCTTCTAGAAAAAGAAGAGCAGGTTAAGCCAAAAGCCCGTACAAGGGAGGAAATTATAAAGATCAGAGCAGAAATTAACCTATTGGAGAATAAAAAAACAATACAAAGAATCAATGAAGCAAAAAGTTGGTTCTTTGAAAGAATAAATAAGATTGACAAACCCTTATCCAACCTTATTAAAAAAAGAAAAGAAAAGACTCAAATCCATGCAATTGAAAATGAAAAGGGTGATATCACGACAGACCCTGCAGAAATCCAGAAGATCATCTATACCTATTTTGAAAATTTATATTCTACTAAGATGGAAAATGCAGAAGAAATGGACAGATTCCTAGATTCGTATGAATTACCAAAGCTGAATCAAGAAGATTTAAAAATCCTAAATAAACCAATATCAGCCAATGAAATTGAAGATGTAATTAAAAACCTCCCAACAAAGAAAAGCCCAGGCCCTGATGGATTCACTGCCGAATTCTACAAGAAATTTAGAGAAGACCTAACGCCCCTACTTCTCAAACTTTTCAATGAAATTGAAAGGGAAGCAATACTCCCAAATTCATTCCTAGAAGCAAGCATTACCCTGATACCAAAACCAGAGAAGGACCCAACTAAGAAAGAGAACTACAGGCCAATCTCCCTAATGAACATAGATGCAAAAATCCTTAATAAGATACTGGCAAACAGAATCCAACAAATCATCAAGAAGATTATACACCATGACCAAGTTGGATTCATCCCAGGGATGCAGGGATGGTTCAACATACGTAAATCAATAAATGTAATACAGCATATTAACAGAACCAAAGACAAAAATCACATGATCATCTCAATAGATGCAGAAAAAGCTTTTGACAAAGTCCAGCACCTTTTCATGATAAAAACCCTACAGAAAATTGGAATAGAGGGTCTTTATCTCAATCTGGTAAAAGCTATCTATGACAAACCAACAGCCAATATTATACTAAATGGCCAAAAACTGAAAGCCTTCCCTCTAAAATCAGGAACAAGACAAGGATGTCCACTGTCCCCACTCTTATTCAACATAGTTCTGGAAACTTTAGCCAGAGCGATTAGACAAGAGAAAGAAATAAAAGGAATAATGATTGGAAAGGAAGAAGTTAAATTATCATTATTTGCAGATGACATGATACCCTACACAGAAGACCCCAAAAACTCCACTAAAATACTGCTAGATTTAATAAGCAAATTCAGTAGTGTAGCTGGATATAAAGTCAATACTCAAAAGTCAATAGCCTTCCTGTACACAAATAACAAACTTACCGAAAGAGAAATTAGGGAAACAATACCTTTCACAATAACATCCAAAAAAATGAAATACCTAGGAATCAACCTCACGAAGGATGTAAAAGACCTCTATACTGAAAACTACAGTACTCTGAAAAAGGAGATTGAAGAGGATATCAGAAAATGGAAAGATATCCCTTGCTCCTGGATAGGAAGAACCAATATAGTGAAAATGGCCATACTTCCAAAATTGTTATACAGATTTAATGCAATTCCAATCAAAATTCCAACAGCATATCTCACAGAATTAGAGAAAACAATCCTAAAATTCATTTGGAATCAGAAGAGACCTAGAATAGCAAAGGCAATTCTGGGCAACAAAGGCAAGGCAGGGGGCATCACAATCCCCGACTTGAAATTATACTATAAAGCTACTGTGATAAAAACAGTGTGGTACTGGCAAAAAAACAGACCTGAAGATCAATGGAACAGATTAGAAGATGCTGAAACAACCCCAGACATACTAAGCCACCTTATCTTTGACAAAGGTGCCAAACACATTCGCTGGAAGAAAGATAGCCTCTTTAATAAATGGTGCTGGAAAAACTGGCTCTACACATGCCGAAGATTAAAACTAGATCCATATCTTTCACCATGCACTAAACTAAATTCAAAATGGATCAGAGATCTAAATATTAAAACAGAAACATTAAATCTGCTGGAAGGTAGGATAGGTAAAACCCTTGGAGACATTGGTGTAGGCAAAGACTTTATGAATAAAAACTCAACCGCACGGGAACTATCCCAAAGAATCAATAACTGGGATCTCATCTTATTAAAAAGCTTTTGCACAGCAAGAGAAACCACCAACAGAGTGAAGAGACAACCCACAATGTGGGAAAAAATGTTTGCCAGCTGTTCCTCAGACAAAGGATTACTATCGAGAACATATAAAGAACTCAAAAAAATCAGACCTCCCAAATTTAAAGACCCACTCCAAAAATGGGCATCTGAGATGAATACACATTTCTCAGATGAAGAAATACTAATGGCAAATAAATATACAAAAAAATGTGCAACATCACTAGTCATTCGAGAGATGCAAATTAAAACAACACTGAGATACCATCTCACCCCAGAAAGAATGGCTACTATTAAGAAATCAACTAATAACAAATGCTGGAGGGGCTGTGGGGAAAAAGGAACCCTTCTTCACTGTTGGTGGGAGTGTCGACTGGTACAGCCACTGTGGAAGTCAGTGTGGAGATTCCTCAGAAAACTAGGGTTGGAGGTCCCATTTGACCCAGCTATTCCCCTTCTGGGCATCTTCCCAGAAGAATTAAAAACATCGTACCACAGCGATATATGTGCACCCATGTTTATAGCAGCACAATTTGTAATAGCCAGATCTTGGAAACAACCCAAATGCCCATCAACTGAGGAATGGATAAGAAAGATGTGGTATTTTTATACAATGGAGTACTATTCAGCCATAAAGAAGGATAAACTGGAGACTTTTATAGGTAAATGGATGCAACTCGAGAAAATACTCATAAGTGAAATAAACCAGAAGCACATGTGTAAGCATCGTATTATCTCTCTAGTATGAGAAACTGAAAGAGTAAATAAGATCCAAAATGTACAATAGACATGGTGAATCAAAAAGAAACTGGTCAAAAGGAAAGAGAGACTGGAATAGGGAAAAGAAAGAAGGGAAAGGGAAAAAAATTGTATATATATATATATATATAAGATGGTTAAGATAGATACACTACCATTTTTACTTAGTTCATTGAAGAGTAAGGTTTGTGCCAATAATGTTTGGACAATTGAATGCTAATGTCTGGTGTCCTGAATAACTAACTTAAAGATAGTAATACGTAATGTATTAACCATTGTTACCCTCCTATTATGTTTGTTTGAAAATTTGTTCTTCTTTTGATTTGTTTTGTTTTTTCTTCTCTTTAAAAAAAAAAAAAAAGAACAATTGTCATTGATAACTATGAAATAATTCTTGATAAGATTAAGTTCCAAGACTCATGCATTTAATATGCTATTCCTCCTTGTCAGTAGGCTTTCTGCAGAAGACAGGAAGAGGCTAGAAATGGTTACGTTCTCAGCTGTGGCTTTACAGAAGCTGTGTACCTCTTCTGTGTGTGCAGAGTGTGGTTGATTCTTGATGGAAAGCAGGCCTTGGGCATACTTGGGAAGGGAAAATCCTCCCTGGCAAACTGCCAGTCACTTGCAAGCTCAACTCCCATGGACAGTTTGCCCACTCCTCCCTCCACCAAGAGTATAAAATTAGTCTGTTTCATGCTCTCCTAAGATTGAAGGAGTGACTTACTGAGAATGGGGCTATAGGATTAGTCAAAGTCTTTAGAACTCAAAATCTCCCTATTCGTCTTCTTTTGGAAGCCAAGGGGAGATATAAGGAATCAAAAGCATAATACTTCCTAAAGGTGTTTCTCATCATTAACCTGAATGAGTTTGATTGGGAGGACTGATCTGACTGTTCAGAAATCAAGCGTTGCCCATAAAGTGAAATGTGTAGTACTGTGTCTGTTTAGGGTGACCTTGCAAGTTTTAACAAACACAATATTAACTTTTTATGACATTTTAAGAATAGCTTGCCTTGATGTGCAATCTGGTTTAAAATTTTAAAACACATCCTTTTGACTTAAAATTTAAAACAATAATGAAAATAGAGTGGACCCTTGACTTATAAACTCAGTGTTCGTGAGGGCTGGTTGTATCTCAAGTTGGTTGTAAATCAAGACTCTTTTTGCCATAAGAAATAATGAAAATACCCATAATGCATTTCAAACCTCCCACAGAACTCCTTAACTAACCTTTTCAAAATAAAAAGTTTGGGCCAGTGACATCACTCAGCGGCATGGGTGCCTGCTGACGTGCAAGGTCCTGAGGTTGATCCCCGGTACTCACAAAAAAAAAGTTGTAGAATGTGCATAATTTACCAGAAATGCCAATAATTTTCCAAGTGTAGTCACCAAAAAGTTATAAAATGTGCCTAGTTTTCCAGAAAAAATAACTTCATACTGTACTCACCATTCAAGTTGACATCTTTGGCTTGCAGGAAGGGAGGATGGAGTGGAAGGTGGTTATTGTTTGGAGGGAGGGTCCCCTTCCATAGGAGCATCAGGAACCTGGCTCTCTGCCGTCTTTTCTCTCCTTGGGAGAGTCTGTAGCCCACTAGGACCTGCTTCTGGCTCACTAGGTATCAACCTTTTCAGAACTAAAAGCTGGTCTAAGGCTGTCTATTTCTGTCTTTTCTTTAACAGTGTTCTGTAGCATGACATGACGTTGTGATTAAACAAGTGAACGTAGTGATTGGCTTTTTCTTTGTGTGGGTGGGTGTTCTCTACAAATGTTTTTAATGCTGTCCACTTTTTCAGGATTTCCTTTATTTCAGAAGAACCTTGCCTCACTGATTGTTGATACTCCCCCTCCTCTTCAGAAAGCTCCTGCTGCTGTTCTCTGTTGCTCAGCCAGAAGTTGAGCTCCTCAGCATCACTGTCTACCTGAAGCCTTTGGACTCTGCTATGGTGACAATGTCATCAGCCATAGGGTCAATTGAAGGCTCAGGCTGCCCTACATAGCCTTTAAGTCTCTCTCCTGTGTAATTTTAGGACACACTTTCTTCCAGGCAGATCTCAGTGTCCTTAGAAAGACATTGGCCCAGGATTTCTCAATTAACCCCACACAGGAAAGGATGTTGTAATGTTCCTTCCAGAACCCTTTAAGCATTAAATCTGTATCTGGGGCCATGTAGAAGCACTTCAGGAGCAATTCCTTGGTGTACAGCTTCTTAAAGTTCACTCGAATCTGCTGGTCCATAGGCTGCCATAGAGGAGTTGTGTTAGGTGGGAGGAACTCAACTGAGAGCCACGGGGATTCCTCAGCCAATTCTTCTTCCAAACCCATGGGGGAGCAGGAACATTGTCCATGATGATGAGAGCCTTGAGTGGTAAACCTTTGTTCTCTAGATATTTCTTAATAGTAGGACAGAAAGCCTCCCTGACCCACTCACAAAAATGTATTCTTGTTATGCAGGCTTTTGCATTCGATCTCCACATGACCCCAAGCCTATGCTTCATGACTTTATGTTTTCTGAACACTCTAGAGGTCTCAGAGTGATAAAGAGATGCTTTATCTTGAGGTCACCACTCACAATGGCACATAGCAATGTTAGCCTATTTCTCATAGTCTTATGCCCTGGCATCTTCGTCTCTTCATAGGTAATGTATGTTATCCTACATTTTTTTCCAGAAAAGGCTAGTTTCATCACAGTTGAAAACTTGATGAGAACAAAAGCCATTCCTCAGTGTCACTGTTTTGAAGTGGTGTACATAATTTTCAGCAGCCCTTTTATCGGCACTGGCTGCTTCACCATGCCTAGTTATGCTATGAACCCCAGTTCTCACTTTAAAATTGTGAAACCAACGCTTATTGGCATGCATGTTTCAAAATTATCACTCATTGGTGGATTATCCTTTATGAGATTTGCATTTATAGCCCTAGCTTTTTCATAAATTATAGACTCAGATAGGCAATAACCTGCCATCTGCATTTCATTTATCCATACTAATAATAGGCTTTCTACTTCATCTAACACTGTCAATTGTGACTTACTGATTTGAGCAACACCTTGAGTAACACTGGCTTCCTTATCCTAATCTTTTCTCTGTAAGATTGTGGAGATGGTGGATTTTGACCTGCTGTGCATATTCATGAGATCAGTCATGAACACCACTCTCATATTTCTTCATGATTTTATTCTTTTCAATTATGATTGCTTTCTTTACCTTCCCTTCCTTCCTTAGTTTCTTTTCTAGGTTTTGGGGGCCATTTCGATAGCATCATAGGGATTATATATTATATAATTGTAGAGATTATATAAAGCACTGACCAAAATCACATCCACAAACTCATGCACCTGGGCTCAGACTGATGCTTGCGTTCACTTACATACAGTTTTCTGGCATCAAAAGTCTTTGTTTACAACCACACAAGTGGCTGGCATTTGGGTCAGAACTGAAGACTTTGGTCATAAGTTAAACCTAATATTCTAGTTGTAACCCAAGGTGTTTGTATGTGAGGCTGGTTGTAACTCAAGGGTCCTCTGTGAAGAGAACAAGCCAATATTTATTTCAAGCCTGGTACAGAATAAGTGCTCAGTAAGTTTTTGCTAAACGAATGTTTTGATAAATTTTTTCATTATTAATCTTGACTCAACTTAGATAATAAATGTAAAGAATTCAAACTACATGATGTAGTTTTTATGTATTTGTAAAACATTATTGTCTTTAGTGTATTTTTTTTTCCTTTGGTTCTTTGTTGGTGGTTTGTTATTTCTCAATGTTCTTGTGCAATTGCTGCAGGTGCCCTTGAAATTAAGCACGTACGGTCTTCTTCAATCAGAAAAGCCCATCGTTCTGAAGGTTGTGTCAAGAGATGCAACCATCAGTGGAGCCTGATCTTCCCTCAGGATTTCTGCTATGTTCTTCAAGGAGACTGTGTCTCAGAACACCCGAGACTTTAATTTGCCTTTCAAAATAATTTAGATGAAGATAGGCTTAGTCTGCTATCCTTGGGGAATGATTACAGGTTTATTACAGTCATGAAATTTACTTACTGTGTTGAGTATTTTTATCATGTCATGTAAAGGAGATCTCTGAATCACTGAGAGATATCTAAAGTCATTATTTCTTATTAATTTGAGACTCTCTCCATCCACCCCCAGGAACTCCATCAGTGAGGTCTGGTTAGAGTAAATATTTTTCAGTAATTTCATCAATAATTTTTAATGAAGTGGGAATTATTGTGGTGAATTAAATGGGAATTGTCTTGTGGTCAAATTTATATAAAATGTTTTCTTTGTAATATTCTATAAGAAGTGTTATGAGAATACGAATAAATAGCTTTTAAAAAAATGTGTGATGTCTTTATGCATATGAAGGAGGCAGCTAGAGAAATGGATCTATGAGAAGCAGATACCATTTTTGGTCATTATAGTCATGTGTCTATTAGACACAATGTTATTAGTAGTTTAGGTGAGGTAATACACTTTGACCTTGCTCTTTGTTTGAAAAATATACATAATTTAATTCTACCTTTTTTTATTAGTACACATTTGCAGTACCTAATGATCATATTCATCATGTAGAATTTGTACATGTACATAACACATCTTAATTTTTTTGTCCCCTTCCCCTCATTTCCCTCGAACTGTTCTTTCCTTCCCCATTTGTAAAAGCTCTATTTCCATTTTCACCCTTCAATTTTTGTTTCTTTAAATCCCCACCAATTCTGCTATTTTTGAAACTGTTTTTGTTTTTGGTGAAACTCAAGTGAAGCCCTTTATTATTACTTTATTATAATACTTTATTATTAGTTTTGATTCATTGTCATCCCTGTGTTGCTTCTGGAAGGGTGGAAACATGTTTTCTTATACTCAAGGTGGTGGCCATGAACTGGTATGGTAGAGGGAGTTGAAATGGCTCCAAGTCACACAGAAGAAGGTGGGCAAGTCATCCACACAGAGGGGCAGTCGGGACTGGATGTGGGAGTCCAAGTAAAGGGTGGATGTCCAGGTACCACCAGCCGTTGCCTAAATTGTGTGTGGAATTCCTGGATGAGGTGGTTATGGAGGGCACTGGTGAGTGAGGAAGAATGGTTGGAATTTGTCTGTGTGAAAAACAATTGATGAAATTAGTAAATGTACCAGAGATAATGGAAGCCCACTTTCTCATTATTGGCAAAGGGAATCACTGATTCAGACAGGAGAAAATTTGAGTGAATCCTGTGATGTCTAACTGCAATAGGATGTTTCAGTGTCAATTCATATTTTTTTTCTAGAAGGTAGATAATAGGTACATATAAGTGTGTGTGTGTGTGTGTGTGTGTGTGTGTGTGTGTGTGTGTCTATGAAGCATATTCCATACATTTCTCCACTGACAGGTCTAGGAGCAGTAACATTTAACAGGTACAAGGACACCTAGTGTCCAAATTTTGGTCTGTACATATAATTTTAGGAGTCTTTAGGAAAGCAGTTGCTTCTGGGTGCAGCCTAAGATTAGCTGAGGATACTTTGTTGTGCCAAACAGCAAGAAAATGCTAAAAAAAACCCCCAGAAACATGTTGAAAGGACACTGAAGCCAGCCTGAGTAGCCTCCATTGAACTTTGTTGCAACATTAGGAATATATCATAAACAATGATATTGATGGTTATTAACAAAATATAAGACATGAATATACAAGCCTATAAAGAAATAATTGATCGAAAGCTTAATAAAGATATTTACACACTTTTAATGTACTACTGTCAGAATACAAATTAATTGTGAAAGGTAAAGGGTAATTTTCCTGTGGAGAAATCTGGCAGACAGCCCCACATCAAGTGATGAGTGAGAACGTCCTCAGGCATGGGATGAATCAGTCATGGACCACACAATAGAGCACAGTGACATTCTCACCTCTGTCATATTGCTTCCATGGAGGCAGCCATGAACAAAATCATGAAAAAAACCCTAGGTAAATTGGAGTTCCTAATATTCTACTGGCACATCACTATTTTGTGTCTTTGAAAGTAATCACAGGCATGAAAGGCCAGATAGATTGAGAAATATGCCAGATGCAAGGAAACTAAAGACACGAGGCAACCAAACACAATACTTGCTCTGGGTTGTTCCACTACAAAGGACATTATTGGTACAAATGGGGGAATGTGAATGTGGTCTGATGAGTAGATGGGAGTATGTAAATTCCATATTTGGATGGTTGCATTGTGGTAATGTTAGAGTGTATTTTTTTTTTGTGGGTACCAGGGGGTCGACCTCAGGACCTCGCGTGCCACCAGGCGCCCGTGCCACTGAGCGATATCACCTGCCCCTTTTTTCGTATGTGGGTTCCGGGAGTCGAACTCAGGCCCTCGCACTTGCCGGGCAGGTGCTTAAGCCACTGAGCCATCTCACCGACCCCTAGAGTGTATTTCTATTTGTAGGAATACAAGGTATTATCAAATATCAGGTTGGCCATTTACTCAGGGGTAGAAAATAGTTTTTTGAAGAAATATCCATTGGTTTATGTTTGTGATTGTTTAGGTGGAAAAAGGTGCACAGGTATTTTCTAGTTTATCAAGTGTCCTGTCTCTCACCACAAACGTACTCATTCTGTTCATTTGCCATAAGGAGGCAGCACCACATGGCAATGGAGATCGTGGGCTGTGGTGCTGAAGCTCCTGGGCTTTGAATCCCAGCTCAACCTTGGACTAATCCATGACTTTGGTCCATGACTAACAGTGTCTATTTCCATAGGTCAGCCTGTACAGCTTGGGGGTAAATTTCAGCATTATCAACTCCAAATTCAACTTTATTTTAGAAAATAAAACCATAGACCTCTGTCACAAAAGCTTAATTATGAAACCATTGGTGTCTTAGCTGATGTTATTCAAAATTTCCCTGAAGGAGAATATAAACATTGTCATTCTGGAGAGCCTTTGCCATCACATTAGGTGGGAAAATTTGGGGTTGGGCTGCAGCTGCTGGTGGGAAACTCTCCCAAAGAGTTAATGTGGCTCTTTCCTGCCCTCCCTAAAAATTTGATCTTCTGGTCTCATCGTTGAAGAAGTCCCTCTGCTTGTGATGATAGAAGGCCAGGATGAGACAATTTTATCCTTTCTGGGGTGAACAATTCATTATCAGAACTAGGGAAATGTCCAGGCAATGTTGGTTAGTTGAGGGATTCACTTGTTTTCCTGGGCAGATAAGTAGAGAAATTCTGCAGAAAGCTCTTTTGGGTGATGATGTGCCTGGAAGGCCTTCAGCTGAATATCTATACTTCCTTTGCAAATTGAGGTAATTCTAGTGTTGGCTCATGTGCAAATTATTTTGGGGTTGCCAACACTTTAGTGATCTTTTCCCTTCCAGGGTCAGCTATTGCTTTTCTGCTTGTATTTTTTGTGTGTGTATCTTGCTTTTGCCTTGACTTTTTACCTGTCAGCACCTGCATACTGTTGATTTTGTGTGTACAGGCAGCCAAGTTCCGGTAAGGGATACCAAGAACAATGTATGCCCAGACGGAAATGTGGGTTGAAGTTCTTTCACAGCAAGTGTACTAATTTTTTCCTCATCTTGGGGACCTGAGAGTGAGGGAATGCCATTGTGTCTCTTTCTCTTTTGACCCTCTTGGTGAGTGATCTGGACCCTGAGAAGGTTGTGCATGTTTCATACTCTATTTGGAGGTATTTGTTTCATCTATGGCTATCTTGTGAAGGGCTTATCGATTTTCATTCTGAGTTATTTTAAATGGCTTATGAGGTAAAGGAGAAAAGGACTCAATACTGACTGGAATGATATTTACTGTTATCATAGCTGAATATGTGCCATAAGATATGTGAAGAATATTTGGGTGCAGAATTTATTCTGTGTTGATGGGAATGTTTTGGGAGTAGAAAGAGGAGGTGGTTGCACAACACTATGAATGTAACTAAATTCTACTGTTTTGTTTCCTTAAAAATGACTAATTTTATGTTATGGGAACTTTATCTCCAAACATATTTCATTATTATATACTTTAAGTGGCACTTAAAATTATACATATATATATATATATATATATATATATATATGGTACCATGTAATGTTTCTATACATGTATACATTATATAATGTTGAAATCTGGGTAAGCATATTTGCCTTTTCTAATATTTATGATTTTTTAATGGTAAAACTTTCAAAAATCCTTTCTTATAGATATTTTGAAATTTATGGTATAGTAAAATTTTCTATCATCAACATACTGTGCAAAAGAGTACTGGAAATTATTTTTCCTATTTAACTGTAATTTAGTACTTCTTGACCAAGCTCTCCTTTCCCACTAGGCTCTTCATCTTTTGATAACTCATGTTCTGTCCTCAACTGCTATAACTCTTCTGTTTTAGATTCCAAATATAAGTGAGATCATGTAGTAATTATTTTTCTGTGCCTGGTTTATGTCGCTGAAAGTCTTCTGGTTCCATTGATGTTGTCACAAATTACAATACTTCATCCTTTCATATGGCTGAATAATATTCCATCATTTATGCATTCCACATTTTCCTACATCCATTAAAATCTTGATAGACATCATCACTGGTTGTTGATTTCTTCTCAGCTATTTTGAATAATGCCTCAATGAACATGAAAGTGTCCTTGACATACCGATTTTATTTTCCTTTGCATATATATCTAGCTATGAGATTACTGGAGCATATGGTACTTCTATTTTTAATTTTGTGAAGACCCTCCATAGTGATATTTTAAAGGTTGTATAAATTTATATTCCCACCAGAAGTGTGTAAGTTTCCATTTTGTCCACATTTTCAATATTCCCTGTTATCTTTTTGCACATATTCATTCTAACTGCATTGAGGTGATTTCTCATTGTAGCTAGGGATTGCATTTCTTTGATGATTATCAATGTTCGGCAAAGATTCATATACCTGTTGGCTACTTGCCTATCTTCTTTTGAGATACGTCTATTTGGGTCTATCACCCACTTTTATCTTGGATTATTGTTTTATGTTTGCTGAGATTTTCAGGTTTCTCATAGATGCTGGGTAATAACACCTTATCAGATGTGTAATTTGAAAATATTTCCTTACGTCCTACTTTCTCTTCACTTGTGGATCGTTTCTTGGCAGGCAGAAGCTTTTTACTTTGGTGTCTTCTCACTTGTCTATTTTTGCTTCTATTTCCTTGTGTTTCAGGTCTCAGCCCAAAATTCACTGTGCATTCTCATGTTCTAGTTCATTTCCCTATGATTCCTTCTACTACTTTCATAGTTTAAAGTCTTACATATACTTAAGTCTCTAGTCCATTTTTGTAACTGGTGTGAGATAAGGTTCTAATCTACTTTCTGCATGCAGTATCTACTTCTCCCAGCATCATTTACTGAAGAGAATATCTTCTCCCCAATGCATGTTCTTTGATGGTTTTGTATTTTTAAAAAGAGTCCATGTATGTGATACATATACATTCATTGTGGAGTTGGTACATGTACATATTACATCTTAATCCTTTTTATTTTCCTTTCTGCTTTCCTCTCTTCCTCCCCTGTCCATCTATAGAGGCCCTTCTCATTTGCAAAAATTATATCTGTTTCTGATTATATTTTATTTGCTCTGGGGGTCCTGAGATGAAGCTGACCTGTGGCTGCTCTGAGTTTCCAGACTCAATTGGCCTCTCCCTAAAATGGTGTCTGGCCTAGCACACTTTCCAGGGACATAGCAATCACTTGGGCTGGCGTCACTCACCAGCTGTTGTAGAGCACAGCATCCCCTACTCAGTTCCACTGGTGTGTTTCTCCCTAGAGGCCTCAGGAGTCACCCGCTTTCACTCTGACTCTGTAGATTCCATCTTCCTTTCTCACACTATGAGCAAGGAGCCATGGAGAAGTGCAGGTTACCCTTCCTTTTTCTATGTTGTGGCCTGTCTCTTCAATTTTTCAGTAGCCTCCAATTTGCCCTTCAGGTCTTTCCTACGTGACAGGGATCCACCTCTCTCCTTCTTTCTACCCTCAAATTGTTATTTTCCAGTGTCTGTATTCAGAATCTTGGAGAGGCTGCTTTGTTGCTTCTTACTGCCCTGCCATCTTCCTGGAAGTCCTTTAAGTTATTTATACTTTGGGCTTCTCTTATAAGAGAAACCATGTGATATTTAGGCTTATGTTATTGATTTGTTTCATGTGGCATTATGGTCTCAAGGTGCATCTGTATTCCTACAAATTACTCAAATTTATCCTTATTTATAAATGAGTGGAAGATCATGGAGTGGTAAGCAGCAGAGAAAGAGCCTCTCTGAGAGTTGCCATCTAGACAGTAGAATGTAGCAATGTGAGGAAGAGAAGAAAGAGGCAAGTGGGTCCCTGGATCCAGGAAAGATCTGAAGTGAGAATTTTAGCCCATTTGGAAGCAAAGAGAGAAAGTTCAATGTAGAAAGAGGTAGCCGGCAGAGACTTCTCTCTGAGTTGGAACTCACTGCATGTGAAGAGCAGTTAAAACCTGCAGACAGATGGCCACTGCTGGCAACACCAGGGGCCTCCACAGAGAGATGTAGCAGTGGAAGGGAGCAGTGGATGTGGAGGCCTACACTAGCTGGTTGTGAGTGCTGCAGGATTGGACATCCTATGGGAGAGGGTGATTGTCCAGGAGCCATCTTGGAGAAGGTACCAACTAAACTCAGAATTTGGAACAAGTTCTGGGTCCATCTAGCAGTCCCCAGCTGAGTTCAAGCTCATAGAAGGTTCACAGATTTCTTCAGGTTGAATGGGTCTGGTTCCAGCCTCGTGGCCAGAAACCAGACTGAACTTAAGGGGAAATAAAGGTGCAGGCTCACTGAGATTATGCACTACCCCACTATGAAGCTACTGCTCACTTGCTGGGATAAGTCAACATGCATCTGCACTCTGTCTCCACATGTTGTCTACCATTGACAGCAGAGACAAACCTGGAAGTGGACTTTTTTCTCTCTCTCTTCTTTTTTTTTTTCTCCTCTCCTTCATGGTTTGATTTTTTTTTTGTAGGTGCAGGGAGTTGACCTCAGGACCTTGCACGCCAGCAGGCACCAGTGCCTCTGAGCAATATCACCAGCCTTTTTTTTGTATGTGGGTTGCAGGAGTTGAACGTAGGCCCTTGCACTTGCCAGGCAGGCGCTTATGCCCCTGAGCCATCTCACCGGCCTGATCTTGTTTTTGTATGAGTGTGAACATCATTTCTAGTTTTTTTGTGGCTGTTGTTCTGTTCTTCCTTTTATTTCTTCCTTCTCTCTTTCCCTCCTCTCTTCTGCACCCGTTTCCCAAAATTTGTGTGATTCCCCTCTGTTCTCCAGCCTTGCTTCTAATCTCTTCATCTTCTAGTTCTCAATTTTTTCCCCTAACTACTTTTTTTTTTTTTGTGGGTACCAGGGGGACGACCTCAGGACCTCGTGCGCCAACAGGCACCCGTGCCACTGAGCGATATCACCGGCCCCTTTTTCGTATGTGGGTTCCGGGAGTCGAACTCGGGCTGTTGCGCTTGCAAGGCAGGTGCTTAAGCTGCTGAGCCATCTCACCGGCCCTCCCCTAACTACTTTGAAATTTTCTCCCCAGTGGTAATAATGGCATATGGGGGCTTATTTACTGCATACTATTTTCTGGTTTGTTTTAGATTTTGTTACATAACCACAAATCTAGTTTATACAGTTAAAAGTGGCAAATTAATAGTTACCTCAGTTTGTCATTTCCTAGGCTGTGTTTGATGCTTCTGCTATTGCTGATTGTACCTCTTTAGCCAAAGTGACATAATTGTTCTCACCAGCTGTTCTGCCTGGTATACCAAGACTGAGATTACCTAAGGGTCATAGAATATACTGTGGGCCAGTGCCAAAGAACTAGGGACTTGGACAAGCAGGCAGGAACATCTCATCCCCAATAAATTGAAGAGGCAGGATCTTGCAACAGACCCAAACTGCAAAATCAGCTACACCTGGGAGACACCTCTGAGAAATATTCATTTCCTAAGGGTTCTAAATACTAGCAATAAAGCAACTTACCATAGGCAATTTACAAGCATCAACCCAGGAATCAAAATTAAAAAAAAAAAAGAAAGTGAGAAGACACTTAAACAAGATGCAACTGCAGACATCCAGTTCATGAAAGGCAAACACAGGGGGCAATGAGGTGGGACCCTCCAAAATCTAGCCTCCTGGCCTCTCTTAAGTGGTAACAACAATGCAAATGAAGGAGGTGCTAGAAAAAATCAAATCATAAATAATTTCTTGGATAACTACAGAGATGGCGACCACGTTGAAAAACATACTTAGTGACTGTGGAGCAGATAGAGATAAAAAACTAGAGGATCTTAAGAAAATGATGGAAACCATGAATGCCCTACATTGGAAAGAAATGGAATCCATAAAACAAATTCAAGCATATATTCAGGAGAATAAAAATTCCATTGAATGTATCTGCAGCAGGATGAGCCAATGTGAGGACAAAATCTCAGATATAGAAGTCAGGCTTGCAGTTAGCTATCATGAAAAGAAAGAATTCTTAAAAATATCAAGGGATCATGAGAAGTCAATCCAGCAGATGCTAGATGATGCAAAGAATAAAATAGGGTTCACTGGAGCCAATGAAACAGCAGGAGATAGCACAAATGATGTAAAAAACGTGTTCACAGATGTCATGGCAGAAAACTTCCCTGGCAGGGAAAAGGAATTTCACATACAGATAAGTGAGGCATATAGAACTCCAATTAGCCATGATCAAAAAAAAATCTACAGCTGGGCACATCATAGTCAAGATTCCAGAAATTCAATACAAGAATAGAATATTAAAAGCTGTTAGAGAAAAGAAATAAATCACCTATAAAGGAAAGCCCAACAGAATCACACAAGACTTCTCAACACAAACCCTAATGTCAAGGAGATCTTGGAGTGAGGTATTTCAGGCCCTAAAAGAAAACAATCTCCAACCCAGACTTTTGTACCATACAAAACCATCTTTCCAAATTGACGGAGAAATAAGATACTTCCATGACAAAGAACACCTGAGGAAATTCATGAGTACCAAATCAACACTCTAAAACATTCTGAAGGACATACTAGAAAGAGATAACAAGAACTACAACTCTGTAAAGCCCAATAGAAGGAATCACTAGACAAGGCAAACAGTTAAAAGGGGGAGGAAGGGAGCCAATAACAGGAAAATAACATGAAAAGTTTAAGTCAATATATATGTTATAACTATCAATGTTAATGGTTCCAATTCATAAATGAAAAGAAGCAGACTGGCAGACTGGATCAAAAAGGAAGATCTAACAATATGCTGCATACAAGAAACACATTTAATTATAAAAGAAATTTATAGACTGAAAGTCAAAGGATGGGAAAAAATAGTCCACGACAATAACCCAGAACAAAGCAGGGGTAGCTATTCTATTTGCAGACAAAGTGAAATTTAAGCCAAGTCTGATTAAGAGAGACAAAGAAGGTCACTACATCCTTGTAAAGGGAACAATCCCAGAGGAAGACATAGCAATCAAAAATATATATGCAACAAACACCAGTGCACCCAACTATATAAACAAATACTAATGGACATGAAAAATCCAATAGACACTAATACAGTTTTATTGGGGGATCTCAGTACCCCACTGTCACAAATAGATCAGCTAGACAAAAAGTCTCCAATGAAATATTAGAACTGAACCAAAGTTTTTTTTTTTTTTTTTTTTTTTGGTGGGTACCGGGAGTTCGACCTCAGGACCTCGGGCGCCACCAGGCGCCCGTGCCGCTGAGTGATATCACCAGCCCCTTTTTCGTATGTGGGTTCCGGGAGTTGAACTCGGGCCCTCGCGCTTGCCGGGCAGGCGCTTAAGCCACTGAGCCATCTCACCAGCCCTGAACCAAAGTTTTGAACACATGGACTTAGTACATGTCTACAGAGTGTTACACCCCACAATATCAGAATTCACATTCTTCTCAGCTGCACATGGGTCATTCTCCAAAAGAGACCACATACTAGCTCATAGAACATGCTTAAGTAAGTGCAAAGGAATTGAAATTATCCCATGCATATTATCATACTTTAGTGCAATTTAATTGGAAGTCAATGGCAAGAGAAACAACAACTTCATAAATATATGGAAATTAAATTACACCCTCCTGAACAAAAAATGGGTCACACATTAAATTAAAAAAGAAATCAGACAGTTTCTCAATTAAACAATAATGACAATACAACATACTCAAACTTACGTGACACAATGAAAGTAGTCCTATGAGGGTAATTTATAGCAGTGAATACCAATATCAGGAAAACAGAGCAAGCTCAAATAAACAGCTTAATGTTGAACTTCAAGCTTCTAAAATAAAAGAAGAGCAAGCCAAGCCTAAAGCTTGTTTGAGGGAGGAAATTATAAAAATCAGAGCAGAAATTAATGCAATAGAGACGAAGAGGACAATACAAAAAATCAATGGATTGAAGAGTTGATTCTTTGCAAGATTAAGTAAGGTTGACAAACCCTTAGCAAATTTTTTTACATAAAAGAAAGAAAAGACTCAAATCCATGCAATTAGGAATGAAAAGAGTGAAATCACAACAGACCCTGCAGAAATCCAGAAGATCATCTATATTTACTTTGAGAACTTGTATTCTAATAAGATGGAAAATGCGGAAGAAATGGACAGATTCCTAGATACATATGAATTACCAAAGCTGAATCAAGAAAATATAAAAGTCCTAAATAAACAAATGTCAATCAATGAAACTGAAGATGTAATTAAAAACCTCCCAGCAAAGAAAAGCCCAGGCTCTGATAGATTCACTGCTGAATTCTACAAGAAATTTAGAGAAGACCTAACACTACTACTTCTCAAACTCTTTAAGGAAATTCAAAGGGAAGAAATACTTCCAAATTTATTCCTGGAAGCAAGCATTACCCTGATACCAAAACCAGAAAAGGACCCAACTATGAAAGAAAACTACAGGCCAATCTCTCTAATGAAAATGGTTGCAAAAATCCTCAATAAAATACTGGCACACAGAATGCAGCAAATCATCAAGAAGATTATACATAACCAAGGTGGATTCATCCTAGGGATGCAAGGATGGTTCAACATATGTAAATGAATAAATGTAATACCCATATTAACAGAGCCAAGGATGAAAATAATACGATCATCTCAACAGATGTAGGAAAATCTTTTGACAAAGTCCAGCACCAATTCATGATAAAAAACCCTACAGAAAATTGGAATAGATGGTCTTTATCTCAATTTGATAAAAGCCATCTATGACAAACCAACAACCAACATCATAGTAAATGGACAAAAACTGAAAGCTTTCACTCTAAAATCAGGAACAGGGCATGGATGTCTGCTGTCACAACTGTTATTCAATATAGTTCTAGTAATTTTAGGGAGGGCAATTAGACAAGAGCAAGAAATAAAATGAATAATGATAGGAAAGGAAGAAGGTAAATTATCATTATTTGCAGATGATACAATATTCTACATAGAAGACCCCAAAACATCCAACAAAAGACTTCTAGATTTAATAACCAAAATCAGTAGCATAGCTGGATACAAAGTCAACAGTCAAAAATCAATAGTATTCCTGTACACAAATAAAAAACTCGCTGAGAAAGAAATTAGGGACTGAACATCTTTCACAATAGCATCCATCAAAATGAAATACCTAGGAATCAATCTAATGAAGAAGTAAAAGACCTCTACATTGAAAACTACAGTACTCTGATAAAGGAGATTGAAAAGGATATCAGGAAATAGAGACCTATCCATTGCTCTTGGTTAGGAAGAGCCAATAGAGTGAAAATGGCCATACTTCCAAAACTGTTATACAGATTTAAAGCAATTCTGATCAAAATTCCAATAGCATGTCTCACAGAATTAGAGAAAATTATCCTAAAATTCATTTGGAACCTGAAGAGACCTAGAATAGTAAAGGCAATTCTGGTCAAGAAAGGGAAGGCAGGGGGCATCACAATCTCAGACTTGAAATTATACTACAAAGATACTGTGATAAAAACAGTACAGTACTGGCAAAGAAATAAACCCAAAAATCAATGGAATAGATTAGAAGATGTAGAAACAACTCCAGATATACTGAGTCACCTTATTTTTGACAAAGGTGCTAACCACATTCCCTGGAAGAAAGACAGCCTCTGTACTAAATGGTGCTGGAAAAACTGACTTTGCACATGCTGAAGATTAAAATTGGACCCATATCTTTCACCATGCACTTAATTAAAGTCTCAATGGATCAAAGATCTAAATATTAAAACAAAAATATTAAATCTACTGGAAAATAGAATAGGTAGATCTCTTGAAGATATTGGTGTAGGCAAAGACTTTATGAATAAAACCCTGATTGCACAGGATCTATCAAAAAGAATCAACAACTTTGATCTCATCATATTAAAAAGCTTTTGCATAGCAAGAGAAACCACCAACAGAGTGAAGAGACAATCCATAGTTTTGGAAATAATGTTTTACAGATATTCCTCAGACAAAGGATTACTATTGAAAACATATAAAGAACAAAAATTCAGACCCCCAAATTTAAAGACCCAATCCAAATATGGGCATCTGAGGTGAATACGCACTTCTCAGATGAAGAAGTACAAATGGCAAATTAACATATAAAATAATGTTCAACATCACTGGTCATTCAAGAGATTCAAGTTAAAACAATGCTAAGATTCCATCTCAGCTCAGAAAGAATGGCTATTATCAAGAAATCAACCAATAGCAGATGCTGGAAGGGCTTTGAGGAAAAAGAAATCCTTGTACACTTTTGATGGGAGTGTATACTGATGCAACCACTGTGGAAATCAGTGTGGAGATTCCTCAAAAAACTGTGACTTGAGGTACCACTTGACCCAGCTATTCCCCATCTGGGTATCTTCCTGAAATAATTAAAAGCATCATACCACAGCAATATATGCATGCCCATGTTTATAGAAGCACAATTTGTAATATCCAAATCTTGGAAACAGGACAAATGCCCATTTGTGGTGAATGGATAAAGATGTGGTTTTTTTTACACAGTGGAGTACTACTCTGCCATAAAGAAAGATAAGCTTGAGATATTTCTAGGTAAATGGATGTACCTTGAGACCATACTCTTACGTGAAATAAATTGGACACACATGTGTAAATATCACATTATTTCTTTTGTGTTAGAAACTGAAAGTGTATATATGGACCAAAGTATATATTAGGTATTGTGAAATAGGAAGAAAATGTTCAAATGGGGAGGGGAACAAGGGAGGGCGTGGGGGAAAGGAAAGAAGGGAAAAGTAAAAGAAAAGTGAAAAAAGAAGGAAAAAATGGAAACAAGGCTTTTGTAAATGGGGAGGGGAGGAGGGGTTGAAGGGAGAATAGGGGAATAGGAAAAAAGAGTCAAGTAATACCATGTACAGGTACAAATTCTCTATCATGAATGTGGTCATTAAGGATATGAAAAATGTACCATTAAAATCTCATTGGAAGAAGAATAAAATGAGTGATTTTATATCTCTATATCTATCTATCTATCTATCTATCTATCTATCTATCTATCTATCTATCTCTTTATCCATTTATCTATTGATGGACATATAGACAATTGCCAAGATTTAGCTCTTATGAATTATGCTGCTATAAACATGGTTATGCTTGTATCACCATAATATGATGTCTTTAACTCCTTCAAGATGATACATAATAGGGGAATAGCTGGATTGGATAGAATTTCTAATTTTAGCTTTTGAGGAATCTCCATGTCAATATCTATAGAGGTTTTATTAATTTACATTCCCACCAACAATTTAGAAATGTTTATTTTTATTCCTACAGCCTCAGAGGCATTTCTGTGTTTTGATTTCTCGATGCTAGCCATTCTTTCTGGAGTAGATGGAAGCTAAATGTTGTTTTAATTTGAATTTTTCCAGTGAACAAAGATGTTAAACATTTTTTTCATGTACTTATTGGCCATTTGTGTCTCTTCTCTTCAGAAGTCGCTATTCAATGCTCAATTTCTTATTAGGTCTTTTATTTTGTGGGATTTTTTGGATATCTTTTTATATTCTAGATATTAGTCACCTGAGGAGTAGCTGGCAATTTTTTTCTCACTCTATAAGTTGTTTACTCACTCTGTTGGTTGTTTCCTTTTCTGTGCAGAAGCTTTTAAATTTGGTATAATCCCATTTGTTGATTCTCAAAATTATTTCTTGTGCAACTGGGGTTCTGTTCAGAAAGTCCTGTCTATACCCATGTCTTCAAGTGTTTTATGTATTTTATCTTCCAGCAAAGTTTTTTGTTTTAATAGTTAGATATTTGATTCATTTTTTATTTTAGGTTAGGATATGGCAAGAGATATGGGCCTAGCTTCAATCTTCTGTGTGTGTATAGTCCTTGAAAAGGTCGCTTTCTACTGTAGAGAGAGAGAGAAGGTAAATCAGGTAATCATGCATCCATGAACTACTGAGAAGGAAATGAATGTGTTGTTGGATCAAAAATAACGAGAGAGCTGGGCACAGTAGACGATGTCTGCAATCCCAGCAACTCAGGGGTGCAAGGCAATCTTGAGGACAGCCTGGGCTGGAAATGTATCTCAATGGTGGCATGAGAAGAGAGAGAGAGAGAGAGAGAGAGAGAGAGAGAGAGAGAGAGAGAGAGAGAGAGAGGAGAAAGAGAAAGAGAAAGAGAAAGAAATGAAAAAAGAAAGTAATCAGGGGGTTGTCAGTCAGGAAGGCCAGGTCTGTCAATGCTGTATTTTAAGTTGAAACATGAAAAATTAGGGATTTAGGCATCTGGCTTGTAAAGAGTCAGTGAAAGAGTATTTTACATGGCAGAAGCAGAAATACAAATTGTTGTATCCTGAGATACAACAGGGCTTGAGTTTGTTTGGCAAGAGACAGAAAATATGTGTGGCTGCATGTGAACCATGAGGTGAGGCAATGAGAGTTGAGGCCAAGGAAGTGGGCAGGACCTCAGTGGCCAAGAGGAAAGATTCATCTATAGACTTTTTGTGGTAAATCTTTAATTAAGTGCATTAGGAACCCTCCTTCTCTTGATTTCTTTGGGATTTTTCTTTTATTGGCCTATACAGTGCTCAACTTCAGGGAATTCTTAGCAGCAATCATAGCCTGGATGAAAGAGAGCAGAGTGAAAGACATCTCAAATGTTGAGGGCTTCAAGATCCTAAGAGTGTGTGGGGATTTGTGCTCCTACTTGGAACCTGTGTCCACCCCAACTAGAGTGCAGGAAATAAGTTCATAAACATTTATGCCAAATCTGGCTTCATACACAGTATGTATGAAAAAAAAGATGGTTAAGCATAAGGGATAAGTGGCCAGCAGGACACACTCTGCAACATTTTAATCAGCTTTTCAACTAAAAGTTGAACTGATACATTCTCTTCTTGGTACAAAAAATACATTATGCAATTTTGGAGTACTTTTTAACTTTTGTTCTCTCTGAGATGATAGATTAGCTTTTAAAAATTGTTGAATGGACATTTGTAGAGGGATGTCCAAAGGTCAGGCACTAGGTCTGCCCCCTGCTTTCTCCACTCTAAAGTAGCAGGAGCAAGACTCACAGGTCTAGGTCCCCGACCCCATTCAGGTGACATGCCATGGATTGGGCTTTTCTAAGCTTTTTGGGAGGGAGAGACATATCCATTGGCATCCTTTTTATAGATTAGACAACTGAGGCTGAGGACATTTAACTCAAGCAAGGCCTGTGCATCTGTCACATTTTGACAACAACATACAAAAAAAAAGGTCACAGGACCCTAGTCGGACCAGGCCCTAGGCTTTGGAAATCCCAGTCTCTAGAACCATAAAAAGAAATGTCTGTCCTTTACTGTTATGATTTATATTAAATGTCCTCCAAGAGCTTCATGTACTCATAAGTGAGGATTTTGGGAGGTGATTGTATTATGGGGGTTTATAGGTGACTTGCTGTTAGGAGGTGGGATCTGGTCAGAAAAGGCAGGTCACTGGGGGTTTGTCTGGAAGGGTTTATCTCCCTTCATGGCTCTTCCTTTAACTCTCTCTCTGCTTCTTGTTTACCATACCATGAGCAGTTCTTTTTCACAGCATAACTTTCACCATGGTGCTTGTGCCCTTAAACCAACTGACTATGGACTCAAACCTCTACAACCTGTGAGCCAAAATAAACCTTTCCTCCTTTAAGTTGTGAGATTCAGGTATTATTTTCCAGTGATGAGGAAAGTGACTGAGACATTTACAAATTACTAGACTTAAGTAACTATGATAGCAACACATAATGAATTAAGACATAAATGATGCTTATGCTGAGCCATTTTTAGAGTCTATGTATGGTTTTCCAAAAGTTGTCAATTTTTTTTTTTACTCCTTGGTTTACATCACCTTTTATGTTCTGCTTTCCCAGCAGTGCAAATGGATCTCACTGTGACTTATCAGAACTATTTGGAGCATCTGCTTTCTGCTGATACCATGGATCCTGTGAACACAATTTAGTCATGGCTAGAGAGGTGCACAGGTAATTTTTGTTGTGACATCTTGTTCTCTAATAGTTTTTTACTACAGTGGTAGTGTTTTTGGAGGTTTTCCAGGAAATATTTATGTCATGTGATGTTGACTCAAGCAGGCAGGCTACTCAGATGTGCCTTGAGAACCAACCAAGTGTGTCGCCATCTCAGTTTGGGTTCAATAGATCACTCTAGGACCTTGCTTCCTGAATAAATCATTAGGGTAAGACTTTTCACATCCCTATCCTCATTTGTAAAGTGAGAATTGAAATAATCTCAACATTACTTATGTCACAGACTGGATATGAGGATCCATTGAGAGGGTGAAAGAGAACATCATAAAGTGTGATGCGCTATGGAGGTTAGCTTATCAGAGTAAAGAGACATGGGGATACAGTGGAAAGTGAGGAGACATGATGAATTGTTCCTATGCTTTTCTTTGACATAAAATCTAAAGAAGGGCTTATCCTTCAGTGTGATGAGCAGAAAACAGACTTCCCCCTTGCCTCATCTCAGCCTTCACTGATGGGCTTACTAGAGGTCCTCACCTTGTCTCTGTGCTGAGGGAAAAAATCTGGATACAACCCATTCAGAAGGCCTGAACTGAGTTGCCAGTCCCTCCACTCACCCTGTGTTTCCTTGGGCAAAGCTGAGCCTGAATTCAAAGTGGAAGACCTTGAGCTCTAGAGGTGTATGATCTAAACTGGAAGACTGACTCTGCTCTTAATTAGCTATGTAACAGTGGATGGATGAGTTAACTTTCCTGGGCCTTAGTGCATTCATTTATAAAATAGGGCTCATAATAATAATTATCTCATAGAGTTGTTGGGTGGATTATACAAGTTGAGGTGGGTAAAGTACTTAGAGCAATTAATTTATGCTGGCTTCATGGAACAGGTTGGTTGCATTGCTTCCTTTTCAGTTATGTAGAAAAGTTGACTTCTGGAAAGATGGCAGAGTGGTGAGCAGCAGAGAAAGAGCCTCTCCAAGATTTGGTGTTCAGACACTGGAATATAGCAACATGAGGAGAAGAAGGAAGCAGGTGGGTCCCTGGGACCCAGAAAAGATCTGAAGTAAGAATTGAAGCCCACAGGGAGAGCAGAGGGAGACTTTAATGAAGGAGGATGTGGCAGGTGGTGCTTTCTACCTGAGCCCTGGCTCACTGCATGGGAGGGACAGCTCAAAACTTTAGATGCAAGGTGACTACAGGTGACTCCAGAGGCCTTCAGGTAGCAATGCACCAGTGGAACAGATCAGTGGACAAAGTGGACTTCAGAGGCTGGTGAATGATTTGTCCAGGAGCCATCTTGGAGAGGGGCCCATTGACATCAGAACTCAGAGTAACTGCTGGCTTAATCTAGTGGCTCCCAGTGTCAGGGACAAATTCAAGTGACGGGAGGTCAGGGAGCCAACTTTGAGCTGGCAGGGAGCCCAGTTCACAGTGATGGGAGGCACACGGAATGCTGCAGGCTGAACAAGTATGGATCAGTGGCACCAAAGGTGCCAGCTCACTGGGATTATCCATTACCCTGCAGAAAAGCTACAGCAGGCTTGCTGGGATTAATCAACTTGGATCTGGACTCTGTCTGCCCATGTTGTCTACCAGTGACAGCAGGAACACACCTAGAAGTGGACTCTTTCTTTCCTATTTTATTTCTCTTTTCTTGCTTTTGTTTTCTTTCTTGATTGTTTGCTGTTGTTTTTACATGAGTGTGAATGTGGTTTCTAGTTATGTTGTTGCTGTTCTGTTCTTGTTTTAATTTCTTCCTTCTCCCTTTCCCTCCTGCCTTCACTGTTTTCCCAAAGCTTGTGTGATCTTCCTTTGTCCTCCAGCCTTGTTTCTAATCTCTTCCTATTCTTCTGTTTCTCTATTTTCCCCTAACCTCTTTCAAACTTTCTTCCCTGAGGGTAAAATTGGCATATTGAGGGCTTACTTACTGCATACAATTTTCTAATTCATTCTAGATTTTATTATATAACCACAAATATAGTTCATATGGTTAAAGGTGAGAAATTAATAGTTACCCCAGTTTGTCATTTTTCAGGCTGTCTTTGATGCTATTGTTACTGCTGATTGTACCACTTTTGCCAAAGTGACATAGTTGTTTTAACCAGTTGTTCTTCCTGGTATACCAAAACTGGATTTCTTAAGGTTCATAAACAATACTATAGAGAAGTGCCAAAGAATGAGGGGCTAGGCCAAATAGGCAGCAACTTCTTATCCCTAACAAATTGAAGAGGTAGGATCTTGCAACAGAATGAAAACCCAAAAGCCAGCTACACCTGGAAGACACCCTTGAGAAGTATTCATTTCCTAAGCATTCTAAATACTAGCAATGAAGCTACTCACCATAGACAATTTACAAGCATCAATCCAAGATTAAACTAAAAAAAAAAAAAAGAGAAGAAACAGAAGCAAGATGCAACCCCAGACTTCCAGCTCACCAAAGGCAAACCCAGGGGGCAATGAGGTGGAACAATGCAAAAGCCACCCACCTGGACTCCCTGAAGTGATAACAGCAGAAGCAACAAAGCAGATAAACAAGGCTCTGGAAAAAAACCAAATCAGAAATAATTTCTCAGATAACTACGGAGATGGTGACCATAATGAAAGAATGCTTAGAGACTCTAGAGCAGATACAGATTTAAAAAATAGGGAAGCTTAGGAAAATGATGGAAGCCATGAATGCCCAATACAGGACATAAATGGAATCCTTGTTATTCTTAAATTGTCATTTAACTTTAGAAATTTTTAATTTTCTTTCCTGATTTCTTCTGTGACCTATTGATCATCTTCAATCTCCATTTGTTTGTATGGTTTCTGTGGATTCTTTGGTGTTGTTTTGCAGCTTTATTTCCCTGTGGTCTGATAGAAGGCATGAGATTATTTCTATTCTTTTGTATTTATTGAGACGTGCTTTATGGCTTAAAATAGTGTCTATTTGGAGAAAGGCTTGTGGGCATCTGCAAAGAAAGTGTATTTTGGTGAGGTAAGATAGGACACTCTAGAAATGTGCTAAATCCGTTTATTCTATGGTAAGTTGAACTCTGATGTTTCTTTTTTGATTTTGTCGGGTTGATCTATTTGTGAGATTTTGACATAAAGTCCCCCTGAATGCTTGTATTGGTGTCTGCCATTTTGTCAAGTAGAGTTTCATAAATTTGGTGCACCGAACATATGTATCATTTTCCATATTTTCACCTTCAGTCTGTGATCACTTTCAGTTGGTGGGTAAATGTGTCCCTTATAGGCAACAAATAAATGACTTTTGAGTTTTGATTCAATCTCTTGGTCTGTGTCTTTTGAGAGAAGATATAAGATGATTTACTTTGAGTGTTATTATTGAAAGGTATGGATGGATTCCCATCATTATGTTGTTTTTTCCAGTGATTGATTCCTTTCTTTTGTTACTCGCTTGACTATTCTCCCAGTGCAATTTAGTCTTTCCCTTGGCCTAGTGGATGTTATTTTTCTCACTGTCTCTTTTTGTGATTCCCTTAAGTATTTTCCACAGTGGTGCCTTATTGGTTATTAATTTTGTTAGTTTATCCTTATCCTGGGAGATCTTCATTTCTCTTTTGATTTTGAACTGTATTTTTGCAAGATATAGTAATCTGGGTTGGCAATTATTTTCTTTTATGGCTTAAAAATTCACTCTGTTGTTTGTTTGTTAATGGTTTGTCCTTATAGGTGATTTGACACCATTAAAAAGAAACCAAGTACTTAGTATGGGGATAAGAACAAAGATGCCTTGGTTTACCCTACAGCACTGTAACCTGGGATTATGTAACTTGATTTTATTTTTACAGAGGTTCACAGCTAAGAGTTTGGCTTGAGTTTCAAAAGAGAATTTGACTTGTACATTTGAAGAATGCTGGAACAGCAGAGACTTATTGTTGCATTTCTGGTTGTACACACAATAGTTGTATTATGTTTGGTAGAATTATGTACTTGCTATTGTTTTGATTTGGAGATTAAGAACGGCTTAAGATGTGTTTGGATATGATGTTGACAAGGGTTAGTATGTGGCATTAGGGTGTACTATCAATTGAATGGGCTTTGGGATCTTCCCTGGCCAATGTCGAATTGGAACACAGAAATAGAACACACTTCTGAGTGTATCTGGGTGGGTCACGGAAACATGATCTTAGGGTACATATCTGATCCCTCACTTCTTCATCTCTGGTGATGTTCCCCTGCTCTGTTTTCTAGCTGTTGTGAACTAGGCAGCTTTGCTCTGCCATGCCCTTCCACCATGATGTGACTACTTTGGAACCTTCTGGCCATGTATTGAATCTCCTGAAATCTTGTGCTAAATTAAAACTCTCCTACATTAAGTAGTGAGTATTGAGTATTGTGTCACAGCAATGGCAAAGCTGTCTAAGACACAGAGGAGACCATTTGCATTGGTTGGAATATAGTGCTGTCTATATTAGTCCTAAGCAATGAGTTACTTATGGCTTTCCAACCATGCTGACCAGGTCCCAAGATGAGAAGGGCAGGTAGGAGGTTACTTTTGATCTAACCTAACATAATCTTAGCCAACGTGTCTTTTGGTAGAAGAGGAAAACATGAGTTTCTATAGAGGTTTGATTTCTAAAAGGAATAAAGAAGGCTTTGGGTTTTGGTGAGTTCATTAAATTGGCCATTGCTATGAGACATCATTCTAGTCTTTCCTCTTTGAACTTCTTTAGAATCTTTTTGGATGGGAACACAGAGAGAGGTAGGTCTTATCAGTATCTCTTTGGTCTCTTCAGAGTTGAATTTCTTTCTCTTTGCTGTGATTAGATGCATCTTGATGGAGACCGCTGCAAAGAGGCTCTTGCAGGATTCAAAATTAATCAATTGGCTTTCTGTATTTACTTAGAAGTCTGTCCCAGGCCTAGGCCCCTTGCTTGGAGAGTGGCAGTGGAGTCATAGTAAGCGAACCTCTATGAATCACTGGTCCCATCAGAGGCCTGTAGTGGCCTGTAATGCCATGACACCTCAAAGGGCAAGAAAAGGGTGCAGCTGAGGACACCTGACTCTGACTCCAATTTATAAGATCAATGCAGCTGCAGCCATTTCACTCCTGATGTAACTGTGAACCTAGAGATAAGACAGTTCTCCTAATTGGCTAAATCTACTACTTGGAGAAGTCTTTGAACTGACTCCCAAGGTCCTGCTCTGTTCCTGCACTTGCCTCAGTATCCCCTCCCTTTGTTTGAAAACCAAATAAATATGAGCCACCTGGAGAAGTTCTTTATCTCAACCCCCAGAAAATCACAAATTCTGTTAGAGAGTTTCAATCTTCTTGGAGCCCTAAAATCATACCACTAGTCTCATTTAAGCCATTTACCATCCACTTGTTTAGGAGGTTGTGGGCCTGATAAGTCCGTGATAGGTCCGTAGTTCCAGAAGCCCATGGGGAGCTGCTGAGGGAATAACCATGACTACAGGAACCCCAATATCACCAATTTATTATTGCAGTCTTGAGCCTGGCTCTTTGTTATGACGTTTGTCAGGGAATGACAGGAGCTGAATGTTAGTGTATCAGAGCAACTGAAATATTTTAAATATACCTTCATAATGGATTCACATAGAGTATTTTCTTGTGATACATAGCTGTTGGGAAGCCACTTGCAGTCACTGAGCCTCAGTTTCTACCACTGTAACAATGGTAGTAACTGTTCCCTATTAAACAGTGATCATTACTGTCAATGAAAGGAGTAAGAAATGTATTAGAATTCCTTGGTTCTTCAATTATTCTTTTCTTGGGTATTGTCTGCAAGTTTCCTATATCCATCCTTTGTAGTTATTCAAGCTTGCTGCCACTTTTAATGTTAATGACATTTCTGAAGAGGTCCATTTTCTTAGGGATTCCATAGGTATGTGACAGGTACACCTCCATCTAAGCTCATTTATGTGTTTCTCTTGCTCCATCTGAGGCAACTTCTAAGGAAGAAGACTGTGACTTCCAGCCTATAGCTGGTATAGTATGTACACAGGACAGTTTCATTCTGGGTCTTGAATCAATTCATGGATGAATGGATTTATTTTTTGTTACTTTTTATGAGGCCATAGATTTCATTGAGAGCCTCATAGAGAAAGGTTTCACCCAAATGTGACACACTATGATGGTAAAGTCTTCAAGTTTCTCAACAGACTCCTACATAAAAGAAGGACGTGGGTCAGGCTGTGCATAAATACATTTTATCAACCACCACACGTTGACTTACTCAGGTCACTGACCAGTTGCACCAGGAACTTAAGTGGAAGGATAGGAAGAGTTGGTAAGTGGTGATTGATAACTTCTGGTCTTACCAATAGCACTGAGTGAATTGTTTATTGATTTCCAAGAGAATATGAAGTAAAAGGAGGCCAAAGCTGGAGTGTGCATGATTGTCCACTGCTAAGGGGACACTTCATTCTGTCAAGTAAGGTGATGGGCAATCTATACATTTCAGTGGATATATGATAATAAGAGAGTGTAAAGAGAAAAAGATGCACACAGATGCAGATTAACTGTCTCCTGCTTCTGTTGAGCTTGAAGGCCTTAGGGGTTTGTTATTTTGTCATACATTACATAATTTTCAGTTGAAGTGTATACAGAACATGGGTCAGAGTGCTGATAATGAGCCTGTGCTATTTCTAAACAGTGAATTTTAGAGTATCTGTCATCAGGAATGTAGTGTGGGCTCACAAGGTAAAGAGACAGCTACTACTGGTGTCCCTCTGACCAACTGTTTTCCACCCATTTGTGTTCTTATTCATCAAGAACCCAGGATCCATCTGCTCTGACTTTTACTGCCACAAAGAAAAAGCATTTGTTGAATCCTGGCAGCTGTGTGTGCTCTCTGTTAAGACATTCACCATGTAAATAGTGGCCAATGTGTCGGGGTACACCTAGCCATAAAGGCAGTCATTCTTGTCTTGTTTCCTTTTACACCCCTTGTTCTCAGACAGTGTTTCTGAGAGATGGGGCCATTCTTCAATAAGGATTTGCTTAACTTTCTGTCTATGTCAGACCCCTTTGTGGGGCTGCCCCCAAAGCAACAAGAATTGATGCTGCTTGGTATAGATCTCAGCTCTAACTCATCCATGTGCTCTTTGTAGGGGCCCTGTTGTCAACAGACTCCTTCCGATCCAGCATGAACTTGCAGCAATAATAGCTGAGGCAAAGGCAATTCCTCTTGCTGTTTTCAACAATCCAGGGAGATGGAGTGGTCTCTAAAAGCTTACAAGGAAAAGGCACACAGAGATCCAGCAGTTTCACCTGAGACAGTTCAACCAACCCATCTTTATGTTCTATGTAATGCATTCCACAAAGGATGAGGGACATAATAATGAGTAATACCCAGATTATTCCATTGATAATCTCATGATCTGGAGATGGAAGTATGCACCTCCAAGGGTAAAAGTAAATGGCAAGGATAATAATAGAAGTGTGCAATGGGGATAGAAGCTGTCCAGAGGAGGAAGTGATCTTATTTGTTGGAGGCAATGAGTGAGGAATGACTCTACTTCATTTGTTTTTTGTCCAAGCAGAGTTTTGGAGGATGAGTAGAAGTTTTCTATGGGTTGTAGTGGAACCCATATGCATTTCTAGGCTGAGAAAACTGTACATGTATCTTGTATAGAAGGATTTCAAGAATTTTGAAATGGAGATAGCCATGGGGATGAGGACAAGATGGAGGAAATTTAATTCTCATGGCTTTGAGTTTCTGATGAGTATAAACAATCTCTGGCCTTAGGATAACATTGACTGGGTTGTTTATTAATTTCTCACAGAACCTGAACTCAAAGGAGGTCAATGTCCAGTCCTGTTTGGATCCTTGCCACATGCCAAGTTGGAGAGGGTACTTGATTTCTCCAAACTAGGTGATGCAGAAGTAGCCACTCTACTAGCTGCATCGCTGGTCCTACCTCCTTTCCAACACATACACATTTCAGGCTGTCCTCATTGAATTACAACTAGGCACTGAAAGGCAGTTCTATATTCATAGCCCTGCCAAGGGCTGCATACTCAGCGAGAAGGAAAAGTCAGAAGAGGAAATTGCAGGAGGAATTTGATGACCTGACCTTGAACTTTTCCATGGAAACTTGGGTTTTCCTGGTTTTCAGCCTGGTACTTCTTTATCTGTAATTGCCCAGTCTCCTGTCTTCTGGTCTCTTGTTATCTTTATGCTGATGTCTTGAGCATCTTCAACCAAATTTCCTATTCCTATGGCCAGGAAGGGGACTAACCAGATTGCTCCCAGATATCATCTGATTGACTCTCATTTTGCTTCTAGAGTAATGGGCCCAACTTTAGCAGGGACATCTTACAAACAACTGGCCACTGTGTGCCTTTGGAATCTCACCCCTGTTCCAAGCTTTAGAAATTCTATGACAGATAGTTTCCTAGGTTTTGATCCCATTATCTTTGTCTTTTCTCTTCTGCATGGTAAAAGATATGTGTGGAAGGCTGTGCCATGTGGCTGTGGATGCTTTCTGCTCTGCTCCATCCCAAACCCCCAGCATCCTTCACACAAGGCCTCTTGGTGCAGTCCAGAATTTATAGGGAGGTCAGACTGCACTTGCCCCTCTTATCCATACTCTCTCTTGGAGCTCCTCTCCCTCCTAAGTCTCTATTCCTCCACCCTGCAATACACATAACTATTTGCCTTTAAACAGTGATTTTTTAGAGTGTAGCACTAAATCTCCCCACAGATTTTAGAGAGGGATTCCAATCTCCAGCAGGACCAAGCAGGAGTGATCCTGGAAAATTCTTCACATACATGTCTCTTCATGTAATGCTTTGGTTTCATTTCACATTTTGCAACCATTTCAATGGCGACAGATTTTTCTCCTTTCTGAGTGAGCATGTGAGCAACTCAATTTTTAGTTGAGGCAGGAAATATTTTTACCTCTTTCAGTCTAATTCTTACTTGCCTTCAAGGTGGGAACATATCACTGCTGTGAAAGAAATCTTAGTGTTTAAATACACATTTTCTTTAAAACAGCATTCATTCCTTCCCATCTGAAGATTGGGCATTTCCAGAGGGTAAGGGCAGTGGAAATAACCTTTAGATTACAATTCTCAGAGCCAAATATCTAGAGTAGAATTTCAGTGAGATGCCCAAAAAGCTATCCTCTATGCTCCTGATTAAGGAATCTGAGTGAGAATTCCAAACAGGCAGCTCTTGTGGTTTTTGTTTCATTAACTTGTCATATATTGTGGTCACTCTTGAGTCGGTTCTCCTGCTGTCTGCACTGCTGTCGGCCTTGGCCCTGCCATTCCTGCCATATGCAACCCTGCATTTTGCTGACCAGGGGAATTCAACCTGCTGAAAGGAGACCATTGCAGAAATCACCATCTTTTTGAACCTTGCCAGCCTCGGGCTTTTGTTTGTCTTCTTGGTTGAGTGGAGGGGAAGGGACTTGCTTAGATAAATTGTAACTGTGGGTTACAATTGTCCAAGCCATTGACATAATGGGTTCTGCTGGTAGTAAGTCAACTGTTTTGGAATGTATGCTTAACAATTTTGATAAGTTCAAAGGGTATTATGGAGTTAAGATGAAAAAAAGGAAGCTCTGAATCTTCTGTGAGCTTGAGTGGCCCACATTCAATGTGGGGTGGCCAGCTGAATGGTCCCTCGACCCCCAGGTAATCAGTGGAGTGTGGAACATCGTTACAGGGAGCCCTGGACAGCCAGATCAGTTCCCATATATTGACTCTTGGTTGCATGTGGTGAAAATGTCACCCTTTTGTCTTAAAGTGTGGGTTGGGGAATTCCCTGAATGGGCATTTGTGATCCACGGGCAGCTTGCCAGTCACAAGCTGTATTACCCCCATCTTCAGAGGATGAGCCCCTAACCCCCTCCGTGCAGCCACCTCCACCTCATCGGGCACTTCACCGCTGACCTCCTCGACACCTGACTTCGGAGCTGGAGGATTCTGCCTCGAGGGAAGCAGAGCTCTGCCTGTCGGAATCTAATGCACTGCAGAGTTCACTCCCTGCGATGGTGGGGTGGAGGCTCCCCACCCACCAAGGAGGTGTCCTCCTCCACTCTAATTCCTGTTCTGCCTCTTTGGAGAGGGCTGTGCCGGGACTGGGGGGCATGGTTGAAACCATGTTTGTGTATACCCCATTTAGCTCTAGTGACCTGTATAACTGGAAGGCTCAAAATCCTTCTTTCTCAGAGCAACCACACACTCTGATCAACCTGGCAGAGTCTGTGTTTAAGACTCATCATCTTTTTTTTTTTTATTTTAAAGAGAAGAAAAAACAAAACAAATCAAAAGAAGAACAAATTTTCAAAACAACATAATAGGAGGGTAACAATGGTTAATACATTACGTATTACTATCTTTAAGTTAGTTATTCAGGACACCAGACATTAGCATTCAATTGTCCAAACATTATTGGCACAAACCTTACTCTTCAATGAACTAAGTAAAAATGGTAGTGTATCTATCTTAACCATCATATATATATATATATATATATATATATATATATATATATATATATACAATTTTTTTTCCCTTTCCCTTCTTTCTTTTCCCTATTATAGTCTCTCTTTCCTTTTGACCAGTTTCTTTTTGATTCACCATGTCTATTGTACATTTTGGATCTTATTTACTCTTTCAGTTTCTCATACTAGAGAGATAATACGATGCTTACACATGTGCTTCTGGTTTATTTCACTTATGAGTATTTTCTCGAGTTGCATCCATTTACCTATAAAAGTCTGCACTTTATCCTTCTTTATGGCTGAATAGTACTCCATTGTATAAAAATACCTCATCTTTCTTATCCATTCCTCAGTTGATGGGCATTTGGGTTGTTTCCAAGATCTGGCTATTACAAATTGTGCTGCTATAAACATGGGTGCACATATATCGCTGTGGTACGATGTTTTTAATTCTTCTGGGAAGATGCCCAGAAGGGGAATAGCTGGGTCAAATGGGACCTCCAACCCTAGTTTTCTGGGGAATCTCCACACTGACTTCCACAGTGGCTGTACCAGTCGACACTCCCACCAACAGTGAAGAAGGGTTCCTTTTTCCCCACAGCCCCTCCAGCATTTGTTATTAGTTGATTTCTTAATAGTAGCCATTCTTTCTGGGGTGAGATGGTATCTCAGTGTTGTTTTAATTTGCATCTCTCGAATGACTAGTGATGTTGCACATTTTTTTGTATATTTATTTGCCATTAGTATTTCTTCATCTGAGAAATGTGTATTCATCTCAGATGCCCATTTTTGGAGTGGGTCTTTAAATTTGGGAGGTCTGATTTTTTTGAGTTCTTTATATGTTCTCGATAGTAATCCTTTGTCTGAGGAACAGCTGGCAAACGTTTTTCCCCACATTGTGGGTTGTCTCTTCACTCTGGTGGTGGTTTCTCTTGCTGTGCAAAAGCTTTTTAATAAGATGAGATCCCAGTTATTGATTCTTTGGGATAGTTCCCGTGCGGTTGAGTTTTTATTCATAAAGTCTTTGCCTACACCAATGTCTCCAAGGGTTTTACCTATCCTACCTTCCAGCAGATTGAATGTTTCTGTTTTAATATTTAGATCTCTGATCCATTTTGAATTTAGTTTAGTGCATGGTGAAAGATATGGATCTAGTTTTAATCTTCGGCATGTGTAGAGCCAGTTTTTCCAGCACAATTTATTAAAGAGGCTATCTTTCTTCCAGCGAATGTGTTTGGCACCTTTGTCAAAGATAAGGTGGCTTAGTATGTCTGGGTTGTTTCAGCATCTTCTAATCTGTTCCATTGATCTTCAGGTCTGTTTTTTTGCCAGTACCACACTGTTTTTATCACAGTAGCTTTATAGTATAATTTCAAGTCGGGGATTGTGATGCCCCCTGCCTTGCCTTTGTTGCCCAGAATTGCCTTTGCTATTCTAGGTCTCTTCTGATTCCAAATGAATTTTAGGATTGTTTTCTCTAATTCTGTGAGATATGCTGTTGGAATTTTGATTGGAATTGCATTAAATCTGTATAACAATTTTGGAAGTATGGCCATTTTCACTATATTGGTTCTTCCTATCCAGGAGCAAGGGATATCTTTCCATTTTCTGATATCCTCTTCAATCTCCTTTTTCAGAGTACTGTAGTTTTCAGTATAGAGGTCTTTTACATCCTTCGTGAGGTTGATTCCTAGGTATTTCATTTTTTTGGATGTTATTGTGAAAGGTATTGTTTCCCTAATTTCTCTTTCAGTAAGTTTGTTATTTGTGTACAGGAAGGCTATTGACTTTTGAGTATTGACTTTGTATCCAGCTACACTACTGAATTTGGTTATTAAATCTAGCAGTTTTTTAGTGGAGTTTTTGGGGTCTTCTGTGTAGAGTATCATGTCATCTGCAAATAATGATAATTTAACTTCTTCCTTTCCAATCATTATTCCTTTTATTTCTTTCTCTTGTCTAATCGCTCTGGCTAAAGTTTCCAGAACTATGTTGAATAAGAGTGGGGACAGTGGACATCCTTGTCTTGTTCCTGATTTTAGAGGGAAGGCTTTCAGTTTTTGGCCATTTAGTATAATATTGGCTGTTGGTTTGTCATAGATAGCTTTTACCAGATTGAGATAAAGACCCTCTATTCCAATTTTCTGTAGGGTTTTTATCATGAAAAGGTGCTGGACTTTGTCAAAAGCTTTTTCTGCATCTATTGAGATGATCATGTGATTTTTGTCTTTGGTTCTGTTAATATGCTGTATTACATTTATTGATTTACGTATGTTGAACCATCCCTGCATCCCTGGGATGAATCCAACTTGGTCATGGTGTATAATCTTCTTGATGATTTGTTGGATTCTGTTTGCCAGTATCTTATTAAGGATTTTTGCATCTATGTTCATTAGGGAGATTGGCCTGTAGTTCTCTTTCTTAGTTGGGTCCTTCTCTGGTTTTGGTATCAGGGTAATGCTTGCTTCCAGGAATGAATTTGGGAGTATTGCTTCCCTTTCAATTTCATTGAAAAGTTTGAGAAGTAGGGGCGTTAGGTCTTCTCTAAATTTCTTGTAGAATTCGGCAGTGAATCCATCAGGGCCTGGGCTTTTCTTTGTTGGGAGGTTTTTAATTACATCTTCAATTTCATTGGCTGATATTGCTTTATTTAGGATTTTTAAATCTTCTTGATTCATCTTTGGTAATTCATACGAATCTAGGAATCTGTCCATTTCTTCTGCATTTTCCATCTTAGTAGAATATAAATTTTCAAAATAGGTATAGATGATCTTCTGGATTTCTGCAGGGTCCGTCGTGATATCACCCTTTTCATTTTCAATTGCATGGATTTGAGTCTTTTCTTTTCTTTTTTTAATAAGGTTGGATAAGGGTTTGTCAATCTTATTTATTCTTTCAAAGAACCAACTTTTTGCTTCATTGATTCTTTGTATTGTTTTTTTATTCTCCAATACGTTAATTTCTGCTCTGATCTTTATAATTTCCTCCCTTGTACGGGCTTTTGGCTTAACCTGCTCTTCTTTTTCTAGAAGCTCGAGGTTCACCCTTAAGTTGTTTATTTGCGCTTCCTCTATTTTCCTGATATAAGTGTTTAATGCTATAAATTTCCCTCTTAGGACTGCTTTCATTGTATCCCATAAGTTCCGGTATGTTGTACTGTCATTATCATTCAGTTGTAGAAAGTGACTAATTTCTTCTTTAATTTCATCTGTGACCCATTGGTTGTTCAGGAGGATGCTGTTTAATTTCCATGTGTTTAGGGAGTTTTTGTGGGATCTTTTGCCATTGATTTCCAATTTCATTGCACTATGGTCTGATAATATGCATGGGATAATTTCAATTCCTTTGCATTTACTTAAGCAGGTTTTATGAGCTAGTATGTGGTCTATTTTGGAGAACGTCCCATGTGCAGCTGAGAAAAATGTGTATTCTGATGTTGTGGGATGGAACACTCTCTAGAGATCTACTAAGTCCATTTGTTCAAAAGTTTGGTTCAGTTCTACTATTTCATTATTGATTTTCTGTCCAGTTGATCTATCTTTTTGTGACAGTGGAGTATTGAGATCTCCCAATATAATTGTATTAGTGCTTATTTGATTTTTCATGTCCTTTAGTACTTGTTTTATATAGCTGGGTGCATTGGTATTTGACGCATATATATTTATGATCGTTATCTCTTCCTCTTGGATTGTTCCCTTTACAAGGATGTAATGACCATCTTTATCTCTCTGAATCCTTCTTGGCTTGAAGTTCACTTTGTCTGCAAAAAGAATAGCTACCCCTGCTTTTTTCTGGGTTCCTGTGGCATGGAGTATTGTTTTCCATCCTTTGACTTTCAGTCTATGAATTTCTTTCTGAATTAAATGTGTTTCTTGTATACAGCATATTGTTGGATCTTGCTTCTTGATCCATTTCGCCAGTCTGTGCCTTTTGATTGGTGAATTGAGACCGTTAACATTGATGGTTAAAACTGATATGTATTGACTTGTCATGATATTTTCCTGTTGTTGGTTCTCACTCTTTGTTTTTCCGCTTTCCGGCTATTTAATTATTTGCCCTGCCTGGTGGATTCCTTCTGTTGGGGTTCCTATCTCTTTCTAGAATGTCCTTCAGAACGTTTTGGAGTGCTGGTTTGGTGGTCATAAATTTTCTCAGATGTTCTTTGTCATGAAAGTATTTTATTTCTCCATCAATTTTGAAAGATAGTTTTGCAGGGTACATCAATCTGGGCTGAAAATTATTTTCCTTTAGAGCTTGCAATACATCATTCCAAGCTCTTCTTGAATTGAGGGTTTGTGCTGAAAAGTCAGCTGTGATTCTGATGGGTTTTCCTTCATAGGTGATTTTTCTCTTCTCCCTAACAGCTTTTAAGATTCTGCCCTTCTGTTGAATTTCTGGGATCTTGACTATAATACGTCTGGCTGAAGTTTTTTTTTGATCATGTTTAGTTGGTGTTCTAAAAGCTTCACTTATAGGGGTGTCAAATTCCTTTTCTCTTCCCGGAAAGTTCTCCCTGATTATGTCTTTGAACAAGGTTTTAATGTCGTTGATGCTATCTCCTGCTTTTTCATTTATTCCAATTATTCTTAAGTTGTTTATCTTTGAGTCATCTAGCAGCTGCTGAATTGATTTTTCATGGTCCCTTGCTATTTTTAAGAATTTTTCCATTTCATGATCACTAATTGCAAGCCTGTCTTCTATATCTGAGATCCTGTCCTCGCATTGGCTTATTCTGCTACAAATACTTTCAATGGAATTTTTTCTCTCTTGGATATCTGCTTGAATCTGCCTTATGGATTCCATTTCTTTCCTATGCTGAGCATTCATGGTTTCTATAGTTTTCTTAAGTTCATCTATTTTTTTGTCTGTATCAGCTATAGTGTCCTTAAGCATGGTCTTCATTGTAGACATTATCTCTGCAGTTATCTGTGAGATTATTTCTGTTTTAATTTTTTCCAGAACCTCATTCAGTTGCTTTGTTGTTACCACTTCAGATAGGCCAGGTGGGTGGCTTTCGGATTGTCCCACCTCGTTGCTCCCTAGGTTTGCCTTTGGTGAACTAGATGTGTGTGGTTGCATCTTGTTTAAGTGTCGTCTCATTTTTTCTTTCTTTAATTCCTGGGGTGATGTTTGCAAATTACCTATAGTAGGTTACTTTATTGCTAGTGTTTAAGATCTTTAGAAGATGACTACTTCTCTGCAGTATCTTCCAAGTGGAGCTTGCTTTTAGGTTTTGAGCTTTCTGCCAGATCCTACCTCTTCAATTCATTGGGTATGCGAAGTTGCTACCTGTTTGGCCCAGTCCTTGATTCTTTGGTACTGTGCCACTGTATTTTCTGTGTCCCTTAGTCAATCTCAATCATGAAATATCAGGAAGGAAAGATGTTTAGAACAATTATTTCACATTTGGCTATAATGTTAACTAAAGCATCAAACACAGCCTAAAAAATGACAGACTGAGCTAACCAGTTATGTACCACTTTTAGCTGTATAGAGTTGCGGTTATATAACAAAATCTAAAACACACCAGAAAAATTATATGCAGTATACAAGTCCTATGTATGTCAATTTTTCCTTGAGGAGTTTAAATTTAAAATGAGTTAAGGAGGAAATAGAGTATTGGGAGAAGAGGAAGGAATTAGATGTAAGGTTAGAGGACCAAGAGGGATCCCACTAAAATTGGGACACTAGTGCAGAGGACAGGTGGTAAAAAGAGAAGGAAGGGATAAAAGGAAGCACAGATCACAACCACAATCACAAAGAAGTTAGAGGCGCTGTTTACACTCATATAAAAAACCAGAGAGAATAATGAAGGAAAGAGCAAATACACATGCAGAAACAAAAACGAAGATAAAAACAATAAAACAGACAGATCAAAAATAAAACCCCACCAAAAAACAAAACAAAACAAAACAAAAACAAAAAAACCCTTCGCCAGAACAAAAAACAAATCAGTGAGAAAAAATAAAAACAAAAAAAAAATAAAAAAAAAAAATAAAAAGAATCAGTTCCAGGTGTTGACTCTGTTGTAGGCAGGTACCTTGTGACAGAGTCCTGTTCTGTGCAGGTCCGTCCCAGTAAGCCAGGAGCGCCCTCTGGTGGGCGGTGAGCCGAGGCACGTACTTTCAGGCAGAGACCAGTCTAGCTCGCCTCCGCTCTCAGCGCCCTTTCACGATCCCTGGGCCTGAGAGGCTCAGCGTGCTGTCCGGAGCGCGGGTTCCCTGCACTGGTTCCCGCCGCTCTGGTTTTTCGCCACACCCCCCACAATGGCGCCGGGCCAGTCGCTCTCTGGCGCGGGACAGGTGTGGCTGAGAGTCCAGTCTCGTTCGCCTGCTGACCTCAGCACACTTTCGTGGGCCTGAGAGGCCCCGTGCTGTCCTATCCAGAGCACAAGTTCCCAGAGCAGTTTCCGAGCCGCTGTGAGTTTCACCACACCCCCCACAATGGCGCCCGGCCGGTAGCTCTCTGGCGCGGGGCAGCTGTGGCTGAGAGACACTCACCGCCGGTCAGCGCTGTTCTCCGCCGCTCCCCTGCCCCGCCGCTGTCTCAGGATCCTCCGTGGGGGCTCCCTGGGCACCAGCTGCCACCGTGTGTCCGTAGAATTGAGCCTCTGTGGCACTGCAACTCCCGGGATAGTAGAAGGTGTGCGCGTGCGGTCTGCTCCTTCTTTCCTTCTTCTTTGTTGGAAGTCACCCGTCACTGGTGCCGGGGGTCCAGATTGCGCTTCAGAACTTCTCTGGGTTTCAGGGAGGCATCTGCCCCCCTCCTGCGCTTTCCGGGTCGCTATATTCCCGTGTTCCAATGGTAACTTTTAGAGAGAGTTTCGCTGCCTGCTTCTTACTCATCCGCCAAGGACTCATCATCTTAACTGGAATGATTGCCAACTGTTCTTTCTCACCTTGTTTATATCAGAGGAAAGAGAGAGAATATGGAAGAAAGCTGAGAACTGTGTAAGGGCAGAGAGGGCAGGAACAGAACAGGAGGTTGCAACTAGATTGAGACTTGTGATGCCCTGAGAAGCCCCAAACTGGGACCCAAACATGGTGGATAGGGCCCAGAGTTTAAATAACCATCATGGCACTTTAATAAAAGGGCTCCATGTGTCTGCTCATCAGCCCATGAATTTACAGAGGGTGGTGGAGGTGCATCAGGCAACTGACAAAAGCCCGTCCGCCTTCCTTGAGTGGTTACAGGAAGCCTATCATACGTATATACCATATGACCCACAACAGGCTGGGAATGCCCAAATGGTGAACGTGTCTTTTGTCACCCAATCAGTGCCAGGCATCTGCTATAAGCTGCAGAGGCTGGATGGACTTGCAGAAATGACTATAGCACAGGTAGTCCAGAAGGTATATAACAATAGAGAGGACAAAAAGTGGAAACTTCAGGAAGAACAGACTAAGGTGATGTTAGCAATGTATGGAAAGTAGACACAGTTAGGGATTGGAGATAAGAAAAAGGAGGGGAAATGGCCTCAACAAGGAGGGAGGCACATTCCATTAGATATTAACCAGTGTGCCTATTGTAAGGAGATGGGACACCTTAAACAGGAATGTCCAAATAGACTACAGAAGGAAAAGAAAAAGGAAGCATTTGTGATGGGGACAGAGGAAGTTTCAGATTGATGAGGTCATGGGTCCCTGTCTCTCAGCCCCAGGGATACCATGTTAACTGCAAATGTTGGGGAAAAACTGTTAAGTTCCTGGTGGACACAGGTGCAGATATATCCATAGTTACTCGACCAGTAGCCCCACTTTTAAGCAAAAGGATAAATGTAAAATGGGCAACTGGCCAACCTATTCTTTTTGCAAACCCTGGGAGGTCTTGCTTGGACAACAAGCAGTTAGTCATTCATTTATAGTTACACCTGACTGCCCTTTCCCTCTCCTGGGCTGAGATCTTCTTTGCAAGCTGTGAGCTCAGATTGCTTTCACTCCTTCAGAAACCATTCTGACTACTGGAAAAGAGCCTCCATCTGCTGAGGCTCATGTTCTCATAGTAACCTTTCCTATGCAGGAGGAATATCGCCTCTTAGAGCTAAAAGAATGGGTACCCATATCTGAAGGTCCTGATCTCCCTTCTTGGATTCAGCAGTTTCCTCTGGTTGGGGCAGAGGGCAATTCCCCAGGTTTGGCAGCCCGTGTGCTCCCAGTGGTAGTGGCATTGGTTGGTCATGTGAAACTAATACGTTTGTGACAGTATCCCATGACCATGGAGGCATGAAGAGGAATTAAGCCCCAGGTACAGAGATTGCTAGAGGCAGGAATATTAAAGGAATGTCAGTCCCCTGGAAAACCTACTTCTTGCCTGTCTGAAAGCCCGGAACTGATGAGTACAGGCTAGTCCAGGATCTGAGAGCTGTAAATAGTTTGGCTGTTACTCTCCACTCTATGGTCCCAAACCCCTATACCTTGCTCAGCTTGCTTCCTCCCACACGAACATGGTATACTGTGTTAGACTTGAAAGATACTTTTTTCTGTATTCCCTTGTCTGTGGGGTCACAAGACATATTAGCCTTTGAGTGGGAGGAACCCCAGGGGAGATGAAAATGTCAGTTAACCTAGATGAGGTTACCACAAGGATTTAAGAATTTTCCAACAATTTTTGGGGAAGCCTTGTTCAAAGATTTTATTCCTTTTTGTCAAGAGAACCCCGTGGTCTCTCTGCTCCAATATGTTGAAGACATGCTCCTGGCTACTGAGACATATGAACTATGTCAGGAAAGAACAAAGAAATTACTGGGATTGCTTGAGGACAAGGGATATCGGGTGTCAAAGAAAAAAAGCTCAAATTTGTGTACAGAGTGCTAAGTTCCTAGTCCCTCTAGTTCAACATGTCTACAGGAAACTTATAATCCCTTATAGTACACTATTCCAGATTCTTCCCATGGAGACTGGTCATCAGGTCACCAGGGAAGAGTCTAGGTGGATGGGTGGGGACAAAATGCATGGATTGTTTTAAAAATCATAAAAGTCTTGATGTTCCCATCACCCCCATCCTGTATTAAAATTCCTTTCCCTAAACCACCACTGTTCCCATTGGCTCCTGAGCCTGTTACAAGTCACACAGGCCCTATGACCCCTGACCTCCTGTGCCTGGTTAATGGCACTCATCAGGTCCTCCAAGCTGTAAACCCAAATTGGGTCATGACTGTTTGCTCTGGGTTCCCCTTTCAGTCCTTTCCTATTGAGTTTTATGTCTAACCTGGAATAATTCTAAACTAAATTCTACTGGTGCTCCAGACCACTTACTCCAGTCTCATCCCATGATAGTATGGGAAAACACCTCTTGCTTCCTGGGTGTCTCTAAGGGCCAAAATGTCTCTGCTAACTATATAGATGTTTTAACTGCTACTTCAGGGTCCCTGGTGCCTCCCCATGGAACATTCTTTGTTTGTTTGGATGGGGCTCACCAAGTATTTAATAGTGCTACAATGGGTCTGTGTGCACTTGCTTTTCTGGTACCTGGCCTTTCTGTTACCCAGGCCAATGATGCCCTGCACATGCCCATCAGTCATGTCAAAAGTGTGAACCCATAGTATTGTCCATTCTGGCTGGCATAGCAATAAAAATATGTTTAACCCTCAGTGCCATGGCTGTGGGTATAGGCCAACAACAATACATCACTGCTAGCTGCCCCAATAGCAGGAGATTTTGCCAACATACAAACCTCAGTAGCCATGCTACAAGAACAAATAGATTCTTTGGCTGCAGGCATTCTCCAAAATTACAGAGCTTTATCTCTCCTGACAGCCCAGTATGGGGGCACTTGTCTTTTCCTGAAAAAAATGATGCTGTTACTATGCCAATAAGTCAGGGATAGTAAAAAAAAAGAAATAAAAACCAAAACACAAAACAAAAACTTCCATCAGCTGTGGGAGCCCCTCAAACACAAGACTCAATATACTATGGGAGGCTCCTCCTGATGGGGATTCCTAGATTTTCTCCCCTCATGGGCAGGAGCCTTGCTCAGGTTGAAAATAACCATCCTGTCAGTTCTTCTTTTAGACCCATATGTGATTCAATTTCTGACTCAATTTCTTTCTAAATGATTTGAGGCCATACATCACCAGCTTCTTTTAAAGACCACTTCCTCCATCAGCTTCTTAAAACCAAGAAAGAGGAGTCTTCCCTGTAATTAAGAAAAGAGGGGAATGTAAAGGAGATTATAAATATAAAGGAAATCTTACAGCTTTTAAAACTTATAAGTCTGCCTCCATACTAAAAGACAAGTAAAGGCAGACACAGACTTCTCCCATAATTAAAAAGTGGCAAAGCTCGGCTGGCCTTGGTGTTCCAAAGCCAGCTAGAGCATATAAGATAAAGTACACCTCAAACAAAGTGCATCTTGCTGTGTTAACCCATTCCAAGGTTTCAGGGAGTTATCACTCTGCGACAGCTGAGCTCAGTCTAAAATAGTGATTAATTCTTCCTGCTCACCCTAGCCTTGACCTCCCTGTTATAGGATAAAAAGCCCACAATTAACTTACCTAAACTAAACCTGCCTAACAACATATGACAAAACAATATATAGCTAACTATAAAATATCTGGTTATCAGCCTTTTATATTTACTGCTAACAACCTATATGAGAGACTGTTTAACCCCAAGATGGGGCTGGTGATTTGGACTTTGGGTGCCCCAGTCCACTGGCATTAATAAAGCTGATTGTCTTCCAAGTTCCTCAGTGCTAAGTATCTTCCATCTGGCTCAGTCCTGCTTTTCCCCAACACAATGCAGTGTAAAGTTTATTAACCTGAGATCAACATGTCTGTTTTTGTGCCAGTATCATGCTGCCTTCATTACAATAGCTTTGTAGTAGAGCTTGAAATTGGGAATTGTGATGCCTCCCACTCTGCTTTTTTAACTTAAGATTGCTTTAGCTATTCTGGGTCTCTTCTGGTTCCATATAAATTTTGGAGTTGATTTTTCTAATTCTGTGAAGAAAGTTATTGGTATTTTAGGGGGGATGCCATATATGGCCATTTTAATGATTTTGTTCTATGTATGTAAGAATAGGAGATGTCATTGCATTTTCTAATGTCCTCTTCAATTTTTTCAGAGTTCTATACTTTTCATTGCAGTGGTCTTTCATATTTCTTAGTTTGATTGATTCCTTTGTATTTAATATTTTTGAAACTATCAGGAATGAGATTTTTTAATTTCTTTCTTGGTAGGTTTACTGTTGGTATACAGAAATGCTATTGATTTTTGTGTATTAATTTTGTATCATTTTGCTGAATTTTTAAACCAGCTCTACATGTCTTCTGCTGGAACTTTTGGGTCTTATATGTAAAATATATAAACATCTGCAAATGGAGATAATTTATCTTCTTCCTTCCCCTGTACAGATCCCTTTTATCACATTCTCTTGTCTGATAGCTCTAAGTTTGGGTATTATATTGAAAAGAAGTGGTGAGAGTGGACATCTTATCTCATTCCTGATTTTAAAAGGAATATTTGGGCCAGTGAGGTAGCTCAGTGACATAAGCACCTGCCTGGCAAGCGCAAGGTCCTGAGTTTGATTCCCGGTACCCACATACAATAAAAGGGCCAGTGATATCGCTCAGCGGCATGGGCACCTACTGGCACACGAGGTCCTGAGGTTGACCCCCGGTACCACACACACAAAAAAGGCATACTTTCAGTTTTTTCCACTTACTATGATGTTGGTTATGAGCTTGTCATATATGGCTTTTATCAGTTTGATGTAAGGTCTTTCTATACGTATTTTCATCAGGATTTTTTATTATGAAGGGCTGTTGAATTTTGTCAAATGCTTTTTCTCCATCTATTGACATAATCTTGTGACTTTTTTATCCATGTTTGTATTTGGGGTATTATGTTTATTGATTTACATGTTTTACTATAATTGTATTGTTTTGGTGAAGTCAATTTGGTCCTGATATGTGCTCTTTTCATTTACATTTATTTTTATTTTTTATGTGGGTACCAGGAGTTGACCTCAGGACCTCACACTTGCCAGCAAGTGCTTGTGTCACTGAGTTATATCAGTGGCCCTTTTTTTGTTTATGTGGGTTTTGGGAGTTGAACTCAGAACCTCACGCTTGCCAGGCAGGCGCTTATGCCGCTGAGCTATCTCACCAGCCTCATGTGCTCTTTTTAATAGTGTGTTAATTTCTGTTTTCAAAAAGAGGTGAGTGCTTGATGCAGGTAGAATCAGAGTAGGTGCCCACCTTCACCAAAAGCCAAAAGAGAATGTCTGAGGACCTTCCATGGTCCTCACCACCCTAAACATGAAACCCAGAAATGGTGGCTGCTCTCCACTGCTAGCAATCAAACAAGACACCACATGATTCAATAAATTGGCAAGATCAATAAAAGTCAGCACGTGAGAGTTGAGTTAGGCATGAGGCCTTGCTTTCATTTTAAAAATATTTTGCCTTTAGGAAGATAGTAATTTCCTCCAAATTCAGTCTAATTCTTATAGCTGAGGGCTTTGTTATCTAATGTCTGCATAGGAGTTTCATAATATATTTGCCTTTAAAAATGTAATCTTTCTCTTCATCATTCCCAGATCAATTTTTAATAGACATACCCCAAGATTCACATTTCTGAGACCTTCTTTAGCATAGTTGAAATTTACAAGTGCAACCTATTAGCAGAAAGAAACGTTTTTACATTTTAGAAGCAAAATATGCCCGCTGGTCTCTTTGAGGGCTGAAAGACAATCATTGGAATCCATTTTATAGATTAGACAACTGAGGATGAGGACATTAACTCAAGCAGAGTCTGTACATCTGTCACACTCTGAGGATGCCTTCTTGACAACAGTGTACATGAAAGATGCAACAGGATGCTAGTCAGATGTCAGGCCTGAGACTTTGAAAATTCTAGTATCCAGAAGTATAAATATAAATGTCTGTTCTTTATAATTCACCAGTCTCAGGTAACTATGGCAGCCACATATAATGTACTCAGACACTGAGCATGATTAGGCAAGATTATTTTATTTTTGATGACTTATTGTCATCATTTTTTTCTCCAATCAGATTTTATTGGTACAATTTAGATATACATAATGGTCACATTCATCATAGAGAATTTGTACTTGTACATGATATAGCTTGTTTCTTTTTTTCCCACATTCCCATACCCTCTCTTCAACCTCTCTTCCCCTCCCCATTTACAAAAGCTTTGTTTCCAGTTTTTCTCTTTTTCTCACTTTTTTACTTTTCCCTTCTTTCCTTTCCCCTGCCCCCTCTCTTGTCCCCCTCCCCATTTGAACATTTTCTTCCTATTTCAAAATACTTATACATTTTGGTCCTTATTTACACTTTCTATTTCTCACACCACAGAAACAATGCAGTATTTACACATGTGTGTCCAATTTATTTCACCTAGGAGTATGGTTTCAAGGTGCATCAATTTACCTTCTTTATGGCAAAGTAGTACTCCACTGTGTAAGAAAAAAACACATCTTCTTTATCCATTCACCAGTTGATGGGCTTTTGGGCTCTTTCCAAGATTTGGCTATTACAAACTGTGCTGTTATAAACCTGTGTGTGCACATATCACTGTAGTATGATGCTTTTAATTCTTTCAGGAAGATACCAAGAAGGGGAATAGCTGGGTCAAATGAAACCTCTAGTACTAGATTTTTGAGGAATCTCCACACTGACTTCCATGAGTGGCTGCATCAGTATACACTCCCACTACAGTGGAGAAGGGTTCTTTTTCCTCATGGCCCCCCAGCATTTGTTATTGGTTGATTTGTTGGTAATAGTCATTCTTTCTGGGGTGAGAAGGAATCTCAGCATTGTTTTAATTTGCATTTACTGAATGACCAGTGGTGTTGAACATTTTTTACATATATTTCTGTTTGTACTTCTTCATCTGAGAAGTGTGTGTGTATTCATCTCCATTTAGGCAGGGTTATTCTCACAGCCTCTGGTCTTCTGAAATTTGCCAACATTTTCCGATTTCATTTTTGCTAGTTCCTTCCATCACCTTGTTCTTATGCTTTCTTGGCAGCTAACTGTTTCTGACTGGGATGTATCTGGGGTAGCTGGAGCATCTGCATTTCTGCTGAATACCATGGTTCCAATGAACACAGAATTAGTAATGGCCAAAGAGATTTATATACTGTTTATGTGGAAGTATCTAGTTCTCTAACAATTTGTAACTACATTGGTAGTGTTTTCATAAATATTCTAGTAAACATTTTCCTATGTAATGCCAACTGAAGCAGCTAGGTTACTAAAATGTTCCCTATGATTCAACCAAGCATGTCATCATCTCAATTTGGATCCTTCTCAGATCTTCCTGATTCAAACATTTGGGCTAATGTCTTCACACTTCTGTGTTTCAACATCTGTAAATTGGGAATCAAAATACTTCAAATACTACTTATCTCATAGACTTAATGTAATAGCCCATTGAGCGAGATGTAAGAGAACATTATAAAGTATGGTGTGCCATGGAGATATTACTATAAATGTATCAGGATAGGGATACTCTTTGATGAATATGAAAGTGAGAAGCTGTGATGATGAAATTTTCCTTCTCTTTATTTGCCATAAAATCTACATGAGGGATTTTATCAAAGGGAGTGAGGGGCGGACATGCCCCTTCCTCTACCCCAAGTTTGATCGAAGGCCTTTCCAAAGGTTCTTTCCTTGTCCCTCTATTGGAAGGCAGAGGTGTGGTCACTATCCTTTCAGCTTGCCTTGCTGAGATTCTGATCTCCATACTCATCTCTGCATGTCCTTGGGCAATGCTAAGCCTGTGTTCAAAATGGAAGTCCTTGAGATCTAGCATTAGATGACCTACATTGGTATCATGGCTCTGATAGTAATTAGCTATGTTTCCTTGGATAGGTGAATTAAATTTTCTTGGGCTTAATGTAGTCATTCACAAAACAGAGTTTATAGAAATACTTATTTCATAGAGTTGTTGGATGTCTTATATGAGTTAGTGTAGATTTTAGTGGCTTCTGACGAACAATTTCCTCTTTAATAACAAAGTGCTATGTGAAAAGAAAACTCCTTATAACTTCATCTCTCTTACTTCATTTCACCTTTTCATGGGAAGATATGATGTTCAGAATTTCAGCCACCATTTTGCAACCATGTAGAAAAACCCCCAAAATATCACTCTCTCACAGTCTAGCCCATTATACTATGAGAGTGCTATAGGTAATCTGCTTCTTTATAACAATATATTTGAATATTTCTGGTGTTATTGTTGCTTAAGGAACTTCACCAATATTGGATTATATTGGCTAAAGTTCTCCACATTATTTAATGGGTGTGAAATTTTTATTATTCAACAAATTTCTACAGGAATTTCTTCCAAATATAATTTCTGGGAATGCAGTTGATTGCCTTTTAGTACAAGTGAAGTAGTCGCTAGTAGTCTGTACTTGCTGTGTTTCATATTTTATTTCATATTCTCTACCTACCAAATGGGCTGATTACAATATGAAGTTATAGTTTACATCTTTGTTGAGGTTGTTTTTAGATATAAAGAAGCATTATTTAATGAGACAGTGCTTAGAAATTCATGAGATATGTTTCATCTTAGGTGACACATTTTATTTCTGGGAATCAATATTTAGATAATTTCATTTTCTGGTACTATTATTAAAGATTTGCTGCTGGATCCTTCATAGATACAAGAATTTCCTTTAGCCTAATAGAGAAAGAATGCACAGGCAGCATAGTGCTAACTGTGACGATGGCCCCTGGATATTGATTACTTCATGGTGGGATTATCTGGAATGGGAAAAGAGCACGTGATGAGACAGGATGCCTGAGACTGGGAGATTGGGACAATTTCCCACTATGCTTAACTCTGTGCAGGTCCTGCCTCCTCTTCACAACACCACAGTGGAAATTGAGCTTCCAGTACATGAAATTTGGAGTCCAAGCCACACCCAAACCACAACACTGTCATATACAGTAACCAGTATTTCCCATGATTGAAACTGAGTGGAAATAACTACTTGTGTACACAGCTTCATTGCAGTCAATGTTGTCTCAAGGAGCATCATTATGCAGATGGCCTTTGAGCCACAGCACTTACTCTAATGTCTAGTTCGTGAGTTGTATCACACTCTAACATGCGCCAGCTGTGTGACATGTCCTTTCATTCCTCTGGGCCTTCCTTTCCTCATCTGGGAAATAAAGATAGGAATAATCTACTCAATAGAGTTATTTGGAGATTCAGGGAAGTAAAACAGGAAGCAATTGAAATGGTTCCTGTTGCATAATGAAAGTTTCCCACAGAGTGCTTTGCTCAGAGGAATTTTTCTTGATTTTTCATTCTCTGTAGAGGATACTGGAGAGGCTTTCTACAGAGGGGGTGGTATCAATGGTCTTCAAGATGGTTCTGTTTTAGGATGCACCAACATTTTCAAAATGTCCTTCTAAAGGGCTGATATGTTCTAAATCTGCATAAAATCTTTTCATTTCTTGCAGTTTTTTATTATATGGAAAGAAAGTAAAACAGAATTTCAGAACAAAAGAATAGCAGAACAATAGTTAATACATCGTATATCATCTTTAAATAGTTACTCAGAGTACAAGATATGGGCATAAAATATTCTTCAAATGATACCAGCACAAACCTTTCTTCTCAATGAACCAAGGGAAAAGAGTTGTATAACTATCTTGTATTTTTTCCTTTTCCCTTCTATCATTCCCCTTTTCCCCCACCCTAGTTCCTTTTTCCTTTTGAACAATTTCTTCCCATTTCACAGTATCTATTGTACATTTTGGACCTTATTTACTCTTTCAGTTTCTCATACCAGGGAGACAGTATGATGTTTACACATGAGTCTCATTTATTTCACCTATGAGTACGATCTCAAGTTGCATCCATTTACCTATAAAAGTCTCAAGTTTATCATTCTTTATGGCTGAGTAGTACTCCATTGTATAAAAAGGCCACTTTTTTTAATCCATTCCTCGGTTGATGGGCATTTGGGTTATTTCCAAGATTTAGCTATTACAAATTGTGGTGCTATAAACATGGGTGCACATATGTCGCTGTGGTATGATTTTTTAATTCTTCTGCAAAGATACCCAGAAGGGGAATAGCTGGATTAAATGGGAACTCTAATCTTTGTTTTTTGAGGAATCTCCATATTGATTTCCACAGTGGTTGTGCTATTCTATGCAATCTTGATATGTGGGGGACAGTGAAGCACCAAATCCTTTGGAATGAAGAGATGTCTTTGCAGAAGAACTGGCTGTTCTGAGAATCATTCTCCTGTGTAGGCAATAGATCCTATGAAAGGAGATTGGGGCTGTCAGGAGTATTGTGCAATGGTTCTATAGCATTCTAGAACTGGGATTCATTCAAGAGGCATCCGTGGAATTCCCACTGTATCAGAGCAATCTTCCTGTGTGGAAGATATGGACATAAAGTAGATAGAGGTTTCCATGACCCGAAGGAGATCTTTTTCTCATGAGGACAGAGATAGTTAACAAGAAGGCAATTACACTAATCACATATCCCTGAATTGCTGGAAAAGGAATAAATATGGTAATAAATAAAAAGTAATTATGGTGCTGAGTACAGTAGAGCATGGCTATGATCCCCACTACTCAGGGAGAGGCAGGAGAACTGCCATTTTGAAGATAGCTTATGTTGGGAATGTAACCCATGAATAGAATGGCAATAGATTCAACCCCTAGGGCTGAAAAATAGAGAAAAAATAATGAAGGGATCTAGTTAGCTAGGAAGATCAAGTGAGGGAGGGCCTCAATTAATGCAGTATTTTAAGTTGAAACAGGAGGGCTAAGGGATTTAGTCATTTGTCCCATTAAGAGTGAGGGGAAGATCATCTCAGATAACAGAGTCAGCAATGAAAATGCCAAAAGTAAAACAGGGTTTCTCTGTTTGAGAAGAGATCAAAAACTCGTGTGGCTGATAGGTGGTGAGTGAGGTGAGGCAGTGAGAGGGGTGTTGATAGCACATGGGACAGGAGCTCAGTGGGCAAGAGGAAGGTTCCCGCAGATTTTTTTTTTATTTTAAAGAGAAGAAAAAACAAAACAAATTAAAAAAAGAACAAATTTTTAAATCAACATAATATGAGGGTAACAATGGTTAATGCATTACGTATTATTATCTTTAAGTTAGTTATTCAGGATACCAGACATTAGCATTCAATTGTCCAAACATTATTGGCACAAACCTTACTCTTCAATGAACTAAGTAAAATTGGTAGTGTATCTATCTTAACCATCTTATCTATATATACAATTTTTTCCCTTTCCCTTCTTTCTTTTCCCTATTCCCCCATCCCAGTCTCTCTTTCCTTTTGACCAGTTTCTTTTTGATTCACCATGTCTATTGTACATTTTGGATCTTATTTAGTCTTTCAGTTTCTCATACTAGAGAGACAATACGATGCTTACACATGTGCTTCCGGTTTATTTCACTTATGAGTATTTTCTCGAGTTGCATCCATTTACCTATAAAAGTCTCCAGTTTATCCTTCTTTATGGCTGAATAGTACTCCATTGTATAAAAATACCACATCTTTCTTATCCATTCCTCAGTTGATGTTCATTTGGGTTGTTTCCAAGATCTGGCTATTACAAATTGTGCTGCTATAAACATGGGTGCACATATATCGCTGTGGTACGATGTTTTTAATTCTTCTGGGAAGATACCCAGAAGGGGAATAGCTGGGTCAAATGGGACCTCCAACCCTAGTTTTTTGAGGAATCTCCCCACTGACTTCCACAGTGGCTGTACCAGTCGACATTCCCACCAACAGTGAAGATAGGTTCTTTTTTCTCCACAGCCCCTCCAGCATTTGTTATTAGTTGATTTCTTTATAATAGTCATTCTTGCTGGGGTATCTCAGTGTTGTTTTAATTTGCATCTCTCAAATGGCCAATGATGCTGAATTTTTTTAATATATTTATTTGCTTTTTTATTTCTTCATCAGAGAAATATATATTCATATCAGATCCCCATATTTGGATTGGGTCTTAAAATTAAGGATGTCTGATTGTTTTCAATTCTTTATATGTTTTTGATATAACTCCTTTCTCTGAGGAACAACTGGCTAAAACTTTTTCCCACTCTGTGGGTTGTCTTGTCACTCCATTGGTGACTTCTTTTAATGTGCAAAAGATTTTTTTTTTTTGTGGGTACCGGGGGGTTGACCTCAGGACCTCGTGCGCCAGCAGGCGCCCGTGCCACTGAGCGATATCACCGGTCCCTTTTTCGTATGTGGGTTCCGGGAGTCGAACTCGGGCCCTCGCGCTTGCCGGGCAGGCGCTTAAGCCACTGAGCCATCTCACCGGCCCCAAAAGATTTTTCAATAGGATGAGATAACAGTTATTGATCCTTTGTATTATATCCTTTGCAACTGGGTTTTTTTTTTTCATGAAATCTTTGCCTAAACCTATGTCTTCAAGAGTTCTGCTTATTCTCTCTTCTGGCAGATGTAGTTTTTCTGTTTTAATATTTAGGTCTTTGATCGATTTTGATTTGAGTTTAGTGCATGGTGATAAGCATAGGTCTAGTTTTAGTCTTGGCCATGTGGATAGTCAGTTTTTCCAGCACCGTTTATTAAAGAGGGTATCTTTCTTCCAGTGAACATGTAAGGCTCTTTTGTCAAAGATAATGTGGCTGAGTGTTTGGAGGTGTTTCTGCATCTTCTAATCTGTTCCATTGATCCTTAAGCCTGTTTTTGCCAGTACCATGGTGTTGTTATCACAGTAGCTTTGTAATATAATTTCAATTCAGGAATTGTAATGTCCCCCTGCCTTACCTCTGTTGCTGAGAACTGTTTTTGCTATTCTAGGTCTCTTCTGGTTCCAAATGATTTTTAGGATTGTTTTCTCTAATTCTGTGAGATATGCTGTTGGAAGTTTGATCAGAATTGCATTAAATCTGTATAACAGTTTTGGAAGTATGGCCATTTTCACTATTTTGGTTCTTCCTACCCAAGAGCAAGGGATATCTTTTTATTTTCTTTCCTTCTTTCTTTCTTTCTTTTTTTTTTTTTTTTTGAGACAGGGTCTCGTTGTGCAGTTCAGACTGACCTTGAACTCACTATGTAGCTGAAGCTAGCCTCGAACTCATGGCAATCCTCCTGCCTCATCATCCTGAATGCTGGGACTACAGCACTACCATGCCTGGCTCTTTCTATTTTCTGATATCCCCCTTAATCTCCTTTTTCAGGGTCCTGCAGTTTTCAATGTAGAGTTCATTTACTTCCTTAGTTGGATTGATTATTAGGTATTTCATTTTTTTTGGATGCGATTGTGAAACATGTTGTTTCTCTAATTTCTCTTTCAGTGAGTTTGTTATCTGTGTACAGGAAGGCAATTGATTTTTGAGTGTTGACTTTGCATCCAACTTCACTACTGAATTTGGTTATTAAATCTCTAAGTCTTTTGGTGGAGTTTTCAGGGTCTTCTATGTAGAGTATCATTTCATCTACAAATAATAATTTAACTTTTTCCTTTCCTCTCCTTATTCCTTTTATTTCTTTTTCTTGTCTAATTGCTCTGGCTAAGGTTTCTGGAAATATATTGAACAGAAATCTTGACAGTGAAGATCCATGCCTTGTTCCTGACTTTAGAGTGAAACCTTTCAGTTTTTGGCTATTTAGTATTGTACTGGCTGTTGGCTTCTCATAGATAGCTTTTATCAGATTGAGGTAAAGACCATCTATTCCAATTTTCTGCAGAGTTTTTATCATGAATTGGTGTTGGACTTTGTCAAATGCTTTTTCTGCATCTATTGAAATGATCTTGTGATTTCTATCTTTGGCTCTGTTAATATGGTATATTACATATATTGATATGCTTATGTTGTACCTTCTCTGCATCCCTGGGATGATTCCTACTTGGTCATGGTGTATAATCTTCTTGATGATTTGCTGCATTCTGTTGCCAATATCTTATTGAGGATTTTTTTACATCTATGTTTATTAGGCAGATTGGCCTGTAATTGTCTTCCTTAGTTGGATCCTTCTTTGGTTTAGGTGTCAGACTAATACTTGATTCCAGGAATGATTTTGGAAGTATTACTTCCCTTTCAATTTCATTAAAGAGTTCAATCAGCAGTGGCGTTAGATCTTCTCTATATTTCTTGTACAATTCAATGGTGAATTCCTGGGCTTTTATTTGTTGGTGGTTTTTTTAATCACATTTTCAATGACATTGACTGATATTGAGTTATTTAGAATTTTTATGTCTTCTTGATCCAGTTTTAGTGATTGATATGTGTCTAAGAATCTCTTCAATTCTTCTGTGTTTTCCATCTTTTTAGAGTACAGTTTCTTAAAATAGGTATTGATGATCTTCTGGATTTCTGCAGGGTCTATTGTGATTTCACCCTTTTCATTCATAATTGCATGAATGTGAGTCTTTTCTTTCCTCTTTTTGATAAGGTTGGCTAGGGCTTTATCAATTTTAGTTAACTTTGACAGAACCAACTCTTTGATTCATTGATTCTTTGTTGTGTTTTCTTAGTCTCAGTTGCATTAATTTCTGTTCTGATCTCTATAATTTCCTCTCATATGAGCTTTGGGTTTTTTTTGTTCTTCCTTTTCTAGGAGTTTGAGGTTCAAAATTAGCTTGTTTATTTGAGGTTGTTCTATTTTCCTGATGTGAGAGTTCACTGCTACAAATCTCCCTTGTAGGACTGCTTTCATTATGTCCCATAAGTTCTTATATGTTGTATTGGCATTTCCATTTAATTGTAGATTCTCTTTAATTTCTTCTTTTATTTTCACTGTGTCCCATTGGTTGTTCAGGAGGGTGTTAATTTCCATGTGTTTATGTAGTTTTTGTGGTTTCTTTTGCTGTTGTTTTCAAATTTCATTGCACTATGGTCAGATAATATGTGCGGGGTTATTTCAATTCCTCTGCATTTACTTAAGCATGTTCTATGGGCTAATATGTGGTCTATTTTGGAGAACATCCCATGTGCAGCTGAGAGGGATGTGTGCTCTGATGTTGTGGGGTGGAACACTCTGTAGACATCTACTAAACTCTGTGTGTTCACAGATTCATTTTAATTCTGCAATACCTTTGTTGATTTTTTTAGTCTAGTTGATCTATCTAATTGTGACAGTGGGGTACTAAGCTCCCCCATTACAATTGTGTTAGTGTTTATTTGATTTTTCATGTCTGTTAATATTTGCTTTATGTACTTGGGTGCACTGGTATTTGGTATGTACATATTTATGATTATTATCTCTTCTTCTTGGAATGTTCCTTTACCAAATATTTAGTGACCTTCATTGTCTCTTTTGATCAGTCTTGGATTGAAGTTCACATTGTCTGCAAATAGAATAGCTATCCCTTCTTTTGTCTGGGATCCCATCACATGGAATATTGTTTTCCATCCTTTGACTTTCAGTCTATGAATTTCTTTCTTTTATTTTTTATGTGGTTACCAGGAGTCGACCTCAGGACCTTGCACTTGCCAGCAAGCGCTTGTGCTACTGAGCGATATCACTGGCCCTTTTTTTCTTTTATGTGGGTTCTGGGAGTCAAACTCAGGACCTTGCGCTTGCCAGGCAGGCGCTTATGACACTGAGCTATCTCACTGCCCCGAATTTGTTTTTTAGTTAAATGTATTTGTTTTATACAGATCATTTCGGATGATTTATGATTGATGACTATTTGGATCATTTTTCTTGATCCATTCTGCCAGTCTGCTTCTTTTGATTGGTGAATTGAGGCCATTTACATTGACGCTTATAACTGTTATGTATTGACTTATCTTTCTCACATTATTTTCTTTTTGCTGGTTCCCTGCCTTTCCCCTCTGTTTAATTGCTTGCCCTGCCTGGTGGCTTCTTTCTATTAGTGTTCTTGTGATTGTCTTCTTCATCTTCTCTTTCTAATATATGCCCCAGATAATTTTGAAGAGCTGGTTTAGTGGTCGTGAATTTCCTCAGGTCTTCTTTGTCATGGAAGTATGTTTTTCCCCTCAAATTTTGAAAGACAATTTTGCAAGGTACATCAATCAGGGTTTGAGATTGTCTTCTTTTAGAGTCTGAAATACCTAACTCCAAGTTCTCCTTGATTTGAGGGTTTGTGTTGAGAAGTCTGCTGTAATTCTGATGGGCTTTCCTTTATAGGTGATTTGTTTCTTTTCTCTAACTGCTTTTAATATTCTGTTCTTGTGCTGAATTCCTGGAATCTTGATTATTATATGCCTCGGTGTAGATTTATTTTGCTCATGGTTGTTTGGAGTTGTATATGCTTCATTTATTTTTATGTCAAATTTTTCATCCATGTTTGAGAAGTTTCCTGCCTTTACATCTGTGAAAAGTTTTTTTTATGGCGTTTGCCCTGTCCAGCTTTCCCATGGACCCTAATCAATCTTATTTTGTTCTTCACTGCTTCATCTTGCAGCTGTTGGACTGGTTTTTGCATTGTCTCTTGCTATTTTTAACATATATTTCTTTTTATGGTCACTAGGCACAATTCTGTCTTCTAGATCTGATATTCTATCCATGTCTTCAGTCTATCTGTTGTGTATAATTTCAGGGGAGATTTTAATCTCTTGGATTTCTCTTTGTATCTGTTTCATGGATTCAATTTGTTTCCTATCTTGGGCATTCATGCTTCCCATCATTTTTCTAAGCTCTTCTATTTTTTATCTGTCTCTGCTCAAATATTTTCATTTTATCATCATTTCTTTTTGTACCTGAGAGATTATTTTTCTATCATATTTTCCTTTTTTTTCACTTTTGTTGTGAACATTTCAGAAAGTTCCAGTGCTTGACTTTCAATTTCCTCTATCTCATTTTGCTCTGGGCTTGTCCTGGGTGGTTGAGGGGTCTGGTGTTCCATTTTGCTTCTATGACTTGTCATTTCTATTTTTTATTTTGTTTTACTTTCTATGTTGATCCTTACTGACTTCTTATGGTAGCTAGCTTTATCACTAGTATCAAGGTTTCCCCAGAGAACGTCTGTTCTTCAGGGATGTCTTCTAGATATAGGTGGTTTTTTATGTCTGTCTTTATGTGTATCTTTATGCCTACTTTCCCAATTTGTTAAGGATGAAAGGCTGATATTTGGCTCAGTAGCTTGTCCTTTGATACTGGATTATGGTGATGACTATGACCCCATACAATCACAGTGTTATCATACAAAGGAGAAGAACTTTTCATAACATGTAGGACATCCTGGCTAAACTACTACAGTTAGCAATAACAATAGCACTAAGTACAGCCCAGCTACTGAGAAACTGTGGTGACTATTAACCTGATACCTTTAACTACTGGAGCAAGTTGTACTGTTACATAACAAAATTCAACATATACTAGGAACTTGTATGCATGATTTTCCAGTTAGGAGAGTGATTTTACCCTGTTACAGCGGAGGAGGTGGTTAAGAGGGAATGGGGCAAGATAGATGAAGGAGGTCAAATATAGTAGGAGCAAAGCTGAGGGGCAAAGGATGATCACCCAAGTTTTGCAAAACTGGAGGACACAGGAGAAAAACAATGAAAGAGAAAGTGAAGGAGTATTGAAAAGATTCAGAAATAGAGGAGAAAATGTTTACTAATATGAAAGTATCATAAAATCAAGAGGTAGTTGAAAAAGAGAGAAGGAAGATGAGTAGAAGAAAATAAAAAGAATGGTAAGAAAACTAATTAGTGAAAAAAAGAAAGAAGAAAAAGAAAAAAGAGAAAAAGAACCAAAAACTAAAACCAGAACCAAAATCAAAAATAACCATAAAAAACCCAAAACAAAACACGCAAGCAGTCAGAATAATGATAACCAATCAGACAAAGAATTGTAAAAGTAGCAAAATTCTTCTAGTGTTCTCAGTTTTTTGGTTGTGTCCAAGTCAGATCCCTGAAATGTGCTGTGTACTCCAGCCAAGTTTGCAGTGGGATTTGTGTGGTGTGTGGGGCTGATCTTGGCCTCTGCATGTGGGGGCTGGAACTGGTCTTCTGTTGCTGGAGTTCTCCAGAGCCCTTTGATATAGAATTGCAGCCCTGCCTGCCTCTGTTCCACGTGTTTGTGTGCCAGAGCACAATGCTGTTTCACCTAACTAACCAACAGCTGGCTCCTCACTGCTGCTTCAGAATTTTGCATGCTGCTGGTCCCACCTTGGTCTGAGTGTGCACCACTCCAGGGTCTGTCTTGGTCTTGCTGGTCTTGCACACTGGCATGTGCACCTGCCAGGCCTGGCCTAGTCTCGCTAGTCCCCCTTCCCCATTTTTCCCCTTGAAGAGCCAAATTGTTTGCACTGCTTAGAACAAGGTGCTGGCTATATTTTAGTAACAAGCAATGATTAGTCTATGAGTATTGAAATAGGTTTTAACAACCATGACCAGGTTCTAAGATAAGAAATGCACATGTAAGGTCATATTTGGCCTGATTATATGATCTTAGAAAACATGATTTTTGGAAGAACAAGAATACATATGAGTTTCCATAGTGCCTCAGTTCCCAGAAAGAATATGGGAAGCTTTGGGTTTAGGTGAGTAACTTAACTTATCCATAGTTACGGGATGACACTCTGTTTGAATTTGTTCTGTGATGCTCTCTGGTTGAGGTCATAAAGAGATACATTACATCAATATTTTTAGTCTCTTTATGATTTGTGCCCTTCTTCTCCCTGCCAAGATGAGATGTGTCCTTAGTTCTGGAAGACTCATGGGGAAAATTGTGAGGCAGTAAATTAACCAGGAGGAGTCAGAATATCAACCAGTTTGCTGCCACATTCTTTTTTTGTGTGTGTGTGGGTACCGGGGGGTCGACCTCAGGACCTCATGCACCAGCAGGCGCCCGTGCCGCTGAGCGATATCACCGGACCCTTTTTTTTTATGTGGGTTCCAGGAGTCGAACTTGGGCCCTCACGCTTGCCGGGCAGGTGCTTACGCCACTGAGCCATCTCACCGGCCCATTTTTTGCTACCACATTCTTAAGTGTGAATTTTTCATTGTGAATCTTATCAGTGAATGGGAGGTGTTGAATAATGGTGTACCAAAGCAGCAAAGCAAATTTTGAACTGTTTCTGTACAAGCTCTATATTTACTATTTTGTTATGATCCATATTTTTAGGGAAGTCACTTAAAGTCAGTGAATCTCTATAAATACAGATATTACCTGGATCCTATTAAAAAGGGTTCAAAAGATAAGGAAAGAAATTGGAAATATATTAGAATTCCCTGATTTTTTAAATTCAGCTTTGTCTGGAGAATGTCTTCAAGTTTCCCATGTCTGTCCTTTGTGGACATTTATTTTTCTCCTATTGACATCTCTGCAGAACTTCTTGTCTTTCCTGCAGATTCTATATACACCTCAATCTGAGCTTATTTATACATTTCTCTAGCTCTACCCAAGGCTACTACCAAAGTAGAATACTATTTGGCTTCCAGCCCACAACTGGTACTGTATCTGCACATGCCAGTCTCACACTTGGCCTTGAGTCACTGCATGGAAGAATAAATGCACTTGTTCATTCCTCTTTACAGAGTCCACTGTGGATTTTATTAGGTACCCCCTGGAGAAATGTTTCATGCATATGAGACATGCTAAGTTGGAAATCATTTCAAGCTGTTCAACAAGCTCCCCATTAAAGACAAGGGTGAAACTGTGAATAAATACCTTTCACCTATGACATGGCAACCTACACAGAATAGTGTTCAGAAACCCCTATGACTTACAAGCCACAAAAATGGGAAGGGTTGATGAGTGGTGATGAATAATCTCTGGGCTTACTAATAAGACTCATTCAGTGGTTTATTGATTTCTAAAAGAATATGAACTTGACATCAAAGTTAAGGTGTGCATGATTGTCCACTGTGAAAGCCAATAACACACTTAAATCTATCAAGGAAGTTAATGAGCAGCCTGTAAATTTTGGCAGAAATATGATTTAAAAGGATAAAGCAAAAAAATAAGTGTACAAGTATGGACTAGGTGTCTCCTGTTTCTCTTGAAGTTTAGGAGCTTTGAGGTAATTTGTCCTGTATTCCTTGATTTGCTAGGCTAAGTGACACCAAACAAGGGTAAGAATGGTGACAATGGGCTTGTGTGATTTCTTAGCACTGACTTCTAAAGGGATTTCCTCATCAGGTGTGTAGCAGGTTTCAAAGGAGAAAGTAACAGCTATTACTGGTCTCTCTCTGAACATCTTCCAAGGCCTGTTCTCTATTCATTTGTCCTCTACCACATTCACACAAAAGCCAAGATCTATTTCTCTGTCTACCACTACCACAAAGGAAAAGCTGGTATAAACTTTATGGAGTCCTCCTCACTGCTGTGTGTTTAGCCTGTAGTGATATCCACCATGTCATCGGTAGCAGTGTGTTGGGATCCACCTGTCCATGCAGGTTGTTGTTGTTGTCGTCTTCTTTGCTTTCATATCCCTTGTTCTCAGAGATGCAGTAATCCTGAGAGATGAGAGCATTCTTTTTGAAGGATGGGTCTGTCTAACCTGCTATGTCAGACTGTTTAGTGGGGCTGTGGAAAAGGGGCAATAATTGCTACAGCTTGGTGCAGATCTCAACTCCAACTCATCCCTTTCCTTTATCTCCTAAACTAACCTGTTGTCAATAGAATCCCACAGATCAGCCTGAACTTGCCATGTTGGTGGCTAGGCACTGGCAATATCCCTTGCTGTATTAACAATCCAAAAAAAGGAATTGTGCCCAAATCTTACAAAGAAAGCACATGCAGATACCAGGATGCTCACCCAGCTCAACTCAACCAACCTCTGTGAATGCTCAATCTGTGCAGAGTATTCTTCTAGGGCATAGGGACATGTTGGTGAATAATAGCTGGTTTGTTTTATCGGTAATCTCATGATCTGGTGAGTGAAGTAAAGATGGAAACCAGCAATGGTGGAATTAAGTGGAAAGGACAAAAAAAGAAGTGTGTGAGGGAGATAGAATTTGCCCAGAGGAAGACATCATTTTATTTGATGGAAGCAAATGGTGAGAGAAAACTACTAGATATGGTTTTTGCCCAGAGTGAAGGGTGACTTGGAGTCTAGAATTGGGCTCAGAAGATTTTAGACTGAGGAAATTACATGGATAAAGATCTGTAGCTAAAGCTTTTTTAAAAAGGATTAAAGGTATGTATTTCAAAATGGGAGTAGCCATGGAGATAAGGGCAGGTTGGAAAATATTAATCCTTACAGCTTCATTGGAGATTCCAATGTGAATGAATACTCCGGACTTTGGTTAAGTGATGGTATTTTATGTTGATTTCTTGGGTAGATTAAATTCAAAGAAGCTCAAAACTGAGTGTTTGTTTCATTGCCAATTTCCAAGCTGGAATGGACTCCGGACTCCTCTAAAGCAGATGTTGCACAGGAGGCCCTTCTACTGGCTGGAGGTCTTGTCCCACCTCCTTTCCCAGAGCATATACGTTCCAGCTTTCCTTGCTGATTTACAATGAGTAGTGGAGGTCTGCAGGTGCCTCCCTGAGAATTCAAAGGAGGGTTTTGCGCAAATTGATAATGGACCTGATCTGGAGCTTTTCCATGGAAACCTGGGTTTTCCTGGCTCTTAGTCTCCTGCTTCTCTATCTGTGAGTAATTGTTCATGTGCCTGTTCTCTGTTTTATTACCCTATGCTGATGTTTTTAGTATCTTCTTCCAATTTACCTATTTCTGTCTTTAAAGGGATAGACAAGATTTTTCCTGTAAGTGGTGTGATTGACTCTCCGTTTGAACCTAGTATAATGAATCAGAACCTTACGAACAAATGGTGCCATATGAGGTGTAAACCTTCTATTCAAAGCTTAAGAAATTCTAGGACAGACAGTTTGTTGTGTATCTGTCCTAGAACCTTTGCCTTGCTTATTCTGTGTTTTGGAGAGATGTGTGGAAGTTTTGTGCCCTGCGGAGCTGGGTATTTCCTCTTCCTCTCCATCCCTAATCCATGGAATCCTGTGTGCAAGGCTTCTTGTTGCAGCCCAGAATTCATAGGAAATTCTGGCCTCACGTTTCCCTCTTATGTATGACTCTCCCTTTAAAGTCCCCTCCTTCCTATGTCTCAATGGCTGCTCACAGCAATTACCATAACTATTTAATTTTAAATTAGGTAGTTTTAGAATGGAGCGCTAAATTTCTTCACAAAACTTGGAGAGAGATTTTAGTACCCATTTGGGCCTTGTTGAAGTACCTCTTTGGTATCCTTCAAATAATTGTCCTTTCATGCAATATTTTTGTTCATTCTATGACATTTTATGAGATTTACTGTATGTGTAAAGAATATTTTACACCATCCCTCTAGAGGAGAGGAAATAGGTATTTCTTTAAACAGTTCAATTATATAATGGTTACTTATTTTATGTTGCATAATTCACTTATTGCTATCAATAGGAAGGTTCATGAACTTTAGAAGGGCCCCTCTCCTGTAGTGGTAAACACTTTAGGACATATGAAAACTTTTATACGTAGCACACTTTTAGCCATCCTTTCTTCATTTGCTGCTATGGGGATAATCTGTAAGTCCAGCAGGTCTAAGGTAACACGGTTGTCAGCAGCCTCTTTTCTCAGTCTCTCTTCTTTCTACTGTCTGTTATTTGTCACTCATGCTGGAAAGGAATGCTTTGCAAGATCCAGAAATTCTAACTGTGTGTATCTGGACATGACATACCAAAATGTTTTTTCTTAAGATTTGCCTGCTTATTTGGTTTTTGTACAGAGACAGTTGATGTAAACCATCAGTATGCTAACGACTTTGTGATTCGGCTTTATAAAAAATGAGCCTGCCTGTCACTGTACTGATGAGTCTCATCAACTGGTGCCCCAGATTCAATGAAGAGATAAACAGCCTGTATATGGAGTCCTTAGCTATGCATTCTTCTACATAGTTTCTTTGAGGTAACATAACCTTTCCTATAGCTAAAATCAATAAGATTGCTGCCAGCAGAGACTTGGGTGTCTCAGTTCACATTTCTTTGAGGCCAGTGGAAGTTTGAACTCACCTGTCACTCTGTAGAAATAAGAGCTGTATGGCTGCTACTAGGTTTTTCTCGGGAAGCAGTTTTCAGAAAGGCCAGATACTAAAGGAAAAGCATGGTCTCCAGAAAAAGAAAAACATAAAGGCATCTAAACAAACTGTATGAACAATGTTGTTACAGAATTTCTATGACCATGTGTCTCCGATTAGTAGGATATACTCAAAATGTTAACACTGAAGGAGAAAAAAAATTCATTCTTTGTCCCTAGAATGTACATTCCTTCTTCATGGAAATGTGATTTTCCTAACTTCATATCAGCAAGGAATGCCCTGTAAAAATTCCATCCTAAATCTTGTGGGTACACTCAAGTTTGTGTGTGTTTGTCAAGTATTGACTGTAGGCTTGAGAATATAAAACTAACTGGTTCAGCTAAGTTTTGTTAGTTTTACAAGGTCTCTGTTGAAGTGGCAGAGGAAATAGTGAGTGAATGTAAAATGTTTTGCTGCAGGTTTGCTGTTATTTGGGGAGCAAAAACACCTCCTGTGGTGAAACTGGGCAACTATAGGTTAACTGTATAGCTAAGCTTCCTGAGAAAGTTGATGTTTATGACCTCAGTTATGTATGGGTACAGCTATAATGTAATGTCAGAAAAGCATAACAGACTTGGAAAGTTCCACCAGAACTCCATACTGTCCCTTAACTACTATTCCCCCCCCTCAACTGGTGGTTCATGTCTGCTTCTATAACCACACCTGACAACAGCTCGCCAATTCAAGGTTGCACCATAGAATAAGAATGATATAAAAGTAAAAACAAGGCCCTAATGGGGGCACTCAGGAGGACATGAGTGCCCTGTGGAGACACTGGCAAATAAAGATGCCCTTTTCTCCTACTGTCAGGGATCCTATTCATTTTCCTGCTTCATTTGTCATATGGCATTACCTTTATGGCTTGACTGTTAAAGTTTCCAAGTCAGTGTTGGGTACACCCCTATGTATGTAAAGTCCCAAACCCAGTGACCTGGATTTCTGTTTCATTTTTTAGATATGGGACATACACACATGGACATTTCAAGAAGCTGGGAATTCCTGGTCCAAAACCTCTGCCTTTTCTTGGGAATCTTCCATCCTACCATAAGGTGAGTTGCATTTGTGAAATTTCTTTTTCTTCTTCTGGTTGCAAACAGTGGTCTTTGTAAGAAAATTCTGAAATTTCTAAATTCCAGTGCATGGATTCCACTGAAAGCAGAGCTAGGTTTTCCCTGAGTCTCTGTATTCAACTCTCTGCAGTCTGAGTTTTGCCTCAGTAGCACAGCAAAAATCTTCGGCAGATCAGCAATGGATGCTCAGGACATGGAATTCAGATGCTGTGAGCATCAAAGGAGGACATATTTTTGCCCAGTACATATTCCTTGAAAGCTCAGTTGTAATTTATCAGCATTTGGAGAAATGCATGCGAGGTTTGCCTGGTAGTAGCTCATGAATGTGTGCACAGTGGATTCAACTTTTCCTGTTCATACCAGAGTTCATGGGTAGCATTTCATTTTCTTTTTACTGGATAGTCTTGGATTTTCAATTTATTACATGGTCCAAGTGTTCTACATCGGAAAATTTGCACTTATTTGAATTTCATCTGCAGCTGCTACATCCCTTAGGTTAGACCCTTGGCTTTAACTCTGCTTTTTACCCATTAAATCTTTCAGGGAATTGAGGTGTAGAATGAGATCCTTCTACTTTATTTCTTTCCTTCAAAGGCAGCACTATATATGTGAGTCTGTACAGGGAATGGTCATAACTGAGAATCAGTCTTTGTTACAAAGCTGCTCTGAACTTGGCCCAGGCCCTGTCACCTGACAGAGGCTCCCCGGCCCACATGTGAAAGGCCGGAAGCAGACACAGAGTGCAGACTGCTCCTTGCACAGATTTCCTTTCCCGAAGGCTCCGGGCTTATCTCTCAGATTATATATCCACAATAGGGCTTCTTTGCCTAATTACTGACTCAGAATTTCCTACTGCATCTCCCTTTAAAAATGCAACCTTCAGCCTCATTATTCCTACATCAATTATTTAATAGATGTTCCCCTAATTCGACATTTCTGGTATCTACTTTTGCATAGTTAAAATTCACAGGTGCAACTTACCAGCAGGAAGATTGGATTTTACATTGCAGAAGTGCAAACTTAGCGCAAGTATTTAATTTGCTATGTCTGTGTGTAGATGTGGCATCACCCCATCTTTCTGTGTTGAGCTGGAGCCCTGAGTCATTTTCTCAACCGACAACATGCCTGAGGCTAATGTAAATCTGCTAGATTAAAAGAGGCCACTGCTAGAATAAAAGAGGTCACTGGTGTGCTTAACTTCCTAATTCCATCAGCATTCTAGAGAAAGCTCATGAGATCAATAAAAATGATGGTGAATGAGGAGCTAAAAGACTACATGTCCCAGGAAAAGCCATTTACAGTGCCCATGTGCCCATGGAGGAGATAATTCAGAGCTCCAGAGTTTTATTTTTTTTAAATTTGTTTTGAGACAGGGTCTCATTATGAAGTTCAGGCTGGCCTCGAACTCATTACATAGCCCAGGCTGGTCTCGAATTCACCACAATCCTCCTATCTTGGCCTCCTGAGTGCTGGAATTACAGGCATGCACCACAAGGCCCAGCAGATCCAAAATTTTAGAAACAGCACATGTATAAAAGACTCTGTAGTCAATTTCTTAACTTTCATAGACAAGGATAGCTCCTCTTAATGTACAATACTTTGAGAAAAATCAATAGTGACTCTAAATTCTCCATTTCATATATCTTCTCTATTTTCTCTCCTTTACGTTCAGATGTCTTTAAATGCCCTTTTCCTCTACCTGCCAGTGAGGAATAGTCTGATTTAGTGGCTTTCCATGCATGCATTCCACAATTAGACATGTAACCAGTTCATTCTGAACAGAAATCAATTCAAAGTTTGTGTTTTTTTTCCCCAGGGTGCATGGATGTTTGATGTAGAGTGCTACAAAAAGTATGGAAAAATTTGGGGGTGAGTACTCAAGGGAAATTCCAATAGGTATACTTCTGAGAATGGGGTACCCCTGGTATGAGGACAATGTCAGCCATGAGCTCTTGGAATGCAGCTGTGTATTGTGAGGCTTTTGGAAGCTCATCCTGCCTAGGGTCCCAAAGATCACCAAGTGTTGAGGTCCACAATGTAATTAGATTGAGAACACTGGCAGTTATTACTTTTATGGGGCTCCTACATAAGTATACAGGTATTTGTTCCTCTACCTCATTCTTCTGGCAGTGAAGTAGAGATGTAGGACATGGTTGAATCACTGTGTTCCCCTGTGGGCTTGTGTCCATAGTGATTTTGCAGGGAGAAATTATTCATCTGCAACCACTCTTCCCTTTCAGAGATGCTGGATATTTAGAGAGTTATGCAGAAGTATAATCATATTTTGTTCTATAAACATATGGGAGAAAGCTTTGCATCTTCTTACACCTTCTTTGCTTATCAGTCTGCAAATCTGCTGGACAGACCACAGGGTTCTACTGAATTTACATAGCCCATAATAACCATGTGACACAATGGCAAGAAAATACAACCTTGGATATCCACCAACACAATTCCCACTGCCCCATGCAACATTTAATACTTATGAACACTTGACAGTTTGTCTTTAACTTTTTACTGACATGATATGACTTTGGTTATTAGATATTAAAAGAATTAAATTTAATTTTTAATTTTTCAAAATTGGAGATTGAAATGTGAGCCTTGAAAATACAATGTAATCAGTGAATTGCACCCAGAACCTTCACACTGAAGTATTTTAAACATAGAAAAAACTTCTTATTTGCAATAACGATGTATACTCCATCTGAACTTAACACTTATTCCAAAGTTATTTGTAATTGTGATCTTCTGCCACATCCAGTGCAGCTCTTGAAATTCTTGGGGTGAAGGATGGTGGAGGATGAAGAAATAAAGACAAGAGTCAGAAAACAGAAAGCTGAGGTCATGTGGAGCCCTCTCTCTGGATATGAGAAAAGGAACTTCTCAATGACAGAAGCATGTTGATTTATACATTCTGCAGGCTGATGTCATGTGACCCCCTCTGCCTAGCAACCTGTTTTCTTGGCTTGCCTCTGGCCTGGTGTTCTCTGAGCTGGAGCAGCTTGTTCATGTCTCACGTCGGGCACTCTTTGTTCTTGGGACCGTCCTTACTCCAGCCCTGCACATGTGATTGATCTCCAGATTCAGCTGCTCCCAACAATATTTTGAGAGTTATTTTGTCTTTAATATCTGATCCCTATTTGAGCTCATTACCCATCATTCAGTGAAGAATTCAGTGGCTTCTGTGTTCAGAAATCTTAACTTAAACCAGGAGCTATTGTTGGTGTGTATGGTTAACCAGGCATGTCCATTCTATAGTATCAGGATCAAAGTCTGGGGATTCCTGGGTAGGCAAACAGCTGTACAACCTGGCCTGTTAGGTTAAAACAGCTCTGTTTTCTCAACACAGGTTATATGAAGGTAGACAACCAGTTTTGGCTGTCACAGATCCAGACATGATCAAAACAGTGCTTGTCAAAGAATTTTATTCTGTTTTTACAAACCGGCAGGTAGGCATTAATATCTTAAAAATGTAAACCTCTCTTACTTACTAAACTTTGAATCTGAAATAATTATAATTTCATAATAAGTTATGAAATCAATGAACAGGGAGGTTCCATGTACACTTCATGCTGTTATTCTTACTGGTAATGGCTTGTATAATTATAATATTTTCCTGTCAATATGGTAACAGGAAATTGACACAGATGAAACCCATAGAGAGTGTTGACATTTCCTCAGTTTAATCATAGCATCACTTCGTGTGTGTGTGTGTGTGTTGCTGTGTGTATCTCCATGCAAATTCATCACATGTGGGTATTTATGTAACCTTGTGCACAGACAAGGCATGGAGCTGTTCCTTCACTGTAAGTCTCCTTCTTGCTAGTCTTTTATACACACAAGTTTTGCTGGGAGTGAAGCTGTCTGTACCTCGGGTATCTAGGACAAGGTCACTGCTTCTCATGAGTTTGGCAGGGCCCAATGAGAAATGTACGCAGCTCAGGGAGGTGACACACAAAGTGACTTGACCTTCCCCTGAGATAATATAGACAACTGCTCTCTTGTTCCCCATGTAACCACCAAGGCATGATGTTTTCTTGAAGATTGGATGTTCTTCCTGTTCTGGATCTTACTCTCCCCTTAAAATTCTCTGTAAACAGCCTCTTATGCTGATTATATAAGTAAATGTACTGCAGTTGTTGAGCAGTCCTTCCTCCCATCAGGAGAGGGGCTCCACCTGACCTCAGCTTTCTGCATCTTGACTCGTCTTCATTTCTTCATCCTCCACCGTCCTCCCTCCAGAGTTTCAAGAGACATGCTGGACATGGCACAGTTTAACTTGTCTTTTCTTGTTAACACAGTTTTGATCAGAGAAATTAAAAAAAAAAATCCATATAGCCATTTCTAAATTTTCTTTTTCTGCATTGTGTCTTTGGTGTCCAGATTGATAACTACTTGACCAGTAGTGCTATGAAATTTTTTGGTGCAAGTTATATTATCTTTATGCTGTCTTCCCTCCATTTAATTCCTCTTGCATCAAAAATAACCCCTCCATTCTTCCTCCAGTACCACATTGTCTTCATCATTGTGGCTACATAAAAGTCCTAATGTCCTGGAGAGAGATTCTTCCCACCTTACTCTATTTTGCAGGACTCTTTTATGTATTCATTACCCCTTCCCTCTCTACTCAAATTCAGAATAAACTTACTTATTCATACAAAATTATTGGTTATATTTTGATAAAAATGGAATTAAAATTAAAGATAAGTATTGGGACAATCTTTATCTTTACTATGTTCAGGCTTCCATTTCATGAACACAGTGTGCCTTCCTACCTCTTTGATTTCCTTTGATTTTTTTCATTAACATATTGTAATTTTCAACACAGAGATAAATTTTGTCCAAATTTTAGATTTCTATGTGAACATTTTATTTTCTTTGTAGTATTTTAAGTGCAATCTTAAAATATTGCAAAATTTTAAAATATTGCATTTTCAGTAGTTTTCCCATATCGTCATTACATACAAAAGTGGTGGAATTTTGTGGTAACCTAATACCCTAAGACATTCCTGAACTTGCTTTGCAAGCCCTTCAGAATTTGTTTGAGAACTTCTTTATTAACCATGATGTTAAGTGAAAATAGGGCTATGTTTATTTTTGCCTTTCTAATCTCTATGGCTTGCCTTTATTTTTCTCATCTTATTGCATTAGTTAGGACTTCCAGCATGATGCTGAAGTACAATGGATAGGATGGTTATTTTTGAATTGTTCATTATGTTAAGGGGAAACACTTATCCTTCTCTGTTAAGTGTGATATTAACTGCAACTTCATTTTTAGATTTGGAGGAAGAGGAGAAAGTAAATATCTTCCTAGTTAGTTGGATTTGGTCATAAATGAGTGCTGAAGGATTTCCTTTTAGAAAAAAAACATGATAGAATAAAATTGTAAGCAAGGAAAATTTTTCCTTCTGTCCTTGCATAAGAATTAAGGGCCAAGATGTCCATGTAGTTGAATTATTTCTTCAGAATATCAAATACATCCCTAATCCTTTATGTATGAGCTACAATTAAAAAACAAAAGCCTCGGCCGGTGAGATGGCTCAGCGGCGTACGCGTCTGCCTGGCAAGCGCGAGGGCCCGAGCTTGACTCCCGGAACCCACATACAAAAAAAAGGGCCGGTGATATCGCTCAGTGGCACGGGTGCCTGCTGGTGCACGAGGTCCTGAGGTCGACCCCAGGTACCCACAAAAAAAACCAAAAAACAAAAAACAAAAGCTTGGGCTGGTGATATGGCTCAGCAGCATAAGCACCTGCCTGGCAAGCGCGAGGTCCTGAGTTCGACTCCCGCTACCCACATAAAAAGAAACAAAACAACAACAAAAAAACCCCAGAGCTCAGTGAAACCTCCCATTTTCTACCCTGCTCCTGTTGTAGATAGGTGTAAATGCAGGACTTGTCTGAGCCATTATATATTTTGCCAAGGTTACCTGCTATCAGTCACCCATCTACTTCTAAATATGCAAGCTTTTAAGGATACAGGAGGACTTGTTCCTGTCTATCCTCCAGGAAATTTACTGCGAAAATATGCATTTGCATGTAATAGAAGGCTGGGATATAAAGGTTTGAAGCCATACCAGATGGCTGAGTATCCCCAACACACTCAGAGGAGCCAAGGTACTATGGTAAATATTTATTGAGCATCTAGCATGGGGCCTGCCACTTAGTAAAAAACCACTAAATATTTGTTAAACAGGTGATCAGTGTTCAATAAATTTTCAACAAATGTGCAAAACTTCTAAACTTTTTTACAATGAGGTATCTTTTGCTTTGGACTCTAGTGGATGTGTCCAGCTGGATTTATGAGAAAATCAATCGCCATATCTCAGGATGAAGAATGGAAGAGAATACGGACATTGATCTCTCCCACTTTCACCAGTGCAAAACTGAAGGAAGTAAGCATATATGAAGGTTTGTGTGTGGGGGGGTACTGGGGGTCAACCTCTGGAACTCACACGCCAGCAGGTGCCTGTGCCACTGAGCAATATCACCGGCCCCTTTTTCGTATGTGGGTTCCAGGAATCGAACTCAGGACCTCACACTTGCCAGGCAGTCGATTATGCTGCTGAGCCATCTCACTGGCCCTATATGAAAGTTTTTAATTGGAAACTTAAAGAATGAATCTGAGAAAAGTAGAAAGATCCTAGTCCCTTTCCACAGGGTAGCGCTCTGCAGATGAACTACGAAGAATGGCCTTTTCCCTTTATGTCCTTAGAGACATTTTACAATTTCTTATGATGTGTTACATATAGCTTCATGGCTGGGAATGTCTTGTATTTTGGGGTTTTGAGTGTGTGCATTCAGCTGCAAATGATGTTGTTTCTGTTGTTTAGATGTTCCCCATTATTGAACAGTATGGAGATGCATTACTGAAAAACCTGAAGCGAGAAGCAGAGAAAGGTGTGGCAGTATCCATGACAGAGTAAGTTGCAGGGCACCTGCTGGGCTTCTGAGCTCTGTATGGGACCCTCCAGCTGCCCACCAGGGAGCGGATATCCCCACTGCTGAGTTACTCCAGGGACCAGACAAGCATGTGTGTGATGTTAGGAATCAAATGGGCCTTCCAATAGTGGGCAGCTCCCAGTAGACAGCAGGGAGCCTGGAGTAGGAATGTTTGACTTCACGGTGTAAAGGAGCCATGTTTATATGAGCTGGTTATTTGTCACCTTGTATATTCTAGACAGCAAAATACACTGTTTAGGAAGAAGAAATACAATCCTAACAAAGGTATGAGTATAAAGGGTGAGGAAAGTAAGAGAGGAAAGTACTTGGCATAGAGAGAGAAGCAGTGGTTGGGGCAGGAAAGTTACACTGTGAAACCTAGAACAACTTAAACCTCCTCATGACTTTTCTAAAGATACCTGCAAAACACTAAATAGTACCCTTTACCGGTACTTCTCCATCTTCCAACTCCCTAAGACAGAAGGCCCTGCAAATGCTGTGAGTAGAGCAAGTGTATCATTGTGTAAATGGGGGGCTTTTTGACTAATGAAGGAACAGCAGGTGCAATCTGCAACTGTTGTGGCAATCTGGGGACATGTGTCCACTTCACTATTGGCATCTCTCAAATCTATGTTTGACTGATTCATTATTATTTTTTAACCAAGATTATTGTTGGGTTTCATATATTTGCAGAAGTTTCCTTTGGGAAACTTCAGTTTCCTGGAGTTGGGAAAGGGCAGGGGCATGAGGAAATTGAGCAGGAGGTTTGGAGGAGGAATGATGTTCCTGGAATCTCAGAACATGGTGCAGCTGTTGTGTGATGTGCTGAAGACGAATCCACTCAGGGCACAGATTGGGTGTCGAGGAGAGATCTAGATCCATGTCATCTTTTTTGACTCCCTTTGGAAGATTATTTTTCCCTTGTCCTGCTGAAACATGGTGCTCACACATCTATTTTTCACATTCCATAACATTGCCGATATTTTTCTGATTGTTCGTTTCTTTGTCCCTGTGGCTGAGCTTCTTGCATGCAGGTGTGGGTCTACCCCATCTTAGTGTTCTGAACTCCCTAGCACAAGGACACACTAGCGTCTGGTAAGTGCCCATGAATGAGTGTGGGGGTTGCATAGAGTAATCAGATGATCCAGCAGGCAGTTCTGACAGTGTGTGACCCTCTGATTCTCTTGCCAGTTGTAGATTTATTCCCACTTCCTTTAGCTTGTGAGGCAGAAGGAGGGCAAAACTGCATAGGTATTAATTTTCTATGTGTTTCTCTACTCAGTGTCTTAGGGGCCTACAGCATGGATGTGATCACGGGCACGTCATTTGGAGTGAATGTCAACTCCCTCAACAACCGACAAGATCCCTTCGTGGAAAATGTTAAGAAATTCGTAAAGTTTGATTTTTTCAATCCATTAATTTTCTTCGGGTGTAAGTAGATAATTTATTCCTTCTTCATTCTTTTGAAAAGAATGGCTTTATTTATGTATAATTCACATGACATATAAGTAACCTGCTTAAAATACACATGTTAATGTTTTTATTATCGCCACTGTCCAACAGAGAATATTTTTTTCAACTGAGAAACTTCATACCTTTTTACTCTTTACTCCCAATCTCCTTGCCTTAAGCAAGGATTGATTTGTTTTTGAAAATTTTCTTTTTCTACACAATTTGTATGAATATAATTATAAAACATGTGGTCTCTTCTGATTAGATTCTTTCATTTAGCACTATATTTTCAAATGAAATATGAAGCAATATTTCTTTTTCTTGGAAAAATAATATCCGATTTTATAGAAACACACTTTTTTATAGATTCATTAGTTCATGGAAATTGAAAACATTTTCCCATTTTGGCTATGGTGAATATTGCTCTTATGAAGAATTTCTGGCAAGATTATGTTCGAACGCCTGGATTCAAACTTTCTGGGTATATGGTCAGGAATGATGTTGCTTAGTTATAAAACAGTTCTATGTTTACTGTATTAAGCAATGGATGAAATGTTTTCTATAATTGCTACAACACTTTGTCTTCCAACCAGGAAAGCATAAGTTCACATCCCACACTTGTGCTTTCCATGAATTGATTGCAGTGATGGTAGTGTATGTAAAGTGGTACAGCACTGAGGTTTTGATTTGCATTGCCCTAATGTTGATGTTGTTGTGCAACATTGGTGATTATAATATTTTCTTCAGATAAATGTGTGTTAAATTCTTGGCTGGGGGAATTATTTGTGCTTTTGGGATTGAATTTGAAGATTTCACTATATATTCTAGTCATATTTTCATTACCAGATATATTCCTTGCTATATTTTTCTGCCATCTGTAAGTTTCTTTTTGTATTAGTACAGGTTTGTAGCACATAATGTTTACATTTTTTGTGGGGAATTAGTACATGCACCTGGTATTTCTTTTTCATATTATAGTAAAATCCTTTTTATTAGTATGATGGTTATTGATATCTTTTTAACGATAAATTTTCCCATTTTCTGATGTCCTCTTTGTTTTCCTTTTCAGAGTGTTGTACTTTTTATTGTAGAGGTCTTTCATTTTCTTAGTTAGGTACTCCCTGTATATTTAATTTTTCTTGGTGGTATTGTGAATGGTATTCTTTCCCTAATGTCTTTCTCAGTGTGTTATTAGTGCTATTGATTTTTGTGTGTTGATTTTATATCCTGTTATATTACTAGGTTTATTAATTCTAAGAGTCTTTTGGTGGATTGTTTGGGTCTTCTATGTATAGTATCATGTCACCTGCAAACAATGAAAATTTGATTTCTTCCTTACCTTTATACACACTTTTTTTCTTTACTTCCTTAATTTCTCTCACTAATTTTTTGAGTGCTATGTTCAGCAGATGGTGTGATAGGAGACCTTGTCTTATTCCTTATTTTAGAGGGAAAGCTTTCAGTTTTGCCACATTTAATATGTTGGCAGGAGGTTTCCCATAAATCACTTTTATCAGATTGAGGTAAGTTCCTCCTATATCTATTTTCTTCAGTGTTTTTATCATGAAAGCGTGTTAGATTTTTGTCAAAGGCTTTTTCTGCATCTATTAAGATGATCATGGGCCGGTGAGATGGCTCAGCGGCGTAAGCGCCTGCCTTGCAAGCGCGAGGGCCCGAGTTCGACTCCCGGAACCCACATACGAAAAAGGGGCTGGTGATATCGCTCAGTGGCACGGGTGCCTGTTGGCGCGCGAGGTCCTGAGGTCGTCCCCCTGGTACCCACAAAAAAAAAAAAAAAGATGATCATGTGATCTTTGTCCTTGCTTTTTTTCATATGATGTATTATACTTACTGGTTATGCTTACTGGTTATGCTTACTGGTTATGATTAGGGTATGTTGAACCATTTTTGCATCCTTGGGATGAAGGCTACTTGGTCATATCTTTTTCATGATTCTTTGGATTCTGTTTATCAGTATCTTGTTGAGGATTTTTGCATCTATGTTCATTAAAGAGATTGATCCAGAGATCTCTTTTTTAGATGGATCTTGTCTGCTTTTGGTATTAGGGTAATTGTAGCTTCCAGGAATGCCTTTCAGAGCATTCTTTACCTGTCAATTTCATTAAAAAACTTAGGGAGCATTAGTGTCAGAACTTCCCAAAAGCTTTTGTAGAATTCAGCAATGAACCTATCCAGACTTGTTCCTTTCTTTGTTGATACCCTTTTTTATTATTGATTCTAACTCAATGACTTTTACTGGATTATTCAGTAATTTTGTATCTTTTTGGTTCAGTGTTTTAATTCATGTTAATCTAGGAATCTATCTATTGCATCTGAATTTTTTAATTTACTGGTGTATGCATTTTCAAAGTAGTTGTTAATAACCTTTTTAATTTCAGCAGTATTTATTTTTATTTCACTTTTTTTGATGTGGGTTTTTCTCTCCTTTTTTGATTAGATTGGTTAATGGTTTGTCTATTGTTTGTTCTTTAAGGAACAAACTCTTTAATTTATTAATTCTTTTTTTCCTTTTTTCATCTCAAATACTTTGATTTCTTCCCTTCCTTGAAATAGCTTTGTGTTTGGATTGTTCTTCTTTTTCTAGGACCTTGAAGTACATCATTAAGTTGCTTATTTGGGCTCATTTTGTATTTGTGGTGTAGTCATTCACAGCTCTAAACCTCCCTCTAAAACTGCTCTCATTGTGTCCCATGAGTTCTGATATGCTGTACCAAAATTATCACTTAGTTCCAGAAAGTGTGTTATATCTTACTGGATTTCTTCTGTAATCCACTGTTTATTTTAGAGTGTATTGTTTAGTTTCCATGCATTTTCATAATTTCTATATTTATTCATTGATTTCTATCTTCACTGTGATATGATCTGATAATAATAAATTTCAATTCTTTTAATTTATTAAGGGTGCTTTAGTGGCTAGTATGTGGTCTATAGGTAACTACAGAGTTTAAAGGTTTTGATTGTTATGGCAAAAATCAAAAGATTCACTCACAGGAAAACAAGAATCTAGAGATAAGTGAGTTTATTGGAGAAGCTAGCTAGCGGCCAACAGGAGTTCTGTCTGCTGACCTCGAGCCTTTGTTTCACAGTTCCTTAAATACACATTTGGGGGTTTTACAAAATTCCTTGGTTGCCATAGACATGACATTCTTTACTACATCATTTTTTTGGAATGTCACAAGTTCCTTCTCAAAACATCAGGTTAATTAACACTCAGGATGGAGGCAACGGGTCAGTTTGACCACCTTGTGCTAAAACTGTTTGTTTCTCCTTTTATGGGTTTTTATGGTTAACTGGGAAGGGGTCTGAGGAGTGAGTTTCTCTATGGGTTAGTGCCTTAATATCTAACAGGGTTGGGGAGTGAGTGCATCTAAGGGTTAAGCAAAGACAAAATGGTATCTAAAAAGAAAGTAGAGTCACTTTAGCCATATCATGATCAACTATGATAATTTTTTCTAGATTTTTTTGTTTATTTGATCTATTTGTGATAGTAGAGTATTGTGGTTCCTCACCATCATTGTGTTTCTGTTTATCTGGCCTTTTCTGTCCAGTAGTACTTGTTTTATAAACTTGAGAGTGCTGTTGTTCATCAGCTATATGTGAAAATTTTGTATCTCTTTCTGTTGGATTGTTCCCTCAACCCATATGTAGCGACCTTTTTTGTCTCTTTGGATGAGTTTTGGCCTAGGGTACACTTTATCTGAATATATGACAGCCACACCTGCTTTTTCTCAGGTTCCCTTAGCATGGAATATTGCATATTCATCCTTTGAGTTTTATTCTATGAGTTTCTTTTTGGGTTAACTGTGCTATAGCACATCTTAAGATTTTGTTTCCTGTTTCATTCTCCCAGTCAATGTCTTCTGATTGGTGAATTCAGACCTTTCATGCTAAGAGTTATTACCGATAGGTATTTATTGATTGATATCATTGCCTTATTTTCCTGTTGCTGATTCACTGTTTTTCCTTTCTACGTAAAGCTCACTGTGCCAGAAGTATTTATTCTATTAGACCTTTTCTCATTGTTAGATGCCCTGTTTTCTTTTAGAGCATCCTTGAGAATTTTTTGGAATGCTGGTTTGGTGGTCATGAATTTCTTTAAGTGCTCTCTATCATGAAAGTATTTTATTTCTCCATTAGTTCTGAAAGATAGTTTTGCAAGGTATATCAGTCTGGGCTGGAGATTCTCTTCTTTGAGTGTTTGAAACACTTCACTCCAAACTCTTCTGGTATCTAAGGATTGTGGTAAAAAAAAGTCTGCTGTAATTCTAAAGAGTTTTTCTCTACAAATTATTTGTTGCTTTTTTTCTCACCACGTTTAAGATTCTATTCTTATGTTGGACTTCTGATATTTTGACTGTGATGTGTCATGGAGAAATACTTTTCTGATTTTGATTATTTGAGGTTCACTATGACTCTTTTGTCTGTATGTTAAATTTTTTCCTTATGTGGAATGTTTCTTATAGTATTTCAGTAAACAGGTTATTTATGTAATTTTTGCTATCTTCTGATATTTCTCTAATTCCAATTAATCTTAGATTAGTCTTCTTTGGGTCATCTAGGAGGTGTTGGATCTATTTTTCACATTCTCTTTTTTTAAAGGTATCACTCAATTAGTCAGTGACGAAAGCCCTTTCCTCTAGTTCTGACAATCATTTATTCACATTGGCCACTTCTGTTGCCCATACTTTCAATAGAAGTTTTAATCTTCTGAATTTCCCTTTGGAGCCTTTTTGTACACTCTAATTCTTTCCTTTTCTGGTCATGCCTGATTTGCATCATTTTGTTTAGTTCTTCTAACTTTCTACTAGTGTCTTCTGTAGACTCACTTATTTCTTGGTTTATTTGACCCAGTATCTTATTACTTTTATCTTCTGTGAACTTGCCTTGTTGCTGTGTTTTATTAGCTCCCCTGATATCATTTTGAATAATTCGGATGGCATTTGTTCTTCCACTTCTTCAATGCTGCAGGGACCAGCTTTGGGGGAGTTGGGGTGTCCTGGGAGACATTTGTTGGCTTGTCTTCTCATGTTTTTATTTTTTATTTGTTTCTTTTTTGTGTTGAGATTGTAGGATGATTGTAGTGGAAAGTTTTATTTCCAGTATGTAGACCTCTTTATTTACTGTCTGCTTTCACTGGTGTCCTCTGAGCATGGCTAACTATTGGTCTTCACCTCCACCCCAGGATCCAGCCACCTTCATTTACTTGAGATAGGAAATTGCAGCATATTTAGTCTCGTACACTTGTTTACAGGAATGGGCCACAGTATTGTGAATGATCACAAGGTGATCCAGATATTGTGATCCCACAAATACTAACTCAAAGCCACAGGTATAACACCTAGGCTATAGTAATTAAATTAGCTTCAGGCCGGTGGGATGGCTCAGCAGCATAAGCACTTGCCTGGCAAGCTCGAGGTCCTGAGTTTGACTCCCAGTACCCACACACACACACAAAAAATAGCCTCAGTGTGAACTGAATATTGTCAATCCCTCAAGACCAAAAAATACCAGCCTTATCCATAGAAAAATTATCTATAATAATTGCAAAGACTAAGACATAGCAAATATTGACTTACTATTGGCTTAGAGAAAATACAGTATCTAATGAATGTAAATTTGACTGTACTAACAACAGAACAATATTAAGTAGCAATAGCATAAGGTTAACTAGCTATGTAGGGATTCATAAAGCTTAGTAATTGTACTAGTAAATGTAGAGGGTTTGCAAAATCAGAGAATGAAATGTCAAAAATTTTTAAATTAATGGGATATGAGATTTTACATATGTTGGAAATTAGTCCTTTGAAGAATGGCTGGCAAAACGTTTTCCTGCTCTGTGTACTGTCTCTTCCATTTGTTGGTGATTTCTTTTGCTGTGTAAAAGCTTTTTTATAAGATGAGAAACCAATTGTTGATTTTTTGTAATATTTCCCATGTGATCACTCTTTTGTTCATAAAGTCTTTGCCTACACCTGTGTCTTCAAGAGTTCTACCCACTCTGTCCTCCAGCAGGTTTAGTGTTTCTGTTTTAATATTTAGATCTTTGATCCAATTTTATTTCAGATCAGTTCATCATGAGATAAATTAGTCTAGTTTTATTCTTCGGCAGGTGGAAACCCAGTTTTTGCACCATAATTTATTAAAGAGGCTATCTTTTTTCTAGTGAAGATGTTTGGCCCCTTTGTCAAAGAAAAGGTGGCTGAGTGTGTTTGGAGTTGTTTCTGCACCTTTTTATCTGTTCCATTGATCCTTGGGTGTGTTTTTTTGCCAGTACCATGCTGTTTTTTTCACAGTAACTTTGTAGTATAATTTCAAGTCAGGGATTGTGGTTCCACTTGCCTTGCCTGGAATATATAAAGAACTCAAATAATCAGACCTCCCAAATTTAAAGACCTAATCAAAAAATGGACCTCTGAAATGACTACACCCTTCTCTGATAAAGATATATGAATGGCCAATAAATAAATGAAAAATGTTCAACATCACTGGTCATTCAAGAGACGCAAATTAAAACAATGCCGAGATTCTATCTCACCCCAGAAAAATGGTTATTATCAAGAAATCAAACAATGACAAATTGGTTGAAGGGCCGTGAGGAGAAATAAACACTTCTCCACAGCTGGGGGAGTGTAAACTGGTGCAACCGCTGTGAAAATCAGTGTGGAGATTCCTCAAAAAAATGACTGAGGTATTTCCCTTCCTTAATCCTGAAAGAATTAAAAACATCATACCACAGCAATATATGCACACCCATGTTTATAGCATCACAGTTTGTAATAGTTAAATCTTAGAAACAACTCAAATGCCCATCAAGTGATTAATGGATAAAAAAGGTGTTTATTAAAAATAAAATGGAATATTACTCAGCCATAAAGAAGGATAAACTTCAGGCATTTATAGGTAAATGGGTGCATCCAGATACAATACTTTTAAGTGAAATAAATCAGACACACGTATGTAAATATCACATTATTTCTCTGGTATGAGAATGTGAAAGCATATATAGGGACCAAAATGTATCATAGATATTATAAAATAGGAAGAACATGTTCAAATGGGAAGGGCTAGTAGGAAGGGTGTAAGGAAGGAATGAAAAACATGAGAAAAGAAGGAAAAATGGAAACAAAGCTTTAGTAAATAAGGAAGGGAAGGGGGTCGATGGGGAGGAGAATGGGCAGAAAATAAGAATCAAGATATATCATGTACAGGACAAATTCCCTGCAATGAATGTGATCATTATTTATATCTAAAATGTACTAATAAATTTAATTAAAAAAATAATGGGATATGAGATGAAGGAGAGAAAAGTGAGATAGTGTCTCCTATTGAGGAGTAAAAGGACACTGAGTGATAGAGACAAATTTCAGGGAAGAACAAACAAGAAACAAAAAAATAAAGCAAAAGCAAGTAAGAAAGAAAAGAAAAAAGAGAAAAAGTTGAAAAGATAAAAACAAAGGATAGAATGTAAACAAAAAAGAGAAAAAAGAGAGAAAATCCCCAAACCCTCACAAAACCCAATGAAGGAAAGAAAAAGAAACACAAAATTTAAAGCATCAAAAAAAGATTGAGTCAAAGAAGACATTCCTGTGTAATTGCGTGAGTAGCATCTTTCTGAGATCTGCACGCACTATTTTTCATCTTTATGGGTTACAGGCTTTTTGGTGCACTCCATGTACCATGAGGATCCTCTGTTTTTGCACCCAGATTGTGGTTACTGTCCAAGGAAAGGCAATGTCCTTGCCCCTGTTGTTGATGGGGAATGCAATCGGTCCTCTGCTGTCTGCTGAATGTAGGCCACAGTGGAGGGCTGTTGGTGTTAATATTCATAGTCATGGGCTCTGGTACCTCTTTTCTCTCCTCAGATGTTGTCCTCATCCAGAATCAGGTTTTTGGTTAGTCCTTACCTCTGCTGATTCACACCACGGAGAAGTAAAATGCACAGGCTGCTTGGAGTTGGCGAATGGTTTTGCCCTTCCATCAGGGGTGTTGTGCTTCTAGTAGGGGACTGCTTGCTCAGGTGGGGGATTGGCACATCTCACTTGGGTCTGTCTCCTCCCACAGCAGAGGGCATTGTTCATCTGTCCCAGGTGGGTTTGCTCACAGGAGGAAGGACATGGCTTGTACCATGTGGTCTGCTTGCTCATATGAGGGAGGGGCACAGCTTGTCTCCCATCTGTAGTTTTCTGTTCCATTTCTTGACATTATTCTTTGAAGCATAACAAGTTTAATCCTGATGATGGGTATTTTATGTTTTGCTTTGTTTACTTATGCTTTGATTGACAGTGTAAGAATATATTGTCAAACTTGATTATGAAAATTGGTTTTCTTCTAAGAACTATGTACTTACACCTACTAGTTTAAGACTTCCTGCATTTTGAGTTAGAATTTGTATCCAGTGTAAGACAAGAGTCCCACTTATTCTATCGAGTGCAGCTGATCTCATATCATTTGTTACAAAGCCTGTTTTCCCCTGACCAGTGGTTATGGTACATTCCAAAATTTAGTGGATCTTAGACATAAGAGTTGATTTTCTGACCCTACATTTTATTATATTTATATATATCTTTATCATTGTGTCGATACTACATTTCACAGATTACTGCAATTATGTTGTAAGGTTTATTTTTATTTTTTAATTTAATTTTTATTTTTTTGTGGACACCAGGGGTAGAACTTAGGACCTCATGCTTGCAAGCAAGCGCTTGTGCCGCTGAGCGATATCACTGGCCTTTTTGTCCTTTGTATGTGTGTACCAGGAGTTGAACTCAAGACCTCGTGCTTGCCAGGCAGGCGCTTATGCCACTGGGCTATCTCACCGGCCCCTTGTTGTAAGGTTCAAAATCATGAAATATGAGTCCTGCAACTCGATCCTCCTTTACTTTGGGTATTGTGAATGTTTTGCAGTTAAATAAACTTTAAAGTCAACTTGTCAATTTCTATAAAGTTGCCAGGGTTACAGAATGTGTTAAATCTACAGGTCAACTTGAGATTGGATTTTTGTCAAATGTTTCTTCCTGAATCTCTTGATATATTTGTGTGGCATTTTAATTATTATGTGTTTATAATACAGAAAAATGAGATTTGTTTTGGGAATCAGTACATGCATATGACACATCTTGTCATTTTCCACCCCTTTATCCTTCTCTCCTTCCCCCATATTCCCCTTACTTACCTCCAAGTGTCTGCTTTCTTGTTTCCTATCATCTCTCATTGGTTATTATTTGTTACTTAATTAATTTATTAATTTGTATTTTGGGGATTTTCATATAATAAAATCCATGCAATATTTAATTTTCTCTCTGAATTATTTCACTTACCATGATAGTCTGAAGTTATATTTTATTCTAAAGATACATTTCACATCATATCACACACTTGCATTGCTGAGATGAACCCCTGTATTTATAGCGTATAATTCTGGGATTGAACCCAGAATGCAAACACTTACATACATATCCAGGCCTTTAATTTTATTTTCATTTTGTTGCAGATCCTGGCTAAGTCACTAAGTTACCCAGACAGGGCTGGAATGTGTGATTCTCCCATTTTACCTTCCCAGAGTGTTGGGATTATAGGGGTGTACCCATGCCCACCTAATCCTTTTCTATATTGCTGGATTTAGACTCCTAGTGTTTGTTGACAATTTGTGCATCTACATTGTAAGATATATTTGTCCTGGATTTTTCTTTTTGTAATTTGTCCTTTTGTTTTTAATTTCAGGATAGTCCCATCTCACCTATATAATGAATTTGAACATAGTTTCTACTCTTCTAATCTTAGGAACTATTTGTAAAGAAATTACAATGGTGCTACTTAAAAAAATTGGTAGGCTTCACCACTGAAACCATGTGAATAAGAACTTCTCTTGGTGAATTTTTTTTTACTAGAAATTGAATTTCTTTACCTGTTAAGGTCTTGACATATTCTAGTTCTTTTTGAGTCAGATTCTCCAATTTGTATCTGTCTACAATTTATCTATTTCAGCTGAGTTAACTTTTGTAGTTTTTCTAGTAATATAATTATTAATATAATTCCACGTAATACTTCTTATTTTTAAAAATGTCAGAAATAAACCTAGTCTTCAGTTTGAATGCTACTAAGTTATTTCAGCTTTCTTTTTCTCTTGTTCAATCTATAAAACATTTTGTCATTTTTGATTTTTTCAAAAAAATAGCTTTTAGATTTATTGACTTTTTTTACTAATTTTATTAGTTTAAGGTTTATCTTTACTACTCTCTTCTTTCTGCTTTTAGATTTATTTTCCTGTCCCTTTCTTTAGTGACACATGGTGCAAAGTTTGAATATTCATTAGAAACTTGTAAAAAAATGTGTGGGTATACATTTCCCGCTCAGCACTGTTTATGCTCAGTCTCTGAATTGTGTTCTACTGTGTCTTCATTTTACTTACTGCAACAAAATTGCTACTCCGCCCTTGGGGTTCCTTTTCTTTTACATGGGTTGAGCTCTTTATTTTTTTAACTTAAAATTTTTATTAGATATTTTACAATGCATTATATATATATATAATAAAAATTTCATCTTGATCCTTTTTACTTACACTTCTCTTCTCCTCCCTCCCATCTCCTCCCTCCATGCTCAAATTCCCTTATCTTTTCCAAATTTACTGTGTTTTTTAAATTATTAGAGTTCTTCTTTCACCCACTAATGTTGGAGTTTGCTTATTAATTTGAAAATATTTGTGAGTTCTGCTATTTTATTTCTGTTCTTGACTTATGTCTTAATTTCCAAAGTACCTAGTTTAGGAACATATGCTGTATTGGTTATATTATTAGTATTATTTTTTGGACCACACATTCATTTACAGCACCAGATTTGATCTGGTTTCCCAAAAAAAGTCTATCACAGTTCACAATAGGATGAAATTTCAGGAAATTTAATCAGGCTTCTTTGGTCACTCCAAAGTGACAGACAGGGCCACCAATCTCAGTGTGATGGTGCCTCTTTGTGTGATGTGTCCCAGCCGAATAAGCATCTTGGAGGATCCAAGCAAAAGTCACAAAAGAAATGGCTCCCGGTTGAAACTAATGTCTTTTATTCTTCTGATCATTTCAGAATAGTAATACAAGCAAGCGAATTTTGAAATTTCATTAAGCGTTTTTTTTCTTTCCCTTTCAGTTCTCTTTTCATTCCTTATACCAATATTTGAGATGTTAAATACATCCGTGTTTGCAAAAGAGTCTACAAAATTTTTCATAGACTTTGTAAGAAGAGCTAAAGAAAATCGCCTGGACAATAACCAGGAGGTAAAATGTGGTGGTGCTGAAATGAGCTTGTTGACATTTGGTAATGTGTTAGGCTGTGTAGTTACGATCAGTGTGCTTCCTTCCTTTTTTGTTGATGGAAGATGGAGATGACAGGCATTTTTTGTGGGGTGAAGAATAAGAGGGAGTCAGAGAGGCAGTTTAACACTGAAAAGAGAACATAAGAATTCATGTCCTCTCATATAAGTATTCTTGAAAAACATTTGGCTCTTCGTTTCACCAAACTGTCAAAAGATAAATATTAGTGCTTACCAGTTATATTTACTGGTGCTATAATCCCCAGATCTTATATTGGTAAAGAATTCTCTCACATCTAAGCTACTTATTAAACACATTGTCCAGTGGAAATCCCTCTCACTGCAGTTTGGCCTGTGTTAAATTTGTACCTTTCCTGGCCTGCAGTAGTCAGGGTTCTGCCCTGGGTATTGGGGTAGAAAGCTGAGAAATTCACCTTAGTCTTTATGTGGCCTGGGAGCCTGAAGATCAGAAAGGCAGAACTGCATATATATCAGGATTCACTGAGAACTGTATAGCATTCCCAGATGGTATAATACTTCAAGATGGTTGTCCCTGCTTCTGAGATCTGGATATGGCAGTGGATTAATCTGTGGGAACCCCTGGTGAAGAATTAAAGCAGGAGTATATAAAGTTTTGAAGTGTGGGATTGCTTCCTGAGCAAGTAGGTCTGACAGGAGGAGCAGTCAAATTTCTGATCAGGAACCTTTATTCAAGAAAAAAGAGAAGCTCAGGATCAGGGACCCAATAGCTGGTTTTCACACAGAGAAAAATCCTGCTCTCCAAGATATAGACTGATGGCAACCTCAGCCAATCTTCAGAAATTGAAGTATGGGTTAAGGGATGTTAAGTACCGTACTGGAAGTCCTGAGTTACTTTTAACTTCAGGTTTGACCTTCTGTTTTTGAATATTTTCTTTTATCTTCAAGCACCGAGTGGATTTTCTTCAGTTGATGGTGAATTCCCAGAATTCCAAAGACACGGAGTCCTATAAAGGTAACCAATAATGTTTCATGGTCTATGGAAGGGGAAGCTGAAAGGGAGAAGAAGCTCATTCTGGAATTGTGTAGTAGAGTTTGCAGGCAGAGGAGCATTTCTGTTAAATGGCTAAGAACACACATTTGGATATTACATATGAGAGCCAGGTGTACTTTGTGTAAGCATAGGGCTAAGTACATTCAAACTTTGAAGGGCAGCTATAAGCAATCATTTCATGGGTGGAATTCATGAAAATCTTGGTTCACCTACATCTGAACAAGTGCTGATTCTCAACCTCACCCACGTGCAATAAATCAGAACATTTCCCTTGAAATTTGCATTTAGATATTCAATCAGAGTTACACTGTTTAAAATGTTGTGTTCACTAGAAATGTTTGGTGAAAGAATGTTCATTGGGTCAAGCTAGCATAAAGATTTATTTTTCCTTTTGTTTAAATAAGTAGGTTCTGAGGGAAATCTTTCAGACTGTGGAAGCACTACCTTCATACTTTGACACACTACTATTGTAACAGCAATGCTGTGGCTAAGAACTGAGTGGCACTGAGGTTTGGAGGCAAGAATCAGCTTTATTATGCTGGCAGAACCAACCAGGTTCACTCTCAAAGAATTTGGGCTCCCGCAGCGTGGAGAGCAAAGTTTTTAATGGGGTTGTAGAAGCAGAAGTACTGAAGCAGAGAGGCTTGTCATTTGGGAATTGGTTCTATCAGTGTGTATTATAAGTAAAGTTTTTTCTGGGAAACAGAATCTTAGAGTAACAGAAACTGAAGTAAACTGGTGGTTTAAACTGGTGGGAACTGACACCATTTTATGTCCCCAGGGGGCCATTTTCTGTTATGTTCCTCCCTCTTTTAGTTTCCTGGCAAATCTTCACTGGGTACAATACATGTGATCTTCTAGTCCAGGGCCATGTAGGAGGTTGAGCTCTGGAGCACCAGTTGGAATTTGAGAGAGTTTATACAGTCTGAGATGAACTGGCTAAGCCAATTTATTACACAAGGTCCAACTAGAAGCAGTTGCATTAGAGCTGTCAGTGGCCCTAGGATGGGCCCTAGCCGAGGTCTCCAAGAGTGGAAGGTTCCCCACCAGGAGTTTGTGGTGGGTCTTTCCCTAAGTTGTGGAATCTCTCCCTAAGTTGATGGGTTGTTTTTCTTACTATTTCTGCTTTATTAGCACAGTAGCAGCATTCTTCTAGGAAGAGACATGTCCTCCCCCCAGCGGCTGTCAGCAAATCAAGGGCCCAACTGTTCTGTAACACTCTGGCAAGGGAGTCAATCTGATCTTGCAGTGTGTCTAAAGTGCCTTGGATGCTTGTCAAGTCCCGGTCAATTTGCTCAGCTAATTGTAAATACTGTGTTGTCATATTCCCAGGGCTGTAGCACTCATCTCAAGGCACTCTGCTACCACGATGCTCACCAGAATTGGCGGTATGGTGGGACTATGGCATCTCCTGGTTGTTTGGTCAGGTCCAGGTGCTCCCAGTCCAGATGCTTCCAGGTATATTGAGATGTCTGAGACCAGGTAGGCTAGTGCACAGAGGCTTATGTTAGTAGCCAAGAAAATCTTATGTAGCCCATTGCTGCATACAAGGAAGGTACCATTCGGGATGCTGCAGGTATGGGCACTGGCAAGGGGTTTGATTTTAGAGCAGGCAGTGCTAACATTTTTTAGGGTGGGGTTAAGTCCCATGACACAGGTGGTATTGTCAAGTGTTTCTTGAGGCTGGGACAGAAGGAGCCTGTGGGGAACTGGGTTGGAGGTGGTTAACAAATTCCCAATTACCCCTAAACCTCAGTAGAACCAGAGGAAAGTGGATACAGAACAGTCTGAGTGGGGTCTGAGCTGTTTATCAGTTGGTGGGTGGTATTAGCAAGTAAATATAGGTTAAGTTTAGGAGGTACATTATGGCCCTGTTGCATGAGCTTATTGGGGGCTGGTGGGGTGGGAGCTGGGGAATGAAATAGGACCTCAAGGGGGAAGATTGGTACACTGGTCCAAGCTTTCCTTATCTTAATTTGGGGGGTCTGTAGGTTGATCCAAGTTTTTCTGATTATGATTATGGCCCCTGGGTCTCTTCCCTGACCATGTATTCAGATCCCACCTCTTTGATACATGTTCTATTTGGAGCTTTCTGGGTCCTTGACAGAATAAGCCACAGGATTGAGTGGGCCAGAGTGGCAATTCAGTGGGGATGCCAGCTTCATCAATGGGGACCCTGGCTGTCTAGTATGTTAAAGACTACATGACCAATAAGGGCAGAAAAAAGCACTCGACCATTGCAGGGGGTGGGATTGAGCCAATGGGGACAGAGATATTTGTGATTGGAAGTGTATTCCCATTCCCATGAGTGAACCAAATCCACCTATCCAATCACCCGGGTCAGCAGCACAGGCATCGAACTGTAGGACAAGAGGAGCCCTCCCAGGAGTCCACCTAATGCTGTTATGACTTCTTGGTCCCCCTAGGATTACAACACCTGGAATTCCCTTTCTCCAATACCTTAGGAGGGATTAGCAACAGTAGGAGGAGGTGTAAAATCATGGCTGGTCACCCTAGATTTTTCTAGATGGGGAGACAGTTTAAAATGGCAAGCCTGATCAACAGAGCTATATAGAGAATAAGGAGAAGGGCCTTACTGGTTGTTTCCCATTCTCTTGGGGCAACTGTCCACAGGACTAAGGCAGAGGGCACAGCTAGCAGGAGGGCAGGGAGTAAAAACCAAGTTGGATAACACAATATCAAGTACATAAGTAGGCTGAAGTGGAAAGTAGGGCTGCGGTAAGCAGTCTGAAGAGGCTCAAAAATCAAGGGGAGCAATGCATTTAGTTATGGAGCAAACCCGTGAATGGTGTCCTCAGGTTTCAGCTGTGTGTAGGATGGTCAGCATCCGGAGTTACCAGAGCAGAGCTTTGGGTCACTGTCTCTTCAGGGTGAGCTTTAGAGGAGCTGACTGGTCTGGGAAGACTCTCCAGCAATCATCTGGATGGGCCCTTTTAACTCTGGAGTGGTGGACCCAAGGCTGAATTTCTGAAACTTTAACAGCTGTAGGGGTAGTTAGTATGACCAACTGTGGTCCCTTCCAGCTAGGCTGTAGGGGTTCCTTTTTCCAATCCTTGATCTATATCATGTCATCCAAGTTATATATGTGTGTAGGGGGGTCTACAGGTATACTTGGTCTTTCAGCAAAATTTTTATGGAGCTTGTTATAGGTCTTTCCTAACTGTACAAGCTGTTCCTGCAGGGTTATGTTTCCTAATTGACAGAGGTCTCCATAGAAGTTTCTGATAATAGGTGGTGGTCTTCCATATAAGATTTGGAAGGATGTGTACCCAGTGGGTCCAGTTGAACTTCTCCCCTTGAGTAAGGCCATGGGGAGTAAGTCAACCCATGGGACATGTGTTTCTTGGTGATACTTGGTGAGAATTTACTTTAAAGTCCTGTTCATTCTCTCAACTTTTCCAGAGCTTTGTGGCCTATATGCTGTATGCAGTTTCCATTTAATCTTTAATAGTTCTGCCAGTTTTTGAGTTATATCTGCCACAAATGCAGGTCCATTGTCTCTGCCAATGGTCAAGGGTAGGCCTTACCTAGGGATGATTTCTCATAGCAAGACCCTACAGACTTCTGTTGCCCTCTCAATTCGGGTAGGAATTGCCTCAGGCCAGCCTGAGTAGGTGCATATAAGCACCAATAAATATCTGGAGCCCTTACAAGGCTTTACTTCAGTAAAATTTATTTGTATATCTTCAAAGGGGGATAAGCCAGAGTGCTAAATTCCAGGCAGTGGGCAAGGGCCAAGTTTGGTTTCTGCACAAGTCTAGCATCTCTGGCAGCCTGACACACAGATCAAGGTTAGCCTAGGCATATAATAGTGGCAGCTCGAAAGTTGGCTCATCACTGTATTTCCTCCATGGGTAATATCGTGGTGGCATTTGACTCAAGAGTAGGTGAGTCTCTGGTGGATGATGGTTTGTTCATCAGTCGAAATTCAGGAGCCATCCATTCCATGGTGAGCTCCCTCTTGGTTGGCCCAAGTTTCTTCTTCCTTGGAGTAGTGGAGGAGGTTACCCTGGAGGTAAAACAGTTTCAGGAGGAATCTCATGTATGATCTCTAGATTTTGCCTTAAATCATCTACCTTCCAGGCAGAGTCTTCAGTGGCCAGTTTTGCTGCTTTATCCACTTTATGGTTTCCTAAGGTGATAGAATCTTTTATCTTTTCATGTCCCTTGCTGTGGATGATTGCAACTTTCTTAGGCTTCCAGATTGCAGTTAGGAGTTGTGTAATTTCATCTTTGTTTTAAATTTGTTTCCCTTCTGCCATGAGGAGTCCACGTTCCTTGTACAACATTCCATGTACATATACTGTGGCAAAGGCATACCTGGAGTCAGTGTAAATATTTACTTTTGTTCCTTTTGCCCGGTTGAGTGCTTGTATTAGGGCCCACAGTTCAGCTCGCTGAGCAGACATCCTTGTGGAAGACATCTGGCCAAAAGCACCTCTTCAAGGGTGACAACAGCATATCTAGCATGGCAAGTTCCATTTTTTACTAAGCTACTTCTATCCATAAACAGGGTGTACCTAGCATCAGTCAATGGCTCCATTTTTAGGTTGGGTCTGCTTGGGAAGTGTTCATCCGTCAGGGTCAGACAGTCATGGTCTGGGGGGCCAAACTCAGTGGGCAGATAAGTGGTGGGGTTTAATGGTTTTGTCAGTTGGAAAGTTAGTCAGGGATTTTCACAAAGTAGTCCCTGATATTGAGTGACACAGCTGTTTGAGAGCCAATGGTGTCCCCAACTGTTGAGAAGCTCAAGAACAGCATGTGGCACTTGGACCATCAAATTCTGTCCCAGAGTTAGTTTGTCTGCTTCTTTGATGAGGAGGACTGTTGCCACTAATGCCCTTAAACATGGTGGGCAGCCCTTGGCCACAGGGTCTAAGTTCTTTGATAGGTAAGCAATGGGCCTCTCCCAGGGTCTAACCTTCTGGGTTAGGACTCCCGAGGCCACATGTCTTCATTCATATTAAAAGTGAGAGCTTCCCCAAGATTGATCTCCTGAGACTGGAAGCCTGGACCCAGCGAATCTGTATCTCTGGGGAAAACATAGGAGTCAACAGGCCAGCGCTTCCTCCATGCTTTCGTAGAGCCAGAGGCCTCCTCGGTATAGTCAGGCTGTTTCTCTCTCTCTCTTACTGATCTGAGCTTTAGCAACATTATGCATTGGCATTCCTCTGACCTATTTCTTCCTTCAAATATCCCACCTTCCTAAGTGCTAGTCTCTGACTCCAATGCTCTTCTTCATCCATTTCTACTTGGGAAAATGCTCTTTATCTCCAGAATCACAACTGAAATATCACCTATGCTGTGGTGGTTTCCAAGACACCCCTTGCTTTACAACTAGGATTCAGTGTTTCTTTCTTTCTTTTCCCAGAGAGTTTGTTATGTATCATTTTTTTTAAGACAGTGTCTCACTTTGTAGTGCAGGCTCACCTCAAACTAACTACAGAACCCAGGCTGACCTTGAACTCACTGTTATCCTCCTGCATCAGCCTCCTGAGTGCTGGGATTACCAGGCATGCACCCCTGCACCTGGATGTATATCTTTTATCATAGATAAAATATTAAACATAGAAAGTTTAAAATATACAGTCCATACTTTCTCTTCTAGGTAGCATGGAATAATATGGAGTAGACTAAATGCTCCTGTCAAGAATGAGAAAATCTGTAAAAGAAAAAACAAAACAAAAGAACGAGAAAATCTATAATCCCAGCACTTGAGAGGCTGAGACAGGAGGATTACCATGAGTTGAAGGCCAGCCCGGGTTGTTACATAGTGAATTCAAGGCCAGGCTGAACTACAAAGTGAGACCACTATCTCAAAATAACAATAAAATAAATAAAAAGAATAGAAAGAATTTTGATAAAAAATTTTTATACTAGTAGTTTTGATAAAGTTTTGATAAAATATAAACATTTATACTAGCTAGTGCATTGAAAAGAAAGTTTTGTGCTATTATCTGTTTCTTCTTTGTAAGAGAATGCCTTTTTGTGTCTGAGTAACTACTTTCAAAATAATGATACATAGTGGTATTAACTGTTGTTAATGTTATTTTGTTATGAAATATTGTTCCATTTTTGTTTTTATTTATTTTTATTTTTTATTTTTTGTGGGTACCGGGGTGGTTGACCTCAGGACCTCGCGTGCCAACAGGCACCCGTGCCGCTGAGCGATATCACCGGCCCCTTTTTCGTATGTGGGATCCGGGAGTTGAACTCAGGCCATCGCGCTTGCAAGGCAGGCACTTACGCCACTGAGCCATCTCACCAGCCCCCATTTTTGTTTTTAAAAAGTTTCAAAAGAGAGGACTGGTGAGATAGCTCAGTGGCACAGGCAAGAGCTGGCACGCGAGGTCCTGAGTATGACACCTGGTACCCACAAAAAAAAAGAGAAAAACAAAAACAACATTTAAAAAGAAAAAATGCTGTTGGTGCTGTAGTTCAATGGTATAGCACTTGCCTAATATGCATGCTCAAGGTCCTGGGTTAATCCCCAGCACTGGAAGAAAAAAGAAAAAGAAAAAGTGCAATTGGAGCACATTGAAAACTTAATTAAATTAATTAAAATTGAGAACTTTATTTTTAGCAATACACAACCTTAAAAGAATGAAACAGTAAACAATAAAGTGGAAAAAGATACATATACAATGTATATATATTATATATATGTATAATGATATATATATATATATAAAATGGTGGACTCCTAGTTCGAAGATGCAAGGAACTCCTACATCTCAGTAAGAAAAAGACAAAATCAAATTTAAAGAATGGGCAAAAGACTTAAATAAGATGCTAATATTATAGACAGCTAAATTAGGTGGAAATATTGTAGGCAGTCAGAGAGAGCTGGGGCCTCAAGGAAGTCAGTGCAGAAGATAGGAATACTTTGAGACTGTGACTGGAGGCCTAGTTGAAGAAAATTAAAGTCATAATGGTCAGATTTACATGCTTCCCAAAGGCATAAACAGAAATTTGAGATTATTGGTACTACCCCTTTGAGATTTCCCATTATCTCATTGGAGCAGGCCATCCTCTCCCACCCACTAAGACTAAGACAAAGTCCATTAATACTAAGACTAAAGATAAGACTATAGATTATTGACCAAGGTTAATGATGTCATCCATTTTCCCTTGCTACCACTGGCTCAACATTATCCAAGCGACTATACTTGTAATCTTATTCGTTGATCATAATTTTGACCCATGTTGTACTAGCCTTGTGATTTTGCTCTATAAAATTTCCTTTGAGAACTGGGCTTGTTGGCAATGCATTCGGGACCCCTCCAATCTCTCAGGAGCTATTCCTTTCCCCCATTCCTCTGCCACATTCCTTTTCTCCTATAAGTTTTCCTATCCTTAACCTGTGTTGTTCCTTAGAATTCATTCTTTGACTTTGGGAACACAAACTCAGCATATCTGACATCTAGAATTTCCCTTATATCATCTTGGAAGTTTCGCTGAGATCTTTGGAGGAGGTACAAATTTGCTTTTGTTTTATGGAACCCCTAAAATATTTCAACTGTATTCTGGATTGTGACTCATTTAGGTAATCAAAAATTGTCATCCTTAAATTTTATGCCTTGTCTTTGTTAATTGCTTATGCCTTGTCACTATTATGTACTGTCTGTTGTTAAAATGATGGTAAATTTAAGTTGAGAACATGGGAAGATTATGATGTTTCTTTGATGGGATATTTTATTCCTGTTTTGTAGATGGTGTGTTTTGGACTTGCAATGGAAGTTTGCAATGGCAAACTGAAACATCACCCAGGATTTGGAGGCAGACTTATTTAATATAGATGGCCTCTGATACAGATCCATTCCCAAAATATCAGGCCCTGAACAATGATGGGCTAGCATTTTTATAGGGTCTGTAAGTACAGAAGCAGAGAATTTGGCTGTCTGTGATTGGTTCTTGCAATATGCATCATAGTGACCAGCTATGCATCATAGTGACCAGCCGTTTCTAAGAAACAAAAGTAACAGGAACTGTTACCTGGGCAATTAACAGAAACTGAAGTATACTGGCTGGGGGGGCATTTTCTGCTACATTTCTCCTCTCTTTTAGTTTCCCAGCAAATATTAGCTGGGCATGTTATATATGATCTTCTGAGATGAACCAATTAATTATACAAGGCCCAACTAGAAGCAGTAACATTAGGGCTATCAGTGGTCCTAGGATGGGTCCTAGCCAAGGTCCCCAAGATTGGAGAGTTTCCCAAGAGTAGTTTGTGGTTTGTTTTCCTCATTGTAGAGTCTCTCCCTAACTCACTTTTAGGAAGAGACGTGATTTAGGCCTGCCTGTTCTGTAATACTACTCTGGAAAGGGAGTGAAGGAGTTAATAAAGAAAAGTACCTTACTAGTTATCTTTTATTCTCTCAGGGCAACTGTCCATAGGGCTAAGGCAAAAGTCACAGCAGGAGGGCAGGAGCAAAAACCAAGTTGGACAATACAATATTGCAAGCTGAAATGGAAGCAAGGACTGGGGTAAGCAGCCTGAAAAGGCACAACAATCAAGGGGAGTAATGCATTGAGGTATGGAGCAATCATGTGAATGGTGCCCTCAGGCTTCGGCCATGCATGGACTAGTCAGCATCTGGAGTGACCAGGGGAGGGATTTCAGTGCAATGTCTCTGCAGAATGAACTTCAGAGGAGCTGTCTAGTCCAGGTAAACTCTCCAGCAATCATCTGGATGGGCTCTTTTTACTCTGGAATTGTGGATCTAAGGCTGGATTTCTGAAACTTGTAGAGGTAGTTAATATGCACCTGGTTTATATGTGTGTGCAGGGGTGTCTACAGGCACAGCTGTTCTTTCAGCTAAACCTTTATGGAGCTGGTTGCAAGGTGTTCCTGTAGGGTTATGTTATTATATCTTTAACTCTTTTAGAGCCTTGTGGCCTATATGTTGTATGCCTACAAATGTAGGCCCATTATTACAGCAGGACCCTACAAACATTTGTTGTCTTCTCAGTGTGGATAGGAAATGTCTTGGGCCAGCCTGAGTGGGTGCATATAAGCACCAATGGATATCTGTAGCCCTTATAAAGCTTTACTTTAATGTTTTTAAAGGGTGATATTTTAGTCAGCTGGATCCCCGAGGAGGGCTTAGGACTCTGTACTTGATTATTTTGAGCACAGGTTTAGCATTGTTGGCAGATAGTGGCACAGACGCTGGCCAGGCATGGGATGTCATAGCTTTTTGTGGCTCAGGATGTTTTATTGTTTTGGTGGGTTTCCAACTGGCAGCAGGAAGTAGTAGACTATTTTGTTTTCAGTGCAGACCATCCCTGTGGGAGATCCTCAGACAAAATAACTTAGTCCAAGGTGACCAGAACATATCTAGCCTATCAGACTCCATTCCTAACAGAGCTACTTCCATCTATAAACAGGGTGTACTCAGCATGTCAGGGGGTTCATTTTTATGTCTGGTCGGCTCAAGAACAGTTCATCAGTCAGGGCCAGACACTCATGGTCTTGTGGGCCCAGCTTGGGGGGTAGGTATGTGGTAGGTGAGGAATTTTTATTCAGAAGTTCCAGTACAGCATGTGACACCTGGACAGTTAGGTGTCAGTCTAAGGTGAGCTTGTCAGTTTTCTTGATCAGAAGGACAGTGACTATTAGAGTGTGGAGGCAAAGGGGGGGTAGCCCTTAGCAAATAGATCCAAGTATTTGCACAGATAGGCCACTGAGCGCTCCCAGGGGCTGACAGTTTGAGTAAGCATCTTTCAAGCCACATGTTGTCATCAACAAACAAGTTGAATTCCATTTACATCAGGAATTCCCAAGGTTGGGGCTGTAGAGAGGGACTTTTAATGTCATTGAAGGCTTTTTTATTCTGGGTTCCAGTCAAAAGTGTAATCCCAGTTATTTGACTTTTGTTTGCAGATTTGTGCCTTTTCCCAAGATAGCTTGTAGCCAGTTTCTGCCAGATATTGCAGCATAACTTTTGTGTCTTTCCAGCAGGAAGCTTGGGTGTTATTAATCAGAAGTGTAGTGATATTTTGTGCTGGGAAACTAGTGAGGTCAGCTGTGAGGGCTTTTCCAAAGAGGGTAAACAAGCTTTTGAACTTCTGGGAAGTTTAGTCCAGGTTGGTTGAGGGACTGGCTGACAGGAGCGACCTGAAGACAGAAGAAAGTATTCTTTAAATACAGGCAGGTGTATTAGCAGGCTGTGTGTGACAAAAGACTGAAGCAACATATGTGGGTTTGGGACTGCAGGATGGAGGGCAACCACAGTGGCACTGACAGCTCAGAGATACTGAATTGGGTGATATTCCCCACTGTGTTTCCCCACAGGCAGAAAAAGTGTACTTTGGCAGTTTGACAGACTATAAACATTTTTCAGTTTTGAAGCCTCATTCTTTTCTCAGGAGACTGTGACTGAAAGCAGGAAATGTGGCTGTGAAGCTGGAAGGGACAGAGAAACAGACTGTCTCAGAGAAAAGGTGCTTGTGGCTTGACTAGATCTGTTGCCAGAGCCTTCCAAAAATAATGGAGGAGTTCCTAAACCTTTGTGGCAATTGAGCTAACCTTTTAATTCTCTCTCAGGATCTTCCCATTTGACAGCAAATGGGGTTGCCTTATGGGAGCAACCTGCAGGCAGAAGAAAGCACCTTTTAAGTCTAGACATGTAAACCAGGTGGCACCTTGGGGTAGCAGTCCGAGGAGGGTGTATGGGTTGGGAACCACAGAGTGCAAAGTGATGGCTGCATTGTTGATGGCATGGAGATCTTGCACTGGCCAGTAATCCCCACTGACCTTCTTTACTGGGAGGAGAGGAGTGTTCCAAGGTTATTGACAGTCTATCAGGATCTTGAGCTGTTTTAGGTGGCTGATGTGTGGCTGGATGCCTGTTCATGCTTCCTATGACATAGGATACTGTCTGATAGCAATGAGAGTCATGATGGGGTGGAGTTTAACCACTACAGGAGCATAGTTGATGGCCAGACCCAGAGTTGAGTCTTCAGCCCATACCTCTGGGAAGAGAGTTTTCAGAATTTCAGGATTGCAATCATCTGTCTCAGACTGATTCAGGTGCCATTCTTTATCTCGGGGAACAGTCAGAGTTAGGACCAACTTTGAAGGTGCAGGGTTAAATGAGAGGGAGGCCAACTAGCTTGGTGTGAAGGAGATGGTCACTCCTAGCTTGGAGAGGATATCTCTTCCCAAAAGTGGTATGGGGCATTCTGGCATATCCAAGAATTCATGTTTGATGAGGTGCCCCCCAACTTCACAAGATTTGCTTTGACAGAAGGTTTTCTCTGTGGGGGTCCTGGTAGCCCCCACAACTTGAATCTGAGGAGTACTCAGAGGGGCAATGGGTTGGGTCATGACCAAGTGTTTAGCCCCACTGTCTATCATGAAAGTCATAGATTGGCCCCCAACTTTGGCTATGACTGTGGGCTCCTGGGGGCCCAGCATAATGGAGCCTGGTCTGTCCTAGTCTTCCTTGGTGAAACTTTAGAGGGAGAGCAGGGGCTTGGTTTGCAGTGCACACTGCTGGAATTTAGTCTCCTGGTTATCTTGTAGCCAGAGAGGGCATTGGTCCTTCCAGTGATGAAATTGTTTGCAACGGGTGCACTGGTCAGTTTCCAAGGCATATGGGTGACCAGGAGATTTCATTTGTGAACCCAAGGTGTTTCCTTATCGTTAACTGTTTCTTTGGGTGCGACATTGCTGAGGTATCTCAGGGGTTGGTTTTCTCAGGACAGCAACAAAAGTGTAGCCTTTTACCAGACCCTTTGGTCTGCCTCTTGTTCTCTTTTTTTCTATTTATGTAGACCTTTGAGGCAATTTGGAGTAGTATGGTTGCATTCATGCCAGCAAACCCATTGACCTTCTGGATTTTTCTTCTAATGTCTGATGCAGATTTTGTGATAAAGGCTGTGTTGACCATTTGTTGGTTTTCAGGTGCCTCAGGATCAAATGGAATTTTCATCCAAAAGGCCTCACAGAATAGCTCATAAAATTTGGCCAGGCTTTCGACTGGTTCTTAAGTGGTGACTGTCACTTTAGACATATAGATGGGCTTTTTGTACCCCTCTTTTAGGCCAGCTAAGGGCCACACAGTACTGAGTCAAAGCAGCAGAACCATCTGCAGTGTGGGGGTCCCAATTAGGGTGTTCTCTGGGAAAGGCTGCAGTTGCTCAAGTATCAGGGTCCACAGCTGTGGCAGGGACTTGCCTCTTAAGCCAAGAAAGTGCCCTGTCCATGATGTGGCAGTGGTTTTCAGTGTTAAAGAGGGTCAGGAGCAGTTGTTGGTAGTCATCCCTGGTGGGCTGATGTGTCTGGGAAATGGAGGTGAGAAGCTCCGTCACTGTTTGGGGCTTTTCAGAGTACAGTGGATTGCTGTTCTTCCAGTTTAAGTGGTCATTGGTGCTGAAGGACTGGTAGTAGTAGAGCAGTGGTTGATTTGGGGGACCACCTAGGATTGTGGGGTACAGATGAAGTGGCAGCTGAAGGTGGGCTTGGGTATCAGCTTCATTGGTTGACCAGAGACAGTGGCTGATAGGCTGTCAGTTGAGGAAGAATCAGGCAAGGGACTGGTGGGAGCAATTGCAGCAGGTGGTGAGTACCGAGAAGAGGATGGAATTTGAGGTGGAGTTGTCAGTGACTGGAGTGGGTCAGGGTGACTGGGATGACTAGTCTGTTGTAGCAAGGACATGGTCTCCAGGGGCACCTGGGGGAGGTTCTGATGGAGCCACCTGCAGGATGGCTGGTGCTCATGGGGCAGTGTGGGGTTACTGGAAGTATGGAGGAGGCAGAGGCAGGTCAGACTGGTCTGGGTCCTTAGGATGGTAGGCGTGTTCACCTGAGGGTACACAGATGCTGGGTGAGGCTTTTGGAAGGCTGTCTTCATGACTAGGATGTTTTCTTTTCACAGTGGACACAGGCACGAAGCCAAGGTGGGAGGTTCTGGCAGAGGTCGAGCCACAAGTCAATGTAAGGGAATTGGTTGGGGTGTTCTTGCCCAAGTGAGGTCATCTTGTTCCAGACTTGGCAGACAGTCTCAACGCTGAGGTTTCCTTCAGGTGGCCAGTCTGGACAGAGCTTAGGCCAATCAGTCTCACAGAGTGTACAGTGGTTGAAGTTTCATTTTTGTGCCATAATCATCGGGGAAGCCTTTCTTAAGTTCTTGAGTATGCAGTCAAGGACCGTGGCTTTGGACTGGCTAGATCCCGTTCTGACTCCTTACATGTACGTGGTGTGCACTTGAACAGAGCCACAACAGACAAAACGTGGGTGTCCCTCAGAGAGAGACCATTTACAGGCCTGCCTGGCTGTGTGCCTCTCAGCAACTTTGAACCATCTGGACAAAGGAGACTCTCATCACTAGAGTCTCTCTTATGTCCCTTTAAATGCATCCTCAGAATCACAGGTCAGGGCCCATTCAGACTCCATGGTCGGGGGTTTCCTCACCATGGAGCCACACAGACGGAACGGTCTATGGCTTACACTATCCATTACACACACACACACACACTCAGCATTCATTCAGAGGTTAAAACAGTTTCCTCTCCCTGGGGAGTCCTTATTCTGATGAGAGGGCATCAGTCTCTCCTTCTGTCCATTGGGACAGGCCTGGCTTGGGAGTGCCCCTGGGGGTCTCACCTTATCCAAAGGCAGGACAGGATTCTGTGTCTGTACTTCTCTTTGGTCCAGTGAGCTGAAGATGGCAAGCAGGGCATCCTTCTCCAGTCCCTCAAGGAGACTTCAAAAATATTTTGGGGGCCCACCTTTCTTTCTTTTTTTTGTGGGTACCAAGGGTCAAACTCAGGACCTCACGTGCCAGCAGGCACCCATGCTGCTGAGCGATATCACTGGCCCTTGGGCCCACCTTTCTTATCAAAGGGCTGGAGGAGTCACCACTCCTTTTGCAGGGGCCCCACCCAGTGGCCCAAATGACCAACATGGTCAGCTTTCCCAGCCAGGGAACAAAATGTAACAGTGATGCTGTGACCAAGAACTGAGCAGCACTGAAGTTTGGAGGCAAGAACCAGCTTTCTACACTGGCAGACCCAAAATGCAAAATAATGGGACAGTGCGATCATATCTACTGGGATTTTGGTTTGATTCTACATTCTCTAATTGGACACAGCTAAAGAAAATGAAAAATTTTTGCAAAGAACTGAATATTTTTATGACTCTCCAGATACAGTGAATAAAATGGCTCTTTCTCTCTTGCTCTTTCTTCTTCAAATTAGAAAATTCTGAAAAATAACATTTCTTTGATATAATTACAATAATTCTATCATGGTCAATTTCAAACTGACAATAGTGTGACATTCATCTCACTCAAGTCCTGAATAGTTAGCAATGGCTTCTATAGCAGGGTGAGGTGACCACAGCACATCATTCTGTATATCAGTATGATGTGATTCTAATCATCTTTCTAAAATTCTCTCTTTCTCTCTCCCCCATCCCTCTCCTTTGCTCTCTCTCTCTGGTTTATCAAAATTGTTGGTGAAGAAAATATTCTTTTTATGGTATTTAAAATGATAACTGCTAGATAATTTTACTATTGTGAACTTGGCCTTTTGCTGCCATTGAAGCAATGAAATGTAATACAGAAGTTTAATATATTTCAATTGAAGTTTAGCCACATGGCTGCATACTACCACAGTGCACAGCACTACTCAAAATTTTGAGTGCACAATCCAATATCATTCAGTAACATAGGTTGGTGCTACCTGGGAGGATCTATTTGATTTGTTGATTTTTCCTACAGTAGCACCAGAGAAGTCATCATTTGCAAATCAACTTGGTAGACCTTTCAAAGCTGTATTTTATATTGGTTTTTATTTTTAAATTATGAAATGAGTGGGCAACATGTTTATTTCCATATTCCAGGTATTAAAAAAGGGACTAAACAATTGAACAAATAGGCTATTACATGATGGTGGTGACCTAGGTCATGATAAAATCAAAAGGGAGGCCAATGTCTTATCACAAGGGTGTTTTGTGAGATTAAATTAGAGACAGAGTGCATGTACTTTGAATAAATATTGCTAATTTAACTCATTGGTTGCCATTTTCATACATTTCATGCCCAAATCCCTTCTACCCACACATTCTTCCTTCTACTACCTTAATGCTATTCATTAGCCTGGGGTCAATCACTACTGCATTGCAAAATAATCTATCCTAAAGACTGTTGCCAGTGGTACTCCATTATCTCATGTCTCAACCAAGGTTGTAGCACAAATCAACACACTAAGAAAAGGTCCAGATTTTTATTTTGGTAGTTCTGGTGTGAGATTTTGGCTTCTGCATGTCTAATTACCTCCCAGATGGTTCTGGCCCATAGATTACACTTTGAGTTGCAAGAGTTTCTTTGTGGCCTAATATTGTTTTCTTGAGTTCCCTCATAGATGATTAGATAAAAGATCCTTTGATTTTACATGTAGTGAAGGCTCAGTCTGACAAACTCTCTTGAGAATTTCCCAGCCATATTTTACTAAGAATTCTTACATTTTTTCTGGGGGAGAAAAATGCTACATATTATTCAAGCTTAGTTATGATTACACAAGGCATATAATAACAGTGAGTGTGTTAGGTTGCAATACCATGTCTCTAAATTACCCAGCTGTGGTGGTGAACACGATGGCATAATTGGAAGCAGATGGCCAAGAGTAGAGTAAACCTTGGGCAGGTGGATTAAAATTATTTTGTCCTTTTTTTCTGAGTTGTAAAACAGACATTAGAGTGAAATCTACTCACTGTGTGACTCTGAATTACTTTCCCAATTTTCTTCCTAGGGTTTTGGGAGCTTTGTATAGATTTCTCCTCATATAAACAGGAAAATCTACTTTACTTTAAAATCTTTCCTCTCCTTTCAGCTCTATCTGATGTGGAGATTGCAGCCCAATCAATTTCTTTTATTTTTGCTGGCTATGAGACCACTAGCAGTACTCTTTCCTTCATTATGTATGAACTGGCCACTCACCCTGATATCCAGAAGAAATTGCAGCAGGAGATTGATGCAGCTTTGCCCAACAAGGTGAGTGGGATGATAACTTCAGAGGGAGGGAAAACATGAAAACTTAACCAGAATGTCTGCTTATTGCTTTTTTTTTTTTTTTCTTTTTTTTGTGGCTACCGGGGCTCGACCTCAGGACCTCGCGTGCCAGCAGGCGCCCACACCGCTGAGTGATATCACCAGCCCTTTTTTTGTATGTGGGTTCTGGGAGTCGAACTCAGGCCCTTGCACTTGCCAGGCAGGTGCTTCTGCTGCTGAGCCATCTCACCGGCCCCCGCTTATTGCTTTCTAATAGATAGTTCACACAAAAAATGTGGGCATTGATTTTTTTACCAGCACCATTTATAATAAATCTAAAGAGACAAACAAAAGCGCAAGCATAGTAGATGTATGCTACTCACTGAAATATAAGTTCTTCATAAACCAGTGCTCGTGTTGCCATGTATATTATCTACAATCACAAAAGTACTAAGTAAATACAGCAAAACTTTGGTTTGTGAGGATAATTCATGTGGAAACATGCTTGTAATTCAAAGTATTTGTATATCAAAGTGAATGTCCCCATAAGAAATAATGAAAACTCAGATCATTCATTCCACAACCCAAAATAATTCATATAAAATGATTATAATACTGTGACATAATACAAAATAATAAAGAAAATATAAATAACTGTACATGAATTAACCTGTGCTTACCTTTGAAGACCTTCATGGCTGGTGCGAAGGAGACAAGAGTGAGGAAGGTTACTGTGTATGACAACTTTCACTAGCACTAACAGAATCACTGCTATCTATTGGCTTCATAGAACCTTTCTCTTTTTGTTGCTTTAACAAGGAACCTATCTAATGATACTTGATTTTGCCTGCCTCTGAAGATTTCGTGGAAGTTTGAAATTGCATTGCTGTTAAATAAGTTCATCACTGGTACTGCTACAGCTTTATGTAGGTGATACTTTCCCACACAATTTTGCACCATTTCCCACGTTTTACACATCTCCCTGTTCTCATTTTAAGTGAGGGATTCTTCCATCTTTTTCTCCTCCTCCCATGCAGGTGAGATCTTCTCCATAACCTATTGCTGTTGGGAGATGATCACCCACAATTCTGTGTGTTTGTGAGTGAGTGTGTGTGTGTGTGTGTGTGTGTGCACGTGTGTTTGTGATCATGTGACATGTGGCATCACATACTACTTGTATTGCAAGGCATGGCTCATTTATCAAGTTAGCATTTATTAGAAGTGCTTGCTTGTTCTGGGTAACACTTGCAGAACAAGTTACTCACAGTACAAGCTTTTACTGTACATCCAAGAAGTGTTCATATCACATGCCTATGAACATTTACCGCTCAGGTTCTGGATAACTAGCTCTGCTGATACTCTTTTATGTGCTGTGGCCTGACTGTTGGTTGAATGAGACTGGCTTTGGCTGTGTGACTAACTCAAATTTATCTACATATCCTCACACATCAGTCCTGGAGCTAGAAGTGAAGAAGCCAAGGGATGACCCAAAGTGTGTGGCTCCTGAGCCAAATTATCATCTTTGACATTATACCCTCTCCAGTGTCACATGAAGTGATAACCACATTATGGCCATACTGTTTTCAGATGTCTGTTCAAACTAAGTGGGTGTGAGTGTGATATTACCTGGTCCTTGGAATTTTATGGCCCATTTGGTGATGAGGAGGACATGAAGGGTCTTCTTCAGAGCTCCCAGTAAAGACCTGAGGCACCAACCTGGATGGCAGTCCAGCATCACAGGATGGGACTGAGAAAAGGAGGCAGAGAAGGAGAAGAGGAGGAGGAGGAGGATGAAAATTAAATTAAAATCTCAATTTATCAAATTTCTTTCTTTCTTGCCAGGCATGTCCTACCTGTGATGTTCTGGTAGAGATGGAGTACCTGGACATGGTGGTGAATGAAACTCTCAGGTTATACCCAGCTGGTAACAGAATTCAGAGGATCTGTAAAAAAGATGTTGAAGTTAATGGAGTGTTCATTTCCAAAGGGACAGCTGTGATGGTACCAATATTTGTTCTTCACCATGACCCGAAATACTGGCAAAACAGCAAGGATTTCTGCCCTGAAAGGTACAAGATTCCTGGAAAGTAAAACTACTTTGAACCAATCTGGTCAAAGCATGCTATGATGCCTCTTACTGGAAATGACATGTGATTATTGTGCAATGATTTACAAATAAGGAAAAGTGTGCTTTTTGTTTTAAAATTTATTAAAATTTTAAAGTGATGTCTGTGTGAAAACTGCTAAGACCTGAGGAAAGAAATACACATCTACACTCATACCTTAAAATAAAATTCTTACTTATGATAAAATATGGTAATATGGACATATTTATGTCCATATATATGTATATGTAAATTTTTGACAACTTGAATGATATCACATTTTACATGCATTTTCAAGTGGTGCTTACTTTACATACAGTAAACTGTAAACTTTCCACTCTTTTAAGATATGTGATATTTACATATGGCTTTCCTTTGGTGAATCTGTGCATCTTCCATAACTTACTAGGAAACTATCTTATTTCATGTGTGTAGGTTTCTTATTATTTTTATATTTCTGGTCATGTTCACTTCAGATCTCTGAGTTTACCGTGAATTTTAAGAAATGATTCTCCCTTCCATTTGATGACACATCAGTTTCTGGTCCTTCTAGTGTGAGGATAAATGTTCAGGGTGAGGGCCAGAGAAATCCTCCTCCCTGCTGTTTCACTAAGGACTGAGGACAGAACAGGTCTTCCTGGGCCTGTCCCTGGCTGTTCTCCTGGCCAGGCTCCCTCACATTCTTTGTTGGTGGTGACTTTTCCAAAGCCAACTCATCTGCTCTGCACATTTGTGAGGGAATCTTCCTTCGAGGTGTCTTGCAAAGTCAGGATTTGGGTAGAGTTTACACTCTGGAAATAGGTGATGTTTTCTTATACTGATGTTGGAAAGGAAAATAGAGATGAAGTTTTTACTGTACTTGTTGGTGTGTTGGGAGATCCAAGGATCTAGGTTTACTATGCATTTTCTGATGTCAGGAACTTGTCTTATTGGCCATGGTTTCCATAGTGCTAACATATAGACCACACATATTACTTGTAGGAGAGGTAAGTTAGGCACTTCAGCCCTCCATTTAATAGATATGAAGAACTTGGTGTTTCCTGCAGCCTCAGCACTTCTGTTTCCTGTACCATCACTGCCATAAACTTAGAGAATACTCACTGTACTTCCTTCAGTCATCAAACAGTGTCAGGCACTGAGCCCGGCACTTAGTAATCCATATGTTGAAATATATCTGTTGTGGACATTACTTGAAACATACTCAAGTAAGATATATATCATATGTCTGTAGAATAATTTTATTGTGCCTCCATGGATCCATCTCATGCCCCAACAACATTATGCTCATGCCAGCTGTCCCTCCACACACCACCAAAATATTCCCTTACTTCCATTCTGTTTATAGCACATCACTTGTAAATATTTCAGAATGTTATCAAAAGTATAAGAACTACCTAAAAACATACAATGTAAAAAGCCTTATCACTTTTCCTAAATCTATTTTTTTCATTATTTAATCAAATAATGACTAGTCAAATTTCAATAAGAGAAATGTCTAAATTTCAGTAATATTTAGCTCTGTGGAGGAGGTAGACAAGGAAATGAGTGGTGGTAGTTTAACAGAGAATCATTTCTGTTCTTGTAAAAGTCTGATGTTAATAATTTTATGCATAGGGAGAGCAAAAGAAAGAGAATTGTGAAAGAATAAAAGGGTAGAGGAGGAGAAAGAAGGGTAGGAGAAGAGGGGAGGAGAGAAGGTAAGGGAAAATTACATCTCCTATAGTGACAGAGAATTTCTCCTCCTTGATCAGTAAGCAGGTGACCAACTTAATTTTCTTTTTTTTTTACTTAATTTTAAAGAGAAAAAAATAGAACAAAATTTTAAACAACATAATAAGAAGTGTTGTCTCCCTAGTGTGAGAAACTGAAAGAGTAAATAAGATCCAAAATGTACAATAGATATGTTAAAACAGGAAGAAACTGGTCAAAAGGAAAGATAAACTGGGATGGGTAAATGGAGAAGAAAGAAGGGAAAAGAAAAAAAATTACATATATATGTGTGTATATATATATATATATATATATGTTAGTTAAGATAGATACACTACTAATTTCGCTTAGTTCATTGAGAAGAAAGGTTTGTGCTAATATTGTTTGGACAATTGAATTCTGATATCTTATATCCTGAGTAACTAATTTAAAGATTACAATACATATTGTATTAACCATTGTTAACCTCCAACTTAATTTTCAGTAGAGGCTGGGAAGTAGTTTTCTGCCACTTAGTCTAATTCCTACCTGCTCTAGGAAGCAATCATCATACTGAAAGAAATTTTAGTGTCTAAAGATACATTTTCTTTCACAGCATGACTGCTGTCATCTTAGGAAAATGGGACAGTTATAGGATGCAAGGGGAGTGGAAAGTACCTTTCATATACAGTTCTCATAGTGAATATACAGCAGGATTTCAGTAAACAGGCCACAAAAGTATCCTGTACAATCCTGGTTGTGGGGCTCTGTGTGAGAACCACAAAGATGAAGCTCTTGTGGTTTTTATGATTCATTCACTTGTTTTCATTTATTGTGGCAACAGGTTCAGTAAGAAGAACAAGGAAAACATTGAGCCTTATGCATACATGCCCTTTGGGGCTGGACCCAGAAGCTGCATTGCCATGAGGTTTGCACTTATGAACATAAAACTTGCTATCATCAGAATCCTGCAGAATTTCTCCTTACAACCTTGTAAAGAGACACAGGTGAGACTTAATTTTTTTTGTAGAAAGTGCTTTTTAAGGAGATCTTTTTTAAACACAGATGTCTATACAGAAAAAAGAATCTTCCTGTCACATCTGGTGAAGGTAGATTTTATGTAGGGTTCCTAAATTTACATCAATAAAAGAATCAGAGATATATGTTTTAGAAGGAGAAACAAAATCACTGTATTGGAAAGGGAAGAGAAAGAAGAGGTAGATAGCTACCGTGTCAGAGTAAGGTAGGGAGTCTGGAGCCAGTGCTCAGGGGTCTTTGTTGTAGTCTCTTTTATTATATGGCAAGAAAGGGGCTCACCCCCTTGATAGTTGTCATTACTTCTTTGGCTATTTTAGGCTCTGAGACCCCTGATTTGGCCACTGTCCCTTTCTACTGACCATGTGCGTATATTTGGATAAGTTTTCTTTGGTCTCTGTTTGGACAAGGAAATATCTGTGAGAATTATAGCAGAGCTTCACATTCAAGGCTGCGTTAGCCAAAAAAAAGGGTACATGTACATGTTAGTGTCTTAATATGGCAAAAGAATAATATATATGTGCATATATGTACATATGTATATATATGGGCTCATGAGTGTTAAGGTGTGAGTATATGTTTTACAAACTGAGTTTTGTATACTATAGCTCCCCTCTCCACTTTGCCTTTTTTTGTGCTTAACTAGAGGAGAAGAGGAGTGAATTGGGGTCCTGGCTTTAAGTCCAGCTGGAATGCTTATGAGTTCTTCCTGCTTTTTTCTAATTGTTCTCTCTAGAAGGTGTTTAACTCTCTCCAGTCAGAATTTGACAGAAACCTCACTCAGGCCCTTACATTTCCCTGCCTGTCCCCCAAGTTTGCCTACATTCCCATAATTTGTTCAATGGACAAAAAGATTTACTTGGAGCCAGGCATGAGCTTTAAGATGCTTCCATTGTAGACCTATACTCAGCATGTGTAAAGCACGACAATAATAATCATACAGACTCCATGTTGACTAGCATGGTGTGATTATGTGTGCTATCTTTAAAATTGAACAAGTTTTAAAATTCAGTTAAAACCAGTTGGAGATTGGATGTGTCGTCCACAGTCATGAGGTGCAGTGATCACCTCATCATGATGTGTGAGGGGTGCTGTCTTCTAACAGAACATAGAGCAGCTTCCTGGAAAGAGTGGTTCTTACCCACAGGCCATACACTGGAATCACTGACAACACATTGAAATCTTATTGGTGACCTTTAAAAAAATCATGCCCCCTTGGTCTTCTCATATATTTAAAAATATTTCATTAAGAGTATGGATGTAAAATCTCTCCATTCATTCTCACATTGTACCCAGCTTGAGAGTCACTGGTTTAAAGTGTTACTGCTTGTTATAAAGAAGGCCAACCATGCAGCGTCTTTCTTCCTATTGGATCTCACATTTCATGGACTCTGCTGCAGGCAAACTGGGTGCCTTTTATAATCTCATTCAAAGAGCACATTGCTTTCTCTCTTTTGTTCCTTCTGTTACTTTTCCAGTTTTGTCCAACCCCTGATTTCCTCTGTGTAGCCTTTCCCATCTTGTCCAGGGCCTATTTACTCTTCTGTTCAGTTTTTATTTACTATAGGCTATTATCATCACTTAACATGTTTTTCACTAAATTATCCAATTTGATTCTCTATATTTTCTGTTTTTAAGGATGTCCCCATTCTTCGTATATCACCTCCTTTTATTTTTCTATAAACTCTCAATTTTGCATTGAAATGGGATGGTCCTGTCAAGCACTGTACAAATATTTAAGAAGTGAGTTGTGGTTGTTATGGATTTATTAGATAAAAATTTTTAAGCCATTTTGTTTATAAAAGTTAATAACATTTATGACATTTATGTGGTGTGTGTGTATATATATCTTTTTGCTATTCTGTTGCTGGGGAAAATACATGCATGCCATTTGAAATTTTAAAACAATAAGGCTATACATTTAGAGAATATTTAAACTGTCTCCTCTGCAGAACTAAAGGAAAAATTGTCCTTGATTCATAAAAGCAGTATTTGACAAGTTAATTTCTAGTACTCTTGAATTTAGTATGGCACTCTTCCCTCAGCAGGATTTCTGTAGAGCATAGGAGGCAGATAGAGGTGGTTGTCTTCTCAATTGTGGCTCTATAGTAGCTGTTTAACTCTCCCGTGTGTACAAAGTATAGTTTTACTCTTTAGAGAGAGCAGGTAGGGGACACCTGGAATGGGTAGGTCCTCCCTAGTAAGTTCCTAGTTATCTATAAACTTGGAGTTGCAGTAACACTATGCTTACTCTTCCCTGTAACACGATCAGAAGAGTATTTGGTTGCATGCTCCCCAATGATGAAGTAATGATTCGGAGAGAATGGGGCAAAAGGTTCAGATAGATCCCTATTGGACTCAAAATCTTCTCATTTGCACTTCTCCTAAAGCTAAGGGAGAGATGTAAGTGTTCAAAATCAAAATGTTCACTGAAGCTTAGCTTCTTTCCCTCCTTAAATAAGTGGATTCAATAGGGTTGGCTGCCAAGATTCTTTAGAGGGATTCCTATATAGTTGAAATATATAATATCAATTCAAGATTATCTTGCAATTTTCAATAATCACAAAATTAACTTTTTATGCCTTTAATAAACAGTTTTCCCTGATTTCTAAAAATCTATTTTAATTTTAAAACTTTAAAATTTGCAGCAAAGAAAATAAAGACTTGCTAAACAATTTTGTCTCACACCAAGTAGAGAATAGATGTTCATCTCATACTGAGTGAATATTTAATTGAAAGCTTTCACTATCCCATCTTGACTCAACTTAGAGACTAAGTGATTCAAGATATATGATGCTAAAATACTCTCATGCTTTAAGGATTACTGTTCTTGGTGCATTCATTCTTTTCTTCTCTGGATTATGGTAGTACTGATTGCTTCTCAATTCATTTCTTCAACTGTTGCAGATCCCCTTGAAATTAAGCAGATACAGAATTCTTCAACCAGAAAAACCCATTGTTCTGAAGGTTATATCAAGAGATGGAACCTAGAGTGGAGCCTCACTTTCCCTCATAACTTCAGCTATGTTCTTGAAGGAGGCTGTGTTCCAGAACACCACTATAATTTCTTTTGAAAGAAAAAAAAACTCAGCAAAATATTAACTTAATTCACATCCTTGGAATGATTAGGAATTTGTACATTCATGGAGCTTGCTCAGTGTCACGTATTGTCTGTTGTGTAAAGTAAAGGAAATGACTAAATCAGAGTCAGATATGCAGATTCATCTTCTCTGGTTCTCCTGGGACCATCTGCATCCACACCAGTTAGCTCCATCAATTCCTTTTAAGGACTGATTAAAGTAAATATTTCTTCTTAATTTTATCAACATTTTAAATGGTAATGGAATTATCATGACACTAATAGTTAAATTTATATCAAATGTTTTATAATATTCTACAATAAGTATTATATTTTTAATATGAATAAACACAGTTTTAAAAAATGTGTGAAATATGCTCATGAAGGAAGAAGCAGAGAACTGGTTCAAGGACAACCAGAATCTATTTTGGGTCATCACAGTCACTGAATATGTGGGTCTATTTTGGATTACATTTTCTTAGGAGATTTGAGATTTAATGAACTTTTGCTCATTGCTTGCAAAATATATTCACAGTTCAATTCTTTTTTAATACATTTTTTGTGAAGCTCAGGGAGACAATTATGATATTATTATTTGTTTTGATTTGTTACCATAGCCCCTCATGTTTCTGGATGTCCAGAAAAATGGTATCATTACCTTTTTACATTTCTTCAAAACTTAACTGCCCCAGTGCAATGAACATTGAATTAAAGATGAGTTATTGGTCAATTCATTTGGAAACAATTCTAAAGAATTAAAAAATTTCACCTGGTATCAGAAGCTACAGTTTTCTTCCTTTTCTTTTTTTGCTTTTACCCAGCTTTTCCTAATTAATTCAGTCCTAAAAGCATTAGATGTGACACCACAAGCAGGCCACACACTGGGGTAGAGGAGGGAGTCATGGTTGCTCCAAGTTAGATTAAGTATACGGTGGGGAAGGTATCTGTGTAGGTGCTGCCTGAGCTTGGTGTGAAAGCCCAAGCAATGTGGGAAAGGGTACAGATCATGTGGTGTCCTGGCGCCAACAGCCATTCTCTAACAGGGTGTGAATAAATGGGTAAGGTGAGGAATGCTTGAGTGAGATAACATGGGTGGAAAGTGGTTATGTGAATAAAAACTGATCCAAAAGGTAAATATACCAAGGATAATAGAAGCCTGTTTTCTCACTGTTGGCAAAGGGAGATTCAGAAAATGAGACAAGTATAACCCTGTGAAGTCAGACTCGAATGGATTGTTTCAGTATAAACTCATACTTTTCTAGATAGGTACATGGTAAATAGCTGTTAGTGTGTGCATGTGTGTGTGTGTGTCTGGGTAGATACAAAACATATTCCTTACATCTTTCTATTGCAAGATTATACAAATGACATTCCAAAAGTTATGAGGACACTTAATTCCCAAATCTTGCTTTATGAATACAGTCTTCCAGTTTAACAAGCAGGTATAATAAAATTTATATCAATATTTTTGTATAGTTCTACAATAAATGTAGAATCTTTAGAGAAATGATTGATTCTAGGGCCCAGACTAAGAAATTCCATGATGAGTCTTGTGTACTTTGTTATGCCAGAAACCAAGAAAATGTTCAAAACAATGGGGACATATTGAGGGAAAACTGCAGCCAGGCAGAAGGCCTTCCAATGACCTAATAAATTATATTATTATGATATTATATGATGATATTAAGAGATTATCATCCATTGAATTAAATAATATATACCATAGGCAGATAGTACATAAAAAAAATTGGAAGCTTGACAAACATATTTGTGTACTTTTAATGTACTGTCAGGACATTAATTAGTTAATCAGGACAAGGATATCTTGCTTGTGGGGAGACTTGCAGACACGCACTGAATCAAGTGATCACAAACATCATCTGCAGGAATGAGATAAATCAAGCATAGGTCACCTGACAGAACACAAAGTAGAGAACACAATAGAATATCTTGGATATTCCTGCTGAGAAGCCCTCCCTGAACATATAGAAAGAAAAAGAAGACAAGCAGGACTGAGGAATTTCCACTTCTGGAATATCACTGGTGTGTAACCCTCGAAAGAGCCAAGAACCTAAAAGCCAAGACAGATGAAGAAGTTCCCTACACCCTCAGGAGACTAAAGAGATGAGATGACTAAACACAAGCCTTGAGCTAGATAGTTCTTTCTATCATCTATCATCTATCTACCTACCATATGTATCTATCTATATCATCATCATCTATCTAATCTACTGATCTATCACCTGTCATCTGTCTGTCTGTCTGTCACTATCATCTATCTATCTATCTATCTATCTATCTATCTATCTATCTATCTATCTATCTGTCTGTCTGTCTGTCTGTCTGTCTGTCTGTCTGTCTGTCTGTCTATCTATCTATCTATCTATCTATCTATCTATCTATCTATCTATGTTGGTTACTTTTCTCTCATTGCTGAGACAAAACACCTGATGCCCAAAATTAAGGAAGGAAAGGTTTATTTAGCTCACAGTTTGCAGATGTTTCAGTCCATAGTAGGCTGGCTCCAAGGCAGAGTGGTGTGGCACAGGGGCAATAGTTCCTAGTGGCAGAAGACAGCAAAAGCAACAAGAGCAAAAGGGAGGAGCGACAGAGAAGGCTCTTTCTGTCTCTTATATTGTATGTAGGTTACCTACCTTCGGGTGGGAGTAGTACTGACACCCATAATCCCAGCATTGGACAATGAATCAGTGAGAAATTCTAGAAGACTGCTCCCATGACTGCATGAGGCTTTGGGGGACATCTAGACATAAACCATAACATTCCACCCCTCGACCCCCAAAGACTCATGCACATCACTTTATGCAAAAGGCATTTAGTCCATCTCTAAGAGTTGCCAAAATCCTAACATTTTCAGCATTGCTGAGAAGTTCAAGTCCCAAGTCTCCTCCAAGATGTAAGGCAAACTCTTAACTGTGAGCCCTTGTACAAATGAAAAGAAAGGTAAACACTTCCAACATTCAATGGCACAAGATAAACATTCCCATTCCAAAAGGTACAAAGAGGGAGATACAAAGAATTGGGACCAAAGCAAGTCCAACATCCTAGTAGGGCAAACATTAAGTCCTGTAGCTCCATGTGGAATATCTGAAGCAATCTGTGGCAAGTAGTGAGCTCCAAAGGGTTTGTGTGACTCCGCCCCTATAGCACTTCCAGTGGTTGTACCTCCCATGGCTTCTCTCTTAGGCCTGCTCTGCTCCCTCCTTGCAGGTTTCCTCAGACAATCCATGTTCCTGGCTTCTCCAAACTTCTGGGGGTCTCCAATGCACCTTTGACTTCACACTTATACCTTCACATGTTGCCCTCTCAGGGGCACACTGCCTGGCCTCCCAGGCCTTCTTCTGAAGTCCAGGTGGAAGCCTTTTTAACCTCAGAACTCTTGTATTCTGCATGCGCCTAAAACCAGCACCACATGGATGATGCCAAAGTCCGCTGCCAGCTGGAGCAGTAGCCAGGCTTTCTCTTTTGGCTGTAGGGTTCAAGTGCCTGGATTGGTGAGCACTCTGAATCCAATTCTGAAGAACAGATTCTCTATGCTGCTGCCATTCTGGAACATAGTGTGGCTGCTGCCATTTTGGAACATGATGCTCTGCGGCTTTCTCCTCAAAGAAAATCTTTCACTTTTATAGTTTTGAGGCTGTGAACAGTGGAGACTTGCTACTTTTTGTGATGCCCTCAGGCCATCTTTTGTATTCTCCTGTTCCTTCTCAGCAATGGAGATCTCCTCAGCTCTATCTTTGCAGTCCACAGCTTTACTGGAGCTTCCTTTCTGGATAAACTCATAACATTTTAAGTCATTATGCTTGGCTCTTTGCTCTTGATTCTCAACATAAATCTGGCTAAAGGCCCCCAACCATAGCCATGCCACTCTATCAATGTTTTACTGCCTTGAAATTTTTTCTGCTAGTTTAATTAGTCCACTGCCCTTAATCTTAGTCTCAGGCAAAGTCTCTAGACATGAGCAAAATGCAGACAAACTTTCTGCCAAGCCATACCACACATCATCTGGAGTCCAACAGCCAATGCAGTCTTTCTTCCCAGCAGAAATCTCCTGAGCCTGGACTTTACCAGAAGGATTTCTATCAGCCTTCTCGTCTTCTGAGCTTTGACCAGGATCTCCCCTACTGAACAGCCTAAAGGTGTTCAAACTCTACTCTTTCAGGTGACATCTCTGAACCTTTCCAAACTTCCCACAAGCCATTCCCAAAGTCTCTTGAACCACATGGTCAGGTATAGTCACAGCAACGATCCCACTTCTCTGGTACCAAATTCTGTGTTGGTTACTTTTCTCTCACTGCTGAGACAAAATACCTGATGCCTAAAATTAAGGAAGGAAAGATTTATTTAGCTCGCAATTTATGAAGGTTTCAGTCTATGATCAGCTGGCTCCAAGGCAGAGTGGCATGGCACAGGGGCAATAGTTCATGGTGGCAGAAGACAGCAAAATAAACAAGAGCAAAAGGGGGAGCACACAGAGAAAACTCTTTCTGTCCCTTATATTGTGTGTAGGTTACCCATTTTAGGGTGGGTGTAGTACTCACACCCATAATCCCAGCACTGGACCATGAATCAGTCACAAATTCTAGAAGCCTGCCCCCATGACTGCAGGAGGCTTTGGGGGACATCTAGACACAAACCCTAACACTATCTATGTCTATCTATATCATCCTTCTATATCATCTATCTATATCTATCTATCCATCATCATCTATCTACTGTCTATTTACCTATCTATCTAATTTATCTAACCTATCCTCTTTCTATCTTTTCTGCCAAGATATGTAAAGAAAGCCTTCTGGATGACCCCAGCCTCAGCCTGTCTGCAACAATATGGCAGACCCCAGGAAAGAAACCGAACTGCTGTAACATGCGTCACATATTCACCATTGCCTCTGTCTCAGGAGTAAGAATGTGTCCCTTCCTTTTTCTTCTGTTTTAGCTATATTGCCAAATACTTCCCTGTATGTCATCTGAGATTTCCATTTAAATGCTTGTAAATGAGAATGAAAAGAAGATAAAGCATTAAATATTTTTAAGGACTGTTTCTGATACCAATATGATTAATTTTATATTTCTTAACTGTAACTATCATGTTACTTGTCTTCTGAAATCAGAAAAATATCTACTAATCATCTATACACTCTAAGTACTTAAACCTGATGTTTAAAGGAACATCATGATTTCTTCAATAAATGTATAAGTGAGAGTTCAGACATCTTGAGATTCTCCCATCACATAGTGTCTTCCTGCATATGTACAGTAAAACTTTTGCATGCAAATCTCTTCATGTTTGATGAAGTCATTCTCTAGGAAATTAAATTTACAAAAACATGCCAATTATTATTACCCTTTGCATTTGTTAGAACATGGTGCTGGCTGTGTTTTATTCTCAAGGAATTAGTACCTTGTCCCTGTCGGTATAACTCTCCAACCATTTGTAGCTGGGCAGTAGGTGAACAGGCAAGTAGAAGGTCATATTACCCGTGTTTAACATCATATTTGCCAGTTATGTGTTTTGGAGGAAGACGAATTCATAAGCATGCCACAGTAGTTTTATATCCAAAACACTTGTTTTCTAAAAAAAAGGATTTGGCTTGGGAGGAGCCAATTAAGTGTCTCAGCAATTTTTCTTGTTGCTGAGACAAAATAAATGGCACCTAAAATTAAAGGAGGAAAGGTTTATTTGGCTCACATTTTGTAGAGATTTCAGTCCATAATCGGCTCTCTTCAAGGCAGGGTGGCTTGGGAGAGGACCATCACAGAGGAGATCAGTTCATGGCACCCACAAGATAGCTAAAGCAACAAAGAAGAGAGGGATGAGCCTCTTTTTGTCCCTTATATTGTATGCAGGCTGCACACCCTAGGGTGAGTGTTGCACTCACACCCTTAATCCTAAGCAGAACTATGCCAAACCAATCAGTGGACAGATTTACTAATCACACAGCCTTGATCCCAGCACCACGCACTCTAGATACAGCCACCTCTGAAAAGCCTGCCCCCCCCATGACTGCATGAGGCTTTGGGGGACATCTAGACACAAACCACAACATTATCATTGTTATTCAGTGACACTGTAATATTTCCTTGTTTGAATGCATTCTGTGCACCTCTCTGGCTGAGAACAAGGAGAGAGAGGTCCTCCTTAACATTAGACTTTGTAGTGGCATGATTTGCCTCTTCCTTTGTCTCTGCTGAGATGAGATGGAGCGCTTAGTCCTGGAAGACACGGGGGAGCTGCCAAGAGACTACAGTGGAAATAGGAACCCTAATGTCAAGGAACTGCTGTTGCAATCTTGACTCTCCCTGTATACTGTAGGGGGCTATGTTGGGGAGTGGCAGGTGTTGAATATTGTTGTTCCAGAACAGCAGAGGATTTCTCATTCTTCCTTCACATTAGCTTTATAGAAAATATTTTTTTCTGATGAAAAATAGCTATTTAGAAGTCACTGTCAGTCACTGAGCCTCAGGTTCTGAATCTGTGAACTGGAGATAGGAGTGTAATCCTATTGGATAGTGTCCAGTGCAGCAAAATGATGTGACAGAATGTGTACGCCTACTGTTCTTGCGTAATGTCCCCCAGGTTCCCATGTCTTTCTTTTGCTGATATTCAAAATTGCTGCCATTTTAATTTTTAATATAATTTTCTTCTTCAACTTTTTCCTTACTATGTGTTTGTGATACATAATAAATACACTGATCATCAGGAATTTGTACATATACACATCCCATCATGATCATTTTTATTACTCCTCCATTTCCCCTCCACCCATCTCCTATCACCAGATCACCTTCCCATCTCCACAGGGCACGTGAAGGGCTTTATCATCCCTGAGTTTCTACAGGTCCATCACATGAATACCTTCAACCAAGCACATGTGTCTCACTCTACAGGAGGCTGCTCCTGAGAAAGAGGACTGTGTGGCTTATAGCCCAAATCTGGCACAATGACTGCATTTGATCTTCATCCACTTGGCCCTAAATTAAGCATGAGTAAATAGTGTAGTCTTAGGCATATTGCCCTGAGGATTGAGCCTCTACATCTATTAAAGTTCAGTATATAAGAAAAGGTCAGCCATATAGAACTTCAAATGGACTAAGTCCTAATACGACATTCTTAATAGTGCTATTGGTAACATCACCTTCCCTGAGAGGCAGGTTTCTTGACCTAAATTCTTTCTGTAAAAGTTTAACATTTGCTTGGCCCATTCTACTTTGCTTGAAGACTGAGGCCTGCAAAAAGAATAGAGACCATATTTAATTCCCAGCATCTTAGGCCACTAGTTGTGTCACCTGGAAAGTAAAAGATAGCCCATTGTCTCATTGAATGGACTTAGGATGTCCAAATATGGTGAAAACCTCCAGGAGAAATGTTTTAGACACTTCTATAGCCTTTCAGACCTAGTTGGAAAAGCTTCTATCTATTCTGTAAAGGTGTCAATAAAAACTAGTACATATTTAAATTCTTGGCTAGGATGCAATGGGTAAATTTGCCAGTCCTCACCTGGGTATTGCTCATGTGTTTGACCTGGATCCACCAAGGGAGGAGGCTTAGATTCTTGGGGATTGTTAAGAATGCATAAAACACAGGCTGGTGACATACAGTCATTAGGACAATATTTTGGTATTAAGGGATCTCCTTTCTTGCCTTGAAAGTTTATTTTAGTTGGGGCCAGGAAGAAGAGGCAAAGAAGAATAAGAGGCTATGGAAAGAAACAGTTTGTAGATGCTATTAATTCAACTATCACTTGAGGTTAGTCACTAAGCCCTCAAAAATATGCTCAGTTAGGATTGGGTAGAAACCAGTGTGCATTTTTTTGAAGAGAGGGTCATTTGAAAGGAGAATTTCCCAACCAATCTATACAAGATTGTTCCATCCACAATTCATTTTAAGCCCAGGTTCAAAAGTGGTGCCCTAAAAGTGAGAGTCAACATCTGGACTGTTGAGTTCTGAGTATCTTTTTTTGTGTGTGTGGGTATCGGGGTTCAAACTCAGGACCTCACGTGCCAGCAGGTGTCCATGCTGCTGGGAGATATCACTGGCCCTTTATTGTATGTGGGTACTGGGAGTCAAACTCAGGACCTTGTGCTTGCCAGGCAGGTGTTTATGCTGCTGAACCATGTCACCAGCCCAGAGTTCTGAGTATCTTGCAGACTCCACTACAATCAGATATCATCACCTCCCATGTAGGGAGCCCTGGATAACCTCTGACATGGACAGTAAAGAAAAATAGTCAAGTGTTTCTAGGAATTTGTAACAAAAATTGCCTAGGAAATTCTTGTTTGTTTAGCTTGTGTAATATATGGATCACTGAGTTCTGTAGCCCTTACCTTCAGCCCCCATTACCTGAATTCTAGCAGGCATATCACTTTTTTTTGCAAGTATATCACTTGAGAGAACACAAGGAAGCACTTCAAGGCCTTTCTGGGAATGTTTGGCCTCAGTCACATCTGGATACCTGGGTTTGTCTAATACGGAGAGTTCTTATTATTACCCATTGCCACTAAGGCATATAGGGTAACTCAGGAATAGTTACTGAAAGGCCAGGAGATGGCCCTTGGCTGGTACCCTATTTCTCCAAGTATTTATATGCATGATACTTGGATAGACTGCTGGTCTAATAGCAGTGGCTACAACTGCACTCTTAGTGAGAAAAGTTACTAAGATACTCCTCAGCTGAACTTTGGAAATGCAGACCCCCTCATGTTATGATTTGTGTCTAGATGTCCCCCCAAAGCCTCATGCAGTCATGGGGGGCAGGCTTTATCAGAGGTAGCTGAATCTAAAGTTTGTGACTGATTCATAATTCAGTGCTGGGATTAAGGGTGCTGGGATTAAGTTTGGGTGATTGCTAGATCACTTCACTGATTGAATTGGTGGCCCCTAATCCCAGCAGTCTGGATAAGATAAAAGGAGCAGAAAGAGGCTTCTTTTCTCCCTTTTGCTCTTGTTGCTTTTGCTGTCTTTTGTCACCATGAGCTGTTGCTCCTCTGCCATGGCACTCTGCCTGAGAGCCAGCTGATTATGTACTGAAATGTCTACAAAGTGTGAGCTAAATAAACCTTTACTCCTTTAACCTTGGGTGTCAGGTATTTTGTCTTAGCAATGAGAGAAAAGAAACTAAGAAACCTCACCAGGGTCAAGCTGTGTTAAAAGAAAAAGGACATTGGTGGATGACCAGAGGCCAGCTGTTGCCACATCATTCTCTTCTGTTAAAATGGATGATTGGTTCAGGATTGTTATTTTCTAAAAAATAACATTAAAAAATTCTCGTTAAACTGGGCTGTTTTTGATGAGAAAGCTTTAGGAAGAAACCATGAAACATTTTTATTTTGTTGGAGGAAAAGTGATTTTTATCAAGACTGGATTTTGTGAAAATGTTTTCAGGGTACATATTTAGGGAATGAGATGAGTGCAATGTAAAGAAAGATGGATATAAGTGGAAAATTTGGGGGAACTTAAATAATTTTGTATAATTTGTGGGATTTTGCCCTCAAAATTAGAAGGTCCAAAAGTTGTAGACGGTTTTCGAAGAGTAAAGCTTATAAAAAGAAATTTGTATAGTAATGTTGGCTACAATTTGCAGCCAAAGGGACAGCCCAAACGATAAAGTCAGGAAGGTTATTGGTTATGGCTGCAGAGCAACCTCTAGAGCAGTGTTTCCCTGACTCAGACACTGGGTATCTGAAGATACCCTCAGGGTGTTCCAATAACCCAGAATGTCAGGCATTCTACCATTTTATTCCTAAATTCCATCTCTTGATGGAATTAGAGGTCATCTGTCCTTGCCATCATTACTTTAACTCACACTGTATTTTTTTAATTGCATGAAACCTTTGTGCTAATTGACTGGGCCCATGGATGAGCTATTAGTTGTTAGGTCAGTGCTTGTCTGCTGTAGGCACACTCTCCGAAGGGCACAAGAGAAGCCACCCATGTTGGTCTATTCCTTAGGGAGTTTGTGTCAGATGAGTCTATAATTCCTCTCTTCTTACATGGGACATTTGTCTTTTAACAGCACTCTCATAAGGGCTTTCAGCAGCATGGCTCTACCCCATTCTAGCTTTTGGATGTTTAAGGATAGCTTCAGGAGCTTACTAGATGGTCATAATGGGGAGACACTGAGCAACTGGGGCAGCATTGAGCCAGTAGGGCTGAATCTGTGCAGTATGTTCTCTTGATGTTTACAGCCAATTTCTGTGCTTGGAGCTCCATCGCGCTATTTTCTGGGATGTCAGCAAGGAAGGCAGCACTTTGGAGGGGAGTGGGGGCACTGCTGTAGCACACTGTGTATCCCGCTTGGATGTTGCTGAGACCAGGAAGGATGCACACGCAGACAAGAATGGGCTACAGGGCTGAACTTTGACTCTACAGGGCCCAAAGTTTGTTCTGCAAACTGAGTCTTGATGTCAGTAAAAACCATTAAAAAACTCCTATCTCCATGCACCAGCATTTGGTTACATGTATCATAGTCATACTTTCAATCTTTAGTTGCTATATAAATATACTCAGGTTAAAATAAAAACAATGCAGTTTCGAAAAATGCTCCTATTCTTTGTTTTCAACTTTTCAGCAGTTTCGTTGCTCAACTGGTGGTATTGTAATATTACAGGCTGAGTTCAACTCCTCTGTCTTTAGCTAGCAAGGCAGTACTTGCTGCCAGATGCAAACTGGCTGTGAGTTCATGCCACGTGCCTGGGGGCTTCCCTCTACACACAGTGGGCATTGCCAACTTTTCAGTTGTTGAGGATTTTTGTTTGGGTTGAATCTACTAATACTTTTGAATATTTTCACTGCAGTTTATATTTAGTAGACTATTTTAGTGATGTCTTTCTAGATTCTGAACATCTATTTTATCTACCAAATTCATTTTGTGTATTGGCTTTCTGTGTAAAAGTCTGAGCCACCTAAATTACTCTTTCTGTACTACTTTTCACTTCTGGCCTTAACTCCTACTTGTCAGTTAGGTGAAGTAATGATCACAGGGAAAGCTGATGTCTCATTTTGTCAGAAAGTTATTCAGGGGCCGGTGAGATTGCTCAGCGGCATAAGCGCCTGCCCGGCAAGTGCGAGGTCCTGAGGTTGACTTCCGGTACCCACAGAAAAAAAAAATAAAGGTATTCAGTTGATAAAAATCTCATGAGGTAACACTCTCACTTGAAGCCCACAGGCTCAATGTTTGGTAATCAATTGGCACAACTCAATAACAGGCTTCTGACAAGAAAGTTGTCAGAAATTCTCTTTCACGCATGAGTGAGAACTCTCAAGTCAGATAATAGAAAAAAACGCCAGACCACTTCTGATTCCTCAGGGCCAGCATTGGTGTGGCCAGCAGCAAAATTTCCTTTAATAAAGATTCTGGGAGGGCCTTACCTTGTTTCTCGTCATGCGAAAAGAAGACTTTGGCAACCATTTGGGTTAGATGTTGTTATGAACATTTGTACATGTCGATCCTATTTATATTTACTCATTTACTGATGTTATCAACTACTTTAAATGACTCATGAGAACCAAAGTACAGCATAGTTAACATGTTAAAGCTATATATATTATCTTTAACTAAGGAAAACCTCAAGTAATTATACACAGTAAATAAAGAATATTGCATTTATAAAACCAAGCTTTAAGATAGGTATTATGGTTGACTAACAATCTGGATGAAAACATGTCACCAACAGTTTTAAAGAATAGAAGACAATTTATGTGTAAGGGGAAGACAGAAACAAGCTGCCCCAGAGAGAGCAAGAGAGGGAACATGGTGTCCAAGAAAAGATGGATACCCACAAACACTTTTCCCTGATTTCTCTTATTAGGATTAGGGCCCCTTCCTTCTGGTGGATACTAGATATTGTGAAATGGGAAGAAATTGTTCAAAAGCAAAGAGGAAGTAGCATGGGGAAAAGGGAAAGGAAGGAAGGGAAAAGGGAAAAATACAAGATGGTTGTACTACTAGTTTCTCTTAGTTCATTGAAAAGAATGGTTGGTGCTAATATCATTTGGGGAATTTTTCATGCCCATATCTTGTATCCTGAGTAACTACTTTGTTATGACCCTATTTTGTTTTGAAATTTTGTTTTTTTTTTTATAAAAAAAAAACCTAAACAACTACTCCTCCCCTAAAAAATTTCTCTGGTGCCTGGATTTCTGTCTTAGTTCCCTAGTCAGAGCTGGAATCTACTGAGTAACCCCAGAGTCTGCAGTAGGATTACTGCTGGGTGGGGCTGATCTTGGCCACACCACTGACTCCTCTCACATATTGGTCATAGGTAGGGTGTAGTGCCCTTCTCCCACTGCCAGCCAAGGCCACTTGCCTGCTTGCACTGCTTGTTTCCAGTCCACTGTAGCTAGGGTTAAATCTGGTTTGGGCCCCTGGTGGGGGAATAGAGTCTGGGTGGTCTCTGCTCCTACTTCTAGGCAGAACTCCCCCAAGTCTGCTGTGCAACTGCTGGCTGTCTACTGTGACCGGATGACCCTTCATTCTTTCCACTGTCCACTGACGTGACAGTGAAGTGATCCAGGAGCTGTTCTGCTGCTGGAGTTTAAGCCCTGGGCTCTTTCACATAGAATGGAATGGCAGTGCAGCCTGCCTGCTGCTCTATCTGCCCATGACCGTGTGCCTGATGCCTTTTTATTTCACTCACCAACAGCTGATTCTGGGGAGCAGGGGATGCTCAGAAAGTGTCTGGTGTTCCCACTGCTGCCTCTGACTGTACAAGACTCTTCCAGTCCAGGTCAGGTCTCAGTCTCCCACTGAGGAGCAAAGTTGCTTTTGCCACCTGACAGAGCAGCTACACAGCTTCTCTAGTTGCACCACAAGATCTTAGATCTGCAGTGGTGAGTTGTTCTTCTCCACTGTCAGTTCCCTCATGGTATCTGTGTGCCCTGAACTTCCTTTGAATTCTCTCCAGGCTGTTTTCTTTTAGCATTTTGTTCTGAGTAGTTGACACTCAGCACTCCACCATTTTGAGAAATCCTG